>OX422209.1:421260777-422583902 GCA_949130495.1 Sambucus nigra
TGAGTCTCGATAATTGTAGTTCTTGTTCGCATAATAAGTAAAGAAGCCAAGCCCAAGATCACAGAACTGTGTTGCTCCCGAGAATATGATGAAGAAGAATGATATAAGTCCCAAAGATATCTCCAAAACATCTCTCAAGATTCATTAAGTCTTCATTTGATGTGTAGTATTGAATAAAATTATCTTGTTCAATGTTTGGTGTAATTTAGGATGGGATAAGTTATTCCAAGTGAGCTCCTTATCCCTATAAAATAATCAGGTGTCGAGACTTAATTAGAAATTACTACCCTGCCCTTATTAAGTTAAAATAAGCTCACTCAATTTGCACTCCTTCAAATATTAGATAGTAGTTGTCGGTCCCTTTTATTCACATAACTTTATATTCACATCTTTCACTACAGTAGGTAACCTCCTCCTCCTTTCTTATTTTTTTTAATGTTTATTTCTTTATCATGAACTAAAATTTTGGTTTAACTCGATGGAATACTATGTTAACCCACCTGCTAGACAAGTTGAAAGTTATGTTTTGTTATCCCACCATTAATATTTTATTACAAATATTATTTTTTTATGTGTTGTTAACCCACCTGCTAGATAAGTTTAAAGCTATGTACAATTAAATTTGTTTGTTTTCGTATGTTTCAGGTGGCTATTTTTGGTAAAATTGATGTTATCCAGTTGTGGATTCAATAAATTTTTTGACGGCTGATTTATTTTGAATTGAAAGAAAAGATAGCAAACAACTAATTTTACTATCTCATTATTTCCAGCGGCTAGTTTGTATGCACACGGATTTCGTATGTGTGTGAGTGATTGCTAGTGGTTGACTGTGTACAAATTATAAATACAAATATAAATACATATGTCTCATCATATCATCTCCTAATATTATTTTTTTAACATCCCATGTGAAATTAAATACTATGTTATTGAGTTAAAATATGTGATAACGGTATTTTTGTATTTTTTGATTATTAAATACAAAATAAGGGTATTTTTGGAGAACTGAAGACAAAATAACATATTCGGAGAATTTAAAATAGGGAATTGTATTATTATATCTCATCCCGTCTTCTTATCAAGAATTGTTCCAAATGAAGTATTGGAATAAGTCATATTCGGCTCATCCTTGTTCTATCCAATCTGGCTCTTATCATATCCTACCCGGCCCCCTTATGGTGCATCAAATGAGTCATAAGTATTTGTATAATAAAGTGGGACCCATATATGGTACATTCACTTAGGCCTCATTTGATGTGTTGTATAAGGCGGCCAATAGGATAGGATAAGAGCTCGATTGGATAGGATAAAGATGGGTCGGATAAGACCTATTCCAATACTGCATTTGGAACAGTTCCAAATAAGAAGATGGGATGGGATATAATAATACAATCCTATATTTGAAATGCTCCGGATAGGATTAATTTGTCTCTAGTTTTTCAAAAATACCCTTTATTGTATGTAAAAATTATACTCCCACGTGGACCAATGATGAACATACACATGCCATCCTATGCAGCCAACGTGCCTACCTGATCAACTTCATAGACACCCAGTCGGCTGGAATACTGACCAATGCTAAAAGGACAACCAACAAGAATACCAATAGTTACTCGGATGGGAATGCCAACTAGCACTGAATTCCAAGAGTTTTGCTTATTGTACACAAATATAAATGTCCGGCAATATAAGGGCGTTCCATCTCTAGGGTTTTTCACCCCTATAAATACAAACTAATCCCTTAGATTAAGGGACAAATCAAATCATTCATATGCACACCCTACTAAACTATTGTACACACTACTAAATAACAACAACAGTGGACGTAGACAATTTTATAGCTGAACCAGTCTCAAATATTTGCCTCTTGTGTATGTGATTTGAGTCACCTCTCTTATTTTCATCTGTGATTGTAAAATTAGAGTTAATCCAAACATCAATAGATTGGCACCGTCTGTGGGAACGTTTGTCTATCATCATTCTCTACCAAACCTAATCTTATTCGTCTTAAAGGATTGAAAAAGATGAATAAAATTTCAGAAAGAAGTAATGTTGTCGAGGTTAATGCTCCTCCTAGTGCGCAGACCTAAATGGAATTCTGATCAATCTTAACTAGGGGCAAGAATCGATGCAAAAAAATATGAGGCAATCGGAGCAATCATTACAAGCTAGGCCTACTGATCCATCCCAACATACTACTGATCCATCACATATAAGATAAATGCCACCCCTCTTCCAAGGAATAATCAAAATAGTTATTACAGGTCTTCACATGATAGGTCTTATCGCCCAGGGGTCAGTTCATCAATCAGATCCATGGACTACTATGATGGCCTCTCTCTCACCACTAAATGTCTAGGTGCCCTGGAAATGTTAAGTAAGGCTTCGTCTTTTGATCTCTTGTGTCCAAGAGTAAATAGAGGTTATCACAGAAAACTATCCTGATAACAAGAACATCATGCCGAACACCGCGAGGAATTAACCAGAATTAGAATAAGCGCCCGAGGATCTGTGCGTGACGATAAGACTTACCAGGAAGAGAGCTCAGCACAAACACACGGTAAAGATGGCTGAGATGCTTCCAATAGATCTAATGCTGAAAATCCTTCATGAAAAGGGTCAATTCAGCGATTAAAAGATCAGATGGGGGAAATGGCTAAGGCAAAGAATCCATTACAGTGAAATTTTATCAAGGGGTCTCCTTTTATCCAAGTAATTGTTGATTTTCTTACTCCGTCTAAGTTTAAGACAACAGTGGTCACCCCCAAATATGATGGTAAGACTGACCCGATTTTACACATATAGAAATATCAGGTTGCAACTAATATATATTTTGTTCATGATGAAATGATATGCAGAGATTTTTTAAACACCATTATTGGATCGATCCAAATATGGTACAATAATTTGCCTTGAGGATAAATATCCACCTTTAATCAGCTCACTGAGCTATTCATCAGCAATTTTTCTTTAGGGCCAATCCAGTTAAAAGGGTAGCACATCTCCTAAGTGTTCGGCAGCAAGCAAGGGAAACCACAAGGGAATATATCACTCGTTTCAATAATGAGAAGGTGGAGGTGGTTGATTATGAGGAAGAGACAGACATCATAACCATGATGAGTGGGCTACTTCTAGAGAAGTTGTATTATGCATTGGCAAAAGATACCCCAAAAACCATGACATAACTCATGGATAATGATGGAAAAATTACGAATGTTGAGGAATCTATGGATGCAAAGTAAACCCCAATGACCAAGCCTGCAGAAAAGAAGTAGCAAAAGCACAAGGAGGAAGAGAAACTCAAAAATATAAAGCTTATACTCCAATGACAGTTGGTATTCATCATATCCTAGAGAAGATTAGAAATAACAAAGAATTGAAATGGCCTGGGAAGCTGAGAGCACCACCCAATAGGAGAGACAAGTCCAAATATTAGGAATTCCATAAAGATCATGGGCACACAACAGATAACTGCATCGCATTGAAGAATGAGATTGAATCCCTCATTCCTTGAGAAAAACTGAACAAGTTCATTGATTGGCATGAAGATGAGAACACAGAGGAAGGTCGGACTCCCCTGCAAGCCTAAAGATGATAAGAAGTGAGGTCATGAGGATGATTACAATGTTGATCCTGACCTACCGAAGAAACCCAAACAACCAAAAATTGAGGTAGATATGATAAGATTTAGTTCTTTCGATTATCATGCCATTGCAGGTAGGAAAGTTAAAGGAGGAGATGAAATCACTGAGAGGAAATCTTACCTGAATGAAGATCAAGCTTGCTCTTACATACGACACATCAACTTGAATGATGAGGATGGTCGGCCTAGGAAAGTGAATAAATATAAGCTTTTTATCGGTTTCTCCAAAAATTACCTATTTAGAGTATTATATCCCCATTACAACCCTTTGGTCATTAAATTTATAATTCAGGAAGCCATAATTGCCAGAGTTTTGATAGATAATGGAAGTTCTGCAGACATTATATTCCATAATTTCTTCAAAAGTATGGTATTGAAAGCAATTCAACTAGAACCATACCACAGACCCCTGATTAGTTTCTCGGGGGAATAATTCTATCCCTTGGGAACTTCTAAGTTGGAGGTGTTAATCGGGACTTATCCAGTAAGCCGAACAGAGAATATACATTTCTTCATTCTTGATAAGAAGGTACAGTCAACCTATAACATGATTCTCGGCATAGTAGGTTTGAAGAAATTTAAAGTTGTTCCATCCATTGTCCACCAATGTCTAAAGTTACGTACCTACTTTGGAGTCGGCGTAGTAAAAGGTGATCAAAAAGTGGCCATGGAATATTATTATACTTCAATCGAGTAGCAAAACTTTACTGATCTAAAGAAAAAGATCTTCACCTACCAAGTTGACACCATATATCCTAGGGATGAAACAGAAGTTGACACCCTGGATTCAAAGGATGAAGCAGAACTAGTCAAAGGGCAGGTAATAGAAATCACTGAGGGTATAATCCTTAACGATGAAAAGCCAAAAAGGACTACTCAAATTGGATCCACATTAGCACCATCCCTCAAACAAGAATAAATTACATTCCTTAGGGAGTGGAAAAGCATATTTGCTTGGAGTTATGAAGATATGCTCAGGACTGATTCTAATTTTCTCTTCCATGAGCTCAATATTAGAAAGGATGCCAAGTCGATCAAACAGAAGCATAGGGTGCTTAGTCCTGAAAATAACATGGCTATCCAAAAGGAGGTAGAAAATTTGAAAAAAGCCCAGTTTATTGAAGATGTCAAGTATCCATAGTGGTTAACGAATGTGTTAATGGTCAAGAAGTAGAATGATAAATGGCGCATGTGTGTAGACTTGACTGGTCTCATTAAGGCATGCTCGAAGGATCATTTTCCTTTGCCTAGAATTGACCAACTGGTAGATGCTAATGCAGGTCATGAGTTATTGAGTTTTATGGATGTTTATTCTGGTTACAACCAGATAAAAATGAAGCCGAAAGATAGAGAGCACTTCTTTTATTACCAACTAAGGTATTTATTATTACAACGTTATATCTTTCGGGCTTAAAAATGCTGAGCAACATACCAAAGATTAGTAAACAAAGTGTTTAAAGAGCAGATTGGGAAAAACATGGAAGTATAGGTAGAAGATATGCTCACTAAGAGCAAAGAAGGTGCAGATCACATCAAATACCTCAGTCAAACGTTTAACCAACTAGAAAAGCACTAGATGAAACTTAACCCGACCAATTACGTATTCAACATGTAGGAAGGAATGTTCTTGGTTTTATACTGAACCAGAGAGGAATAGAAGCTAACCCTACCAAAATAAAAGCTCAGATTGAGATGCAATCTCCAGCCTGCAAAAAAGATGTTCAAAAACTTACTGGAAGAATGGTTGACCTTTTGTTTCTCAATCAACAGACAAATGCTTACCCTTTTTTAAGGTACTCAAAAAAACCTTTGAGTGGAACGAGGAGTGTGAAAAATCATTTCAGGAGCTGAAGAAGTATTTGGGATCTCCACCATTACTGTCCCGACTAATTTTGGGTGAGAAGTTATATTTGTATTTAGCTGTTTTAGCATTTTTAGTGAGCTCGGTATTAATCCGACGAGAAGATGGACACCAAAAACTAGTCTACTACACCAACAAGGCATTCAAAGGGGCAGAGATTAGGTATTCACATCTGGAAAAATTATCCTTAACTCTTATTGAAGCCTCAAGACGAATGAAACCTTATTTTCAAGTGCATACTATAGTTGTATACACTGATTTACCTCTTTAATAATCACTTCACAAGCCAGAGGAATCAGGTAGGCTGATGTGTTGAGCGGTAGAACTTAGAGAATATGATATTATCTATGAGCCAAGATCATCGTTGAAGGGGAAAGCTATAGAAAATTTCATTGCAGAATTTACATATCCAGAGGTCATCAACCAACTAAACTTGCCTACCGAGTAAACTTCTTAGGAAGAGAGCTCAACTCCAAAGCAAAACAAGACTATAGTCGATCAACCTGAATCATCTGTTATTTAAGAATTAGCTCAAAAATATGCAGAAGAAAGCAAAAAGATATTCCGATAAGGAGTCCTATCTACACAAAGCTTTGACAAAGACATTCCATTATGAAAACTATATGTGGATAGGTCTTCATGTGCAACAAGCATTGGAGATAGTATTATACTTAACACTCCTAACAACATTGATGTCGAATATGCTCTTAATTTTTAATTTCAAGCCTCAAATAATAAAGCCTAGTACTAGGCATTAATCACAAGCCTTGAATAAG
The DNA here is from genome assembly GCA_949130495.1 of Sambucus nigra. Lineage (NCBI taxonomy): Eukaryota > Viridiplantae > Streptophyta > Magnoliopsida > Dipsacales > Adoxaceae > Sambucus > Sambucus nigra. The sequence goes on from OX422209.1 coordinate 421,267,058, forward strand.
CCTTATTGTTAGGCACCGAGCATGTAATGGCACACAGTGAGTCTCAACTAATCGTTAACCAAGTGCTTCAAATATATGGAGTCAATGGAGATTTAATGGTCAAATACTTGGCTCAAATTATGGAAGTAATCTCTAAATTTCTAGCAATACAAATGGTTAGAATCCCAAGGATAAAGAATGCTCAAGCTAACGCACTTTCTCGGTTGGCCTCAGCGACCAGGATAGAACTCAGGAGGAGCATTCTAGTGGAAATATTGGCGTCCAGGAGCATAAAAGAGGATCTTATGGTCAGTTTTATTGCTATAGACTTGGGACCATTATGGATGGACCCAATCAAAGATTACATTAAAAAGGGGTTCCTACCAACTGATCCAAAAGATGCAAGAAAACTCAGATACAAAGCAGTTGGGTATGTGTTGGAGAGAAGAGTCCTATACAAAAGGGGATATAATGTTTCCTTACTACGGTGTGTCCATCCCCTAGAAGTAACTGAGTTAATCAAGGAGGTACATGAAAGGGTCTTATGGGGCTCATTCAGCTGGTCAGTCGTTAGTTCGATGAATTTCCATGCAAGGGTATTATTGGCCTACTATGAAAGAAGATTGTATAACCTTCGCCAAAAAGTGTGATGAGTGCCAGACGTTTGCAGCCATTCATAGAAGACCAAGGGATGACTTAACACCAATCACTTCTCCTTAGCCTTTCACCGTTTGGGAAATTAATTTTGTCTGCCCATTATCGACCACAAAGGCAAGTTTAAATACTTAGTGGTAGTTGTAGATTATTTCACGAAATGGGTGAAAGCATAACCATTGATAGGCCTTATGAGAAGGTATTTCAATTTATATGGAAGCTCATCATATGCAGGTATGGCATGTCTTATGCATTCATTACTGATCATAGCACCCAGTTTGATAACGATAAATTTGAAGCATACTGTGTTCAATCCAAGATTTAGAAACTTCACTTTGCTCTCAGACATCCATAATGCAACGGTCAAATGAAAGTAACAAACAAAACTTTGCTTGATGGACTGAAAAAAAAGGCTCGATGCTGCCAAGGGAAATTGGATCAATGAATATTGCACTCTGTTCTTTGGCCATTCTGGACCACATCGAGAATAGCCACTCGATAAACAACTTATATGCTTGCGTTTGGGATATAGGCCATAGTACCGGACGAGATAGGCCTACCAACTCATAGAGTGTTGAACTTTGACTTCCTCAAAAGTGATCTCATGAGAAGGTTGGACTTGGATATGGTAAAAGAAGTCAGATGCTTCCATCAGAACTGTTGTTTATCAATAAAGAACTTCTCATTTTTATAATAAGAGGGTCAAGCCAACCAAATTGAAATAAGGGAACTACGTCCTCAAGAAATTCATTCAGAAAAGAAACAAGTTAGAAGCAAACTGGCACGGTCCTTATCGCATTTTGGCAGTCATCAAACTAGGAACTTTTCAATTAGAGACTCTTGATGGGGAAGAATTCAAGAATCCTTGGAACACCGAATACATTCGAAAATAACATTAGTAAAATGAAGGCATTATGTACCCTTTTTATTCAAGTTTAATAAAAATTTTGATTTTAGTTCCATTATGCTTCTATTTTTTTATTTTTTTTAAGTACGGTGATATACATCCCCAATAATAAACTCTTCAAGTTTTTGTCTCTCTTAGTCTTCAGCCCTTGCTGACCAAAATACAACAGATACTTAAGTTACGCTTAACCAACATTCGAGGTTCCTGATTAAGTTAAACATAGGAATATATATATATATATATATATACACATTCTTAATACACTTAATCGCCAATGATCATTACTTCATATATGACTTCATCTTGGATAAGTCACGAACAAGAAGCCCTTAAAACTTCATGTATAAACACAATAAGCTTACCCGACTAAGTTAAAACACGGGAATACCTATATACATTCCTAAGACACCGCGAGAATATACATATATATTGCTAAATACACTTGGTCACTATTGATAACTAATGTTAACACTTAGTTCAAGATTTCTTATAGCTTTACCTAAGTGCATTAGTAGAATCTAAGGCCCTACAATCTCAGTTCAAGTATTAAAACACATCACTTATTGAGCAAACAAATTACCTAGTCGCCAGTCGATTAACTAATAATTAGCTTAAACCAGGTATTAAATTAAATGCCTAAAGAAAATAATTTAGGAAGATAAACAAAGTCTTTTTATTTTCAAATAATAAGGTGTTACAATGAAAGTTGAGTAACTGCAAAATGAAACATTATTTTGTTGAACATTTCCTTTAGCCCTTGTCCATCTCAGCTCGAGGATCATCCAGGGTATATGGAAAGTTTATATAGTTGAAATCTCTTAATATTTACCTATTACTACTGCTCGTCCTATCAATCAAATAATGAGGACGGACTATTTCATGCTCATCGTGAAGACTAAAATCCCCTAGATATTTAGTTATCAGACATTGAGGAATGGCATCTGGGGGGATCCATGTTCTATCCAATTTTAATGGAGGCTTGTCACAATCCAAGAAACCTGGGTCATTCCAATACCACAGGGTACTGTTCTGGTCGTACTTCAACAAAGTTAGCAAATTGGTCCATCCCCATTTATAGCCCTCACGATTACTTTGAACAAGGTGCTCATCCATGTGGGTTAAGGCCTCATTATAACCCTCCATCCAAACTTCCATAGGATGTTTGTGGAATTAGAAGGTCAACCTCTCCACCTGGTTTTGAATTTTCTTGATAATATTATCTTTGGTTGTCAATTGAGCAGTTTGGTTAGTAATAGCAGTATTCTTTACTTTCAACTGAGCAATTTGGTCAGACAGAGTTTTCTTGGTTCTCTCTTCATCAACCGTTGGTCAGATGACCATCCTCTGCCTAGAAGTTTGTCCATGATTGGTTTTCTGTTACAGTGCTTCCAGTTCCTCTAACAATCTTGCATTTTCAGTCTTTAAAAAGGAAGAACCTTCATCAAGACAACTAGTAGTTGATTTTTCAAACTATCAAGCTCATCCCTCAAAGAATTATTTTCATTCTCTAGCATAGAAGCAATCTCTTGGGAACTCTCTACGTCCTTCTTTAATGATAGCTCTTTCTCATTAAAAGCAGATGTGATATCTTTTGGCTGGTGTCAAAACCATACACCATCACTCAATGCCTTGAATTTGACTTCATAGCTAGGATGGAGTAGAGCATTGGATTCCTTATGATCCTTTTGCATGTTATCATTTCATAGTAACCAATGTTATTGGCCACTGCTCTATCAAAGAGTATACGCAGATGGAGATAGGCATTCTTGGCTTTGTCTGAAACATTTTCACCGAGCAAGTCATCCAGTTCAGCATCAGTGAAAGTCAAATAACCATCTTTGAACAAGTCGTTGCAATGTCTCAATAGGTCAGATCCAGCAAATGCAATTATTTCTTTTCTAGCATCAAACTGAAGGATCGCAAATATGGATATATATGAGTTTGATGAGAAAATTCAGAAGATTAAGTAAAATAAGAAATATAAAGCAATGACAACAGAGCTAAGTGAAAATAAGCACAATGAACAGAATGCGTTGAACCAAAAGGAGGTCTTTTCATTAATAAAATAAAGATGTTACAAAGGGATGCTACTATTACAAAACTAAAGAAAAACTAGAGCTTATCCTTGTCTTAAGGATTAACTTGGTCAGGAGGCAGGTCGGATTGGACAATTGGTATCAAAGAAGACTCAAAGGTGCCACAAAAGATTCCCTTGAGCCTTCTTCATCATCAAACTCTTCCTCCAAGTTTTGATGAGTGTTTGGGTCATGCCTCTAAAATAACTCTGAGTTTTTGGTTGTGCCAACTTTGTTAAGTGCCTCCGGCCATTCATCTTTGAACGACTTCTTTTTTACATACTATTGTAACAACCCTTAATATTTAAATTGGTACTTATTTAAATTAATTTGGATTTCGAAAACAAATTAGAATCTATATTAATTTTGGTATGTAAAAAAAATGTTGGTTTTATATATAGAAATATTTTTTTAAATGGAATTTAAATTGGGATTAAAAATTGAAAATTATAAGGTTTTGTACAAAAATCAGGGGAGGATATGACTTAAGGAGGATAAAAATTAAAAATACGACCGTCCGATCAAGCTGAATTTGTCACAGTAGCTCTGTCTCGTCGTTCGCTACAACATACTTAAATTTTATCCAATTCTAACTGTCCGATCATCCGTAATAAGTTTTTGAGTGTTTGTATTTGATTAGGACTCAAACTCTTTTTGGTATATAAACATAAAGTGACGGGTTTAGCACTTTTGAAACACATTTTAGCCTTCTAAACAATGAGTAGCCTCCTCTAAATTTCATCTTCTTCCTCCTACAAACCCCCATTTTACACAACTTTCAACTCAAGATTTGTCAAGATAAATCGGGTTTTCTCAAGACGATTCAAGAACGACTCGTTGCTAATTTTTTAAGGGAAATCCAACCGCCAAATCTGAATTTCTTCATCTAAATCACAGGCATGAATACTTTATTCTCTTCCTTTAGTACTATGCGTCTTAAGTGTCGCCTAAACCCTTAATCATATTTTTTTTATAAAATCAATTGGTAACTTAATTAGAGAAAGTGGACACTTAATTATGGGATTGTTTTTATAAAACTTTTAAATATGAATTAATCTTTGAAACCCTTGGTGCGTAGGATAGATTATTAGGTTTTTATGATTTTGGCTGTAGATTCTCATGTAGAGTTTATGGGGTTATTTAAATGACAAATGGGACGTGTATACACTTATAAAATTATGCAACGTGTAAAATAGAAAGATTATGACGTATTGAATATTTTTTCATGTTAACTACTTTAACATTATTGAACAGAAATAATTATGTTGAAAATGATGACAGTGTTATTCATTGAATTAAAATAAATTGGGACCTGTATGATTAAATTGCGCTGTTGTTCATATGAATTGTGAATTTGTTTGATTTGTTCTATTCACGTTTGTCGTCGCGGGGACAAGGGACTTTTGGGTAATATATTCCTAACCTTTTATTATAGGATGCTTACTAGTGGGTAGGGCCTTGGTTATGATTTATGCTTGCTAGGTATGGGACTAGTTAGTGTATATTCGTGCGTATTTTATATTTCGGGGTGGGGATGACTTTTTTTTATGTTTTATCATCGTTACGCTAGCCTAGGTAAGATACTAGGACGAGATTATTGTTAGAAATTCATCCTATACGTAGGATAGGACGTATGTGTACTTTGGGGACCCTTAGGTATGCGACTAAGTGGTATTTTTTAGGATATCACATCAATAAAAAGGGTGGGGTAATTTTGATAATTGAAAATTTGAGAAAATAATAATTAATGCCTAAGATAAAAATGAGTATTAAAATCTGGGCGGCATAATGTGCGAGGACTGACAGTTTAAACGGGTCAGCTGGCATTTTATGTCGTGTTATGTATGGAACCTTGTCAAATTGCGGGATCGACAGTTTAAACGGATCAGTTGATGTTTTGATAAGGGGAAGGGTAAACCTTTGGTGGGAATACCATCCAGGGTAGGAGGAACACTATAATAAATTGATAAGAATGATAAATTGGGTTAATTTAATTAAATTATCAACATGGGGCTTAGTTATTTAAAATCATATTGGTGTGCATTTTGAATAACAATTATTGAGGGTAGTTAGTGATTAGTGCTATCGCGTTTAATTATATTCTATTTAATTAAAATATTCTATTGTGATATTTATTATATATAATGCTACTGTCTGGGTTCATGGACCCTAATTGAGGAGAGATGTGTGTATTCATGCTCGGGACTCTAACCTCATGCATTGACTAACCTTTTAAGGAATAAGTTTGGAGAAGCAGCAAAGGATTATTTGGTGACTTTCTTGGAGGTGCAGCAGGAGTTATTTACTTTACACGTATTAGTTTACTTTAGTTTACTTTCCTTCGTATTTATATTGAGACTTAGTTTATGATTTTGTTGGGCCATTCGGTTCCAAATTTGTTATGGGTTTTATTCAGATATTTCATTATAGATTCAGTTGGAGTTTATTTAATTTTATATTATTGGAGATTAGTTTATTATTTGGAGTTTAGCATGGTGATGGATCTTTTATCGCGTAGATGGTTATTATCATTTTGGATTGATTAAATTATTTATCCTTTGGACTGATTTTTAAATGTCTCATATATGTCACATGCTAAGAATGGTATTTTATTTACTCGCATACGGCTTAGTTTTGGTGGAAACCGATGACAGGATTTAGCGGGGTATGACAGATGGTATCAGAGCATGGTCTTAGGTATCGTACGTTGTTAGTCCATTTAGCTTCCGCATTACCGATTTTTGATCCCCTTTATTGATTCGTACTCCTTAAGATATTAGGTCTAACATACGTTTTAGTTGTGTTTCTTGGAGATAGGGAGTTTGGTGTTAAGGACATTGCAGGCATTGAGGTTAGAAATAGTAATCTTGATGTGAGGATCCTTAGAGTTGATTTTTAAGACAATATTTATTTGGGAGATCGTTAGTATAAATTTTGGGTATATCTAGTATCGATGCAGTGATGTGATTCGATTTGAGATTTTAAGCGTTGTGATGACTTTCGGAGATATAATCGAGTGGTGATCTGTGGGAGAGTGTGTTACGCCATTATTTTCTAGATATGCGTATATTTATAGTTAGGACGTATATCGTATCTTTGTTCGTGGGATAGGTGCGTGTAGGATTAGGTTTATGGGCACACAATCATGGCATTTTATGGGTAGGCGTATGTGAGCCTATTTTATTTTGTATATTCACGCTTCGTCCAATTTCGAGGACGAAATTCATGTGCTAGTGGGGAAGAATGTAACAACCCGTAATTTTAAATTGGTATTCATTTAAATTAATTTGGATTTCCAAAAAACAAATTAGAATCTATATTAATTTTGGTATGTAAAAAAAATGTTGGTTTTATATATAGAAATATGTTTTTAAGTGGAATTTAAATTGGGATTAAAATTTGAAAATTATAACGTTTTGTACAAAAATCAGGGGAGTATCTGACTTAAGGAGGATAAAAATTAAAAATACGACCGTCCGATCGAGCTAAATTCATCACAGTAGCTCTGTCTCATCGTTCGTTGCAACATACTTAAATTTTATCCAATTCTAACTGTCCGATCATCCGTAATAACTTTTCGAGTGCTTGTGTTTGATTAGGACTCAAACTCTTTTTGGTATATAAACATAAAGTGACGGGTTTAGAACTTTTAAAACACATTTTATCCTTCTCAAAAATGAGTGGCCTCCTCTAAATTTCATCTTCTACCTCCTACAATCCCTAACCCTTTTTTACACAATTTTCAACTCAAAATATGTCAAGATAAATCGAGTTTTCTTAAGACGATTGAAGAACGACTCCTTACTAATTTTTTCAGAGGAATCCAACTGTCAAATCTGAATTTCTTCATCTAAATCATAGGCATGAATACTCTATTCTATTTCATTAGGATTATGCATCTTAAGTGTCGCCCAAACCCTTAATCATGTATTTTTTGATAAAATCAATTAGTAAATTAATTAGAGAAAGTGGACATTTAATTATGGGATTGTTTTTATGAAACTTTTAAATATGAATCAATCTTTGAAACCTTTGGGTGCTATTAATGTAAAAAACTAGATTTGACCTAATTAATTAATCACAGATAAATATGATTAAGGAACTAAAACAAGAGATTTTTAAAGTGGTTCAGGCTCAAGGAAACAGCCTACATCCACTGTTTTGTATTACTGGGTATCTTTCTTTGATCATGATTATACTTGCTTACCTCGCTTACCCTACTGAGAGGGTGTTACAATGTATTTATAGCCCTTGGGTTATCAATGTGAATAAATAGTATGCCTTTATCGAATAGGCGTATACATCTGTACATGGTAAGGAATGAATGTAATACAATAAACATTGAATATGTCTAGTCGTTTGGTCTTCCCAGTAAGTTGGTCGATACGCTAAGTATCTCGGTACTTGACCTTGTGCCATAGTGGATGATACGTGTCTTTATATGATTGGTCCACATCAGCTGACTAATTTTTATATCAACAGAAGACCCCAATGTTTCACAGTTGAGGTTGGATGTGAGAATGTTAAACATTATACCCAAAAAGTTACTCGGGCATATTTTTCATGTCTTGATTAATTACAAACCTCCAACACTTGTAAAATTCTTCCACTTTGCGTAACAGTTTTGAGCACAAAATGGCAAATTTGTAAATGTTTTGAATTTTGATGATCGCTTGGGTATCTGCGTCTTTTTTTTTTATTAGCTGTCGAAAATGCAACCGTTATCACATGTGATCATTACTTTTCTCATTTTCCGAGGCGATATATATAAAGGCAAAAAAAATTGATTATCTTCTACCTTTTACCCTCTTTTTTTCAAAGTCTTTGTCTTCTCATTTTTCTTCTTACAAACGTTCTTTTTGTCATCTGCCTTAGCTGATTCCTTAATCTTTTGTAAGAATTTCTTCCTTCCTTCTTCCTTCTTTGCTTTAACCATCACGGTTTGCCTTATCAAGTCATAAGATAAGTTTAGTGCTGATTTTAGGATTCCTTCTTGGGTTAATTTGGAGGAACCTGCTTATCCTTGTGATTTCTTTTCTTTAGCGGAGGGACACTGGTTTCCCTTCATTTTTATAGCTGAATGTAGTTTTTCTGTCCCGCCTAATCCCTTGTGTTTGGAATTTTGCCAATATTTTGATATTGTACCTGTAAAAGTAGTTCCAAATACATGGAGGGTAGTTAATGGAGTACATAGGTTGAATCAAATACATAGAACTCATCTAGGGATTCCTAAGATTATGTTTTGTTATAAATTGATCACCAGTGACACCACTTTTTATTTAAAAACTAGGTTTGTTAACAGAGCCTTAGTGGTCAATCTCCCTGATTCTAATAGGGATTATTTTGAACATGGGGTTGTGATGAAGAATTGGCAACACCTCCCATTAAATGGAAATGATGTGTACTAAGGTCCCAGGTGTCCACCTTATGGCAATAGGATAGGTTGTTCTTTATTTTTAAACTAGCTCTGTTTTTATATGATAAAATGTTTCACTGACTTTCGGCTTTTTTAATTTTAATTTGCAGTTGACAGTAAAAGAAAACCCCAAAAAGAGAGTGATATTAATATAAAAGATTTGAAGTTTATCTGAGGTTTGCAACAATCAGTTGCTGGAGAGTACGTGAGAGTTGCTTCCTATTTGTTGAGATATAGGAACACCACTTCATCTTTTATTGCTCGGCCTACTGCTCCACCTTCTTTGGTGATTGATCTTGAGCAAGATCCAACATCCTCTTCAGTTGTTGACGAATCTTCCTCTAATTTGGGTACTTCTCTTGATGATCTAATGACGAAGAAGAGGAAAATTCCTTATCTCTTTGCCAAGATTGTTCCTGGTGCTAATGGGGAAAAAAAGAACAAAGAAGATGTCCCAGCCAAAGGGAATAAGAAAAAGGATGTTCCTCCATCTGGTGGGGGCAATTACACCTGTTAAGGGGGTTACCTAAAAGCCCCCCATTATTCAAAAAGAGGTAGCACTTTTTATTAAAGAGGTTGTTGTTGTTCGAAAAGAGGCAGCACTTTTGATTGAAGATGCTTCACCTTTGAGAAGATTGATAAAGGGTCTTGCTGAGAAGACCATTGATATTGCTTCTCAACCTGATGGGATTGAAATACCTTCCTTAAGAGTTGGTCCTCCAGCATTCATTACCCCTGGTTTGGCTAGGAAATTGATCTGGTCTGGAACCCTTCCTGATCACAGAGTTGTTGAGACTTCTACTCCTCGGGGGAAAGTCTCTGATTTGGCAGCCCAACACCTTGCATCAGTAAGTGTTATTATTTTACCTTGATATTTTATGTTTTCTTTCAATGTTCATGCACTGATTTGAGTTTCTCTTTGTCCTGCTATTTTTGGTGTATTTCAATAATATCTTGGAAAAAGATACAGCTATCAAAACTGCCTCCTATTCTAGTGAAGTAGAAGAAGCCCTTGCTGGGTTATCAAAATCTTTAGTGGACTCCCGGCAGAAATACGAAGATGACAAAACTTCTTGGGAGAATAAAATCAAGTTTGCTGAGACAGCTCAACAAAAATCTATGGATGCTACAAAAGAGGTTGATCTAGCTCAATAAAAAGTTATGGATGCTTTCAGGAAGACAGAGGAGAAACTAAAGGTTGCTATTACCAGCAAGGAGGAAGTTGAGGGCAAGCTTGAAGAGGCTGAATGGCGTAAGAAAGATCTTGAACAAAAAGTAAAATTTATTAAAAATCTATTTAGTGAGAATACTTCCTTGGAGAGGACGAAAAGAAGGTCTGCTGTGAAGAAGTCCTTTAGCTCTGGTTGGGACAACGGGTGGAACGAAGCTCTAACTACTACTTCTGCTCAAATGGAGTATGCAAGTTTGAAATTATTCAGGGATGGATGGGTTACAGCGTTGAAAGAGTTGAACGTTGCTGAAGACACTGAATTATTTTAGAAACATGTCCACGGCCCTTCTCCTGCCATTGAAGAAGAAGAAGAAGAAGAAGAAGAAGAAGAAGAAGAAGAAGAAGCCGGATCTGATGAATATTCTTTCATGATGGTAGAACAAACACCTGCTACCACTGTCCCTTAATCTTCCGAGCAACAACATATGCCTTTCGTGCAACTTCAGCAAATAACACCTTCTTCAAAATCAGCTGAGGATGTAGTGGGGGATAAGGAGAAGGTGTAACGTTGCTCGAGAACTTTTTTATTTTACCTTGTTTTTTTCTTCGTTTTGTACCTCTGGTTGTACTCTCATCCATTATGATTAATAAAATTGACTTATTATTTATCTGAATTTCTCCTCTATTGTTCAATATATCTATGTTGTTGTTGACCTATTTTTTACTTTTCCTTGCTAGTTTATTGCCAGGATGGAACTATTGTCAGCTCATGACACAGCGTTGATGAAAAAATGTACTGATTACTTCAAAAATGGTCGTCCAGATTTTACTGAGGCACAAATAAGTGACATTCTTGGTCTTGATGCCTCTGGATGAGAAATTGAGGCTTATCTGTATTTGAAATGTTTACTTGATCGCGTAATAGCGAATAATGTAGCCTACTACAAAATGATTTAAGATCTTCAAGGAATCATCAAAGAACTTCAACTTCAACACAAAGAAGATACTGATCTCCTTCATGAAGGTTATGAGAAAAAGTAAAAATAGTTGAGTGCTGATTGGGGTTATGACAAATTTATCTCTGCCCATAATAAAAGATAGAGTGTTTTACGAGAAGAACTAAGATAGCATGGAAACATTGCCAAACTGCTGGAGGAAGAAAATATTGTTTTACGAGAAGAACTAAGATAGCTACAACCTTCTTCTTCCTCTGGAGCTCTAGTCCCAGTTAATGATAAAGGTTTTTCCTTTCTGGAGAGTGAAAATACTACATTAAGGGAAGAATTAGAAACTTTGAAAAGACTTAGACCTGCATCCTCTTCCCGGGGTAGAACAAGAACTGGTCAGAGTAGTATTGAAGAGACTGGATCTCAGTAAGTTTTAGAAAATCAAGCTACTCAAATGAAAGCAAAAAATCAAGCTCTAGCAGAGATGTCCTAGAAGATTCAAACTCTTACAGAACATTTATCCAATCAGAGTTCTGCATTATAGAATAAAGAAAGTGTGCTGAAAAGACTTCATCAACATGTCGAATGATTAACTTATCAGTTTCATAAACAGACCAAAGAGTTCTAGATGGAGGGATATAATGAAGCTTTATATCATCTTGATGCCAGATTGAAACAATCAAATATTAAAGGCTACAAACAGGGGTGGCTGAATGCCTTAACTGTAATGAAAGTTAAACAAGATACTGAACAGTGGGATTGGTACGACCCTGGACTACTTGATCTTCTAGCACCACCTTTTTAGGTAGATGTCAATTGGATTCCATTTAGCTCCATTCCTCACACTTTGATTTCCAAATACTTTGGTGATTACAGTCTTCATAAAGAATTTGAGATATCCTAACCTCCTCATTTGCAAAACCGACAAAGTTTAAGCAACACTATAATGCTACAGGACTTGAATTTTATCAATTATCCTTATGCTTTAGATGACCCTCCAGCTGGAATGGATCCTGCATCGAAATTTGAAGGAAAGAAACCAATAGAATAGGCTATTTATATTTTGTCAGTGATTGTTGTTATAAATGAAGAAAACTCATCTTCTTGTAATTTTATTTCCTTGGAAATAAAATAATTGCATGATGTTTATTCTATCAATCTTTGCTCATAACATGAGATCAACAATAATAGTATTGTACTTATAACAGTAATGGGTTACTTTTCGGTTATTAAATATATATATTTATATAGGCAGTTTCCCCTCTTTTTATTTGATTGCCTAAACAATGGAACTTTTGCCCCATGTGTTTGTCTAGTTGTAGTGATTGTTTTATCACCCATAAATGCCTAAGCAATGGAATTATTTATCCCATGTTCTTGCTTATTTGTAACAATCTTATCTAGATTGCCTTGGTTCCCAGGCAGTGGATATTTTACCCAACTTCTTGCCCAATTTAGATGCCTTCTTGGGTCACCCGTAATCAAACAAGACTTGTCTTGCTCGATTATTTTACCAACACTGTTGGTGTTTATGTTGATGCCGACCAACTTTTAGTTGGTGGTTGTTGCTTAGTTGCTCAATTGTTTTACCAACATTATTGGTGTTTATGTTGATGCCGACCAACTTTTAGTTGGTGGTTGTTGATACCGATCAACTTTTAGTTGATGTTTGTTGATGTCGACCAACTTTTAGTTAGTGGTGGTTGTGCGTTGTTATTTTAATGCGTTTGATACTACTTGCTGAGAGCTGTTGAGTCTAGTGTGTAGCACTAGTACTCCGGAAAAAAAATGAATGGGAAAATCATCGTTTTCATTCATATTGAAATAATTTAGTACATGGGTTGTTACATTACTGGTAGTACTTTCGTAGGTGCTATGCATTCCAGGCATTTTTTAATTCTTCCCCTTCAAGAGTTTCTATTGTGTAAGTGCCAGGTCGGACAACTGTCGTGATGCGATAGGGCCCATGCCAATTGGCCTCCAGCTTATTGTGCTTTTGAATTACCTTCTTGAGCACGTAATCACCTTCCTTTAGTTTACATTTCTTGACCCTTTTATTATAGAACATAGCAGTCCTTTGTTGATAGGCTGCATTTCGGATTATTGCGTCTTCTCTGACTTCTTCGAGCATATCCAAATCCAAGCGTCTCATCAAGTCACTCACTGAAGAATTAAAATTGAGCACTCTATGATTAGGTAATCCAAGTTCAGTCGGTATCACTGCTTCACTCCCAAAAGCCAACATGTAAGGGGTTTCTCCAGTTGCTGTTCGAGGAGTTGTACGATAAACCCATAACACTGAGTACAACTCGTTGATCCAATTCCCTTTAGCATTATATAATCTCTTATTCAACCCATTTAGTAGAGTTCTATTTGTCATCTTTGTTTGTCCATTACTTTGGGCGCGACCTGGAGTAGAATGGTCTTTTTGAATGTTGGATTGTAAACAGTACGTGGCAAACTCGTCATTATCGAATTGGGTAACATGATCAGTGATAAAGGCATGGGGCAGACCATATCTGTAAATAATATTCTTCCAAATGAATTAATAGACCCTTTCATAGACCATGTCGATGAGAGGTTCATCTTCCACCCATTTTATGAAGTAATCAACAGCTACTACCAAATATTTGAAACGTCCTCTTATAGTTGGCAGAGGCCCAACTAAATTTATTCCCCACAGAGTAAATGGCCAAGGTGAAGTGATTAGTATTAGTAGCACCTGAGGAGTTCTTCGTATAGTAAAAAATCACTGACACTTGTCACATTTTTTAGCATAAGCCGTACAATCAGCACGCATTGTTAGCCAGTAGTATTCTTGCGTATTCATTCTCTGTAATAGAGTCCGTCCTGCTATATGATCCCCACAAGATCCTTCATGAATTTACTTTATTAAGTCCTTGACTTCTACTGGATGAATACACCTCTGCAAACCAGCTATCAAACCTCTTCTGTATAGAATTCCATTATTCAAAACATATCTGGCAGCCTTGTACTTCAACCTTTTGGCTGCAATTAGGTCAGCGGGTAAAATACCATTTTCAATATAAGCCCTGATGGGATCCATCCAAGATGGTCCCATATCCAAAGCAATAAAATTCACTATCAAGTTTTCATCAATACTTCAGCTACCAAGTAACTCAATGGGGATTATTCTTCGTATCTCGATGCGAGTAGCTGAAGCTAACCGAACAAGTGCATCTGCTCTTGTATTCTCTAATCTAGGTATTCTAACCACCTGAACAGCTGTCAAATTGGCTATAATCTCTAGAGCCTTAGTTAAGTATCTTGACATGAACTCCCCTTTTGCTGTATAAAGACTTAGCATCTGATTTACCACTAATTGTGAATTGCTGAACACTAAAACTTGCTCTACATTCAATGATTTAGCTAAGTTGAGGCCCAGAATCACGGCTTCATACTCAGCTTCATTATTGAAAGCTTGGAATTGAAATCCAGAGCATATTCAATGTTTATCCCATCAGGACTGTTGAGAATAATTCCATCTCCGCAACCTGTTGCACATGAAGAACCATCAACATATAAATTCTATATAGGAATATGATCACCAAACCTTTGATCTGACAGAATCCATTAATGGAATATCTTGTCCTTTCTTTTTTCATACTTCTTCTTTAGCTCTGGTTGGTCAATTTCCATCCCTTCTGTTGATCCTCTAGTATCCTTGAGTTTCTCTGTATTGGCCCCTTGTTGATCGGAATCATCTGGGTAGTTAAATTGAGCAATAAAATATGCCACTGTCTGTCCTTTGAGAGAGGATCGTGGCTCATAGATAATGTCATATTCTCCTAACTCCACTGCCTAATACATTAGTCTTTGAGACTTTTCTGGCTTATATAAAGCCTGTCTGAGTGGCATGTTAGTATACACCACTATTATATGGGTTTAAAAATACAATTTCATTCTTCTGCTCACTTGAATCAATGCCAATGCCAACTTCTCCAGTTTGGGATACCAAATTTTTGCTCCCATGAATGCCTTGCTAGTATAATAAACTGGTTTTTGCACTCCGCCTTCTATTCTTATCAAAGCCAGACTAACTGCACTTTCTGAGATAACTAAGTACAAGCATAGTTTTTCTCCTTCTACTGGCCTGGACAATAAAGGATGGGTCCCCAAGTATCTCTTTAACTCCAAGAAATCATTCTCGCATTCGTCGTTCCACTTAAAGGTCCTCTTGAGCACCTTGAAGAATGGAAGACATTTATCCGTTGCTTGGGATACGAATCTATTTAGAGATATAACATGCCCCGTAAGGCTCTTCAGTTACTTCTTGGTGGTTGGGGATTGTAACTCCAGTAAATCTTTTATCTTATTAGGGTTCGCTTAATTACCTCTTTGATTCATAATGTATCTGAGGAACATGCCTTCTTGTACGCCAAAAATGCACTTGGTCGGGTTCAGCTTCATCTGGTACTTCTCCAGTTGATCAAAGGTTTGGCCCAAACCAATTATATGGTTAATAGCTTTCTTGCTTTTAGTTAACATATCGTCGACATATACCTCCATATTTTTGCCAATCTATTCCGTAAATACCTTGTTCACCAGCCGCTGATACGTAGCACCTGCATTTTTAAGACCAAAAGGCATAATATTATAACAATATGTTCCTCGGGGGGTAATAAAAGAAGTACTTTCCCTATCTTCTGGCTTCATTTTAATTTGATTATATCCAGAATAAGCATCCATAAAGCTTATTAGCTCATGCCCTGAAGTTGCATCCACTAGCTAATCTATTCTGGATAGAGGAAAATGATCTTTTGGATAAACTTTATTCAAATCTGTGAAGTTCACACACATTCTCCATTTATTATTATTCTTTTTACCATCACAACATTGGCCAAACAATCTAGATATTTCACATCTTCGATGAAAGAAGCTTTTTGCAGCTTTTCCACTTCTTCTTAAATAGCCTGGTTCTTCTCCGGACTAAAGACTCTTCGCCTTTTCTTCACTGGTTTGATTTCTTTGTTAACATTGAGCTCGTGACATAAGAAAGTTGGGTCTATCCCCGACATATCCTCATGACTCCACGCAAATACATGTTTTCTTTGTTTCAAAAACACTACCATCTCCTTCTTCAACACTGGATTAAGTGAAGTACCAATCTGAGTCGTTCTTTTTTGTTGCTCATCATCCAGAATGATACTTTCTGTTGTCTCCGTGACTTGACCTTTAATGAATTCCGTTTCATCTCTTGGGTCTAAGGTTTCAGAGTCGTCAAATTCATCTACTTGATAAGTGGTTATCTTCTTCTTAGCATCCTCCAATTCTTCTTGCTCGAGGGATGAGTAGTAGCATTCCCAAGCTACTTTCTGATCTCCTTTTACAATTCCAACCCCAAAGTTGGTCGAAAACTTTAAACACTGATGTACAGTGGATAGAAACTTCAAACTTTTTCAGGCCTACTCTCCCCATGATTATATAATAGGTTGATTAGACATTTTTATCCATCACAAAGAAATGCACCTTATCTATTCTGCTAGCTGGCCAAGTATCGATCAATATGTCTAACTTAATCATTCCAAGTGGAAAAACTTTTTCTCCAGAAAACCCAATGAAGGGTCTGTGATACAGCTCCAATTGACCAAGTTTCAAGTTCAAACTATCAAAATAACGGTAAAATATGATATCTGTTAGGCTACCATTATCCACCAGCACTCTTGAAATGATTACATCCTTCATTCTCATTTTGATCACCAGAGGATCATCGTGAGGGTACAAAACGCCTTCCAAATCATTTTTAGAAAAACCAATGACCAGTTTATCTTTGTTAACCTTGTTTGGGCAATCTTTTTCTGCCAGATTTATTCATTGCATATAGGAACAAGCTTGAGCCTCATTGAGGTAAGCTTTCCTTTCAGCGGTATGATCACCCCCTCTTGCGTCTCCGCTTATAATCATGTTACAATCAAATGAACCAAAACGAATGGAAAATACATCATGCTCAAGTTGTCTTGGATTTTTTGGGAGATTGGGGTCATCTTCAGGGTTATCTTCATGGTCCCTTTTCTTATCTACTCTTAGTCGACAATGAGATTTGGATCTCTACCGAGCTCTGTTGTTGGTCTTCCCACCATTCTAACGATCAACAATCTTCTTCAATTTTCCTCGTTTAATGAGTGCTTCAATATCATTTTGGAGGGCTACACATTGTTTAGTCGTATGGACGTGATCTTTATGAAACTCATAATACTTGGACTTATCTCTCCATTCGGGAGCTATCCTAAGCTGTTTTGGCCAATTTAGTTCCTCGTTGTTCCTGATTTCCTCCAAGACGTGGTTTATATCCACCTTTAAGGGAGTATAATGTGTATACTTCCTTAGATGACCTAACGTTTCTTTACCCTTCGACTGCTTGCTCCCACCGTTATTCTTATGATCTTTCTTGCCTGACCTGCCTTCAACTTTAGCTTCTACCTTTGCCTCAGCATTCTTCTTCGCACCATAGCCTCCTCGGTATTCATAATTTTGGTTGCTTTTGCCATCAATTCAGCCATGGATTTGGGGGGATCCTTTGCCAAGGTATAATACAGCTTATCTGGCAAAAGATCACTCATGAGAGTTGTGATGGTTGTCTTCTCCTCATAGTCTATGACCTCTAGTTTTTCGTTATTGAAATGAGTAATGTAGTCTCTGGTACTTTCACTTGTTCTCTGCCTAACACTCAACAAATGTGCTACCCTTTTAACTGGCTTTGCACCAAAATAGAAATTTCTTATAAAGAGCACTGCCAGTTGATGGAAAATTGCAATCTTCCCCTAAGGAAGGCTATTGTGCCATATCTGAGAAGATCCAGTAATGGTTCCTAAGAACGCTTTACACCTCATTTCATCTGGGACTGCGTAAATATTTGATGGAGCTTAGTACTGCTCTATGTGAAAAAAAGGATCAATTTTTCCATCGTACTTCGGTGTGACTACAGGATCCTTGAATTTTGCTAGTGTGGGAAAATCCATAATCTCTTGTATAAATGGAGATCCCTCAATAAAAGTTCTTTGGAGAGGGTTCCATGCCTTGGCCATTTCTCCTAACCTGTCTTCTAACCTCTGAATAGATCCTTTCCATGCATTATTTCCAGCCCTAATTTATTTGTATCTACTCGAGCAACAAATCGTGCATAATTTTCCTCTTGGGAACTTTCTCTTCAAGCTACAGGTCTCGAGTTTGGATGTGATTGGATGAAACCTTCCCTTAAATCATTTGGTCGTTGCGAATTTCTCGATACAGACCGAGGATGATTTATATTCCTCCTAGGACCCAAACGATCGAAGGGAAAGGCTCCGCTCAACCTTTCTAAAGCACTTGGTCTTTTTGGCATTAGAGTGACGTTTTCTTGTGAATCCAGAATTCTTATAAGAGAAGTTTCACCAGGGCGATAAAAAGGATCACTTTAGTTTCTGAAATAATTGACTTCAGTATGTTTGGATCGTGGCTGTCGTGAAGATGGTGGATGCATGCTTCTGTGGACGCTTCGCTGGCCTGTCAGGGCAGATGCACCATTTTGAACAGTCTGAATGAACTGTCGCATAGTTTCCTGCATAGTCGTTTATTACCTGGCTAAGCTTGCCAATATTCTTGTGATATCATTTGTATTTGGAGGGATAGAAGGGTCAGGAAGATTCCCTACATAATTCTTATTGCTGGATCCTGGGATATCGTCCATTTATGATGAGTCCTTTTGGTGAAAAACACTACGTATAGTCATTCCCACAGACGTCGCCAATATGTTAATGTAAAAAACTAAATTTGACCTAATTAATTAATCACAGATAAATATGAGTAAGGAACTAAGACAAGAGATTTTCAAAGTGGTCCAGCCTCAAGGAAATGGCCTACGTCCACTATTTTGTATTACAGAGTATTTTTCTTTGATCACGATTATACTTTCTTACCTCGCTTACCCTGCTGAGAGGGTGTTACAATGTATTTATATCCCTTGGGTTGTCAATGTAAATAGATAGTATGACTTTTTCGAATAGGCATATACATCTGTACATGGTAAGGAATGAATGTAATACAATAAACATGAAATCTGTCTGTTCATTTGGTCTTCCCAGTATGTTGCTCGATACGCTGAGTAGCTCGGTACTTGACCTTGTGCCATATTGGATGATACGTGTCTTTATATAATTGGTCTACGTCAGTTGACTAATTTTTATATCAACAGGTGCGTAGGTTAGATTATTATATTTTTATGGTTTTGGGTGTAGGTTCTCATATAGAGTTTATGGGGTTATTTAAATGATAAATGGGACGCGTATACACTTATAAAATTATGCGACGTATAAAAGAGAAAGATTATGACATATTGAATATTTTTGCATGTTAACTAATTTAACATTATTGAACAGAAATAATTATGTCGAAAATGACGACTGTGTTATTCATTGAATTAAATTAAATGGGGATATTTATGATTAAATTGCTATGTTGTTCATATGAATTGTGAATTTGTGTGATTTTTTTTATTAACATTTGCCATCGCGGGGACAAGGGGCTTTTGGGTAATATATTCCTCACCTTTATTATAGGATGCTTACTTATGGGTAGGTATTGGTGATAATTTATACTTGCTAGGTATGGGACTAGTTAGTGTATATTCGTGCGGATTTTATATTCCAGGGTGGGGATGATTTTTTGTTTTTGTTTTATCATCGTTATACTAGCCTAGGTATGAGACTAGGACGAGATTATTGTTAGAAATCCATCCTATACTATAGGACGTATGTTTACTTTGGGGACCCTTAGATATGGGACTAAGTGTTATTCTTGAGGATCTCACATCGATAAAAAGGGTGGGGTAATTTTGATAATTGAAAATTTGAGAAAATGAGAATTAATGCCTAAGATAAAAACGGGTATTAAAATCTGGGAAACATAATGTGCAGGGACCGACAGTTTAAATGGGTCAGCTAGCGTTTTATGTCGTGTCGAGTGTCGAACCTTGTCAAATTGCAGAATCGACAGTTTAAACGGATCAACTGGTGTTTTGATAAGGGGAAGTATAAACTTTGGTGGAATACCACCCAGTGATGAATGACCGCTATAATAAATTGAGAAGAGTGATTTAAAATGGGGCTTAGTTATTTAAAATCATATTGGTGTGCATTGTGAATAACAATTACTGAGGGTAGTTAGTGATTAGTGCTATCGCGTTTAATTATATTCTGTTTGATTAAAATATTCGGTTGTGATATTTATCATGTATAATGCTACTGTCTGGGTTCATGGACCCTAATTGAGGAGAGTAGTGTGTATTCATGCTCGAGGCACTGACCTCGTGCATTGACTAACCTTTTCAGAAAAAAAGTTTGGAGAAGCTGCATAGGATTATTTAGAGACTTTCTTGGAGGTGTAGCTGGAATTATTTACTTTATGCGTATTAGTTTAGTTTCGTTTCCTTTCTTTCGTATTTACATTGAGACTCATTTTTTGATTTTGTTGGGCCATTCGATTCCAAAGTTTTTATGGATTTTATTCAGATATTTCATTCTAGTTTCAGTTGGAGTTTATTAAGTTTTATATTATTGGAGATTAGTTTATTATTTGGAGTTTAGCATTGCATAGATGGTTATTATCATTTGGTATTGATTAAATTATTTATCTTGTGGATAGATTTTTAAATGTCTCATATCCGTCACATGCTAAGAATGGTATTTTATTTACTCTCCCCCGGCTTAGTTTTTGTGGCAGTCGACGCCAGGATTTAGCGAGGTGTGACAACTATATCTGTGCAGAGGCAACCAATAATGCTTTTTCAACCCTTGTCAAAAAAATTTCATTTTACCTTCTTACTATTCGCCTTCTCTACAACAAGATCAAAAATCGACCTACTATCTTCTCCTCGGTAACTTTGAGAAGAGTCTGGTCCCCCAACAGGTTATCCTCGGCCACCTTAGCCCTATACTCAGCTACCTTCATATTATCCTCAACAGTCTTAACTTACTCCTCAACCATAGTTATTTTTCCTTCAACAGTAGTGGCCCTATCAGTAGACCTCTTTAACTCTTCTTCCCAAGGCTTTTTCTTCGTCTCTAAAGCTTATCGGGAAGCTTCCAAATATTTCCTCAGACCTTCAATGGCCTCTTCAACTTCTCCTAAAAAAGAATACAATTGATCATCCCTCTCCATCAGCTGGTTAAAATCCACCAAAAACTATACGAATGAAAAATATCAAATCAGAATAATAGAAAAAAGAAAGTAAAGACAAGTAATGGAGGGAAAAGGGTTACCAAAGCCAAATTCTAGAAA
Source organism: Sambucus nigra (assembly GCA_949130495.1). Taxonomy (NCBI): domain Eukaryota; kingdom Viridiplantae; phylum Streptophyta; class Magnoliopsida; order Dipsacales; family Adoxaceae; genus Sambucus; species Sambucus nigra. The sequence goes on from OX422209.1 coordinate 421,288,482, forward strand.
GCTCTTTTTGCCAATCTTGATCGGGGCATGGGAAGAGCAGTTGTCCTATTAGCTGGAAGAGTCCCAGCTTTTATCAAACTTCTAACCAGACTGGAATTGACAGCCACAGAGGACAAACCAACAACCTCCAAATCAGCTTGAACTTTTTTGACCAACTCATATTGATCAGTAGTTGTTTTTTGGGCCTGTTTTTCAGGCAAACCTTTTCTCAACCTCTTATATTGAGGTGCGGCAGTTTTAACTTCCTCATTACTGGTAACCTGAGGTGTCTTCTTAGCAGACTTAGACACCTTCTCAATCACCATGGACTTATGAGCATCAGCAGCCTTAACATTCTTCTCTGTGGTTTTCTTATTGGTAGGAGACAAGGCTCATCCATCAAATTGGGGAGCTTTTTCTTACCCATGATAGCTAGTGAGGAAGTAGAAATATCATAAATGTCTAAAATTTCTAAAAAAGAGGAACTCCCAAGATCCTTCTCAATTCCAGCACACTTTTCAGCTGAAGAAGTGGGAATTGGTCCTTCCTCCAAATTGACAAAGGATGAAGCTATTATAGCAATGGGCCAAGCAATGAATGAAGTAACAGAACTCCTATAATTTAGCAAATATGAGTCTACCCTTGGGTGTTCTTCACCTATCTTCTTTTGAATGCTCCAAAAAAATTCAAGCTCCTTAAGTCGACACTTTTTCGTACGCTTCACTGCATAAAAAGAGACAAAAAGGTCAGTCAATAAATCATCAAACAGGTTACGAGTAGAAAAAGGGAAAAATTCTGCAACCTATCCCTTGCCCTTCTTGGGGACACTTGGGTCCATCATACTCCTTCCCATTTTGAAGAGGAGCATTTTTTCAGTTCTTGAACACTACACCATAGTCAAAGTAATCTTTATTAGAATCTGATAGATTGAGTACTATGGCCCTATTAGCGAATTTGGTCTTCAAATAGTAAGTATTGTCATTGGTGGTAGGAATACCAATATGGGTCCCACGGATTTGATTAAGCCTATGAGTCACATTCACTATTCTCCATGTATTAGGGGCTACCTTAACAAGGACAACATCAAAGTGATGACAAAACTCAAGAAAAAAGCGATTGGGGGAAAAGTGATACCACACTCAGCTATAAACAGAGATGGAATCTAGTGACCTTCGGCCAATGACAAAACGTCAATTAGAGGAATAGCTATCTCTAAATCTACCCAATTAGGGATTCCTCTTTCCCTCCTGAATTCTTTTAAAGAATCCTTGTGAACAATGTAAACCATTATTAAAACAGAGATAGAAATCAAAGAAGAGGAAGAAAGAAGGCTTACAGAGAAAATGGTTGCAGAAACAAGAACGACGAAAGTCGGGCCAGAAGGAAAGCTTGGAGACACAGGGAAATTTGAAGTTTGAAAACTTGGGTGATACAGTAAACCGACAAAAACTTCATTTTTTATAGCTCGCCTCGAAAAAGGCAAAAATAATGATTAACTGGACCAACAATTGACATTCTGACGGTTGCACAGCTCCAAAGGCGAAAAAATGCCAATATGCCCTTCGGTGGTTCGCTAAATTTGGGATTATTCATAAAAATGCAATTCTCAAGCAATGCCAATGGAAATTTTACAAGTAAGGAGGGTCAATTTCTGACTAAACACTCAAACGGTACAACGAGCAACTTCTTGAGCTATATACTCCATACATTCACGCAAGCATCAAGCATTAAGCATTGGGGGATTCTGTGGTATGTAAAAATTATACTCCCGTCATCTAATGCGACCAACTTACCTACTTGATCGGCTTTATAAACTCCTAGTCAGTTGAAATGCCGACCAATGCTAAAAAGCCAATCGACAAGAATATCAATAATTACTCGTATGGAAATGCCAACTAGCACTGAATTCCAAGAGTTTTACTTATTGTACACAGATATAAAGGCCTGGAAATATAAGGGCATTCCATCTCTAAGGTTTTTCACCCCTATAAATACAAACTAATCCCTTAGCTTAAGGGATAACTCAAATCATTCATATGCACACCCTACTGAACTATTGTACACACTACTAAATAACAACAACAGTGGATGTAAGATATTTTATAGTTGAACCACTCTAAAATCTGTCTCTTGTGTCTGTGATTTAACTCACCTCTCTTATTTTCATCTATGATTATAAATTTGGAGTTAATTCATTTTTAAACATCAACACCCTTATTTTGTATTTAATAATTAAAAAATACAAAATATACTGTTATCACATATTTTAACTCAATAACATATTATTTAATTCCACGTGCGATTTTAAAAAATAACATTATGAGATGATAATAATGAGATGGACATATGCATTGGTATTTGTATTTATAATTTGTACACAATCAACCATTAGCAATCACTCACACACATACAAAAATCGTGTGCACACAAGCCATCCGCTGAAAATAATGAGATAGTAAAACTAATTGTTTACTATCTTCTCTTTCAATTCAAACCAAATCATCCACCAAAAAATTGCTTGAAGCCACAAATGGGTAAAATCAATTTTACCCAAAATAGCCGGAGGAAATAGACGAAAATAAACAAACTGAATTGTACATAACTTTCAACTTGTCTAGCAGGTGGGTTAACAATACAAAAAAAATATTTGTAACAAAATATTAGCGGTGGGTTAATAACACATAAGTTTTAACTTGTCTAGCAGGTAGGTTAACATAATATATGCATCGATTTAAACGAAAATAGTAGTTGATGATAAAGCAACAAACATTAAAAAATAAAAATAAAAAGGATGAGCAGGTTACCTACTATGATGAAAAATGTGAATTGAGAGTTAAGTGAATGAAAGGGACCGACGACTGCTATCTAATATTTGAGATAGTGCAAATTGAGTGAGTTTCTTTTAAATTAATAAGGGAGGGATAGTAATTTCCAATCAAATCTTGACACCGGATAATTTATACCACCTTGGAGGTAGAATGTTTTTTATCCCACTCCTTGTGGGATAAGGAGTTCATTTGGGATAACTTATTTCATCTCATATTCCCTCATAAACTACACCAAACATAGAATAGGATAATTTTATCCAATACGATCCTCTTATACGGTTCATCAAACGATGCCTTAACGCATATTGGGAATGTTTTGAGACGCCCAGTAGTAAGAACAAATTCAACCACTACCAAGTTAAAACCATTTAGGTACCCCCAACAACAAATATAAGTCTTCATACATAGACCAAACTTCGTGAAGCCGAAAAAAATGGTTTGTCGGGCACTAAAACTTCGTAGCAATGTAAAGTCACACTAACCATTGTTGTGAATGTATAAAGGGTTGATCTCCACCAAGTTTAATTAGAATTATTTGTGATTTGGCCCCCATTAATTTCTGAAAAACTCTTGGTAACCCACCAATTTGAACCGCATTGGGACACCCAAGCCTATGTGTCAACTCCAAACTATATTTAACCCCACAAGAAGTGAATAACAATGCAATAGATGATTGTCACATAAGTTGGGTATCCCAATGCGGTCACCAAATGCGGACTATGTAGAACTACTCTTAATCTATTATTATCGAGTCAAACTTTCATGATTTATACTTCTTGGATTTGACCCCACTTAGACTTATTATGTTCGTTAACCGTTAACTAACAAATTTTTAAACATACATTGTCCAATATACCCCTAATTTATTACTTACCAACTACATTTCACCATATATTTTCTAACCATTGTGTTTTTTCATAAAAACCCTTCTTTATATATAGAGAGAGTGATGTATACATCACACCTAGTTCTAGGCCCTAAGAAAATCTTTTTCCAAATTTTTTTTTTTCCTTGAAATTAACCTTCCAATAAACCCATGTTCAAAAAATTAAATCAAAATACATTTTGTAGCTATTTTTAAAAAATTCACAAAAAATTGCTCGCGCAGACCCTTATAAATAAGGTTTTTTGAGTAGATTTTCGTGGTTTTTTTAAAAATAGTTACAAAATATATTTTGATCTATTGTTTTGCATACGGGTTGATTAGAAGGTTAATTTCAAGAGAAAAATATAAAAATTCAAAAATAAAGTTTTTTAGGACGTAAAACTAGGTGTGATGTATGGATGATGTATAGAGCATGATGTAGGTGAGCCTTCTCCTATATATATATATATATATATATATAAATTTTCATTTATTAAAAATAGTTTTATTTTTTAAATGGTTTATATAAATAGAAAAAATATATTTTATAAAAAAATATTTTAAATAGAAGTTTTAGAATTAAAAAAAGTGCTTTAACCATTTTATAAAAAAACTATTTTTCAAAAAAATTAAAATTGTTTTCCCAGCTATTTTTTTAAAACATGTTTAGTTATTTAAAAAATGATGTTTTAAGTTTTTTCGAAAAAATAAAATAAAAAACGTTTCTAACTTTTTTTAATTAAAAAAACATTTCAATATATAAATAAGAACTTTTTAAATATTTTAATATCAAAACGTTTTAAAGAAAATATAAAAAATGTTTAAAAAAATATAAAAATTGTTTAAACATTTTTGCTCTTTCATAAAAAAATGCATTTTAAAAAATAAAAACTTTTAAAAAAAAATAAAAACTTGTTTTATAAAAAGTAAAAACTATTGTATGAAAAAAGTTGTATTTTATTAAAAAAAACTTTTTCAACCGTTAAAAGAACAAATTTAAAAAAATAATAAAAATGTTTGTTTAAACAGTTAAAACAGTATTTATATATTTTTAAAATAGTTGAAACAATTTTTTTAAACCTTTTTTATTTTAAAATAGTTACAATAAAGTTTTTTTGAAACGTTTTTATTGTAAACAGTTAAAAAGGTTTTTCTTTGTGTTTTTTAAAAACATTTTTTTAATAAAACAATAAACTTTGTTTTATTCCAAAACAGTTAAATGTTTTTTATTTTAATTTTTTTTTTAAGTTAAAAAAATTGAAAAACAATTTTTCCTAAAACTGTTAGAACGTTTTTTTTATTTTAAAACATCTATTCTCTTGTATTTATAATTGCAGCTGAAGTTTTAGGTAAGGGATTAAATCACCTTATCTTAATCAAATCCATCAAACCCTACTGTCATCTAAGTGGTTGTAATATCTTATCTCATCTCAGCCTTACAGATGACATCATTATATTTCTAAATTGGGAGAAGAGGAGCATTTACAATCTCATGAAATTTTTTAACTAAGTATGAGGAGTGTTCTGGCCAACTCATTAATAGACACAAAAGCCACTTCAGAGTTAACTCCAAGATGTCTTTTACTTGGGTTGGTTCTTTATTCAAAGGGAGGAAAAAGGCTCCTTACTTCGGTGAGCTCGCCGACAAGATTGGAAACAGATTGAAAGGATGGCACCCAAATATTTATCTCGAGGAGGGAGATTTATCCTCATTAGACATGTTCTTTCTTTTATTCCAATATTCACTTTGGTTGCTTTAAATCCTTCTAAATATGTCATTCAAAGAAATAATAATATATTTACAATGTTCTTTTAGAGTGAAACTCAGTCTGAAGTTTAGAAGCATCGGATCAAATGGGATAATGTTTGTTTCCCTTTAGAGGAAGGAGGTCTCAATATTAGTGTTCTAAAAAATCCGCCTAGGCTTGACGCTCGGAAGAAACGTCCCGTTTTAAGCTTTTTACGCCTTATTCTCGGTAAAACCCTTAAGGCGCACTTTTTTTAAAAATAACAATGCTTTAGTGAAACGATATTGCCTTTTGAAGAATTTTTTTACTAACCGGACTATTATCTCGTCCAAAAAAATCAAATAATATTTTAATTTGTAAATTTTCAGACATATTTTTATGATAAGTACAATTTTAGTATTTCAATAGTCTTGTTATAATTAAAAAATATTAAAAAGGCCTAAACGTCTTTTCACACCTTTTTACACCTAAGGGCCGCCTAGGCTTCTAAGGCTTAAGGCTTGGCAGCCACGCCTCAATCACGCCCCGCATTTTTTAGAACCTTGCTCAATATCATAAGTTTATATCATGTGATTAGAGTTGGGATTATACTAGTTAAAGATGATGGTGAGACTAATATAAAATTCCTGAATGATGATCTAATCGGGTACCCTTCCTATCATGGTGATTTTTCCTTCAAGTATGCATCTGATACCATCAAACTTAAGAATCCTATCTCTATGAGTTGGAAAGATCTTTGGAATACTCAATGCCCTTTAAAATTTTCAATTTTTGTTTAGGAATTGATTTAGAATGTAGTCCCGATTAATTCAGAGCTTAACATATTTGGAATTCATTTGGCTTTTTCATATAGATGTTGCCATAAGCATATAGAAACCATCTATCATACTTTTATGCAGCGTTACATAGCTAAAGAGGTGTGGTCTTTCTTTGGTAACTTATTTGTGTTAGATTAATTTTTATTTTGTCAAAACCATCACACAAACAGGAAATTCATATTGAATCATCAGGAATTAAAAAAAAATTGAATTAGGGCGTACCTGAATCCATAACGAGAAAACTAAAATATCTGAGTCTAAAGTCTTGTGATCTTCCACATCAACACTTTATCTTCTGTCTAAATTTGTCTCTGGCAATGGGAATCGGAAGAAGTGAGTTGTGTGATCTGGGGGACGATGACCTCTATTTATAAGACAATCGTGTTTTTCCATATTTCATATATTTTTATTTTAACCCATCATAAAAATAGAAATTACGCTTGTCTCTACACACTAAAATCCACACTTTAATAATATATTATTAAGGCCCCAAAACTTAAATTAATCACTTTAAATGGACTAACTTTATTTGATAGCCATTCATTCATATTTATTTCATATATAAGCCCATACATTAAAATTTACTTTAACAATCTCCCACTTGGGCTATATATATATGTAACTTTATAAATTTGAATTATACTTTATGAGCTCATGAGTTTTAGCTATCAAAATTTTATGCATCTTAACAATCTTGTCCATTAACTGCACCAAAATGAATCAAAATGATCGACATTACATATTTCGTAAGTAGACCCATCAATGATCATATATATCAATGCAACTAATGACAAAGATCAATTGTGAATGTGTAGCATGGAAATTTCATGCAATGTGAGCTTAACATGCCTATTTACAACTGGTCCTCCTTAAACTTTAGTGAGATCAAACCATATAAAATCAGAGTGAATATAAATTGAATACTTTACTGCAGTAAATAACCATAAAATCCATAACAAATGTGTCCATAAAAGCATCCAAAATACAAACTCCCACTAAACAGACATATACTGAAAAGAAACTACACTCATATGAGCAGTGTGCTCATGAAAGACCTTGGGTGGTAATCTCTTAGTCAGTGGATCCGCAATCATGGAGTTTGTCCCAATATTTTCTATAGACATAAGTCCACTCTGAACTCTTTCTTTTACAACTAGGAACTTAATGTCAATAAACTTTGACTTCATAGAACTCCTGTTGTTGTTGGAATACAGTATTGCGAATTTATTGTCACAAAATAACTTAAGTGATATTTCAATACCATCCACAATACGCAGCCCCGTGACAAAATTTTGCTACCATATTCCCTGATTAGATGCCTCATAACAAGCTACAAACTCGGTTGTCGTGGTGGAAAAAGCTATAATAGACTATTTAACACTCTTCCAAGATATAGACTGTTTAACACTCTTCCAAGATATAGCACTCCAACAAGTAAGTAGATATAACATCAAGTAAATTTCATGTTATCTTGGCATCCAGGAAAATCGAGGTTAGAATATCCAATGATCTCTAACTGATCTGACTTTCGATAGGTGAGCATGTAGTCTTTTGTTCTCTGTAAGTACCTCATGACTCGCTTGGCAGTTACCCAATGATCCTTTCCATAATTTCTTAGTATCTACCCAACATGTTAATAATGTACTTAATATCCGCACACGTACATACTTGAGCATACATAAGGCTTCCTACTACTGACACATAAGGAATCTTCTGCATCTTTCGAATCTCAAAATCATTCTTGGGATATTAACCGAGACTAAATTTATCTCCTTTAGTCATAGGGGTGTCACCAGGTTTACAATCATGCATGTCAAACCTTTTAAGAACTTTCTCGATATAGCTCTTTTGTGATAAACCAATTGTACCCTAAGAGCGATTTCGGTGTATCTATATACCCAACACAAAAGAAACATTACCAAGATCTATCATCTCAAATTTTTTTGAAAGAAATCTCTTAGTTTCGTGAAACATACCTATATCCTTGATGGCAAGCAAGATGTCATCAACATATAAAACAAAGAAAATATGCCTATTCACACTGAACTTGTGGTATATACAATCATCAACTAGAATCATCTCAAAACCAAACGAGATGATAACTTGATGAAACTTGTAATACCATTGACGAGAAGCTTTCTTAAGCCCATAGATGAATTTCTTTAACTTACAAATCGTCTTCTTTGCATCTCCCAGCACAAAGTTTTCTCGTTGCACCATATCGATTGTTTCATCAATGTCAACATTGAGAAATGCAGTCTTAATATCCATCTGATGAAGCTCAAGGCCAAAGTGCGCCACAAGCGCCATTATTATCCTAAAAGAGTGTTTCAATGAAGCCGGAGAGAAAGTCTCTTTATAATCGATGCCTTTTTTCTGTGTAAAACCTTTATCGATGCCTTTTTTTATGTAAACCTTTAGCGACAAGACGAAATTTGTATTCATCCACATCACCTTTCGAATCCCTCTTGGTTTTAAATATCCATTTGAAATAAATGGGTTTCGCACCTTCAGGCAATGGGACAAGATCCCAAAAGTCATGTCCTTCATGGACTTTATCTCTTCATTAATGACACCAATCCACTCTTGAGATTTAGAACTTTCAATGGCTTGACGAAAGGTGATTAGATCATCTTCCACTGCACCAATGTTAAACTCATGTTCTTGGAGAAATATAATGTAATTATAAGGTACAACACTTTTCCTTTATCTAGTGGATCTGCTTAATGGTATAGGTTCTGGAAGTGGTAGAGTTTGTTCTTCTATAACGAGAGGTTCTTGGATATTGTTTTGATTAGGATCTGCTTCTTGAACAATGTCAGGAATAGAGCCTAATCAATGTTAATCTCAATTGTGGGAATATTAACATATTCCTCTTTAAAACTAAAATCCTAACCTTATCCCCTCGATAAAATCAATATCCTCAAGGAACTGGGCGTTTCCCATCTGAAAAATTGATTTAGTAGTAGGATCATAGAATTTATAACCCTTAGATCTTTCATAGTATCCAATAAAATAGTTACTATCCATTATTGAATCCAGGTTCTTTTCATGTGGTTTATAAGGCCTTTCTTCAGTTGGACATCCCTAAATATGGAGGTGCTTCAGACTAGGCTTCTTGTCTGTCCAAAGTTTAAAAGGGGTTTAAGTAGTTGCTTTAGTTGGTACTTTGTTAAGGATATATGCTTCAGTCTTTAATGCTTCATCCCCAGAGTAATTCTGGTAAGTTAGAATGACTGATCATACTCATTACCATGTCTTTAAGCATTTTGTTTCACCACTCACCAACACCACTCATGCTTAGAGAACCTGGCATGGTGTACTATGGGACGATACCGCACTCCTTTAGGAATTTAGCAAATGGTCCCGGGCGTTGCTCACCTGAACCGTCATACCTATCATAGTATTCACCACTACGGTCAGATCTAACGCTTTTAATCTTTTTGTTGAGTTGATTTTCAACTTCAGCTTTGAATGATTTGAACACGTCCAGTGATTGGGACTTTTCATGGATGAGATGAAGGTAGCCATAATGTGAAAAAAAATCATATATGAATGTGATAAAATATTGTTGACCGTTCCATGAAACCGTAAGGAATGGCACATAAATATATGTATGTATCAGTTATAAGATGTCTGAAACCCTATTGGCACCAAATCTCCTTTTGTTTGTCTGTTTTCCCTTTATGCAATAAGAGAAAATTTTAAATTTTGAAAAATCAAAGGAATCGAGAATCGTATCTGACACAATTCTTTCAATTCTCCTTTTGGAGATGTGGCCTAATCTCTTATGCCATAATGATGCAGAATTCTCATTGGTTAATTTCCTTTTAACACCTCGAGTACTTAAGTAAAAGGTTTCATGATATAAAGCAACCGTATCAAGCATATAAAGGTTATCCACATAAGATAAAGAACTAGTACCAACCAAATTTGAATTATGAAAAAGACAGAATTTATTATTTGCAAAAGAACAAGTATAACCAAATTTGTCCAATAAAGAAATGGAAACAAAATTTCATCTAAATAACTGTACAATAAATGTCTCACTTAAATCCAAATAAGTACCAGACTTTGATAATAACCAAAATATCCCAATTGCTTCAACTTCAACCTTCTTGCCATCACCCACAAAAATGTATCTTTCACCATCATTTGGCTTTCAGCAGCTCAGGCAATCCTGCATAAACACATTGATGGGAGTGGTTTCTCTAGAATCTATCCACCAAGTGTGTTTAGGTACCGAAGTCAAATAAACCTCAGAACAAACTAGATTAAGAAGTATACCTTTATTTACACGCCAATCATAATAGTTGCTACATTGCTTCTTCTTACGTCTTGTAGCTCCACAAAAGAAATAACCATTAACAGTTTTTTATTTATATTATTTCTTTGGATATGGAACCACTGCAGCTTCTTTATCCTTCTTTGTTTTCATTCCTTTGTCCTCGAAAGTACTAGCCAAATGAGCACTTTATGTCTTATCTTGCTTCAGTCTTTCCTTTTTTTACACACAATGTGAGATGAGCTCATTAAGAGACCAAGTCTCATTTAAACAGTTGTAGCTCACCTTAAATTGACTGAATTGGGTGGAAAGAGATATCATAATCAAATGCACACGCAAATCCTCAAAGAAATCAAGCTTAAGTGCTCTTAACTTTAAAGCGAGATGATACATTTCCATAATGTAATCCCTAATGTTCCCATTACCTTTATATTTCATTGAGATGAAACTTGCCAAAAGTGTACTTGTTTCAGCCTTCTCATTCTTGGAAAATATGTTCTTAATTTCTTCTAGGAACTTTTTAGTTGTCTTTATCGTTTTCGATATTGTGCCCCTGAATGCTTCTGGAATGACCTTCTTTATGATCATCATATACATGCGATTTGACTTCTCCCACCTTTCAATGTCCCTTTTTTCATCAGAGGAACTTTTATCAGTAAGAGGTATAGGAGAAGGAACCCTTAACGTAAGATCTAGATCCATGACACCGAGAACTATATGGAGGTTCTCTTGCCACGACTTGAAGTTTGTGCCATTAAGCATAGGAATATAATTAATATTGGCAGTAACGTTAGAAGCAGAACCGATAGCTGAATCAGAGAATAACAAAAGTATTAAATCAAAAATAAATTCAAATGAAGGCAAACACCCTTAATATTTTATCTTTGGAAAATATATTAACGTGTAAGTGATATCTTGGTGTAATAATTAAACACTGATAATAAGAACATATCAAACAATAATTCTTCCTTTGGGCCGATTTATTATTCACATGTGACAAACTAAATAATTATCACGCACTTATTACTAAAGGTGCACATGCAATTTTGTTAAAACTTAATCATCCTTTGGGCCAATTAATATTCAAATAAATTACATGCACATACTCCATTTATATTTCGAAATAAAATTAATTTTTTTAACAAAAGAGGTCACTTTGGTGACATATTGTTTAAACTCATTTATCTCGAAATATATATATTTAAACACAATAATATTTTAATTTCAATTTGTATGGTATATAAGCAAGTATGAAAGTAATGTTCTGTAAATACTATATATATAGATATAATATCAACATAACCAAAGTGGTTGCTTAGCCTATTGGTTGGTATTCTTAATTAAAGATCTCATATCTGAAAGTTCATTAGTGTGAAACCCCTTAGGCTCTTACACCACTATATTTTCATCATTATCATGGCTTAAAAAGGAATACCAAGACTCTAACTCTTGATCTTTTATTACCAACAAACCATCCCTTGCCAATGAACCAACAATACTATACATTAATATTGTGTGAAAAAATAATCAAAACAACAACAAAAAAAGTCATCTTATTAAACAAAAAGACGTCGTTTTGAGTCATCTTCTTGTTGTTCCAGAACAACCATAAACAACAAAATCTAAAGTTTTTTCCTAATCTTCAAAAAATCATATAAAATCAACCGCTAGTCCAAATTTCATGAATTTTATATCGTTGGAATCATAATAAAATGAAGAATATTTCTGTCCAAAAAAAATTCAGAAATATTAACCTTTCTGGAAAAAATATTTTCAGTCGAAAATTAAATTAAATTAAATTCCTTCCTCATGTATTCTAAACAATTCAATATGAAATAGCTCTCATACCACATATTAGATTAATTTCTATTTTTTGAAAACCATCACACAAACAAGAACATTTGTATTGAATCATCAAGAATTAAAAAATATTGAATTTGGGAAAGCGTACCAGAATCTAAAATGAGAAAATTAAAATATTTGAGTCTGAGGTCTTATGATCTTCAAAATCAACACTTTTATTTTTTGCCTAAATGTTTCTCTGACAATGAAAATCAGAAGAAGTGAGTTGTATGATCTGGAAAACATGCCTCTATTTATAAGACAATCGTGTATTTTCGTATTTCGTATATTTCTATTTTAACCCATCATAAAAATAGAAATTACGCTTGTCTCTACACATTAAAACTCACACTTTAATAATACATTATTAAGTCCCCAAAACTTAAATTAATCACTTTAAATGTCCTAAATTTATTTGATAGCTTATAATTCATATTTATTTCATATATAAGTGCATATATGTGATTTTACTCTAACAATTTGGGCTTAGATTAAATTTTAATCCTTGGACGGCTATAATTATTTCTTGGTCGCTCAAGTCTCCTAAAAAAACATCTTATGAGGTTCCTTTACTCAAACCTAAATTTATTCATCATGTGGGAAATCAGGAAATCTGGAAACAACTATCATTTTGATGACTTTCCAATGTCCTCTAAAGCCATTATTGATAATGTTACTGTTCTTCGTAAGCATGCTAGCTCCAACAACAAATCGAAAGACTCAATTATAGAAGATGACAAGTTTGTTGTAGAGATGCTCAATTTGCATGTCTCCCAAAAGGTAAAAGAAGTGAGGATTATAAGGTGGAGTAAGCCTAATCATGTCTACTTTTAACTTGAACATTGATGGTTCTTCTAAGGGGATCTCAAAAGAAAGTGGGATTAGAGCTGTTATTTGAGATCATTCTAGGACTCGAGATTCTTTTTATGCTGAAGCAACTGCTATTGAAGAGGGGATTTTGTTCTGTAATAATTTGGGCTTTCAAAACATCCATACTAAACCCGATTCCAAGGCTATAGTTGATATGATAAAAAGAACTTGGAAGCCTCCTTGAAAAATTAGGTCTATAGTGCAAAATATTCAAAATCTGACTTATTTTGGCAATTGGTCCATTACTCACATTTGGAGAGAAAAAGGAATTTTTGTTGCCGATGGCTTAGCTAATCTTGTATCTATGTCTCTAAAATCTGAAGTCTTCCCTCATTTCATCAATCCTCCTATTATCAATGGCCTCGTTAAGCTTGTTATAAACATGGACTTCCTTCTATTAGATTGTCCCATGCCTTGTAATGGGAATTCTTATAAATTCCCAATTTTTATATTTTCTTCCACTATTTTTGTAATGGGGATAATTATAAATCGCCATTTTTTTAGCTTTTCACGTGTTGCCTTATTGGGCTCAATAATCAACAACTTCTCGAATATTTTCTCTTAGCTTGTTCATGCCACTATAGAGGCTTTTTTTCTCTATTTATTTTCTAAGAACATGTTGGGGGGGGGGGGGTTATGTCCCTCTTCCCTAAATAAAAAATAAAAAAACAACTTTTTTATATAAAAACAGTTATGTTATAAAACATGTAAAAAACTATTTTTTATAAATAATAATGTTTGTTAATATATATATATATATGTGTGTGTGTGTGTGTGTGTGTTGGCCGACTTTTTTAAAATAGCAAAAAAAAGTTATTTTGAGCTGATTTTTTTTATATGGGTCCCTTGAAATGTTTAAATACCACAAAAAACTCAACTCGAAAATATTTTTTTTATATATAAGAGAAGGCTCACCTACATCACACTGTATACATCAATGCAACTTGGTAGCTGGGTGCGCCCATCTGAGGTATTCTTATTATTGCATAAAGTGTTGCGTACGGGTGGCTGCGTTTGCCACAGGATTTGCTCGTAGTATCAATCTCTCTTAAGGCTAGTGGACTTTCGACTGGCCGGCTCGGCAGTCAGTGGCTCGGATTGCGAAGAGCGGGATGATGGCTTGAGGATACGGTATAGTGTTGAAAATCAAAAAAACTTAGCATACGATATTTATTTGTCATACTGAGTGGATTAGAGTGAGACTCTAGCGAGTACTCAATGTTGAGACACCTAGGGTAGTGTTAGGATCATCAGAGTGACGCAGCGGAAGGTGTAAGTAAGGCGTAAAGCGATGACCGGATGAGAACATTCCCCTTGGAGTGTGAGAATAGCATAGGATGGTTATCAGCAAGCTCATGCGAGTGTGTAGTTAGAATAGCCTGAGAATTTGTGGAACACAAGGTGTACGGTCCTAAGCTAAAATTGATTTTGATGATGAATGCGATGGTTAGTTGTATTATGATTCACATTAGATGAATGTTGGCCGCTAAAAAAGGGGTTTGTCGTAGAGGCACCGATACGCCTTAGGTACTAGCATAGGTGGTGCTAGAATTGGTTTGGACTTGATCATAAGGCGGGTGTAGACTCGGAGTCGATTATGTAATGTCATGGTTTGCGAAATGGTGAGTGTTAGAACATGTCGCATATTGACTATTTGGTGACCTTAGTGTTGAGGACTTCGATGATTTGCTTTGAAAATTTCCTAGGACTTATAATAGAAATTGGTGGACCCCATAAGCTTGAGAATTGATGGATGGAGAATTTCGGGGACGAAATTCTCTAAGGAGGGAAATTTGTAATATCTTATCCAAGTAATTCAATTAAAGTTATTATAAATTATGATGGAATGAGGATTGGTGATAATTATAAGGAAATTGTGGATTAAAAATTAAAGAAAACAAAAGAATGAAAAATATTAAGGGTCGTTCAAACGACTATAAGTGAACGTTCTAATGACATCCCAATGTCGTTAGAAGCGAAATGGATCTCGTGAAAAGCAGGGCATCGAACGACATGACACTACTTTACAATGGCAGGTCGTGCGAAGGGACGCGTGATCTAAGCTTCGAACGATTTGGGCTTATAGTTCCAACGATTTGGGCTTATCGTTCCAACGATTTGGGCTTGTCGTTCGAAGGACGTAAATCAAAATTGTTTAGTCCAATTTGTCCTTGTGCGCTATCATGATTTGGGCTATTGAATCTTTGAGATGCCGAGCTTAGATCAGTCCAGAAGGGGCAAAACGGGAATTTAAGGTTTTAGGGGATTTTATAAGGGAGTATTTGGGTTTATTGTGTAGAAAAAATGGAAGAAGAAAGAGAGAGATAAAGAGAGGTGGGTGGTCTTCCACCTATCCCCCACCAAAAATCACCACTACTCCACCATACTACAACCACAAAACACCATCTTTATGGTACATTCCACCATATTTGAACCATGTACACCCATTTCCACCATTGTTGAGGTAGAGCTACGAATTTTGGAGAAGTGTTGGGAGATTCTTGGAGAAGATGAAGATGGATTTTCATGGAGTTGGAGTGGGTTTTGCTTGAAAACTTGGAAGGAGCACATTTTGGAGTAGTTAGAGGATGCATTTAGTAACCCCTTGAGGCCACCTTTGGAGGTTGGGGTTGCACCACCTACACAAATATTTCTACCACCATTAGAGCCATTAGAGGTCGAAAAACCTTACTCTTAGTATAAGACTCTATTTTATATAAATGTAGTCTTGTAGTTAGACTATATGAGTAGGGTGCATTTGATTAAATGATGTAATTAATGTGTAGAAAATAATAAATATTTTTAGGAAATAAAAACGTTGGTAAAATATAATTTTGTTGAAAATAGAGAATAAACAAATATTTCAAGGTTTTGAAATATTAAAAGTTGGTATTTTGTGAAAATAGTGTATTTTCTAGAGAGATTGGTGTTAAATATTTTATTTAATAAAATGATTTATTTTGGTAAACATTTGTGAAATAATGTTTCTTGCAAAAATGAAGATTTTATGAAAAATGGACATTTTGTGAGTTTGAAGAAATTAAATGTCTTTTATGCATCAAAAATGTATTTTTGCAAGTATGATGAATTTCTATAATGAAAAATATGTTTAAACTATTTAGTAGGATTTAAGGTTTAAAATTCATTTTCTCATGCATATAAACTTGTAGTGATATGGCACTAAGTGTATAAATAAGTTTAAAAATGAATTAATTGGGTTTAAACATAAAATAAGAAAAGTAAAAATTTTAGTCTTCAAATGTGAAACAATGGTTAAAGATGTGATAAGGATAAAGAGTAAAACTACATGTAAAATAAAAGAATTAGTATTTTCTTATAAAAGTAGTCTTAAGTGTAAACAGATTTCTTGAATAAAAAAAGTAAAGAAATGTGTGGTTTGAAAAATTATTAATAAAGGTATTCAATAAGTGTTAATTGGTGAACATGAAAAAATTAGTGTGTGTAACTTAGTAATGTTGTAAAACATTAACACTTATGAAATTGAAAATAAATTAATGAGGTAAAGGTGTTTTCAATTAAGAAGAATATTAATCTGAGGTTAAAAGGGGTGTTAAGGTGTTAAAATACTTAAGAAGTTAGGATGGGTAACTTAATAGTGATTTGTAAGAAATTAACACTTGTGGGAATAAAGTAAAATGTGATTTGGGAAATAAATGGGTAAAATGGTAAGTTTACTTAAAGTGGAACATTTTTAAGAAATAAAAATATTGGAAAATGATTTAAACAAAGTGGTCCTAAATGAATATGATTTGGGGGACAAAATCAAGGTTGATGTGTAAAGGACATGAAATGGTAAAATTTCAAAGTGTAACACAAGTTAAGGTGTAACCCCTGATTTTGGCTTCGGCCGGGTAAAAATGAAAGATGGGGTAATATGGATATCTGTAAAATGTTAAAACATATTAAAAGGAACTCGGATGACACTGAAAAAATTAAGAAGGACCTAGAGCCCTAGAGTGAAAAATTCAAAACCACTGGCCAGAGCATATGGTGTGCATAGCTGGCGGTATAGAGCCCATTAAAGTATACGGTATTGGAATATTTCGAGAAAAGATAAAAGAAATAAGGAACATGTCAAGAAATGGGTTGTGTGATGAAATGTGTTAATACAGCCTAACTTGAATGAATTAATAAATATTTCGATAAAGGTTAAAATGGACAAGTAAATGTGTAACTAGTTAATGTCCATAAAGTAAGAAAAATGTAAAGTAAGTGAGTAATGGGTGATTAAGCAACTTAAGTGGTTAAACCTATAATTAACACAAGAATGTGTTGTAAAAGGTTCTCAAAGATTAAATAAGTATTTTCTAACACGGTGTTCACGTGTATTGAAAGGGTGAGTTTCAGCAAAAATACTAAAGTGTGTTGGATAAAATAAAAAGGAATGGTTTTGGGTAAATCAAATATAGTGGTTTCAAGTGTTGAACCGTATGTGTTAAATAAAGCGAAAAATGATAAAATGGATAAAAATGAAGTCTTTTATAAGATTATGGTAAATTAATCTAGCTAAATAAGGTTTTCAAAAGTAAAACTGGTCATGCCTTATATATATATATATATATATATATATATATATATATATATATATATATATATATATATATATATATATATATATATATATACACAATGTACTTGCATGTGCATGTAGGTATAACGTGTTTGAGTCTCCAGTCTCCTCTCTGCCATTTGATTCTATACTACATTTGCATATTTCTCACTGAGCATTGGCTCACACCCACGCTTTGTTATAGCAGGTTGGGAGCGGTTTCGTATTTTGAAAGCGTTATACAAGTAACTACTTTCTTTATTTTACGTTAGTAGCTCTGTATGCTTGGACTTCGGAGTGCTCTCCATGGGTCCCTTACGTAGTTTATTTTGAAACTGGAATCACATGTTAAACAAGTGAAATGTTAATTAAAATAAAATTGGAGTATTAACAATATATAGGTTGTTTCATTGCACTTCACACCTAATGCTCGGGTTGGAACAGGTTGACTACGGGTAACCCATAAATCAAGGTCGGGGCATTACATATGATGTATACAGTGTGATGTATGTGAACCTCTCTCTCTCTCTCTCTCTCTCTCTCTCTCTATATATATATATATATATATATATATATATATATATATATATATATATATATATAAGTGAACCAAAATAAAGAACTTTTTAATGAGCCTATTAAGACTTTAAAAAATAATCCAATTAATTTCAATTCCTTATTGTAATTGGTCCGCGCCAACGGCAACGAATACGTATGTGACACGAGCCCCCTTACCCCACCTCCTTATACGTGTCACACGCCTGTTCGCACCAATTACAACAAGGAATTAAAATTGATTGAATTATTTTTTAATGTTTAATAAGTTGATTAAAAAGTTCATTCTTTTGGTTCACCTTTGAACCTTCCTCTCTCTCTCTCTCTATCTATCTATCTATCTATATATAGATAGATAGATAGATAGATAGATAGATAGATAGATAGATAGATAGATAGATAGAGATATACAAAATTTCTCTTGTGCGGACTTCCCGCACAAGAGCACATACGGAACTGCATTAGATATGTTTATGATTGGTTAGATTTCCATGATAATAGGAAAATGAGAGAGAACCTCTCTCTCTCTCTATCTATATATATATATATATATATAAATTCTCTTTTGTGGACTTCCCGCACAAGAGCACATACGGGACTGCATTAGATATGTTCATGATTGGTTAGATTTCCATGATATTAGGAAAATGAGAGAGAAAGCTCCTAGAATTGTGTTGTTTTAATGGGTTTTGCCAAACCTCGCATATAACTCCTACACGGGAAGACCGTATAGAAGCACTACTGTGTTTGTGTCTGTCTGTGTGTGTGTGTGTATATATATATATATATCAGTGTTCTAAAAGAGGCGCCTAAGCTTGAAGCTTGGGAGAAACGCCCCGCCTTAAGCCTTTTATGCCTTATTCTTGGTAAAAGACTTAAGTCGCACCTTTTTTAAAATAAAAACGCTTTAGTGAAACGATATCGCCTTTTAAAGACTTTTTTTTTTAAATCGGAGCAATATCCCATTCAAAACAATCAAAAGACAAATGGTATCCCAAACCTCTCTGCCTATCGTCCAAAAACACGCTCGTTTTTTCTTTTTGGTTTGGTTTTTTTCCTAGTATTTAAAAAAAATAGTATTTTTAGTTTGCATATATTCAGACATATTTTAAGGTATGTACCATTTTAGTATTTTTAATAGCCTGTTATAGTTAAAAATATTAAAATATATTTTCAAAAGCCTAAACGCCTTTTACGCCTAAGGCTTCCAAGGCTTAAGGCTTAGTCTCGACAACTCGATCACCCCCCGCATTTTTTAGAACCTTTATATATATATATATATAATATACATAACACAATGGTTAGAGGTTCTATGGTGAAATGTAGTTGATAAGTAATAAATGAGGAGTATATTGAACAATTTAAGCCTAAAAATAGGCTAGTTATCAATCAACTAACAGAATCCGTGAAATTGAGGGTCAAACCTCAAAAAGTGAAAACTATAAGACTCCGTTTGTTTATCAGGAAAGTTAAGCGGGAAAATGATTCCCAGGAAAAGTGAAGTAAAATAAAGGAAAAGAAAAATTATTTTCTTGTGTGCATTTGATTAACACGAGGAAAACTGCAAGAAAATTAGAAATAAAAAATAAAAAATTATATATATATATAAGTTACAATTTTACAATAAATGTAAGTATTATATATTTATTATTTCAATCATCAGAAAATATGATTTATATAATAAACATCCATTTAACTCAAATATTAGTAAATATGAATAAAAAATAATGAACATATGTGTGTATTTTAGTACTAGTTGTAAAAATAATAATAAAAATAAAAATAATAATATATTGCGTATTATTGTGAATATTTATTGGTAAATATTTTAGTACTAGTTGTAAAAATAATAATAAAAATAAAAATAATAATAATAATAATAATAACAACAACAACAACAACAACAACAATAATAATAATAATAATAAAAGTGAAAACAACAACAATAATAACAATAATAATAATAATAACAATAAAAGTAAAAACAATAGTAAAAATAATCTAAATGGTAATATACCAACTTTTCTTGAACTTTCAAGCAAAATCCTAGATCTTTGGTAGGATGTGCTTTGAGGGAAAAATTTTCCTGCAGGATAATTTAGGATCATTTTTCCACAACTTTTCGACTAATCAAACACAATTTTTCTACACTTTTCCTTTCATTTCCTTTCGTGACCCTAAGGGCTTAACACAATAATGATTAATGGGGCAAACACTAAATAACCCTTTTAATTATCGAAATTTTCTCTTTCTCCCCCGTTATTTCGTTTCCCTGCCATCGTCAGTCTGATTTCTTAATTGCAATACATAGTCAGGGGAGGCTCCATTGTACCTTCACTACACTTTGCAAGCCAATCTAGTGGGGGTAAAAATTGTTTGTGACAGTTATTTATTTACGCTATTGGCCATTTATACCTATGTTTTGTTGTCTTCTTCCAGTTCTTCCAAACAAGAGAGAGAGAGAGAGAGAGATTATTTTGAACTCATTCCAAAAGCTCCATGATACATGGGTTATTTTCAATCACGGCGACAAATTTTACTTACAAGCAAACATTTCGTGACAAATAACCCAAAATAATTAAATTACATTTTAAAAAATGAAAAGAAAAAATCTTACAGACTAGCTTTCAAGATGAAGCCAGGTTTAAATAATTACTGAAACTATAAATTATAATTACACAAATTGAGCTTTCCTTTTAAAGCATGAAGATATTTTTGCTGAAAAAACCCCTTATTAGCAAGAAGTACGCAGGTAGCGTTGAAGAGATTTTTGCTTCAAACGTGACAAGTGCTGCTAGTAAGTTAACCAAACTGTGTATTCTGCTTCCTGATAGCAATTGAAAATCCATAAATTTGACAGGGTCAGGTACCCATCTGATGACCGTTATTAGAGCATAAATTTCTTAATACACCAATTTCAGCAATCGCTTACCTGAACTTTATTTCATTATGTCGTCTATCCAATTTATCATGTGGACGGCTGGCCTCCGATTTATGATACTGAGAAAGTTCATCATTGACACGTGAAAGCAGCTTCTCTGAATGTGCCAGCCTCCTGCCAAGATCAGCACCACTGCTACCCGCCCTCGACAAGCTATTTATTTGTTGTGGAATTCTTGATTGGGTATTTTGTGATCCAAATAGTTTTTTAACCATGTCGTCGAGCTCTGAAACCCTCCTCTGTAAATTGGTCTTGTCCTTCTACAGGGAAGGTAACAGCAAACTCATAAATATCTTGATGACCATATCAATAAACATGACTCGTCGAATTTATAGTAAGATTTGAAAAATGTCTAAGAAGTTAACCATACCTTTAACATATCATTTTGTGCGGTCAGCAACTGATCCCGCTCTTGTAATTGTTCAACAGTCATCTGAGTAGCAATTATTGCTGTTTCTCTTTTATTTACTTCCGAAATGAATCTACATAAACATGAAATCCAAACACAAAATATGGTATGTAATTTACTGTAAATCATATTGCAGGATTGATTCAGCAATGTGATGCTTATAGAATTGAAAAATCCTAGGCACCCTTGGGAACACTAATTTTAGTGTTAATCATATTCTACATCACACTAAGGAGAAGGGCCTGCTAGATACACAGTTCAATGAGATCCAGGAGAGTGGAGGATTCTGCTTGGGACCCAGATCAATGAAAGCTAATTTCCTCAACAATGACCAAAAAGAAATAGTGCAAAACATGTTATAATTATCCAGTTTCGTCAATGTCAATAGAACAGTAGATTTTGAGGTTGAGCACGTCAAGAGACCTACATAAATAGGTCTCGACCTCAGATTTTGAGGTTGAGCACGACAATGTCAATAGAACAGTAGATTTTGAGGTTTAGTCACAGACCTTGCTTGGACAACTCGACCTCAGAAATATTAACAGACCTACATAATCATTTAGGTTAAAGTCTAAAAATCAAATCAATGATCCTTTAATTCAAAAACAAGGGCAATGTAATTACCATTCATGTATAACACTGCAAATATATTCTGTTCATTGATTTTGAAGGCTGTTAAATTATAATGGGAAAGCCAGATTGAAGAAACTCAGAATCATTAGTTGTGGAAAAGTGTGTGACTCACCTATCTCTTTCCTCAATTAAAACATCAACCTGCCTCCTCAGATCGAGAATCCCTTGTTCCTAGTTCAACCATGAAAGAGATAAATATAATGCTTGAAATTAATCCAAGAAGTATTTAATCAAATATTTTTCATGTGTACCATTGCTATGGAATCTTGTTTTTGATGATGAGCCTCCACCACTAACTTCTGAAGCTGATACTCGTCTATCAAGTTCTAAAATGGACCAAAACAATGATGCATGCAGATAAGAAATGCAGTTTCAAACACTTGTGCTTAAAGTTTTCTCAAAAGAAAAAAAATACAATATGATTCTGAAACTTACAGCATAGTTAGTCATGTCCAATTTGACACCAAGTAAATCTCGATTGACATCGTGTGTCATGCTTTCTACTGCAGCCAGTCGAGTATTTAGCGTACATATCTGATTCGATATATATCATCAGTACATTGTAACATGAATCCACCACCACATATTAGTGTCTATTTGGGAGGAGGGGAGTATTGAGAAGCAACCAAATTAATTTTGAAAGTGTAGATCAACCAATTACTCAGGAATGAGTATGAGAACAAACAGTGTTCTCAATCAATACTCTAAACTTGAATGAATACTGGATGAGTGGTAAGTTCAACTAATATAGTATAAATATGTGTGTGTGTGTGTGGAATGCAGGACCAATTGTAATTTTGGTCATGCGGCTATTGGAATGAACACCTCAACTTAACTATTGCCAGAATTATATGGCAAACGCTTAAGAAGCACAAACACTTTAAGGAGTTGTATCTGGTAATACACGCTTCACACACTAATACACTCTCCGACACATGTACACTTCACTCAATGTACGTAAATTTTTATGGACAGGTAGCCGACACTTTCTGGATGCTTGTAATACATGACCAATAAACCTTGCATAGTCGAATACCAAGATATGACTTTCTTATAGTATGCAAAAGAATATATTTCTTAAGTGAAACCAAATTAAAATCTTGTCATAATAAAGTAATACTTCATCCCTGTCCTTTTTTTGTATAGATTAAGGATACACTCAATCAATGACCAAGATCAACACTTGTTCACCATCATGGAATTTGGTTCATGGTTCAAAGTCAAGGCCGATACCCCGACAATACGGCCGAATTGACTAGGTATCGGTACCCACCGATCCGATTCCGAGTTACGAGTTGAGTTTTCGATCTGTATCAGTAATTTCTCGGTAGTATCGGCTCCTGTGTTCTAAAAGGCGCGCCTAGGCTCCGCCTAGGCGCTCCTAGGCTTGAGAGAAACGCATCACCTACGCCTTATTACGCCTTATTCTTGGTAAAAACCTTAAGGCGCACTTTTTTTTAAAACAAACATGCCTTAGTGAAATGATATCGCCTTAGGCTTGAGGCTTGAGAGAAACGCATCGCCTACGCCTTATTACGCCTTATTCTTGGTAAAAAGCTTAAGGCGCACTTTTTTTTTAAACAAAGATGCCTTAGTGAAATGATATCTCCATTTAAAGAGTTTTTATTACAAATCGGACCAATATCTCGTCCAAAACAATCAATATACATTTTATATATTGATTATGGAGCATGAATATGAGAAAGATGGCTACCAAACATACGGATATATTCTCAAAATTCAAGGTATGTATTATTTTATTATAGTATTAGCCTTAGAATAATTAAAATAATAAAAAAAGGAAAAAAGCCTAGGCTCCTAAGGCTTAAGGCTTGACCATCATGGAATTTGGTTCATGGTTCAAAGTCAAGGCCGATACCCCGACAATACGGCCGAATTGACTAGGTATCGGTACCCACCGATCCGATTCCGAGTTACGAGTTAAGTTTTCGATCTGTATCAGTAATTTCTCGGTAGTATCGGCTCCTGTGTTCTAAAAGGCGCGCCTAGGCTTCGCCTAGGCGCTCCTAGGCTTGAGAGAAACGCATCACCTACGCCTTATTACGCCTTATTCTTGGTAAAAACCTTAAGGCGCACTTTTTTTTAAAACAAACATGCGTTAGTGAAATGATATCGCCTTAGGCTTGAGGCTTGAGAGAAACGCATCGCCTACGCCTTATTACGCCTTATTCTTGGTAAAAAGCTTAAGGCGCACTTTTTTTTTAAACAAAGATGCCTTAGTGAAATGATATCTCCATTTAAAGAGTTTTTATTACAAATCGGGCCAATATCTCGTCCAAAACAATCAATATACATTTTATATATTGATTATGGAGCATGAATATGAGAAAGATGGCTACCAAACATACGGATATATTCTCAACATTCAAGGTATGTATTATTTTATTATAGTATTAGCCTTAGAATAATTAAAATAATAAAAAAAGGAAAAAAGCCTAGGCTCCTAAGGCTTAAGGCTTAAAAGGCTTGACCTCTACGCCTTGACCACGCCTCGCGCCTTTGAGAACCTTGATCGGCTCATATCGGTGATATCGCGGTAAAGTCGGCCCATATCGGCGATATCACGATAGTATCGACCTATATTGGTGATATATCGACCAAGATGATATAAATTACTAAGCATCGATCTCTCTATCTCAAGTTCAACTCATCCATATTACGATCGAAACAATCACTTTCAATTCGGTACAGGGTATATGATGTTTTGTGGTCGCAAATCGGGTTTTTTTATTGAATCTCTCATTTCTTTTCTTATAGTGTTACTAAAGGGGTTATTTCTCATTTAACCTTCTATTTATATTAAAGTGGGTGATTATTTACATTATATATATCCTTAGTAATAGGTACTATTATAACATTCACAAAGAATATATTACTAAATATATATTTATTTAAACAATGGTATGCATACTAAATGATGATTCAAAATAGACAATTAGACAATGTTATGCATACTAAATGATGATTTTGTAGTTGTCTAATTGAGCTATATTATTATTCTTATTTTTTTTAACTTTTCTCTATTTTTTCCAAATTTTTTTGAGCTCTCTAAATAGTGTATACCGATAACAATAACGATACCGAGTCAAAAATCGAGTGTCCGAGTCATAGACCGAAACCGCGACTTTGAACCATGATTTGGTTCATCGATTATGTCCGAAAAAAGAAAGTGGACTATTAATTTGGGACAAACCAAAATTGAATAGTGAACTCTTAATTCGGGACGGAGGGAGTACAAAGGAAGTTATAACAAACGAGTGAGATATGCACTGCTTTGAATTCCTCGTAACTGGATTCCCCACGCTTTACTTAAGACTGAACATATACGCAAGTATCATATACATACCTGCATCTATTATACCTACATGCACATTCATACACATATTCCTTGTTAAGTTTATGCCTATGTAACATGTCTCTGTTGATTAATATGGCACAACCACGTGTCCATGCAGTGGCGGAGCCACTTTGTAGGGTGAGGGGGCAAGTGCCCCACCAAGAAATTTTGAAAATAAATAAATAAATAATTATTTGTTACCAATAGTTTGTTTTTTGGGATTTAATTTTTATTTAAACTTACAATTTGTTTTTTTTATATAATTTAATGTTTGATGAGCAAAAATAATTTAATATTTAAACTTGCAATTTCAGTTATGAACAAATATTATAAAAGAACTCGCGAAAATGTGGTGCCTCTAATGGATAAAATCGATGTCCAAAAGAACCTACTCCAAAAAAGATATTGTATTTAATGCCGTCTTTTTTAGTTATAATTGTAAAAATGTAAAAATAAGCTTAAAAAAAAATTTCGCGGAGCCACTTTGTAGGGTGAGGGGGCAATTGCCCCACCAAGAAATTTTGAAAATAAATAAATAAATAATTATTTGTTACCAATTGTTTGTTTTTGGGGATTTAATTTTTATTTAAACTTACAATTTGTTTTTTATATATAATTTAATGTTTGGTGAGCAAAAATAATTTAATATTTAAACTTGCAATTTCAGTTATGAACAAATATTTTAAAAGAACTCGCGAAAATGTGGTGCCTCTAACGGATAAAATCGATGTCCAAAAGAACCTACTCCAAAAAAGATATTGTATTTAATGCTGTCTTTTTTAGTTATAATTGTAAAAATGTAAAAATAAGCTTAAAAAAAAAATTCGCAAACTCTAGATTTCTGGCCGCTGTGTCCATGCCCTACATATACCTTTTACTTTTTATGCATAGCATATATAGTTTTATGGTCATCTCGACGTCTCCATGCCCTACAATTTTTGGATTGGATGGTATCCATGTTGTGTCGTATACCTGCCTTGTATCTGTGTCTGTGCTTCAATTGATTATCACAATATGGCTTACGAACTCTCGAGAAGCAACAACTACCAGACATGGAATATGTTACCTCTTTCTGCCGACTAGCTGCCAAGGCCTCTAGCTCTTCTATACGAAGCTTAGCTATTGACAATTCCTGATCCTTTTCCATGCTCATCTGCTGAACCAAATTTGTGATGCATCTGAATGGCGAGCTAGAACCCCTTGCTCTCGTTGAGCTTCTCTCTATTCTATCTAATGTCGGTACTGTTGATGCCAAATTGTGTGGATCTGTTTTAACTTCATGAACCATTGCCTCCAGGGTCTTGTACTGTTCAAAGGGTGATGATCAGTGCACAAAAATAGAACTAGGCATACTCAATAGTTAAATATAAGCTGAACTATCAAATATATGTGATAGTAAAAGTCATTTAGACAATACGGATTTATTATTTGCTTGCTATATCAAAAGAATTCCAGAAATTGTTATTGTAACAAAGTCTGACCATCTGTTAGTGTACCTTCTGTTGGTACTGTGATGCCTGTGCTTCAGTGTGCAATAGTAGTTCAGATATGTACTCCTGATATTGTTTTATCTACAGAATATATTCAAAAATTTGTTAGCAAAAAGATAATAGGTCAGATCGACTGTCCGACTATTCTTCTATTCTCTTTTCTTTGTACTGGTGCTTTCAGTCATGGCTTTACCTCTTTTGCTTGTTCTGCGCTTTCCACTTCAAGAACTCTTATCTGCTTCTGTGCCTTGTAAAGTTCCAGGGATCTATCATGCAATATCCTGAGGTACAGCATTTCATTGATTCCAGACATAAGTGAAAGCAGGAAGAAGACTTTGGACCCCCAAAAAGAAAAGAGAGACAGAGAGAAACAAGCGGTGTTCTGACCTCGAAAGTTGATTCTCAGTTGATTGTTGGCCATTTGAGTATTCGGAGTCCCAATTCTCGGTGAAGTTTTCAACTGTTAATAATCTCTGTCTCAATGCTTGTAGTTCCAGTTCTAATGACTCTCTTACGGTCCGATGTCTTTCTAATTCATCTTCCATTTCAAAAACCTAAAAGAACAAACATGTAAGATTAAGAGTAAATAATGGGCTAGTGCAATACCGCACCAACATTTGGTGTCAAGTACAACATTTTACTGCACTGTCACATCATTTTTTGGTGCACAAACGCTTTACCAAAATTTAAATGCATGTAATGAAGTTACATGACATGGAATTCATACTCAGCCATGTTGTTGGATCTAGGAATTGCACTACTTTCTGGAATTTGAATTTGATTTACATACCTTACTGGAAGATAAATAGTACTATCATCATCCTTGCCTTAATCCCATCACATGAGGTCGGCCACATGGATTCTCCTTCTCCATTCTAATCTATTATAAGCAATAATATCATTCAAATTTAATTCCTTAAGATCTCTCCTAATAATTTCTTCCCAAGATAGCTTAAGACGGCCCCTTTGTCTTTTACCCTCAATTTCCTATAGTCTTCCTCTTGTTATAGGCGCATCTAATGGTCTACGCAATACATGTCCGGGACCATCTAAATCTACTTTCTCTTAATTTATCACTAATGGGAGTTACTCCTAACTTATCTCTCACATATTGGTTTTTAATCTTGTCCTTTCTAGTAATTCATATCATCCATTGAAGCATCCTCAGCCCACTAACATGGATATTTTGCTCATGTTTTTTCTTTAAAGCCCAACACTCCGCTCCATAGAGGATCGCTAGCCTAACAACCGTTCTATAAAATTTTCCTTTTAATTTATTAGTTATTATCTTATCGCATAACACCTCACTCGCTTATCTCCATTTCATCCATCCAGTTGCTATTCTACTTCTTAACATCCTCATCAATATCCCCATTACTCTCTACCACTGAACCTAGATAACGAAAATTATTAGTTTGGTTTACACTTTTTTTTCAATCTTTAATATTATGCTATCAGACGACTCATTATTAAATTTACATTCCATATATTCAGTTTTATTTCTACTAATTTTCAATCTCTTAGACTCTAAGGCCTCCTTTGAAGCCAATGTTTAAAAAGGCGTTTGAGGCTTACGCCTCGAGGCGAGGCGGGCAAAAAATGCCTCGAGGCATAAGCCTCAGGGTTGAATTTGAGGCTTACGCCTCAATGCGCCTTGAGGCTTACGCCTCGGTGCGAGTGCCTTTTTGCTGAGGCGCGAAAAAAAAAAGTCTTGAACTTTTTTTTGTTTTTTAAAACTGCACTTAACTTGTACTATTTACTATTGTAACTTGAGAGAAATTTTTAAAAAATAACCAATATGTTAATGAAACTTAAAAAACTGATTTGTCAATTTGATTTTGTTTGAAATAAATGTTTGAAATAAACTTCAATATGACTTTTTTTTATAAGTTTTCTATTTTTTGGTTTTCAACTTAGATTAATATGTTATCTTTAACTAAACTGAATATATATTAATAAACTAATATATTTTAAAGGTTGCTGTTTTTTTTAATAAACTTAGGTTGATATGTTTTATTATTTTTTAATAAATTGTTGTTTTTTTAATCTTAGCTTGAAAATCAATGTTTTTTAATAAATTTTCTTGTTAAGTTGCATTGATTAATTTACTGTCATATTATAAAATAACCAATATGTGAATGAAGCTAAAAAAATGATTTTGCCAATATGATTTTGCAATGATTAATTTATTATTATATTGTAAAATAACCAATATTTTAAAATTGATTTTCTCAAATTACCTTTTTTTTTTAAGTTATCTCGGGGGAACAAAAAAAATGTCAAACTATGTGAGAAAGTCCTCAAGGATGTTTTTTTGTAGTTTTATTTTTATGGTTTAATTAGTATTTTTTTAATATTATTTTGCTCTCTTTTTTTCCCTTTT
The DNA here is from genome assembly GCA_949130495.1 of Sambucus nigra. Taxonomy (NCBI): domain Eukaryota; kingdom Viridiplantae; phylum Streptophyta; class Magnoliopsida; order Dipsacales; family Adoxaceae; genus Sambucus; species Sambucus nigra. The sequence goes on from OX422209.1 coordinate 421,318,056, forward strand.
CGATGAGGCTTACGCCTCAAACGCCTCGCCTCGCCTCGCCTCGCCTTTCGCCTTTTAAACATTGTTTGAAGCATCTACTAAAACCATATCATCCGCAAACAATATACGCCATGGGACATCTACTTATATGTCCTCAGTAATCTCATCCAATACTACGGCAAATAATTAAGGACTTAAAGCCGATCGTTGATGTAGGCCCACTTTAATCGTAAAATCATTAGTTTCTCCACAAATCGTAAATAGTACTATAAAAATCAAAATTATTTTTCAACAACTTCACGTTCAAATGAACATTGGAGTGACTAACCTTTTTCTCCAATACATTTATGGTACACTCAAGCTCCTCAACAGAATGTTCCAAGATCTTAACCTCCTCTTCCTTTTGTTCAGCATATATCTTGCTTGCTTCAGACTCCTACAAGAATACACAAAATAAAAACAAAAATAATAAGTAAATAATAAATTAATTAAAAAAAAAAAGCAATTATCTGCAACCCAAAAAAATCACATTTATATAACATACCTGGCGCGCTTCTACAGCAATTGCTTCATTTTCATCAGCTAATGCATAGGCCATATCAAGCCTATCTTGCAAAGAACCAATTTGTTCATGGAGTTGGTCTCTCTCGCAGGTCACCCTCATCAAATCATCCTCAATGCATTTAATTGAAGAGATTAATTTTTTGTCCGCTGAAGAAGTTGTACGAAGGATTTCTTTTTCTAAACTCTTGACAACCTCTCTTTGTTCTTCCAATTGCTCTTCAGTTTCTGATTTTTTGAGATAAAGATCCTCCAAAAGAACTCTCAGCTCAGCATTTTGTTCTGACAAAACATCTGATGTTTCTTTCGCCTGCTCTAGATCCGAATTCGAGCGAAATAGAGCAGTTTCAGTGTCAGCCAAACAGCATTCAAGTCTCCTATGTTTAACCAGCAGGTCATCAAGTTGACTTGTTTTCATTTGTAGCTCCAGTTGTATTTGGCTCAAAGCTGCATTTAACCCTTCCGTTTCATCTTTGATGTCTTTTGTTGTGGAAGCTGATTCTTGCAACAAGCTTAAATCAAACAGCAAGCCTTTCATCAAAGTCTCTTTACGTTCCAATTCCCTTTGTAATTCCAAATTTTCATTAATTGAATCATCATTTACACCTATTGAACTCTTACCCAGATGATTCACTAATCCTTCTTGGAAGCTTCGAAGTCTGTAGTTGTATTCCCCAACATGACATTGGTGTAACACGAAAGACGCAAATCCTTTTTCCATTGTCTCAGCGAAAATATCTTCCAGGGATGATCTTAAGAAGCAGATATAGTGCAATATGTCCTTTGCGGTTGTTAAGGCATCAGAATATACAGCCTTGCACATATCCTCCATGTCTTTTTGCATCTGCAAAAAAGACACTTCGATCGCAGGCAGTGAGTTCAATATCTCAAACAAGCTGCAATGGATCTGATCCTGCAGTATTTCATTTTCTTCATCTCTCACACGAATCGAGGATTTAAGTTGTTCTATTTCTCCAATCAAGCTGGTTTTCTCTACCATCAAGACCTCGCCTGCTTGTTTCCACACACCAGTCAACTGTTTTGCATTATCATTTGCTTTCAGCAATGCATTCAACATAAAATCTGCTTCTTTCATGGTTGCATGGGCCTCCTTGAATTTGGTAAAGACGCTACTGTCCCGACCAACCTTCTCATCAGCAACAAACTGTAAATTACAAGATGTTGAAAAGAAATAAAAGTAGAAAGTGAGTAGTAATTACAAAAGGCTCAATAATTACAATAACATAAAAATAAGCAAGTAGCAACTACTCCCGATGAACTCATTATATGTTCGCAAGGTGATATGGTGCTTGTTTAACATGAACTATTACCTCCCTTGTATTACAGCAACCTGCTTCAGCTTCCCTTGTATTAATTCCATCCCTGAATGCACGACGAGAGCAATCTACAATTTCTTTCTCACTGAAAAGTGCTGCAAACTCAACATTTAATTTTACGAACGCATCATATGCCGTCTTAAATTCCTTCCTCAAAAACAACAATGCTGTTTCATTCTCACTCAATTTTTGTACAAATCCCCTCGACTTATCTGATTCTTGACTAGAAGAAAAGGACGAGTCTCCTTCAAATTCCAGGTTCATAATTTGTTCAGCTACTTTTCGAGGAGATTCATAGAAGCGACTAGACGAGGATTCACTATAGCTGTTTCCAGCTGAAGGAGAAGATCCAGAAGTTGAAGAATCAGTTGTCCATCCATCCACTTCTACTAAATCTTCAGCTGGGCTGCCACACAGATTTAGTATAGTGCTAATGCATGCTCTTATAGATTTCAGTCTGTCATTTGTTTCACCAAGTTCAACTATTATCTGATGCAGCATTTGCTGCTGGTTTTCATCATTTTTAAACTTATGGTCATCCTGTGATGGAATTTCAGGTGTGTGAATGTGATTATTTCTATGATTCACCTCTTCAGTGATCTCATCCTCCTTGCACATGAGTTTATTTTGTAGTAAGTCTATCATATTGATCTTATCATTTAACATTGTAGTTAACTGAATTGCCTCTTTGGAGTTTGCATCATTTTCTAGCTCCAGAATTTCGGTCAAAGCCATTGTTGCACCTTTCAAGGAATTCAATTTCTGCTCCATTTGCAGAACCATCTTCTGTGCATTTTCTAGGCTCTTTTGTAATAACAAAATCGTTTCTTCCTTCTCAATAGAAGCTTTAGCAGCCTTCTCAACATGTTCACCGATCCAAACATTGACGTGAGGAAAAGAACAAGCAATACTTTCTATCTGGCCAGATGCATCTCTAAGGGATTTAGAACCATCCAAAAGGAAGCCTGTTAGCTCTAAACTAGCCCTTTCCCACTCCGCATGCACTGCCTTTACTTCATCCTCTTTAGCTTCTAAGGTGTTCCTCAGTCTCTTATTTTCTTCATCCATGGAGAATAGGTTCTCCTGAAGTTCTGACTGAAGAGCAGACACCTCTTCCTGTAAATGAAGAATTGTTTTAGCTGTTTCCATCTCAACCTCCTCACGGATTAATTCAGTTTGGTGATCCTTAGATAACAATGATGCATGATCCTTTAGATATTTGTTACCAAGTAATTGGGCCTCCTCAAGATCCTTAGTCATCGTGTTCAATTTGACTTGCAAATCCATTGTGATGGTGTCTTTGTTTCTGTCTCTCACCAAATTAGGGTTTTGATTTTCTGAATCGCCTCTTTCTGTACGGTTATCAAATTTTAGCATATTTGGTCTCTCTGCCTTGTTCTCATTGCTTAAAATTTCCATCAGTCTATGATTCTCCTGTCTCACAAACTGCAGCTCTTCAATTAGACTGACCTGCTCACATTCCATGGCTTCCATCAAGACTCTTGATTCCATCAGTTCTTTCAGAGTGTCACCCATCTTCTGTTCATTTGTGTTCTCTTCACCTTCATCCAAGGCCTGGTTATAAGATATAATCTCATCTCCTGAATTACTTTCTAGTGATGTGTTTTTAACCTGCCAAAAAAGTTATGAACCATTAGCAGAAAGTACCCCCATCCCCAAAACAAAAGGTAACAATTTAACTATAGCATGTGTTACCCATTCTCTAGCTTGTCAATATTGCTAGGCTATAAGTTGCTCCATAAAATTAATCTATTAGGGTGTGTTTGACAACTATCCATGAAAACCCATTCTTTGGTGAGTGAATAAGAAATATTTTCCACTAAAAATGAGGTTTGAGATGTAGCACTCGTTATGTGAATGAATGTTGTTCTTATATAAAGTATTTGCAATCAAGGTACTACAAAGGCAAAACATGAGTCCAAACAACTACTATCCATGGTAAAAATTTCCATGTCAATCAAACACACCCTTAGGGAATGGGCTGGAAATGAATATCAAGCTCTCGATATCCTCCCTCGTGTCCAACCCCCACTTGCACATGGAGAGAAAAATGCACAAACAATAAATTATACAAAATTACTAACTGAATGGCCAACAAGCATGCATACGAGGAGACTTAAACAAATGACCTTACAGAACCAGGTCTTTCATACCATTTTAAGCTACCAATTGCTAAAAAACTATTAAATTCATAGAGATAGGCCCAACAACCATCAAGGTCTGGACCAATAAATTTTCAATAATACTTAAATAGTTACCTTGTGAGGGAATTGGTGAATGAACTCATGAAATTTATAGGAAATTTAAGTAATCTCCATGTCCATAGTTTATATATATATATATCTATATATAATATTGAGGATCAACTATAGTGAATATAACATGGAAAATTTTATTGTACTTATTAAACATAAACATGAGAGCGCTAGGATATGAAAATTGCAAAATTTTCATGATCTCTTTGCATAAAAATACCAAGAAAACTTGATGCTACGATGTAGCTCGCGACGTATAACCCACTTTAGTTCATTACGACAAACAAGCAGGAAATGCAAGAGCAATTATTATGAGGGTCCATTTGATTGGTGTTGATTTTTCATGGAAAATACTTCTTTTAGTTCATTTTTTATTTTTTCTGCTGCTCAATTTCAAATACATTCTATGAAAGCAATAGTTATATATATGAAAAGTGGTTCTTAGTTTTATCATTTTCCATGAAAACATTTCTTACCCACCCCCAAAGAATTAGTTTCAATAGAAAAGTTCAAAAGTAAGACCACACCACTCCCATCTGTCTCCACTCATTTTCCAACTTCTCATAAAAATGAATTATATTTATAATCATATTCAAACTTTATAGTCAAACATAATCTTAGTCCCCTAGTCTTTGTGCAATGTAAGATCACAAAAGAAATTGAGGAATGGGATCAGTGAGTATGTTTTCTCACCCGTGAATTTTTTTTGAAGTCTTTTGGTACCTTGAATGAGTCATCTACAACCTGGAAGCGGTGTAAAAGATGTAAACCACCAAAACATAAAGTTAATGCATCTCAACAGTCTCATGTACAAATTAAAAGGTACTTGACAAGCTGATCTTACAGATTCGTATGCAACGCGGTCACAGGTCATATATTCTCTCAGTTTGCTTTGTAATTCATCAACTTCCCTGCAAACATAAAATATACATATTTTGATTTAATTAATACCACAAGTCAAGATCGTATTTTGATTTAATTAAACAGAAAATGATAATTAAAATTTATTAGTACCACAAGTCAAGATCGTATTTTGATTTAATTAAACTCTATCGAATCAGGAAGTTGAAACAAGAAAACCAAATGAGTTTGGACCCAACACATTTTACAGCAGAATAAACAAATAAACACTTTGTGGTGTGTATAGATGGTTAAACCAAACCGAGCACTATTTATATTATGCACTTCAGAATAGAAGGATAACATAGGTTGAGGATAATACAAAGGGTTCAGAATTTTTTTTAAATGCTCTAGTCAATTAATTGAACTTAACGTGCTTATTTAAAATAAATGTATTAATGAAATGAAAACATAAAGGAAACCAGTGAGGATGATTCCTCAACTAGGTTCAAAAGAACAAAATAGATATAAGAGGGGAAAAATTTGCTAGACATGACGCTCTTATACCTGAGAAGTTGCACAAACATGCGAAAAAGATCAAACATGTTAGATCTTTTTTTAGCATGTATGTTCGACGCTTGCATAAACATACTAAAAAAGATCAAAAAAGTGAGTTTGCAAAGCATACCTCATAAGTTTCGAATTCAAGTTCTTGCATTCTTCCAACTCCTTAGCAATATTGTTATCCTGCATTTTAGGAGCAATATAGTTAAAAGTTAAAACGGAGCAATTTCTACCTACTGAACAGTATCCACAAGACATTGCTTCAGGAACCTGATTTTCTCTTCTTGAAAGGAATTTAGGCTGCCCATAGTTTTCTTCAGCCTCAAGTTTTTCCAGCAGCTTCACATGAAATTTATGTCAGAATTTCATCATGGACTGGATGAACTTATTGTTGTAATAAAGAAGATGAAAGAGAAGAGAACTCTTCACCAACCTGACCACGCAATCCTGAAACTTCAGCTAAAAGTGATTCTCGCTCTCCTTGTTCATAGAAATCTTGAAACCTGGCAGCAATAATGGCGTTTAGAAAAAAACAGCTAGCATCATTTGAAGCACTAGAGAACTAGTTCATGAAAATTACAATCTGAGCTGCTCAATGAGTCTAATATTCTCTATTGCAAAACGGGTCAGTTCTGGGTGTGTATCAATCTTTGCTTTAAGCAGCTGTATCTCTTCTACTAAAGCAGTATTTTCATCCATGAGATACTTGTCAGCAGAGACTAAACCGTCTGCAAGCATATCCAACCGTTTAATTTTTTCCTCACGAAACCTTAGAATCATTTTCATACGCTGCGCATCTTCCTCTCTTTGGTGAGCCTGCAATTATAGATTTCAACTATAAATCAATTCATTAATACAACTACTTATGCTAATTTACATACTTAAGCAGTAGTCATTACTCATGGCTACTACAGGAAATAATTATACAAATAAATGAAATAGCAAATAAGAGAGGGTTGTCATAACCACACATACTAAGCGGTTCAATTGTTCAATTTCCGCCTGTAATCTCTTGGCTGCAGTCTCGGCCAGTTTCTCTCTCCTCAAAGCACCAACTAAAGTAGCTTCCAAGCATTTAATCTGCCATAAATAAATTAGCACATCACAAGTGCACAAAATCATAGACCTCTCAGATCAAGAGCAAAACAGCTTTTACTTTTGCATGAAAAGATTACCTTCCTTTTTTGGCAATTTGGGAAATCATGGTCATCATACATCTTTACTTCAACTGACGAGTTATTTCTATCAGGATAATCACTTAAGCTAGACTGTTGAAAACTTGGCACAAATTGTGAAAGAGGACTTGAAATATTTTGATGCTTCATCAGAAAGGAAAGTTGACCCTGTTTAAATTGAATAAATGGCTCAGTGCATAAACCTGTAGGAACCCAAGACAAAAAGATGCATAAAATTTTGCAACCAGTTCATACTTTTAACTGATGGATTTGACGCTGAAGAGCTGTCACACCACCTGAAGCATCTTCATTTACTTTAGCCTAGATGATGACAGGGAAATTAGACAAAGACTATTGCAAGGATCTGTAATATCCATCGGAATAGAAAGATACGAGTTCAAAGTCAGTACATTGTTCTGAATAAGTTTAACACGTTGAGCAAACTTTAAAGTGCTCAAAGTCTCATTTGTAGAACTGCAAAAAAAAATACCCATTAATGAAAAAAAACAAGATAAAGCAGAAGAAATATAAATGAAATCCAATATATGCACAAAAGATTATTACAGACCAAATAGATGGGGTGACATTTGCAATAATTGTTGTTTTTGAGTTCCCACCAAGAGAATCCTGCATCCAAAGCAGAACACAATTATATAACCCTGAGAGACACCTATCCAAAAAGAAAACTTCTTTATTCTAGATTGATTGGAAGTCGTCTTGGTTTGATTATCTGACCTGAAGTAGAAACGTAAGCCTAGAGTCCCTGTAGGGTACATGTCTATGTCTCCCATGTGCCAAGTCCACTAGAGACATTATTACCAGGCTACAACAACAAAATAACCAAAGGATTTAGTGGAATAAAGTTTCAAATGCAAAGCTCTCGTTTATTGTATCAAATGCCTCCAAAATACTATGTTCAAGAATCTAATTTAGTAATTAGATCTACTTTTGCAAGTATCTATTAAGGAATGAATACATCAAGAAATTCTTCAAAAAAGGGGGAGGGGATCAGTATCAGACAATTAGTGTTTCAGTGATGTTTGTCCCCCGAAATGAATTATAATAGTACTAACCATCGTTACCGGGATCAGTACAACCCCTTAAATACTGCGATCCGGAGTCTCATGACCCAAAATATGATGAGTTCTCGATCTAGATCTTCAAAATTGGTGTTCCCAAATGTTGACTACTTTAGTTATTACTCCATAATAACTTTAGTTATTATGCATATAAATTGGTGTTCCCAAATATTGACTACTTTAGTTATTACTAGACGCAAGGCAACTTTTGACTTCTATAATAGAACAAATAGAAAGAAAAATGACTTCTCAACCAATATATATGCATAATGCTTTATACATCCTATTAATATATATATATATTATATAATATCGAGATTATCCACTACATACATTCTTATGGAACATTCTGGGGCGACCATGATCCAAGTAACATTCCACCCGATTAATCTCCAAGGTTATGTTTGGACCCTCCAAACTGCACATGCGCAGACACACTATGGGAGGTGGCCCCAAGAGATTTTGAACTCTTGATTGACCTCCAGGTTGTTAGGTACCGTAAGAGCCCCTAACACTAGGCTACCCTCTTGGGATTGCAATTTTATTTTATCTCCAATCATATTAAACTATTTAATCGATATATTTTCAATCATCAGAAGGGTTTTTCTAACACCAAGTGTATACATACATATAGGCACTTTAAGTAATTTAATATTTCATTCGTTTTAGTTTTAAAGAAAATATTACAATATAATTGAGTCCAACACTTCCCATAGTCCTCGTTAATCCAAGATATAGTTCAGACCTAGCAGTACCACCTCCACTGCTCCATCGTGAGATCTCTCTCACTAAAAGAGAGGTACACTGATTAGCCTTTTCAATGTTGATAGTACGACATGCATTGAATCCATAAAGAAGATGGATATAGAATAAAAAAAGTCATGTGGAACAACAAAAAGTGAGGTGTAGTTGGGACCGAAAGCATTCACACTACTCTACATAACAACAACAATACAACATTGATCTAGAGGCAAATTACCCATTTTCTCTCTCTAATTCTCATTCATCTCAAAAGTAGTAGTGATTAGAATGGGTGGCCAAGGGACTTTTTTATAGGCTAAGTTATATTTCTAGCCAAGATAACCATAATTGATAAAATGACAAAAGAGAGCACACTAGAATATTCCAAGAAGATATTACCCTCTACCTATAATACTAACGAGAAGAAAGAAAATTACTTAACTAGACATGAAAATAAAATAAGTAAAAATTCAATTAAAAACCTCTGGCTTTCCATATACATAATTCTCCCCCACTTAGAAAAGCTTGGAGCCTTGTCCCAAGCGTAGAAGGACAGGATCATGATCAGTGGAGCAAAACAACTACTGGACTTCCCCAGTTAAGAGGGAAGCCGCCCTTGGAAACAGACCCATATTGGACGACATATATGTGACGTAAACTACACGTCAATGGCTAAAAAGAAATACCAAACCGTAACTTTAGAGAGAGAATCAAAAGTTATTTTATATTTTAAGAATGGGAAAAGTTAGTACAAATGAGAGTATATGGGATATTTATATGGGAGGTATTACTTGTTAATCAAGTAATTAGCTAAAATGACTACAAGGACCAACTAATAACAAAATGCCTAATTAGTCCTAAACATGCTTGGAGACCAATTAAGGAGAGAAAATGCCTAAAAAGAACTAAAAATAGAAAATGGAAATAAAAGGAAAAATAAAAGGAAAATAACAATGTATAAAATTTTGCATAATTCTCCCTTCACTCTCCCCGCCTTCGAAAAGCTCGTCCTCAAGATTGCAAAATTGGAGAATCGTGTGAGAAATTCCCAAAATGTGCTTAAAAAGAGACGCAAAGACTTGTTAGGCCAAAAATATTTTCTAAAAATTTGAGGAAGAGGTCATCCTTCAATTCTTGCTTTAAGATTCATCATCTTCCTCTTGCCTCTCATGTCAATCATCAAAAATAACTTCCACCCGGGGTCAAAAACCAAATTTTGCCAAACCCTAGTTCTAGAATTTGTTGGAGGGATCCACCTAAGGCAGAGGGCAGATTGGCTAGCATAGGAGAATTTTGACCCTTGTCAAGACATCCTGTGTGGTTTTCGGTAAGCCCCGGACTTTCTTGGTTGTAGTCGACCACCACAAGGCAATTTCGGCTTGGAACGGTTGTGTTTTGAAGGTTTCCGGGTAGTCCGCCAAGGGCAGACGTGGCAGGCAGGTTACTGGAGGTTGCAGGCGCGACGGAGGTCATTGGCAGGTTATTAGCCGGGGGCCTAGGCAATCTGCCGGAGGTAGGAGATAAACCCTGGGCTGCCAAAGATTGGACGGAAGGGCAGACAGCAGCTGTTGATATGTCGGCAGACATGATACCTGTTGTTCGAGCAGGTGGCAAGTTACCAGAGACCGTTTAGGCCAAATCTTCCCGTAAAATTTCCTTTCCGGGCCTTTGTGTGGTGTTTTCCGGCGAATTTTTGGTGGTGGTGACTTGAATTTTGGAAAATTGTTCGAATTGCTCTTTGTTGCTTTCGAATCATCTCTTCTGTTTTGCGATCCATGTGATCTTTCAATTCTTGAATATCTTCCAATTGAGTCTGGGATTTTCTTTGATCCACTGAAAAGGTAGCGTACAATTTTTTTGATACACTACACACACCGATACAAACTAACACACACAAACACCAATGTTTTGGACGACACCCGCTCTGATACCAATTTGACGTAAACTACACGTCAATGGCTAAAAAGAAATACCAAACCCTAACTTTAGAGAGAGAATCAAAAGTTGACTTATATTTCAAGAATGGAAAAAGTTAGTACAAATGAGAGTACATGGGGTATTTATATGGGAGGGATTACTTGCTAATCAAGTAATTAGCTAATAAAAATAAAAGGAAAAAGTAAAGGAATGGATTCCCATCAATATGAACTCAGCTCCGGAGTAGGCATTGCGACTTTATAATATGTTTTGTGATACGCAACGACACGTGGGCGCGTGGTTGTGCTCCCAGGAGAAGACTATCTTTATTTTATATTTCAGCTTAGGGTAATATTGTCATTTCCTTTCATTTTTAGTCTTTAATTTGTCTCCAAGCATGTTTGGCGCTAATTAGTCACTTTTAGTTATCAGTTGTCCTTTTTAGTCTTTTGGGTCATTACTTGGTTACCAAATAATTTTTCTCCTATAATTAGGCCCTCAGCATTCATTTGTAATTACACTTGAATATTAAGAAAGAGAATATAGAGAGAGAAAGAAACTCATTTTCTTAGTTTAGTTTAATTTGTTATTGTTGTTGGAGTTGCGTACTTAGTAGTTGTGTAATTGTAATAATAATGCTTCAGCATTCATAGATTCACATCAAATTGGTATTGGAGCTACATTTGTTCTTGGTGTTCATCGTGGTGTGTGAAGTGGGTATTGAGTTGTGTTTTCAACTCGGGCAACCCTTCAATCGTTAGATTGATAATTGTTCAAATAGGAATCGGGTGGATGGAAACCCTAGATTCCATCAACGCTAATTGGGGGGATACCAACCCTTTTAGCCGTCACTTTTCCACCCTCGCAAAGGTGTGAGAGGCCAATGTTTTCGTCCAGTCAGATTCAAGGGTCCGCCGCCAAGTCAAGTTGCAACCATGTGTTCATGGTGTAGTGAAAGAGGACATGGTCATCAGTTTTTAGTTGCTCAGATTTTGTAGGGAACATATTATAGGGATTTGGGTATATTAGATGTAATACCCCGTATTTCCATGGCTTTTAAATTTAGGGATTTATTAAATTTAATTGAGATAAATTAATTTAATTTTAATCCGGAATGTTGTTTTAAATATTTACTAGCGTGACGAGAGTTAGTAATTATTGGAAATTTGTTAATTGTTGAATGTTACTTGATGAGTATAGTAATATATGAGATTTATTTTTATAATATTGTCACGTGTGAATAAAATGACAATTATGGAAATTTAGTTGGGGCGCGCCTGTGTCGCGTTGGTACTAAATGTTGATTAATAAAAGTGAATAAATTATAAGTTGCTCGTATGGTCGTTTTGAGTGCGCCAAAGTGTCCGGAAGGGTCGAGATAGTCACGGGGTGTTTTTAGGCCTATTTAGTGCCCCGGGAGGGCATTACGGACATTTCGTAATTATGGGTAATTAAACCCACGAATTTGCAAGGGTTATATCAGATGTTAAGTGTCATCTTTTAGGGTTAACACAATCAAATACTAATGACGGCCATTGGAGAGGAAGAGGAGAAGCTCTCCAAGGAGTTCTAGGCCAAGAACACCTCCAATTACACCGCCGTCACCGCCAAATCGTAGATTGCACAAAGGGGATCACAACCACACCTTTTTCTTTCACAAATCTGAGACTAAATTTCCAGGCAAGTATCTATCTTGCTTTTATCAAGTTAATGCATCCTTTTATATTAGTCTTCGGTTGATTAGAATTAGTGTTCTTGAAGAAAAATGTTAATTAGAGATACAAATTGCATGTTATAGTGATAGAGATCATATTTCTGGAAATCCATTTCACATGTAGAGATTGAGCCACGAATTTCCATGATATTAGTGATAGAAAATCTGGAAAAAGAATTAAAGAAACGAAGTTAAAGAAAAATTAGGGTTCTTGAGAGTTATAAAGATTTTGACCCTTTTTCCTTGTTATAGATGATGAAAATTCGCATGTGTTACGTAGGATATTGTTTAAATGGGTATACAATACTTGTAGTATGAATTGTTGGGAGTTTGGGACTGTAATACGATGGTTTGGAGGAGTTTGGGGTAACAATTCCGTAGCTCAGTTTTCTGCAGTTTCGCCATAACTGCTTGATCGATCGATCGATCCCCTTCCATCGATCGATCGACCCTCCTAGGAAAACTGCATTTTTGCTCGTGTTAGCTTAATTCGATTTTATGCGTAGTAAACCTTGATTAGGGTTGCTAGAATATAATGGAACATAAAGAGGACCAGTAGGGTCAAGGGAAATCCCATAAAGTGGAACTTTAACGTGAAGGGAAATAAAGGGTAAACGGGGAGACTTTCATACTTAAGAAATCATATGTGCGTTGATTAAATAATCGAAACATCTAATAAGTTGGATTAGAAGGCGAGAGAGGGCCTACTGAAATTGTACTTAGATAAAGAGAATACTTCGAGTGACGAGAAGTGAGTTTAGAATAAATTATTACGAGAATAAAAGGAATGAGTCCGTTATACGATATAATTGAGTAAAATGTGTAATAACGGATAATTATAATTATGGGTCGTGAGCGCACCAAAATTTAAAAATGTGGATGTGAATACATGTATATATATGACTGTGTGATTATGCATATATTATATCTGTGTGAAAATCGTGCCCGCGCTACTTGCTATCCCTGAGGTTACCGCGCTGGGACAGTCTTATCTCGATGGGACCTTTATGGGGGATATTGACTCGTACCCTAGAATATAGATATCCTTGGTACAGGCTATCGAATCGATAGTTCAGACGGTCCTAAGAGACGTGGGGGCATGTGCTATCCTCTTAGAGACTTGGAATCTATGCTTCGCCTCAATTTTGTTTGTGTTTGTGTTTGTGTTAATACAGTTCGAGAGTGATTCCGAACTAGTATTTCCCTTAGTTTGTGTGATACGGGGACTTGATAGCAGAGTATGCCAGCACCATAGTTTTTATGTGGGGTGCCGTTAGTATATATATAATTTATGAGTGATTGGTATATATATACTTATATATGGAAGTCTAGCACCATAGATTTTATGTGGGGTGCTGTTTGTATATATATATTATACAAGTGATTAATATATATACGTGTAACTATATGAGAACTTTCTACTGAGTAAAATAGTAGTTGAGTATATTATGAAATTCATCAACTTCACCGTAAGTATTCGGAAACATTATAACAATACGGAATTATTCTAAATAACGGAAGAAATCTTGAAGAGATAGACTTTTCTAAAGTGAATATCATAACCTTAATTTCACGTGTTAAAACTTATGGAGAATAAGTTAGAGAGATATATGGGGTTCATTAGTACGATAGACGTGCACACTAGATGAGAGGTGAGAATTCTCAAGAGAGTGCATTAGCCGGTAAACATTTTAAATACTTGCTAAACTATTTTAAAACTGTTTTACATTCGGGCTCTGACCCGTTTGTTGTTACCTCTTCTCTCTTGTGTATATATATATATGTATTACAGGTGCCCAGCCACAGGGGCGTCTTACTTAGGATTCTTTGGATGGAACGCGCTGTAACTTTTGTGGGAGTTGCAGGCCATTGATTAGACGACCTCATTGTTGACTCTACTTCTAGTTCAGATTTATCCAGTGGGGGCATGTGTCGCCCTTTTCCATTATTTAGTTGATATTATCAGAGACTGTAATTCTTTTTACTTTCAGCATTTTTATTTCGGGATTTATTATTGTCAGGATGTTTTCCTTTAATGTTGTAAATGTTGGGATTTATTATTGATGGTTAAATCCTTGAATGTTCATTTTTATTCTTATACTAAATGTGTGACTCTTAATATGTTAATGATTAAAGGTTTTATAATCGGATTTAATAAAATGGACGTAAGGTTTCAAATGGTTTTGACACTTAGCTTAATTATTTAGGGTGTTTAATTGGAAAAGTTACTTTGCGACAGTGATGCTAAGAATGAACCAACTGTTCACCTTGATTTTAATTTAATAAAGGAGTGATCGCCCGGTATTTAAGTAGGCGAGGTGTCACATTAAACCCATTATTGACGAGGTTCATACGCATAGGACAAATTAAAGTTTGGACAACCAACTTTTGGTTGATTTTGATTGGGGTTCGAAATTTTTCGAGGATTATATCCCGTGGCATTGATGAGTCACCCTACATGCTCGAGGATGAGTTTTTCGAAGACGGGGAGAATAATGTGTTTTGTGATATGTAGCGGCACGTAGCGCGTGGTTGTGCTCCCGGAAGAAAATCGTCTTTTATTTTGTATTTTAGTTTAGGGTAATATTGTCATTTCCTTTTATTTTTAGTCGTTAATTGATCTTCAAGCATGTTTGGGGCTAATTAGTCCTTTTTAGTTATCAGTTTTCCGTTTTACTCTCTTGGGTCATTACTTGGTAACCGAGTTATTTTTTTTCCTATAAATAGGCCCTTAACCCATTTTCTTAGTTTAGTTTAATTTGTTATTGTTGTTGGTTGTGGGTCATTACTTGGTAACCGAGTTATTTTTTTCCTGTAAATAGGCCCTTAACCCATTTTCTTAGTTTAGTTTAATTTGTTATTGTTGTTGGTTGTGTGTAGTTAGTAGTTGTTGTGTATTTGTAATAATAACGCTTCCGCACTCATAGTTACACATCACTTTATCTCCAAACACGCATCAAACCCATCCCAGAATGAATCCACGTACACGTAAGCATCCACATCAACCCAAGGCACAAACTCGATATTACAATAGGCACCATAAGAATCAACCACATCAAAAACATCCTCATTCCCAAATAATGGGAATAAATCAGCAATCCCATATGACCCCACCTCCCAGAAATTTACGTGAGTTGTCCACCCGTCTCTAAAAAGATATCGAAGAAGTCTCTGATGCACAATCCAACCTATACTTCCTCGAATACGAGAAAGAAGTCTTCACACTACTTTACATAACAACAAAAACAACAATTTACTGGCAAATTACCCATTTTCTCTCTAATTCATATCATCTCAAAACTAGTAATGATTTACAGGCTAAGTTATATTGCTAGCCAAGATAACCATAAAAGATAAAATGACAAAAGAGAGCACACTAGAACATTCCAAGAAGATATTACCCTAAACCCATATTACTAACAAAAAGGGAGAAAATTACTTAACTAGACATGAAAATAAAATAAGTAAAAAATACAATTATAACCTCGGGCTTTCCGTATACAATCCCCCACTTAGAAAAGCTTGTCCCGAGTGTAGGAGGGCGTGATCAGTGGAGCAAACAACCACTAGTGGACTCCCCCACTTGAGAGAGAAGCCGCCCTCGAAAAAAGCCCCATATGCCACAAAAGAGTGGGGACTTTGATCAAATACCAACTTTGACCCAAAGCTTGCTACACCGAAAACCATCATATCAAAGCCTCGGGGAGGGCAAGTGATGTCAAATGCAGTCTGAATCGCCCAAGATGAGCATCCTCATGGCTAGGCATTACGACTCGATCTCCAAACACGCATCAAACTCATCCCATAACGAGTTCACGTACACATAAGCATCCACATCAACCCTAGGCACAAACTCGATATTAAAATAGGCACCATAAAAATCAATCACAGCAAAAAGATCCCTATTCCCATTAAAATAGGCACCGTAAGAATCAATCACGGCAAAAACGACTGATGCACAATAAGAATAAATCAGTAATCCCATATGAGCCCACCTCCCGAAAATGTATGTGAGTCGTCCAACCCATCTCCGAAAAGATATCGAAGAAGTCTCTGATGCACAATCCAACCTCAAATATGATAAAGAAGTCTTTAAATCTCAAAAATCTCAAAAATTTGAAACCGCGTATGAGTAATTCGGTCGTCCTCAAGAATGGGGGGAAATGACTCAAGATCCAGACCATCCTCCAACGACTACTCAGTATCCTTAGGGAAGTCACCACCAAGCGTGATAGGATAACGGGCATCATTGTCGTACACGGGAACGTCGGTTGAAGCGAATATCACGTCTGCGAATAAATAGTCAAAATATCATGCCAAACGTTTTGCCCCCAATGATCACACATCGTTCCATCTCAAAGAACTCCATGTGGAACTGATGCAGGAAAGGAAGCTTCTCAATAGAAATTTGTCTACTCAAGCCCAACAAATCGGAAAATAAGTGTCAGGAAAAGAAGATGTTTTATATAGGTACAATGATTACAATAGCATTGTTTTTGCATAATATTTTTAAATGTTTCTCGGTTTTAAATCTACAATTGCATTGCTATTTCTTTATGTAATATTTCAATTATCAATTGCACAAAATATTTTTCGTGTTAGCAATCTTTTATTTATGTATGGGACATCAAAGAAATGTTAGTAATGTAAATGTGTAGAGCTTTAAAGTATCGTTAATCGAATCGTAAATCGGAAGCCCTATGAATCGTTAATCATGAATCGAATCGTGCATCGAATCATGAAAATCAGTATAAAATGTTGAAAATGCGATAAATAATATATAAATGCATAGAGAACACATTAGAATATGTAATAGTATTATGACCTAAACATATCTGTTACTTTTTTTAACCCTTTTGATGACCAAAGATTAATAATCATAAAGATTAAACACAAAAATATATACTACGTCGAATGGTTACAAATATAATACATAAAGATTAAACACAAAAATATAATAACACAACAAAAATATGTCATGTAATAATAATAACAATACAATATATATATACATCATATAATAATAATAAAAACAAATCATAATACAGCCAAGAAAAGCCTCTCTATCTTTTCTGCCAAACAGATTAAACAGCCAAGAGAAGACGCTCTTCTCTCAACCAAGAAAATAGACAAGAGAAGTCGGTTCATAATAATTGAGCAAGGATAATACAATCGCACGGGGTTTAGCACAAGATTGAAGAGAGGATATTGAGCACAGTGCAATATCAAAGTTCAGGGCCTGTTTAGTTGTGGAAAACATTTTTCTATTTTCAGTTTTCATCTCCATTTTCACTTTTCATTTTTCGTGGAAAATTTTGGAAAACTAGAAAATGCGTTCATTTATTAAAAATATGAAATCATTCTCTACATGCTAATATTCAAAAACTGAAAATTTTGTTCAAAAACTAAAAAACGGCAAATTCTTAAAATCAACCAATCAACCAATAATTACAAACCCTAGATACCTTTTGTGCAAGATATGATGAGAGATTGAGCTTATCGAAATTCTGATCAAACCCTAGATGAGAGTAATGAGATGTTTAAACATGTGATGAGAGAAATGAGATAAAAGAAATGTGCTGAGAGAAATGGGTCTCCATGTATATTGAGCTATGAAGCACGGACTCGACACGCAATACGTGTTTCGACACGACACGCGATACGTGATTTTTCTAAAAACTAGGATACGACACGCTGAGATACGTATAATATTATTTATATTATTTATATATATATATATATATATATATATGATGTATTTTAATATACTCTAATTTTGTATTATTTATGTATATAATCATATAATAATTAATAACAATGTATTTTGCCCATTTAATGTGAGCACTTGCAAAAGACATGTTTGTAAGTTTTTTATTTATAAAATTTAACATGCAGCTGCTAAGTCATTTAAGATGGGTAGTTCATTTTACATTATTTTCCGTTTTCTTTTAGATGCAACATAGAAGGTAAGGCATTTGACGTGTGACTTTTAAAAGAAGAAGTCTTTTCACTTTTTACTTTTAGTACTTTTCTATTATTATTAATTTTTTAATACAATGTACAGCTGCTAAGTCATTTAATGGGGTCATTCACTTTTTACAGATGTTCAGCTTAAGTCATTTAATATAATGTACAGGTACAACTGTTTATTGTTTACTGTTTGCTGTTTTTAATAGTTCCCAGATTCCGTACAATGTGCATCAAATAAAGAACTTTTCAGAATCCTTCTCTCTCATCTGAATCAAAGACTTTTTATAGTTGTCAGCTGCATTTTCTTCATCTCTCTCTTGTATTTTTTTTTTAAATCTGAAGTGGTTCTCTCTATTGCGTTTTCTTCATCTCTTTCTTGCATTTAACATTTCAAACACACTTTTTTTTGCTGTTTCTTTTATTGATTTATTTTTTTGCTGTTTCTAATCTTTTTTTTTGCTGTAGTTGCTCAAAATAAAGTGGGAGAAACAGCAAAGAAAAAAAGCAAAAAATAAAGAAGAAATAGCAAAAAAAAGAAACTAGCCGTGTCCTGTTTTACGTGTCCCAGCGTGTCCACTACGTGTCGGGGCGTGTCCAACTAAAAAAAAAAAAGAGGACACTCTGGGACTCGCGTGTCAGGAGCGTGTCCAAGCGTGTCAAACAAAGATTCGTCGCCTCCGGGAGAGTGTCGGTGCTTCATAGATAGTGAGTGATAGATGTGGATATACGGTCCCCACTTTTAACATGGGATGAGAGAAATGGGTCCCTCTTTTAAAACAAAAAAATTTGAAAACATAAAAAAGATGTTTTCCAATTTTGTGGAAAATTAGAAAAATAGAAAATTATTTTTCAATTTGAAAAAATGCCTTATATGATTGAACACATTCTCTATTTTTCTACCTGGACAGAAAACGTTTTCTAGAAAACACCCTCATTTTTCTACAACTAAACAGCCCCTGGGGTTTTCAATTTTAGAACATCATTTTCTCTAAACTCAGTTTCATAAACGAATCCTTTGTTGTTTGCTTCTTTTTGGTTGTTTTATTAAAACGCACGTATTATAAAGGAAACAAACACCAGCCGCGAAAAAAAAAAAAAAAACTCAGCCCATAAGAGTGAATCGGACTTGAATCGTGAATCGAACCTGAATTGCGAATTGTTCCCCGAAACGCTGATTCAGCTCCATTTTTTAACCCCGATTCTCAACTCGAACTCAAATTGAATCGTTTTATTGAGAATCGAATAGTACAATTTGACTCGAGAATCATCCGATTTTGACAACTATGGTGTAAACCAATTTGTATATCATATGATACTTATGAATTGATATTATTAATTAGTTTATTAGTTTTTATTTATCATAATGAACTTTGTTAATAACTAAATAAATATAATTAGTTTCTAGTTATATTTAGTAAGAACTTTACAAGTTTTTAATAAATAGTTTATTAGCTTTTATATAATTATATAATTAGTTTATTAATTAGATGAACTTTATTAGCTTTTAGGAAAAAATGCAAAATTGAGACCCGAAGTTTGAAAAGTTGCAAAGTTAACCCCGAAGTACGATTAGTGTTGCAATGTAAGACACTGTTATCATTACATCTCAAAATCAAACGGAATGCTGTCTGGATTTTACACATGGCTTTTCTTCTGTCATTATGCACATAAATACTAAAAAACTAAAGCACACGCACAGAATGAGTATGAGGAGAAGGAAAAAAGTTGTATGTTTACTTTTCCTTTCAAACCAATCTTCTCAAACCAATTTGATAAAAACATTCACAATATATATTGTATACACATACATAATAAATTTAAAAAGAAAAAGAAAAAGAAACGCATACAGAGGGTATAAAAAGAAGGAAAAAAAAATTATAGCTTTAATTATGCTTGCCAATGTTTAAAAAGGCGCGAGGCGGGGCGAGGCATTTTGGCTCCAGCGAAGCGAGGCGAGGCGTAAGCCTCGGCGTATTGAAGCGTAAACCGCACCCCACCAAAAAAAAGGAGCAAAATAAAGTAATAAACAAATATAAAATAAAACTTCAAAAAAAAACATCTTTGAGAACTTTCTCACATAGTTAAACATTTTTTTGTTCCCCCGAGATCCTTTTTTCTCTTAAATAATTTGACAAAATCATTTTAACATATTGGTTATTTTACAATATGACAGTAAATCAATCAATGCAAAATCATTTATTTTCATTTACATATTGTTAATTTTATAAGCAATGAGGTGTAAGCCTCGAGGAACATTGAGACGAACCTTAAGGCTTAAGCCTTGAGGTCATTTTTTTAGTGATTCGCCTCGAGGCGAGCCTCGAGTGATTTTTAAAATATTGGTCTTTGCATACCTGTCTTTTTAATTAACCCGTGTTATAAAAACAAATATAGAGTCGTAGAATATTATGGCCTACATAGAGAGGAAATCTTGAGGATTTTTTGTCCTCACAGACTCAAATTTAGGTATCAACCTTGTAAGAGCAAGAATTTATAATTGCTCATAGCTTAGGCTTATTTTATAGTTTGGCGTATCCCGTTACAAACCGGCATCTCAAACCGAACGCAACGTCTCTAAGATCATTTGAAGACACACCGACAAGTTAAGGAGGCATAAAACTTATGGCTTTCATGAATTTATATAAATCATAAAAGATTTTTAAAAAGGAAAAAGCTTTTTAGTCTCGTTCAAACGAGATTGGATCTCGTTCGAACGAGAAGTGTGTTCTCTCTCTCCAAACGAACTTCAGACGAGAGTTCCCTGTCTTAATAGAATATTCCCGTTAAAAGCTCGCTAGACGGTTGTTCAAACGAGATGTGATTCTCGTCCTCAAACGAGATTTCCCTGTCTTGCAGAACATTCTCGTTAGAAGGTTGTTCAAACGAAAATGAGGTTTCGTTAGAACGAGACTAGATGTTGTTAGAAAGAAAATGCAGTTTTTGTTCGAAAGAGATGCTATTTTCGTTCGAACGATCCCACCGCCTCGAAATTTGTGTTCTTGCTATAAAAACCTGTTTTGCTTAAAATTTCATAAGACTTTTTAGCAAAAACGATTTTTCAATACTTGTTCCAAAAGTGTTCATACTTTGTTTCTCAAAACAAGATTTTGTTTTCCAAATCATACATCCATCTATATGATTTGTGAAATTTATGAAACCCTAGTTTCCCTACACCTTACATAAACCATTGTAGAGTTATTGTTGACTTGTGGAACCAAGGTTCTATTACTGAAGAAGAAGAAGAAGAAGAAGAAGAAGAAGAAGAAGAAGAAGAAGAAGAAGAAGAAGAAGTGGATACCGAGGGAAGACCGCTTCTAGTAGATGGCACTGGACTGGACCGTATTCTGTAGAAAAAACTGAAGACTTATACTTAGTCGTTCTAAGTAGTCTGTAAGTCGAATGTGTCTGTCAATTACTTTATAGTACTAAATAAAGGTTTTGCCCTTTTATGAATTTTTTCTTACTACTTTGCATGCGCGTATTTGCCTGCTTGGTTTGCTTTAATTAATCTGGACCACATCTTTTCTTGCACACTAAATTAATTCAGAGATAAATTTGGTGAAATTGAATTTGAGTGTGTTTGACCTAGTATACAAATCAATCCATAGAATCCCGTATTCTCAAACCCAAGTTCACGACAACACACACTTGCATGATATATATCTATGCATAGAGACGTACTAACTCACGGTATATTGATATACATACCAAACTAACAAATACACACTGGTACATACACACCAGAGAAATAGAGAGTTGAAGGAGCAATTGGAGAATCAAGTAGTAGAATGCAAGAGAGGTGAGGTGGGTGTACCTCGGTGACAGGTTTGTGGTGACAACACACACTTGCATGATATATATCTATTGCTGTCTTAACTGAATTTTGAACCATTGGTAGCAGTGGTAGCGGGTTTGAATGCTAGAGAGATTAAAGATTTGAGGTTTGGAGACTTCTCACCATTCAGGCTACATTGCTCTATATAATAAGAAGATATAGAGAGAGAGTTGTGTGTATTCTTGCATATATAAATATATATAGTTGTGTGTGTGTGAAGTGAGAGAGGGAGGAGAAGGTCAACTGAGAGGAAGAAAACAAAATGAATGATGAAAAACTATGTGTAAAAACCCAATCGGCATTTCGTTTGATTTTGAGACGGAATGATAATGGTGGTTTACATTGCAATACTAATTGTACTTCGGGATTAACATTGCAACTTTTCAAACTTCAGGTCTAAAATTGAGAATCATCCCAAACTTCAACGTTAAATTTGCATTTTCCCTAGTTTTTTATTAGTTTTTAGAAGTAAATAAATATAAATTGTTAGTAACTTAAATTTCAAAGTATACTTGGTATGTATAAATAAAGGGTCAATTACCAAATAGTCCCCAACATAAATACATATTTTGTAAAAAAGATATCTATTTTTAGTTCAACCCATTTAGTCCATCAAACACCCATTTACCCAAAATTCTCTTATTTTTAAAGGTCCGCACTAACGGCACCCCCTCCTCACCCCTAAACCCCCCATAACCCCACTATCGGAGCTCCAGTAGCCCTCACTGGAGCTCCAGTGGGGGTCGCCCAAGCTCCGCGAGGGCTGCCAGAGTTCCAGCAGTGGGGGTGGGATGGGGGTGGGGAGTGCGGGAGTTGGGTGAATGAGTTTGTGTGTGTCCTTTTTTTAGTGTTTTTATGTGGTGAGAGACTTTTTGGAAAACGTGTATTAAAAAATGTTCGAGGGACTATTCAGTATATGCCCCATAAAAACAGAAAAATGCCTAGGTGCGTCTAGGCCTAGGCCACCCATCCCACGCCCGCCTCGCACTTTTTATAACCTTATTCACCGATGAGTCATGGAAGATGGTGGGTTTGGTTTATTTTGTGGGTTTCGACAGGTATACAGCGGTGGGATGCGGTACCTAGCCTTGCGGTGGGTTGATGGAGTTCACCCCACTCCAATAAGGTGCACAAGTGGGCATTGGTGGGGGTTGTCGGATTTCTCAGATCTGAGACTTAGTGATGTGAATGAAGAATTGGGGTTATTTTTAGTATTTTTAGGGTTTTATTGCATTTTTATTATTTTTTAGTCTTTCTTTTATTTTTAGTATTCATTGTATTTTTCATTTTGTATTTAGAGGAAGCTAGGTTAATTGGCTTTTAGGGACATAAATGTAATTAGATTCTTAGCTTAGAGGCCAAGCAACCTCCTTCCTATAAATACCCCTTATGTAGCCTCATTTGAAGCTTCCATTTTATGAGATTTGATTAGAGAGAGTTTGAGAGAGAATTATATTTTCTTGCTCCCATTTGACGTCATTTACGTCACTTACAGTTTCAAATCTAGGGTATGAGGTTTGGAGGTAGATTTGGTGTCGCTTGATCACTGAGAGTCTGATTTGGGGGAGTTGCCCGTCGGTTCCTCTGAACATTACCCATGGCTCTATAATAACCTCAGCGACCACATCAGGAGCGAATGTTGATGTGTAGTTGGGAGCGGAAGCGATTTAATCTACACTACACTACGCAACAGCAACAACAACATTGATTTAGAGGCACATTGCCCATTTTTTCTCTCTACAATTTTCATTCATCTCAAAAAGTAGTAGTAGTGATTACAATAGGTGGCCAAGGGACTTATTTATGGGTCAAGTTATCTTGCTAGCTTAGATAACCCAAAGGTGAAATGAGTTAAGAGAGCAAACTAGAACATTTCAAGAGAATATTACCCTCAAAGTACTCCGGTATGTCGACACAGCGTAACTGAAAAACTGGTATTTGATCTAATTATTAATTACCTGAGAGTTGATAAGGATTTGTTAATATTTGCTGCCTCTTTTAAACGATCTCCATCTGCTCCAGAGCTCTTCTGCCTGATAACATGTATGGTGTTAGAATTTGTATGGGTAATAACTTGAGCTGGTTACTCATAAAACAAAAAGTTACCTTTCGGAACCAGCCAGATCTACTAAGTTTAATCTTCCAAACCTAAAAAGGGGCATGGAATCTTTCTCCCAACGGCTTTCAATGACGCATGTGAAAACACTATGGGATCGGCTGCTCTCACTGTTCATATGAGTTGCTGCCATTTTTCTATTTGCAGCACCCTAAAATAGAAAATAAAAATGTCAGGTATTTATAAGGTTTTTTCACATCTGATAAGAGATAAAAAGCTTAGAATAAGTTTTAAGTTATACCTGTAACAAAAGCTTAAGAACATCATCAACAGTTCTTACATTGTATTCCACAAGGTTTTCAACGTATACCCCTTTCTTCGAGTCTTCTCTGATCTATAAAATCGAAAAGGGATTCTATTACTCATCATGTGTAAAGTACAATGGAGAAAAACCAGCATGAAACAAATGAACCTTGAATTACTTGCAGATTAGTCGATGAAGGCTCCAGGAGGTCGGTTATTTGCTCATTGTATATCTCTAGAAAGGAACATCTGCAGCTGTATTTCAGTCTTTCCTCCCTCCTCTTCTCCTCTTCCTACACATGAATTTGTCACATCAATGACAAGAAGCAAGTTATAAAAAGACGCTGAATGATTTATTATTGATGTCTGACCTCTTTCATCCTCGTGAATAAATATTCAAAAACACGTGGAGTTATCCCACAATCTTCATTGAGCTTTCCATCCGCATGACAAATCTCCCCCATCATAGTATATGTTTTACCACTACCAGTCTGCAGGAAAACATCTACAACCTCAAAGGCTATTTTCCCTTAGACCTTATAACCATATAATGACAAATAAATCTAAACCCATACCTGGCCATAAGCAAACATACAGCTGTTATACCCAGACATACAATTATCCACCATGGGCAATCCAGCAACCTTGAAGAGCTTTTCCTGCTCAAAACTCAATTTAAGAGTCATAAAAGAACATGTAAACTCATAATTTAGGTACAGTTCGAAAAGTAATAAACAAAAAAGCACCTGTGATATTGATTCACTAGCTATATGATCAAAGGTAAATCTGACTTCAGGGTGGCCAAGCCACACTAAGGTCTGTGGACTATCCTGCCTCAAACATCGACCATACCCTTGCGATAACATCTCTGTATTACTCACGGGTCTAATCCGTATCAAAACCTATGCACCCAACACTCAGTAAGAAAGACACCCCAGCAAAAGCAACCATCAAATGAAATTATGAAGACAAAATTATGGGTGAATCCCAAATTAGCCTCATGTGCTGCATTACCTCCCCACATTTTTTTTTTGCAATAGGTCCTACACTTTTTCTTTTTATTGCAATAGGTCTTGCGCCACACTGTTTATTGGAATTTCGAATAATGTTCTTTTATAATTGTTGATGAAAGTAGTATTTGCGTTGCATATATATGCAGTTTAAGAAATCTGTAAAAAATTAGGTCTGAAGAGCAATTTCTGAATAGATAGCAAATTACCGCGAGTCAATAAAACGATAAAATTTGTTGATATGTTGCATATAATTATTTGGATGCGATACTTATTCGAAGAGATAATTATATGTATGCTCAAATATACTACAAAAGGGTTTGTTTGTACTACAATACTGTTATGTCCCTTCATCATACAGATATTTTATTTGTAGGACCTATCGCTTTAAACATATTGTACATGAAATTTAAGAAATTTAGAGGTCAAGGACAAATGCCTCAGACCTGAACATTGTGATCATTCCAGAAGGAAGGATCTTCAATAAGCTCAAATTGGGGAATTTCCACGGGTGACTCGGGATTCGCAATGGAAACCCTTCTAGAAACCCTAGAAGAGCTACCTCCTTTTCCAGCAACATACTGAGGGGGCCTCAAAAGACTCCTTGATGGAGTGCTTTGCGCCGAATTGGGCTCCGATTGAGCTTTTCCTCGACTAGAAACCTTGGGTGTCCCATAGTTAATCCCTACATTTCCAATTCTCTTGCTCTGAGTATTAGAAGCTTCAAATCTTTTCTCCAGAGACTTGGATCTTTGTGAAGCTTCTAACTTATCAGTTGAATCGTGTTCGAGGGGTTGGAATTCGGTGTGGCACTGTGATGGATCTGGTATTGCGTTTAGTGGTGATCTAGGAAGAGGGAAGTTGATTGAATTTGATGGATTATCGAACTCATTCTCGTTGCTTTCGGATTGAAAGCCTTTCGAAGAGTTTCGAGGTTTCCACATGTTGAAAAACCTAGGGTTGGGTTGTAGAAATAAATTAAGGATGTTTTGTAGGATATTAGGGTTAAAAAACCATCGAAAGGATGAATGTTTGCATTAAGAAAGTAGTTGGAGATTTGAGGTATGAAATATGAATAGAGAGAGTGTGAGAATCTGAGTCAGCTTGAAAGCTGAAACACACAGGAAGAAATGAAAAGTGGAGGAGGAAGATAGGAAAGGCGATAGGATAGGCCCGCCTGTTTTCAAATTCAGCTCAACGGTACACTGCAAATAAGTTGAAAATGCCCTTAAGTCTAGTAATTATTAGCATCACCACCCCGAATCTCGTTTTCAAATATTCAAATATGTAAAATTCATAAAATGACTACAAGCACCTTTGGCGTTACCGTTACTGGTGTTTTGATTACGACATTTGACCTTGTAATAAAACATCGGGTCATTTGACAAGAAATCATTCAATATCTTTTTGGTGAACGTTTAAGAAAACACATCACCGTATATAAATTTTTTTTTTTTGGTAAATTCTCCCATTTTTTAGAAGTACCATGAGGTGTTCGGGCCAGCTTACGCGCACCACGACTAATCCCCACTCGCGGATCAGTGGCCAGCCGCTGGCCTCCAGATTGTTTGCAGCTGCCGAGACTCGAACTAGGGAGCAAACCCAGTCGAGCCTGGAGTCTTAGTACTAATGCGCTACCACTAGACCAAGTCTGAAGGTTGTATATAAATTATTCTTTAACATTCTTTCTTCTTTTATTTTAAATTCTAATTCCTAAATCAAAAATAAATTAATTCTTAAATACTAAACCCTAAATATAAAAGAAGCATCTTTTTATAAACGACAATCAAACCCAAAAATAAACTGGGTTTGCTCGAAAATTAATCCAAAATGTGGGGTGAATTCTTGCCAAATTAATAGTCTCGCATAAGTTATATATTGTTTTGTGAAATGTAATGTCAAATTGAAAGTTGATTTGTTCAATTAAAGTGTTCGAAAACAAGTATTGATTGTTTCTGAGCAATATGATTGCATGTGATAAATCTAAACCACTATATGTATAAAAAAAATATTAAAAAGTGTCCAGTAACAAGTATTTATTGTTTCATTAAAATATTTTATGTTGAAAAAATTTATGAAAAGGATAAAAAGATTTTTGTATTTTAGTTTTTCACTATATATGGATATACATTTAAGATGTTCGAATCACCCCTATATTCCATTCATTCATGTAACTTTTTCATGGTGTTTTGATACATGACTTCGTTTCTTTAGTGTACTTAATAATGTGTGACTAACATTTTGTCATTCATATGTGTGACTAACATTTTGTTATTCATTGATTATTACTTTCTTCATGCTAGACTTTTTATTACCTCTGTTGCACACATGCACGGTCTTTATGAATATTGTACTTACATGTCATATGTTGAATACAGTGTTCTCATCTCAATAGTGTTTAATAACGAACAAAATGTACTAGAGATAAGTTGTGCTTGTAAGAACCATTGCCCGAATTTTGTTTTTCAAAAATTTTATTTTATGTTAAGTAATGGAAAAGGGATACGAAAGATAAAATTCTATTTGCGTCAAAAGCCACCATTTGGGAAAGAGCTTAAAAGATTAACAGCACGCAAAAATAGAAGTGTCACGACCATTTTTTTCCTTGACGCTTTACAACAAATGAGCATTATGATATCTTCAAAATTGTGAGCGTGAATTCTTAAATATGTGAGATTTTAATGGTGTTATTGTAGGACATGATTTTATAAAATGTTCGTTATCAATTAAGTATGTCGTATACCGCTACAACCGTCGAAGAATGTTCAAGATCACATATGCATCAAGGACGGATCCGAATATCAAATTCTTCAACATTCAAGCCTCCGCGAGTTTAACATTGGTATGGCTGTGTTTTAAGTCCTTAATAATTCACTTCGAGTGTTGGGATATTTTTCATCAAATATTTTCTAAGTGTTAGAGCGGAGTTTTTAAGTTTTTCGTCCAAAATATTTTTCTAAGTGTTAAGACAAATTTTTAGAAATAAAAAATAATTTTAGTTTTGCGCTGGCTCGTTCGAGCGACAGCGGCTGTCGTTCAAGCGACATGTCAGTTTCGTTCGAGCGACACGTCGCCTTAGATATTCTATAAAAAGATTTTCCCAACTTCGTTTTTAATTAAAAGACTTGCGATTTTGAAAAGATACGAAACTACTTTGGCAGAATACTTTGTCTTCTCACTTTTAGGGTTTTAATCCTTTGTTTTCAATTCACAAATCATCCCAATAGTTTGTGTGAATTGTTTTGGGACCCAAGAACACATCTTGTGTCGAGTTTCTCTTGTAGATAAAATCTCTACTGGTCATCTAGGTGCTCTTGAGGGGAGTATTGGGTTGAAGACGATTGTGTGTCAATAGGGAGTGCTCGGGGCATTCCTGAGCTGAATTGGAGTTGAGGTTCTCGCTGACTCTAGGTTGTGTGTCTATGTAGGTTTGCTGAGGTAAACTTATTGCATATTTCATTGTGATTGTAAATTGTGATTTAATTCATAGTGAAATAAAAGGTTTTGCCCTTCGGGGATTTTTCCTGAAATCTGTGAGTTAGCATATTTGTGTTTATGATGGTTTGACACATGCACACACGTAGTTGTATGTTTAGGGGCTGAATTAACTTGGTTTAAAAACCGACTATAATTAAATAAGTTCGTGGTTAAAATTTGCGCATTTATTTAAATCAGTATCGCACAACGACTTTTACAAATTTGTATCAGAGCAGGTTACATTAATTAATCATGTATTCTTATTTTTTCGCAAAATTTTGTGATATTGATTTTTTTGAAAAATCTTATTTTTAAAAAATTGTCACAATATTTCCAAGTGAAAACTTATATAATCAGTTGCCAATTTTTTACGGTCCTAATTATGGTTGTTGGAAAGTCCGCATGAAATCTCATTTAAAAGCAATCGATGAGAGAGTTTAGGTCATTTGTGAAAGAGGTTGGACTCCTCCCAATGTCACTGCAAATAATGTCACGAATTTAAAACATGTGTCAGACTGGACTGAGGATGAGTTTAGATGGAGCACTTTTAATTCACGTGGGCTTAGTGTAATTTTCGGACACGTCACCCCCGATGAGTTCCGACATATTATGACGTGCACCACGTTTAAAGAAGCGTGGGATATTTTACAACTCACCCACGAAGGCACTAACGCGGTCAAAGAGTCTAAAATTCAAAATTTAACTACTAAATTTGAAACGATAACCATGCTTGAGACTGAGTGTTTTGATGATTTTTATGCACGTTTGTCTGACATTGTCAACACTAGTTTTAATCTTGGTGAGCCTATACCTAATGCACGAGTGGTTAAAAAGATTTTAAGATCGCTGCCAAAACGTTTTATCCCTAAAGTGACTGTTTTAAATACCTTAGGTAATTTGAATCATCTGAAATTAGAAGAGTTGGTTGGAGACCTCCAGACATTTGAGATTGACATGTTTCCTGACACTGTCAAGCCTACGGATAGAGGGATAGAACTTAAACCCTAGTCTAAGAAGAAAAAAAAAGTGAGTTTTTGTGAGTCCGAGTTTGAGGACGAGTCTGATTTTGATATGGCCATGCTTGAGAAAATTTTTAAAAAGTTTCTCACGTTTTCAAAACTAAAATTCTTCAAATAAAAGGTTTTTTAAGAAAAAGAAAGACAAGGCCAAAGAAAGCGGTGAGAAAGAGAAAGAGGGCGAGGAAGATTTAGAAAAGGTAACATACTTTAAGTGTGAGGTCAAAGGGAATAAGTCGTTTGAGTGTCCCACTAGACTTAGGAGAGAGGGTAAGAAAGTTACCATGTCATTCATTCTTAGTGACAGTGAGGATGATGTGAAAGATTTCGGGGATGAGACTTCACAAGGAAAGTTTCATGCTTTTTCTGCTAGTCACGTGAGCACACCCAGTTTGTCCCACGATGATGAGGATACTTGTGCACGTGAGACCCCTGAGGATGATTTGATTTTTTCTAGCGATGGAGATAGTGAGTGCGCTAGTGAGGATGATAGTGAGCTCCATATCACATTTAGGGATTTGTATACCGGGACTTTAAAGACTAAAAGATTGAATAAGGAGTTAAGTCTTAGGTCACGAGATTTGGCGAGTGAGTTAGAGAGTTTAAGGGAGTTTGAGGTAAAATCGAGTCAACTCGAGAAGGTGAATATTTCTTTGAGTGAACAGTTGATAGCTTTAGGCCGAGAGAAGAGTGACTTGACCAACACGGTGTCTAGTATGATGACCCGTGTATCCCAACTCGAGAGTGATCTCGAATATGCTCGGGAGGTCAAAGTCCCTTTAGATAATGCATCCAAGAAGGTTGTAAAGATAGTTTTCAATCCCATTTTGGGTAAATGTGAGAGTTTAGGAATAAGTCATTACGGTGCTTCCACATCACAAGTTGCACCCGAGCCAGTTCCCGCTTTAGTGTTTGATTCACATGGCTCTCAACCCAACTCACTGTGACACCCCGCTTATATTAATAACGGGTGGCCAACCCTATACTAAGATAAAACAATAATCCCAAGTGGATCATTCTCAGCACCAATTGTCGAATAGACTAAATGTAACTAACCACCCAATATCATAATAAACGAATGCCAAATTTTAAAACATATAGAGCAATCAAACCATAAACGGATGCTAAATTTTAAAACATATAGAGAAATCAAACCATAAACAACAAGGGAAAGTGTTCATATATATATATATATATATATATATACACACACAACATGAACAACAAAAGAATATACCCGAATAAGCTATCGGGCAACAGACAATACAATATCAAGTAACATAAATAAAAGAGATATACATCGGTATAACCCTTGGGTACACACCCAAGTTACAATTTTGGATCCTTGACTAGATTTACAAAAATGAGAAGTGACTACAACAAAAGTTATGCAACAGTCCGCACATGATATAGCTCCATATACACAGGAATGGAAGGCTTAACATTGGCTTCCTTACGGTGGGACACTTACAGTATAATAAATAAAAGAAAGAGTGGGAATATAAACGGGTCTGAGCCCGAGGTTTGAAAATAGTTTATCAAGTGAATTAAAATGCATAATAATAATGAATGCACAAACTCATAATAAAAAGTGGTGCTGCACTCTCTTGAGACTCAACCTTAGCCCTCAACTATAGTGCGCACCTAAACGTATGCATTTTAATCTTAGACAAGCTACCCAACTCATTTAGGGATAACTCCACCTCAAATCTATGCATTTACCCCACTCGCGTATCTAGTTTACCCAAAACATGATCATTTTAATTTAATCCTAAATGATTATAAGACAATTCATTACTTAATAACTTTCGCTAGTTATTTATAACATATTACACATTATTTCCAAGTCTATATAATATTAGTCTCACTATTATAAAAGATAAATCATTGCTACCAAGTACACATACATAACACTCATAATATATGTATACTAACCATCCCTCAGAGTTTTAACTCAATGGATGCAATCACTACAATGCTATCATCTTCCAGGAAATTACTCACATACCATCATGGGTTACCAGCGATCGAATTCTCACACCGACTTGGTATAAACCAAATCACAAACGCACGGGAAACGGCCATAGTTCCTCACCGAAAATAAGATGAATCATACCCAAGACGTCTTACCCCGATAAATGCCACACAATAATGAATGGACGCTATGACTTGGGGACTATACGCTCCTTCTTCCTTAAGCCATGGGCCTCACCCACATCGCGCAACTTCCCATGATAGCACTAGAGGGGTATGTCCACACAATAAATATATATCATACACACAAGATATATATACACATCATATATATAAACCATCTCATATCTGAATGTATATATCATTAATCCCAGCTACATGTATATACACACCTTACACTAGCCGATAATCCACATAACTATTCCCAATTCATTTTATGATTCAATCGCTCACATGAACCTTTATCATCCATAAAGCATATAACATAAATAGTTACCAATCCAACACTTCGAAGGACACATGACCTCTCTCTACTAGCCCGTATCCATCCTTAAGAAAATTCCTATCACTAGGAGACTTTACGAATGAACCGGCATAATAAACTCCCAAATATGCCTTAATACTTGACCCGGTGTCTCCCCGACCATCATGTCATAATATTATCCTGTCTTTTAACTCATAGACATGTTTATCGTATTGCTCTATAGGGTTTTCAAGCACCAAAACCCAAATGGAAAGGAGTTACAGAAGTGTTGAAAATTTTCACGATCAAACCGAACCGAAGGTTCCCAAAATAAATCAATCCGCTACACTGAAAAGGGTGAACCGAATCGATGATCTTTAAAAACGAATCGGTCCGCTGATAAAATGAATCGATCCGAGATCTGCGACCAAACCGATCTGCCCTGTTCGGATTTTAATCCGACGAGATTTTCTTCTACATCTCAAAACCCCTTTTCTACTTAATTTTAACATCATAGATCAACCTAAATATACTCCCAACCATTTTTACACCGTCAAATGCATACATACTCATCAAATGCTAGATTTCACACAAAACTCTAAGGTTTATCATATCTAAACAATGTCACCATAATTTATCCACAAATTATGAAATAATTAACACACATAAACATTTAGCAAGTTTAATCACTTGCTTCAAAGATGAAGAGTTTGAATCTTCCTCAAAATCACGGATTTGCTCGGGATTCCCAAGGCCCCAAGGTTTTCTCCTCTTCTCTCTTCTTCGTTACGTTTTCTCTCAAATGGGTTTTCTTTCAAAATGAGATTAATTAGCTTTCTCTTAAGCCAAATAACCTAGATTACTATTAACCCCAACTTTAAATGATAATACACACATAAAATAACTCGTATACCCCTATCTGAGTCCAACTAGCCAAAAAAAACCCGGAACCTAAATAAAAACCCCGGCAGTCATTTTGACTTTCTCAGCCCTTTCGAGATCAACCATGCACTCCAAATTATTATTCGAGACTCTGAATATAAGACCATACCCAACCTCATATAACTCACTCAAAT
Source organism: Sambucus nigra (assembly GCA_949130495.1). NCBI lineage: Eukaryota > Viridiplantae > Streptophyta > Magnoliopsida > Dipsacales > Adoxaceae > Sambucus > Sambucus nigra. The sequence goes on from OX422209.1 coordinate 421,351,419, forward strand.
ATGCCCCGGTTAAGAAATAACTAATTCTCGCTGCTAATACACACATATGACGTAATTGCATTCAACAAGATTATATTTACCATATCACACTAGTAAATGTACAATTTGAATAAATATTAACTATTCTAACCACATATGTTAAGTTCTCGTTTTAATTCTCAATTATATTAAATCACACACACACTTGGTAATTTAATATAAAATAAATACACGAAAGTAAGGGGTATTACATACTCCCCTCCCCCCTACAAAGGAATTTCGTCCTCGAAATTCAAGCGTACCTTATAGAAAGAGGTAAGGATACTTGGCTCGCATTTTATCCTCTCGTTCCCACGTTGACTCATCGACGCTATTGTGCCCCCATTGAACTCGAACTAAAGGCACTACCTTCGATCGTAGCCTATGCTCACTACGATCTAAAATGGCAACCGGTTATTCTTTATATGAGATATCAGGTTGCAACTCAATTTCCTCCAATGGGATATGCCAATGGGCCCTCTCACTCCTTCGATGCGTTTTCAAGGACGAAAGGTGAAACGCATCATGGATTCTCTACAAATGCTCCGACAAAGCAAGTCTGTAGGCCATAGGAATAATTCTCTCAATAACTTGAAAAGGTCCTACATATATCGGTGCAAGCTTGCCTTTCTTCCCAAATCTCAGTATACCTTTCATATGGGATACCTTTAGCAACACTTGGTCTCCCACTCATAACTCCACGTGTCTACGATCTGCATCGGCATTACTTTTATGTCGGTCTTACGCAATGCGTATGCGGTTACGAACCAACTCAATTTTTATTGAAGTGTCTTGGATCACTTTCGGTCCAAGAAGTTTATTATCACCAATGGGCGACCGTACAATGCCTCGTAAGGCACCATACCTATGGTAAACTGGTAAGAATTATTATAAGCAAATTCCACCAACGGTGGGTATTGTTCCCAACTTCCCTCAAAATCCAATATACACATACGGAGCATATCTTCCAACATCTGATTTACTCGTTCAGTTTGCCCATGTTTGGGGATGGTATGCAGTACTCAATCGTAATTCAGTTCCCATTGCTTCCTGAAAACTCTGCCAAAAATAGGAGACAAAGATTTTATCTCGGTTAGACACAATATTGATCGGTACTCCATGCAATCTCACAATCTCTGCAATAAAGAGCTGAGCATACTGCGCCATCGTGAAATTCGTTCTCACTGATAAAAAGTGTGTCGACTTGGTTAAATGATCCACTATAACCCAAATAGAGTTATGACTACGCTGCGATATAGGTAATTCCATAACAAAATCCATGGGATGCTTTCCCATTTCCACACCAGAATCTCTAACGGCTATAACATTCCGGAAGGTCACTGGTGGTCCACTTTCACTAACTGACAAATGGTGCAAATGGAGATGAACTCAGCTATATCCCTTTTCATACCTTCCCACCAGTATTATCGACGCATGTCCTGATACATTTTGTCTCCACCTGGATTGACTGTAAACTTTGACCCGTGAGACTCTGACATAACAGCATGCCGCAAATCCTTATCATCCGGGACTACCAATCTCCCATTAAAATGTAATCCACCCTTAGAACTTATAGAGTAGGATTCTGCTCCCTCCATCAATCATTTGTGCACCCCATCTTCGCAATCCTTATCTTCAGCTTGAGCTTTCATTACCTGTATCACCATCTCAGATGTGACTGTCAACACAGTTATACATACTCTAGCCACTGCAGCATCCTGGCTAAGTTTCTTCCACTTGGCTTTACATACTTCCACTAATTGCCCAGTGGGTCGACGACTCAACCCGTAAGCTAATACATTAGCTTTTCCCGTATGATATTGGATATCAAATTGATAATCCTTTACAAATTCCAAGCACCTACGCTGCCTCATATTTAGATCATTTTGGGTGAATAAATATTGCAACGACTTGAGATCCGTGAAAAGACTGAATTTTTTCCCCAGAAGATAATTCCTACATATTCTCAATGTAAAGGCTACTGCGACCAACTCCAGATAATGTGTAGGATAATTCCTTTCATAGGGCTTAAGCTTACGGGACGCATAAGCAATATCCCTCTCCTCTTGTTGAAGCACCCCCCCAATTCCTGGATAGATGCATCCATAAATACTAAATACTCCACTTGCATTTTAGGCAATACGAGAACGGGTGTCGAAGTCAATCTGTCCTTTAGCTCATCAAATGCTAATTGACAGGAATCATCCCACATAAATTGTACCCCCTTTCGGGTCAAATTCGTTAAAGGGTCGATAATCTCCAAAAAGCCCTTAATAAAACGGTAAAAATAGCTCGTTAAACCCAAGAAACTACGAATCTCCATCGTTGTCATGGGTTGACCCCACTCCCTCACCGCTACAACTTTACTTGGGTCCACAAAAATAGCCTTCTCTGACATTATGTGACCCCAAAACTGTACTTCTCGTAACCAAAACCCACATTTCTCGAACTTGGCATATAATTTATGGTCCCGTAGTGTCTACAGAATCAACTGCAAATGCTCTGCGTGCTCGCCCTCTGTCCCAGAATAGATAAGGATATCATCAATGAACACAATCATAAACTGGTCCAAGAAATCCCGAAAGACCATGTTCATCATATCCATGAACACTACATGGGCATTGGTTAACCCAAACGGCATAACCAAAAACTCATAGGATCCGTATCAGGTCAAAAATGTAGTCTTAGAGACATCCTGCTCTCTAATACGAAGCTGGTGATACCCCTTACGAAATCTATTTTTGAGAAGTAAGAGGCTCCTCTAAATTGATCAAATAAATCGTCGATTCTAGGTAACGAGTACTTATTTCAAATCGTCACCTTATTCAGCTCTCGATAATCTACACACAACCACAAAGAACCGTCCCTTTTCTTCATGAACACCACAGGGGATCCCCATGGTGACGTACTCCGATGAATAAAACCTTACCCTAAAAGTTGCTGGATTTGATCACGTAACTCCCTCATCTCCAAAGGAGCCATACAGTAAGGAGCTCGCGTAATCGGCCTAGTCCCAGGCACTAAATCAATAACAAACTCGATCTCACGACTAGGAGGTAAGCCTGGAATTTCCTAAAAAGCATGAATGAACTCCCTGACCAACGAAATCGAATCTAAGGAGACAACTACTTCCTGAGAAGTCTCCTCCTCGATATAATGCAAATGAGTTCTCGAACATCCCTCTGGAAGAGGCATGGAAACTAAAAACATCCCTTAGTCGGGAATGGAAAATATAATGGACCTCCCAAAACAATCCACCATAGCCCGTTATTGTCCCATCCAATCCATACCCAGAATAACGTCATACCCAACCAAATCTAGCACAAGTAAATCAACAGCTAAGCACAATCTTCCTACATCTATCTCCACTCCTCGGCTAAATGCCCCATTACTAAAAGGAGAATCTACACACATTAAAAGATTATCGGTAGACTCTAACAACCATGTTGCTCGTGCAAAATGAACGACTATAAATGAATAGGATGCACCTGTATCAAATAACACCTGACCCATATGCCCATAGATAGGGAACTTACCCTCAACTACTAGTGGAGGTTGTTGCCTCTATGGTAATGTCGCATTCTAGACATTATAAACTCATCTGTATTGTATTTGTCCCTGCTGAGGCTGAACAACAGGAACAAATGCTGGAGGAGGTAAAGGCACCTGCTGAATCTGCTGAGCTCCCAATGCCTGTAATATGTTCTACTGTGGGGACTCTACTCACATGTGACCCACCTCCCCACACTGAAAGCAACGACCTACAAAATTTTCCTGTCTTTGGCCTGCTGTCTAAACTTGGGCTGCTCTTATCGCCGGCTCTGATGACCTCGGCTCGATTGTCTTCCCCCGTTGTTCCCTCGGCCTGCTTGGCTCTAAGGAGCATTCTACTGTTGTTCCTGCTAGGACCTTTGAAAACTCTGCCTAAAACCACCACCATCAAATCTGAAGCCTCCTAAACGTTGCCTTTTTGTTGAATCCCCTGAAGAGATATCCCGCTCCTTCTACTTATATCCTTATTGTTGAGCCTGTTGTTCCCCACTGGCACTATCTACTCTCGACTTGCTCGATGGACCCGAGTTCACAGATTTCTTACTCCCCTTCAAATGTAGACGGTGATCCTGACAATCTAACAATGCAGCATTCGTTACATCTGCGAATGTTCACAAAATTGGGTTCCCCAATAAATGTTAACGAATTCTCCAGTTCAAACCTCCAATAAACTTCAGAATCCTCTGTATTTACCTCATCCTGCACAAAATTTTCCAAGCGGGTAAATTCTTCTTCATACTCAGCCACTGTTTGATCTCCTTGAGTTACATCTAACAATCTCATTGTCATCTCAATCTGAACTACAGGAGGAAAATATTTACGATCAAAATGTACCCAAAATTCTGCTATGGGCATAGTATCTCTCTACTCGGAGGTAGTAACCGACTCCCACCATTGGAAAGGCGTACCCACTAATTTAAAAGTGGTGAGTATTTGCTTCTGAACCTCACTACATTCAACCATTCAAAGATGCCTTTGAATATCCTTCTTCCATTGACTCGCAACTATCATATTAACCCCCTGGAATTTCGAAGCTACATGTTGTTGAACCTGAGGAAGCTGTTGTGCCATCACTGTCATGGAAGCATTGACTGCTTGTGCCATAATATTGGCAACTTTGGCTGCAGTTATAATCCCCTGAGGCATCTGGGGTTCCACATTCTCAGTCCCTCTATTTTTCCTGGTCGGACAACCTCTTTTCGGTGGCATCTGGAATAAGAACAAACTGTATTAGGCCACAGTTCAAGCAATTGATTAAAGCAAAAGATCATCAAAGCATAATGAACACAACAATCCTAATAATAGGTCTCTATAACAAAAACTCTATGGTAGAACGTAGAGAATCCGTACAAAATCTAAGACTCTAGAAACTGATGCTCTGATACCACCCGTGACACCCTGTTTATAATAATAACGGGTAGCCAACCCTATACTAAGATAAAGCAGGAATCTTAAGTGAATCATTCTCAACACCAACTGTCGAATAGACTAAAAATAACTAACTACCCAATATAAGAATAAATGGATGCCAAATTTTAAAACATATAGAGCAATCAAACCACAAATAACAATGGAAAGTGTTCACATATATACATATATACAACATGTGCAAGGAAAGAATATACCCGAATAAGCTGTCGGGCAACAGAAAATACACTATCAAGTAACATAAATAAAAGAGATATACATCGGTACAATGCTTGGGTACACACCCGAGTTACAATTGTGGATCCTTGACTAGATTTAGAAAAATGAGAAGTGACTACAACAAAAGTCCTACAACAATCTGCAAATGCTACAGCTCCATATACAAAGGAATGGAAGACTTGACATTGGCATCCTTGCGGTGGGACACCTATAGTATAATAAATAAAAGAAAGAGAGAGGATATAAACGGGTCAGAGCCCGAGGTTTGAAAACAGTTTAGCAAGTGAATTAAAATGCATAATAATTATGAATGCATAAATTCATAATAAAAAGTGGTGCCGCACTCTCTTGAGACTCAACCTTGACTATCAACTATAGTCCGAACCTAAATGTATGCATTTTAATCTTAGACAAGATACCCAACTCATTTAGGGATAACTCCACCTTAAATCTACGCATCTACCCCACTCGCGTATCCAGTTTATCCAAAACATAATCATTTTAATCTCATCCTAAATGATTATAAGACAATTCATTACTCAATAAATTTAGCTACTTATTTATAACATATTACACATTATTTCCAAGTCTTTATAATATTAGTCTCACTATTATACAAGATAAATCATTGCTACCAAATACACATACATAACACTCATAATATATGTATATTAACCATCCCTCAGAGCTTTAACTCCAAGGATACAATATCTACAATGCTATCATCTTCCAGGGAATTACTCACATACCATCCTGGGTTACCAGCGGTCGTACTTTCACACCGACTTGGTATAAACCAAATCACAAACGCAGGGGAAGCGACCATAGTTCCTCACCAAAAATAAGACGAATCATACCCAAGACATCTTACCCCTAATAAATGCCACATAATAAATAAATGGATGCTATGACCTGGGGACTATACGCTCCCTGCTCCTCAAGCCAGGGGCCTCAACCACATCGCACAACTTCCCATGATAGCACTAGAAGGGTATGTCCACACAATAAATATATCTCATAGACACAAGATATATATACACATCATATATACAAACCATCTTTTATCCGACTGTATATATCATTAATCCCCACTACATGTATATACACACCTTACAATAGCCGATAATCCACGAAACTATTCCCAATTCATTTTATGAATCAATCGCTCACTTGAACCTTTATCATCCATCATCCATATAACATCAGTATTTACCAATCCAACACTTCGTAGGACACACGACCTCTCTCTACTAGCCCGTATTCTTCCTTATTAAAATTCCTATCACTAGGAGAATTTACTAATGAATTAGCATAATAAACTCCCAAATTTGCCTCTATAATTGAACCGATGTCTCCCCAACCATCATGTCATAACATTATCCTTCCTTTTAACTCATAAACATGTTTATGGTATTGTTCTATAGGGTTTTCAAGCACCAAAACCCAAATGGAAAGGAGTTACGGAACTGTTAAAAATATGTCACGATCAAACCGAACCGAATGTTCCCAAAATAAATCGATCCACTACACTAAAAAGGGTGAACTGAATCGATGACCTTTTAAAACGAACCGGTCCGCTGCTAAAACGAACCGATCTGAGGTCTACAACCAAACCGATCCGGCTATTCAGATTCTAATCCTATGAGATTTTCTTCTATGTCTCAAAACCACTTTTCTACCTAATTTTAACATCGTAGATCAACCTAAATATACTCCCAACCATTTTTACACCATCAAACCCATACATACTCATCAAATGCTAGATTTCACATAAAAATCTAGGGTTTATCATATCTAAATAATGTCACTATAATTTATTCACAAATTATGAAATAATTAACACACATAAACATTTAGCAAGTTTAATCACTTGCCTCAAAGATGAAGAGTTTGAATCTTCCTCAAATTCACGAATTTGCTCGGGATTCCCAAGCCTCCTAGGTTTTCTCCTCTTCTCTCTTCTTCCTTAGATTTTCTCTCAAGTGGGTTTTCTTTCAAAATGAGATTAATTAGCTTTCTCTTAAGTCTAATAACTCAGATTACTATTAACCCCAACTTTAAATGATAATACACACATAAAATAACTCGTATACCCTTATCTGAGTCCAACTAGCCAAAAAGACCCCAGCACCCAAATATAAACCCCGGATAGTCATTTTGATTTTCTCAGCCCTTTCGAGATCAACTGTGCACTCCAAATTATCATTCGAGACTCTGAATATAAGACCATCCCCCAACCTCATATAACTCACTCAAATATGCCCCGATTGAGAAATAATTAATTCCCGCCGCTAATACACACATTCGACGTAATTGCATTCAACAAGATTATATTTACCATATCACACTAGTAAATGCACAATTCGCATAAATATTAACCATTCTACCCACATCAATATTTATGTCAAGTTCGCGTTTTAATTCTCAGTTATATTAAATCACACACACACACACACACACACACTCACACACACACACACACACACCTGTTAGTTTAATATAAAATAAATACACGAAAGTAAGGGGCATTACACCCACCTAGGCGTCCCGTACCCGATAGGAGAGCGTGTATGAGACAATTTAAGAGAAGTGTACCTAGGCCTATTTATGTTTGCACACACTTCAATAAGAGAGGACACCTTAGGGAGTTTTGTTTTAAGTTGGGTTACGTGTCACGTTTTGCTACTACACGTGTTCACACACACACACACACCTGACGCTCCGGATGACTACACGAGAGAGTTTGCACATATTAGGGAGCAGGTAAAGTTTTTAGTCAAGACTTCACATGATTTGATGGATGTTTTTCGTAGGATGTCCACCTTTGAAAAACTCCACTGCACCTAACGGTTGAGGTTTAGACTTGTTTGCTAGCATAAGTTGATTTGCATGATGATATTTTTGCTAATTGCTAATATGTATTTTTCTTTGTATTAGTTTTTTTTACTTTTGATAAATTTTTTGAAAAAGACAAAAAGAGTTTTGTATTTTGTTTTGCATCGTATATGAATGAACATTTAGGATCACCAAGTCACAATTTCATTACATATCCATGTGACTGGTTGATAGTATTTTGATATGCGTCATCATTTTATTTTTGTGCTTTATAATGTTTGGAGTCATTGAGATATGATTAGTTATTACTTCCTACATGTTTGACTCATGAGTTCCTTTAATGCACATTTGCACGGATTTGTTTGATTATTGTACTTGTTTATCTCATATTTTTTGGAGTGTTGTCATCTCAATTCTATATTTAAAACGAACCATAAGCGATAAAAATTGAAGATCATATTTTGCACACCCTGATGAGAGAAGTTTGAAGAATTAAAGTTGAACATTTTAAAGAAAAGTTTTGAGACTTGCATTTTTAGTACATTTTCAGTTTTGGGTTCATGGGAGGCTGTTCGATTTATGTAGTCAATTTTATTTCATAATTCAGATGTTGTTATTTTGTACCGGCATAGATATAGGGGGAGATTTTTAAGGACATAATTTTATAAAATGTTCGTTATCAATTGAGTATGTCGTATACCGCTACAACCGTCGAATAATGTTCAAGATCCCATATGCATCAAGGACGGATCCGAATATCAAATTCTTCAACATTCAAGCCTCCGCGAGTTTAACTTTGGTAAGGTTGTGTTTTAAGTCCTTAATAATTCACTTAGAGTGTTGGGATATTTTTCATCAAGTATTTTGTAAGTGTTGGAGCGGAGTTTTTAAGTTTTTTATCAAAAATATTTTTGTAAGTGTTAAGGAGAATTTTTAGAAATAAAAAATGATTTTATTTTTGCGTTGGCTCATTCGAGCGACAGCGGCTGTCGTTCAAGTGACATAGTCATGTCGTGCAAAGCTCGTTCGAGCGACGCGTGTCCTCGTTCGAGCGAGATGTCTGCTTCATTTGAGCGACGCGTCGCCTTATATTTTCTATAAAAAGGTTATTCCAACTTTATTTTTAATTAGAAGACCTGCGATTTTGAAAATATACGAAACTACTTTGGCAGAATACTTTGTCTTCTCACTTTTAGGGTTTTAATCCTTTATTTTCAATTCATAAATCATCTTAATAGTTTATGTGAATTGTTTTGGAACCCAAGAACACACCTTGTGTCAAGTTTCTCTTATATAGAGAATCTCTACTGCTAATCTAGGTGCTCTCGAGGGGAGTACTGCGTTGATGACGACTGCGTGTCAATAGGGAGTGCTCGTGGGTGTTCCTGGACTGAATTGGAGTTGCGGTTCTGGATGACTCTAGGCTGTGTGTCTATGTAGGTTTGCCGAGGTAAACTTATTGCATATTTCATTGTGATTGTAAATTGTGATTTAATTCATAGTGAAATAAAAGGTTTTTCTCTTCGGAGATTTTTCCTGAAATTTGTGAGTTAGCATATTTGTGTTTATGATGGTTTGGCACACGCACACACGTAGTTGTATGCTTAGGTATTGAATTAACTTGGTTTAAAAATTGACTCTATTTAAATAAGTTTGTGGTTGGAATTTGCGCATTTATTTAAATCAATATCGCACAACGACTTTTTACAGTTAGAAAATAAAAGATCATCGGGTTTGCACAACGGACTCTCTTGAAAAGCATTAAATAGTTTGCATTATTATTTTGAGACGCATTTAAATTCATCGCATGTTGCTTAAGTCGAGTAAATTTTATTTTGTTCAACATTCTTACACCAAAGGTTGAAACTAAGTTCTTTCTTTAGAGGTATCTCATTGACTTCATACACCTATGTTATGAATGCATATGTTGATTTGCTTCATGTTCAAATAATTTCATTCCACTTTCATGATTACGATATTTTAGTGCCATTCCATCGTGTGATGTACCTTTTATACATATACTTTTTATATTCAAAAATTTGAAATTTTTTAAAAATAGTTAGTTATCTTTTGAAAATTCATCGCACGTGCTTTATTGTTTATCTTTGTGATGTTATTTCTTTTGGATTCGCGTGGTGGTAATATTTCATTCTTAGTGTCTAACCCTTTGTCTATTATGGATAAAAATTGGGAGAAAAAATTTCGGGGGAGGTTATTTTTCTTTAAATTCGTATTAGTCACGGTATTATTCTTATCTCGTGTGTATAGGTCATTCTGCCTTGCTGATGATTTCATGGACCCCACAAGTTGAAGACTTTTCATTTGAAGACTTATATGTTTATGCGTTTCCATTTCTTGGTATGGTAGGCCATTAGTTGTATTAGTCTTAGGGGTGAATTTGGCTTCGATTCGTGTCGTGCATCGAAATAGTTAGAAAGGGAGATTTGTAAGAGCAAAAGTTATAATTGCTCATTTTATTTTGTTTGGCTTATCCTGTTACACCCCACTGCACCATCATGACTATTCTCAAGTCGTCGAATAGAAGAATAGTTGGTAACATTTTCAAAGATTGAAAATCGTTTGTCATAATTTTTCCCTTAGAAGAGCAATGAAGTGGTTTGGTAAAGCTTAAAATATACATGGGCCATTTTTAAAAGAGTTTGGTTTTACAACAGTTTTCAAAAATGTTTTTAAAGAATTTTAAAAATCTCACGAAGTCTTTAGAATGATAACCTATGTCGTTCGAACTGGTTTCTGAAGGTCGTTAGAACGAGGTTCTCACGCTTGAATGAGATCTAAAGCATCGCCTTTTTGGTCAGCTCTAAAATGTCATTTGAAGTATCGTTGGAAGTCGTTCGAACGAGATCGGGTACTTCGTTTGAAGAAGTACGTGTTTTTTTAAGTAAATCAAATGCAATATTTCATCCCTATCTCCTTATAACTCTTTTTTTTATAAATAGAGATGCAGGGATGAATTTTTTTCCAAGCCTTTTTAGAGTTAATTTTGTGATCAAACTCTATAATTTTTGCATCCATATCTTCGATCTTTTAGGATCACTTTTCCAAACCAAGAAGAACATAATCCAAAGTTCTAAACCTTTGTAGAGAAATTCTCTACTGTTGATTTGTGGCGTCGAGGATCCACGACTAATGAACACCGAAATTGTGTATTCCAAAGGTGGATCGATGGATAACGAGGCACGATGTGCTTACTATGGGTGGTACTGGACTACTTCACTTTCTGTTGAATATTCGAAGACGCCATAGCATTAAACTTAGTGGAGCTCTAAGTTATTTGTAAGTATGTTGTGTTCTGTTGAATCTAAAACAATGTTAGATTAAAGGTTTTGCCCGAAAGGAATTTTTCCTCTATATCTTCTTCTTCCTCTTTGGTTTGGATTTGGCTTTACAAAATCTTGCATTTTTACTTTTTATTAAATCAAGAGAAAATTTGTGAAAAAGTGAATCTTTATGTGTGACCTAATATACGGACTATCTATATAGTCCCATGCTTTCTCAAATTGGTATGAGAGTCGGTTACACTAATTTATTATGTGATATTTATTTTGGGATTATATGGATAATTTGTATAATAGTCTACCTGTTTTGATGGGTCAAATTATGCATATTGGAAAGCTTGAATGAGGTCGGCACTGAAGTCGATTAACGAGCGAGTCCAGCTTGTTTGTAAAAGAGGGTGGATGCCATGCACTGTGACTAATGATGATGTCATAATTCTTAAACATGTCACTACTTAGATAGAGGATGATTCTAAATGGAGTAATTTTAATTCTCGTGGCTTAAGTCACTCCTGACAGCTTCGTCGAATTATGACTTGTACCACGTCTAAGGAAGCTTGGGATACCCTCCACCTCACTCACTAGGGAACCATCTCTGTGAAAGCTTATAATCTATAAGATCTCATCACACAGCTTGAGACTACTACTATGCTAGAGAGTGAGGCTTTTAATGAGTTTTATGCACGTTTATCTAATATAGTCAATTCTAGCTTTAATTTGGGTGAAAGAATTATTGAGACAAGAGTTGTAAAAAAGATTTTGAGATCCATATCGTCCCATTTTATCCTTAATTCACGGTCATCAATTCTTGGGAATTTTCTACACGCTTAGGTTAGAAGAGCTCGAAGGAGACCTTCAAACTTATGAAATCCACATGTTCTCCAAAACTCAGAGGAAAAAGGGAAATAGGGATTGATTTGAAGCCCAATCTAAGTAAAAAGGAAAAGATTTTTTATTCTGAGTCCGATTCTGAGTTTGGTTTTTAGCTTGATGATCTTCTTTGTTTTCGAAAAATTTCAAAAAAAATTTAAAGTTTAACAAAGAAAATTCTTTCCAAGAAAATAAAAGTTTTGAGAAAAATAAAAACGTCGATAAGGGTGAGAAATTTTTTGAGAATGATCAAGTGAGATGTTTTGAATGTCAAGGGTAAGGACACAAAGTCCATGAGTCTCACACAAGGCTAAAGAGACAGGACAAAGGAAAAGTGGTATATAAATCCACTCTTAAGGATAGTGACATCGAGTCGGTGGATTTCGGGAATTATCATTACATAAAATGTGTTTAGCGTTCATGGATAGTCACGTTAGTGCTTTGAATTTGTCCCGTGCCGATGAGAACATTTATAAATGTGATAGACTTGATAATTTGTTAAACTATTATGGAGAGTGTGAGAGTGATGAAGAGATTTTAAGTGAGAGAAAAAATAATCTTTAACATGCCTACGATAAACTTTACAAAGAGTCTTTGAGAACCAAAAAGCAATATAGAAGTTTGACTTTCAGGATGTTTGATTTAGAGAAGGGGGTGAAAGTTTTGAGAGAGTGTGAGGCGTCAATGAGTCAACTCGAGAAGTTAAAAAATTTCATGTGTAAGCAATTGATTGTGGTTGGTAAGGAAAAGACCGATTTGACCAACATTATGGATAGTCTTAGGACAGATCTTCAATCTTCTTTGGAGACTCTTGAGAAGATTGAAGTTCATGTTTCCTAACTTGAGAAAGATCCACTACACTAAAATGGTCAAATTGACACCCTTCAATCAGCCAGCTTTGTCACGATCATTGATCGTGACAAAAAAACAAGCATTTTTTTTTGTTACGGGCATTGATCATGACAAGTACAGTTGTCACGGACTTGTCACGGTCAATGACCGTGACAAAGGTTATAAACTTATCACGGTCAAGAACCGTGGCACGTCCGTGACAATTCTGTCAGTAAAAAAAAAAACCTTCCCTCTTCTTTTTTCCCACCGATTTCTATTCCCTCCATTTCTCTCTCTCTCTAAGCGACTGCACTCTCTCTCTACGATTTTGGTACGTTTTCTCTCTCTATTTCTCTTCCATTTGTCTATATGTGTGTGTATATGTGCGTGTGTGTATATATGTGTGTGGTGTATATATGCGTGTAGAGGGGGTGGAGGCAGGGCTGGGGGTTGAATATGTGCATGTGTGTGTGTGTGTATACGTGCATGTGTGTGTGTGTGTGTGTGCGTGTGTAGTGGGCCGGGCTGGGGGGTTGTAGGGGATGGGGGTCTGTGTGTGCTTGTCTGTGTATATATGTGCATGTGTGCTTGTGCGTGTGTGGTGGGCAGGGCTGGGGGTGGGGGTGGGGGTGGTGTGTGTGTGTGTGTGTGTGTGTGTGTGTGTGATGGGGGGAAGGGGTGGGGTGGGGCAGGGGGAAATGGGGCGGGGGTGGGGCTTGTTAATTTTTTGTAATTAAATTTTTATTGGTTTATTAGATATTGCCCCTCATATGCAAGTAGTGCCCCTTGTAAAAGAATTGATGATTAAATATTGATAGGTTGTTAATTTTTTTAGTAAATTAATAATTAGTGCCCCTTTCATATTCAAGCCCCTTATTGTAAATTAGTAAATTAATAATTGTATACTTTAATTGTTAGTTTAATTGATGAAAAGAATTAATACAGTAGATGAATTAGAAGGAGTACGAGATACACATTTGTTGTTGCTATTGTATGTATATATATATATATATATATATATATATATATATATATATATATATAGTATGATAATTAAATGAAACATACTTGAAATTACATATAGTGCGCATAGATACTTGAATTCTAGTTCTTATGCGTACGCATTCAATATCCCTTAGACCCGTTCGAGAGTCATTACCCCTGTAATGAGATCTCTCGAATTGTCCCGTTTGGACAGTTTGGGACTGCATAATTTCTGTATAATAATATTCTTAGTGTCTTAAAGTTGTTACTTTTGGAGGAAGTTCTACAGTCATATCCTAATGTTCTCGGGTACATACTAGATTAACAAGTGTGACTATTATTTCAATTGATCAATCGAAATAACACTCACACTTGCCAATCAACGCCGTATACTTGGAGAACTACGGGAATATGTTGCCGAATTTTTCTCAAATCGTAATAATGTGCTTGAGTTGTTAAGTATATTACAGAAATATGCGGTCTTGAATGGGATAGGACCACTCACCCTTTAGAGGAGGTGGAGGAAATAGGAATTTCTATTATAAATTGAATTTGAACTTGAAATTTAAAAATCGAATATAAATAAGACATAATTAAATGAAACTTACTATAAATCTACGTTTTGTTTATACTAATCCATGAATATACGCTTCTTACCTTTAATAGGTGATTAGTTATGGTAGCTGTGATGGGATATCCTAAATACAAAGAGTGGATAGGTGAGACAAATGGAATGGGGGATGTGTTTCGTAGAGGTGCTAATGAATTTATGAAATACGCAAAGAGATGTCATAATGATCAAGAGTTTTCGTGTCTGTGTGCTAGGTATAAGAATGGTAAGGTGTTTGAGTGAAAAATAGTTGAACTACATTTGTTAAGATGGGGTATGCAAGATATTTATCGATTTTGGAGTTTTCACGGTGAATTGAAAGTTCCTTTTGTCCCCGAATAACCTTCACAACAACCTTCAACAAGTAAGATAGATGTAGAAGGGGACGACGTAGATCATAATATGTTAGAGGATTTAGTTGATGATGCGTACGGAGTTTATGAAGCGGAGGAGAATGAGGTTACTGATGATATACAAGGTTCAGGTGCTCATGAAGATATCACGATAAACCTTGACGATGACTGCCAAAGATTAAAAATTAAGGTGACCCAACCGTTATACTCTGGCTGTGAGAAAGATCAAACAACTTTACATGCCATGGTTGGTTTTCACAGTTTGAAGACGCAGTACGGTTTGTCTGGCAATAGCGTGATAGGAATTTTGAATTGGGTGAACGGCTTACTACCCAAGGATAATATGCTTCCAAATAGATATCGCGTTATGAAGAACAGTTTGAAAGGTTTGGAAATGAAGTATAAATCGATTCATGCTTGTGTGTATGACTGCATACTATACCGAAATGAGTATAAAAATCTCGATCGTTATCCAGTATGTGATGAACCTAGATATGTCCAATCTACTGGCAAGGAAGGCACAAGCTCAAAAGTGCCTCAAAAAGTTTTGAAATATTTTCCCGTTGGGCTTAGATTAAAGCGATTTTTTATAGTACCATGGATAGCTGAGGCAATGACTTGGCATGTTAGGGTAGAAGTAGGGGGTAATCTCATGTGTTATCCTATCGATTCTACAGCCTGGAGGAGGATGAATTATGAGTATCCCGATTTTGCTCGAGAACAGCGCAACATTTATTTGGCTATGTCAACAGATGGTTTCAATCCATTTGGAAATTTAAGCACCAATCAGAGTGTATGGCCAGAAATCTAAGCATCGGGTTATTCTTCTATTTGGGCAATTCATGATTTTTCATCTTATATGGGACATTATCTGGTTGTGTAGTGCATGGTTATTTGGGGTGAGAGGAGACTGAATCTCTTCGTCGATCCGCTAGCTCAAAAAATGTATACCATTGCCATAGAAGTTTTTTACTCTCGACTCATAGTTTCAGATTTAAGAAAGGTTTCAATTTTTGTTCAGACGGGGTTGAACATAGGCTACCACCGAGACAACTTTCAAGTTCAGAAATTGAAAGTAAATCTTCTGAATGTGGCCCTAATATGCCAGGTAAGAATCCCAAATTTAAGAATGTCAAGCATAAGAAGACTCCAACTGGGAATGTAATTGAGACAAGAAAGGCATGGTCTAGGAGGTCAATTTTATTTGACTTGCCTTATTGGAAGAATAACGCAGTGCGCCATGTATTGGATGTGATGCATGCAGAGAAAAATTACGCTGAACATATTGTGGGCACTTGCCTTGGGGGGAGTCATTCGAAGGATGGAGAAAATGCACGAAAAGACCTTAAATCATTGAAACTTAAGCCACAATTATGGTTAACAGAAGATAGTAGGGGAAGGACAATAATTCCCCCTAGTGCGTTTACTTTGACGAGTGGGGAAAGAAAGGTGCTTTTAGACACTATATAATTTGAAGGGTCCATCTAATTTTTCGTCCAACTTGCAAAGGATTATGAATTATGCTACTCGTGATTTACATAAGTGTAAATCCCACGATTGGCATGTGATCATGCAATTGGTTCCTTTATTATTTAAGCACTGTTTCTCCAAGCACAAGGATTTGCGGAGGGCTATTATGCAATATAGTATTACCTTCTCACTTTTGTGTGAGAAGGTAGTCAATCAAGAACATATAGTGGCCGCAAAATTGGCTGTGACTGAAGCTATTTGTGTGTTGGAGAAGTACTTTCCCCTGACATTTTTTTACATAAGTGTTCACTTGTTGGTACACGTATGAGACGATGCACTTCTTTGTTGTCCAATTAGATATCGAGAATGTATCCGTTTGAAAGATTGATGAAAGTTTTTAAAGATTAAGTCGAGAATACGCGATACATTGCAGGATCAATTGCAGAGGAATACATCACCGTGGAGTCATTAATCTATTCTCTGGAATATATGCCTAACTTGACCAATGTTGATGACACTGATGAGTTCATCGATGATGGTAGTCATGTGATGGGAAAACGAGTGAAATTAACGAGTTTGCAACATGAACAAGTAGCTCGTTATCTATGTGACACACATAAAGATGTCGAAGAATGGAAAAAGTAAGTTTAAATTATTTTAAGTTTTGCATTATTTTACATTATTTTAGAATATTTTAGATTATTTTATACATGATTAATTTTGTAATATGTAGAAAATATGAAGCCTGTGAGAATAATAAAAGATGAAAAATAGTGGTACAATCAGACAGCGAATTTAGGTTGTGGTTGTCACAATAGGTAATTATAATGAAAATGGTCGTTATATAACATTACATTACACTTAAACTTTAAAACTAACCTAATTAATTTTTCTATATTCTCAGCTCTTAAAGACGGGTGATGTGACATCAAGGCTTGCTCGTCTAGCCACTGAACCCTTGTTCATGGTACAAGAGTACAAAAAGTATCGAATGAACGGTTACGTATTCGGCGCAAAAGTGTACGAGAAAAGTACAAATGTACAGAACTCGGGCATTTCATACAAGGCTCTTACTTTCTTTCGAGTGAGCACAAAAGATAAAAGCCTCGTTGAAGTTGAAATGACTTACTATGGTATAATTCGAAATATATTTGAATTGGATTATATAAGCTTCAAAGAGGTTGTATTTTACTGTGACTGGGTAAGAGTTGAGGATAAAAATGCTTGTAAAGTTGATCCTGGCACCAATTTGATCATGGTTGACTTGTCCAAATTGAAGAGTAACGACAAGGTGAGCGATAAGCCGTTTGTTTGTGCATTTCAAAAGGTCAACCAAGTATTTTACTCGGAGTATATCAACAACGAGCCGTGGTCAATTGTCCTACATGCGCCAAAGCGTCTAAATAGTAGTGTGGATGACTTGGCTGCTCCTATCGAATATCAATCCATTTTTTATGATAACCCGAATTTGAAACAATTTTTCAATTTGTAATAAATATTCAATTTGTACTTTATCAATCCATTTTTAATGCTTTTAATTGATTTTCACTTTATCATTTTCATTCTTTTTATCTTTCTCTATTTCCTTTGTATATGTATGTGTGTGTTGGGGGTGGGCAATGTGTGTGTAGTGTGTGTGTGTGTGGGCAGTAGGGGTTGGGGTGGGGATGTTTCGAATTTTTAGTAATTGTACATATTATGAGCTAGATATTGTTATTTTGGAATTCAGAATTGAGGTATTAAATAGTAATAATTCATTTAGATTTGTAATAACAACATTTTTATACAGAAAATGTCCCCTTCAGGTATTAAGGCGAGGATGATTATGCTGATTATGATGATGTCGTCTGGGCTCGGTAGTAGCGGAAGCGACGAGGGCTTCTCGGCCCCTAGGCTCCCCAAATGGGGCAAATTGGGGATGACCGTCGAGAACAAGACACGGCTATTAGCGAGATCCCTCGAGCTGGTAAAGACGATCATCGTCCCGGGGTACCCTAGTTGTAGGGAGGTGCCAAATGAGATCAAGTTAGCTATTTGGGTGGCACTAAAGGTAATGTATTTATATTTATATTTATAATTATATTTATTCGCAGCTAACATTGTATTTTTCGGACAATTCAGCCTGGACCCAAAACTACGCGATTCTGTCTTGGAGCAGTTGAGGGAGAAACATAAGACGTGGAAGAAAAATATGCGGACCCGGTACTTTAGAAAGACCCGAGAATCCGTTATCCGAATGCGTGACTCTGTCCCGTCGAAGGTGCCCCCCGATCTCATTGGCACAATGGCAAAAGTTCATTGACAATGAGACCGGGGAGCGACAATTGACATCTCGTCAATTGGGGAGGGAAAATCGAGCGAAAAAGACTGACGTGCACTACTCCGACCGGATGTTTTACGCCAAGGTGGAGCATAGGATGACGGTAAGATTTAATTTTTCTATAATTACAGAAATATGTTATTCTGCATTATTTTACTTTGCGGGACCGTTACTAATTTTCCATTATTTTATTTCAGGGGACGGGAAGTGACCCTGGGGGTATGCCACATAGGCTCGATACTTATGTGGTTATTCGGATGAAGAAGGGGAAGGATAAGGAGGTGTCCCCGATTGTCGCGTCCATAATTGTAAGTAATCCGATAGTTTACTTTTTGTTAATTACGTTATATTTTTTTTATTTACTTATTTAACTAATCGTGTGCTTTTTGTCGTTTCAGGCAAAGCTTAAGGAAGTGCACGAGTCGCAGTCTGATGCCGACAAGGTATCTTTGTCCACAAACGCACTTAGCCAAGTGCTTGGCGGTGTTCGCAAGGGGAGGACAGGGGGTGAGCTCGCGGGTGGCCAAATCTAGGATCATCGAATTGGAGGCGAGCAACACCGGGTTGGCTCAAACGGTGGACTCACATCACGAGAAGATGTCCCGTTTGGAGGCAACGCTATAAGATATGTTCTCATTCATGAAGCGTTCGTTGGGTGAAAACCGTAAGGGGAAAGGTAAGGAGAAGGTGGTGGAGTAGGAGGTGCAGGAGGACGAGGATGTGGGTGTGGACCTCGCTACTTCATCGTCGACACGTGCGGACTCTGATGATCCAGTCCCCTATTTGGCTCCCTTAGACTGATCGATGTCGACACTTGGTTGGCCGAGCATGTTTATACAAGACATATTTGATGGCCAACGGATAGGGCAGGGGTTGAGGGACCCGAATACCATCCAGGGTATGCCAGTTCATAGACGTGCGCTTAAAGACATCGAGGCCAAGGTGCTCGTAACGCATGTGATACCCAAAAAGGAGAACTACCCATTTTGGTTGCGCGAACAATGCGGCACGATGAATATACAAGGGTGTATGAATTTGTATATCGTGTGGCCTATCCGCCTCCTGAAACCTACCCCAGACATGTAGTGACATTATTTGAATTTAATTGATTTAAGTTGTTACATTTGAATTATATCGTGATGTATATTGTTTTTAATGTCTATTTACTTTATCTTTATTTTATTTAGATATATGATGCTTGAACAGGTACAAATATACTGTTGGACAGTGGCAGTGGCTATACTGCCCAACAATTTTTTTTTCAATTCTAACAAGAATTATCACGGTCAATGACCGTGATAATTTTTTAAACATTGTCACGACTTTGTCACGGTCCTTGAGCGTGACAAATATTGTCAAGGTCACAGACCGTGATAGGACCGTGACAACAGAAGTTGTCACCCCCACGGTCATTGACCTTGATAAGTTGGACTTGTCACGGTCAATGACCGTGACAATCCGACAGATTTGGTGTAGTGAACTTGAACATGCCCAAGATGTCAAGATGACTATAGAGGACACATCGAAGAAGGTTGGAAAGATGTTCCTCGATCACGCGTTCCTCGATCACGCATTAGGTTTTAACGAAAGGAAGGAATCTTCTTCTTCTTATTTGGTTTGAAGATTGGATTTGAATTTGGCTTTACATAATCTTGTGCTCATTTTAAATTTAATCAAGATAAAATTTGGAAAAAGGTGAATATTTGTGTTTGACCTAATATACGTACTATCCATATAGCCCATGCTTTCTCAAAAGTCGTGACCATAATATGGGGTCACAATTTTTGAGTGACATTAAGGTTATGTCTTGGTCACGATTAAGGATCGTGACCACATGGTCATGGCTCAGAATCGCGACCTTACTCGTAACCATTTACCGTATTGTTTTGATGATCACGGTCACCAACCATGACCATCAATGGTGGAATTTCGATGCTAGTCACGATTTAGGATCATGACCTTAGTTATGACCAAAATGGTCACAATTTTGAGTTGTGACCAAAATGGGTAACTATTTAAATTATATTAATATATCGTCATAGTATAAATTTAATAAAAATTCATAAATATTCATCCGCACAATATAAATAAGAACAATTTAAGTTCATTTTAATTAAATTAATCCTAAAATTATTGTGTGTATACCAAATGTGTAAGCCTTTCCATCAATTTGTGTTCACCCAAACATCAACCACTTAAGGAAGGGTTGAATAGGGCCACAAAAGTTAACTAAACAGATAAATGCATTGATATTCATCCGCACATTATCAGCAAGTCCAATTTGAGCTCATTTCAATTAAATTACTCCTAAATTACTATTTTTCCATACAAATGTGCAAGTCCTCCCACCAATTTGTGTTTTCCCCGAAAACAACCACTTAAGTATTGGGTGAATAGGGCCACAGTAATTAACCAAACATATATGTGCATAAATACTTAGCCGCACTGTATCAATAAAAATAATTTAAGTTCATTTTAATTAAATTAATCCTAAAATTATTATTTCTCCACTAAATGTGCAAGTCATTCCACCAATTTATGTTCACCCAAATACCAACCACTTAAGGAATGGGTGAACACTGTCACAACAATTAACCAAACAAATATATGCATTAATATTCATCTGCACAATATCAACAAGTCCAATTTAAGTTCATTTCAATTTGTTTAATCCTAAAATCATTATGTTTCCACCAAATGTGCAAACCCTTCCACCAATTTGTATTCACCCAAATA
Source organism: Sambucus nigra (assembly GCA_949130495.1). Classification (NCBI taxonomy): domain Eukaryota; kingdom Viridiplantae; phylum Streptophyta; class Magnoliopsida; order Dipsacales; family Adoxaceae; genus Sambucus; species Sambucus nigra. The sequence goes on from OX422209.1 coordinate 421,372,944, forward strand.
GCAACCAATTAAGAAAAGGGTGAACATGGATATAACCGTTAACCAAGAAGTTATAACTATATTTAATATCGTTATATAAAAGAAAAGATAAGTAAAATTACCTCAATAAAGAAAGCACCTAGAATCAATTGAGCATCAATAATTGTTCTCTAATTTCATGTGCACATGGAATGAGAAGGAAACATAATAACATATTATTCAATCTAAAATGTTACCAAATGACTCTATTCAAAACATGTAAAAAACTTTCATTTACGTAGAAACACTACACCAAAAACAGGAATCTGACACTGTTTAAAACTGTGCCAGATCAAATCTGGCACGGTTTTGAAATGTGCCAGAATCAGGTGTTCGAAAATGGCCATTTTTTTCTGGCACGGCTCAAAAGTGTGCCATATTTGGCCAAACAGGAACACTTCTGGCACACTGTTAAACCGTGCAAGAATTTGATATTTCTGGCACACTTTTGGCACAGTTTTTAACTGTGCCAAATTCAGTACAGTTTAAAAAAAGTTGGCACAGTTCAAAATCGTGCCAAAATATGATACACTTTTGCCACGGTTTTGAACTGTGCCAAATTTTTTTATAAAAAGACAAAAAAATTTAATTGTTTGAAAGCACAAAAATTCACAAATTAAAAATATTGCATGTTGTTGATAAACTAATGTACATACAAACTTCAAAATATTACAAGTCTTTAAGAGTTCACAGGCCAAAAAAAATTGGGCAGAGTTTCCTCTATTTTTTGGACATTCCAAAACCTGCTAATACAAAACCTGCCTAAAATAAAGCCCGCACGGCCACAAAATATAACAATTAACTTACAAAAGTCCGCACGACCATAAAAGTTAACAATAAAACTACAAAAGCCCGCACGGCCATAACACAAAAAAATGGAATCGTGAATAAACCCCATGTTGTAAACCATTGAGTTCTCTGTGTGTTCCACGTGAATAAATGCCACCGATAAACTGTTATCCTGCAAAAAAAAAGGTTACAAAAAAGATACGATATTAGTAACACAATAATTTATGAAAAAAAATTCACTCAAACTAAAAAATTACATATAAGAGTGGAAATTATCGTCATATTCTCAAACTGGGAGACCCGGGACTACGCAGTCAGTTCCTACAAGTTACATTGGTCTCGTGCGAGGTGTTCGTGCCTCCTACGGGGTTGTTTGGGGGCTGGTTTGAGTTTTCACCCTTTAACGGCTTATTTTTTAAGTTTAAGTGTTGATTTTTGCAAATTATCGTCATATTCTTAAACCGAGAGACTCGGGACTACGCGATCAGTTCCTACAAGTTACATTGGTCCCGTACGAGGTGTTCGTGCCTCTTACGGGGTCGTTTGGGGGTTGGTTTGGGTTTACACCCTTTAACGGCTTGTTTTTAAGTCTAAGTGTTGATTTTTGCAAATTGTCGTCATATTCACCAACAGGGAGACCCGGGACTACACAATCAGTTCCTACAAGTTACATTGGTCCCGTTCGAGGTGTTCGTGTCTCTTACGAGGTCGTTTGGGGGTTGGTTTGGGTTTTCACCATTTAACGATTTGCTTTTAAGTTTAAGTGTTGATTTTTGCAAATTATCGTCATATTCACAAACCGGGAGACCCCGAGACTACGCGGTCAGTTCCTACAAGTTATATTGGTCCCGTGCGAGGTGTTCGTGCCTCCTACGGGGTCGTTTGGGGGCTGGTTTGGGTTTTCACCCTTTAACGGCTTGTTTTTAAGTTTAAGTGTTAATTTTTGCAAATTATTGCCATATTCTCAAACCGGGAGACCCGGGACTACGCGGTCAGTTCCTACAAGTTACATTGGTCCGTACGAGGTGTTCGTATCTCTTACGGGATCGTTTGGGAGTTGGTTTGGGTTTTCACCCTTTAACGACTTGTTTTTAAGTTTAAGTGTGATTTTTACAAATTATCATCATATTCTCAAATCGAGAGACCCGGGACTACGCGGTCAGTTCCTACAAGTTACATTGGTCCCGTGCGAGGTGTTCGTGCCTCTTACGGGGTCGTTTGGGGGATGGTTTGGATTTTCACCCTTTAACGGCTTGTTGTTAAGTTTAAGTGTTGATTTTTGCAAATTATCATCATATTCACAAATAGGGAGACCCGAGACTACGCGGTCAGTTCCTACAAGTTATATTGGTCCCGTGCGAGGTGTTCGTGCCTCCTACGGGGTCGTTTGGGGGCTGGTTTGGGTTTTCACCCTTTAACGGCTTGTTTTTAAGTTTAAATGTTGATTTTTCAAATTATCGTCATATTCTCAAACCGGGAGACCCGGGACTACGCGATCAGTTCCTACAAGTTACATTGGTACCGTGCGAGGTGTTCGTGCCTCTCATGGGGTCGTTTGGGGGCTAGTTTGGGTTTTCAACCTTTAACGGATTATTTTTAAGTTTAAGTGTGATTTTTACAAATTATCGTCATATTCTCACACCGGGAGACCCGGGACTACGCGATTAGTTCCTACAAGTTACATTGGTCTCGTGCGAGGTGTTCGTGCCTCCTACGAGGTCGTTTGGGAGCTGGTTTGGGTTTTCACCCTTTAACGGCTTGTTTTCAAGTTTAAGTGTTGATTTTTTTAAATTATCATCGTATTTTCAAACCGGGAGACCCGTGACTACACGGTCAGTTCGTACAAGTTACATGGGTCCCGTGCGAGGTGTTTGGGCCTCTTACGGGTCCGTTCGAGGGATGGTTTAGGTTTTCACCCTTTAACAGACTGTTTTGAAGTTTAAGTGTTATTTTTGCAAATTATCGTCATATTCTCAAACCGGGAGACTCGGGACTACGCGGTCAGTTCCTACAAGTTACACGGTTTATGCACAAATCAATAAGAACTTTCTCTCATATAAATACAATGGTTTACCAAAGCCTTATTTATAGCCTAAAGTAACTTGCTAAAAATAAGAATACATAGGGAACATTAAGAATATAGAGGGGAACCTCAAGAACTAGATTAATAGGCTAACTTGCAAGATGAAGTACAAACTATTCCGATGATCAAAATGAACTCAAACTCGATGATGCACTCATAATACTCTTTATCTCACAGACTATCCTGTTGTTTATGTTGATATGAGAACATAAACAACAGGTGAAGCGTGTAAAAACATGAATCATTAGACTTTATGTGTGAATATACCATTTTAGAATTCTCAAAAAGCCCAAACACTCGAAACAATCTGTGACCCATAATCAAAGGACCACTACCGCTGTTAGGTAGCAGCTGCTGCTATTAGGCAGCTGCTTTAGGCAATTGTTCATTAGTGATGAGCCGATCAGATAGTTATGCTAGTTATGTTATAGTTATGTTAGTTATGTTATATGATAGTCTGTTATATAAACTGTTAACATTTTTATATGATAGTTATGTTATATAAACTGTTATATAAACTATTAAGATAACAGTTCAATGTAAACATCATTATCATGTCTGAATTGGTTAGCATAAATTAGAGATTTAGGTAGAGTGGTACATGTAATACATTATTAATTTGCTTTTGTTTATCAGGAGTTGTTGTGAGATAAATCTATTGTGGTGCCAGAGTTGCTTTTGTTTCTTCTTTTTTGTTCTTTCTAAAAGTTCAATGCACACTTTTCTTTTCTGTGGACTGTTGGTCTATTTCTTTTGTAACATACTTTTTTTTATAATGACGTTCCCTTTTTTCTGTAAAATCTCTCAATGCAGAACCACCTCCATAGGGATTAGCTTACTTTTTACATCAATACATAGTTCGGGCACTGGATCAAAGTATAGCAACAAGATCCTCAATTACCTTAATTGATCTTATTACGCCCAATAAAATTTGCATAAAGAGATGGGATACCATCATCCATACTTCTCCTTAGCATAAGCCTTCTCATTGTGCAGCTCGCGCCTTCCCGGGATGACGATCCTCTCTCTAGCCCCACACATTCATTTGCCACCACTACAACATCTGAAATCGTCTCTCGGCCACAAAGCACTGAGAATCAGAAAGGACACAATCCAACACCCTCCTCAATCTAATCAACAGTGACAAAACTTCGCAATTCACTTTCATGCACTTCCCATTAAATTTCCAAGTTTCACTACAATTTATCATACACTCAAACCAATTAATAGTTAATCACTATTCAATTTGCTCAACCTCAACATAATCTTGCAGAAATTGCATAGTTTCTTTGCGTGTGTAGTGAGTTTGGGGGATGACGGTGAGAGGGGGCTATACATCTATTATGTTTGAGAGTACACAAGTATAAAGCTAAAAGCTGGTTTATGCAAGACCATGGATTAGACGAAGAATAATTACCAATCTGCCATGGTGTGCTGTGAGCAGAACCTAGCAAAATAAGTTATTGCCAAGGAAATTTCGGATGCCATCAACATCAACTAAATGTGTATATTACTAAAAATCCTTATCTTATGTAGAAATTATATGAAAAAATAAAAATAGCATTCGAAATCCATACCAACCTCAAGATCATCAAAAACACCATTTACATCATCCAAGTTGACATATTTATATTCAAAAAATATGACATGAACATAACTCTTCTTGAACCACTCATCAGTCCGGATCTCTTCGATACAACATAGAGAGCGAGAGAGAGAGAGAGAGAGAGAGAGATCCAATTGAGGAATGCAATATGGAAAAACAGTTTTATAGTGAACTTTAAAATGAGAATAATGCACAAAATGATTGGCATGAGCTTACAAGGCTGAGAATAGGAGAATAAATTTTATTAAGTTGAACGAGGCAGAGCGCATATATTTCCTGGATCTATTATTAGGCACCTCGTGAACTCTATCAGCCGTAGATTTATTTGTAAAATCAGAATGAATGGCATCTTAATAATATACAGTACATGCCAGACTAAGTAGGATGTATAGGGATATTATGTTTTAAGTAGGCTGTATAGGGAAGTAGTACGCAAATTCAGCATATCATGATCAAAGTTCCATTAAAGTTGAAATTGACTAAAACGCCAAGGTTGTGGAGAAGAAATATGGTACCGAAAATAAAACATCTCCAAAGTTGAATTTTCGACATAGCATCTCCAATTTCCTCTTTTGTCTTCTTATTAACATTTTATCCGATCGTAGTCATACTGTGTATTCCATCTGTCTTTGTAGATATGTTATCCGATGATAGAATTATAAATAGAGATAGAAAAGAGAAGTAATGTAAGAAGCAATATTTAAAGCAATTATTTAGAACCGTATTTATTCATTAGTATAAAAATGGAAGCATTATATAAAGTCAATCAGAGCACCCGAGTTATTAATCAGAGCACCCTAGTTATAAATATTTGATTTCTAAATGGATAAATTTGCAGCAAGAGGCAACATAACAACATTTTTTCCCCTGATAAGTAACATTTTGGGAGGCAGTCTTTCATTAAACTCAAAGTTCACCACCTCTTAAGACAGACCCAAGTACATGAGACCATGGGTGGATCCTAACCTATTGACTGAAAGACATTAATGTCATAATTTGAACCCAAGAAAAGAAGTCCAAAATAAAATATGGAGAAAACAAAACATGTCTAAGGGAAACTAAACCATGAAAGTGTCCAGTCAAAGTATCAAGTTCAAGCAAATAACCTGAAAAAAAATTTATGAACTGAAGTCACAATATCCCCAGAAGAATATGCTTCATGTTTGAGAAATTGTTGATGAAGATACATGGCATAAGATCTTGGAATGAAGGTTATACACGGGCATCTGCTGGTCAGCCACCTGATTAATAGACACCTCCACCCGATTCAATAGCATTCATAAATACTCTTTGAAAATAAACTTGGGAAAGTGTAACATAACCTTAACAAAGCAACTTTTGTAAGACCCCCTAACCCCCGAACAATTTAATGAAACAAAAAAAGATCTTGGACTATGCATTTTTTTGCAAAGATCCCCTATTTATCGCTAAATAACCGGTGCTTAAGTCTCAAAAGGGAATCTTGCAACAAAATTAATAGTTCAGGAGGGTTTCTTGCAAAACCTACGATACAACTAACATAATATGAACATTTATCTTCCATACACCAACAATGACTACTAAATACAACCAGTTTTAACATTACATCAATAACAACTAAACTATCCAATTTCTGTAGGTGACTAAACTGCCTACAAGCCATAAGTGCACTTAATGAGTTTGAGCCATTATTTATTCAGTATATCATTGTTGATGTAAAAAATTAGATCACTCTAATTATTCAATTACAGATAAATAAATGAGACAAAAGATTTTAAAGTGGTTCAGCCTTATAAGAATGGCCTACGTCCACTGTTGTTTTATTGCTGAGTGTTGGAAATCCTCAATTACAAGAAATTCCGTTCTGGATCCCAAAGTTTGGATTCAGGATTCGGTCCTCTACAATGAGGATTGTACAATGTATTTATAGCCCTGAGGCTGTAATGTGAAAGGTTAATACATTTAATGATATACCTATGAAAGGGTAATACATTTAATGCCCTCTTTGCGTGTGCGTCTGAATGATAAGCATTTAATGAACCAGTTGAACTGTTGATTATCAAGCTATTAATGCTTTGTTCGAGATGCAGATCGGACCGCCTGAGTAGCTCGGACCGCCTGAGATTTTCGGTGCTAATGAGTTCCTCGGAGAGGTCTTGTTCCTCGGAGCATAAGAGTTCCTCGGAGATGTCTTGTTCCTCGGTGCATAAGAGTTCCTCGGATTGTATGATCATCTCGGAAGTGCTTGTTGTTGCCATGTAGATAGACATGTGTCTTCATATGGTTGGTCCAAGTCAGCAGACTAAATTTGGTATCAACAGAAGCCCCCAATGTTTCGTAGTTTGAAATTTGAGGAGTATGGAACATTCTTTCTCGGAATACGGTAGCTTTAAATAGTTCTTCCTGATTTTTAGGATCATCTCCCTTGTATTTATTTCTCCATCTCAATTCGTAGAATCATGCTTTTTGGACTTTCCTGCTCGCTTCGTTTCCCGTGTCACTTTTCGCCTTTTTAGCCGCTGTTGTTCGCTTTGATTCCCGCGCCAATATTTAATGCCTTTTTAGTCGCCGGTAATGTAATCGTCCTTTTTATAATCATTACTTTGCCAGTTCCCAAGGCAAGGTATTTAAACTTCACAGAGACTTCCATCGTCTTCTATCTTTTCAAATTTTCATCTTAGAGTTTTTCATCGTCTTCTACTCTCTTGTGTACTCATCTCTTCCATCGTCTGTCGTCATCAGCTCTACTCTTTTCCTGTAAGATCTTCTTCCTTTATCTTTATTTCTTTATTCACCATGGTTTATCCTGTTGAGTCTCTTGAGAAATTTCGTTCTGATTTTTCCATTCCGTCTTGGGTCGTCTTGGAAGAGCTTTCTGAGCCTTCCAACTATTTCAATTTGGCTGAGGGACATTGGTTCCCCAGTCTCTTTTTTGCTGAGTGTGAATTTTCTTTTCCACCAAATCCTCTGTGTCTGGAATTTTGTCAGTACTTTGATGTTGTTCCTGCACGAATAGCCCCCAACACATGGAGAATAGTTAATGGGGTGCATAAATTAAATCAAGTGCATAGAACTCGTTTAGGAATTCCAGAAATCATGTACTGGTATAGATGGGCAGTTAATGATAATATTTATTATTTGAAAACTAGGTTTATAAATAGGGCCTTAGTAGTCAATATCCCTGATGCCAACAGGGATTATTTTGAACATGGGGTTGTTGTAAAAAATTGGTAACACCCTCCTTTAACCGGAGATGAAGTTTACCAGGGTCCCAGATGTCCTCCTTATGGCAATGGGATAGGTTATTTTTATTTATCTTGAAATCGTATTTGTTTTGTGTTTGATAAAATGTGTTACTGATAACAATGTCTGTTTATTTGCAGTTGATAGCAAGAGAAAGTGCCCAAAAGAAACAGATGTCAAAATAAGGCATTTGGGACTTATCTGGGGTCTACACAAAGGGTTTCTGACGAGCACATTTGATCAGCCTCCTATCTGCTCCAATACAAGAGCTATACAACTTCTTTCACTGCTCGTCCAGTGATCAGTGAAGCAGAGCCAATACCACCCTCTGCAAGTTCTTCACCAGAATCTCACGTTCCGTTGAGCGAAAAGATGAAGAAGAGAAGGACTCCTGCTCTGTTTGAGAAAACTGCCTCCGGTTCTTGGGAGGTAAAAAGGGTCAAGATTGATGTCCCAAAGGAGGGGACAAAGAAGACTGGTGTAGTTCCTTCAACTGCTCCTGCTAAAGTCTCCGAGAAGGTTACTGACAAGCCCGCAGTGGCTCCGAGCAACTCTGCTGCTCCTGAAAAGGTGATTGTGATATCACCGACCAAGGATTCTTCCTTGGTTGTACCTGTTCCCCCGAGGAGACTGAAGAAAAACTCCTCGGTTAATTTGGCTGACGCCACCATTCAGCCACCTGCTGCTAGGACTAAGGTTCCCACATATGTTCCCCCGAGCTCTAACATGAGCTCAGTAAAGTCCTTGACCATTCCCGAGGTGCAAGGTAATGAAGATAACCTTACTCGGGATATGGTTACTTCTTTGGATGCTCGTCATCTTGCTTCATAATAGTCTCTACTTTAAAATTTTCTCTAGAAACATAAGTTCTGTGATGGAGTATAATAGTCTCTACTTTAACATTCATACTAGCATAACAATATAAACATAGTTATAATGCTAACCTTTGATCACAAGGCTCTGATACCACAATTACATAAATCGAAAATGTCGAAAATGATCGGACTGATCGGACTAATATTAATTGTGGTATTAGAGCCTTGTGATCAAAGGTTAGCATTATAACTATGTTTATATTGTTATGCTAGTATGAATGTTAAAGTAGAGACTATTATACTCCATCACAGAACTTATGTTTCTGGAGAAAATTTTAGAGTAAAGTATAAAGTTTTTGGAACTAAGTGTCGTAATAATTGTTGTATGAAATATCGTTTAATCCTAGTTTTATATAAATAATTATGTTATTTGGTATATGCAGTTATAATCTCCATATTATAATCAAGTTACGACTGTCCTTGTAAAAAAAAAAAAAAAAAAAAGAGTAAAAAAATCACGGTGATTTAAATATAAAGATATTATTATATTATTTTGAAAATCTTTAAAGTTTTCATAAAACCCATATCCCTATTATTATTTCAAAGCCCATATTTCCATTCGCCAAAAAGCTACTCTAGTTAAGCATTAGGCGTTAGGAAAACTGGTTTTAGGCACCTGAAATAACATATAATAGGAGGTCTTAGGTACCAATGGAATCTCGAAAAGATGAACAAAGTAATAATAATATTAATCTACAATGTTTAGCACCATGGTTACAAAAAGATGAGTCTATGTATAATCATAGTTTACATATAGATAAAAAATCTGAAAATGATATTAGTAAAATTAGTACTACGTTAAATAGTTTAACTGATATAGTTTTTAGTTGGGTTAAACGAACTGAAAGACATCAGGTCGTTAATCAAAATTATGTAGAGAAAAAATTAGATTGTATTGAATTCAACTTAAACAAAGTTGATCAAAAAATTAGTCAACTCGAAACGGTTACAAATTTAGATCTAAAAGAGGAGACTAAACAACAAATTGAAAATCTATTAAACAAAATAGATAATCAAAATCCAGAACAAACTGGAATGAATAACCCAGGGGATAACAAAATTCCTAGGTTATATTATGGTTCGGAAGAAATTAAAGCTCTTCAAACAGAAGAATTTAATTACACCGAATATATAAATGTTCGTGAAATATTAGATTATTGGAAACATCTATACAAAGATCCAATATTAACTGTTTCAGAACGTAATAAACTCATTGAACAAATACAAACCACGTATTTGGAAAATGAAAAATTATTACAACACTATCAGTATGAATTAAACCAATATTCATCTGATGAAGAAGAAATTCCACCACATGTAGTAAATACAATTGATGGAAAAAGGAAGGCTGAAGACCCACTTCAGGAATTCCAAAATTGGGAAGCTTTTGAAGATTATATGCAAACCCCTGCATATAAAAATGAAAAAGAAGATTTTGTTAAAACAGGCAATGCTTCTACAAGTAATACTAAAAATGAGGATGAACCAAACCCTTTTTTCCTAAGAAGAGATAATTTGAATAAACAAAATATATCTCAACATGGTATTTATCTTGATCTAAGGCATATACCTTTTAAAGATCAAGAACAAACTATTAATGAGTGGGCACAATCCATGTCTATACTCATTACTAATTATAAGAGTACATGGTTTAAAGAAAAAATTTTAGACTACCTTGCTGCAACACTCCAAGGTGATGTTTTACAGTGGTTGCAACAATGGGAAAACTCAGAAATAGGAATTCAGCAAAAAACTGAACTCCTACAAACCTTCAAATCTTTTGATGAAATATTAAAAGGATTTGTTGAAATAATTAAAGAAAATCTGATTGGATATACTGGAGAACCCAGACTCCAAGAGGATGCGTGTTACATCTTTCTAAACTAGAATTATGTAACATTTGTCAATTTGAAGAATTTGTTGAACTATATAAAAAATATTATTTCAAACTAAAACATTCAGAGACCAAACACTGGATGGACCAATTCTTTCATAAACTCCCAAACCCATGGGATGGAATAGCCTTAAAATCTTATCCTGGCTGGTTAAAAACTATCGGGAAGGACGAGAAAGATGACAATCTTGGTTTTCGCATTAATTGGGTATTAAGAAAAATATCTGACCACTGCATTGAAATAAAAGCCAAGAAACAAGTTAAAAATCAAATCACGAATTCTAAAGATGGTTATAAATGTTGTGATAATATTTTAAAAGAAAACTGGAAAATAGGATGTAATCCACCTCCTAGAAATTCCAAATATTCTAAATATTCTCGAAAGAGAAAATTTAAATGGAAAATTTGGAAAAAGAAAACATCTTTTTCAAAGAATAAAAAATATATTAGAAAAAAGAAACCTTCTAAAAAACCACCTCTAAAAAAGAAGTGCCGTTGTTACATTTGCAACGAAGAAGGCCATTATGCACCTGATTGTCCTAAAAAAGGGAAAAGTGCAAATAAAATGATAAAATTTCTTGAAGAACAAGAATTAGAAATATATTATGGAGAAGATTTATCTGATTCTGATATTTCTAATTATGAAATTTTATATGAGATTGAATCTGATTCAGAAACATCCGATGAAGAATTCGTATTTGTGTATAATACTGCAGAAGTACGAGGTAGTAGCGAAGATGAGCTACAAACAATAGCCCTTCGTGAAATTGTTGGAGAAGAAATCACTTTTACCAACGAACAACTACAAGAAATTGATAATCAAAGGCAACTTATAAAAAAGGAAGATGTCTATAAATTATCAAAATTCAAATTATTCTCAGCAAGAATATTTGAACAATTTAATGGTAATACTACTGCTGGCTCAACAGATGATGAAACAGCAGATATTAAACTTTTTGATTTAAAAAAGATCAAAAGATGGAAGAAGAAACACCCAAATATTAAATATATACACATCGGGTTTATTCAAATCTGTATTACTGCCCTGTTTAGACAAGGTATGGATACACCCGTAGCTATACTGGTCTTAGACAAAAGATTTAGTAATCCTATGAATGCCATAATTGGAGGAGTCCAATCCAATTTGGTAAATGGAGTTATTTGGTTTAACATAAAACCAAATTTCTTCATATCTATTGATGATCCAAACATTGAGGAATCTGTCATTATAAAAATCCAAACCAAAGGAATAGGAATGAAAGATACCTCACGAAATATGCCAATACATTGGAAAATAATTCATGAATTGACAACTCTACCACATACAAATACACAAAATGTGGATAGAAATATTATAGAAATATTTGAACCTCGACCATTTGATTCGGCAATACAGCCCAGATTAATCAACTGGAGAGATTTGGAAGTCCCAAAACAATGGATACTACCCCAAATAACAGAACCACCTCCTGAAAAATAACAAAACAGTGTTGAATTACAGGTATCTGGTAATAATGTCTATTTTAAAAATAAACATTCAGAAAATTGGCAAAATAATTTTCCTGACAATGATTGGGAAAAATTAAAAGGAAAAGACCTTTTAAAAGGCGAAAGTAGTAATAGTAAACCCCCTATTGCTATGAAAAATATACAAGTACCAATATTACCTGGAACAAATTATCTAAAAGAAGATAATATAAAATCCAGTCAAATTTATCATTTCCAATTAGGAAAAGAAGAAATAATATTCTCACCAAGCCATGGAAAGAGAAGATATACTTATGTATTAGGTTACTTCAATTTTGCAGGCTATAAACCATATAGTCTTTGCACATTAATTGATACATGAGCAACTATATGTTCTTGTAGACCTAATGCTTTACCTCCTGAAAAATGGATAAAAATGAAAAACCCTATTGCTGTAACAGGCATCAATGGGACACAAAATTTCATTGATTTAAAAACTAAAAAAGTGGCTATATGGTTTAATGAAAAGAAATTCATTATTCCAAAAATCTTATGCTTTCCAGAAATGCATGGAGATTTTATTTTAGGCAACAATTTTATCTCAGAATATTTGCCTATAAGTATTGATGAGGGAACTATAAATTTAACCCTCAACAAAGATGTAGTAAAAATCCCTTTACTACAACAACATAAATATAAGTGCGAAAGAGAGTTTCGCCCTACTAAGAAAGGGGATATAACTCCTTTTATCAAAGCCCTTGAAGAAACTCATTGGCTTTATACTATATTAAATGATAATTTTAGTGAAAACCCACTAAAATTATGGAATAAAAGTCCAAGATATTGTAATCTCAGACTAAGAGATCCCAATGTCATTATAAGAGTAAAACCAATGATCTATACCAGAAATGATATAGATGAATTTGATAAACAAATCAAAGAATTATTGGATATAAATATTATTGAAGAAACAATAAGTCCACACTCTAGCCCTGCCTTCATGGTAAGAAAACACAATGAAGTAATAAGAGGAAAAGCTAGAATGGATATAAATTATAAAAGACTAAATGAACAATTAGAGTTTGATGGTTATTTTATTCCAAGAAAGGATGTATTAATTAACCAAACTAAAGGAAAAAAGTTCTTTAGCAAATTCGATTGTAAATCTGGATTTTGGCAGTTAAGACTAACTGAAGAATCCAAGCCATTGACAGCCTTTAGTACCCCTAGAGGGCACTATCAATGGAGTGTTATGCCTTTTGGACTAAACACTGCTCCTCAGGTATATCAAAGATGGATGGACAAAATCTTTAAAGACCTTAAAGATTTTTGCATTGTCTATATAGATGACATTCTTGTTTTTTCCAAAACCATAGAAGAACATAGATATCATCTGAAAATTATCTGTGAAAAATTCCAAAGACATGGAATCATTTTATCACCTAAGAAAATTGATGTTGAAAAAATAGAAATTAATTTTCTTGGCATAAAACCAGGATGGCCTACAATTACAAGATCATATTATCTCTAAAATAAGAGATTTTAATGAGGAAATTTTGGATAAAAAACAATTACAAAGTTTCCTAGGAATCCTTAATTATGGAAGAAATTTCATAAAAGGATTATCTCAAAAAGAATTACCACTTCTTGAAAAACTCAAAAAGAATGAAGTTTTTACATGGAGTGCTAATGATACTCTTGTTGTCAAAACAATTAAACGAGAAATTATTAATAATTACCCAAAAGTTTATTTTCCTAAAATAGGAGATAAATTAATATTGGAAACTGATGCTTCGGATAATTGCTGGGAATGTGTTCTCAAAGCAATTCCTGCAGAATATTGGAATGAAAACAATCCTTCCAATACTTTTGGTATTCGTGGTAAGAAAACCACTATCGCAAAAATAATTCAAAAACATGAATTGATATGTGGATATAATTCAGGAAAATTTAAACCAAATGAACTGAATTATATTATTTTTGAAAAGGAATTATTAGCAATTAAGCTTGCTATTAAAAAATTCCATATTTTCTTAGCACCTGAAGACTTTATTGTCAGAACAGATAATAAAGCTGTCAAAGACTTCCTCATAAATAAAAGAAATATTTTAGAAGGAAGAAGACTTAAATGGTTCAACCAAATTGTTGTCTATACATTTGAAGTTGAACATTTAAATGGTACTAATAATTTTCTTGCAGATTATCTTAGCAGGAACTATGAAGAAAAGCCTACTAACCAAGTAGAGTTTTTAGAAACCCACTAAACAAGTGGAGTATGTTGCATATTTTAAAATAACACCCACTAAACAAGTGGAATATTTTGAAATATATTTTATCAAAACCACTAAACAAGTGGAGTTTTCTATTTTCAGGATGGGAGATAAGCACCCAGGAGAAGTAAAAGGAGATTGGGCAACTGTTGCTAAAAAGGCAAAAACCCAAGCATCATCATCTACACAACTTAAACAAAATCCTGTTTATGTTGTATTCAGTGGAAGAAATCCAGACTTCTATGACAACTGGAATCAGTGTTTTATGCAAGTAAACAAATACCCTGGTGCATGTCACCAAAAATTTGACACTATGCCAGAAGCCATTACAGCATGGGAAAATTGGATGAAACAGTTAGGACCTCCTAATATGATTTACCAGTTCTCCAAACTACAGACCAAGAAAAGCCTCCTTGATACTGAAACTTACGACTTTCACAACCCAGGAATCCCCTGCGAGTTGTATACACCATTAAATGAAGCATGGAAATCTCATCTCCGAGATAAAAGAAAAGATTTTAGAAAAAATATGAGTATCCTTGCTAACAAAATTGCTGAACAAACAGAAACTTTGGACAAATTCAAAAGTCTGAGCCTTAAACTCATAAAAAGCTTAAACTATGAAAATGAAGATTTTCCTTTGGGAAAAATTGATACTTTTCTGGAATTTTTTGAATTACTGGAAAATGATTTTCCTGACAAGATCTTCAACACTATCAGGAGAATTTGTCTATTTGAAAAAGCAAAGATGATTCTCCCACGTCCTCTATTCCAAATCGAAATTTTACCAAAAATCGAGGACCTTGAGCAAAAGATAAAAAGTCTTTTACTCCAACATTTTTACTCTAGCTTAAATTATAGTGATGACATGCCAAAACTGCATTTCATTACTGAAGAAGGATATCCACCTTGGGATATTGAAACAATTGAATGGGGGTTAGTAAACAAACTAATCTTCTCTAGTGTAGCCTGTTCCACTCATTTTGAATTTTTACCTATGATGATCAAAACCATGATCTATCATGTATTGACAAAAGGCAGGTACAAATATACTCGTTATCTGTCATTTCATATCACAAGCACAATTGGTTGGCGATCAAGAGAAATTTTCTATCAACCCTACCAGATCTGGTACTTCAGAGCTACTGAGGACTACGAATGGGACGAGATTGAACAAAATTGGGAAATTGCACTTAATGTACCGTTGGACCAGTTGGACACAACGAGATATTGGTCACAAAACCTGATCAATACTTCAAACCATGCAGAATATTTTTGTCGGGAATCAGCATTAAAATTCATGGTAACTGATGGCAGACGATTATTTGTTACCGATTTACCGATAAATTATACTACCTCGCTTGAACAACGAGCGACAGTAAGGGAGTTTCTAAATAATTTGAAAAACAAAAATAATTTGGATGTTCCCTTTGAACAATTAAGCCATGCGGAGGAATACGAACAAGCCCAATTACATGGACCTCCAAATCACAGCCCTAACGATAGTATGTCTTTCGACTCTGTCGCTGAGGCCAATATTGCCAATGCATTTGATGCATGACAATTGGAACAAGAAAATAAACCCACATGGACGACTGCAATTCATCCAGCACACGAAGTGGGATATGCACATGGACAGTAAACAGCTGAGGCATGTGATGACGATTTGGACGTTTAAAACAAAAACATCCAAATCAGTTACTATTTACTTTTTTGAATCATTATAAAATACTGTGTGCTTTTACTGTGCAAATCATTGTGCACTTTACATTCAGCAGCCCACGTTTATGTTTTCTTTCCTTTGTTTATTCATAAAGAAAAAGATAAGGTTATCTTTTAGAGGCTATAAAAGGAGAGCTTCTCCTCAGTTGTAAATCATCAGTTGTAATATTTCTCTTACTCTTTTGTACTCTCTTCTCCACATATAATATTAGTCCGATCAGTCCGATCATTTTCGACATTTCCGATTTTTGTAATTATGAACTTTTCATATTTTCCTTTGTTATTTCTCATATCTGTTTCTGACTTTGCTTTCTTTTTCGTTTTACAGTTGACGAGCTGTTTCAACATAATCCTCAAGAAGGATGAAGCAATCAAGGCTTTTTGCTCCTCGTCCAATGTGGAGGGAGCTCTGGAAGAAGCTACCAAGTCCTTGGAGGAATCTCGCCAGAAATACACTACTGATAAGGCAGTCTGGGAGAATAAACTTGCTTCCTTCGAGGAGGAGAAAAATCGAGTTGCTGAGGCCTCCAGGGATTTGGAGGAGAAAGTGAATGCCTTGGAGAAGGCTAATAAAGAGCTTGATGTGAAGCTCAAGGCTGCTGAGGATTTTGAAACTAAACTCAAGGATGCTGAGGAGAGGTTGGTCTAACTCCAGGAAGTAAATCAGCAGAAAGAGGAAGCTGAACAAAAATTAAAAGCTGTTGATGTTTTGCTGTTCGAGAAGCTCGCCTTGGAGAAGGCTAAAAGGAAAGCTGCCGTGAAGAAGTCCTTCAGCTCTGGCTGGAACAAAGGTTGGGATAAGGGATGTGCTGCCATGGTCTCTCAAGTGGATTATGGCAGTGTAAAGTATTTCAGGGACGGATGGGTTGCTGCCCTTCAGGAATTGAAGGTCGACGAGTCATCCGAGCTCTTCCAAAGATACATCCCTGGTCCCCCTCCTACTCCAGAAGAATTAGAAGAGGACGAAGCTACCTCTGAAGAATCTTCAATGGTAATGGTAGAGAATGCCCTAACCAGTTAACATGCTGTCGAGCAAGGAGTTTCTTCTTCCGAGCAACAGTTGGTGATCTCCGAGCAAGTCACAATTCCTTCCGAGTAACCTGCCTCCTCTTCCCATCCTTCCGAGAAGGTTTTGGGAGATAAGGAAAAGGTGTAGTGTTGTTCGGTTTTCTCTTTCTATTTTTCTTCTTTGTCAAGTGTAACCAAGATCTTTGTAATTCTGCACTATGATCTAATAAAATTTGAGTTTTCCCTTCTATATGATTGTATCTTTTCTATTTGTACTCTGTCTTGATCTTCTTTTTGATGATTGTCTTTTCTTTCTCTGCTAGTTTCTGGATAGGATGGATATGCTATCTGCCAATGATACAAAGCTGATGCAGTAATGTAATGAATATTATAAGGCTGGTCACACAGACCTGAGTGCATCATAAGTTACCGACATCCTTGGTCATGATGCTTCAGAACAGGCAGTCGAAGCTTATCAGTACCTGAAGTGCTTACTTGACCGAGCTGTGGCCAATAATGTGGCTTACTATGAAATGATCGAGGATCTTCAATGTACCCTAAAAGACCTTCAGAATCAATACAAGGAATCAACTGCCCTGTTGTATGAAGGGTATGAGAAGAGGTATCAACAACTTTCTGCCAAGAAGGGCTATGAGAAGCTCATCGTTGGGTACGATGTCAGGGAGAGAACTCTAAAGGGTGAAGTTGAAGCATGTAGACAGATTACCGAGCTGTTGGAGCAAGAGAATAACAATTTGCAGAAAGAGCTAACACAGTTGAAGTCTGCAGCCTCTTCTTCAACAGTTGTAATCCCAGTGACTGACGAGGGATTTTCATTTTTAGAGGTTGAGAATGCCAAATTGAGGCAAGAGTTGGACACCTTGAGGAGGTCGGGCACTTCCACATCTCCTCGGGGACGAGCAAGAGCTTCTCGGGGTCGAGGAAGAGCAGTTCGGGTTCTTATTGAGGAACAGAGGACATCATCTGCCTTAGAGAACCAGGCCTTCCAACTAAAGGCAAAGAACCAGGCGTTATCTGATATGTCAATGAAGATTCGAGACTTGGAAAAACAACTCTCCGCAAAGATATCAGTGTTGGAGACTAATGATCTTTTTGTCAAAAGTCTCCACGAGAAGCTTGAGAGGCTAACGTATCAATTCCACAAACATCCCAGGGAATTCTGGATGGCTGGATACAACGAAGCACTATTCCACTTGGATGATCGTATCCAGGACGCCAATAATGAGGGCTACAAACAAGGCTGGCTGAATGCCTTAGGCGTGCTGAAGCTCGAACAAGGACACTATCTGTGGGACTACCATGATCCCGGGGTGATCGACTTGCCTGTGCCACCGTACAATCTGGACATGGAATGGATCCCAGCTCGCGCCATTCCTCGGAGTTTAATTGCAAAATACCTCGGTGACTACAATCTTCATTCTCAAATCGAGGTATCTCGTCCCGAGCATCTATTAGATCGACCTTCTGTGATGAACGTCAGGATGCTGAAGGATTTGAACTTCATCAATTCTCCTCAGTCTTTCAATGATCCGCCTGCTGGCGAGGAACCTGTATCGAAAGCTGAGGGGAAAAGACCAATAGAATAGGAATTTTTGATGTAACAGTTAGTATACATGTAATTTTCATTATCAATGTAACTTGTAATTTATTTCGAATTTAATAAAAAACTTTCATTATTGCTTGCAAATCTTAATTGCTATTGTCTTGTAAATTCCAAACATTTTACATTTATGCATATCTCTTAAAAGATAATAATAGTGTTGTTCATCGACTAACTTAGTAGAAAAGTTACAAGTATCAGTAACGTTGCTCGATAATAAAGTAATGAGTATAAAAATGTTTAAAATTTTTCCAACAAACCAAGGTTGTTATATTGTGTTCGTCGACCAATTATAATTAGTGAGAGTTTATCCCCGCCTAACCATACTTGGTAAATTTTTGTCTTTTTCATAAAATGTGCCAATAAATTCTCCTCGTCGACCAACTAAGTTGGTACAGTTTGGAATATTTTCTCCTCGTCGACCAACTAAGTTGGTACAGTTTGGAATATTTTGTTTCCTAGCCAAACAGGTTGGCAATTTTAGGAATATTTCTCCTCGTCGACCAACTAAGTTGGTACAGTTTGGAATATTTTCTCCTCGTCGACCAACTATGTTGGTACAGTTTGGAATTTTTCTCCTCGTCGACCAACTAAGTTGGTACAGTTTGGAATATTTCGTTTCCTAGCCAAACAGGTTGGCATTTTTAAGAATATTTCTCCTCGTCGACCAACTATGTTGGTACAGTTTGGAATATTTTCTCCTCGTCGACCAACTGAGTTGGTACAGTTTGGAATATTTTCTCCTCGTCGACCAACTATGTTGGTACAGTTTGGAATATTTTCTCCTCATCGACCAACTAAGTTGGTACAGTTTGGAATATTTCGTTTCCTAGCCAAACAGGTTGGCATTTTTAGGAATATTACTCCTCGTCGACCAACTATGTTGGTACAGTTTGGAATATTTTCTCCTCGTCGACCAACTAAGTTGGTACAGTTTGGAATATTTTCTCCTCGTCGACCAACTAAGTTGGTACAGTTTGGAATTTTTTGTTGAGTAGTCTGCCGAGCTTTGCCAAGTAGTGCATAGCACTAGTATTCCCCGAAAAAATTTCAATAAACAGAGAAACTTGCAGAATATTTTATTCATACTGATGGAAACTGTGTTACATATACATCACTGATAATACTTGCGCAGATGCTCTACATTCCATGCATTCTTAAACTCTTCGCCTTCTAAAGTGGCTATTCGATAAGTTCCTAGTCGAACAACTTCTGTAACTCGGTATGGTCCATGCCAGTTTGCCTCCAGTTTATTATGCTTTTGAATTACTTTTTTCAGCACATAGTCTCCTTCTTGCAGGTCGCACTTCTTCACCCTCTTGTTGTAGAACAAAGTTGTTCGCTGCTGGTAAGCAGCATTTCTAATGGTTGCTTCTTCTCTAACTTCCTCGAGCATGTTTAGATCCAATCTTCTCATTAATTCGCTGATAGGGGATTTGAAATTCAGTACCCTGTGTGTTGAGAGGCCCAACTCGGCAGGTATGAGGGCTTCACTCCCAAACGCCAGCATGTATGGTGATTCTCCAGTTGTTACTCGGGGAGTAGTTCGGTAAGCCCAAAGTACTGATTATAGCTCGTTGATCCAGTTTGCTTTCGCATCATCCAATCTTTTTTTCAAACCGTTCAGCAGCGTCCTATTCTTTACTTCATTTTGACCATTGCTTTGAGGATGGCCTGGTGCTGAGTGGACCTTCAAAATATTCGACTGATGACAATAGGCGGCAAACGCTTCATTATCAAATTGTGTCCCATGGTCCGTGATGAAGGCATGAGGGAGATCATATCGGCAAATGATGTTCTTCCAAACAAATTGGTACACCTTCTCGTATGTCATATCAATGAGTGGCTCAGCTTCTACCCACTTAGTAAAATAATCCACTGCGACGACGAGGTACTTGAACCTTCCTCGGGTCGTTGGCAGTGGTCCAACCAAATCGATTCCCCACATGGCAAATGGCCAAGGGGAAGTTATGGGTGACAACAATTCTTGTGGAGTTCTTCGGATGGAGGAAAAGCGTTGGCACTTGTCACATTTCTTGGCATAGGCTATACAATCTGCCCTCATCGTCGGCCAGTAGTATCCCTGCGTCATCACTCTTTGTAAAAGTGTCCGAACTGCTACATGCACTCCACAAGACCCTTCGTGAATCTCTTCAATCAAATCTTTCACCTCGGTGGGATGTACACATCTTTGCAATCCTGCCATAATTCCTCGTCTATATAAAACACCATTAGTTAATACATACTGAGCAGCTTTGAACTTTAATTTCTTGGCTGCAAGCTTGTCAACTGGCAGTTCTCCTTCCTCGATATATACCCTGATGGGATCCATCCAAGATGGTCCTAAATCAAGGGTGATAAAATTCATCTTCATATCTTCATCTATACTCCGACCAGTCAACACTTCAATTGGGATTGTTCGTCGTAGCTCGGTGCGAGTAGCCGATGCTAGTCGAGCCAGGGCGTCTGCTCTTGCATTCTCCATTCTTGGTATTCTGACCAGCTGAATAGCGGCAAATTCTGACAACAACTCCTTTGCCTTTGCATGATATCTGATCATTAATTCCCCTATAACTGCATATACTCCCATCATTTGGTTTACAATCAATTGAGAGTCACTGAAGATCACAACCTGTTGCGCCTCCATAATTTTTTCCAAATTAAGCCCTGCAATCATGGACTCATATTCTGCTTCATTGTTGGATGCTTTGAATTGGAAACGCAAGGCGTATTCCATATCGACCTCGTCTGGAGTGCTCAGAACTATTCCCGCGCCACATCCTGCAGTGCAAGATGAGCCATCTACATATAGCCTCCATATAGGTAACTCGTCTTCAAATTTTGGATCAGTCAGAGTTCCTCGGTGAAATATTTACTGCTTTCTTTCATCCTCCCCGGATTTTTCTCGCTCCTTATCGATCATCTTTTCTTGCCCTTTTACCAACCGAGGTTGGTCTGAGTTTGAATTTAATGACCTTGTAACATCCACTTCCCTCTTACCAATCGGAGTTGGTCTGAGCCAGTGTCTGTCGATCCTGTAACATCCACAGGTTGATCAGCGAGCAACTTTTGCTCCTCGGGGGTATCAGGATAGGTGAACTCCGCTATGAAATCTGCTACAGCCTGCCCTTTTAGTGATGATTTGGGTTCATAAATTATATCATATTCTCCGAGCTCTATTGCCTAGTACATCAATCTCCCTGATTTCTCTGGTTTATGAAGGGCTTGTCTCAATGGCACATCGGTGTATACTATTATAGTATGAGCCTGGAAGTACGGCCTCATTCTCCTACTCGCATCAATTAGCACCAGTGCCAATTTCTCCATCCTTGGATATCTGATCTCCGCTCCTCGGAAGGCCTTACTCGTGTAGTAAATTAGCCTTTGTACTCCATTCTCCACTCTGATCAACGCCGAGCTAACTGCATTCTCTAATACTGCAAGGTACAAATACAATTTTTCTCCCATCACCGGCCTGGACAACAGTGGAGGTGCTTCCAAGTATTTCTTCAAGTCTTGAAAGGCCTTCTCACATTCGTCATTCCACTCAAAAGTCTTTCTGAGTGTCTTGAAGAATGGGAGACATCTGTCAGTTGCTCATGACATAAATCTATTGAGTGCTGCTACTCGTCCAGTGAGACTCTGTACTTCCTTCTTCGTTGTTGGAGATCGCAGCCCTAATAGAGCTCTGATCTTTTCAGGATTTGCTTCAATGCCTCTTTGATTGACAATGTACCCGAGGAACATGCCTTCTTGTACTCCGAATATGCACTTCGTCGGGTTCAGCTTCATTTGATATTTATCTAGTTGATCAAAAGTCTGGCTTAAGTCAACTAGATGATCGGCAGCTTTCTTGCTTTTTGTCAGCATATCGTCAACATAGACTTCTATGTTGTCATTGATTTGTTCATCAAAGACTTTGTTCATCAGCCTCTGATATGTCGCACCTGTATTTTTTAAACCAAAAGGCATAACATTATAACAATAAGTTCCCCTAGGGGTAATGAAAGAAGTACTCTCCCTGTCTTCAGATTTCATTTTGATCTGATTATAACCAGAATAAGCATCCATGAAGCTCAGCAACTCGTGTCCCGAGGTAGCATCCACCAGTTGATCAATTCGGGGCAGTGGAAAATGATCTTTTGGTCATGCTTTGTTGAGGTCGGTGAAGTCTACACACATCCTCCACTTGTTGTTTTTCTTCTTTACCATCACCACATTGGCTAACCAATCTGGATATTTTACATCTTCAATGAAACAAGCTTTCTGGAGCTTCTCGACTTCCTCCTGTATAGCTTGATTCTTCTCGGGACTGAATACTCTTCTTCTCTGCTTCACAGGCTTGATCTCCTTATTCGCATTGAGCTCGTGACATAAGAAGTTTGGATCAATCCCAGGCATATCTTCATGACTCCAAGCAAAATTTTGTTTTCTGCTTTTAAGGAAAGTTGTCAATTCCTGTTTTAGTGAGGCTTCCAATGTAGAACCTATTTGAGTAGTTCGTTCAGGGTGTTCGTCGTCCAGAATGATATTTTCAGTAGCTTCCACCACTTGACCCTTCACGAGTTGCGACTCATCCCGATGATCCAAGGTTTCAATTTCTGCACCTTCATCCACTTGATAAGTAGTAATCTTTTTCTTTGATTCTTCCAATTCACCTTGCTCGGCGGATGAATAATAGCACTCCCGAGCTACTTTCTGATCACCTTTCATAACTCCTACTCCAAAGTTTGTTAGAAATTTTAGGTATTTATGCACTGTAGATGGTACAACCTCGAACTTCATCAACCCTACTCTTCCCATGATGATATTGTACGATGACTGGACATTCTTATCCATCACGAAAAAGCGTATTTTTTCTGTCCGACAAGCAGGCCACGTACCAATGAATATATCCAACTTGATCGTCCCAAGTGGAAATACTTTTTCGCCAGCAAAACCGATGAGGGGCCTGTGGTAAGGCTCCAGTTGAGATAGCTTCAAATTTAAACTATCGAAACACGAGTAGAACATGATGTCTGCCGAGCTACCGTTATCGACTAACACTCTTGAGATCATTACCTCCTTCATTCTCATTTTGATCACTAGTGGGTCGTTATGAGGATATAGAACTCCTGCAAGATCATTCTTTGAAAACCCAATGACCAATTTTTCTTTGTTCACCTTTCTCGGGCGATCTTCCTCAGCTAAATTTATTCTCTGAATGTACGAGCAAGCTTAAGCCTCTCCAAGGTAAGCTTTTCTTTCTGCAGTAAGGTCTCCTCCTCCTGCATCTCCTCCTGTAATGACATTACAATCAAATGACCCAAAGCGTATTGAAAATACCTATCGTTCTGGTTGCCTTGGTTTCTTGGGAAGATCGGGGTCATCATCTGGATCATCTTCATGGTTTCTCTTCTTTTTCTCCTCTGCTCGATGAGGAGATCTAAACCTCTCTCTAGTTCGGTCGTTGTTTCTTCTTTCGCCTCCCCGATCAACATACTTTGCTAGCTTTCCTCGTCGGATGAGTGTTTCAATCACGTTCTGAAGAGCTATGCAATTTTTGGTCATATGGCCATGATCCTTATGGAACTCGCAATATTTCTCCCTATTCCTCATGTCAGGGTCTGACCTCATTTTCTTTGGTCAGTTTAACTCCTTGCTATTTTTAATTTCTTCCAGGACGTGGTTGATATTTGCCTTCAAAGGCGTGTAATTATCAAATTTCTTCAAGTCCTCCCATGACGACCTACTTTTAGAATGTTTGTGACCACCATTGTTCTTATGCTCTTTCTTCTTAGCTTTATCACCTTCCCCCTTGGCTTCTTTGGAGTCCATATTCTTCTTCGCAGACATAGTCTCCTCGGCGTTCATAATCTTGGACGCTTTTCCCATCAGGTCCGACATGGTTCGAGGTGGGTCTTTGGCCAAAGTGTAGTACAACTTGTTTGGCAGTAGTCCACTCATCAAAGCAGTAATCACTGTCTTCTCCTCATAATCAATGACTTCGAGCTTCTCGTTATTAAAATGAGTTATATAGTCTCTAATACTCTCACCAGCTTTTTGTCTAACACTTAACAAATGTGCTACTCGTTTAACTGGCTTTGCTCCAAAGCAGAAATTCCCAATGAATAACTCGGCCAGTTGAAGAAAAGTTGAAATCTTACACCGAGGAAGATTATTATACCATATTTGAGCAGATCTGGTAAGAGTTCCCGAGAATGCCCTGCATCTCATTTAGTCTGGGACAGCATAGATGTCGGCAGCAGCTTGATATTGTTCTATATAAAGGACAGGGTCAGTCTGCCCATCATACTTGGGAGTCACAACAGGTGCTTTGAACTTTGATGGTGTTGGAAAATTAAAAATATCCTGGACAAAAGGTGTTCCTCGAACAAAGGTTCGTTGTAGAGGGTTCTTGGCCTTATCCATCTCCCCTAATCTATCCTCCAGCCTCTGAATAGACCCTTTCCAAGCATCATTTCCTTCCTCGGGCCTATTTGTTCGAGCAACTGATCGCGTTGAAGTGGATTCCTGGGATTTATCATGGCGAGCAGCTGATTGGTCAGCAGATACATCTCGACGAGTAACTGGTCGTGACTGGGCATATCCTTCCCTTAAATCTGATGGTCGTCGAAAGCTCCTCGACGCTGCATTAAGAGGACTTTTGTTCCTCATAGGGCCTAATCGATTAAAAGGGGAGTCCCTGCTTAATCTTTCCAATGCGCTGGCCCTTTCTGGGGAGAGGGTGACACGTTGTTCAGTATTTGTGGCTCGCATTGATGAAGTTTGTCCTGGTTGATAAGAAAAATCTTCAGATTCATCATTGCGATATGAATTAACACGCCTAGTGCGCGTAGAAGGCCACGGGTATTTTTTTGGATGTTTCGTGATCCGGAATGGGCTGGTGCACCGCCATGGAGGGTTTGGATGAGTTGTCGCATTGTTTCTTGCATGGCGGTCTGGCCCTGAGCCAAATTTGCCATTATTCCAGTCAGATCTGGAATGATTGGTGGTGCAGATGGATTTGGAGGAATTCCGGCGTTTCGATTGCTGGATTCCGGCACATCAGCCATTGGTATTGGATTGTTATTGGTGAGAAAACGATATTACCAGTCGATTCCCACAGACGGCGCCAATCTATTGATGTAAAAAGTTAGATCACTCTAATTATTCAATCACAGATAAATAAATGAGACAAAGGATTTTAAAGTGGTTCAGCCTTATAAGAATGGCCTACGTCCACTGTTGTTTTATTGCTGAGTGTTGGAAATTCTCAATTATAAGAAATTCCGTTCTGGATCCCAAAGTTTGGATTCAGGATTCGGTCCTCTACAATGAGGATTGTACAATGTATTTATAGCCCTGAGGCTGTAATGTGAAAGGGTAATACATTTAATGCCCTCTTTGCGTGTGCGTCTGAATGAGCATTTAATGAACCAGTTGAAATGTTGGTTATCCAGCTATTAATGCTTTGTTCGAGATGCAGCTCGGACCGCTTGAGTAGCTCGGACCGCCTGAGCTTCTCAGTGCTAATGAGTTCCTCGGAGAGGTCTTGTTCCTCAGAGCATAAGAGTTCCTCGGAGATGTCTTGTTCCTCGGTGCATAAGAGTTCCTCGAATCGTATGATCATCTCGGAAGTGCTTGTTGTTGCCATGTAGATAGCCATGTGTCTTCATATGGTTGGTCCAAGTCAGCAGACTAAATTTGGTATCAACAATCATCTTTGACTCCATCTATCTTTTGATCACCCCAGAAGTGCAATTAACAAGTGTAAGTAGGTTCAAAAGAGTGTCAATATTTATATGAAGTTGCTTGAACACAGTAAGAGGAACACTAAATAACATGATTTGTGGCTTTCAATAACAAATTTGTTGCTTTTTAAACATCGATTGCATAAAATAACTTGAGATATAGCTCAATTTAGGGATGACAAGTCATTGAAGAATGTATAATGACTTAATATCAAATTAACAATACTCACTGCCCACAAAGGCCGGTAATGGGGGAAGTACTTGAATATCTTCAATGTCCTCCCCAAAAAAAAGAAAATTTGGATTTATATCCCAACAAGTGTTCATAAAATCTAACAATTCTCACCAATGGAAACAACCTCCCCTGCACCAAAATGAATCAAACCAAATTCTTTGTCAAATTTTACTCGCTTTTTGAGAAATAAACAATTGACCCAATAAGAAACAAAACTATTATGACTTACCAAATGAGGGCTTTGTCCCACATCCTTCGCTTGAGAGCCAAACATTTTGCTATGATGACTTACCGAAGACAGGCTGTCAAAAAGAAAAGAAAACACAATCAGCGAAAACTTCAATTTTCAAGTTTACTAATGCAAGATATAATACCATATAAAAGATAACAAACAAACAAAAAAGGCCTTAAAATACCGATACACGAGAAGCATCAAGTAACCCTAATTTGATTTAGTCCTTGAAAAGAATGAAATTACAAGGACACTAAGGAGTAGCAAGGATCTGATAGTTAATTATTTGAAGAGTAATGCTACACACACCAACTCTTAGTACCAATCTAGTATCGAATGTACTTTAAATGCACTGTACCATAGTGGGCTCCACACTTTGGTACAATACAATTAAAGCACATTCGATACTAGATTGGTACTAACACTATGTGTATGTATCTTTATTCTTATTTTAAGGGCCCAATTCAAGATGTGGATTTGAAGTAGTTAAATTAAAGCCTATCCTATCACTAATTATTTCAGTGTACGAGAATCCAAAGTAAAAAGTTAATTATTGTGTTTACTAATCTCACTTAACATGCCCAATAATTAACATTTAATTAAAAGCGCAAATTTAGAAACAAACCAACGTACACAATAATTGTTTGTGTGTACACACAAATTTTCCTAGTATGAGTATTAATAATAATACATAAACATGCGAAAGTATGCATATTTAACATTTTAAATAAATTTGATCCAAATATCTATAAATAACTTTGTTCAATCCATCTAATTTGACCAGTCTCAATAATTCATGAAATTACCTACTAGGCGTTCAATGAATTTGTTTCTCTGCAACTAAGAAAAAGTAAAATAAAGAAAAAAAAGAACATAATGATTAATACCATGCTCATATACGAACCCAATAAAACTAGAGCATCCGAGTCCCCCATTAAGCTAAAGAACTACTGGATCTGAGATGGGTTTTTTTCAGAAAGAACGAAATAGTAAAACAATTTCTTGCCATCACTTTCAGCTACCGACATATCTAAAATACCCATATAGTCAAAATAAGAATCCATCACATAAAAAGGGGAAAAATACATGAATAAAAGGAAAAGAATGCATACCCAGAATAGTGTTTTGATGGAAAAGTGGCATTGACTCAGACTTGGGTACAAAAGTGTGATTCGGGGGACTCGGGCTTGGAGGGGAAGAGGAAGAGGAAGAGTCTGATATGGGTGGGAGGGCGATGTGGTGAAATTCGTCCTTAGTGATGATAATGAGAGAGAGGAACGAGCGGGAGACCTGTGAGGAGAGAGCGGGAGAACAAAAGTGCGGACTAGTAATTTTTTGGAGGGTATTTTATATTTTTGTTAAGTGTACTCAATTTTGGCACAGTTTTAAACAGTGCCAAATTTTGGCACTGTTTTAAAGTGTGCCAGATTGTCATTAAACCTTGCCTGAATTTGACACTGTTTTAAAGTGTGCCAGATTTTTTATATCAAGGTGTGCCAAATTGGTGTTTTTGGTGTAGTGAAAGTGTATTCATTATATATACGTGTATGTGTTATACGTGTGCGTGTATGTGTATATATATGTGCGCATATGAGTATACCCAATTTCAATTTAATTTAATTTTACATTCATATACCCAATTTCCCATTTGTAATTCACACACACACACACACACACACACACACACACACACACACACAGAATCACATTTACAATTCCACTATTCTAATGTGTATATGCCCAATTTCACTATTTTAATGGGTATATACCCAATTTCACATACCCAATTTTACTATTTTAATGCCTATATACTCAATTTCACATACCCAATCTCACGATTTTAATTTCACATACCCGACTAAAAGTAAACTCCATGGATAAAATGAAAAAATTAAAAAAAAAAGTTTTTTAGGGCTTAGAACTAGTTGTGATATTATATATATATATATATATATATATATATATATATATATATATATATATATATATATATATGCACAAACACACACAAACCGTAAGGGAGAGAGAAGAGAGAGAGAGAGAGAGAGAGAGAGAGAGAGAGAGTGTGTTACCAGTGGGTGAGGAAAAAGGAGTAGCACCGTTGAGGGGAGATGGAGTAGCCCCTAGTAAAGGGAGTATACACCAGTGAGGGGAGAAGGAGAGAAGAGAGAGAGAAAGAAAATAGAGAGAGTGAAATCGTGAAATGAAAGAACCCTAAGTGGGTTTAATTTATAGCAGCAAGCGGGGTCATGGTCTGGAGCTGTGACCGCTACTGTGACCCATTTGCTCCCCTAGCTTGGTCACGATCTCAAGCCATGACCCACTTACTCACCGAGATTGGTTAGGGTTCCAAACCATGATTTTTGGCCATTACCAATTCAAATTAAATTTATGTCACTATTAGGGGTCACGGTTCAAAGTTGTCACTATAGAAGACTGAGATTGGTCACGACTGGGTCATGGTCTAAAACTGTGACCATCCAATTGACAAAAATGGCCCCAAATTTCCCACCTGAAGCTTGTAGTTAGGATTCGTGACCATGAGGGTCATGCTTTGGAACCGTGGCCAATCTCATGTCTAGGTTACCCCTGCCCTTGGTAACAGTTTTGGTCATGTTTTTTATGGTAGCCACAAATTTGGACCATGGCCAAGTGATTGTGACCATTTTCAATTTTTAGTTGAAAATCATATATTGTAGGTCCACTTGTACAAAAAAGGGGGTAAAAATGCAAAAAGGTAACATTCCTCAAAATAGGGGGTTCGATTAGCATACCACTTGGCTTGCCTATCGACATGTCAATGTCAAGTACTTATTTTTTAGCCTTTTATACTTTCTTGTTGTTGTGACAGTACAATGATTCCATGAGTAGTTTTGATATCTTAACTTATTTTCACACTGTGAGGAATTTCTGTTATAAAATGGGATTATTTGTGGTCTTTTAAGGTCACCACTCTCCTTTTATTTGTTTTTCTTTCTCTTTAAAGCCTTATTTTAAAATGGCTATTCCTTTAACCGATGAGTATTCTGCCTATCTCAATCATTTGGAGGATATGAACGTGTATGTAGTTGATTATGCATCTTTTAACATGCTTTCGATCACTTTGGGGCACAATTGTCAGATTAAGTGGGTCTTAGGGAAATGGCCTTACAATTTTGGTACATGGATGACCAATTGTTTCACTTTGGGTCGGATGATGTATGCCCAAATCGTGAAGATTTATTTCCATGTTGGGTATACTCCCTCATATTCCAACTACCATGACGAATTTTTCTTAATCTTTACGAGATGTACTGGGTCAATTGTTGCATATTTTTCCTTTTTTCGCACAACCATTAGTGCGTGGAAGAGAAATTGACCTTCCAGCAGTGCCCGAGTCAGTACGCAATCAAGATGCCCATTATGCGTGGTATAATGGATCTGTTACGATGGGCTTAACTTAAGTTACTTCAAGTGGTGTGTAATCTGAGTGTAGATATCTAGGTTGACACTATAGTTTTGTGGATGCGATGTCACTGCAACCCTATAGCTACCATACTAGCGGAGACCCTGAATAGTCTTGATAATTGGGAGGTGGAACCTTATCGATTTTTGTGATGAAGTCACGAGATGTTGTATATATGGCTGGTAGAGAGGTTTAGGTTGGCTATTCCCCCACATTTCCATTTTCTAGTACTAGAAACGTTTTCACTCGACCTTTTGTGGACTTTGGCACATATGCAAATTATTGGTCTGAATGGATGATATCAAATAAATCCATTTTTTTGCATCGGTCTGTGCCATGGTGGGGTGAGTTAAGACTCATATTTTAGTTAGATGATTGTCATTATGTATGGCTTGTGGGCCTTCATTATTCCATTCTAGATTTCTTGGAGAATTCTGCATCAAATAGGTTGGGATAAAATCGCCCTTGCTCATATAAGAATTTATTTCCTATAGAGGATATAATTGATCACTGAGGATGTCCAGAGGGAGCTTGTGGAAATAGCGAAGCACTTCTCGATAGCTGAATCTTTTTACGAGGGTGGTTTTCTCTGTGTCAGCGGTTTAGCTTAAATGGTTATGGAGGGATATGATTTTGAAGGTGTATGAAGAGGAATCCGGTCAATGGTGGCTTGTTGGGATTAAGGTAGTTGAAAGTAACACGGTAGGTCCCATTAAGATTTTTAAAATGTACCGTCGTATGGAGAGTGTGTGGATACAAACCCAAAATGGAGATTATCAGGGGAATCTAAAGGAGAATGATGACAACGATGGTGATGCAACGAATCCTTGAGTCTCTTAGTGTGGGTAGTTAGTGTGAAGCTTCTGGCAAATGGCTACGGCTTAATCATTATGGTTTTAGGCATGGTCTGGTGTCGATCCAGGTTTATTGTAGGTTTAATGTAGTTTTGGTCTTGTTTGGAGGCTTATTGTACGTTTGGTGTTGGCGAGGTCGATTTCTTGTACACTATGGTCTCTGACTTTCATATTGAATGATTGTGCAATGCGACAATGATGCCCTTGCATATGGTATAATGATCTCAGCCTCTTCTCATCCAAGAATTCTAACTCATCATTGTGATTTTAGTGCCAGTTGACTTTTCCCACTTGGCTTTGGAGTGTGACACATAGGGAACGTATCTCAAGCTTAACAGATAAAATGGCCTCTATTGTCATAGATTATGGAATATGGTGTAGTCCCATAGAGTAGGGAATATGGGTTGTCCCAAAGAGCGTAAGGTATTATGTCATCCTAATCTCAACAACTATTAGTTATCTTGCTAATGATAGATTTGAGGCTCTTGTTTGCAGCCTTAACAACCCTATTTATTTGTGGTATGTATGACTAAAACTTATTTGTACCACTAAATTTTGTACTCCTCGACTACCTTTATGACTTTTTCTTCGAAATAGAGACCATTATTAGACATGAGCTCATGAAGGACTCCGTAACTTTCAAATTAATTAGGGTAACCTTTTGGCATTGAATCATTTGATAAAGTAATCAATAGAGACCAAGTTTAATTCATGCCCATTAAATTCTTTGGGAGTGGCTTTATTAATTATGTCGATGCCCCATATTGATAAATGATATGGATAACTCATGCATATACCTCGCGGGGAGTCAAGTATTAGCTATTGGCAAATTACTGACAATTAAGACTCCTTTTGATGTATGTTATCCAGTCATGAAGCATAGTGGTCCAATAGTATCGTTGTCGGGTGATCTTCTTGGCAAGAACATGGCCATTCATGCGAGGTCTGTATTCCCCACTATGGATTTTTTTCGTGACTTCTTCAATGTCAACCCCGATATTCACTGTAAGTGGGTACCATCGAAATTTCTCTTAAATAGGGATTTATCACAAATAATGTACTAAGATGCAAATTTCTGGAGAGTTATACGATCTTTATTTTCGTCCCGTTGAGGGAATCGACCACACTTAATAAGGCACCAAATGTCGTATTACCACAGCCCAACTTTGTCTCGGTCTTCCTCAATAGTGAGCTCCATATGTTATTAATGGGTTGGCTTGAACTGTTTCTAAACTTGCAAGGGGTAAGCATTATTCCCTTAAGCATATCAATTACATAGGATAATGCTAATACATCAGCGAAGCTATCACTGGAACGTGAAAGGTAATCAAAAGTGAAAATTTTGAATTCTTAAGCGAGTTCCTCAAGATGATTATGGAAGGGTTAGAGTTTTTCATCTTTAACTTTCCCTTTTTTGAAAACCTATCCTATGATGAGAACTAAATCTCTGTAGACCTCGAGGTATTGGATTCCCCTCTTGAGAGAAACATTGATTCCAACCCTGTACACCTCATATTATGTCATGTTATTAGTGCAAGGGAAGTCCATCTTGATACCAATGGGAGTCCAAGAAACATCGAGTGCAATCAATAATATCCTAACTCCATATCCCTTCTTATTGGGGGCTCCATAAAATAACTACAATCATCAAAGTTCTTCGGAATTAGTGTAGATAATATCTTCATATGGAAATTATGTGATCCATACATTGGCTTGTTTAATGGGGTGATCTGCTAAGTATTCAGAAATGGCTTTTCCTTTTTGGCCTTTATGTGATATAAACAATGCTAAATTTGGTTAGTTGAAGCAACCATCGGGCCATGTAAATTGACAAGGCAGGTTTTTTGAGGATATATTTTATAAGATCCATTTAGGACACTAATTTTATAAGGAATGCAAGCATATAATGTCAAAGTTTTTGGGTGACCCAAACCAGGGCAACGCATGCTTTTTCTAATGTAGTGTAGTTCACTTCATATCTCACCATATTTCGACTGATGCATCAAATGGTTATTTCTTTTCGTGACACTTTAATGTATTGGTCTAATATAGCCCTAATAACTGTATTGGTGATAATTAGGTTTAGGAGAAGAGGTAGGTCGAGTTGTTGTGGCATGACCATCGGTGGTTGGGTGAGATACCATGTAATTTTATCAATGTTCTCTGGACATGACTCATTCAAGATTATGGTTGAATCCTTTCAAAGGATATTAAAGATATTTTCATAGATGGAGGTAATTTGGCCAATGAATTTGCTAATGTATTATAATTTTTCCAAGATACTACGCATTTACCTCTCGGTTCGGGGTGGTGACATATCGAGGATTGCTTTGATTTTGGCAGGGCCTACTTCAATTAACTGTTCGTTAACCATGCAGACTAAAAGTTTTCCTTTGTTAACACAAAATAAGAACTTTTGTGGATTGAGGCACCTTTTTGTACTATCGCAGTCATTTGAAGAATTTCCTCGAGTAGGGATATAACCTTCTCAAATATTGGACTTAATGATCACATCGTCAATGTACACTTTGACTTTCTTATAAATGATATCATGCAAGATGGTTGTGTTTTCCCTTTAGTGAGTATACCTAACATTCTTAAGACCGAAATACATGACAGTGTAGTATAAAATTCCCCACGGGTTAGGGCAAACGGTTTTATCTTCATGATCTGGGTACATTTTAATCGAATTATATCGGGTAATCTCACTAATAAATGATTTGAGGCATGATTTTTAGTGTTTTCGGCGATCATATAGATGTTAATAAGAGGACAGTCATACTTTAAAGAGGCTTTGTTCAGATCTCAATAGTCGGCCCACATGTAGACTTTCCTTCCAGACTTTGGCATAAGGACTATGTTAGCAATCTAGGTTAGATATTTGACCTCGCGAATAAAATCCACATCCAATTATTTGACTAATTTGTATTTGAAGGTGAGAGACTATTCGGGTTGAAGTTTCCTATATTTTTGCTTAATAGTCTTGCATTCAAGATATACAGGGATATTGTATTACACAAACTCGAGATCAATTTCGGGCATTGTCATTGTAAGAACATTCAAAGTCTTACACAAGCGCTTTTAAGAGTTCATCAAATTATGATTTCTCTTAATCATTGAGAGTCGATCCTATTTTGATCTCGCCTGGTTGATACTAGAATCAATATTAATGACAATAGTTTCCTCATTGTTAGTTTGAACGTTGTTATGTTGTTTTATTTTCTCCTTATTGATATTAGTTAAGAATTATTCTTTCATTAAATCATCTTCATCAGTTATTTAATTAATAATATCAATGAAATTAATATAAGTCACAACAAGATACTCAAAATCAATGTTTATTTCATTGACATTTTCATCTATAAAAATAATAGGGAGAACCTCCTCAAAGGAGATGTCGTTTCACATCAAGGTTAGACATAGAAAATTCAGGATTGGCTCGATTTCAAGATGGTAAGTGAAAGGATTATTTTTTGGTAGGGACATACTTGCCAAGATGATCCGATAGTTATACAAAGGCTTTCTAGTATAAATGATTCTCTTTGTATAGTTTGATACATTGGTTCCAACGTAGATCATGCAAATATCCATCCCCAGTTCAGCATGGTCGAAGTATTCTTCACTGTTAGTGCTCTAGATTTTTTCACTATCGAAGAGGTTGAGTTAGAGGATTTAAAGTCAATTTCTTCACTTAATGTTTAGACCCTTCATTGTAGGTGATCTTATCTTAAAAGAATATCTCAAACTGCGATTTCATATTCTTCTTAATTGGGTCATACCACGACTCAAGGAAGCCTCAATATGGACAATGTTCATCGACCTTGTGAAGTGACCATTGAAGGAATATCAAGAGATAACTTCCTTTCTCTTTAGAACTCTTTTCTTGAACACGTAGTGAAGAGCCAGGAGTTTTATCTTAGAAAGTTGGTATCCTAATCCATGAGGCAGATAGAGTGTCAAAATTATTATAAGCATGAAGCTCATCTTCTTCGACATTTGGATTATGTTGACATTATTATGTGGGATATATTGGGGAATTACCCTCTCCTTGAAGTTATCCCCTATTAGGAGAGGGAGTGGTTCAACCTTGAAATCGGAGAGTAACATATTGTTAGTACTGTGTTGATTCTTCAAGACTAGATTTTTTATACCGACACCATCTGAATTATTATCATCTTCAATGTTTATGGTGATTTGATTCTCCGCAAAGAACTTTAGCTTTTGATGGAGAAAGGATTCAACGCCTCATACATTATGTATCCACGAGAGACCAAGTAATAAATTGAAGCAATATAGAATGTCAATTACTTGAAACTAGACTTGGGGGAATATTGAGAAAGTCCCTAGTTTAATAAGAATTGATCCATTGACTTTTTAAAGAGTATTATCATAAGCAATAACGACAACAGATGTATGGGTAAGCTCATTAATTTTCACACCTAAGCATCAAAGCATTCAGAGTGGATAAACTTTCAAACTAGAACTATTGTCAAATAAAACCATAAGAACAGTCTTCCGAAGGACATCAACCGATATGTTGAGAGTATAATTATGGTCCGATACAAAAATAAAAATATCTCAGCAATGAATGAATCTTTTAGCGATCAAAGTATCGACTATGTGAATGGCCTCCTCGAGAAACGTAAAGGGAGAAACTTGGTCTTGTATGAGCAGTTTGATGAGATAGTTTATGTGCAGTTGAGAGGGCATAAATAACCCCCATAGTGTGAAGTTTTCTTGTTTTTTCTTTAATTATCCAAGGATCTTTCTTTCCTCCATTATCATATTTGGCATTCATCATTCTTCAATTGTCTCCCTTTGTTGATGGGCACATAATCTATTGAAGTAATTAGATTTTTGTGATAACGCCTGAACAGGTAATATGATTCACTAATAATGGATAAAATAGGAACCTTATTTCTTCGTCTACTTAGTGGGAACAAGAGATTTCATTAATTTCAAACAAAATTTCTTTTAAGGAGACCACTCTAGAAAAGGAGGTAGGAATATAGATAGCTTCATTGTTGGGCTCATTATTTGATTCATCTAAATGATCGAAGTCACCTCCCCACCCTGTGGCATTTATCTGATTGTTACTTGGGAATTTAATACCTTTAATATTGTTAAGGGCTTCAAAGTACAAGTCTTCCCATATTTAGGAAAAGTGATTCTGAGATGGGACCCAATATCCTCTGAGTTTTATGGTAATAAGGAAATTTGAAGCTTTGTAAATCCTCCACCTTCTTGAGACTTTCTTCTATCAGAACTTGGACTATGCTGTCTAAACTGAATTCATATGGGGGTACGAGTCAATCTTGGTACTAATGGGCCCAGTTGTAGACTTATGTGTAGAGGATGATTATCTTTGTGCATTCTTCTTATTCAAGAGTTAAGCTAGGTTAAAATTTCATTCCAAATTCTTTTAACTTCTTTAGGATGGATGACAAGATCTTGCTGTGTGTATCAGATTCAGTGTGAACTGATATGCAACCTCTCATCATCAGGGCAAGGGCCCGATCGTAGGTGGTTTCAATATGGAGCATATTGTTTGGGCACATTTAAAGGGGAGTTAGGTAATTGTCTGAGGGAGTGGGTGAAATGGGGTTATTTATGGCTTTGATTTTGGTTGAGGGATCAGAGTCTGAATCTTAATCAATCAATATGACATTCACACCAGTTTGGTTTTAAGGTAAAGCATTTGGTTAGTGTTTGGCTTTGGTCCAATAGAAGGGGTGATGATTCCCTTATCAATGAGTCATTGCACAACATTCTTGAGATGATAAAATCGATCAGTAATGTGCCCAACAATCTGATGGAAATTATAATGAGTGTCATGATTGATATACTCGAGAAGTGGATAAGGGTCCAATGGCTTGATGAGATTATAACAGAGAAGGTCTAAATAAACTTTTGAAAGAGGAGAATGAAGTTTGGTGTAATCTTTTGTGATAGTAGCATGGAGGGTTTTTGGTGCTTATAAAGTGGATGGATTGGAGGATATGTTGTTGATGGTAGCAATTGGATTTTTAAACTTTTGGGGAGTAAAATGACTTGATGATTTTTTCGTCTCTGATTCTACTTTCACACTTAGACCGGTGACTCTTTTTTTATCTCTACCCGACTTCCTGAATAGCTCTAAAGTGGGGATAGTATTAACTACCCATGATATTTTGTAAACAAATTCTTATTCACAATGTTGACATGTTCTTATCTGATGGGAAGTTATTCTATCTCCATCTGATTATGATGCTATTAACAGATTCTCCCAGGCCTTGTTTGAGAAATTCAAGATAACAACGAGTCACCTCCATTTCCTCATTGTACTTACATTTAGCCATAAATTAACAAAATACTTCCTCTTAACTTCGAATTCAGTATTTCTTGAGAGACAAGAACCAACGAATGACACTTTCTTTAAAGGTCTGTTGAAACATTTGAGCCACAATTTCTTCAGTTGCACCTACAAACTCATGGTTCGATGATAGTTGCACAAATGTACAGTAGGAGGCCCACTTCATCCAAATTTATTGAATCCCGACATTTTGAACTTCTCAGGTAAATGATATTTACGTTAGGAGGACATATGGGTGTAATCCACATAGTTCCCAAAGAGTTTGACTTGATCAAAGTTGTGAGAGGTAAATTTGAGGTCTTTTTTCAACCTATTGATCTCTTATTCCTTAGAATCCATGGGATGAACATAGGCATGTTAGTACCTGGTTGAGCAAGTCTGGGCACATATAGATGAATAAGCGGAGGCCCATTGACTAGTGTCATATTCATAGGCATTTCGATATGCTCAACATGATTTCCCAAGGCATGCTGGTATTCTTTAGGGGCCCATATAGGCTCGGGCATTTCTTGACCCATGCAAGGAGGGAAGGCATTGTTTTACTTCAGTGTAACTTTTGGCTATACAACCTCTAGGATATGAGGTTTGGTCCTTTGTAATGTAATGACATCCGATTATAGACTGATGACTTTGGCACTGAGCTGAGCTAAAATAGTCATCAAATATGGCTGAAGGTTGACTTCTCGATTAGGGTTCTCTATAAGGTAGATGTGATATGACCATTTTATTTCTTTTAAAGTGGTTGAGAGTGAAGATGCAATAGAATTTCGAGGTGATCAGATGGTGGATCGTAATCAGTAAGGCATTAGACCAAGCTAGGGGTACTGATATCACTGAGTGGCAAGTGGTTTGCTTTTTGAAAATAATGTTTTCTTATTTTTGGAAAAAATAATGATTTGGGTATTTTTTTTTAAAAAAGGGGAAAGGAGAAAAAAAACTCCTCAGTGTAGTTATTATTATTAGGCTCCACTTATATTATGGTCCGCCTAGGGTGCAAGTGAAATGCCCAGGTTCCAAATTGGAGATAAAATAGGTTGCATAATTTAAGAAACAGTTTAACTTTACAAAGAAAATTTTATTTTAAAAAGGGGAAAAAGATAACAAAATCATGTGGTAAGGCAACTCAAAATTTTTGTAGAGTTTCACATTAGAGCGGACTATCTAGATTTGAGTGTCCTGGGTTAGACATCTCTCTGAGGGTTATGCATGGGAGGTTTTTGTAAAGGTTTTCTCCTTTGGAGTGACTTCGATAATATACATCTTGGCAATTGAGGCAATCATTCATCGATACATGTAGAGAAGCCATTTGATATACCCCTAGTGTACGTGAATTGCCCCATTATATAGCTCGTTTTAATGGTATGTGAGAAAAAAATTAATATACTCGATGTACATGAATAAGTTTTTGTTATATACCTTTCATCGTAAATTTGGTAAAGTGGTACGATGAGGGGTAACTGTTCAATATAACTCGAGGGTACTTGGACAATGGAAGGTAAGAGCCCATCATTTTGGTTAACCACACCCCGCAAAACCCACAATCGATCATAAAGTGACTCCCTAATACATGAAAAATATAGGATCAATACTTAGTGCTCGTGTAATGTAGTGTGAATATACATGAGTCTTATCAACATTTTTATGAAAAGTGTTAAGTATGCTAAGGGAGATATGTACAACTCATAAGCATGAAGTAAAAAGGGAAATATATACAAATAGCTTGTGATAAATAACTAGAATACAACTGGAGTATAACATGTGAATATTCAAGAGAAATAGATCATCTGAATATGTACAAGTGGAGTGAAGCATGGAAATATATACAAGTTAAATGAAGCATGTGATAGAATAGTGGGATAAACATGTGATAAAAATATAAGTATTTACATGATGTGGAGAGAAATATACATGGTTGACATAATATAAGTATGGCATATAGAACATATGAGTATATACAAGTGAAATGATATATATATATATATATATATATATAAGTGAGGAAATATATACAAATATGCAAAAAATTGATTTAGGAGAAGAAAAAAAATCCATGTAAATAGAGTTTAGTCCTCGAAAAATCCCTAGTAGAGTCATCACTGTGGCCATCACGGATCCTCTCGACGCTGCGTACACTCTCTCAATGGTGGCACTTCCATGCATGTGGTGGTAAAAGGGACATCGATGGTTGTCGTCAGAGATGTGAGGTGTTTGAATAGTACAGATTAGAGTTGCTAACCTATTTTAGTCAAAATAGTCAAAAGAAGAAGCCATCTCCAAGGAGATATCTAAAAGACAACTAATTCATTAAAAACCAACCGAAATATGGAATAGGAGACTATGTTACAGAGTAGGAAGGTGTTAGGCACCCACTTCACACTTTCGATCTCTCATGGGCTCAACTAAATGTTCTCCTTCTCTTAAATGCATGAATACGTGTAAATTGTGTTAGGTGTGTAAAATGGAATAAAAGTGAATGTATATATGTAGATGTACAAGTTTGTGTGTATATGTGCGTGAGGAGTGGAGTCATCATATCCACATCACGAGAAGGATGGGAATGAATACTCACAAGGAGATAAAATATGAGCAAAATATTGAAAATGTAAGATCATTATGAAAAATGGAGTGCGTCTTGACGGGACCGCTAGAAAAAGATTAAACTAACTAAATATGAGTAATATATTAATATGAATATCTAAAATGATTAAAAAAATGAGTTGTGGCCATCCGGGGTGGATTCCTCTGGTGCAGGCTAGCCTCAAAATTGAAGGGAGAGAAAATAAACAAATGTCTCTCTCTGCACGTGCGACGATTCAAGGATACGAACCCTTTTTCTACCACTCGCGTAATCTACACGGGTTGCCACAAATATAAATTGGTCATCTTTAACGGGGAGGAAAATGTAAAAAATGGAGTCGCCAGCCTATTTTATTCAATACATGCAAAAAAAATGTACTTGTCCCTGAAAGAAAAACATCAAAAGACAAACTGATGCGACAAAATCAAATGAGTTGGGGGTCCGGGGACTAAGTTACGAAATGAGAAGGTGTTAGGCACCCACATGGGAAGGATGGAGCAGAATCATTCTAAGAAGTGTGCATAAGAATAACGTAAAAATATGATGTTAGTTTCCATCAAATCATAATTCATTATGAGGAAGTGAATGTGTATATCGAGCGGGAACACTAATATGAAGGAGTACACATATTTGCAATACTACTAAACAAGGAAAAATATACAGTGGCTAAATAAAAAAATAGAAATTGAATCCTGATATTGGCTCGAGACACCTATGTAACCAAAAGGCATCAAAGTTCATGTAGTTCGCTAACGCACAAGGGTGGAGTTTAACTTATAAATTCGAAATCAGAACTTCCCTAAGTTTGTTTTAAGAAAAGTTGCACAAGTGTATGGAGTGTAAGAAATGGGAAAATTCTAAGGGATCCTTGGGAATGAGGTCATAGCCTCCTTAAATATTAATTAAATTAGGTTCAAGGGGGGGTACCAATCATCATAGGCCCTTGCCTGCCTATCGTCATACTCCTGGCTTGTTGGTGAAGGTCCGGGGTGCTTATAGGCAGTCTAAAAAGGATTTTTTCAGAAAAATGGGCATAAAATGGTCCGAATCATGCATGGTCGGGACCATTGGAAAGTGTATTTAGATCTCTATAAAATCTATTGATCCACTCCCAATTTCGAGAGTTAACCAAAGTCAAACGGGGCTCAGAAGAACCCGATGGCCTCTTGACAGGGGTTCTCAGAGTAAAAAGGCAAGTACGCATGAAACCGTGAGGACGATTTATGTATGGTATGGAACTTTAGAAAGGGGATTTAGATACCTGTGAGAATGAATGATTTGGAGATTTGACTAAGGTCAAACGGGGCTCGAAAGCACCTAGTGGCCTTTAGATCAGGGTTTGGAGTAAAAAGGTGAGTACTCGTGAATCATGGGGCTGATTTGCACACGATACGGACCGTTGGAAAGGGGATTCATAGATGTATAAGAGTGAAATTAGTTTCACTCAATATGGATAGTTGACCAAAGTCAAACGGCGCTCGAAAGCGCCCGGTGGCCTCTGTATCAGGGTTTGGAGTAAAAATATGAGTACGCATGAATCGTGAGGCCAATTTGCACATGACATGAAGCATTGGAAAGAGGATTTAGAGCCCTATAAGAGTGAAATAAGCTTCGCTCGAGTTTGATAATTGACCAAAGTTTAACGAGGCTTGAGATCATTCGGTAGTTTGGAGTAAAAATGTGAGTATGCACGAATCGTAAGGCAGATTCGCACACGGTATGGACCGTTAAAAAATGACTTAGAGCCCTATATGAGTGATATAATCTTCGCTCGAGTTAGATAGTTGAACAAAGTTAAATAGGGCTCAGAAGTGCTCGATAGCCTCTAGATAAAGATTTCGAGTAAATTGGTGAGTTTGCGTGAACCGTGAGGTTATTTCTCCCATCGCACGGATCGTTAGAAAGGGGATTCTGAGCTCTATGAGAGTGAAAAGAGATTTTCTCGAGTTAGATAGTATTAGTAAAGTTAAAAGGGACTAAGGAGTTCCCAATGGCCTTTGGATCAGGGATTAAAGTAGATACTAGGGTCTTATAGTGGGAGGAGAAGTGTTAGGGATCGAAGGAGATATTTAGAGGGTACTTGGATGGGGTGTCTATAGAGTCCCTTGACAAGCGAGCTTGGAACAAGTGGAGGTCATCAAAAAATTAACACCTCATCAGTGTTTAAGGGTTTTGGATAGTCGAGAACCTAGATGGGGATTTGAAGGTGGCCGATTTAAAGGGTTGAGGTCAATTATGTGGACCTAAGGAGTTAAGGTGACCTATTTAGAGGGTCGAGGTCGATTATGTGGACCTAGCTCAATTATAAGGACCTAGGGAGTTGAGATGATCGATTTAGAGGGTCAATGTTGATTCTGTAGACCTAAAGAGTTAAGCTGACCGATTCAAAGGGTCTAGTCAATTTTATAGACCTAAAGAGTTTGATGATCGATTCAGAGGGTTAAGATAAATTCTGCGGACCTAAAGAGTTAAGGTGAGCGATTCAAAGGGTCGAAGTCGATTATGTAAACCTAAGTCAATTCTATAGGCCTAACTAGTGGAGATGGCCGATTTAGCGGGTCGAGGTCAATTCTGCAGACCTAAGAGTTGATATGACTAATTCAGAGGTCGAGGTAGATTCTATGGATCTAGGTGAATTTTGTATAACTAAAGGTTAATAACGGGGGGCGTTCTTCAATTCTGACTCCACTAGGGTGGGTGTTGGTAATATGAGTGCTGGTGCACTTTGATCTTGATCCCACTGGAGACTGTGCTTGGTGACGATTCTGTGAGTGATTCTATGCCTTTTTCTAGAGAGTATGCTAGTGATGTGGGTGTGGACACACTTTGATTTTGGTTCTACTAGGGAGTATATTGGTGATGAGAGCTCTGTAAGTGGTTTCATGCTTTGATTCTGAAAGTTACAGGGAGTATGTTGGTGCTGAGGAGTAGTGATGATGCCCATTTTTGGCTTCGTCCCTGTAGATTTGCCATTATAATTGGATGAGATTAGAATTTACTATGTTGTATGCTTGATTTAGTGGATTTTTCGTTGTACCTAAAAAGAGACTCAAAAAGGAAAAAAGATGCATGTTTTATTTGATTATCTTGATTTAGTGGCTTAATCAACATGCACTTTTTCTACTGAGGTTTTATTTTGGAAAAAGGTAAGAAAATGTCTATTTAAGAATTTTTGATTGTGTTCTTATCATATTTGAATAGAGAAATGCCTTGGAGGCTTGGTTGCAAAGAGCTTCCCTTTGAAGGCAGTTATTTCGAAATGAAAGGGGTTAGAAGATGAAAGTGAGGGTTTCCCAAAATAGGTTGTGACTAATATATCCCTGGCCTACTTTTCGGCTTATTGGTTTAGGTACA
Organism: Sambucus nigra; assembly: GCA_949130495.1. NCBI lineage: Eukaryota > Viridiplantae > Streptophyta > Magnoliopsida > Dipsacales > Adoxaceae > Sambucus > Sambucus nigra. The sequence continues at coordinate 421,416,302 of OX422209.1, forward strand.
CTACTTTTTAATCTCTTGTGGCAATCTTTTTGCATTCTTGGAATTCATATTTTTTTCAGAACCGTTGCTAGTTTGGTTAGTCTATGGACGAGGAGATAGAAAGCTTGATGTCAAGTGAAGCTAGTCACCTTTGTTAGATTATGTTGAATCCGATGTGTTATAGTGACTATACCGTTAACAGTTTTGCTAGTGCTATGGTCCTAGGGTTGACTGCCAGGCTGCTTTTAGTGATCGGTGACACTCTCAGGTGGCTACGATAGTGTTATGGATGCCTCATCACTGTAATCTATCCATTGTTACACTGATAAGACTCTAAATGGACTGGATGCCTAGAAAGAGGGTCAAACTAATTATTTTGTAGGGGATCCTTATACTGTTATTTAGGTGGCTGTCGGATAGACTGCACCTGTCGGCTCCTCCTGAATACTCTTTGACGGGCATTCCTAATGTCTTTTCTCGATCTTTCTTTAGTTTTGTCCCATCCACAAAGAATTGGGTGAATTGGCTCATAGAGCATGGGACCAGGAGTCTGCACTGGTCCGTACCATGATGGAGTAATCTGCAGCCTATCACGTAATTGGGTGATTACGAGAATATGCAGTTGGTGGGACTTTGCTAAACTTCTTTCTATCTTTTATGGTGGCTTTTGCGCTATGTGGTCTAGGAGCAAATCATTCATCCGCTTATAACTAACTTATTTCTTATGGAGGACCTGACTAAGTCACTAAAAATGATTTTAGGGCCTTTGTGGCGGCAACACCGTCTACTCATTTATCTCATTCTGTCGGGGTGGTTAGCTTCATATTCGGGGATTATTTGAAGTGGTTATGAAAATGGGTGGTTATGAATACCTCTACTTAAGAGACTGGACAAAGGTGGCTTATGATGTTTGACACTTTGGAGGAAGGTGTCGTTGTTTCGTCCAAGATGATTAAGGCATATCGTTATATGGATCAATTATGGAATCGTAACCAGGATTGGGATTTTTGGGGCCCTTAAGGGATAAGAAATGATGATGAAGCGAGTCTGTCCGACAGCTAAAACAGTTCTTTAGTACGATGGATGGTTGGTAATATGTAGGTTTTGATCTATTTATTTTGTGAATCTTGTAAGAATGTTGATTATTTTTCATTCCTATTGTTGATATTTCTTGTAATTATCGTACCCTATTTTTTAATGAAAGACGATGATGATTTCAATGCATTCTGTTGTCTTCAATGATTTTTTTATTTGAACTATCTATATAGATTTCTAATGCATACAAAATCCTTTTATTCATTTAAATGATGAGAGACTATCGTTTTCATAGGGAGAAAATAACAACACTTTCTGAGAAAGAAAGGACTGTGCCGATGGGTGTCTTATGGGCCGCCTACGTACCTCTGTGGTGTTTGAAAATTTTGAGCTTCTCTTTTTTGAAAAAGATAATTTTTAGGAGAGGATTAGATCCTATGTAGTTCTGAGTAGGGAGGGGGAAGATATTTTTTTAGAATAGCAAGGAGCTGAGAAGAGTTGTAGTGTGACGAGAGTTTAAACTAGGAGTAAAATTTCTTAAGATTGTCCAATTCGACGGGACGCGCCATATCCTCTCCATCGAGGTCTGCGATCATAGCGGTGCCACCTGACAGGATTTTCTTTATGATTTAGGGGCCACTCTAGTTGGGCTTGAATTTTTCTCTCGGATCCTAGACAAGTTTTATGATTTCTTTGAGGGCATGATCTCCTTGTCGGATACAACGATCCTTAAACTTTTTGTTTAATGTGCGCAGAATATGGCGATGGTACTCTTGTATATGATATAGGGCTTTCAACCCCATTTTATCTAAGAGCACAAGTTTGTCATAATAATTTTGATGCCAATCTTCTTCACTGACTTGAGTTTCGAGCATAACCCATAGGGAAGGTATTTCAAGTTTGACAGGGAGGACCACCTCTACACCGTATACTAAATATTAGGGAGTAGGCCAAATGGGTATTCTGATAAAGGCATGGTAGCCTCAAAGGGTATATAGGATCCAATTGGCCCAGTCTCTGAAGCTTTTGTTCATCTTACTAATGATGGTTTAAAGGTTTTTATTGGCGGCTTCGACAACTCAATTAGTTTCTGGTCGATAAGGTGAGGACTTATGTCTTTGGATTCCTTACTTTTCAACTAGTTTTGTGACCTCAACTTTGAAATGGGGCCCATTATCGGGTACCAGCTCGTGGGGAACTTCGTAGCTACAGATGATGTTCCTTTTGATGAATGTAGCTATTTTCTTTGCATTCAACACAATATATGACTCGGCTTCGACCTATTTACTGAAGTAGTCAATAACAACTATGATAAATTCATACCCGTTTGAAGCCTTATGAGTGACTTTCCTGATGATGTCTATGACCCAAATGGAGAAGGGCTAGGGAGAAGTCATGTTATATAGCTCCTGAGGAGGCAAGTACTAAAGGTTGGCAAACTGCTGGCATTTTAGGCATTTTCAGACATAAAACAATGTAATCTTGAACCCTGGTGGCTTAGTAATATCCTTGACGTATGACCTTCTTGGCAAGTATATGACTATTCACGTAGGGCCCATATTTCTCACTTTAAATCTTTTGCATCATATATTTGATCCCAGCCCCTGCTATGCAATGCAAGTGGGTTCCATACAAAATTTCTTTTGAAGAGCGCCTTGTCATATATGATGTATTGAGCAACCTACCTGCGAAGGGTTGCACGATTTTTCTTTTCAGTTTCTCGAGGATACCTACTTGGAAGTATGATCGACTTTTAGTGGTTAGAACACTTCTTCAAGGAATACCATAATTCAAGAGTATTTTCCATAATTAAATACTCAATCTTTAAATCATTGTGAATGTGATGCCGTATAAAAAGGAGGGCCTTATCTTTGTCCTGTTGGGAAATATTATTATCAGGTGTGATGGCATCACCAAGACTTTAGGCTTGGAGATGGAGATTCACATCTTGGAACCAGATGAGATAATTTTCTCCAAAGATGCTAAGTGCTTCAAATTCAAGTTCAAAAATATTTGACATTTAAACTTTGTTTACAAATATGAGAATGATGAAAAATTATAGACTCTTTAAAAACAGTTGGAGCTTTCATCGCATTACTTTTCTCCCAGGATGATAAAGAACAAACAAATCAATCGTGCTAATAATGTGTTATAAAATGAAGGACAAAGAGAATTTAGAGAGAGATAATATTTTATTTCACAAAATGTTTGTACGAAGTCATATGTGTATCACCCTATTTATGGGATATGGTGAGGTATCCCAATAGGCATGAAAGATATGTGGACATCCAAACCAAAAGTCACATTATTTAACACTTACATATTAATCATGTTTAAACAAAACAACTGATTAAGTTTCTGGTATGGAACCTGGTAGTAACTCCCTGTTGATATGTGTTGCCAATTTTTAAATAAAGTAAGGTTGTTGGACCATCTCTTTACTAAGATCTCACCAAAATTGTGCATAATCATCCATTTTGTGTTGCCATTATTTTAACTCACTTTCTCCCCGCGATGTTTTTGTAACGAAAAAGCTTTTCCATCGCATCTAACCAATTAATGAAAGCTTTTAATTTTTTTGACCATTGAATTTCAGGACATCCATGGGGTATATCACCTTGCATTGCCTTTTCAAGTATACGAAACATTAAAACGATATTGTTTCGCCTGTTTGGTGCTATCTCGTTAAACCAGTCATCAACTTGCTCCATAACTTCAACGTCAACCCTTACATGACCGAAACCACAAACATTCCTTCCCAGTTGATAATAACACCCGTCTGGCCAATATTATTAGAGGCCTAATTATTTTCTCGTTCGTCAATTTCTTAGGTGGTCATAGGCTAACCGCATGATCAATATTATTAAAACGAAAGCAAAGCCCATTCTTTTGATATTAGTTCCATCATCATTAACGGTTTTTCGCATTTGACAGAGATATGTAGAAGTATAATGGTACTTATTAAGGACCGAACAGGGGATTGAATGCAATTTTATAGCCCTTTAATCACATTAAAACTAAGTAGGAAAATCGATACCTTTTTCTATTATTCAAGTTTAATTAATGAACGATAGCTCAAAACTAAAGTCGTGTCTAAGGAAAATTATGAGATAATAATTTTTTTTGCCTTTTCTACTTGGGTCTGTACATAAATGCACTTCTTTGGTGAAAACAAACATATAGAACATAATTCCTGTCAATAATTTTTATTATAATGAACACATATATAATTCTCGATGGTTCCTTAAGATAGTTGATAATAACGAAACACAGATCAATTAAAACACATTATACATTATTGTATATGGATGCTCAGAGGGTATTTTATTCGTTTGACCATTATAGTTATACTCCCCTCTTTTTAGGTAGCAGTGATCATAGTGACGTTGAATAGTGATTTATATGTTGGGTATTTAATGGTAATGATGATTTTTTAAAATTCTTATTTTAGTTTTGTTGACATGATTTGCACATTAATTTGTATGGTTCAGTTGTTTTGAAGCAGTGTTCGATGTCTGTGGAAGGTAGTGACACCAGAGAAATAGTTACTATCGATGAGGATAGTCAAGTGGTGGGTGAGAATAAAGGTCCATATATGTCTCAACTTGGGAAGATAGTTCGTGCTAATGTTCCAATTACATACGGCGATTGGCGTAAAGTTCCAGTCAACTACAAAGATGACGTTTGAATTGAGATACTAATAAAACATCAATAATATATCTATTTATTTGTTCTTTCTCTTTATGAATTACCTCATATACTAAAATCTAGTTAATGCTTCTTCATACCAAGCAAGATATGATCTTCCATCCTCTCATAAGCAATAATATTTAAAAAACATGGCCTCTAAATACAAGTCATGGAAATCCAAGTTAAGGAGGTTATATTACATGAAGTATACAATGGATGCAGAAAGGTTGGCGAATGTACCTCCCTATGTTAAGCCGGAGCGGTGGAGGGAGTTAGTGGAGAATGAGGGTACAGAAGTTTCCAGAAAGAAAAGCGAATTAGATAAATATAATATATCTAAAATTGGGGCTACTCACACTAGTGGGCGCAATGGTCAGGCCCAAGTCCGATAGAAACTTGTAAGTACACCTTTTTTCTCAAACTTGGTATTCTTGAAGCACACTATATATAGACTTACTCGAGTCTAATATATAGGAGTTTATCTAGTTTGGAAATAGAGACAAAATTTGTGTCATCCTTTTTTTTTACCCTAAGCCTCATTGCCTCTTCAAGATTCAAATGTCTTCTTCAACAAGAAGATGGTCCTATAAGTAGAAAGTCAACACACAAAACTCTAGGATTGCATATTTTAAGTTGCATTTTTCACATATTAGGTGTGTGTGGTTAACAGTTGGATTAAAATGAGTTTTTACAATTTCTAATAATTTTTAGGAATTTTTTTAAACATTTAAAAATATTTTTCTAAAAATAATTTTAGGGTTTTTTAAATGTTTGGGGCTGATTTTATATATTCAAAACTTCCTAAAATATGGGTTGGGTAGAAATCGAAAGAGGCAGAGAATATTGGGGTAGTAAATGAGATTTTATAAACATAAAAAACACGCGTTTGTGAGTTAATCTAAGTGTTACACGTGTTGCTCTTGGGACGGTTAGATCTATGTTTTCTCATAGACACATTCTTTAGTTTCAATCTTGAACATTCGATCAATCCTTATCAATGGTCTACATGCGTTTAAGCTTGATCCCAATACCATCAGTCTGATCTAATCAGAGATAAAATAATGGCACTGCATTATGAACCTTTGGATTCATAATACGAACAGTCAATCTCATCACAGTCGTTGATTTGCTTTGAGCTTCTAGACCTTTCTATCCTCCCTATAAATAAGACCCTTCGTCCATTCATTTACAATCTTTGGAAACCTTAGGGTTTGAGAGAAAAAGAGAGAGAGAGAGAGAGAGAGAGAGAGAGAGAGAAGAGAGAAAAATTAAACTCAAGAGAAATTAGGAAATCCAAACAAAACTCTGTCCATTTTATCTCAGAAAATACCTTTGAGAGTTTTAGGGTTTCTTGTACGTAGAATTATCCATCAGTTTTAATCTCTTTTCCAACACCATCACTTCAAAATCAGAACTCGTTTCTGAATGTTGAAGCTTATAGATATGATTTCTAAGTGATATAGTCACATAGGTGTTAGATATAATTTCTTTATCAAGAAATCATACTCTCTTATTGGATTCACTGTGTATATGTTTTATTTTCGTTTAAATCCAACACTCTCTTATTTTTATTTTACAAACTAATTTGAGGGTTTCAAGGTTTAGATCTATGTTTTATCAAGAATTTCATTTTTAAAGGTTCTCTAAAACAAAGATCTGAAAATCAGCAGTTTCGAAAGGATACCTAATTTCAGTATTGTAAATCCTGCATATCATCTTAGAAGAATCTTGTAATTTGTAGGATAATTGTTTGTATCAGTGTATGTGTGTTCATGCATGTGTCTAGGCACTACACACACAAACACCTTCACACAACAACACTGGAATTGTGTGTTAGTTGAGAGCTTTCAACTTCCGAGTTGACGTAAAGAAGGAGCCGAAGGAGATAAGCTGTTGAACGATAAGAAACCAAATCAGAGATTCAATAGTTGGAGTTACCTAACGGAGCTGGTATAACATCTTAACTTAGATTTAAGTCTATAATGTGTGTTTAAGTTTCCTTGCTTGCTTGTACTTTAAAACTTATTCTAGTTATTTTTTTTTATTTTGAGGGGTAGAGACCTCCGTGGATGTTTCCCTATTTGGGTGGGGCTTTACCACGTTGAAATACTTGTGTGCTGTGCGTGTTTGCTAATTCTCTCATCCCTACTGCTCTACAGCTGCTATAATTAAAATTATTTTTGGTTTTCAAAACTTGTTCACTAATATCTGAAATAACTCGTTCATAACTTTTTCTAAACATATCTTGTGTTAATTGGTTTGTTTCCTAAAAGAGTTTCTTCAAGAAATAATTTCGGAACCTACTAGACTATTTTAACTTGTGTTAAACAACTTAGTTAGGTATTTTCAATTCTTTCTCGACGAATTATTTTTTTGTAATCGAATATTTTCTAATTCGTGAATTGTATTCTTGTAATCGAATATTTTCTAATCGGTGAATTCTATATTTGTAGAAAAAAAAGGTCGATAAGCCATATGCCAACTCTAATCCCAATTATGACAACTACGACTTCAATCCTAATGCCAATATCACACGTGTTGATGTGTGGATAGCCTCACACTCTAGGGAAAATGAGATAGTCCCGGATAGTATTGATTCAAGCATGGTAAGTGTTTGCAAACAATAATGATTGATAATATAATGTATATAATTAGTTATGTTCAATGATTTGTTAATATTTTTATTACATAATATATTGTAGGAGAAGGTGAAATCAAAGAATGCCGAGCTTAAATAAAAGGATATTGATCAATCCCAGTCATTGGAAACTGATGCGTTATCCCTAGTATTTTACATAGATAAAAGGGGACGCACTTGACTTATAGGGTCTTCAGTGTCACTATCGTCTATTAAAGCGTCCATGCCAGCCATTGCTTTGCTTTGAATCGAAAAACTAAAAATGAATGTATGAAAGGTCGATTGAACACAATGGAAGCATCTATAAAAGGCATGGAGAACACACTTGTTGACTTGGTTACATTTGTAAAGTCTAATATGCGGAAGCATCACTCCAGCCTCGCAAATGGAGAAAGTGCTATACATGTAACCTCTGCTTCATCTAATACAACACGGTGCTTACTAGAAGATGGTGTGTCATGTGAGATTAAAGGTTGGAATGGTAAGGTGACTGCTAAGGGAAAGATAGACGCGACTGTTTGGGAAAAAGTGCACCCGCACACCGTTGATTATGAGCAAGAGGTTATAGTGATACTAGAAATGATATTTTCCCTCAATGCTGGTCTTTACTTGGGCCAATAGGGTGGAGCTGAGGATTTGAGAGACGTTGGTACTGGAAGATGGATTGTGTGGCCGAAAGCACTTGTCAAGCGTGTTTAATGATTTACAATTTTTATTTTTGTGATATGGACTTTGTAATTAGGGATTTTAATGGTTTATGCTAGGTATTATTGCCTTATATTTTCGTTAGGAACTTTCTATAATGGATTGTATGTCTTTTGTGTTATTATGTTATGTGCATATTTTGATCTCTAACTAATTTTCTTCTTTATTAACTAAAAACTTTTTAACTCCGCCAATGCAAATATATATTTTACATTGCCGGTCCCAAGCCTAGATAAAGGAAGAGAAAAAAGAGTTTGAAGAGTTAGCGAATAATAAGAAGACTTAGTTGATGTCCTCATAGAAAAGTAAGCATCTACTGATTTGATTAATTTCCATTGTTTTAATTATTTCATATTGAATTGATTAGTTACCGATATGTCCCAGTTAACTTGGTTCAAATATCTTATTGACCTCTGCATATAGTCCATGAGAAGGAATCTATTGCAGGCACTAGTGGCTCCATAAACCACCAAGAAGTGAATTTCATTCCACCAAACTTGTCTTTACCAAATCCAACCTTGGCTATGCCTTGTCATACCAAACTGAGTTAGGGCATGAGAGTATCTTTTTATGGTGGGATATGAATACCAAGAGAGATCAAACTTAATAAGAAATAGGATTTGGAATAACTTCCAATGCCAAGTTGGGAACGAAAAGCTAAATTCAAGTCAAATTCTAACGAAAAATACTTTTTAGACATTGATCAATTCCATTGACAAAGTTGTTCTTTTTTGAAAAGTCCATTCCTTTGTTCAAAATATAACTCATCTGACACACTGTGTTAATGTGTAAGAGCTGAAAATTGATATGAATTGTTTATTATGGCTTCTTAGATACTTGCTCATAGGTGTAATTTCTCTACTTTGTTATACATTGGAAAGTTATCGTGACTTGATCTTAGGTTGTTGTTGGTCCATATCTACCAATATGCTTTCTTTCGAACAATCTATGATCAACTGAGACTGTTTGAATTATTCATTTGTTTTTAGGTTTTGTCCTTATGAAATTAGTTGGAAATTAAGTCTATTTAAATCACTAAGTTGTGTTTTAGGTTTTGATCAACTCAGTTGTAAATCAATCACTTACTATTTTTGGTCTTATGAGAACACTCAATATTTGATGGGCATCCATGTCGATTCAGCAAGGGAGATTATTCTATTGACCATTATTATAACTCTGTAAAGTATTAGTATTAGTAAATATACGAGTAACTTAGTCTGTTCTAACCACTCATTCACTATGTTTCAATTTAGGTTCTATGAAATCAGTTGGAAACGAAGAACTTCCCACTTCTAGTCTTGAACGGAAGTTCAAATCTTCAAGGGGCATCTGGGGAATACTGCATTAAATATCTATGAGGGAGAGTAATTTATTGACGGTTATTTTAACTCTTTGAACTTGTTGGTTTTAAATGTAGTTTAATTAATTTTGATGGAAAAGTAATTATATGAAGAGCTTATAGATGTTTGATGCGTAGGCTTGTTCGAGGAATCCTCAAGAATAAAATAACCGAGGTGTTTACACTACAAGAAATTCTCTCCACACTGTTTCAACTTTAGATCCTAACGTGGCACAGTTACATATTTTTTCCTTTTATTATTCTTATTAAGTTTTGTTTTAGCAAAATCCTGAAGATTCATGGATTTGATGATCTATATTTATTTTATTTTATTTTGAATCATGCTTTTCGAAAGTATCCTCTTTATAAAAAGGATAACAAGTGTATATGGTTCCTGCGCAGATACATTTCATGAAGTCAAAAGGAAACGGGATCGAAGAAAAGAGGTGGGGTTTTACTCTGAGTTGATGAACACATAAATTATGTAATTATACTGACTAATGCACCAATTTATCTGGCCATTCTGTATTCCATAATATGTAAAAACATAAGGAATGTCTTGAATTGATATGGAAACAAGGTGTTGGTCATCGTATGTCTAAAGTTTATAATGACAACAAAGAAAAACCTTTAGCGTGTTTATGATTGGTTTTTCTAGAAAAGTGCATGATTATGTAGGTAGGGTTGTTTGAACTAAAGTATCAAAAGTTAGGATTCCAAAGTAATACTCTCTAAGACTCTAGAATACTCAATACGGACATGTGCGTGATTATGTAGGTAGGGTTATCTAAAATAACTACTCCTAGAATGGGAGTATTTGATTTTTATACAAAATATCAAATGATCTTTTTTATACCTAAGAGATATGAAGTTTAGATTACGGTGATATCGGCTATTATTGAGGATGTACACTTATGAATTTCTTGACACTCAACTCAATAATTAGTGAGTGTTATCTATCGTGTATCCTCTAGTGTACGTCACCTGTTACTTTCTGTGAAAAATAACTAAATAAATGCACACCTCACAACCAACTATATTCATTGTCATTTACTTATGTTGTTCTAAAATCATCATATGTTATGTACCCACCGTATCTCTATTCTCAACAGTCATCGTACCACTACCCTTTTTTCGGTGTTGTCGTTGTTGACCATTTTATTGCATTTTTTTCTATAAATGTAAGGGATTCTTATTCTTGTTCATCAAATTTATTTAATTGGGGTAGTCAAAATTAAAGCTCAGATAAGATCCTTGTAAAGAATGAAGCTAAGAAAACTAGTGTTGTTATTACTGTTGGTGACTATTATTGCTCCAATTATTCTTTATACTGACAAACTCGGAACCTTTCCATCTTCCTCGTATAATATTACCCTCCATTCCCTTCCTTTTCCTTCCCTACTTGTTATTAATATTAACCCTTCATTTTTCTGATTTTGTTTTCCACTTTCTCTTTTGGTTCTTCCAGATGGAAACAAATTCATTGAGGATGCCTCCCCAGGTTATATTTTATTATATTGTGTCCAAATTAGGTTTATTTTCCCTTAGGCTTTGTTCCAATTGTATGTGTACAGGAATCATCCACTACTTTAAAAGAACCATTGAGAATTGTTTATTTCAAAAATTCAACCCAATCTCTTCGTAATTCTGATGATTTAACTGGGGATAACTCACATAATTCTAGGCAGCTCACTGAAGGTGTTTATTAATTCATATATATTTATATTCTCTGTAAATTAGGATAAGTTCTATTGTTGTATAGTTTTTCTATATTTCTGTTATTGATGTAAGAGTGGAATTTCCAGAACCAATTGAGCACCAAAATGTGGTATCATCCACAGAGAGCGGTAACATCAGGAAAAGAAAATCTATAAATGAAAATCCCACCAAAAAGGTAACTGATGGAGTACATGAAGCAATTCAGAGTGACCACATTTCACAGAAACTCGAACCCACTCAGCATATTAAAATAGTGGTAAGCTATTATATTTAAGTTGTATACTAATCTGGTGTGCAACCACCCAGCTAAGAAATGTCGTTCTTATTTTAAGGCTTCAGCTACTGAAAGAAGGAACGAAGTTTGGGATCAGTTCTCTATCCTCATGTTGCAGATCGTGTATACAGTCAAGATTGTCTAAACTTAAATAGAATGCCCCTCTTTGTTTGCCTTGTTATACGTTTGAACATTTATGTGATATGTCTTATGCCTAAGTGCAGATTTATGGACTTTTCGTGTATTTACAGACAGTGAAGAGGAACTCGAGAAAAGTTTTGCCAGGATACTGTTGTGTAGCTTTGTTAAAAGGTTAAATGCAGAATTTATCTGTATTTCTCTTCCTCTAAGAATTTGTTGAACTTCCTAATATTAATAACACATTAACATCCATTAAATTGTTTCTTCTGTTTAGAGTTCGAGAGTCTTGAGATGAGCTATTGGTTTCGTTAAATAATTTATCTTGTAGAAATTCAATTCATTTATTATGTTTGCAATTTTGGTTTCCCAAAGTTGTTTAATTCATTTACTAGTATTTAATTTGCAGTAATCTTATCCTTTGAATGGACCGTATGTTTATACACGAGTTAGTATGTTTGGTGATTGGGGTCTCACATATGGACTTCTGGTGAATCAATTAATTAGGAGGGTACCATGGATCGGTTATCTGATTTTATCCCTGAACTAATTGATTTGAGTAAGAACGCACAAGAGAGTGGATGCATGTTTAAGGCTTAGATATGGAGCATGTATCCATTCTAAAGGAATATACAAATCAGGTGGATTTCATCTATGACAACTAGTGCATTTAACGCAATTAGTGCAACAGTTTAACTATCAAGCTGGTCTTCGTCGCATCTTTCATCTTGCATTGGATCTTAGATTGTTTCCAGTGTAGTACGCTATACACTTCAGCTTATGCCGATGTTAAATTTGTCAAAAGGGTTCAGCATGATCAATGATGGATGTATTCTAAAGGAGACCTGCTTATTTGGATCCATTATGCACATTGGTAATATAATTTCACCCACCGTGGCTTTTAATATGTATGTTCTTATTTTTAATTTCATGAGTTCAAATTAAAAAAAAATAAAAAAATGTCCTCATATCAGTATCTGGTTGATGAATTTCATTTTTGGAGACTATTAAAAGTCTGTGAATTTGAGTAAATCAAAGAAAGCATCGTCGTTTTTGTATGGTTTTTCCTTTCGGAAGTTATTCATAGACACCTTTAGCTGTTTATATATCTAGTATCTATTTTAGGGAAAATAGTTGGTTAAAATATTACTCCTCAAATGCTTAGAGAAATGTGGAACATGATAGGTGATGAGAATTTAGAATATAAGAATCTCCCTTTAGAAATAATGGTGAAAAGGTTGTCTTTGTGATTAGTTTTCTTGGCAACCAAATTTATTTTGAAATAAAATTTTACCTTTAGGCTTTGAATTTTTTTTAAGTTTCGAAAATAAAATGTTTTTTTCTAACTGAAGTTCATTTATTTACTCGGGGAAGTCTTTTATGTTTTATTTGGCGTTGACGTTTAACTTGTTATTTATTGTTACTGTTAATGGTTTTGTTTTTGAAAATTTGGTATTTATATTTATCATCTTGATTTTAGAAGTGCGCATTTTGATATGATCAGGTGGTTGCTGTTCTGAGAACTGTAAAGATGTGGATGTCGGAGCCAAAAATGTTCAAGTAAGCCTAAAATTAATGGATACTTGTATTTTTGGTCATTTTCTTTGTTTTTCTAAAATGGGTACTTTTATTTTTGTTTTTTTGCAATAGGTATTTGTGGGCATGATTAATGCTGCTGAATTATTTGATGGGTAATGGTGTTTTTGGTTCTTTTATTACAGTTGGTAGAGAAGGATCCCGAAACGGTTATATCTTTATTTTGGACAACCATTAATGCGTGAGATTGAGTGAATAGTGCTTTAAAAGATATGACTATATCTTTTGTTTTGAATTTTATCTTGAGATATATTTTTTATCTTTCAGATGAAAAAAATGTTTAACGAATTTAATTTGTTATTGATTGACCGAGTAGATAATTGAATTGCTTTGGATGAGGTCATTGTGGCCAATTTTTTTTTTATTTGTATCGATATTTGTAAGTGTTTAAAACCTTTACTATATGCCAAACAGTAACGGTTATAAACACTTATATAATGTCAAACAGTAACGAGTCTAAACACTCATTAATTATCAAACAGTAACGGTTTTAATCACTCATCAAATGTCAAACAGTAACAGTTTTATACACTTATTAAATGTCAAACAGTAACGGTTTTAAACACTTATTAAGTTTTAAACGCTTATAATTGGTTAATTAGAGCACACACACACACACACATATATATATGGAAATATTAACGATTGAACCGTTACTAATTTCAATTTGTAAGTGTTTTGAAACGTTATAAATAAATTATAACCCGTTATTTTATAACGGTTTAAAACCGTTACTGTTTGATTTGGAAGTGTTTAAAACACTTATAAAACAACGTTTTTGGTGTAGTGAACACGACACGATGACATGTTCTCTTTAGCTTGGCCGCCATGTCTTCAACAAATGCGTCATAGGCTTGAAAGGTCACTAACTCACGTACTAAACTATGACTCAACGGTTTTGTCTGAACACGGAATTAAACCAAACTACATACAAATTGACTCCATTGAACATTTGTCCTTACAAATAATGCCATTGATTTTCACTGCTGTCCTTGAACTTTATATCATTAAATTTCTAATACTTGTAATATAAACTTGTTCTAAGTTTTTATATATTTGAAAATAGTGAGGGATTGTTTTATATTTTTAAATTGTTGAGTATTTAATTTGTTCTTCTTGTCATTCTTGTTGGGAGAGAAAATAGAAGAATATATGTAGTTTCTATGTCTTACATAAAATTTTACATAAACAAAGTCACGACACGAGGCACATGTTCGCATGACATGCGAGTTCTCGGCCTATGCCGCTTTGATGGCATAATTTGCACGTGTGCACTGTCGCTAGGATCATATTTTCTTTGAAGTTTGTGAATGTGAACAAGATCATGTGGTGGTGCTATTTGATCAAGAGGGACATTTTTTGTGCTTTTTGATCAAACTAATTAGAAGAGAAGAAGTATTATATATAAGACATTGTTCTTAAAACGTGCATTGCAATTTACAATAACTTATATCCTTAATTAATCTATGTTCTTCCATCATTACATTTCCACAAATATGGTTTTAAATAAGACGGTGGTCTCCTCGCAAATTACTGTAAAAGGCACAAGCGCATGATTTTCTTATCATTCAAGAAATATAATTAAAATGTGCTAAGTAACTTAATTTTGAAGTCTCTGGCTTCAACATCTAAGTGGGTGCTTTCTCCAAGAGGGAAAACTTGTTTTTTTGTTGTTGCAATGTGGATATCCTAAAATCTCAATTTTATTATGTTACACAAAAAATCTAATTTGATAGAGCTAGTGAGGAAATATGCCATTCAATGCTTTAATATCAGGTGACTAGTGGACATTAATTGAAATCAAAGTTACCAAAAGGTCAATTAATTAAGGGTTAATTATAACTAGGATCCTTGAACTTTGCCTCTATTGGCACTTTCCCCCCCATTCTTTCAATTTTTTCAATTTAGACTCCTAACTTTGAAAACGGCTACAATTTACCCGTGCTGTCCAACTCTGTTAACTTTTGGTCAAAACTGTTAGTCATGTGCGTGGCACATGGCTTTAAGCAAAGACATTTTTGTCCAAACCTAATTATTTTTTTAAAAAATCTTTAAATAACAGAAAAACATTTAAAAATTAAGAAAATACCAAAAAATATTTTGAAATTAAAAAAAAAACTTGGAATAAATTATGAAAATATGAATATATATTTATAAATTCTGAAAATACCAAAAAATATTTACAATTTATGAAATTCTAAAAACTAATTGATGAAAATTTATTTCCCACAAAAAAAATTATTCCCGCCAATAAAAAATGATTTTCATCGATATAAATTATTTTCAGCAAATAAAAATTATTTCTAGCAATATAAAATTATTTCCATCATTTAAAAAGATTCCAGCAAATAAAAAATAATTTTTACCAACAAGAAAATGATTTTCAGTAATTAAAAAACTATTTTTAACAAAAAAAAAATGGTTTCAATAAAAAATGGTTTTTCCAAGATAAAAAATTATTTCCAGCATATAAAAAGTTATATTCACAAAAAAAAAGATGATTTCCTGTAATGAAAAAATTAAATCCGACAAACAAAAAATGTTTTTCATAAATAAAAAATGGTTTTCCCAAGATAAGTTTTTTTCAAGCAAATATAAAAATAATTTCAGTAAATAAAAACAAAATGAAATAGAAACCCTATCAGTAGCCCACTCCGCCCCCCCCCCCCCCCCCCCCCAACACCAGCCCCTCCGCCCCAGATCGGCTCCAGATTTATTCGTGTGTGTGTGTGTGTGTGTGTGCGTGTTTGTGAGAGAGAGAGGGAGGGGGAGAGGAAGTAGAGAGAGAGAGAGAGAGAGATCTTGTGTGTGTGTGTGTGCGTGAGTTTAAAATTAAAAAATAAAATAAAATACTCTTTTAAATGACCAAGTTATCCCCACTTAAAACATATGTGCCACGCACGTGACCATTCTCCCGCCAAAAAACAAACGACTGTCACGTTTTTGGACGATTTGAACCGTCATTGAAACTATAGGGTGATATTTGAAAAAAATTGAAAGAATTGGGGGGGGGGGGGGAAGTGCCAATAGGGGCAAAGTTTAGGGGGCCCTAGTGTAATTCACCCAATAAGTAAAGTAATGTTAGAAAGGTTTGAACGTTAAGTTATTAATATTACAAATGGGGGCAACTGAATTCAAATGTTGTTTGTTTGTCAATGGGGCCTAAATGATAACAAAGAGAGCAAAAAAGCCGATATTCAAAGATAAATTATGAGCACTTAAAACAAAATTCAAACATTGTTTATCAGTGGGGCCTTGCCTGCAGAAGTGGAGCATAACAATAAAAATCCAGTGTGAGCTTAAAGGTTCCCTAATTTTGGGGGGCATCTTATTTTGGGTCTGTATTTCTTAGTTCAGTTCAGTGACTAGGACTCGCTTAAAACATTTTTTTTATAAATAAAAGTAATACTTAATTCCCTTCCTTTGTACAAAGTTACTCATTTAGAATCCAAGTACTTGCTTGATTGAAGCTGCATTTTCGTAATGTTGTATTAGTAAATTCGCATTTGAAATTTGAGATGAGGTAAGAAAAGAATTTGAGATCTTAATTCAAACACTTCAGTCTTCACATATACTCTTTAAACAAGTTTTAAGATTTTATATACAATTTTTCTACTTTTGAGATAATAGAAACTTAAAAATAATATATCCAATTCTTTCCGGTTATGGTGAAATGGAGAAAAGCAGAGTATAATGATTTATGGTGTCTCTTTTTCAAACTTGGCTACCAAAATAATCCTCATCCTAGTGGGAGTTAGATTTGCTAGATTTATACAATAATACAACTTTGAGTTAACATCTCAACCTTTTGTTCATGTTAAATTACCAAGTTCAACTTATTTTATTAGAGAATAAATTTTAAGAATAATTATTTTTAAAAACAAAGTAGATAATGCGTTTTTTTACTTTTTCAAACTATTTGTTAGAAAGTATTACACAGAACCATGCAATTAAAAAGGAAAAATTTAGGGCCAAACTTCTTAAATCATCACTAGTCACTTGCCTTTTGTTTTATCGACTCTGGATGATAACCCATCATGATGTTCCAAATTCTGTAGTCTATATTTTACTGTGAATAAGGTCGCGAAGAAGGAAGGTTAAAGGTTTGCATGGGGTTGGGAATGGTTAAGGCTTGGGATTTTTTAAGTATCATTCCGTGGCACTTTCTTACAATTTGTCAACTGATATAATGTGGTTCAGTCAATATAAATTATGTTTATCATAGGGAAGAATTAAATTTCCCTTTGAGAATAATCCGATATTTAAATAAAACACCTCAATAATTTCACTCAAAGCTACAAAGATATACTCTTTCAAGTGGTACAACTCCTCTCCACGACTGCATTTACTTGTTTATTTTCAACATTCACTTTTGTATTTATTTTCTTTGCCCCAACTAGTACTCACGATTGCGAAATGACAACTTTTAATAATGTCACCGAAAAGCCTTTGAAAAAAGTCCACAATCCGAAAAGTAAAAGAATGGGATTTTAAGTTTTGAGTTGCGGTTTTTGTTTTCGCCTTTGTCCCACATCGATGGAGTATCCACTTTGAGTGTGGTAATCAATAGAAAAACATGGACTATATAAGTGTGTAATTTAAGGCATGATAATTGTTGCGGGATAATAATTGTTGTGGAATAGGAGTGGCTCACTTAAAATGGGCTTCACCCACACATTATTGTGAGCTTGTCTGCCCTACCTTGAGCTTGGGCTTGAGATTGAGCTTAGTTGGACGACATAATTTTTGGGACAAAATTAACATGGCTATTTTGTTAACAAAAGATGAACTTGAATATGGATTGGTTTTTAATTATAAATTATTTTAAAATATCTTTTAAAACATATATATAGACAAAGTCTTAACTCACTTTGAACACTTTTCCCTTAATCATCTCCCCACGTTCTTTTCAGTTTCCTATTTAATGTTCAGATTTTTCTCTATAAAACAAGAGCTCCCCTCATAATTTTCATAATCTTAAAAAATTAGTATGTCTCTCCAAAAAATCTCACATGTTCGAGATAAAAATGTAGAACTTCTTGAACATGTGGCTATCATTTTTAATGCAATCAATGGTGTCTATTCTACCTCTTATCATGGTCATTGTAAAGAACATTTCATTATAATTAGCAAATGGGAATTCAAACGATCACTCTTGGGTGAAAAATAAACTAAACCTACAAACTGATAACAAGAATTGGGTTGTGTTGGAATTTTCAAAATTAATTGGGTATCAATATTGTGTAAATGAGTTTTTATTTTGAGGATTTTATTTTGGGTCTTCTTGTAGAGAGCGAACTTAAGAAAATGGGTGTAAATAAGATGAGTATAGTTTAAAAGTCCCACATAGAAACTTTACTCAAAAGTGAAAGGGTATACAACAAAAAGACAAAAGATGACTATTAGTCTTATAATCAAAGAGACTATGGTATGGTGCTTTGCGGAAGTGCAAAGCACAACCAATGTCGACACGTGATGCGAGTTCGCGTGACGTGCGAAAGAGTAATTAGGCTACTTAAGGCGCATTGGATGCTTTGATGGTGCACTTGGCACTTCGCATCGCTGCTCGAAGCGTGGGAGCCTAAATTTTTGTCAAAGTCAACCAGATCGACGATTGTGGTTAATTGATATGATTAAAGGATGTTATAAACCAATCGGGTTGATATCAATCGTCGGATTGACTCATGGCGATTCGTAGAGGGTTAGCCCATTCGCTTACAATGAAATGCCAAATCTGGATCTCGTGTGATGGAAAGAATTCCGAACAGACACGATCCAACGGCTGCTAAGCAGTGGACCTGAAAGGATGTGACCATTTATGAACGAACACTAAAATGGTTAGAAAAGTAGTTCCAGGCCTCTGATTTGTGCATCGAAAATTATTTAGTTCTCCTCTCTCTGGCCTCTACCTTTTGGCATTATCAGGTTAACATTTTAGAGTGTTCTTGGTTTGATCCAATCGTAGATAATTTGCATCAAAGAAGTGACATTACTGCATTGTATCCTGAAGATAAATTTTTATTGTAAACTCCATTGTGTACTTGCGGTCATCAACCGAAGGGGATAAATATTGCCTAGCGTGCCTTCCAATAAGTTAGATTCAATTTTTTTTATTTCTTTCATAAATTTCTAACAGTTTTAGGCAATATTCTTTTGAAAATATAGATGGAAGGAACGGTGGAACAATCTATTTAAGTTATGAGTCAAGATTTGGTTAAACCAAATAGTTTTGATGGCAAAAATTTCACCCGTTGGTAAGAGAAAGTCATGTTCTTTCTCATATCACTCAAAATTTATATTCTTATGGTGGACTTGAACCTCTTCCCGAACCCATACCTTAAGGTACTGAAGATATCATGCAAAAATGTGTGAAGAGGAAAAAAGACAAATTTTTGTGTCAATGACACATTCTTAATACATTATCTTAAACCGTCTATAGTGCACATCAAATGAATTCTACAACAAAGGAATTATGGAAGTCATTGGAGAATAAATATCAAAATGAGGAAGCGAGTAACCGTAAGTTTATTTTTTTAATTATATGGATAATAATAAATATGTCATTGCACAAGCCCATGAACTCCAATAAATAGTTTAGGATCTTAAAGCCGTTGGAATAAATCTTTAAGATCAATTTTAAGTGTGTGTGGTTGTTTTTAAACTTCCTTTCGCTTGGAATGCATTTAAGAAGAAAAATAATCATGATGAAATTAAATACACAATTTAATACCTTCTTTGTCGTTTTCATATTAAAGAAGATTCTCATATTAGGGAGAAAAAGGAAGATAAAAATGATAATCATTTTAAGGAAAATATGGTTGATGATAAAAAATCTAAGGATACCAAAGATTCCAAACTTAAAGCAATGAATGATTTAAATTTCAAAAACCAGGGTGAAAATAAAAAGAAGAAGGGTAAATGCTACTTCTGTGACAAACCAGGTCATTTTTGTCGAGAATGTCGGCTTAAAAAGACGACATTTCAGGAAAAACAATTGATAAAGGAAACCAACAATGTTGAAGATCTTATTGCGATGGTGTGTGAAGCAAATTCTGTGCATAATGAAAGTGGATGGTGCTTGGATACCTGCGCAACAGTTCATATCTACAAAGATTGTTCTCTATTCGAAACATACCAAGAGATCAATGGAAAATAAGTAAAGATGGAAAATAATCTACGCACCAAAGTAATTGGTAAGGGCACAGTGGAATTAAAATTGATGTCTAGGAAGGTTCTTACTTTGATTGATGTACTTCATGTACCGAAAATGTGTAAAAATCTTGTGTCTGGAGACAATCTCAATAAGAGAGGTTTCAATCTAATGTATGAATTGGATAAGGTTATCATATCCAAGAATGGTCAGTTTATTGTAAAAAAGGTACTCTTTTAATGACATTATCAAATTTAATATAATAAATGATATCAATTTCGTTTATATAGTTGATTCTATATCTTTATGGCATAATAGATTAAGTCCTGATAGTTATATAAGTATTCAAAATATGACTAGTTTGGATTAATTTCTGATTGTAAAATAAACCATTATGTTAAATGTGAAATTTCTACTCAATCTAAGATAACTAGAAAGTTATTTAAATATGTTGAGAGGACATCTGAAATGCTTGATCTCATACATATGATATATGTAATATGAAGAGTACCGTCACTTGTGGAGGAAATAAATATTTTTTTAACATTTATCGATGTTTACTCTAAATATGCATATACATATTTACTTAAAACTAAAGATGAAGTAGTCGAGAAATTTTCGAATTTTAAAGTAGAAGTTGAAACTCAATAAAATAAAAAAATAAAAGTCCCACGATCCGACAGAGGTGGTGAATACTACGACCCAATATTAATATGCCCAATATTGGCACTAGCCGCGAACGATACAGACATGCTGCGACCATATTAGGACATCATGCCACTGCCTGGGTCAGACAGGGCGCGACTATCTCCAACTCCAGGGGCTCACTTGACAACTGTCTTGGAAAGATTCTCCGATCTTACAACTTACCCACATATCACGTGTTTTGTGCACATGACACCACATTTATAACTTCTATAAATAGAAGTTCTTAACTCACAAATAAGGGGACGAATCACTTGGCGAAGACCTGCCAAAGTATTTACGGTACCTCTCTCTAGAAGTCACCACACTTGGGGGCTTATCCCCTGCCGCAACCATACAGGATTATCCTTTATAGGCCGTATCCTAGACTGCCAGCCTTACTGTATTCATGTATTCTCCACTCTTCTCTCTCTTGTACACCTCTAAGGGTACCTCAATCTTGTACTACACAATGTATATAATGAGATTAGGGTAAAAAAGTGGACGTAGGCTCGTTTTTATAGCCGGACCACTCTATATCTTACGTTTATCTCCTTTTACTTGCTTTATTTCTATTTTATACTTGATATGGTGGTTGAGAATGATATATGTCCAATTTCTCTCATCATCATTTTGGCATCTTCTATGGAAAACGAGGTGTTACATATAGTTTCCTTTATATTTTAAGGTTCCTCACACCTTATTTCATCCATGAGGCCCATATGACACTATTCCATGGGTGAGATCTGGGTTGTGGAGCTCATATTTTAACATATAAACCCCATGAGGGGGTCGTTTATTTCTAGCTCCCCTTTTTTATGACCTTGGACTATTTCCTATACCCCAATGATGTTGCCCTACCTAGTTAGTATTGAAAAACACAAAGGGCTAAGGCCTTGTAAAGGTGGGTAACCAGGGATGAGCATTTATTCATTTATCTCTACTTTTAACCCATATGATCTAGGGTTTTACTACCAAATCTGTGTTATTTTGGCACTTGAAGACTGTTTTGTCTTTGGTAGACTCCAAGTAGGCCTTTTTTGGTCATCTTCTATGAGCAGATCTTGTGTCTCACTTCCACTGCTTCTGGATGGATGCGACCTGAAAGCTTAATTGCCTATAAGTTGTAGCCCCCCCACTGCACTTGGTATGTTTTTACTTTTTCAGTTCACTTCCTGGAGAATAGAGGCTCATGTATAAATTGTCCTCGAATTCAATTCTGGTGATTTTCCCTTGGGAAAGCCAGGATATTAACCTCATGTATACAATAAGTCATGGCCACAGCAGTATAATTTTATGAAAAGGGTGCAGATTACCAAAGACTGCATCCCTGTTACTATACTTGGCTTTTCTCTACATTCTATAGTATTCTCATCACTATTTAGTTCATCTTATAGTATATATTTCTAAAGATTGACATAATAGAAGTCATGGAAGGAAGCTCTAGGTCAGGTCCATAGCAGAATGAAGATATTGCTCAACTGTTGAACTAAATAAACCACCTATACAACAGTCAAGCCTCACTTTAAGGACTAGTCAACCTCTTGGCATAGAGGGTTTTGATGCTGGAGTCTGTAGCCTTCACTTTAATGCATAAGGTCGCAGTACCAGAGGCCATAGAAGATAAAGCCGCAGCCAAAGTCCTGAAGAAGAAAAGAAAACAGGAGGAACCAAAGACAAAAAAATCTTATGATGACTATACTCCACTGATTGGTAGTGTAGAGGGGGCCTGAAGGTAATCCTGGGATTAGGGATAATCCACTAATTAGCAACAGTGTTCTGAGGATAAGCTCAAGCGTGGCAAACTCAAGCGTGGCATCTTGGCGAGGCAGCTCAGCGTGGCAACTCATATATTAGCTTATTGTTTTAATCACATCGTACTTTCATTATTGATTTCTGTAAGCTCTAACGATTGTAATGACGTAACGATAATAACTAAAGGGTTTTGTATGAGGTCAAACGGTACTTGCGAGAGACCAGGCTTGGCAGGGCCTGGGAGAGCTTTCATGCTCTATCGAATGACCTCACTGTGGGAACTTTAGAGGGACCTGGTTTGGAGGATTGAGAAGTAAGGCACCGTTGGGGCTTGTCCTGACCACCTTAGATACACCTGGTAAAACACCGAAGGACCCTGACCGTGGAACCTCAAGCGGAGCAGCTTGGAGTTCTATCGGGCATTAAGTTATGGACCAAACAACCCTATACTTAATGTCACATCTACTATGGGTGATGTCACTAGCCATCTAAACGTTTGTCAGACATACACTTGAGTAAACCGCTGTGGTATTTGGGGCTGTCAGGTAGTTGGTGAACCACCTCTGCGACAACAAACCCCTGACACACAGTGGATAGGCAAAAGGCATGTCTTGGCATTTAATGTTTATGACGTGGAGACAACTAGTGCATCAGGCATTTAATGTTGTGACATAAAGTATGAGGGATGTCTTTCATACTCTTTAATGACTGAGTTGCCTCGGGGGTGGTGTGGGGGGCTATTTAAGGACCCCAACCACCTTTGAGGAGAGGATGATCTTTTTGGAGAATTAAGAAAAAGAATCATTGCAAACTAGAGAGTTCACTGACTCACCATTGTCATTTATTGCGAAGCTTTTAATATTTGACAGAGATTCTTGAGGGAGTTTGGTGTGTTGCTACCTGCCTATCAGGATGTATCTAGGGTGCTTATTTCCCTCTCCCTCTAGCTAAGTCACTTCTAAAGTTCATTATTATTCCCTGAGTCATACACGAGAGGCTTTGTGAGTTTAAACTGAGTCCATCTTCATTGAGTTTTGTGTGTGTGTTTCCTATAATTAGTCTAGGGTGTTGGCTAATTTAACTCGTGGTTACCATACTCAATAGGGGTTACGCCTCCACATATATAATCTAAAGTACCCTCTTACATTTGGCGACTCTGCTGGGGAGGCATCCTTCTAGAGAAGGAGTATGGCGCAGGATAACGCTACTAGAAGACTCAATTTTGATGACATACAGCATAATGAAGAACAAGCTGCAAGGGAGCAGGAGGCCCTAAGAGATGGGGCTCCTCGGGGAGAGATACCGCTGGCTCCAATAACGATAGGCGTCCCAGGGGCTGCACAACCCTCCACGAGCGTAGGGCTGGGACCTACCCAGATGGCGCTCCTCATGAGCAAATTTTACGAGTTTTTGCAAACCCCAGTAGCTTCCACTATGCTGGGAGGATTGGAGACTAGTGCCTTCGTGACACCAGGAGTGGCCCCAGGGGCCCCACCAGGGGCAGGCGTTACGGGAGCGGTACCAGCAAGTGTACCCTCTGTTGTGAATCCCACTGTGGGCGGCTCAGGCGTTTCAACGGTGCAACCGATAACGTTCGCTCCAGTTGCAACGAGCGCTCAACCATCTGCTCCGTTGCAGGTGGCCCCAGTGGCCTCGCCCCTGGAAGAGATGAGAAAAGAGATGCAGAAGGAGATGCTGAAGTTCATGCAGTCTTCCTCGCAGGCTGTGGGCGAGGTGGCAGCAGTCTACGACGACTTCCGGACACCTTACCCCCAGGAGTACAATGACGAACCCTACCCGAAGGACTATATTCCCCCTACCTTTGAAAAATATTCAGGGAAGGGGGGGAACCCGAAGGAGCACATCAAGCGTTTCGTCGAGCACCTGGGGGCGCATTGCAATGACAAAAAGCTTAGGCTGAGGGAGTTTTCCAAATCCTTGACTGATAAGGCCTACACTTGGTACTCTCACCTGCCTCCCAATAGTGTCTCCACGTGGGAGGAGATGCACGTATTGTTTGTCCAAAAGTTCTTCTTGGCAGAAGATGAGTTCACCCTAACCCAACTTGGCAGGGAGAGGCAAAGGCCAGGAGAGGAGGTAGTGGCCTATATCCGAAGGTTTAGGGAAAGGTCCCTTGACGTGAGGGAAGAAGCTAAGGAGGCCAGGTTACTACAAATTTGTGCTGAGGGATTACTTCCTGAGTATATCTGTCACTTGATCAATGAGACACGCGAGGGAACTTTTTCAGCTTTCTTAAAATCTGCAAGAAATATATCGTTGGTGGTGCGACCTAGCCCGGTAGTAGCCCCCATGATGTTCAGACAGACGATACAACCCATCGGGGGAAGGACTCAGGCCCCACGGGTAGGATATGTCGAGAGAGAAGATGGGGGCAAGGCTCAGAGGAAGGACAACAAAAGAAAGTTCGGAAGGGATAGGGAAGACCCGCCACCGTTGCCTTGTACGGTGGAGGAGGCTATGAGTTGCTATAACGCAATGGTCCAAGGCGGAACGGTTTACGAGCCAAAAGGTGTCCCGATAGAGGAGCCCGACGTGGCAACTATGGCCAATCCCAAATATTGTCAGGTGCATCGAAAGGTCCAGCATCCAACAGAAAGCTGCTTCACGCTGCGAAGAATCATAGACAAGTACGTGAAGGCGGGAACGCTGCAAATTCCCCCACAAAACGTTAACAATAACCCGCTCCTGGCGCATGGGGCCAATGTTGTGACGGCCTATGATGAAGAGGTAGAGCGAGAGGGGAGGGGGTAACGAGGGAGTTCGATAAAGCACTTGAGTATTGCACTAGAGGAATGGCCAACGTAGTTCTGGCGTATGATGAAGCAAGTGCTAGGGACGCAGAATACGCCTATAGCGTTGAGGGCGAGGAAACAGGTCCAGTCATAGAATACAGCGCAGTTTCAAAATCCCCAAAGTTCGCTTGGTTCTTCGATCAAGTGGGGATACCAAAGGAGAGCAGACTGGAGATAACTCGGGCGATCCTTGACATCGCGAAGAAGGACGCAGTTCCCTCGCTGAAATGGAGAGGACCCATGGCGAGCCGGCATTTCTAAGATCGCGCGTTTGGACTTAAGAACGCGGGAGCTACTTATCAAAGAACAATGATGGCCATTTTTCACGATTTCCTCCACAAATTTGTAGAATTCTATGTGGATGATTTGGTCATCAAATCGAAGAAGGAGGAGTCCCACCTAAATGACTTAAAGAAGGTGTTTACTCGATGTAGGAAGTATAAACTAAGGATGAACCCATTGAAGTGCGTCTTCGGAGTAACATGTGGGAAGTTTCTGGGCTTCGTGGTTGATCGACAAGGGGTGCAGATGGACCAGGATAAACAACGCGCGATCTTAGAAATGCCGTACCCAAGAACGGCGAAGGAGCTAAAAAGCTTCCTCGGAAAGGTCTCCTACCTCAGAAGATTTGTACCAGGATTGGCCGAGGTAACACACCCGTTGATGCAACTGCTGCGAAAGAACACAAAGTTCAGGTGGGAAAAGGATCACCAGGAGTCCCTCGATGAGTTGAAGAAACTGCTCGTTTCACCGCAAATCATGGTTCCTCCACAGGCAGGAGCACCGTTGCAGCTATACCTCACCTCCACTACAAGGTCCGTTGGAGCTTTGCTGGCACAGGAGATCGACGGGCAAGAACGGCCAGTGTATTACCTCAGTAGGATCATACATGGGCCGGAGATTAGATATAGCAGCCTAGAAAGGCATTGTTTGGCCTTAGTCTTTGTAGCACAAAAACTTAGACATTATATGCTGTCTTTTACAATTCATATTGTAACTAGATGTGATCCTATTAAGTACTTGTTGGCTAGAACTATCTTGATTGGCAGGGCAGCTAGGTGGTTCCTTATTCTCTCCGAATATGATTTAAAGTGTGTGGTTCCTCGTGCTATCAAGAGCCAGGCGTATGCTGATCTGTTGGCAATCTTTCCATCAGGAATGTTTGAACCACCTAAAGAAGACATTCCGGGAGACGACTTACAAGCCAACTATCTGGACACAACCGATGAGGAATGGACGATGCAGTTCGATGGGTCTTCGGCTGAAAAAAAAGGAGGGGCAGGGGTCATCCTTTCAAAAGGAACGGAGGAAATTTGCCTTTCCTATAAACTAGATTTCCCTTGCTCCAATAACGAAGCAGAATACGAAGCGTTGGTATTAGGGTTGCTGGAGGCTCTTCGAAGGGGAATTCGTTCACTCTGCATCAAGGGTGATTCGAACTTAGTAATTCAGCAAGTTAATGGAGAATATGCGTTGAAACACATGAATTTGGCACCGTACAGAACGATCATTCAAAGGCTCCTCAGCCAGTTCCATCGGGCCAAAATCAGAAGACATCCCAGAACAATGAACCGACATCCAGACGCTTATGCCACTATTGCTCAAAAGATGGTCATGAGGAGCGATACGACTATTGTTACGATCCAACGAAGAACAGCTCCTTCGGTGATACAGTCAATACTACCGACGGAGGGAGACGCGGGTTGGAGAGGAGAGGTCAGGAAGCAACTGGAGTCTGGCGAAGGAGCTATGGGACTCAGAGAGTTGGCCCAATACTTTACAAACCAGGGAAATCTTTACTTCAGAAATGCAGGGGGATGGTTATCGAGATGCATTGGGCCAGAGGAGGCAGAGCGGAGGTTGAAGAAAACACATGAGGAGCACTGTGAAACAACTGAGATACCTCTTTATAGGAGAATTCAAAGAGGGGGATATTTTTGGCCTAAAATGAAACAAGATGCGGCAGAACTACAACGGAATTGTGATAAGTGTTAGCTATTTTTCGAAGCAGCTGAGTGCCATTTCATTGAAGCCCAAACAGACTGGAGGCAGCCCTATATCGACTTTATTCAGGGTGGAATTGTCCCAACGGAGAAATTGGATGCGATGGGACTAAGGCGAAGGGCCCCGAGGTTCTATATCCAAGAGGGGCAGCTTTATCGAAGGGGGTACTTCAACAGGCCGTTGCGTTGCATTACAAAAGAAGAAGCAACTGAGGTCCTCAAACAAGCCCATGACCCAGCTCACATGGGAGGGGCCAAGTTATATGATCAGCTGATGACGTTGGGGTATTATTGGCCAACGATGGAGAAAGACTCCGCCGAATTTGTCCGAAAATGCAAGGCTTGCCAGCTTCATGGAAATATGATCCATGCCCCATCGGTGGACTTACACTCTCTGGCAACGCCTTATCCTTTCCACACTTGGGCGTTCGACCTCGTGGGGGCGATACATCCTTTGTCGAGGGGTAAGATATGGATACTGGTAGCAACGGAGTGCTTTACAAAATGGGCTGAAGCAATACCACTTAGAAGGGCAACGGCTGGAGTAGTGAGTAGCTTCATCAGAGAGTATATCATTTGCCGTTTTGGGATCCCAAAGGTTATTCTCTCAGATAATGGGACTCCCTTCGTCAACTCAGAAGTAACGATGCTCACAGACAAGTACTCCATTGTTCATCACACTTCAACGGTAGCATACCCGAAGGGGAATGGTCAGGCTGAAGCAACTAACAAAACTCTGGTTAATATCTTGGCTAAAACGATGGAGGACTTTCCAGGATCGTGGGATGACAAGATACCAACAGTGTTGTGGGCCTATCGAACGACGAAGAGGAAGCCCACAGGGTACACTCCGTTCTCCCTTGTCTATGGGGCTGAGGCAATTCTTCCAGTAGAGTTGGAAGTTCCCTCGGCTCGATACGCCTTGCGAAGCAGCATGCTCCCTCAGAACAGGCATGTGCAGTTGGAGGCATTGGATGAACACAGAGACAACGCGATGCAACATTTTCAAATGTATACAAAGCAGCTCTCTAGGGCATATGACAACATGGTAAGACCAAGGAGGTTCGTGGAGGGAGATCTCGTTTTGAAGGCAGCAGTGAAACACATTAGGGGACTTCCTCTGCCAAAGTTCGCAGCCAATTGGGAGGGACCTTTCATCGTGAACGAAGCTCATGATTCAGGTTATTGCCTAATTTCTAAGTTGGAGGAAGATAGGCCATTCAAAATTAACAATAAATGGCTGAAAGTATATCATGTGTAGACAGTTTGTTTGTACCATCGATGTATTGGGTCTTCTTATTATGAATATACAAGTTTTACTGATGATATGAAATATAGACATTGATATGAAAGCAAGCATAACTCAGAGATAAACTAAACAACGTACATTCTTCCATTCATTAAAGAAGAGAGCATTACAAGCAAAATAGGGAACTACTGCCCAGGAATTACATGAATGAAAGAAAGAAAATATGTACAGGAGTTTTACTACGCTAGGAGAAACCACAGATCCGGGGAAGAGAAAAAATCCCCGGGGAGGCCCGAAGAAGCTGATGCAAACGAATTTTGAGCGTTGACAGCAACCTCTAGCCTGGTTTGCACCTGGGCGCGTTCAATAAGGAGCTTTTCCCGTTTTAGCTTAGCCAAACGCAGAGCTTCTTCGGCTTTCGTTACTTCTTCATCGGCCGATTCCAAAAGAGGTGCCAGCTCGGCTAACTTAACCTCCTCAGCCCGTTGGTCCTCCTGGTACCTTATCAACACTTCCCTCTGGCCGATCAGTTGCTGGTTCTTCAAAGTCTTCAGATGTGTTATAAGCCAGTCAAAACGGAAACCATCACGCCCCAACTCCTTCAGAAAACCTAGAAATTGGTTGAGAAGGGATCTGGTAACACTGGCAGTGGGGGTACTAGCAATTTCAGCAACAACGATCGCCATGCCTTGCAGCCTGTGACTCATCACATGAATATTTGAGCGCAGGCAATCCGGTGTGAAGGTCTCAGGATGGTGATCCACCAATTGTTCAATCACCAGCCGATGGTTGACGGGCATTTGAGGAGATTGCCGAAGCACCATGAGACAGAACGAGTGAGGAGCTAGGTCGGGAAGAGGGACCTCACACCCAGATTCGCTCTCGACTGCAGCACCAGTCGTAGAACCTTGATCATCATGAATAGAATTTTCCGAAGCATCAGGTTCTCGGAAGGGCGAGCCTACAGGTGAGAGGACTGGGGGCGAATCTTCCCGAGCAACCTGAAAAGAAAAGCCCAAATAAGGATATGAAAAATCTTAACAAGCGTTTTCGTTGTTAAGTCACCGTTATAAGGTGGAGTTTATGAAAAATCTTAACAAGTGTTTTCGTTGTTAAGTCACCGTTATAAGGTGGAGTTTGCGAAAAAATCTTAACAAGTGTTTTCGTTGTTAAGTCACCGTTATAAGGTGGAGTTTATGAAAAAAACTTAACAAGCGTTTTCGTTGTTAAGTCACCGTTATAAGGTGGAGTTTATGAAAAATCTTAACAAGTGTTTTCGTTGTTAAGTCACCGTTATAAGGTGGAGTTTGCGAAAAAATCTTAACAAGTGTTTTCGTTGTTAAGTCACCGTTATAAGGTGGAGTTTATGAAAAAAAACTTAACAAGCGTTTTCGTTGTTAAGTCACCGTTATAAGGTGGAGTTTATGAAAAATCTTAACAAGTGTTTTCGTTGTTAAGTCACCGTTATAAGGTGGAGTTTGCGAAAAAATCTTAACACGTGTTTTCGTTGTTAAGTCACCGTTATAAGGTGGAGTTTTATGAAAAAAATCTTAACAAGTGTTTTCGTTGTTAAGTCACCGTTATAAGGTGGAGTTTTGTGAAAAATCTTAACAAGCGCTTTCGTTGTTAAGTCAACGTTATAGGATGGAGATTATGAAAATCTTAACAAAAGATAGGAGGAAAGATATACCTCAGTCACAATGGGAGCATTTGAGGCAGCCACAGGGACAGGAACCGTTGGGGGAGCAATTATTACCCCAGATGCCATAACGGGATCCCTGGACGCAGAAGCCTCCACGCTTGTCCAAACCTGATCACCCGTGTAGGGCACAAGGGCAAGCATATGGGGTTCATCACGAGAGGACACGGAGCCCTCAAACAAAGCCACATCAGGAGGGGGTGTAAACACACCAACCTGGGCCCTCACTACAGGAGTTGATGCAAGATCGGGAGAAAACTGTGCACAAAGCCAAGTGTTAGAAAAGAAGAATGGGCACAGAAAATATGAAGAAATAGCTCGACGTGTTGCTTACCTCAGTTATGGTGCTAAACAAAGGAATGACAGTCGGGGGTCTCATCAGCATCGTTGGAAGAAGAATACTTTCCAACAACGAAGACACTTCAACCTGGGGTACCCAAAACATATCACAATTCAGTAAGCCAAATAAGGAAAGAATATGACTGAAAGAACTACAACAAACAAATTACAGATCACATCATACCTCGGGTTCACTCTCCTCAGCAAGTACAAGGGGCAGAGGAACCTCGGATGAGGCCTGTAAATCTGAAGGGACCAAAGGTGTTATCTCGGGAGGTGCCACTTCGGGCAGGGTCATCGCTTCAGGCGAGGAAGCACTCGCAGGGTCAACGGCATCACCTCCCGCAATGACATCCCTCGCACGTTGGCTGACTAAACGACGAGAATACGTAAGCCCTGTCATGGGGGAACGGGGAGGAGTCACATCGGTATGAGATACACCGAAGCGTCCCCCCACAAAAGGGCTCACGGGAGGACTGGACGAGTCTGGTTTTTCTATTTCAACCCCCTGCAAAACAGTTGTCAAAGAAAGGGGGGGAGGGATAAGTATACACACAAGCAAAGACAGTCACCCTCAAGCAAAAAGGAGATAATAATTAAGTCAGCAATGCATACCTCAGATTGGGAAGAAGAAGGAGAAGCTTGCACCGAGGAAACTTGCTTCCGCTGGGACTTGGTACCTAAAGTCTTCCTCCTCAGCCTTGTCATGGCACTACCAGTGGCTTGAGGAACCTTCGAACCTTTTCTCCTCTTTGCAGCTGGCTCAGTGGGATCGACGACGATCGTGGGGAAGACAACCGAGGGAGGAACGACGACAGCGCGCCGTTGAAACTCTGCATTCACCCGATCTACCTCAGCCTGCGCCTCCCTCCTTAACCTCTCGGCCCTTTCAGGAGATATGGGAGGAGGAACGGAGGCTATGGGTAGGGCTGCCACAGGAATCTGGGATTTGGACTTTGCCTTTTTCGTGGAGGCTACCCCACTCTTGGCCTTCTTGGTCGACGGCTGCGAAGACCCTTCATCACCAGTAGCTCCAGTCGAAGGAGCAGTCTTCCTGGATACCCCAGCACCTTTCCCTTTGGATATGGCAGTGGGAGTCATGGGCATAACGGAGGTAGCTCTTTGGAAGGCCCCTTAGGGGTTTTGCTTAGAGGGAACTCAATCCCCAGAATGGAGTTGCCTTTGAGTCCCAGCTCCATCGCAGCAAATGAAAGAACTGGAGGGTACACCGGCTCGCCATCTATGAATTCAGCAATGTTAGCCAGTTGTCTCGGCCAGAACTCCGTGGCAAATAGACTGGTCACATTCCCTTGCCTCTTGTTGGAGGGAATGGTGACTCTCCCAGCCATTGATTCACTTATCCCCCACGCAGCAGTGGAGGAAAATAAGGAACATGCCTCACTAAAGCTAACCTTCGGGTTTGAGGATTGGAAAACTGAGCGAGGAGCCCCCTGATCAAACCCAAATTGACGACTACACCGATTGGGGTTGTAATGTTCGCTGGAATATCCCCACTCGGTGTAGGAAGGCAGATACCCCGGAGAAAGGAGAAGCACCACGGCTAACTGAGGATCTTCAATGTCTACCCCCACCTGTACCACCCTGGATTCGTCCTGAAAGAAATCACAAGTGTGAACAAAGGCGTCCTCTCCGTAAGGCCTCATAACAAAGTCCTCAAAACGATCAATTGAGGCGATCAGCTCTTTTCGGCTCTGCCTCTTGTGATAAATATAAGAGCGGGGGGGGCAAAATGGTTTCCCCAGAAGGAGGACGGTTGGCCTTGGCCGCCACAACAGGAAAGCGCACGTAAAGAAAGCTGGTTAGAAGGATGCTGTTAGCAAAATTGGCCAGGTTATAACGGCCAAGGGATCGTTCCATATCGAACAACGTTCTGTCAAGCCAGGTGTAGAGGGACCCTAGGGCAATTGCAGCCAAAGGAAGTTTGATGCCCCGGGCCAAACGAAGGGATATGTTGATAAGGTCCCTTCGGGGCTGATCGTTTGGTTTTCCCGTCAAAAGAAAGCGGGACAGAATCACAAGGATGTAAGCAGGGAGCTCTAACGAAGTACCTTGGCCAGGGGCATCCGTTGAAATTGAAGAACTACCTTCACTAGAACCCTTGAAGAAATAATTAATCAGCGGAGTGAAGGTAGCTTTGTTTGAAGAACCGATGCAACTTCGGCATATTCGGTCC
The DNA here is from genome assembly GCA_949130495.1 of Sambucus nigra. NCBI lineage: Eukaryota > Viridiplantae > Streptophyta > Magnoliopsida > Dipsacales > Adoxaceae > Sambucus > Sambucus nigra. The sequence continues at coordinate 421,449,301 of OX422209.1, forward strand.
AACGCCAAACGGTCAGCAGTCTCTTCGGCGTCAAGAGGCTCATCGGTATAAGGCTCATGACCTGTTGCTTCGAGCCCCAGAAGCTCGCAGACATCTTCTAGGGTTATCGTGAACTCGCCCCACGCAGCAATAAATGTGTGAGTCGTCACGTTCCAACGAGAAACAAGAATGGGGAGAGCAGCATTATTTTTGGAGAGAGTAAACTCACCAAACCATTTGGCCCGTTGAAGGCCAATCTTACTCAAAATATCACCATAGGAACTCACCATGTGAGAGTTCCAAGCAGCAAAATGGGCAGGAGAACCACCTGGTGCTTCGAAGTCAATTTGGGACCATTGGAAGTCCCCTCGCTCCAGACAAAACCGGAGAGTCCCCTCTGGAGGAAGAAAGCCCCACTTCGAGGGTTCTTCGTCCTCGTCACCCAGCACTAAGGACTCAAACTTGCATTCAAAGTTGACAGTCTTGCAAGCAGCAGCAAAGCAATCATCTTCGCCAAAAATGGGAGAGCGACGATAAAACCTTAACTGATCACGACGGACAGCATCCAAGGCAGAGGCACCAGTAGTGGTGGCGACAGCAGTAGCAGGCGGCGCACTGGTTGAAGAGATGGTGGGATAACTTTGAGAAGCCATGACAGAGTGTTAGTGCAAACAAAAAACAACCTTGAGTCAGAGGAGCCTGAGCACGACAATGGCGGAAGAACAACCACAGGAGGTGGCGAAGAAGATGAGAGCAAGAAAAGGAAGGCACAAGCTTGAACAGCAATGGAGGTTTCAGAGGCTCAACAATGGAAGCTCTCTCTCTCTAAAAGCGAAGGAAATTTGAAGAAGGTAGTGGCAAAGTAAGAGAAAGAAAGGTTTTAAGTGTTTGGGAGATTTGGCCGTTTAATTTTTTAAGTTCGTCGTTTAAGTTTCCCACCATTGCACGTGTGTAGCCGCCTGCAATCATTTCAAATGTACACGTGGCACTTCGGGAAGTGTTTTGACATGGAAAAGACAACGCTACGTCATTTAATGAAGTAACACCTGGGGAACTGCCATCAATTAATGAAGTGACACCTAGGGAACAGCCACCGTTACCTTCCTAAGCAAGATTGAGTTTTGGGCGCCAAGATTTTCTCTGACATATCCAATAAACCCCCCAACAAAGAAGGTGTCCCAACGGTTCAAAAAAGCCACGATGTCCCCTCGACAGAAGCTCAAACGTTGTTTAGTTATGACTCAGTTACATCGGGGAGAATTTTTCGCTTTTTTGAACATTACTGGGAGAATATTAGCAGGTCCTTCGGGAGAATTTCAGATATTCAAGCTGGAACGATTGCGGCTCAGCATTAGAAAAAAGCAGCAGGCCAGACAGATAAGGTTCATCGGATTAAAAAGTTTTCGTGGAGGCACTTCTTGTTCCCACAACAAATCCCTCCACGAAGGGGCAAATGTAGAGGGGGCCTGAAGGTAATCCTGGGATTAGGGATAATCCACTAATTAGCAACAGTGTTCTGAGGATAAGCTCAAGCGTGGCAAACTCAAGCGTGGCATCTTGGCGAGGCAGCTCAGCGTGGCAACTCATATATTAGCTTATTGTTTTAATCACATCGTACTTTCATTATTGATTTCTGTAAGCTCTAACGATTGTAATGACGTAACGATAATAACTAAAGGGTTTTGTATGAGGTCAAACGGTACTTGCGAGAGACCAGGCTTGGCAGGGCCTGGGAGAGCTTTCATGCTCTATCGAATGACCTCACTGTGGGAACTTTAGAGGGACCTGGTTTGGAGGATTGAGAAGTAAGGCACCGTTGGGGCTTGTCCTGACCACCTTAGATACACCTGGTAAAACACCGAAGGACCCTGACCGTGGAACCTCAAGCGGAGCAGCTTGGAGTTCTATCGGGCATTAAGTTATGGACCAAACAACCCTATACTTAATGTCACATCTACTATGGGTGATGTCACTAGCCATCTAAACGTTTGTCAGACATACACTTGAGTAAACCGCTGTGGTATTTGGGGCTGTCAGGTAGTTGGTGAACCACCTCTGCGACAACAAACCCCTGACACACAGTGGATAGGCAAAAGGCATGTCTTGGCATTTAATGTTTATGACGTGGAGACAACTAGTGCATCAGGCATTTAATGTTGTGACATAAAGTATGAGGGATGTCTTTCATACTCTTTAATGACTGAGTTGTCTCGGGGGTGGTGTGGGGGGCTATTTAAGGACCCCAACCACCTTTGAGGAGAGGATGATCTTTTTGGAGAATTAAGAAAAAGAATCATTGCAAACTAGAGAGTTCACTGACTCACCATTGTCATTTATTGCGAAGCTTTTAATATTTGACAGAGATTCTTGAGGGAGTTTGGTGTGTTGCTACCTGCCTATCAGGATGTATCTAGGGTGCTTATTTCCCTCTCCCTCTAGCTAAGTCACTTCTAAAGTTCATTATTATTCCCTGAGTCATACACGAGAGGCTTTGTGAGTTTAAACTGAGTCCATCTTCATTGAGTTTTGTGTGTGTGTTTCCTATAATTAGTCTAGGGTGTTGGCTAATTTAACTCGTGGTTACCATACTCAATAGGGGTTACGCCTCCACATATATAATCTAAAGTACCCTCTTACATTTGGCGACTCTGCTGGGGACAAATTACCGAGGTGTCCCGAGAAGCTGAAATGCCTGCCCCACAAAAATAACCGAGCCAAATGGTGCAAATTTCATCAAGATCATGGCCACAACACTAGTAGTTACTTCACCCTAAAAAATGAAATTGAGAGGCTTGCTAGGCAGGGGATGCTCCAGCGATTCATAAAGGGTGCAGCCTACAACTAAGATTACATGCCTAGATTTATCTTCCAAGCATTTTGTTTTGTTAAACTCTTTGTAGTTCTTACTTATAGACTTTGTATTTTACTAATAAAGTCAAATATAGATATATGAATACATGAATGATAAATTTAGTTATATTTTAATTCTTATTCTCCTCATCTAAAATCTCATGCAAGACATTTATCTTAAACAGATTTGAAGGGAAAAATGACAAATCATCTCGAAAGATTATTTTTTATGTGTGTGTGTGGGGGGGGGGGGGGGGGGGGAGAATCTACGGAGGAGAAGGGGCGACGACCTTAGTTGTCCCATGACGCCCCTCACGATGAAAAAGTGTACGAAAGTATAGGATGCTAATGTTCGCAAAGTCGATCATCTATCGAGATGCTTCTATTAGCCTTGGGGACTCATAATACCAACTCACAACTTTCGAGATGCTTCAATTAGCCTTAAGGGCTCCTAATACTTATTATTAGCCGTGGGTGGCTTATTGACAACCTAGTCTGGGGAGGCTTGAAAATAACTAGCTTGGGGAGTCTTGATAACACTTAGCCTAGGGATGCCTAAAAATACCCATGCAGCCGTGGGTGGTGTAACAACCCGCCCTTTTGGAGACAATTAAATTCCATAGTTAAATATAAATGGGCAATTTGGGGAATTTCACTAAATAGTAATTTTTGGGATTTTCGAGGATTAAATGATTTTCGAAGGATGTTGTGATTATTTTTGGGACTACATAGGTCGAAATATTTTAATTATATGTCGCCGTTGAGTACAGCAACACGAGGTAAGATTTTTAGTTGGAAAACCCGCATTTATTTACTTTGGGTTGAAATAGTGATTTGCGGTCAAGTACTCCGGATGGAAATTTTAACTGCGCCGTGAGTCTCGGAATATCCGAGATAGTCGAAAAAGAGTGTCCGATTGTCGAAATTGAGTTTCGGGTAATTTTAGAGGTAAAAGTAACTCGTAATTGGGTAAACGAGTCGTTTTTGGGTTTTAAGGGTTAAAACCCTTTTCTTCCTATTTAAAGAGGGAGAGGGGAAGAGAATAGAAAGAAAAGAGAGAGAAGAGAGAGAGGAGGAGAGAAAAAGAGGAGAACGGGGAGATTCCGACCAAACTCCGCAGGATTCGGCTCGAGGACGTCGAATTTTATCCACGAGGCAAGTGTTTACTTGATTTATTTCTCTTTTTGCATAAATATCTCACACCTTAGTTTGGTATAAATAAATCCTAAAGATTTTGGGTTGGGGTTTCGTGGATAAAACGATTTTTTGGGAGTTAAAACAACTAAACCCCAATAATATTTCAATTTGTGGAACTTAGGTTTTAATCAAAATTAATGGGTAGTTTAGGGTTCTAGGATGTTTAGAACCCTTTATATATGTGTATTTGTAGTTGGTTGAGGTTGTAGGAGGTTGGGTGAGGCGACAAAAGCTTGGGAGAAGCTTTAATGGCCGAAACCACCTCGGAGAAGACGATGGACAGTAGCTAGCGTGCTTCCCGAATCGATTCGGCCTAGAGGCGAGTCGATTCGGCTCTTGGTCAAAAAAAAAAATGCATATATTTTCGACGCGGTCGCGTGGGCATCGACCACGTATTTTTCTAATTTTTTTTGGATTTATAGTGATTTTTCTACGGAAAGCTGTCCGAGATCGAAATCATTAGTTAAAACTTATTGGAGATAGATATTAGGGGTTCTCAAAAGGATTGTTAGGACCTCTAAAGAATTTGAGGGGATACTAAAACTTTGGATTTGTAGTAATAAATCCAAGTTATGATTTAAATAGAGGTTGGATTGAATTTTGGGTATTTTGGAGATTGAAGAAAATCGCCCAAACATTGACCCTCGAATGGGCCGAATCGATTCGGGTCCAGACCGAATCAATTCGCCCAAGAGGATTTGGGTTTCTGCAATGGGCTGAATCGATTCGGATTTAGACCGAATCTATTTGGATTTAGGGACCTGTTTGCAGAATGTTTTCCGAATCGATTCGGGTTGGGAACTGAATCGATTCGCCTAGCCGAATCGATTCGCAATAGGGGAGAATCGATTCGCCTTGGGAATAATTGCCAGTTTTCTCCTCTTGTGGTTATGGGGAGTTAAATTATATTTGGAGACTTGTATGAGGGACCCTAGTTATAATATGGGGGATTTATAAATGAGGGTTTTGAGGATAAATTAATCCTTAGATGGGATTAAGATATGTATTGTTAATGAAAGTAAGAAAATACTTTGGGTTTAGTATCATACTTATATGGATGAATGGTTATGATTCTTTGAAATAATCTTTGGGATTAATGGTCATCGCTAGATGTAGTTGGCAAATATGGCCATTTATATATATTCGAGGATGAATAAATGGTATATGTATATACTATGTGATTAAAGTATATATAATTTGAGATAAATGATTTTGAAAATAGAATATGAATGTTTTCAAAATGTAAAGACAAATGATTTTCATAAATGATAAAATTGAGGATACACACCTCTCTAAATCGCTATCATAAGGGAAGTTTGCGTACGTATGGTGAAGCCCCTTGTCTAATGAATACAGGGTGGATATAGTCCTAGGCCATGTGAGCGTTTGTTGTTGTATATTTTTCTGCGATGGGTAGGTAATTCTGGGTGTGGTTATGACTACCCCGCAGGCACATGGCCGCTTCCCGACGTCTTGCAATATAGGATCCCAGGTTGTCTTGATGATAGGCCCTGGAAGATGATAGCCATTTAGGGGCGCGCACAGTGAGAAAATCGGGACGGGCGATCTTAGAACGCGCTATGTTAAAGCAATTTATGATAATAAATTGGCTTTAATTACATTTCCTGGATATAGGAAGGGAAATGGGTTATATGAATTGGGCTTCGGTAACATTTCCCGGATGGAAGAAGGGAAGTGGAAGCATATGATATGATCAAAGCATTTTTATGATAATGAAAATTGCTTTGAATACATTTCCTAAATATAAAAAGGGAAATGGGATATTTTGAAACGAAAAAGCATTTTTATGATAATAAAATTGGCTTTTAAAAAGGTATATGATTTGTTAAAGAAATTCATGATAATGAATTGGCTTTTAAATACATTTCCTGGATATGATAAGGGAAATGGAAGGTTTTGAGATAAAAATGATAAGTATTGATAAATACTTTGTAAATGTATTCTCATTCCGGGAGATAGATCCGGATGTATATGGTAAAATGTATATATATGTATAAATCGAGTGCCGAGGGTCTAATGGATCCCAACGATCGACCGTGCCGCATAATAGTGTATCGGGGGGGGGGGTCCTTGTTTGGATTTTGCTTTGCGAGACACCCCACGCACGAATATGGAACTGTGTTGAGACTAGGGAGAAGTTTAATCCTTAGTGCTCTAATATTAGTATTTCTTGTGGTATACATATTTATTTATATATATATTCTGTACTGAGGGACTGGCGGATCTCGACGATCGACCTCGCCGCATAGTAGTGTATCGGGGGGGGGGGGGGGGAGGGGGAGTTCCTTGTTTGGATTTCGCTTTGCGAGACACCCCACTCATGAACATGGCATAGAGGTCAGACTAGGGTGAAGTTTAGCCCTTAGTACATTTCTTGGACTATCTAGGGTAGATAGTGGTTGGGTGATAGACTAGTTTAGCAGGGTAGCTTGACTAGGATGTTTAGATGTTTAGAGGGATGCGCTAGGAGTGCACTGTTAGAGGAGAGGTGAGGGGTATCTCATGGGAGTGCGATACCAAACTTAAATATGAGATAAAACCTTTTCTAAAATAATAAGACATTTATGCACTTGCTAAATATTTTCAAAACTCGGGCTCTGAACCGTTTATCTACTTTTCCTTTCTTGCTATATATTATATATTATATAGGTGTCCAGACACAGGGACGCCTGGATGGCACTTCTTTCGAGTCAGACGTCAGCTGCAGCATCTGTGGATGCGTGCAGGTTTTTGATAGCCGCTTCCATTCTTGTATTCTAGATAGGAGTTATTGTATAATCATTCGGGCCAATGGTCCAACTGCATTTATTTATTCTTTTAGAGCATCATTCGATATGGTTGTATATTTTGACTGAGTGTTCGGTTATTTTATTTCATTTCAGTTTCATTTACGCAAAACTGTGTGGATGTTTTAATCATCTTCGCTTAAAAAGAGTAGTTAAGTAAAATTTTTAACGATCGCCTAATAGGATATTAGTAATTAAATCGATTTTTGACAGTGATGCTAAGAATGATCCATATGTGACTCCTGTTTTAATTTGATATAGGAGTGATCGCCCGGTATCCCATTAGCCGGGTTGTTACAGGTGTCTTATTGACAACCCGGTATGGGAGGACTAAAAATACCTATCTTGGGGAGGCTTGATAATACCTAGCCTAGGGAGGCCTAAAATACCCGTGTAGCCGTGGATGGCTTATTGATAACCCAACCTCGGGGGGCTTAAAAAATGCCCCAAAACACAACTTAATGAAGTAACCATAGTTAAATGAGGGAAAGTGGGCTAAGGACATTGTTGTCCGTAATAAGGGAAACTGTTCCTAATAATCCACGGAAGTCCAGCATTACTACAACAACATTTCTATAAAGATCTAACCTAGTCCAAAAGACTACAGAAGAATTAACTGAAGTTTATGACTGCAACCTTTTTTTATCCACAACAAATCTTTCAAAAAAATCTACATAGCTATAGCGTATTCCTAAAAGATGGAATTCTTATGAGAAGATTGCAACCAACATCTAAAGCTACTATGCTGGCATCCAAGATTAAAGAGTGTAAGGCCGCAATCTGTTCAAGATAACATACATTCAGAGAAGATATATAAGAGTATAACATTCAATAAAGTGTGGACGCCACCCTATATAAGTTATATACAAAAGTTAATTCAAGTTTAATGCTGCAGATGGCCCCATGAAGATTACAAAGAAAATATGTAAAGCAGATCAAGTGTTCAAGGTTACAAAAAGGGCAAAACTACAAGCTTGAGCAATTATGAGGCCGTATCCTCATTCTCATCATCCTCTCCATTATTGTCAGTGGCAGTCTATATTTTTCATCACCTGAAGCTTCCTTCAGATGCTTTCTGTCCCTCTCTTCCGTGGTAGGCATCAGCTGTACCACGCACTCCATGTGCTCGATGTCACTCAACTTCTATGCAAGGACTTTTTTTTAGACCCGGGGAAGTTTTTAATAACTCTGTGCCTGAGCTCTTGGAAGTCGTGGAGGTAAGCATTTGTTATTAGTCATGAAGAAGTCCCTGGAGACCTTGTAGCTAGCCACAACATCATTAGTAGCCTTCTTCAAGGCCGCGGTATGCTCATCATTCTTCCTCTTCATTGCCTCAGCATGACCTTCAATAAGCTTGTGGAGATCTATCTCAGCAGTCGTCAACTTGGCATGGACTTACGTAGCCTTCTTAGTCACCTCCACAACATTGATCTCAATAATTTTGATGGATTCTATGGCCTGAACAAAATTTTATTTGGCCTCATTTTTTACCTTTATATCATCATTTATCTATAAGTGAGCTTCCATCTTATATGACTTAAGGGCTCCAACGGAGGACCTCTTGCCAGATTCAAAGGACGTAGCCCTAGCGCTATCAAGCTTAGCTTTGTGGCTTATCTCCACAGCCTGGCCATACAACTTTTTATATTTGAACCTCAAGGCTAAGGAAGACTCCGCAGCCTACAAAATGTTAAAAAAAGTCAAAATTATGAAAAACATGGTTCCTAGAAAAAAAATTAAGATTGAATACTCATCCTCAGCAAACTGTTGAGGGTGTAGTCCTCCAAATCCTTCGCATCCTCTTCAGAAAGAGGAGAAACACTCAAAGCCTCCACGACCCTATTCATCCTTGAGACGACTGTAGCAGTTGTGTCCCAAGGTTATTTAGGGTCAGGCTGCCTCAAGCGAGGCCATGAACGACCCTACACAGGCCTGCTCTGTGGAGTTGGCAGGTTTTGTTTGATAGCCATCACATACCACAATGGGGTACCAGTGATTGACACGTGAATGTGGCTGACACCCCTATGAAAATCTGTACAAGAAGACATCAGCCCTGCTGCGACAAGCTATTTCCCAATGTCATCATCCACTGAGCCTCTGCGGCATCCCTAACAACAGTAGTAGGGGGCTCCTTTTCAGCAGGAGCGTTATCCCTTTCAACCTCAGGGGCCACCTCTTTGGGAGCTCTCTTTCTTTTCTTTCCCTTTTTTTCTAAGGGGGCTTGGTTGAGGCTAAGAGCAGCCTCATCCATCTCATTGCCTTGGGCAATGAGCAGCTCACTGTCTATTTCCTTAGCACCATCTGAAGGGTGGAAAGTGTCAGGCTCCAAATAAAAATTAAACGTTGCGAAAATATTATAAAGGAGGGAAATTACCTGCCACGGTCATTTTGAGAAGTTTATTTGTAGGGAAATATCCCCTTTTCAATATCTTCTTGGACTTGACAATTCGTGATTTTTCTTCTTCTGATTTTCAGTGAATAAAGTTGCGTCCTTTACCCTCTATTTATGCCTACTGTTGAGCTTCAGGCTGTCAAGAGTTGTGAAAGTATGTGAATGTTAATATGTGCCGCAACAAATTCAATGAAAATAAGGATAAATGTGGAAGATTATGTAAGAGGGATGACTGCAACAATAAAATACCTTCCTTGGAAGGGCGACCCCACGTTCACGATAACCTAAAGCTTTTCTCACTCTCATTTTCCTCGGGGAAAATATCCAAACTATCCCCAAAAATGAATAAAAATTTACCCTTCTAGTTTTTAACACTGGTAGGTCTACCCGTGTATAAATACCTATCTCCACTCCGCATACTGAAGTAGTAGTGCTAACGAAACTCCACGGAGTTCTCTTTTATCTATAGAACTGAAAGAACTCCGCGGGCAGGATGTCCTTCTCAAAATTCTTCTGCTAGAGGACTAAGGCAATAAAGATTTCCCTCCAGCCGTTTGGATCTAGTTGGGCTGGGGCCAAGTTCATAGCACTAAAAATCCTCTTGACTAGAACTGGAATTGGTAGCCGTAACCCCAAGAGGAAGGCGTGAAGAGGGAAGCACACACCCTTATTAGGGATCACGAAATAAGACTTTTTTTTCTACGGTGGGGAGAGTGCAAATAGTCCCTTCTGGGAACTCAAAAGTTGTGGACACATCCATAATCCATTCTTCTTTGATGTTACACTTGTGGTTAAGTTATGTGGGAACTTTCTCGGTAGATTGGCCGCGACCAAAGGAATCAGCAGCAACGTTCCTAACATTTGTAGCCACAATAAAATTACCATCACCATCCGTAGTATTTTCTTCCACAGGTGGATTGCTACTAGAGAGAGTTTCCTCCTCAATCTCTTTAGCAGTATTTTTTGGATTCCTACAAACGAAAGAGTTCGCGGAGTCAGAATCTATCACCACATAATTGGGGAAGTTCTTCTGGGTGTAAGGCCCATTATCCTTCAAAGGCTTTATGTGAAGTACTTCGAGATGAGGAAAATAAAGGTTTCTATTCTAGAAATCCTCTAAATATTCCCAAGTGTTCCAATGCATAAGGCCACGGTTATACCTGAAAAAGTAGATTGACTCAATAGGTAGGTGCTACAGCCACTATGATCAGAAAGGGAAGGGGTGGTAGAGGTCGCGAAAGACTTGAAAATTATAAATCAAAGGATAAAAAAGAAGTTACAGAATAGTTCAAGTTTCATTCCGCAGCCACCTAACCTGCCAAAAGGAATCTTACTGCAAATGAACAGAGAAAGTAAAAGTTCAAGTAAAAGTCCGTAGTCACCCAACCTAATGGGTTGCAGCCAAAAGGAATCTTGGTCAGAGAAGACTGCAGCCATTCTGTTCAAACGAGTGGCTGTAGCCAGAGGGAATTTAAATAAGGTATCAATAGGGCAACAACAATCTAGTGCTGATAGACTATCAAGCCGCGGCCAGGGGTTAAACTGGTAAATAGTTCGTGCTTTTAACTTCCAAAGATCAAAAAACAAAACCCTAGGGGTTTGGCCAAGAACACCAAGAACATGTTCTTGGTGTTCTTGGCCAAAAACAAAATCCAAAATGGGTCTAGGTGAAATGATTCAACTCAGGAAAATTAAAAACCCTAGATCTCTGAAAAATCTATCCTAAACCAAGATTCAACTACCCAAAAATCAATTCCAACCCAAAAGGCAGAAACCCAATTATAAAAAATTACCAAAATTCAAAACCCATTCATTTGGAATCCGGAAAATTAGAAGATAGATCGAACCCTATTTTCTATAGGAAACCCTATCTTATACAACAAATTGGTGAAAAAATAAACATTACTCTATAAAAATTATTATACAGAAATTATAGCAGTTCAAGGGATTCAAATATACACATAAATTGAAATTGATTTGTGGAATGGAAAGTTACCTAGAAATCGACGAGAAAGGAAGAGCCAGGTGTTACTCAACCTTGAACCACCATGAGCTGCCTTGAAACAACCTTGAACCACCGCTGGGAAGTTTGTCGAAAAACTCAAAGAGAACTTGACAGAGTTCTCTCACGATTTGCTCTCAAGAAAGTTACTAAGGTAATGAGTGCCTCGACCTCATTCCATTTATATAAGAGGGCGCTCGAAGGTGAAGTGTCGCATTTTACTTGTCGCAGCACCCTGTCGCTCCCCAAAGGAACAAGTTGCAATACAAGAACAAATAACATCGCGACCAAGGGCATATAATACATCCGCAACACTAACTCGACACCTCTTAGCACTGAGACTTAAGGGCTTATTGATATACCCAATATTGGCACTAGCCGCGGACGATAAGTACGAGGCTGCTGCCTGGGTACAGACAGGCCGCGACCATATTAAGATATCACGCCGCCGCCTGGGGTCAAACAGGCTGCGGCTATCTCCAACTCCGGTGGCTCACTTGACAGCTATCCTAGAAAGATTCTCTGATCATACAACTTACCCACATATCACTGCTTCATGCACGTGACACCACCTTTATGACTTCTATAAATAAAAGTTCCTACCTCATAAATAAGGGGACGAATCACTTGGAGATTCCTTGCCAAAGTCTCTACCCTACCTCTCTCTAGAAGTCACCATACTTGGGGGCTCACCCCCTGCCGCAGCCATACATGATTATCCTCTACGGGCCGCATCCTAAACTGCCCATCCTTGTTGTATTCATGTATTCTCCTTTCTTCTCTCCCTTGTAAACCTATAAGGGTACCTTAATCTTATACTACACAATGTATATAATGAGTGTTGGGAAACAAAGTGGACGTAGGCTCATTTTTATAGCCGAACCACTCTATATCTTGCATTTATCTCCTTTTACTTGCTTTACTTCTATTTTACACTCGATATGGTGGTTGAGAATGATATATGTCCAATTTCTTGCATCATCAATATAGGTGGTGAATACTACCCAAATGATTTTATTCAATTTTGTAATACTCATAGAATATTCCATCAATTTATGGCACTATAAACATTGCAACAAAATGGAACCACCAGAAAGGAAAAATAGGAATTTGGATGAAATGATAAATGCAATGTTAATTAGTTTTAGGTTGCCATTGTCTATGTGGGGTGAAGCAGTTTTATGTGCATGTTATATTCTAAAATAGAGTTTGTTTAAAAATAAGGATATTACACCATATGAATTATGGTTTAATCATAAACCTAATCTTAAATATCTCAAAGTTTGGGGTTGTCTTGCTTATATAAAAATACCCAAACCTACGAGACCTAAGTTAGAAAATAGGACTTATAAATGTATTTTTATTAGATACTCTAATAATAGTACGACTTATATATTTTTAAATCTTGAAACTTAAGAAAATATTGAGTCGGTGGATGTGTAATTGTTTGAACATCTAACAAAGTCAAGTACTTTGAATTAAGGATAGAAAAATAATAATTTTACTATAAATGCCGTACCTTCTAATGTTTCATCACAACCAATACCACCCTCGGAATCAACGAATGACGTTGAACTAAGGAGAAGTAAGCTACAAATAACTGAGAGGACATTTGGACCTGACTACATTTCATAAATCGGTAACATCTAGGGATGATATCTTCTCGAAAGAAGCAATTAATGATGAAATGAACTCAATTTTGTCAAATCAAACTTGGGTTGTTACAGATTCCCCCCCCCCCCCCCCCTCCCCTCCCCGGAGCAAAACCAATTAAATGAAAATGGATATTTAAAAGAAAATTAAATTTGGATGGTTCAATTATAATAAATTTAAAGCGAGATTAGTCGCTAAAGGTTATAAACAGAAACATGTAATTGATTATTTTGACACATATTCACCCGTTGTACGTATCACTTTCGTTAGGCTTTTAATATATTTTGCTTTTATTCACAAATTGGTGATTCACCAAATGGATGTAAAAACGTCTTTTCCAAATGGTGATTTAAAAGAAAAGATTTACATGCAACAACTTGAAGGGTTTATTTTTTCTGGCCAAGAAAAGAAAGTGTGTAAATTAGTTAAATCTCTTTATGGTCTTAAACAAGCTCCTATGTTGGGGTGCAACCGGTACGGGTTTTTACTGTACCGTACCATTTTGGACCGAGAAAAAATGGGTTTGGTTTCATATTATGAAATACCGAAAACCAATTTTACCGAAATCAAAAATACCGTAAAAAATTTGGTTGGTTTTGGGTTTCAAATATAAAAACCGATTTACCGAATTTACCGTATCGACTTATCGTTTCGAATTTACCGTACCAAAATTATTGAATTTACCGTACCGAACTTACCGCATATTACCATATGAATTACCAAATAAAAATTGTATTTGAAAAATTTATATATCCAACCCAACCCAATTATCAAGACCCTTCATCTTTTCAAACTAATCTCCACCATTCATTTCCCTTACTATAAATACCACCAAACCCTAAACTTATGCACAAAAATCAGCCGCTCACAAACACGGACACAACACAATAATAAACCCGAAATCTCTCTCTACAAATCACAAGGTAATTTCTTATTTTTCTTGGACCTGTCTCTGTTTTTTCCTTATGTTTTTTTCAAGGTTCTAAAAAACGCGGGGCGTGATTGAGGCGTGGAGGCCAAGCCTTAAGCCTTAGAAGCCTAGGCGGGCCTAGGCGTAAAAAGGCGTGAAAAGGCGTTTAGGCCTTCTTAATATATTTTAATATTTTTTAACCATAACAAGGCTATTAAAATACAAAAATTGCACATATCATAAAAATATGTCTGAATATATGCAAATTAAAATACTATTTGATTATTTTGGATGAGATAATGGTTCGGTTTGTAAGGAAATTCTTTGAAAGGCGACATCGTTTCACTAAAGCATTGTTGTTTTTAGAAAAAAGTGCGCCTTAAGGGTTTTACCAAGAATAAGGCGTGAAAAGCGTAAGGCGAGGCGTTTCTCCCAAGCCTTAAGCCTAGGAGGGTTTTTTAGAACAGTGGTTTTTTTCACAAATCATCACTACAATTAGCCCCTGTTGCGTCGTCCTTGTTGCATCGTCTCACACACTTGTCGAGAGCAAAATATTTATTTTTCAAGCCAAAACAAATATAACTTCATCGCCGTCCCTACTGCGTCGACTCGTCCCTGTGGCGTTTTTTTTCCTTATGTTCCTTATGTTAGTTAACTGCCAAAACCTTCAACGTTTTTTTCCTTATGTTTCTTGGGTGATGCATGGACACTGTTTGAGGAAATGTCCCAAAGAAACATTTTTACTTGGAACACTATGATTGAAGGTTATATGAAATCAGGTGACATGGAACAAACATTGGGTTTGTTTAATTTAAGTTATGCTTTCATATTTGTAACTAATTTGAGTCCCATACAATATATTAATTTCATATTTGAAATTAGCTTTTGATGCATAAATCGGAATCATATTATGGAAATACCGAATTTATCGAATGCATAAACCGATATGAAATTCCGGTATTTATCGGGAAAAAACCGAATTGAAACCGAAATTACCGAAACCGAAAATAAAAAAAATGAAAAAAACGAAAAATCGATCGGTTTGGTTTTGGTTTTTATTTTGATGTACCGACTGATAAATTGATACGGTACGATTTTACCATTTAAATTGTAGTTCTGGTATTGGTAAGGGGTCATTACCAACCATACCGTACCGGTTGCACCCCTACTCCTATGCAATGGCATGAAAAGTTTGATAAGATAATAAGATCCCACGATTTTAAAGTAAATGATGTCGATAAATGTATCTATAGTAACTTTGACAATGGTGTTAATGTTATCATTTGCTTATTTGTGGATGACATGTTTATAATTAGGCCAAGTCTCAAATATGTGGAAGAAACTAAGAGGTTTCTATCATCAAACTTTGGTATGAAGGATCTTGGGAAAGCTAATGTGATTCTAGGAATGAAAATAGAAAAAAAGATAATACATTAGCCTTATCTCAATCTCGCTATATTATAAAGGTTCTTAAGAAATATAATCATTTTGAACTTAAGACAGGAACCACACCAGTGAATCGTAGTACCAAATTAATGAAAAATACTAGACGCACTATGGATCAACCTAAATATTCCAATGCCACTAGAAGTCTTATATATGCAATGCATTGCACTAGATCGGACATTGCCTATTCAGTAGGAATACTATGTATATTTACAAGTAATCTAGGTCAAGAACATTTGAATGCAGTTTCTAGATTACTTAGATGTTTGAAGAGGACTATGGACTACGACTTACATTATATAGGGTATCCATCCGTATTAGAAGGATATAGTGATTATAGTTAGAATAACCTCGAATTAAAATATAAGTCCATGACTGGTTGGATATTTACACTAGGAGGAGCGACTATTTCTTGAGTATCCAAGAAACAAACATGTGTGTTTGATTCAATAATGCAATCAGAATTCATAGCCCTAGCAGATGTAAGTAAAGAAGCGGAATTGCTTAAAAACTTATTATTTGATATCCTTTATGGAAAAAGCCATCCCCTGCTATTATGATTAATTATGATAACCAGACTACAATATACAAGGTTTCATGCAAAACCTATAACTGGAAATCTAGAAATTTTAGTCTAAGACATCAAATTTTGAGGCAATTAATCAAAGAATGAGTAATTATAGTTATCTATGTTGAAACAAGCAAGAATTTAGCAAGTCCCCTGTCTAAAGGTCTTATTAGATATATGATATATATCACCTAAAAAGGAACGGGGCTAAGGTCCATAAAATAAACGGACTATATTTAATGGGAACCCAACTTATGCCTTGAAAATATTAATAAAGTTCAATATTGTACTAACCAGTTAAATGATAGTTATGGAACACTGAGAACTTATATGTAAAGGTCCATTCTTATACGCATAGTGTTGGTATTTTTCATGATAGAGGATGAAGGTTACTTCTTAATAAATCATATAAATGTGACTGGAAAAATCACTGAAGTTGATTTACCTATATGAATGATGAAAAATGTGGCTGATTTTTATGGAACTAAGATCGACCCTAAAGCAATCATGAAACCAGAATAAGTACAAGGCCATAAACGTGTATGATAACAGAACACTCTTCAACAAAGAGATCAATATGTGTAAGTCTCAAACGATCCTTGGTTCAACATACGTCCGACACTGCACCTTGATGAATCTTTGAATTATTTTCACTAAGTGGAAGTTCAAGTCCGAAAGACACTTCTCACTTATGTACTAGATTTCAGTGATATTGCCAAAAACTTTGTTATTGTCCTTATACACTTGTATCTTTGATTCCTTAAAATAAAAGTATGGTTTTATTATTTATTTATGTGTATTATGAAATGGTAGGGGATCTTTAGAATTTTCAAACTATAATTGAGTATTAATATTGTGTAAGTGAGTTTTTATTTTGGGGATTTTATTTTAGGTTTTCTTGTAGAAAGAGAACTTAAGAAAATGGGCGTAAATTAGGTGAGTATATTTTAAAAGTCCCACATACAAATTTTACCCAAAAGTGAAAGGTTATATATAACAAAAAGACAAAAGATGACTATTAGTCTTATAGTCAAAGAGACTATGATATGTTGCTTTGTGAGGGTGCAAAGCATCACCAATCGCGATACGTGGCGTGCAAGGTGCAAAAGGGAGATTGGGCGACTTATCGCGCTTTGATGGTGCATTTGGCACTTCGCAAGTGCGCATCGTAGCTCAGAGCATGGGAGCCCAATTTTTTTGTTAAAGTCAACCAAATCGATGGTTGTGGTTAATCAATGTGATCAAAGGATATTATAACCCAAGCAGGTTGATCTGAACCGTTGGATTGACTCGTGGAGATTAGTAAAGGGTGTGCCTATTCACTTACGATGAGACGCGAAATCTAGATATGATCTAAAGAATTTCGAACAGACACGATCTGACGTCTGTTGAGTCGTGCACCTAAAACGATGTGACTCTTCATGAACAACCACTAAAATGACTATAAAAAGAGTTACATGCCCCTGTTTTGGACACCAAAACTTGATTAGTTCTCCTCTCTCCGTCCTCTACCTTTTGGCATTATCAGGTTAACATTCCAAAGTTTTCTTAGTTTGATCTAACCATACATAATTTGCATCAAACAAGTGACATCACTATATTGTATCCTGAATGAAGATTTCTATTATAAACTCCCCTGTGTATTCGCGGCCTTCAACCGGAAGGGGAGTATATTACCTAAAAGACAACGTTCCCAGAAAGTGCCTTGCAGTAACTTGGATTCAATTTTTTTATTCCTTTCATAAATTTCCAACATATTATATAGCTTCACTGTTGAATTCCGCATATTTTTGTGTGGTCACATGGGTGTCAATTCTTTTAAAAATGGGATAGAGAAATGAAACTTCTGAATCAACTGACACAATAAGTTTTGTTAGAAAAAAGAAAGTACATAGTAAAATATCGTGTCATGTTTTGAATTTTACTTATTCATTTTTTGGTTTAGGCTTTCACTAATTCTATTAATTTGGCTGTTTCATATAATTTGATTGTTTCATTACAAATAAATGGTAATCAGATAACATTTTCTAACATGGGACTCTTAGAAGAGTAGTGTTGTATGTGTGTGTCTGTGTGTGTCATCATCATCATCATCATCATCATCATCATCATCATCATCATCATCGCCTTAATCCTATCATATGGGGTCGGCCACATGAATTCTCCTTTTCCATTATAATCTATCCTAAGAATTCCTTAAGAATTCCCTCCCACGATAACTTAGGGCGACCCCTTTCTCTTTTACCTTCTATTTTCAATAATCTTCCTCTTGTTATTGGTGCATTTACTGGTGTACGCAACACATGTCCATACCACCTAAGTCTACTTTCTCGTAATTTATCGCTAATAGGGGCAACTCCTAACTTTTCTCTCACGTATTGGTTTTTAATTTTGTCATTTATAGTAATTTCCTATCATCCATCAGAGCATTCTCATCTGACTAACATGAAGACTTTGTTCATGTTTTTCTTTAAAGCTCAACAATTCGCTCCATATAGGGTCGCTAACCTAACAAGTGTTCTATAAATTTTTTCTTTTAATCTATTAGTTATCCTCTTATCACATAACACCCCACTTGCTTGTCTCCATTTCATGCAACCAGTTGGCATTCTACTCGTAGCATCCTCATCAATATCCCCATCATTTTGTATCACTGAACCTAAATAACGAAATTTATTAGTTTGGTTTATCACTTTTTCTTCAATCTTTAACATTATGCTATCCGATGCCTCATTATTAAATTTATACTCCATAAATTCAGTTTTATTTCAATTGATTTTTAATCCCTTAGACTCTAAGGCTTTCCTCCAAGTATCTACTCTTTTCACTAAGCCCTCATTTGAAGTGTCTACTGAACCATATCATTCGCAAACAATATACACCATGAGACATCTTCTTGTATATCCTTAGTAATCTCATCCAATACTACGACAAATAAGTAAGGACTTACGGTCGATCCTTAATGTAGACCTACTTTGATCGTAAAATCATTAGTTTCTCCACATAGAGTTCTTACTCTACTTTTTGTGTTATCATGCATATCTTCAATAACTTTAATATAGCTCATAAATATATTTTTCCTCCTTAAAGCCCACCATATTATTTTCCTAGGTACTCTATCATATGCCTTTTCTAAGTCTATAAAGACCATATATAAATTGCTATTCTTACTTCTGCATTTCTCCATTAATTGTCTTAATAAGTAAATTAACTTCCGTGGTGGATCGCAATGACATAAATTCAAATTGATTGTCCGAAATAGTTGACTCATTTCTTGGTCCGAAATAGTATATATATATACACACATAGAGAGTCCATGCAGATAATTTTTTTAAAATAGCAAAAAATTATTTTTGAGCCAATTTTTTTTGTGCGATATTTAAACACTTCAGTGAACTCCTAAAAAAATTCATCGCAAAATGGATTGTTTTGTTATTTTAAAAAATAAATTAAAATATGTCCGATTTAAAGCTAATTAAAAGCTCACAAATTCTGATCGATTTGTTTTTTAAAATAGCAAACAAATTCAGTTTAAGTTGATTTTTTAGGGATTCCCCGAAATGTTTAAATAATATAAAAAAAAATCCGCCTCAAAATAACTTTTTACTATTTAAAAAGAAATGGTCGCACATGTGATATATATATATATATAGGAGCCACTCTCTCTCTCACACACACACATATATATATTTGATTTGTATATGAATTTTTTTATGCACGCTTCTATAGAATAAAAGAATGTGCATAATATATGATCGAAAAAATAAAGAATTCTCATAAAATTAAAGCAAGACTCTTCATTGGGTATGATAAAACACCAATTGCCATTTTCGAAACGTTAGTCACATTACAAAAGTGGCATCGTCACAAAATCACATTAGAGACTGTTCCTAAGAAAATAATAAAAGCCTGCAGCAGTGTGAATGATCCATAAATCTCCCCAGCGGTATCTGTAACACTACCTGCAGCTGAAACATAAATCTTGGTAAACACAAATGATTAAATCTTTGTAAAAATTGAATTACATTTTGTTTTTAAAACTGAACATCATAAAAGCTTAGGACATCTCAAGTGGGTCATGCAAGATACATGTAAGCCCAATTTCGAGATTTTGAAAACCCAAAGATGAACTTATAATGAAATTGTCACATATAACAAAAAAATTGATTTTTTAGAGGGATCTTGACAAATAAATTTTATTTATATAAGACATTTGGTTTAAAGTCCTATCAAAATATTTTTTTTCTTCAATAAGTTTTATTTATATATGTAGTGAATATTCACTACAAGTTTACAAATATAATGAAACTTCTTGAAACAATAAAAAAAAGATTACATGCATGGTAAAAGAAACTAATCGACAAAAACACTTTTTTGAATAAATTTTTACAAACAATTGGGAGCCCAAGGAAGCCCCTTTATTCTTTCCACTCGATCAGTCTTCAATGCATAGCAGTATACATTCAGATACAATCCAATGATAATAGGTAAAATGTGTAAATTAACTAGATGATCGAACATTATTTTGACAGTGTCGAGGATTGAATTGGGACCATATCCAATCTATTTCTAAAACTATCCTAGTGGCATGGCAGCCTTATAGCAGTGACTTGGTTCAAAATTGATGGATATGTTTGTTTGTAAACATGTAAGATGAAAGGATGTAGTTTAGAAAAACGTGTTTTTTGGCTGAAGACCAAGACAATATTATTATTATTATTTTGTAATGTACCTGTGGAATTTTTCTTCGTAATTTATACATATTAAGTTTGTGAATACCTAATTTATAAGATATACATTAAGGGGTGAAGAACCTTAGTGTCCAACCCCCCTCCCCATCGAAAAAAAAATAATTAAAAAAAAATATTGGGAAAAGCCCTCTTAGAAAAATCTTAAGTTCAAAATTTACATGAAAAGTATTTTAAATCTAAAATTTCATTTTTGTGTATTTGGAAAATAATGTGTTATTAAAGTTAAACTAAGAAAAATTCACCAGATTTTTCCCTAGAAAAAGGTTGAAAAATAAAAGAAAAACCAAAGCTGTACAAACTTCTATTTAAGAATGTGTGGAGAAAAAAATCGGGGTATATGTGCTACTAATAAATGTGGAAGATTTTATATATTTTGTATGTTTGCCAATGTGAACAGACTAGTAAATGTCAAGCTTGTGTCCTGGCATAATTACTGTCAGTAAAGGACATGTGGAAATTGGAGCCTTATGGTATTTTTCTTAAAAGTATATATATTGTATGAAAAATGATTTTTTTTAACTTTAATACATTATTAATTTTTAATTTTAGATTTAAATATAATTTTAATTAAAAATGAGACTTTGTCCAAAATCATTAAAATTTTTGTTAAATGACTTGAAATTTTAACTAAAAAATAATTTTTAAATCCAAAAAAAAACATTTAATTGAGAAAAAAAACTAAATGAATTCAAATAAATAAATCAGGAAAAATTATATATATATATATATATATTACTGCTCATGTACGGACACACTTTTTAATTTAGTTCAAATGCCATGTTAATACTAACATAATTAGTAACGATTTCTAACAAATTATCTAATTTTTAATTAATATTATATTCAAATTTAAAATAAAAAATTAACAATGCATTAAATTAAAAAAAATGTTTAAATCAAACATTTAATACACAAAACAATTTATTCAAAATGAAAGTTTATTTTACGTAGATTTACATTCCTTTTATAGTTTAACGTCTTTTATCGTTACTAATTATGTTAGTTCTGTAAGCAGCGACTAAAAATGTGTGAGTTCTTACTTACCACACTCCGTGGTTGAGTTACTGGTGATTGAGCAAATGCACGTCATCCCTTCCGTCTCCACATCGAACCCACATGTTCCACCGGATCTCCCACACCGGTCACACCCAGTATCAGGAACACTATACGACAGTCTTATCCCATACACCCAATCTACCGGTCCAACCCCCTTCAAATTCTCAGCATTATACACAGTCGTATAATGCGTACAATCCAATATATTCATGCTCATATATCTCACCGTATCGTACCTCGTAAAGCAACAAGGTGGCGAACTGTTGGTGGCAATGTGAAAGAGCCTAAACGAAGTGCACCCACCGTAGAGCTCGTCACAAGAATGGCCAGAAAAGTTAAAGCAAAGAGAACGGTAATGGTTGAGAACTGGAGAGTCGATAGAACAATTCATGAGGGCAAAAACGGTGTCGGGTGCGGGAGGGATTATGACGGATTGTATATCTGACATGACGAAGTCGTGGTGGGGTTGGAGGATTGAACAAGTGGACATAGAGGGGTCGTAGATGATTACGTTTTTTTTGTTGTAGTCGATGGATTGGACTTTGTAGGCGCCTGAGGGGGTTTCGAAAAACAGGTCAGTGGAGCAGTTCAACATTTTTTGGTATTGCGGAGCTCCGCATCCTGGGTCGACCCCGAACGGGTAATTTATGGGGATATTGGCGCAGGTGGTGCGGCATAGAGAGTGAGTTGGGAATGGTTGAAGGAGTAGAGTTAATGAGTAGAGGATGGTTAGTGATTGTAATAGAGGCATGATGCTAACGTTTCGTGGGAGGGAAACGAAGAAGAAAGGGAAGTCTTTCTTTGTGAGGGTGGAAAGATGGATTGCTTTGCTGTTTTGATGATCTGTTGCTTACTCGATGATTGGATGGATGTCAGGGTTGATTGGTGAGAGTATGAAAGAAGGGCTCCTCCGCAAATTTCTCAAATTTTACGGTACTTTTTGACTGTTTGACAGGCTGGTGTCGGACACAGGTTGAAAAAGTGGAGAAAGGATCTTGAAAAAGTGCGGAATGTTCCCATTCAAAGATCAGGTTTCTCGAGTTTTATAAAATGAATTTCATAACTACAGTTTTTCTGCCCTAATCAAGGGATAAAAGAGACGTTATGATTAGTATGAGGGGCAAAAATTTGAATCAAGTGATTACTCAAATAAATTATGTTACATAAACACCTTTTACTTTGCACATAATATTCAATGTGAAATATGTTATATTTTGTCTTTAACAAAAATATTTCTCCTAAAAATCTTGTCTAACAAAGTACAAGTATATAGAAATAAATCTCACAAATATTCTCAGCTGTCTCAACCTACAACAAAAAATATCACTATAACCTACATCGATAGATACTCGTCTACGATTGTCTCCAATTTTAAAGATTGAAATTGGAATTGGAAGATCAATTTCAATTCCGTGAAATTAAAATTGACCTTCTAGTTTCATTTTCATAACTTTAGATTAGGTTAGCAAACGGACCCTAACCTACTGAAGTGAAATCAAATAATCGTTATGATTTATTTAAGATCATTATATTTGCTTGGTCATTAAAGTGTATGGTTAAATGAACTCTAGTTAGTACTTCAACAATCTAGAAAGGTTCACCAAAAATAAAAACAAGTGTTACACAAAATAATTATGAAAATATACCTATAAATCATTTTGAAGTTGTTGATAACTCATTTGGGGTGTATTTAGCGATAATCACGATTACATTTGTATAAAAAATATACAAGCTCTTCTTAGGAGGCCTCCTTGAGTCACCAAATAAAACACAAATTTTATTACACATTTGCTTCTTTCAAATTCCATGCATCTTTCTCTCTCTCTTGGACACACACACATGCACACACACACACCCCCTACATTTATATTTACGTTGATCAGTCCTAAATACATAATTTACGAGTACGAACAATTAACAATCATTTTAAGCATATGAAATAACACAAAGAGTGAAAATGTCTAAATAGATATCACTAACCATAAAATTATCACAAAAAAAAAAATCACAATATCAATATGTACCAAAGTGAAAATGGACTAATATAAATTGATAGAACTCAAATATAACAAAAATCTTTTGGATAAATTGAAATCATATATAATGTATATATATCTAAAATCCTATGACCAATGACCTATAATAACAATATGAATAACATCAACGATAGCAACTATACAAGTGAAGGAAACCCACACTATGAATATTCAAAGGCGATACACTCCAAAAGAATCAACGGTGTTATGTTACTCTTTTGGTAACACAACAACAATACCCAAAAAATATTAACAATGAAATGTGGGTCAAGCCCATTAAAAGAAATTCTCTATGTTTGGGTTATGTTCATTGGCTTGATAGTTAATTATGAGTGTGAGCATGCTAGGCAAGATTTGTGATCTTGCTTGCCAAAGATTTTAGCCGAGTGACAATTATCATGCGATTGTGTTACGTTCAATGTCTCAATTAAGATGTAGTGACCATTTTATCTCATATCTTTTACTTGTTATGGTCTAATTTTATTTCTCTCGATTATTATGTTGGATTTTTTAGCCCGCTATTGATGATCAATATTGTGCGGAATACTCCATATAAAGTTTGAAGATATTAAACAAATTAAGTGTATTTACATGTTGCACAATCGAACTAATAGTGATAGAGATAATATGTATCTTTTATGGTTTGAAATGAATTTTCATCTTAGTAGGGGTTGCAAGTTAAACTTATCGTGTTACAGAAAGTATTTACTTTTGATGCAAGGGTTGTTTACAAAATAAACTAGAAATGCAAATAAAATTCATTCTCTTTTAATCTGGGGGAATTAAGCCATTTGTTTTTCATAAACGCTCAATGCTTCCAATTGTTTTGAAAAATATTTGTCTAGACTTGATTGTGAGGGATAGTTTTTCAAGCATCTTTCAGTCCTTCTCAAAGGCTCTGGTATTCATTTGATGTTTTGTATAAATTAAAGTTTGGATATATTTCTTTTAAAGATTGTTTTGATCCCGCAACATAATCATAGTATTATTGATAAAACTCTTTAATCTTGTACCAAATTAAATCTAGACTCCTTACGATAATTTTTTATGGACAAGATTTTTGTAATATCTCTTATAAATATTGATAGTCGAGTTATGCCCTTAAGGTATTACAATATCTAACATACGGATGACCTATGTGAGCCAAGTTGGAGATTATGAGAAAATTTCCTTAAAGTGGAGACACATAGATCATATAATCATCATTGACATGTACTTATTGCGTTAAAAAAAATCGAATGTCAAATTCATTATGAATGGTAAAATTAGTGGGAGTTGAAAATCATGAAATATGGTTTTAAAGGAAGGTAGGGTACTTATCTCATTACCAGTAACTTTCTTAAATACTTGTTCTTTTAGTTGCTGGATTGTTTAAACAATAAAGAACAAATAAATGATCAACCACTAAATTATGGTATTGTCACTGTGAGACAAATGTAGCTAAAATCATAAAGAATAGTAGAAGAAGATCCTAAATGGGGTCTAGTATTCTAAATGATTATGTGGTGTATTTACATGAATATGAATTTGGTATAAGGATAAATAAATATTTGGTTTTGCTTTCACAAATCATAAGAAGTGACCTTACTTGACTACGAGATCTCATTGAATTATATTTAAGTCGAGTATGAAGAGGTCATCAAGGCCAAACACGATGTTGATTGTAATTAAATGAATAAAGTTAAATTGTAGTAAAATATTTTATGTGTAATGAGAAAAGGGCTATAAATGAACCTTCTCCCCATTGCTAAGGACATAATTTTTTTTATTGACGTAAAATTCTTATGAGATGAGTAACTCATTATGATGAGAGTTACATTTAGTGTATGTGAAAACTATTATTTTTATGATATTTTACACATGTTATAAAGAAATGATTGTATAAACTTAATTAATTTTCCCACCTATGGTATTTTTCGAAGTAATGCCATCATATTGTATATTCAATTTATACAACTTATGATAAGTGTAAGTAAGTTTATATATTCAATTTATCATAAAGTAGAGAAACAAAATGCTACATGGATTTTCAATATGTAATGGATGAAGTTATGAGATACTAAAAGATTATATGCTCACATTAAAGTTGACTGTTCATTATAACAACTTAGATTTACTAGTTTAATGGAAACTATAAAGTTTACTCTTATTTACTTACGTTTATTTTGGTTTAACGGCCAATATAATGAAAGGGTGCAACATAATCCATTGACTATTATGGAAATCTGAATTTGTAGCATGCTTTAATACTACAATTTATTGATTATGGCAACGTAATTAAAATTTTGGGACTTAGAATTGTCGACAATATTGCCAAGCCGCTGAAATATTATAATACTGTCGTTGTAATCTTCTTTATTAAGATACATTAGGTATTATGTGAGTAACTAAGCACATTAAATGCAAATGCCTTTTAAAGAAGAAATTCTGAAACAAGTGTTATTTAACACGTTTGTACAAATGTTAACATAGAAAATTCATATGATTGGGCTATCACGAAAGACATTAATGAAGCATGCTTAAGATACGAGTATTAAAGTATAGCCGATAAAATCTTGATGCGGTGGATTTTTTAGTGCTTATTTTGACACTATCATATGATATCATACAGTGTTTCAGAACTATTTATTTCTGTCGTTATTGTACATATGCATGTGAATGAAAGAATGTGACATAAATAGTCTTTTACAAAGACATTATTGAACCATTATTGAATAACCCTATTTATAGACCTTATTGAATGAGTTGTTAATGTTGTGGTATATGGAAGCGATCACACTCTTGAATTAGAATGTGAGCGCCATGACTCACATTAATGAGTTGTTTGATGAATGTGTTTATGAAAAATCATTTAAGGTTGACTCAAAGGTTATTGCCCACTTTATGATAATTATGGATCAAGTGGAAAACTATTAGAATTATTTTATATAATTCTCCATTATGTACTCCATAATTATATTAATACTAAGAGTCACATTGGTTAGTGAAAGAGTACTTCAAATACCAAGAGTTAAAAGAACTCTTGGGTATCTACCTTTATGGAAGGTTGATATTAAGTGACCGTTGGAGATTTAAGTCATGTCACTGCCTATAAATAAGTGATTGATTTTCATCATTTAGACACTGAAAGACAACATAATGAAATTATAAGAAAGGGAGAGAAATCTAAATTCTCAAGGAGAGTAAATTTCAAAATAGTGTTTTGGTTATACTGAGAGATCTAATCATTGGAATACATTGAAACTGGAGTATATTCTTGCTACATACAAGATGAAGCCGTGTGCCAAAATTCAGCCCGATCAGACATCGTTAAGGTTAATTGCTCTGTCAATATTTCTAGTTGTGACAATTATGGAGGTATGTTATTTTAATATCATTTATGTTCTGCATAATACTTATATGTGATAATCATGAAGATTCAAGGTCTTTTTATTAAAAATATTTATATATAAAAATTTAATTAAATTAATGAATTATTAATTAATATTATGGTGTTCTTAAAAATAGTAAGACGTGGGAGGATATTTTCAATGAGGAGAGGAATACTCATTCGGATGACTCAAATTTAAAATTTAAAAATGAAATAGATGATGTTGTTAGGAAAAGAATCCAATTTCAGCAAGCTCAAACTCCAGAAGATGGGATTGTTAAAAATTCTGAACAGAGTCACAAAGACAGAGAAAAAAGGTTGCTATTGAGGCCAGAAATAATCCATACACCACCTGTAGAAGTGGTGTAATCCCAAACTCTTGAAGATTATTTACTGGAGCCTTAGAGGCCTAGGTAACATTGATACCCAAAATGAACTCTTCTTATTGGTATCAAGTTACAATCCCTACTTTGTTGCTATTTCTGAACCAAGAGTTTCTTTCTCCTCTATACCCACTACATTTTCCAATTCTCTAAATCTTTCTATCATTGTTGTCAACAACAGAGGTGCTCTAATTCCCAGTCGTTGGGTGTTAAGTTCCTTTATAATTGTTAATATCCATGTTGTTTCTAACACCGATCAGGAAATCACTGTACAGTACTCTATAGATAATAAGTCTGGCCTCACTACTTTCGTTTATGTCACTACATCACTTACTATCTGGATAAATCCGTAGAGTATCATGAATAACATTTATAGTTCTTATATTGGAGTTGGTCTTATAGTTGGTGATTTTAATTCCATTTTGAGAGCTCATGAAAGAGTGGGTGGCCGAATACCATCTAGATTGTCTTGTTTTGAATTTCTGCAAGCTATTGATAACTGCAATATGATTGATTTTCCTTTCAGAGGTTTGTCTCTTACTCGGTTTAATGGTCGGGATACAAGAGGGCATATTGAACAAAGATTGGATAGATCCATTTATACTCCCCAATGGTTTGATATTTGGCCCAATACTACATCTGAAGTTTTGCAAAGACTGTCCTTAGATCATTCTCCCATTGTTATTTATGCTTCTGATAATTCTATCAGGGTTCCTACTCCTTATTCAAATCAATGTTGAATTCTCATCATACTTTTCAAGATATTGTTTGTTCTTATTGGATCAATAGAAAATTTTATGGACCCCCTATGTATATCATTTCCAGTAAATTAAAGGAGCTAAAAAAATGTCTTCAGAGATGGAATAAAAATACCTTTGGTGATGTTTTTGATAATGTGAAGGCTGCTCAAAATAGGTTACAGGTTGTTTAAATGGGTACGATGGAATCTGGATTCAACTTTAATAGTTTGAATATTGAAGTTGAAGTTAAGATCAGAATGATAAAAGCCCTTCAAATGCAGCATAATTGTGGAACGAAAAAGCTAATATTCAGTGGTTTGCTTATGGAGACAAGTGTATTAACTTCTTTTACACTTGTGTCAAAGTACATAATTTTTTCTTTGAAAAATGGGGACACCATCATTGATTCTATGGATGGTGTTGATGCAAAAAACTAGAATGAATCTAATTATTTGATCACAGATAAATAAATAAAAATATAAGAGCCAAGTAAGATTTTTAAAGTGATTTGGCCAAAAGGAATTGCCTACGTCTACTGTCTTGTATTGCCTACTGGATTGTCTTCCAGTCCCCTTTGCTGTAAGGATTACAATGTATTTATAGCCCTCTTGGGCGATTAAGAGTCGGAATGTTAAAGGATGGAATGCCTTTATAAATTAGGCATTTACATCTGTACAATGTTCATAATGTATACAAATGATGGTGCTTTACTGACTAAGTTGGTCGGGCTTCTTAATATGTTGGTCGGCATTACCGGACTTGGTTGGTCTTCCTTGACTTGGTCGAGGGACTACGCCTTGCTGACTTGGATTGATGCCACGATGGATAAAACATGTTCATTTTTTATTGGTCCACGCAGGTGGATAAATTTTGGTATTAACAGAAGTCCCTAATGTTTTACGCTTGAATTTTTTTTTACGAAAGTGTTGAATATTTAGCTTTAAAGTTGCTCGGGCAAAATTTTTGATGATGCTTTGGTTACCGACTTCCCATACTTGTGAAATTGCTGACTTAATCGATGGCACATAACACGGATGTCATTTTTTCAATTATCCAATGTTTTAATAAACCATTTTTGGGAAAATATGTCCTTTTTGGCTTAGCCGCCAACAGGTCAATCGACGTTGCTTTTAATCATTACCCTCGCTAATTTTCGAGGCAATCTATAAAAAGTAAGAAAAATCACGATTGTCTTCTACCTCAAACCTTCTGAGTTTCTGCTGCTATCTTCTTGAGCTTTCTATGTGACCATTTCTTCTTTCCTTCAGTTCTTATTGAATCCTTAAATCTTTGTAAGAATCTTCTCTCTTTACTTTTCTTCATCTTTGAACATGGTTTACTCAGTAGCTTTTTTAGAGGAATTTGGGAATGAGTGTAATAACCCTTCATGGGTGGATTTGGATCTTCCCATTCTTTCTATGAATATTTTTTCTTCATTTGAGGGCCAATGGCCCCCTTTTATTTTTATTACTGAGTCTGGGTTCACTTTTCCCCCAAACCCATTTTGCCTTGAGTTTTGTCAGTATTTTGATGTGGTCCCTGTTAGAATAGCCCCAACACTTGGAGAGTAGTTAGTGAGGTTTATAGGTTAAATCAACTTCATGGGATCCATATAGGAATCCCAGAGATCAAGGTTTTCTATACGTGGGTCACAAGTGACAACACTTACTATTTAAAAACTAGGGCTGTAAATAGGGCTTTAGTAGTTAATTTTCTAGATTTTAACAGCAATTATTTTGATCATAAAGTGATTGCCAAGAATTGAAGATATGCACCCATGATAGGGAATGCAGTATACCAGGGCCCAAGATGCCCTCAAAATGGCCATGGGATAGGTTGCAACATTTTGTCTAACTCTTCTTAAATATTTTTCTAATTGTTGATACTAACTTTTATCTGGTGACCTTGGTTGTAGTTGATCGAAAGAGGAAGTGTCCCAAGGAGGGTGATATCTACCTCAGGGAGGTGAAGTTTATTTGGGGAATTCATAAAAAAATAGGGGAGGAGCACATTAGGTCTGCATCATAACTGTTGGAGTACAAAAATACCATCACTTCTTTTATTGCTCGCCCAACTATTGCTGTTCCCTCCTTAGTGATTGATCTTGATCAAGTCCCAATCTCCACCTCTTCTGTCACTGTATCTGGAAGTGGTGAAGCTGATATAGATCCCTCCTCTTCACTTGACTCAGACTTATGCTGCTATGGTGAAGAGAAAGTGTCCTAATATTATGGGAGATATTATCACTAATGGCTCCACAAAATCTGTTGATGGTGGGGTCAGTAATAAGGATGAGACTGGGAAGAAGCCTCCAGCCAAGAAGAATGATGAGACTCAGCTTAAGCGCCCGAGGAAAGGTCTTCCTTCTAAGTTGGCTGAAGGAACGACCTTTAGTATCGATCAACAAGATTTGGTCAGTTTTCCTGATGCTGGCTCTCCAGTGGCTATTGGCCTTAGTTTGGCTAGACAATTAATAAAGTCTGGTACTCTTCTAGACCATAGGGTTACTACTACTGTAATGCCCCGATCAAATATCTCTGAAAGGGTTGCTCAGAGCCTTAATTTGGTAAAAAATGTTATTTCGTCTCCTTCTTATTCATATCTTTTACATGTCTTGTACTAACTTGCTTTGATTTATTTTTACAGTTTTTGGTAGACTTCAACAACATGCTGGAAAAGGATGATGTTATCCATTCTTCTTCAAACGAGGTGGAAGAAGCATTTAAAGAGCGTAAGAAATCCTTGCTTAAATCCTTAAAAGCATCGGATACTGAGCAGAAGAAGTGGGAGAACAAAATAAAGACTGCAGAGGGTGATGCTGCAGTTGCTAACGACAGGTTGCTGAGCTGTAGAAGAAACTGGGTGAAGAAAAGGCCAAAAGGTTTAAGGACAAGGAATATGAATTCGAAAGGAGTTAGGATAAAGGTATTGGCACTGCATCTGCTCAAATTGAGTTTGCCAAGAAGAATATTTCAAGTATGGCCGATCGGCAACCCTTGCAGAGGTCGACACTCTCCAAGACTCTGAGTTATTTCTTAGGCATGATCCCAGGTCTCCTCCCAACATGGATGAGGAGATTGAGGATGATGGTGGGTCAGATGAATCTACCTTTATTTTGGCATTTGTCGACCAACCACAAGCAATAGCAGTTAGGTATTCACTCCCCCCTCTTCTGAGCAAGTCATTCCACAAATCACTCCACCTACATCTACCCCTTCCTAAACTGGGGCCACTTTTGATGGAAAAAAATGTAGATTTGTGTGGCGAGCAACTTTTGTTTTTCTCTTTAATTGCGTTTTTTTTTATTTTCATGTTGATGTACTTGTAATCAACATTTTATCATTGAAAAGGAACATTACTTTACACTTGCCTTATTCTTCTATTATTGATTGGAAAATTTTCTTATTATTTATAGTTTATGGATAAACTAGATCAATTCTCTTCAACTGATTCTGAGCTTCTTCAAATATGCAATGATCTCTTCAAGTTTGGTCACTTAACTATGACCAAGGAAGAATTATCTACGTTGCTCGGACAAGGTGCTTCAGATTCAAGCTAGAGAAGCCTACCTTTATTTAAAGTGTATTCTTGATCGGGTAGTAGCCAATAATATGTCTTATTATGAAATGATTGAGGAATTCCAAGAAGATCACAAGGAGACTAAGGCTCTTCTGCATACCGACTATGAGCAGAAGTACAAAGCTTTAAGTGAAGGTTGGGGTTTTGGGCAGAAGTTGGAGAAACACATGTCTTTTTACAGGAGATAAGAATTTTTGCTTAATTGGGAGACAGAGCAGGTTAGAGCCATTGCCAAGATACTGAAAGAAGAGGATAATAACTTGAGTGAGGAATTAAACTCATGGAAGGTTGCTCCTTCTTCTACTATTGTTGCTGCTGATGATGGGGTTTCTTTCTTGGAAGCTGAAAATTCAGATTGATGAAAGAAGTGAAGGCACTGAAGAAAACTAAGTTTGCTTCATCTTCTCTAGTATAAATTAAACCTGGATAAGCTACTACAGATGAGGTTAGGACCCAACAACACTTTTTGACTAGGCTCCTCAATTATAAGCGAAGAATTTGGCCATTGCTGACATATCCCAGAAGCTTCAAACCCAAGACGAAGTACTGAAAAAATTGCATCATCAAATTGAGAGGCTAACGTTCCAATTTCATAAACAAATTAGGAAGATCTGGATGGAGAGATACAATGAATCCCTTGGTCATTTTGATGAGCGATTAAAGGAAGCTCAGAATAAAGGCTACAAATAGGGTTGGACCAACTGTTTGATAGTTATGAAGGTAGATCAAAACAACACTCTTTGGAACTTGTATGATCCCGCCTTTTTGAATTGTTAGGATCCTCCTTTCAAATTGGATGTTGATTGGATTCCTCCCAACACAATTCCCCAGTGCCTAATTTTTAAGTATTTAGGGAATTATGGCCTTTATGACAAGCTAGAGATTGTTCGTCCTCCTCATCTGTTAGATAGATCGAGCAACAGTAATAGAAGAATGCTCCAGGACTTCAACTTCATTAATTCCCCTTATACATTAAATGATCCTCCAACGGGCATGGAACCAGTTTCCAGTTCTTCTAAAGATGAGGGGAAGCATCCCTTAGAATAAATTTTATTCCTGTAATTCAGTTGTAAGTAATATCATGTAATGACTATTTAAATGAATGAAATATGTGATTAACTTATCTTGTCAATCTCTCAGTGTGAATGATTTATTTGTTTCATTAAAACTATTGATAGACTTAAGCTTTTGCCCAATTTTAATATCAATTACCAATGAGCTCATAGGTTCTACTAGTACACTTAGATTAAAATCCAAGTTGAGTACTAGTTACCCATGTATTTTCATAGGTTCTACTAATGCACCTAAAGTTTTAGATTTTGCCTTAGTTACCAGTGGTGCCCAAGCGTATGTGGAATATGCGTCTACATTCCTTGTTAGGAATCTTCATAACGTTCTTCCTTCACTTTGCCCAGTCGGATAAAATCTTGTTTATCCTTAATTTCAGTGGGATAAAATCTTATTTTATCCTTGTTTTCAGTAACCAATTTTCTTGAGGACTTAAAATCCTTCTTTACTTGGGTTTTTGTCTGCTGCCGATCAAGTTTTGCTTATGCCGAGCAACGATCGAACATCAGTAATCAACTATATGGTTGTTGTTGTGAAGGACTTATTCTGGGCGCCGATCAATAGTATGGTTGTTGTTCGAGCAACTTTTGAAGTTTTTCCAAGCAACTTTCAATCGTCGTCGATCAAGTATATAGTAGTGTATATCACTAGTACTCCCAAAAATTTAAAAATAAATAAATGGAGGAAATCATCATTTTTGATAATACTGAAATGACATGAGTACAATATATTTTATTACATCACTGGTAATACTTTCTAAGATTCTCGATATGCCATGGATTCTTGAACTCTTCTCCTTCTAATGTCTTAATTTTGTAAGTTCCAGGTTGGAGAACTGTTAAAATGCGATATGGCCCATACCAGTTAGCCTCAAGTTTGTTATTCTTCTGAATTACCATCTTCAACATATAATCTTCTTCCTTCAAGTTGGTCAGCTTCATTCTTTTCTTGTAGAAACTGGTTGTTCTTTACTGGTATGCTACATTTCTTAAAGCAGCATCCTCACGTACCTCC
Organism: Sambucus nigra; assembly: GCA_949130495.1. Taxonomy (NCBI): domain Eukaryota; kingdom Viridiplantae; phylum Streptophyta; class Magnoliopsida; order Dipsacales; family Adoxaceae; genus Sambucus; species Sambucus nigra. Next base: position 421,483,102 of record OX422209.1, read on the forward strand.
TCTAGCATATTCAAATTCAATCTTCGCATTAAATCACTTATAGGAGAGTTGAAGTTCAACACTCTATGGGATGGGAGTCCCAATTCATCATGTATTACTACTTCAGTCCCAAATGCCAACATGTATAGAGATTCTCTAGTCGCAGTCTTTGGAGTTGTTCGGTATGCCCACAGAACAGAGTGCAACTCATTAATCCAATTTCCCTTGGCATCATCAAGTCTTCTTTTCAACCCATTAAGTAGAGTTCTATTTTTAACTTTAGTTTTCCCATTGCTCTGAGGATGAACTGGAGCAGAATGCAGCTCGTGGATATTGTACTGAGCACAATAAGATGCAAATTCTTCATTATTGAACCACGTACCATGGTCGGTAATAAAGACATAGGGCTACCCATATCTGCAAATGATACTCTTCGAAATGAATTGGTATATATTCTCATATGACATGTCCACCAATGGTTCTGCTTCCACCCATTTTGTAAAGTAGTCCACAATAATGACTAGGTACCTGAATCATTCTCGGGTGGTCGGTAATGGGCTAACTAAATCTATACCCTAAATTGCAAACGACTAAGTTGAAGTGATTGGAGTGAGTGTAGCCTGTGGAGTCTTTCGAATGCTAGAATACCTTTGGCAGTTGTCAAATTTTTTAGCAAAAGCTGCACAATTCAGTCACATAGTTTGCCAATAGTATCCTTATGTACTAATCCATTACAGTAGTGTCATGCCTGCTATGTGAGATCCACAACATCCTTCATGTACATCCTGGATCAGGTCTTGAACCTCTGTTGGATGAACACAATACTGCAAGCTAGCTGTCAATCCTCTCTTGTATAACACTCATTTGTCCAGCACATATCTTGCTGCTTTGTACTTCAGCCTTTTGGCCTCAATTGTATTTATTAGCAAAGTTCCTTCTTCAATATATGCTTTGATGGGATCCATCCAAGATGGCCCCATATTTATTATGATAAAATTAATCATCAAGTCTTCATCTATATTCCTGTTTACTAGAATCTCGATAGGAATAGTTCTTCGTAGCTCAATTATTGTTGCTGCATCTAGTCGAGCAAGTGCATCTTCTCTAGCATTCTCCAATCTTGGTATTCTGCTTATGTGAGTAGCCGATAATTTATCTATCACGTTCAATGCTTCAGACAGGTATCTAGTCATCAGCTCTCCTTTACCTCTATACAAGTTTAATACTTGGTTCACCACCAATTGAGAATCACTATGTGCCACAACTTGCTCGGCGTGTAGTGATTGGGCCAAACTCAAACCCATAATGAGAACTTCATACTCTGCTTCATTATTTGAGGCCTGGAACTAGAATCGTAGAGCATATTCAATATCTATCCCGTTAGGAGTGTTAAGTATTATACCTACTCCACTACCGATTGCATATGATGATCCATCAACGTACAAGATCCATATCGAGAGATTATCATCAAATGCTTGGTTTGTCAGAATCCCATGATGGAATATTTTTCTCCTCACTTCCTCATAATTCTCTGACATTTCCTGAGCTTTATAAGAGGAATCTTATAGACTGACAGTGATTTCTTCTGACCTTTCTTCTGATGAAGGTTGATCGTTGATAGCTTTAATTGAACTATTCCTTCTTATACCTTGTTCTGCCTACACTCCTTGTGCCCGGGGGTCTCAAGATAAGTGAATTCAATAATGAAATCTACTACGGATTGAACTTTAATGAAGACCTTAGTTCATGCACAATATCATACTCCCCTAATTCTACTACCCAGTACATTAATCTGCCAGACTTCTCCGGTTTATGCAAGGCTTGCCTAAGAGGCATATCAGTGCACAACACAATTGTATGGGCTTGAAAGTATGGTTTCATCCGTCTAGATGCTTCTATCAATGCCAATGCTAACTTCTCCAGGCGTGGGTAACTGATTTCTGCTACTCGAAAAGCTTTACTGGTGTAGTAGACTAGTTTTTGAACTCCATTCTCTTCTCGGGTCAAGGACGAACTTACAGCTAACTCAGAGACAACTAAGTACAAGTATAATATTTCTCCCAAAATTTATCGAGAGAGAAGTGGGGGTGATCCTAAGTAATTTTTCAACTCCAAAAAATATTTTTCGCACTCATCATTCCATTCGAAACTCTTTCTAAGGACTTTAAAGAATAGCAGGCACCTCTCAGTAGCTCGGGACACAAATCTGTTCTAAGATGCTCCTCGCTTAGTTAGCCTTTGCACATCTTTTTTATAAGTAGGGGACTATATTTCAATCAACGCCTTGATCTTATATGGGTTTGCTTCAATTTCCCTCTGATTTACTATATACGCGAGTAAAATTCCTTCTTGTACTCCAAACACGCACTTGGTCGGGTTTAACCTCATCTGGTGCTTTTCCAGCCGATCAAAAGTTTGGCTTAGATCGATAATTTGAATGGATTATTTTTTGCTCTTTGTCAGCATATCATCCGCATAAAATTCCATATTTTTGTCAATTTGTTCCTTAAAAACATTATTCACCAATCTTTGATAAGTAGCACCTACGTTTTTCAAACCAAATGTTATAACATTATAACAATAAGTTCCTCGGGGAGTAATGAAAGAAGTGTTTTCCCTGTCTTTAGGCTTCATCTTGATCTGGTTATAACCAGAGTATGCATCCATAAAACTGAGCAGTTCATATCGTGAAATGGCGTTAACGAGCTGATCAATTTGTGGCAAACGAAAATGATCCTTTGGGCTGGATTTATTTAAATCCGTGAAGTCTACGAACATTCTCCACTTATTCTTCTTCTTCTTGGCCAACCAATCTGGATACTTTACTTCATCAATAAAAGCAACTCTTTGAAGCTTTTCAACTTCCTCCTGAGTGGCTTGATTATTCTCGCGGCTAAACACTCTTCGCTTTTGCTTTACAGGCTTGACATCGTTATTAACATTGAGCTCATGGAAAAGAAACTTGGGATCAATCACGAGCATATCTTCATGACTCCCAGCGAACACATACTTCCTTTGTCTAAGGAAATTCACTAGTTCCTGTTTAAGAATAGGATCCAGCGTTGTTCCTATTTGAGTGGTGCGCTCCACCTTATCGTCGTCCAGCACAATGCGATCCGTTGCTTCCGTTATTTGGCCTTTCACTAATTTTGTTTCTTCTCTTAGATATAAGGTTTCTACCTCGGATTAACTATTAGGTTAAGAGATATCTAATTGATAAGTGGTGGTTTTTCTCTTTATCTCTGCTAAATCTTCTTGCTCGGCAGATGAGTAGTAGCATTCTCGAGCTCCTTTTTAGTCGCCTTTTACAATTCCCACTCTAAAGTTGGTCAGAAACTTTAGACATTAATGGGATGTAGATGGTACAACCTTAAACTTCTTTAACCCTACTCTTCCCATTATCATGTTATAAGCAGAATGAATATTTTTGTCCATTACAAAGAAATGTATCTTCTCTATTTGGCTGGATGGCCATGTGCAGATCAAACCCACTACCTTAATTATTCCCAAAGGGAATACTTTTTCACTGAAAAAACCTATTAAAGGTCAGTGGTAGGACTCTAACTAGCTGAGTTTGAAGTCCAAACTTTTAAAACAAGGACAGAACATAATGTCTGTCGAGTTGCCATTATTAACTTAGAACTCTAAAAATAATAATATTCTCCTTTATGACTTTAATTAAGCGAGGATCATCATGGGGTATAGTACCTTGAGAGGTCATTTTTAGAGAAATCGATCACTAGCTTGTCTTTGTTGACCGTCCTCGGTCGATCTTCTTCAACTAGATTAATCCTATGTATATAGGAACAAGCTTGTTCCTCATTGAGGTAAGCCTTCCTTTCAGTAGTATAGTCTCCTCCTCCTGCATCATCACCTATAATCATTTGATAATCAAAAGGACCGAAACTGAGCAAGAATTCCTTATGTTCTGGTTGCCTGGGTTCTTGGGTAGGTCAAGATCATCATCCTGATCATCTTCACGAGTCCTCTTTTTCTCGTCTCTGGGCTTGCAAGGAGACTTCAACCTTCGCTGATCTCCATCTTTGTTTTGCCGATCAACAAATTTGTCTAACTTTCCTCTTCATATGAGTGTTTCAATTTCGTTTTGAAGGGCAATGCAACCATCTGTTGTATGGCCATGGTCTGTATGAAATTTATAATATTTGGATCTATCCCTCTTGGTGGGGGAATTCCTTAGCTTCTCTGGCCAATGTACATCCGTGTTATGCTTAATTTCCTCCAAAACATGGTGGATGCCCATTGTTAATGGAGTGTAATTATTGTACTTCTTGAGCCGATCAATAATCCTCTTTTTCTTTGATTCTCTGTGATCCTTGGAATCTTTGTGGACCTTTTTTTTCCAGTTTTACCTTTAACGTTTTCCTTCAAGCTCTGCTTTGCTGCCATTGCTTCCTCGACATTCATGATCTTGGCTGCCTTTGCCATAAATTATGTCATTGATTTTGGAGGATCTTTAGAAATCGTATAGTAGAGTTTCTCAAGCAACATTCTACTCATAATAGCTATAATAGATGTCTTTTCCCCGTAGTCAACAACTTTCAACTTTTCATTATTGAACCAAGTGATATAATCTCTCATACTTTCCCCCACCTTTTGCCTTACACTAAGTAAATGAGCAACTCGTTTCACTAGTTTAGCTCCAAAGAAAAAGTTACCACTAAATATCTTGACAAGTTGATGGAAGCTAGAAATCTTCCCCCCAGGAAGATTGTTATACCAGATCTGAGCAGGTCCTGTAATTTTTCTTGAGAATGCCCTACATCTCATTTCGTCGGGGACGATATAGATGTCAACTGCTGCCTGATATTGCTCTATATGAAGGACGAGACTAGTTTTCCCATCATATTTGGGTGTAACTACAGGAGATTTAAACTTTGAAGGTGTGTGGAAATCGACTATAGCTTGTATGAAAGGAGATCCATTCACAAATCTTCTCTGCAAAGGGTTCATGGCCTTAGCCATTTCTCCCAATCTATCATCTAATCGCTGGATGAAACCCTTCCATGCATTGTTACCAATGTTAGATCTATGTTTTGCATCTTTTTCATTCCGATAAGCTATTTGTGTTGAACTTTCTTCTTATGATTATTGCTGGGTGTGGGCAGTTCGTCGAGCATCTGATCTAGACTGGGATGAGCCTTCCCGTTGATTATTTGGTCATTGAGTATTTCTCAACAATTCTCTGGGAACATTTCTGTTCCCCTAGGGTCCCAAATGATCAAAAGTAGATGCCCGGCTTAGCCTATCTAAGGCACTCAATCTTTCAGGAGAGAAGGACCGTTCATTATAGGGATCCAATGTTCTGAATGAAGAACTTTCTCTCGAGAGATAGGATGTATCTCTAGCAGTCCTGAAATGGCTATGTCTACTGCTTCTTGGAGGCGGTGGTAACATATTTCCATAATCAGACAGGGAGGTGGCCTAGCTTATAGGGTTTGCGCTAACTGCCTCATGGTATCTTGCATAGCCTCTTCTCTTTTGGCGAGACTAGCCAGAATTCCAGTCAAATTAGTGTGAGTTAGTGGAGCAGATGGAACAAGCGGGATGCCATCATTACTGGTACTTGATTCAGGAATATCAGCCATGTTGAATAAGTGAATGAGTGAAAACTCTTAGAAACACATTCCCACATACGACGCCAATCAGTTGATGTAAAAAACTAGAATGGATCTAATTATTTGATCACAGATAAATAAATAAATGAAAGAGACAAGTAAATTTTTTAAAGTGGTTCGACTAAAAGGAATAGCCTACGTCCATTGTCCTATATTGCCTGTTGGATTGTCTTTCGGTCCCCTTTGCTGTAGGGATTGCAATGTATTTATAGCCCTTTTGGGAGATCAAGAGTTGGAATGTTAAAGGATAGAATGCCTTTATAAATTAGGCATTTATATTTGTACAACGTTAATAATATATACAACTAATGGCTCTTTAGTTGCTAATTTGGTCAGTCTTCTTGTTATTGGTCGGGCTTCTTAATATGTTGGTCGGCATTCCAAGACTTGGTTGGGTTTCCTAGACTTGGTCGAGGGATTACACCTTACTGACTTAGATTGATGCCATGATGGATACCACATGTTCATTTCTGATTGGTCCACATAGGTGGGTAAATTTTTGTATCAACAGATAGTATCACTGATCTTGTGGTTAATTTTTATCAACATTTATACACTAAAAATGAGCTCCATTTATTCAATGACCCCTACAACTACTAGATGTCATTCCAGAATTGGTAAATGATTCGGACAATGATATTCTCACTGATGTGCCTTCTTAAATGGAGGTCAAAGAAGTGGGTTTTAGCATAAGTGATTCAAGAGCTCCAGGTCCATATGGATTTAAAATAGGTTGTGAGATAAGGTGATCCCCTCCCCCTATCCTATTTTGCTTGGCTTAACAAGTTTCAAGTAGGGGTAATACTGATCTTGTTAATAAAGGAAAAATTAAACACATGTATACTCCTAGAGGTTGCCCTGTTATTTCCTATTCCCCCTATGCTGATTATCTAATGATTTTCAGCAGAGATGGTATCCCTATTATCAAGAATCTTATAAAATTATTAGATAACTATGGTAACATCTTTGGTCAGTTGGTGAATAAAGCTTAAAGCTCATTTTATCTTAATGAGATTATCAAACATAAATCTCTTCTATAGTTAATATCTTGGGCATTACATAAGGTACCTCTCCATTTGATTATCTGAGTGTGCCCATTTTAAGGGAAACCTACAAAATGTCGTCTTAGATCTATAGCGGATATAACAAAAGATAAATTGGATGGATGGAAAGGTAATCTGCTTAACAATGCTGAAAGGGCTCAACTTATTCAAATTATATTTACTAGTATGCTTATGCACTTCTTCATAATTTACAAGTGGCCTCATTATCTTCTTAAAGATTTATCAAATTGGTCTAGAAACTTTCTATGGTTAGGATATACAAATAAATGAAAAATTATTACCATTGCTTGGAAAATGGTTTGTTCCCCCAAATATGAAGGTGGCTTGATTTGAGACATTTGTTGGTCCCAAACAAAACTTCCAATGGAAAATTAGCATGGGACATGCTTAATGGAAATTATCTTATTTTTAAATTTATCAAGGGCAAGTACAAATTTAAAACTTACACTATTTCAACAAAATACTTCACTTCTTTTATTTGGCATGGCCTCAAATTTGCATATGAAGATTTTTTTTTCTCATAACATATCGCTGATTTGAAATGGATTCTCCACTTCTTTGGGAAATGATAAATGGTTATCTAAACCTATAAAAGCGTTGGTTTCAAATAGTGATACTGATATAAATTATTCCACGACTGTTAGCAAATTAATTCACGAAGGGAGATGGCATATTCCTTGATCTTTTAAGTTTCATTTTCCAGAGATTACTGAATAAATATAGATCTACATGACTCCAAAACCACATTTTAATGATAAGTTTATCTGGGAACTTTCTTGGAATGGAAGTTACTCCATTTAAGATGGTTATGAGGCTTTTAGAAATTATTTTTAAACTGAATTCAGACTTATAGAAATTTAAAAGCCTTCATTCCTACTAAATTTTCCATCCTTGCCTGAAGACTCATCAATAATAAGCCTCCAACAAATGACAATGTTCAAAACAGAGGCATTCCAATTATCTCTTCTTACCTGCTTTGTAAAACCTTTTCCTTTCTACAAAATAATAACCATATATTCTTTGAATGTTATTTTGCCACTGACTCTACTCTTTGTTCAATATCTCCTTTTCAAATTTAATTTCTCCTATTAACCATTGGTGTAGATTTTTTCATTCAGGCTTCAATCCTTTGCTTAAAAAATATTACAAATTGCTATGTTAGAAGACATCATGGATATTTGGAAATGCAGAAATAAACTCAGATTTGAAGACAGTTCCCATTACTCATATCATCAAGATTAGCATTAGAGACAAATTAATATTATATAGTAAAAGCATTCCGTGTTTCTATTTTGGGGTGAGAGATTGTCAAATTTTAAATAATATTGGCATACCTATGCATTATAGAAGATCTCCCATGATTCAGCTGGTTATGTGCCATCCTCCCCCATTGGAATTGTTAAAATCAACAATGATGGTTCTTCACTTGGAACTCTCGGATCATCTTCCTGTGCGAGTGTGTTTAGAGATTATTAGTTATATTGCTGGTTTTAGTTGGGATATAGGCAATCTTTCTACATTTTATGCTGAGCTAGAAGGAGCTATCACTGCCACTAAAACATGATTCTATTAGCCCAGTGCATTGCTTTTCCTCTTATTGTTTCTATCCTCTTTAGATACTACATATTTCTTGGGAAAATTGCAATACTCAGATTAAGGATATGAATGTCAAAATTACTCACACCCTTAGGGAAGATAATAGTGTTGTTGACAAGGCTGCTAGTTTGGGAATTCATTATGCATGGCTTACTTGGAGGCCATCTCCTCTAAATGAAATCATTAGTTTATTTGGTAAGGATATTATGGATCTCCCCAATTACAGATTTTCTAACTAGATTTAGTTTCTTCTTATGGTTTGTGCCTTTTGGCGTCACATTGTCTTTCTTATTCTTTGTTCTTTTTACTCTCTTTTCTTTGATGTACTGTCACTAGGATGGGGCTATTCCCTCCCATCTCTTTCTTTTTCGTTGAAATAAATTCTGGGGGTTATACCTCTTATTAAAAAAAATCCTCAATATCCCATATTGCATCATGACCTTATTTTGATTTTGGTTGTCCAGTAATGAAATCCATCGTCACATGTTCCCACTGCCATTGTGCCATGGGTAGTGGTTATAGAAGTCCTATTGGCCTTTGATGTTTTGCCTTAACTTGTTGACACGTTTAACAGTTTGACACGTACTCAGCAATGTCATGCTTCATACCTTCTCATCAATAGTGCCTATTGAGATCCTTGTACGCCTTGGTGATGCTAGGATGAACCGTATACCTTAAATGCCGTGCAACCTATAGAATGTCATTCTTCAGACCATTCAAATCAGGAACAAAAATCCTCCCACGAAATCTAAATCTTCTATTACTTTTAATTTTCCAGTTGGCTCTTACTATACCATCTTATTGAGCTTCACCTGCATCTTGTGACCCTTATCTCGTAGTCATAGGATTTTACTAATCAGGGTTGGTTGAACCATCAAATTACAAAAATATATCGCATTTCTATGCATATATTGTAGAATGTTAAAATCTGATAGTGTTTCAAGCATACGCCATTCCTTAATCATCAAAAAAGAAATGACCCCACATTTTTTACGACTTAGGGCATCAACGACCACATTTTCCTTTCCCGCGTTATATTGGAGGTTAAGTCATAGTCTTTTAGGAGTTCTATCCACCTTATTTGACTCATATTCAACACTTTTTGGGAAAATAAATACTTCAAACTCTTATGATCTGAGAAAAGATTAAAGTTTTCACCATTTATATAGTGCCGCTATAATTTTAGGGAACAAACTATGGCTATAAGATCCAAGTCACGGGTCAGATAGTTTCTCCTATGTGTCTTCAATTGTAGTGAACCATAAAATCTCGACCTAAAATTTTTCATCAATACACAACCTAATCTTTGGTGTGATGCATAACTATAAATAACAAACCCAATGCCACTCTCTAAAAGGGTGAGAACTGGTACAGTCGTCAGCTTTCGTTTTAAGTACAAAAATGCCCTTTCATAATTATCATCTCCGATGAATTTTACATCTTTTGGTTTTGATGAATGAGTAACGGGGCTTCACGAGAGAATCCCTTAATAAACCTTTGGTAGTAACCGACTAGACCAAGAAAGATTTTGATGTCTTAGGTGTCTTCAGATGATTCCACTTTAAAACTACTTCAACTTTGGATGGGTCCACTGAAATTCGATCTTTTTATACCATGTGACTTAGGAATTTTACTTGATCTAACCAAAATTGAAGCTTAGCATATACACGTTTGTCTTGTAGTGTCTGAAGTATCATATGAAGATGTTGCTCGTGTTACTCCCTTGATTTCGAGTAGATTAAAATATCATCGATGAAAACAATAATTAATTAGTCTAGGTAGGGAAGAAATATTCGATTCATGAAATCTATGAAATTTTTTGGATTATTCGTTCCCCCTAAAGGCTTAAATAAAAACCCATAATGCCCATAACGTGTTTGAAATGCATCCTTTAAAATGTCATCCTCCTTAACCAAAACCTGATGGTATCCAGACCTCAGATATATATTAGAAAATACTGTACATCTTGACGTTGGTAAAATAGATCAACATTCCTTGGAATTGAATACTTTTTTTCATGGTGACCTTATTTAATTGACGATACTAGATATACAACTTGAGTTAATAATATTTTTTGGTGAAAAAAAATAACTACTCTCCACGGTGATATGCTCGTATTTATTAAACCTCACCCCTACAATTATTTAATTTTATTCTTAGTTATTTTATCTCTTTTGGAGCCATACGATATGGTGCTATTGATGTGGCTGACGCAGAATTTTCTGAAACACGTCTTCAAATCCATATACTTCAGGAATTTGGTTAATGGGCACCTCTCTTTATCCCTCCTCTATAGGATCTAGGAAACCTGATGCCAAATCATTATATGAGCGGTCACGACGATAGATGAACATTTCTCTTTCTAAGATGGAGAAGGTTACTGTCTTCTAGAAACAATCTGTAGTGGCATGATAGGTAGGGAGCTATTTTATATAAAAATTATGTCAATTGTCCTATGATAATCACTATCAAATCAGTTGGAATTTCTCTTCCATTAATATCAACTACACAATCCTTACATACTAAAGTGGGAGTTCAAATGCTACCTAAGGGTGAGGTAACCGATAAAGGAGTTTTTAAATGTCGAGGTTCGAATCCCAACACTTATACAAATTCAAATGAATTAAAAGAATGTGTAGCACCCGTATAAAATAAAACTTTTGCACAATTGTTAAATATAGATAACTTAACCTAAACCCCAGCTTGCCTTGCCGTCGATGCATATACTCTAGTAGTTCCACCTAGTTGTATTCCATTATTATTTTTAGCCTTTTTATAGTACTTCTCACAATGTCCGCATCCTCCATAAATTATTTAAACAATGCTTGACACATGAGCTTTGGTACATTCCCTAGATATATGGCCCATCCCTCCATAGTTGAAGCATATTGGCTTAGTTTATTTGCACTCATTCTCTAAGTGATCCATAACCCCACATTTGAAGTAATTTTTCATAGTATTTAGGGTTCCCATTTGTGTTGATAAAATTACTTTAGAAGCTCTCGTATTAACCATCTGCTTCTTCCAGGCCTGCTTAGCCTTGTCTTAGTTTAATGGTTGAGTCGCCTTAATCTTATACTTAACTTTTATTTCTTAATTATATTACTTGTTGTCACTTTTAAGGTTAAAGTATTCCTTAATTATCACTAATAGGTCTTTAATTTATCTCCCATCACCACATTCCTCATTGAGGAGTCAACCCTTGGGCAAACTTACGGGCACATCTCTCTTAAGTCTCGACCAAATGCAGAGTAAACCTTGACTTAAATTTGTTCTGATATTCTTCTACAGTCATTGTACCCATTCTTTAGCTTAGTGAATTCCATCTATCTTTTCCTTCTCGGTGTTGGGAAAATACTTTTCATGAAACCTCTCTTGGAATTTGCTCTAATTTATGTCATCTGCAGCCTGAGGTCTTATGGTAGTATTCACAAACTTCCACAAATTATTTGCTTACGTGGATAGTTAGAATACAATAAGCTTTCTGTTTTTTAATTTTGTACATCCTATTACCTAAAAATGTCCTTCAAATGTCGGATCCGCCTCTCAACGAGAGTTGGGTCTATCGCATCTTCAAACTTATCTGGTTCGAGCTTCTTAAATTGTGAGAATTTTAATTATTCTATCATAATCAGTCACGAGATTGACCCATTGCGCATTCATCGTTCCATTTGTTGAACAAATGCCCTGAAGAAGGAATTTTTCTGTCCTGCACTTATTCCTCCAGCCATTTTCAATCTTAAGAAAAAAAATATGATGAGTTCTTACATTCATTCTTTTGTTATCCATATTGATACCTTGATGTTACTATATTGTTATCATGATTTTTACTCATACACCATTTATTACATTGTTACTATTGTAATAATTCGTACATCACATGTAAATAAAATGAATCGCAAGTTGCTAATAAAACACATTAAGATTATAAAGAGTGCGTGTGTGTGTGCACAATAAGTTCATACAACTAGGATTCTAATACATTTGATATCCCTACATAGCAAGTAACCAAAAAATAGCTATTTCAGTCATGTATCATCACGTATATACTCCCCGTAATAAAATTTAGACCGCATATGTCATTAACCACTTTATTCACATATGACCTAAAAAACCTAGGCTATATCAGTCGTGTCCCACTATAAAATATATCCAACCTAAAACTCAAAGCATCTTCAAGATACTTATGGCTCGATTGTAAAGGGACCATTGCAGGACCATTTATTGAACTAGTGAATGAGAGTGCTGGAGCGGGAGCAAGGACTAGAGTAGGGTATGGGGCTGAAGCTGGAGGTGGTGTAACTGGGTAAGGTTGAACAACCCTTGTCTCAAAGGAATCATGGGCAGTCAAACTAGGGGACATTTTTTAATGTTAATGTCACTTGAAAACTCACTTTGAATTGGACCATAACGAGTTGGATCTTCATCCATTTCAAGAAATTCTTCTATTACCCTTATGTGGGACATGAGACGATGGTGCCACAAACCATGTGTATCTTGTTAGTGGGATAAAACCATGTATTCGCGAAATCCTAGGTCTGTTAATACATGAGGCGATATGCATGCTCCCGATCGACTGTTGATATGCCTGTATATAGTCAACGTTTGTCTCGTTTTGATCCCTAGCCCGAATACTCGTACTTTAAAAAACTAATATGAACTAAACCTATCATATAATAAATGACATAACTTATCTGGAATCTACTTAACAACTTAGGCTTTAATATTAAGTCTGTCACACCTCGAGTCATGTAAGGTAATGGTCTATGAAAATCTGTAATGTTTTTCTTTTCTTTTCTTACTGAAAGAATGAGTAGAGCACCTTTTGTTTTATTAGCGTTACTCAACTTTTTTTTAACTCAAAACATGTGATCAACATTTATGTAATCAAATATCATCATGACTCAAAGTTTAAAAACATCCATTATATATATGAAATTACCCCCTAACAATTTCGCATTATAAATAATACATATGAGTCTCTCGCATCCAACCAATCAATAATATGCAAAGATGGAATAACGTAACTGTAGGCAAACATCATGATGTCTACTCCACTATTCTATCACGTTCTAGCTAAACCCTACCCTTTTCTTGTACCTGAAACTAAAAATAATTAATCGTAACATCATGAGCGACACAACCTAGTAACGAAATCTCTCTACGCCAAACTATAGTTTAAATCAAGCATAACACATAAATTTAATTTAAATAAATACATACTAGTAGCAATATACATAGGATCTCAGATCATATGTTACCTGACAAACACAACAACTCTCAAATTGTACTTATCAATTGGCCATGTCTCGTACATATTTTTCCCATTATATGTGAACACCTAATCCACTAGTCAATCCAACTTCATAGGTATATTAGTGAACTAACCATAGGGATGACTCTATCCCAACCAATCACAAAAACTATGAAATTTCTTATTGCAACATCGCTTTATATTCATAAAATTAAATAACTCAATTAATATATGGAATACTCAACCATATAATACAATCATAATTTAGACATTGTATATAAGATACAATTACCTAAAATCAAACTTGATCCCATATAATATATGTAGGTAATTTACTAATTTCGTAGGCCTCACGCAAGAATTTCTTAAAAGTTGTTACAATCTTACATTAGAATTTCAGTTTGGTTCAACCATGTAACATGGATTAGTTTATGTTGGGATTAAATATATTTAAATAATTAATGTGTTAAGTTAGTTATAGGTTTTCAAGGATTTTTGAAATCATTTGAACCCAATAAAAAAATCTAACCTCGAACCAATAATTTAGAATCTAATTGTGGACAATCTTAAATTTAACTAATGTTTATCCTAAAAATTGTACAAATAGGAAAAATTGGAATTTATGGGTTATATATAAATTTCTTCGATCCTAGCTTCTAACTCTTCATATGGGGTTGAATTTTGAGTTTGCTAGAGGAAGTTAATGCAAAAAATACTGAAAGTGTATAAATCTGTCTAGATTTATTTCAGTAATGTGGTAACACCTTTAATAGGGTATAAATCATTAACTTTTCAACAAAAAATTATTTATTTTGTATAAAAAGAAAGTTAGTTAACTTTATTACAATAAAAAAAAATCCTTTTCAGGTATTAAAGTGGTTATTTAGTCCAAACTATTCAGTTTTATTGGGTATTATTTCTCAGAATTTTTAGCAAACACACCTTGACTTCTAACACCTATAAAATTATCATTTTAACTCATATTGAAGTAATTCCAAGGCCAAAACAAACTTAAATCATCATATTTTAATGTACACATCTCTAAGTGTTCGGGTATCAACCCAATTATTACCATAGTTTAGAATAAATTAGATATAAGTCAATAATTGAATATTTATTCTGACTAAACAAAAGGAATTTTAAGTAACCACACATATACCTATTTTTTTAATTTCCATCCAATTAATTTTTATTATAGACAAGTTAATAATAATGATAGGGTTAAATTATATTTAGAGTTGAAATAAAAAAACCATCTTATTTTGTGATTTAGAGCAAGTTTACTACATGTAAAGCATACAAATTATGAACTTGTCTTGGGACTTTTATCAAACACTTCCCGTGCACTCTTAAGTTTTTCATTTACAATGGAATGGTTTCCTAAATTCATCCCTTCATTAAATTATTCCAAAATAACCAACAATAATATAAAAGGTAAATCTCTATCATAAACCACAACCTAAATACAAAGTAAAGCCCAATAAGAAACTATCAAGTAAGGTGCAAATTATACATTATCTCATGTTATTTTGTTATGATCTTGCCTAAACTAGTTTTTGAGTTAGATGCCATTCTCACCTTAAAGTAGAAGTTCCCATATCCTTTATTGAGTTATTTTCTTGAGCTTTAGAATTTTAATTAACTCATTCAACTCTTCTTATGTTGTCTTCCTTGCTTCTCTAAATCTAAATCACTATGTGAAATTTCTTCTTCTTCTTCTTCTTCTTCTTCTTCTTCTTCTTCTTCTTCTTCTTCTTCTTCTTTTGGTTTATTTGCTGAGTTTCTAGAGAGTAATAAGGGGATAAGGAGGTGTGAGGATGGGGCGAGGTGTTGTGATGAAAAATATCATCGTATAATCTAATTCTCCGTTAAAGTTACACATGGTTTGTCACTCTCATGTATTAGGGAAACACATCCTTTATTTCTTTTATTTAATTTAAATCCCACTCGTGTGATTATATTTTATCTAAGTTCTATAATTTATAAAAAATAAAAAAATTGACCCTCAACTTTATAATTCCATATCTTTTTTTGTGTGTGAATTAATTTTGCTAAACACTATACAAGGTTTTATCTTAAATAGTAATAAATTTGATTTTATTATTAGTTACACAACACTCGTTTAAATTATTTTTTTAATACATCGTTATTACTAAAACTACAAGATTTGTAATTAAAATTTAGGATCACTACAAGCTTGCATTCATGATATTTATGGATCTCATGTTGCACGATTCTTGGTCAATTCCATATATGTCATTGTAGGATCATGTGTAGACATCCACAAATTCTTAAAGAAGCGCTTTGAATTGTGATAGTTCATGATTGTTGAGGGTAGATCATTTCCTAATCTTGTGTAAAATAATACTAGAACCAACATTAATAACAACCATCACCCAATTATTAGTATGAACACGATTATGTTATTTTATTTTTTTCCTTATTGAGATCTACTAAGAATTGTTCATTCATTAGATCATTCTCATCAATTGTTGGATAAGTATAATTAATGCATTTAACATAAGGCACAACACAATACTCAAAATATTCATTCATTTCATCGATATCATTTTTAGGAAAAACAATAGCGAGGACCTCTTCGAAGGAGGCCTCGTTTACATTGACACTTGAAACAAAAAAATAGAAATAGGTTCAGTCTTAGGGTGATAGATAACATTATTCTTGGTTGTTAGGGTCGGATTGGCCAAAATGTTCCATTAATTGAGGAAAGGTTTGATAGAAAGAGTGATATTTTTGGTAGGATCAAATGGCTCAGATTCGACACGGATAATGCATATATCCATTCCCAGTTTAGCAAGTTTAAAGGATTTATCACTACTAATGCTTTCAGTATCACGAGAGCTCAAATAAGATGACGTGATGGTTAGTCGCTTCACCTTATGCTTGGATCCATCAGATCATATGATTTTTTCCTTGTAGAATATTTTGAAACCTGTTTTCATTTTCTTTTCAGCTAGGCCATACTAGGAAATCCACAACATGGGAAATATTCACCCTCTTCTATGAAGTGACCATTCAAAGAATATTAAAAAATGACTTCCTTTCACTTTATCTATCTCTTTCTATATGTTGGCTAAGATCCATAGGTTCTACCGGGGACGGTTTATACCCACACTGTGTGGCGAAAAAATTATTTTCAGGAAAATTGCCTCGAGGATCCTCTATTGCTTGATGCCTAACCCTATTTTGAGAATAAAGTGCATATTCTTGAACATTTGTATTATGTTAACAATCCTGTGCAGTCTATGTTCAGGTATCACCATGTATTTAAAAAAATTCTATGGTCAAGAGAGGGAGTAGACCAACCATGAAGCCAAAAAGGAATATATCATTAGAGTTATGCTGGATTATTTGAATCGAGTTGCTAGCGAAGACACCATCTGAATTATCTTCATATCCTATGATAGTAATGTCCTGATTATCTACAAAGAACTTTAATTTATGATGAAAATAAGAAGCAACTCCCCTAATATTGTAAACCCAGGGGCGATCGGGGAGCAGATTGAAACATTCTGGGATATCGATCACTTAAAATTACACTTAAGGGATAATGAACCAACCCCTAGTGTGAGAAGAATTGATCCCATAACCTCTCAGCGGGTGTTGATATAAGCACACTCAATAATGGATATAGGATGAGATCACAGACTTGTCACCCTAAGCATCGGGGCATTTAAAGTGGCTTACATTCAGGTTAGAACCATTATCAAGAAGTTCCAATGGGATCATTTTCTGTAGAACCTCGACTAAGATATTAAGACCATAGTTATGATCAGGGTCAAAATTAGAAAATTCCCCAGTAAAATAGATGAGCCTTTTGTGGTCATAGTTTCGACTGTATGAATGGCCTCATCAGTATAGCTAGAGAGATGAACTGTAACTTGTGTGAGTAACTTGATGAGGAAATTCCTATGAAGTTGAGAAGACATGAAATTTCCCCATAAGGTGATAATGGCATATGTCTTATTCAACTATTCAAAAATATTTCTTTCTTCGATGATAATTTCAAGCATCAGCGGTTCTTTAATTACTCTTTTCCCTTTATATACATGCATGTTTTCTTTGGGTGGGATTGGATATTTATAGTACCATCCCGACATGGTCATATCATTTACTGATGATGAAAGAAGAGACATCGATTTCTTCATCTATCTCTAGGGTGGCAAAAAATCTATTAAACTCTAATAAATCTTCTTTTAAATAAATTACCCCATAAAAGGAGAAAAACGCAGTGGGAACTTCATTATTTGAATCGTCTCAGAGGTCGGATTCATTACCCTATCCCATCAAAATTATCTTGTTATTCCAGGATAAGTCAAGATATTTAACTACTTCAAGTCCTTCTATGCATAAATCTTCCCATCTTCCAAAGAAATGTTTTTGAGAAGGGACAAAATACCCTTTATTTTTATGGCAATGTGTTGATCGGGAGATTCACATATTTTTCCCATCATGATGCCGTCCTCTATCAAGTTTTGTGTAATTCTATCCAAATTGAATTCTTCAGGAGGTACAAAGTAGTTGTGGGATTTGAGTGCCCACTTTACGGCTTCCATGTAATGATCAATAATTATGAAAAATCCTTTTTTTTCGAGGGTCAACTTTACCCGAAAATTTATTCCAAATTCTCTTAATTATTCAAGGATAGTGGGCAGATTCGTGCTCTATGTTTTTGAATTATTTCGAACAATAATACAACATCTTATCATCAGGGAGAGGGCTCGATCATTGGTAGTTTTGAGAAGCATCTATAACAGACTAGTGCCATGGATGATTTAGTATCCAGAACGTTATATCTCACATCGCCTGGGTGAGGGAAATTAATGGTTTATATATGTAGATTTTCACTCTTCTAACATTGAGGCCTTTTATGCTCCACTGGTAAATCCCATGGTTTATTACACCAGATGTCATGAGTTCAAATCCCGTTTACAACATTTTGTGGATGTGAGCTACAATAACAACCCATACCGCTGTGAGCATTAAATAAATTTGGGAAAATATTGATGGTGTTAGGGTGGGGTATTATAACAACAGGTAGGATAGGTCTACTTAGAGAGGAACTAGGGATTTATCAAGTTTGGTGGATGAAGTGGGACTCTTTATGGGTTTAAATTTGATTGTGCAGTCAAAAATGGAATCTTTATCGATGGGTGTGGTGTTCACGCTGGCTTGATGCATCGACAAAGGATTTTGGGTAGTGTTTGGTTTTTCACCTGTAGGGGGAGCAACAATGTCTTTATCAATAAAGACTTGCACAACATTTTTAAGATGGTAACAGTAGTCAATGGTATGCCTAGTAGTTCGGTGAAAGTCATAATGGGCATCATATTTGAGGTAATTAGGAAGAGGGTCATGTATTGGATAGGGGTTCAAAGGTTTGATAAGGTTACGGGATAAAAAAGACTGATACACTTTAGAGAGGGGAATATGAAGTTAAGTATACTCTCTTTTGTTGGCAGGAGGGCGGGATTCTGGTGCTCATAAGGAGGTAGGTTGGGAGGAAATGTTATTTATGGTAACAACAATGGGTTTCTTATACTTTTGAGGAGTGAACTGAGCGACTGAATTCTTCACTTTTGATTCTGTCTTCATATTTTGTCTAGTGACATTCTCTTCAATCTCTACCCCAGCTTCCTGGAGGGCTCTGAAATAGGGGTAACACTAGATACCCATGGTGCTTTGGATATGCAAAAAAATATTTTTCACAATATTAACTTTATATTTCTTTGATGGTTGCTTGGTCATAGTGGTATATTTCCTCTTCCACCTAGCCATAAAGTTATTAGCAGATTCCTTATGTCCTTGTTTGAGTAGCTTAAGGTCTCGGCGTGTTACTTATAAATCCTCGCTGAACTTATACTGAGGCAAAAATTCTCTGACAACGTTTTCCCAACTTCGAATTTGGGATTCCTCTAGCAACAAGAACCATCAGAGGGCACTCTCTTTGAGGGTTTATTAGAACATCTGGGCCATAATCTCTTTCGCAGCCCCTAAAAGACTCATGGTGCAGTGATAGTTTTGGATATGCAGAATAGGAGACTTGGACCCTTCAAATTTCTCAATATCAGGCATATTGAATTTCTTAAGCAATCGAGACATGTGAGTGCTGTTTATGTAATTTCGTGAAAGCTTTACTTGGTCAAATTTCTGGGAAATCATCACGAGGTCTTCTTTCACCCTATTGAGTTCTACTTCTTTAGGGTCTTTAATAACATGCATGGGAAATATATCCCCAGCTGAGGGAGGTTTTACATAGGAGGATGAGCATGAGGTGGACCATTGATGGGCGTGACGCATGGAGGCATTCCGATGTGCAAAGCATATTGATATTCTTTATAAGGGAATATGATTTGGGGAATTTATGGTTCCATGACATGAGGTAAGGTGACATTTGGATTAGGAATGATCTTAAGTTCAATCATATTTGGGTATCGAGCCTTATTTTTTACAACCTGTGAACATTCAAATGTAGGCTATTAATCTTTAAAATAAGTTGAGCAAGCATGATCATTAAATTAGGCTGAGCATTGCCATCATGATTAGGGTTATCCATGAGACAAGAGTGTTCCATTACTATTGAAGTGGGTGAAGATAAAGTGTAACTCCAAGGTGGTACGATAGTGGATTGTAGCCAATAGGGAGTCAAGCCAAGCTAGGGGAATGTGGATGCACCTGAGATGGAAGTGGTTGGTAAAAAATGGAGTTTTATTTATTTTTTAAGAGAGAATATATTTGGTATTTTTAAAAAACAAAGAAAGGGGGAAAATACCCTCAGTGTTCCCGTTATTATTGTGTTCCACTTGTATTATGTTTTGCCTATGGTGCAAGTGATATGCCAGATATGGCTCGAGTATGGGAGAGAATATGGAGCGTAATGCAAGACACAGTTTACTTTATTCCCATACTCATGGCCATGGTCTTATTTTAAAAATGGGAGAAAGAGCAAAAAATCGAGCAGGTAAGATGACCCAAAATTTAATTAAAGTTTTGTGTTTAAACTGACAATCTTGGTATGAGTGTCCTAGGGCAACATCTATATGAGGGCTATGCACGGGAGGTTAGTCTAAGGGTTACCCCATTTGGTATAACTTTCATAATATAACTTGTAGACACCCCATCCGAGGACCCCCCTAAGCACTGCCTTAAGTCCCTAGCACTCACTCATTCATCACAAACCCTAGGTCATACTCCGAGAACTAATTTAGAGGCCACTGGGTACTCTTGAGCCCGTTTGACTCCTGTCAGCTTCATCACATGAGAGAAATCTCAATGAATCTTCGAAGGGCTCTGAATTTCCAATGGTCATCCCCATCCGCGAATTAACCTTACGGTACGAACGAACGACCCATTTTACTTCGAAAGGTCATCGGACATTTTTGGGCCCTGTTTGACCTTGGTAAACTCTCCAAACTGAATAAAGCTGAATGAAATCTCTAAGGGATCTGAATAACCTTTCCAACGGTCCATCCCATGCACGAATCGGCCTTAAGGTTTAGACGAACGATCCATTTTCCTCTGAAAATTTCCTTTCGAGTGACCAACGGGCACTTCGGGGCCGCCTATTGATCTCGGTCAACTCTCGAACCTGGAAGTGGTTCATGGATTCTTAAAGGGATCTAAATATCCTTTTTAATGGTCCTCCTCATGCATGATTCTGTCTTAGGGTTTGCATTTTACAACCGTTTTTTCAAAAAATCCATCTCAAATGTTGAAAATCACCCCCAAGACCCTGCCCATCGACAGTGTATCTAGGGTTCTATGCTGGTAGTCAAGTCAAGGACCCTGTCGATCATCACCCTCCTTGGCCCTATAAATAGAGACCATGACCTCACTTTGAAAAGCACCCCTGAACATCCCTGTCATCAATTCAGAAAACATTCTCTCGAATTCAGAGTTGTTCCCCTCTTAAAAAGTCAAATTTCCACATTCCTTTCGTCCTTTTCGTAATCCTTTTAGTAAATTCTCATCCATCTCCTCATACCACCATAACCTTGTTGTGATATCAACGCATCTATAATCAAGATCCATTTCAAGTCTTCATTAAGAGTTCTACTTCTCCACCCTTATCATTAAGTTCTCTTATTTTAGCATTAATTACTTTATTTTTACTTTAATGCTTTATTTCATTATATCACATAACTTAATCTCAAAACTTTATTATTAGTATTTTCACATAAATTATTTTCATAACAAAAAACAAGAAAAAAAGGGTTCACCTATAAAATCCAAAAGAGGCATTCTCACTACACATCCTCACACTTGAAGCGCGTTTATCTCTACACACACATATAAGAGAAATCCCCCATTTGGATCTATGGGTTAAACCCCACCCTACATTATCATCAAATTACTTGAACTTTGATAACCCTTGGACTATATAGGTGTCTTGGGTAAATCCATAGACTCGAGTCCTCCCTTATACATATTTATTACCTTGTTTTTATTATATATATTCTTAATAGATTTTATATACTTGCATGCTTGTGTCTCGTCTGATGTATACATTTGTACTTCTATAATGATTTGTGAATCGATAAACACTTACATTATATTTTGAATTATTATTTTGGGAACACTCCTAAGGAGGAACTCACTCCATCTTCTTCCATGATGTGAGTTAAGTGATTCCATTATCCATCTATGATATGCATATGAGCACACTTCACATAGTTTAACAAGAGAAGATTAACACATGCCCATGAGATACCGAAATGGAGGAATAGGTGCCTAATACCTTCTCATTCTCTAACTTAGTCCTCAGACACTTGAACTACTTAGTTTCACAAGAATCATTATTTTCCTTGATGTCGTTCTCTTGAGGCCACCACATTTCGTTTGTCTGTTTTGTGCAAAATAGGACGGAGACTCTATCTATACATATTATCCCACATGAATGATGACCGAGCGCCTCGAGAAAGGGCGCAATTCTGGGAGCACGTTGGAAAAAGGGGGGAAGCCCTCCTTGGATACCCATAGGGATAGTCACATACTTATTGCCTATTAGGTAAATCATTCATTAGTACATATGGAAAATCCATTTGATATTACCTTAGTGTATGCGAATTGACTCATAATATACCTCATGGTGACGATACATGTGAGAGACAATTCAATATACTTGACGTACGTGAATAAGTTCTTGTTATATACCTCTCGTCGTGAGTTCGATCAAGCGGTACAATTTAGGGGAACCGTGTAATATAAGTTGAGGGTAATTGGATAATAAAATGTGGAAGCTCATTGCTTAGGTTAACCGCTCCCTGAATAATGAAGAACCCATCACAAATCGACTCCCCATTACGAGATAAATATAAGGTCAATACTCAATGCTCGTATAATGTAGTTTGAAAATTCACGAGTCTTAATTAGTATCTTTATAAAAAGTATTATGTATACTAAGAGAGATGTATAACTACTAAGCATGAAGTTAAAACAAGGGTAAATCTATACAAGTGGAATCGATATATGTACAAATAGAGGAGACATAAAGAAAATATACGAGTGGGGTAGAGCATGGAGGTAATGTACAAGCAATGTGAAACATATGACATATACAAGTGGGATAAAACATTGATATATACAAGTGACATGGATTATGTGATATAAAAAATGGGAGATATATGTGATGAAACAAGTATGCACATGAGACGGAGAGAAATATACATGGGCATTATTACATGAGCATGACATATAAAATATGTTTGCATGAGGAAAAAATAAGAATATATAGTAAGAGAATATATACACATGAAGAATGCGATGTATAAGAAAGAAAATAAAGACAGAGTCGCCATTATGGCCATCCCAGCCCTAAAATGACTTCTCGCTTCTGCGGGTTGTGGCCTCTAAAATATATAAAACTGTTATTGTGGGAGATGTGAGGTCTGTGAATGTGTAGAAATCAGAGTCGACGGTTTATTTTACTCAAAACAAGAAAAGATATAGTCATCCTCAAAGAGACAACATATAAAGACTATAATTGCATCTGAAGCCAAACAAGATGTGAGCTCAAAGACTATATTATGGAATGAAAAGGTGTTAGGCAACCCTTCCCCCCTTAGGTCTATCATGGGCAAAAGAATATTCTCCTTTTACTAAAATGTGTGAACACTTGCATAATACATGAAATGTGCCAAGTGTGAAATGGTGCATAAATGCACTAGTGTGAGAGTGTGCTATGAGGAGTGAAGTCATCATCTCCGTATCATGGAAAATGTAGGAACAAGTCATTTTAAGGAGATAAACTAAAAAGAGTACGAAAATAATTAAATCTGAGCAGTATCCAGAAATTGAAACATCATTATTGAAAAATGAGTACATATGATATGGGACCGCTAAGAACTAATAAGTTAAGGTAAGGATAAAACATGCTAAATATATTAGTGAAATGATAATATGTGAACATAAACAAAAGTGGGATGATTAAAGGAGGACTCGAATCCCAAAAATATTTTAGGGATGCCCACGTAGTCGAATATAACATCAAATTCCACGTAGTTCACATACGAATAATGGCGGGGTTTAAAAGAATTTCGAACTATCGGTGACACCTCTATGCAACTATAATATTCTTTAATATACTCACATCCATATATAAACGAGTGTGTCAGACCTTATCCTAAGAATAACTACCCAAGGTAAAACTCGGCGCAACAACGACATATAAAGCCTACGTCTGGTAGTCAATATAAATGTAAAACGTAGATATACATATAATTTCACTAATAATATGATGATATCTCACTAATAATACAATGATAAAACTCATTAAAACAGCTGAAAACCAAGCTGACTAAACAAACTGCCTCGTGTGTATAATCATAACATAAAGTATCCCCCTTGTATGCTGGGTGTAACCCCATATATGTAAAGCTCATTGAAATATCCATATATCTCCTAATCATAATACACACACTACTAATAAATAATGACAAAGCCTTGATGTCTAAACCAGACTCATGCACGCGAGCCATAAATGTACCCATAACCGTCCTATAGGGAGGTACATAAAGACTTTGTTACCACTAAGGAATCTTATAATTAGGTGGCCTCACTCGTAACGAGCAAGACATCTTCCTTTAAAGGAACTATCGCAATGGTGGCCCCACTGGCAATCTTGCTAACCTTACTTCTGTGATCCTCCCTCATAAACTTGTCTCGTTTTGAATCTAGATTATATTTCTTATTTTATGAAAAAGTGTGCCAAATGTAGTGATAGTATGGTAAAAAGTGAGATATCTCTAAATTGGGAACTAAGGTATAAACCTTCTTTTTTTGGATTTTTTGATTTACAAAAATAAGCTTGGGACTATATATAATAAAAATAGTGAAATTACTGATAAATTGAAGTAAAACCAACTAAATTTTTTTAAAATACATGAATGTATATAAAATGGAAAATATTAGGCAAAGTGAAATGGAAAGAAGTTTTGACCTTCAAGCTCTTCGAATTATATTTTTCATCCTTACAAGGCTGATTTTAAAGGTGAGGTAGTGGTGGTGGAGTGGTAGATAAAGGTGTGGTAAGGGTGATGTAAGGAAATGTTGGAAGAATGTGGTGAAAGTGATGTGTTTAATTTGAGGAAAAATGTCACGCTAATTTAGAGACTACTATCCCTCTCAATGAGATCTGAGTTTCCTTAGAGACCTAAAGGAATAAAATTAACAAGATTTCCTCAGGGGTATACGAACTGTCATAAAACCTATCTTGCCTATCGGTAGGGTGCCAAGACTTGGTGACTAAATATACTCTCGCCTCCCTGCATGCAGGTGAGGTGTCCTACCTGCAGGTAAGTAAAATCATTTTTTTGGCCATAAAATGCGAACCGTAGTTCATGTACATGAGCGTTGGAAAGAGTATTTAGAACTCTATGAAGGTGTGTTGAGATTATCTCGAGTTCAAGAGTTGACCAAAGTCAAATGGGGAAAAAAAGCATGCTGTTGTTTTACAATTAAAGTTTGTAAAAGGATCAGGGGTCTAGAACTTGAAAAGACTTTATTTGGAGCTTATAGAGGAATGTGTGTGTGTGGGGTGGTGGTGGTGGTGGTGTTAGAATAGGGTGTTTACATATCCTAATAGGTTACTTAACCACTGTGCCAATTTTCACATATTTTCTTCACCATTTGGATACCCTATACTCATCCTAAGTCTAAGCCAACACTTAAATTAAATTACAACTTAAGTCTAACATCGACCCATGATCCAAAATACTTAACAATGACCTAAATTCCATTAGTATAATGTCTTAGTGAAGTTTCAACTTACATAATTATTAATCAACACAAATAAGTAATTTTTAATTAAGTTCCCTGAATATACAAGGTGATACATTCTCTCTCTCCCCCCCCCCCCCCCCCCCAAATGACACAATCCTTCTCCTTTCATTCCTTATGTTCAACCTTCAATATCCATTATTACACATCACTCTCCCTTGTTTATTTATTGATATCCCTTTTAAAATAAAGTGTTTTCTTTCCTTCTTTCAACTACCCCAATGAAACATTGAATAACTCACAAATCCCATTATATGTACCCAATTAATCTAATCAATTATTAAGATCCTCCTTAGGACGATAATATTTGATATACATAAGTGTGATCTCGTCCAGACGACTTAATTAAGGAGAGTCCCTCAGATACGTCCACTTGAAAAGGGCCACCATCCACCATAGGCTTTCCACCAGTGTCATCTATTGTGGTCCCTTCTACCAGTCTCATCCAAAGTAGTCTCGGATTAAGAGATCATTCAAAGTAATCATCCAAGATAGCATCCTCAATAGGAAAGGTATTACCAATCTTGGCATCTACCAAACTTTTCCTCAGATAAGAAAATAACGCCTTCTCCGCAAGACCCACTGGATTGGAGCGCCTGTCTCAAATGGCTATCCAGTCTTGTCACAGCTCGCTAGGAATAGCAGAAGGGCACACTAAACCACAACAGTGGACTTATCAAGGTGTAAAACCATGACAAGTCAAACTTGTCAAGGCCTTTTACTGTGACAAGTTTGGGGGTGACAACTCCCTTTGTCATGGACTTATCACATTCAAAGACTGTGATAAGTTGATTAGACTTGTCACGATTTTTAACCTTGATAAGTTTTCTCACGGTCAAAGATCGTGACAAAGCTACAAAATTGTCACGGTCAAAGATCGTGATAAACATAACAGTTCTATGATAAGTTTCTTTATTACGGACTTGTCACGGTCTTTAATCGTGATAATTTTTGATAGATTTTAAAACAAATTACTGGGCAGTATGACCACTACCACTACCCAGCAATATATTTGTACCTGTTGTAGCAAAATTATATCTATCCAAATAACATATATCAAAATAAAATAGAAATATTGTACCAAATCAACATGTACAAATCATGGAACAAATAATCCATATCCAAATAAAATAGAAATACAAATATCCATATCCAAACCAATAAGTAAAATATAAATATAAATATCTAAGATCGAGATAAAAAAGATAGAAATAATGTCATGGCACATGGTCTTGAGCAGGTTGTAGGAGGAAGGAAGGCCATATGATATATCCATTGATAACCCCATCAATTTGCTGAATGCCGCATTGTTCCCGTAACCACAAAAGTGAATTCTCCTTTTCGGTCACCACATGCGTGACGAGCACCCTTGCCTAAATTTCTTAGCGGGGATGTCCATGAACCAACATACTCGGGGGGAAGGATGTGTCCCTAAACCCCCTTTCTATCCGCTCCCCACAATATATGTCGAGTAGAAACACGCTCTTCCAACCGATTATTAACATAGGAAGCTCGACAGGAGTCAAGATTTGAAATAGATCATATGGCGACGAGTTCGTGCATATTGACAATGAAGCAGTGATGTACTCGTCTACCTCTACCTACCTCTTCTTCTCCTTCCCCTTCCCCTTTTCCTTCTTCTTCTCCTTCCCTAACTAACGCTTAATGAAGGCGTTCATATATAGGACCGTTGCCTCCAACCTTGATAGCTTATTGTCATGGGTGTCCACCTTATGTGCGAAACCGATATTGCTCGTCTTCATTATGATGATCCTCGACTTCTCCACCCATGAGATCACCCCTAAACCTACCCTTTCGATCCGTCCCGAGCACTTGGCTGAGTGCGTCCGTAGATAAAGATGATTTGTCGGCATCAGATTATGACTCATGTACTTTTCGAAGCTTTGCCTGAAATGACAAAAAAGTACACGATTAGTTAATTAAGTAAATAAAAAAATTATAATGTAGTTAAAAAATTAAATATTTATAACTTACAATCGTGGCTGCGACGCTCGGGGCCACCTCCTTGTCCTTGCCCTTCTTGGTCCGAATTGCCACATAGGCATCGAGCCTATGTGGCCTACCCCAGGGCCACTCCCCATATCTTGAAATAAAATAATGTAGAATTAGTTAGTAATGCAAAGTAATTGTAAAATAAAATAACATAAAACTAAAATTAAAGAAATATAAAAACTTAGCATCCTGTGCTCCACCTCGGCATAAGATGTTCGTTTGGAGTAGTGCATGTCAAACTTTTTTACCCGGTTATCCTTCCCCGACTGGTGAGATATCAATTGAAGCTCATCGATCTCATTATCGATAAACTTTTGCCACTGTGCCAATGAGATTGGCTCCTTCAGAGGGACGACGTCACGTACACTCGGAATGGACTCCAGCCTCTTCCCAAAGTACCGTGCCAGCATATTCTTCTTCCATGTCTTATATTGATCCCTCAATTGTTCCAATGTGTATTCGTCGACAAGTGGGGGCAGGCTGAATAGTTCCTCAAAAAAAATAAAGATAAAAAATAAAGTAAGTATTAGTTGCTTATAAATATAAATACACCGCCTGTAGTGCCCCCAGATGATTATTTTGAGATCATTAGGCACGACCCTCCAATAAGTGTACCTTGGGCCCACGATCTCCTTCAGTGACTCTAGAGATCTAGTAAAAAAAGTTGTCTTATTCTCAACGACATACCCCAATTTGCCCCATTTTGGGGGCCTACTAGCCAAGGAGCCCGCGTTGGGATGAAGACATTTTCTACAATTTTTTTTATTATTAGTAGAAACATGTATATGGAGTTTGAATTAATCCTCAAATCCAATAATAACAATACATACCATATCAATTTCAATTTATACCAATATCAATACCAATTTATATCAATTTTAGTTTATACCAATATCAATACCAATTATACTAATACTAATACCAATACCTAATACCAAATTCAATTTACACACACGCACACTGTCCCCCCCCAACTCACACTCCCCCTCCCCCTGAACGCACACTCTCGGGTCACAGATTTAGAATTAATGCTTAAGTCACATATTTACTAACCATAAAACCAATTTTGATTCAAATTCGATAATAACAAAACACTAGAATAATACACCTACTGGTTATTACGTGCATTAAAATAATCAAGTAAAAATGGACAAAATTATCGTCTGATAATAATAAAGCAATAGAATAATACAGTCACTGGTCATTATAAATAATTGGAATACTTATTAAAAATCTAAAAAATTATTTCAAATTCGGGTTATCATAAAAAATGGATTGATATTCGGTAGGAGCAGCCAATTCACCCACACTACTATTTAGACGCTTTGGCGTATGTAGGATGATTCACCATGACTCATAGTTGATATATTCTGAGTAAAACACGTGCTTGACCTTTTGAAAAGAACAAACAAACAACACATCACTCAAGTGTTCGTTGGTCTTCAACTTGGACAAGTCAACCATGATCAAATTGGTGCCATGATCAACGTTATAAGCATTTTTATCCTCAACACTTACCCAACCACAGTAAAATACAACCTCTTTGAAGTTTACATAGTCAAATTTAAATATATTTTTAATTACACCATAGTAAGTTATTTAAGCTTTAACGAGATTTTTATCTTTCGCGCTTGCTCGAAAGAAAGTAAGAGCCTTGTATGAAATGCCCGAGTTTTGTACATTTGTATTTTCCTCGTACACCCTTGCACCAAATACGTAACCGTTCAATCGATACTTTTTATACTATTTTGCCATGAACAAGGGTCCGAGGGCTAGACGAGAAAGCCTTGATGTTGCATCACTCGTCTTTAAGAGCCGGGAATATAGATAAATTAATTATGTTAGTTATAAAGAATTCTTGTAATGTGACATTTAATAAGAGCCTTTTTCATTATAATTACCTCGTGTGACAACCACAACCCAAATTCGTTGTCTGATTGTGCCATTACTTTTTGCCTTTTATTGTTCTCACAGGCATCATATTTTCTGCATAGATCGTGACGAATATATTTCAAAATTAATCATGTATGAAAATTAAAATAATGTAAAAGATAAAATAATCTAAACTTACTTTTTTAGTTCTTCGACATCCTCATGTGTATCAAATAGGTAACGAGCTACTTGTTCTTGTTCCAAACTCATTAATTTCACTCATTTGCCCAGCACATGAGCACCCTCATCAACAAACTCATCAATGTCATCCACACTGGTCGAGTCAGATATATATTCCCGGGTGTAGATTGATGAATTTACAATGATGTATTCCTTTGCAATTTATCCTTAAATGTATCAAGTATTCTTGAAATAATCTTTGAAAACTTTCGTCAATATTTCTAACGGATACATCCACCGATATCTAACTGGGCCGTAAAGAAGTGCCTCGTCGCAGAGGTATACCAACAAGTGAACACTTATATCAAATAACAATGGGGGAAAGTACTTCTCCAACACACTAATCGCTTCGTTCACCGCCAATTTTTCGGCCACTATGTGATCTAGATTGACTATAAAAGTGATAAGCAGATACTAATTTGCATAATATCCCTCTGCAAGTCCTTATGCTTGGAGAAATAGTTCTTAAACAATAGAGGAACCAATTTCATGATCACATGCCAATTGTGGGACTTACACTTATATAAATCATGAGCAACATAATTCACAATCCTTTGCAAGCTGGACGAAAAATTAGATGAAACCTTCAAATTATATATTGTGTCTAAAAGCACCTTCCTTTCCTCACTCGTCAAAGTAAACGAACTAGGGGTAATTATTGTCCTTCTATTACTATCTTCTTTCTACCATAATTGTGGCATAAGTTTCAACACTTTAAGGTCTTTTCGTGCATTTTTTCCATCCTTCGAATGACTGCCCCCAAGGCATGTTCCCACAACATGTTCAACAATGTTCTTCTCTGCATGAATCACATCCAATACATGGCGCACCGGGTTATTCTTCAAATAAGGCAAGTCAAATAAAATTAACCTCATAGACCATGCCTTTATTATATGAGTTTCATTCCTAGTTGCGGTCTTCCTATGATTGACATTCTTAAATTTAGAATTCTTACCTGGCATATTAGGGCCATAATCAGAAGATTTTCTTTCAATTTCTGAGCCAGAAAGCTTTCTTGGCGTATCCCGTGTTCAACCCCGCTCGATAAAAAATCGGTACCTTTCTCAAATCTAAAACTATGAGTGGGTGGGGGGGGGGGGGGGGGTAAAAAACTCTTATGGAAATGGTATAAATTTTTTGAGCTAACGGGGACACAAAGAGATTCATACTCCTCTCCACATATAGGACACCCCAAATAACCATGTACAACACAACCGGATAATGTCCCATAAGCTAGGAAATCATGAATTGCCCACATCAACATAGCTTTCAGTGTAAAATCGTCTTTTATAAAAGAGTCAAATGCTTGCACACCCTCTTCCCACAGCTCATTTAATTCTTCTACCAAAGGAGCCATTTAGACATTGATGTTCTCACTTAGTGACTTTGGCCCAGGTATCAACAAAGATAGCATCAAAAATTTAGGTCTCCTACACTATGAATGAGGGAGGTTGAGTGGGTCCAGGATCACTATCCATACACTCTAATTGGTGCTTAGATTTTTAAATGGATTGAAAGCATCTGTTGATATTGCCCAACAAATGTTACACTATTCTCGAGCAAAATTGGGATACTCAAAACTCAGCCTCTTCTAAGATGTAGAATCAATAGTATGACGCATGAGATTATCCCGTACTTCTTCCCTAGCATGCCAAGCCATTGACTCCACTATCCATGGTACTTGAAAAACCTCTTTAATCTAGGCTCAACAACACTTTTTAAGGCACTTTTGAGCTTGTGCCTTCCTTGCCAGTGGATTGAACATATCTAGGTGCATCGCATACCGGACAACGATTGAGATTTTCATACTCCTTTTGGTATAGTATGCAGTCATACACACAAGCATGAATTTTTTTATCCTTCATTCCCAAACCTTTCAAACTATTTTTCATAGTAGGATAGCTGTTTGCAAGTGTATTCTTCTTGGGTAGCAAGCCCTTCACCCAAGTCAAAATTCCTGTCACGCTATTGTCAGATAACCCATATTGGTTCTTCAAACTATGAAAACCCACCATGGCATGTAAATTTGTTTGATCTTTCTCACAGCCAGAGTATAACGGTTGGGTCACCTTAAATTTTAAACTTTGGTAGTCATCATCAAGGTTTATCCCGATATCTTCACGAGCACCTGAACCTTTTACATCGTCAGTGACCTCATTCTCTTCCACTTCATGAACTCCATATGCGTCATCAACTAAATACTTTAGCATATTATGTTCTACATTATCACCCCCCCTTGTACATCTATCCTACTTATCGAAGGTTGTTGTGAACGTTTCTCGGGGACAAAAGAAACTTTCGATTACTATCTTGCATACCCCATATTAACAAATGTAGTTCAACTGTTTTCCACTCAAATGCCTTACCATTCTTACACCTAGCATATGGACATGGGAACTCTTCATCATTAAGATATCTCTTTGCGTATTTCACAAATTCATTAGAACCTCTGCGAAATACATAACCTAATATATTTGTCTCACCCATCCACTCTTTGTATTTAGGATATCCCATCACAGCTAATACAAATAATCACCTATTATGGGTAAGAATCATATATTCATGGATTAGTATAAACAAAAGTGTGAACATTTAGTTACCATTAGTATGAACAATCACCTATTGAATGCGTATGCATAAGAATTAGAAGGATAGTTTCTATACTCACTATATGTAATTTAAATTAGTTATAAATGTTGAAAAACCGTTATGTCGTGCATTCAAATGAGAATACATTCAGGCATGCACCCCCGGAAGCAAGTGTTATATAAGAAGTTTACTTAATGTAAATTTATTCGTGTATTCAAATTCAATTTTGATTTAAAATTAAAATTAAAATTAAAATTAAAATTCAATTTATAATATTATTTCCTATTTTCCCCATCTCCTCTAAAGGATGAGTGGTCCTATCCCATTCAAGACCGCATATTTCTGTAATATACTTAATAGCTCATGCACTTGTTCCAATTTGAGGAAAATTCGGCAGCATATCCCCATAGTTCTCCAAGTACACGACATAGATTCGCAAGTGTGAGTGTTATTTCAATTTATCAACTGAAATAACACTTAACATGGCATCAACTAGTATGTACCCAGAGAACATTAATATATGATTGCAGAACTTCCCCCCAAAATAACAAGTTTATGCCACTAAGATATTATACTGAAACTATGCAGTCCCAAACTGTCCAAACGGGACAATTCGAGAGATCACATTACATGGGTAATGACTCTCGAACGGGTCTAAGGGCTATTAAATGCGTACACATAAGAACTAGAAGGCTAGTATCTATGCGCACTATATGCAATTTAAAGTATGTTTCATTTAATTATGTCGTATCACAATTTGAGAGATTTCATTTAATTATGTAATTTAAAGTATGTTTCATTTAATTTAAAGTACGCATAAGAGCTCCAACTTATACCAATTTATACCAATATCAATACCAATTCAGATTCAATTTTAATTTATACCAATTTACACCAATATCAATACCAATTCAAATTCAATTTCAATTTATACCAATCCAATTCAATTAAAATTCAATATCTATACAAATGCAATTCATGTTATAAGGTCGGGGAACATCAAATCATTTAATTTAAATTCAAATTCAATATCACATACACACACTACCTCCCCCCCCCCCCCCACATACACCTTAACTCCCCCTACACCCTGCCCCTACACTTACACACAAACACACACCCTACCCCACCCCCACTGCCCCCAAACCCCCACACACAAACACGCAGACACACACACATACACCCACCCATCTACACACACACACCCCTACACAAACATGCAGTCCTACACATACACATACACACAGACATATACAAAGGAAAGAGAGAGAGAGAGAGAAGAGAGAGAGAAATGGTGGGAAATGAAAACTGTGGGAAAAAAGAGGCATTAGGGTTTTTAGTCAACAGAATTATCACGGACTTGTCAAGGTCTTTGACCCTGATAACATTCTAAAATTGTCACGATCATTGACCATGACAGTCTGTGATAACCATACTTGTCGCAGCCTTGTTACGGTCAATGACCGTGACAACATCGTATCACGAACTTGTCACGGTTAATAACTAAGACAAAAGTGCGTGTTTTTCTGTCACGATCAATGACTGCAATAAGGCTGGCCAGTTCAAAGGTGACAATTTAGCATTTTTGTTGTAGTGTCACAGTAGACTCGGCTGAATGAGATCCTCCGCCCTAGACATCTTATGTACGCATGGAAATCATGACAAGGGAATTTCAAGAATATTACATAAAACCATTACATAAGTTCAAATAACCAAGTGGGGAGAATATTCTTCATCGTAGATTCTACACTTATATGCACAACTGCCACATGCTCATTGCTCTTGCTTTTAATTAGGCGTAAAGTGTATGCTGGGGGGGTGATATTGCACACCCACAAGCCTATAAAAAGGACCTCGTATGTTCTTCTTCACCATCTGATAATTGGAAACCTCATTGTTACTCTGTCAAATTATAGAGAGAGAGAAGATTGTACATCATTTATTGAAGTTTATGCCCCATTATAGTGAAAACACTTTTCATTTTGCACAGTGAATATCCGAACCACTTATATTTTATGTCATTTCTTATCTTCCTCTCATCACTTATACTACCTTACTTCTATTTATTAAGCCAACCATTGTTGTGTAAGCTCAAAACCAGGTTAAATCCCTAAGGATTATCTTCAACATCATAATTTTTGCTCCGTATGTAAGAAGGGACTGTATTTTCTTTCTGATATGATCTTGAACTCTCTATTCTCATCTCTAGTGGTCCTCCAGGTCCACTACTATTAGAGCGGAATCACCATTTAGGGTTTTTGAGTTGGGAAGTTCATAAACTTCTTTTATTCTTCTTATTTTTAGGTTTTTACCTGCGTTTTTGTTTTTTTATTGTTGTTACCATTGGCTGGGGATGACTTTCGATACACCTTCAAATGTCGAGGCTAGTTCTAGCCAACCACCCCGACAGTCTGAAATGGACAATATGGTAGCATTGATCAGGTTACTTGTGGCCACCCAACAATATTTTCCACACCAATTCTTCTCCTTTATCCAAGACATTATGAGTCGGATCCTGAGGATATTACTGTCAATCTCATCACTGTCAATCTCTAGAGGATATTACTGTCAATCTCCTGAGGATACTGAGGATATTACTGTCAATCTCTAGAGAGGCCACGTATACAATAGCTGAGGGACTTCCCTATCTCCTGCAAAAGAAGTCTAATACAGCCGTGCGTGCAGAGAGATCGCCAGCCCACGCAGTCTATGTCTTGTTGAGGATATTCAAGGATATCCAGAGGAATTAGCATGCGAAGAGGAGGACAGTTGGGAAAAGTATGAGACGTCAGATACCTCGTATCGACTAGGGGACACCCCATCTCCAACTTATTAAGGAAAGAGTGTTCAACTAACCCTTTAAGTTTTCAGAAAAGTAGTGCATTCAACAGGCTATGAAGGGATCAACTTTTAACCATTTTGGCTGTAGAGGAGGTGACAAATGAGATAATATCCCCCACATCATTGGTGGTACATGTGCCACTATTCGTCCTAGTGAAGCTCGATGAAGACAAAATCAGGAACGGGGAAGCATAGAGAAGTTAATAGAAGATCGAGTAATTCGAACTTGGGGTAGTTGATGAAGACGTTGTTGAAGTGGAAGGAGAATGTGACAATGTGGCCCTAATGGAGAAACTTTGGAACAACTCAATCCAAAGGTAAGAAGACAACATATTTAAGAGTCGGGACCCAAGCCACCAGGGGTACATAGAGGGATCTTCTTTTATACCAAGTATAGTCAGATATCCAACTCCTTACAAGTCCAAGCCTCCGATCGTGAGTCCTAAGTATGATGGGAGTACAAACCCTATTCTCCAGATAAAGTTATATCAGTTGGCTACCGAAATTTATTCCACCCCGAAAAAGATGATATGCTGGGCTTTCTCTATTACTCTCACTGGTGCTGCCCATGTTTCATACACCGGCCTGCCGAGAGGACCTATAGAAAACTCCAAATATTTGGACAAAAAATTCATTTACAACTTCTTTTTCGACATAAAGCCAACCAATCATGTGTCACATTTATTGAATGTTAGGCAGGGGAAAAATGATCCTATGAGGGACTTTATTTCTCCGTTCAATAAAGAAAATTTGGAGGTTAAATATTATGATGAGAACATTACCATGATAGCATTCATAAGCAAGCTTCATCCAGAAAAACTTTATTGGAACTCTTCAAGAATCATCCATAGTCCCTGACAAAACTTCTGGCTAAGGCTGTAAAAATCATAAATGCGAAGGAGGCCATGGCGATTGAGAGAGGATACCAAAAGGAGGTCGGTGGTAGTAAGTATGGACAAGTCCGAGATAACTAGAAAGATAAAAAAGGAACGAAGAAGTCGAGCGATGATAATTTTATAAAGTATACTCCTTTGACAATTGGTCCAGATCTAACTTTGAATGAAATAAAAGGACGATAAAGAACTTAAGAGTTTAGAGAAATTGAGAGCCCTCCTCACAAGAAGGACAATAGTAAATGGTGTGAGTTCCATAAGGATCATGACCATATGATAGACAATTGCTTTTCTCTGAAAGATGAGATTGAGAAGTTGTTAAAGTTGAGAATGCAAAATAATTACAAAAGGTGATTTAAACAAAAATTGCAATACCAATTTTAAATGCGGAAGAGAATATCAAATTGATTTTATATTTTTATCCTACGCATGTATTTATGGTGATAAAACAGATAAATCAAACCATATAGTATGACAAGGCCGAGTTTTAGAAAAAAACCTTTTCGAATAAAATTTTATTTCACTATATAACATAAATTGCAACTTACAAATTACAAAATGAAATATGAAATGAATCTTCCATACAAAACTCACATAGACCGCAACCTAAAATTAGTAATGATTCCCTCGAGAACCATAATGGAAAGCGACCATCCGTTAGCCTCAGCCTTCATCTTTAGCAGTGAATCCCCGCAAGTATCACAAGTCAGCAATGGAGTGCCTCTCCACCAAGATATTTGCAATAGATACAAAACTTTCTAGGGTTCTATACTAATTTACAAGAATACTATTCAAGGATGCTTTGTTGTGAATTAAAACAGTGTTTAGGATCACAAAACTTAAAGAACTTTTACACCTGATATGCTGTAACATTTTCATCAAAAGTCTTAAGCAAACTAATTCATGAAATGGGTTTATATTGAAAACTTGAGTCGACGGGGTCGTTTGGACGACTTTTTGATGTCATTTTAAAGACAATGGCATGTCGCTAGAATGACTTCCAATGTCGTTTAAACGATAGTAGGATGTCGTTTGAACGACAGAGCCTTTCATTTGAATGAAAAAAGGTCAAAAACTTCATTTTATAAAACTTCGCCTACAGGTATGAAAAAAATATATTTTTCAAAAAGTAAAAAGCTTATTCGTCTTTTTGATGAAAAATAAACATCCCAAATATCATTCCATGAATTAATTCAAACTCTAAATTCGTTTGATACCTTTTGGGATGTCGAAAAGTCTTCAAACTTGGAGATGCCTTAGTTCGTTTGTCTTGATGGTGTATGGTGATTTTTAACGGGATACGCTAAACTAGCCTAATGATATGCTATGAATAATGATAGAAATTTTTTTCTTACATTAATGTAGGGAGGGCTATGAAAGTACGTCGACAAAAAGGGGAGTTAAGACGATGTTAGGAAAAGATACTCCTCACCGAAGGATAATAAACCTAAAAAGAAGGAGGTGCAAGCAAACATAAAAAATCCAGAGTCAGATGATTGTGATGAAGATGAACTAAATCTTCTGTCAAACCTTTTGCACTCAAAGATAACCTTTATAATATTTCTCTTGATGTAAAGATTATATGTGGATGAATGGACGGTGGAGGAACAAAGTTAATCGATAGGAAGGCTCTTGTGACTGATTCAAAGGCAGGGTCTAAGAGAGTAGAAGTCAATCTGTACGAGGTCGAGATTAAACTAAATAAGTTAAAGAAATAAATATGGAGAGTCACATTGTAGGCTTTTCCAGTTAGGATTTCAAGAGGATTTTAGCGCCACATGATGATCCTCTCATCATTAGCACATAAATACACAACTATAATGTGTCTCGTATTCTGGTGTATGGGGGAAGTTCAGCCAGCATCATGTTCTAGGACTGTTTCATAGGGATAAAGCTAAGCAAGAAGAGACTAATCCTGTATCATCACCCATCGATTGGGTTCAGTGAAGATAAAGTCAACCCTCTGAGAGTCTTTGAGATGGATGTTTGTAAGGGAACTGGCCAAGGTGATTGACCAAGAAGATCATATTTTTATGATGGACAAGAATGTCTTCTCATCCTACAACATTATTCTGAAGAGGGTAGAGTTGAAGGAGTTTGAACCTTCCAGCACACACCAAATGATAAAAATTCCTGACTCCTTAATGGAGTAGGGGAAATATATAGTGATGAAGTGAAAGCGCGTGAGTGCTACCAATTAGGCTCAAATATTCCTATTTATCCCCTTAATTTTATTATTTTATGGTTTTGAATATTTCATTTATCCCAAATTTATCATATATTTGTGCTTTTAACCTTTTTGGCGAGTATTTCATGTTTTGTGTATTTCTCATATGTTTTATAGGTAAATCATGCAATTGGATGGAAAAGAAAAGTCAAAACAGTGAAAGAATTACGAGAAATAAAAGTCAAGGGAATTTGGGTAATTTTCATCCAGAACTCGGAGGAGGAGCCAACATAAACATGAAATAACTCAAAGTTACAAGAATACTGAAAGAAATAGTACCTCAATCCGAGATACGATGAGGAAGTTATAAGCATTCGAAGTTGAGAAGAAAGTCCAAAGGCAAAACTAAAAATAAGAGGAAAAAGAGGGCAACCTTAGGCAGAGGAAATAATTGAACCAGTTCAGTCAGGAAAATCGGTTTGCTCTATGGGTTCACTTGTGGGTTCGATTCGATTAATTTGTTAGGTCCCAAACCATATTTTGTGTCTCTTCATAGATTTCATCTAGAGTCATTTGAGTTCATCTAGACCTCTATGAACGAATTTTTGCACTTATATTAGGCCATTAGGAGTCTTTGGAACCTAGTAAGCATTATTGTTAGGCAACCTATGATTGAGAACAAATTAGAGAAGAAATTTTATGCTTTATACAATCAAATCCATTCAAGCTCAAGTCTTTCCTGATTTTTCTTCAATTGGTATTATCCCTTGCGTGCTATTTGTTTCTTCAATATTGGTAATATTAATTCATCTCATAATTCTTATTATTTCATCACGCTTGCTTTCACTACAATGTTTATTTGCATAAAGATCAATTCTAGGTTCGACTAAATTCATAATGAGTTGGGGAATATGAACCTAACCTAGATTTTTGAAGCTAGATATAAAATTCGACATAATCGTATGATTAATTCTTAGAGTTTCATATTTTTATTGGGACTAATATCGTAGGTCTCTCAACTCCATTTATCGAAGGGAATCAAAATGTTTGAGTACAATATACGTGTCAATAATTCTATCACTCGCATTAATTAAGTTGTTCACTAAATATCACCCACACATGTTTAGTGCTTTGAATTAATTTATGTTTTTCTTCCAGTTAATTAAATATTTTTCGACAATTTCATATTTAGAAAAAATAACCTATAGTTCGGGGAATTGTATCCTAACTCCATTTTTTTCAAAACCCAAAATTTCAAGTTCTGGATTTTCCTTAGTATAAATTTCTCTTGCCTAGTTTAATTTTCTTAGTTAAATGGATTTTTTTTCCAAAACAAAGATCACTTTTTATTTCATTCGTGGGTCGATACCTAGATCTTAGAGGCCAACCTTGAATTTGCAAATCGTTTTACGACCTATTTCCTGAGGATTAGACCCCGACTTATCAGGAAATACTTGAGCGACTGACTTGTAGTTGGGCTGTAGGTACACACGTAACACACACATTTTGCATTGTGTCACCTACTTCACTTTGGTGAAAGAGAGGAAAGCTCATAAGAGAAAAAAACGTTATCGTATAATATTGACCCTCTTAACCTAAGAGACGAATAAAAACTTAAGAAGGGAGAGCGTGCGAAAGAGGTAGAATCAATCGTCCTCAATGAGGATGAAATGGGAAAAACTGTCCAGATAGGCTCATCCCTCAAACCATAAATAAAGAAAGAGTTGTCAGGGTTATTGAAAATATGGTAAAGTGTGTTCGGGTGGAGCCACATCGATATGATGAGGATTAACCTCGAAGTTATCTATCATTAGCTTAACCTGGACGAGAAAGTAAAGCCAGTGAATTAAAGAAGATGAGCATTTGTCGGAGACAAATTGTGAAAACCCCGCCTAATTAAATACCGGGCGATCACTCCTTTATTAAATTAAATCAAGGTGAACAGTTGGTTCATTCTTAGCATCACTGTCGAAAAAAATAACCTTTTCAATTTAAACACCCTAATTAATTAAGCTAAGTGTCAAAACTATTTTTAAACATTACTTTCCAACTTTTATTTTATAAACCAAGATTTAAATGTTTACAACAATTCAATATTAAAGAATCACACCACAATTATCCTCGAACATATAATCCAAATAATTTAAACATTCAACAACTAAATCCCAACGTTTAAAACTTAAAGTAAAACATCCAGACAGTAATAAATGACTAAGTGACAAAACTAGAAATAAATGAATCACAATGTCCAATAAAACAACTGAATAATGGAAAGGGCGACACATGCCCCACAAAATGAATATGCTAGGAGTGGAATCAAATAAAAGAAGTCGTCTAAGCAAGAGGCCTGCAACTCCCACCTAAGCTGCAGTGCGTTCCTTCCAAAGGATCCTACGCAAGACGCCCCTGTGGCTGGGAACCTGTAATATATACATATATATACAAGAGAGAAAGAGAAATAGAAATGGGCCAGAGCCCGATAGTGTAAATGATTTAAAATTTGTTTAGCAAGTATTTAAAATGTTTACAGGCCAATGCAACAACATATTAGTGCGACACTCTCTTGAGAAATTCTCACCTCTCTTCTAATGTGCACGCCTATCGCACTAACCTTCCTAACGGATTTTCTTATCTTATATCGCACTAAACTTCCCATTGGTTTAACTTATCTTAGGTTACTCGTAAGATATAGAACTGAACAATATAGTTGTTTAAAAGGAAGATTTCATTTAATAACAAAGCTCTCATTCTAACTTTATTTATTAATAAAGTTTCCCAGTGATATATTATACTTTTTTCAAAACAAGTATTTCCAATTTGA
The DNA here is from genome assembly GCA_949130495.1 of Sambucus nigra. Taxonomy (NCBI): domain Eukaryota; kingdom Viridiplantae; phylum Streptophyta; class Magnoliopsida; order Dipsacales; family Adoxaceae; genus Sambucus; species Sambucus nigra. Next base: position 421,524,364 of record OX422209.1, read on the forward strand.
GTCATCATACATGTCTTACTTACCACATCACAGTAGGCAGTTCCAAATTTCAGAATTTCATATATATATATTAAATACTCGTATAATATATATATATACTCTAACAGCACCCCACATAAAAATTATGGTGCGTGCATACTCTGCTATCCAATCCCCGTATCACTCGTACTAAGGGAAATACAAGTTCGAAATCACTCTCGAACTGTATTAACACATACACAAACAATATTGAGGTGAAGCATAGATTCTAAGTCTCTAAGAGGATATCACATGCCCCAACATCTCTTAGGACCGTCTGAACTATCAACTCGATATCATGTACCAAGGATTTCTATCTTCTAGGGTACGAGTCAATATCCCCCATAAAGTTCCCATCGAGATAAGACTGTCCCAGCGCGGTAACCTCAGGAATAGCAAGTAGCGCGGGCACAATTTTCACACATAGATAGTATAGGCATAAATACAGTTATATAACTATACTACTATTACCATATCAAATTAGGTACATCTCTAATCCCGTAATTATGACATTTGTCCTTATTTCTCATTATTTAGTTCTCACGTATAACCGTTCATGTCTTACTTTAATTTGAGGGGTCATTCCTTCTTATTACATAACACTCATGGACTCTATCCTCCCAAGTGTAGAATTCAGTAGGTACTCATCTAATTTTCAACGTAACTATCCTACGCGTCTCTCCCCTTAATACATAATTTCATCGTCCCGTATATGTAAATATCCCCAAAACACAACTCTCGTCTTACATTAGAGGTCCTATAATTATTTATAAGTCCTACTAGTCTTCTTTATCTCCCAAGTCATTTTAATAAGGGTGTCCAAGGATTATTTCTCATTAAATTAAATTCCACTAATTTATAAAGGGGAAATATGAGTCTGCCAGAAGGGGTCGATCGATCGAAGCTCTTGGCTAGATCGACCAATCAAGCAGGTATGGCAATTTCTGCAGGAAACCAGCTACGGGTTCTATCACACAACCTCATCCATATCCATATTTTTCACACCCAAACTTCCTAAAATTCGTACTAAAATCAGTATACACCCATATTATTCATCTTCTACGTAAAGCATGTAATTTTATATCAATAACCATGAATTTATAGGCAAAAACTTCATAAAAATCTCAAGAACCCTAGAATTTCTTTAACATGGTTGTAGTCAATCTTTTTCAGAATTTTCTTCTTCTAAAACATCATAAATTCGTGGTTTAATCCTCTACATGTGAAGGGGTGTCCAGATTATCATTCAAATCATAACTACATGCGATTTCCTAACTCCAACTTGGGTTTTCTTCCATGAAACTCATCCTAATCATCCCTAGACTAACATGAGTGATGCATTAACAAAAATAAGCATGATAAACACTTGCATGGGATTTTTAGAGTTCTGGTTTAATGACTAATTTTGTGTGGTTGCGTTCCCCGTCGCGCGATCTACGCAATGGTGGTGGTGCAAACGGATGGATTTTGGGCTTTGGATTGTTTTGAAAGCTCTCTCCTTCCCTCTCCTATGGCCATCACTTGTCTTTGGTTGTTTTAACCCTAGAAGGCAACCTTAGACATCTGATATAACCCTTGAAATTTCGTGGGTTTAATTACCCAAAAATGTAAAATGTCCAAAATGCCCTCCCAGGGTGTTAAATAGGCCCAAAAACGCCTCGAGACACAAGCTAAACCCCCGGGTACACTTTTCTGACTATCTCGACCCTTCCGGACACTTTTACGCACTCGAATGACCATACGGGTGGCTTATAATATATTCACTTTTATTAATCAATATTTAGTCCCGACGCTACACGGGCGCGTCCCGACTCAAATTTCCAAAATTGTCATTCTATTCACTCGTGACATTTAATATAACCAATATTATATATTACTTTTCTCATTAGTAATATTCAACAGATTTCCCATAATTACTAACTCTCATCACATTAATAATTATAGCATAATTAATTTTCGGATTTATATTAAATAATTAATTCACATTAAATTTAATAAATCCCCAAATTAGTATAGCATAAAAATACGGGGTATTACATACTTTCCCCCTAATAACGGAATTTCGTCCCGAAATTTTAAATATAAGGCATACCTGGTAAGAATAAATCTGGGTATCTCTCGCGCATATCTGCCTCGCGCTCCCAAGTTGATTCCTCCACATTATGATGCTCCCACTGGACCCGTACAAGTGGAACTATCTTCGACCTCAATATCCTCTCACTATGGTCTAGGATATCCACCGGTCTCTCCTCGTAAGAGCTGTCTGGATGTAAGTCTATCTCATCTATCGCAATGTGGGTATGGGCCATATCATCCCAAAGATATCGTCGCAACGACGAGATGTGGAATACATCGTGAATGCGATGTAAATGCTCTGGCAGTCCCAATCTGTATGCTACCGGCCCAATCCTCTCGATAATGGGAAATGGTCCCACGTTCCTCAGGGCCAATTTCCCTTTCTTCCCGAACCTCATCACTCCTTTCATAGGAGATACACGTAGTAACACTTGGTCCTCCACATTAAACTCCCGAAAGAACCTTTTCGCATCGGCGTAGCTTTTCTACCTATCCTGGGCTACTCAAAAGCGACTCCTGATCATCTCAATCCTCGCGGAGGTTTCCTGAATTACCTCTGGTCCTAGCAACTTCTTACCCCCCACCTCGAGCCAACAAGTTGGGGAACGACAAGGCCTGCCATACAAAGCCTCAAATGGGGCCATATCAATCGTGAACTGATAAGAGTTATTATAAGCGAACTCTACCAGTGGAAGGTGTGGCTCCCAACCTCCTCCAAAATCAAGAACACACATGCGTAGCATATCCTCCAACATATGATTAGTACGCTCTGTCTGTCCATCTGTCTGTGGGTGATAAGCTGAACTCAACCTCAGCTCAGTACCCATGGCCTCCTGAAAGCTCTCCCAGAAACGCGACACAAAAATCTTGTCACTATCTGACACAATATTCAGGGGCACCCCATGTAATCTGACAATCTCAGCAATGAACAACTGAGCATATTGACCCGTGGTATAGTCTGTCCGCATCGGTAGAAAATGAGCCACCTTGGTCAAACGATCTACAATCACCCAGATTGAGTCGTGGCCCCGTTGTGATGTAGGTAAACCTGTAATAAAATCCATGGAAATGCTCTCCCACTTCCACGCGGGTATTTCCAATGGCTGAAGCAACCCTGACGGTTTTTGATGGTCCACCTTTACTAGCTGACAGGTAGAACACTTGGACACGAACTCAGCAATGTCCTTCTTCATCCCACTCCACCAGTATTGTCGTCTCATATCCTGGTACATCTTATCTCCTCCAGGATGCACCGCAAATCGGGACGCGTGAGACTGGGTCATCACTGCATGACGTAATTCTGCTCCTTCTGGAACCACCAATCTCCCATTAAACCTCAAACCCCCATCAGAACTAACAGAATAGGACTCAGCACCCTCAGCTAATAGTCATACAATCTTCTCCTAGAAAAATGGGTCTACGGTCTGTGCCTGTATCACCCTCGTAACAATCTCGGGTGTCACTGTCATAACAGATATGAAGGAACGGGCTACTGCGTCCTGGTGGCTTAACTCCTTCCACTTTGCTTTCCAGACGTCCTCTACCTCGTCTACCGGTCTACGAATCAATGCATCGGCAACTACGTTGGCCTTCCTCGGATGGTACTGTATGTCGAACTGATAGTCCTTCACAAACTCTAACCATCTGCGCTGACGCATATTCAGCTCTCGCTGAGTGAACAGGTACTGCAGTGACTTGTGGTCTGTGAACAAGCAGAATTTCTCCCCCAACAAGTAGTGTCTCCATATCCTCAATGAAAAAATGACCGTTTCTAACTCCAGGTCATAGGTGGGGTAATTTTTCTCATGCGGCTTAATCTTGTGGGAGGCAAAAGTTATAGCCTTCTCTTCCTGCTGAAGTACTCCCCCAAGTCCCCGAAAGGAGGCATCGGTGTAAACCAGGTATTCCACACGCGGCTTAGGTAAAGCAAGAACTGGTGCTGAAGTAAGCTTGTCTTTCAGCTCGTCGAAAGCCAATTGACAAGCATCATCCCAAACATATGGTACCCCCTTGCGAGTCAAGTTCGTCAATGGACCCGCTATTTTGGAGAATCCCCGAATGAATCCCTGTAGTATCCAGCTAACCCCAAGAAACTACGCACTTCCGTCGGTGTCGTGGCCTGTCCCCACTCCCTCACTGCTGACACTTTACTCGGGTCGACTGCTATCCCCTGCTCAGAAACAACATGCCCCAAGAACTGTACTTCTCGCAACCAGAATCCGCACTTCTCGTACTTAGCATACAACTGATGCTCTCGTACAGTCTGAAGAACCTGTCTCAAGTGCTCGGCATGCTCCTCCTCAGAGTGTGAATATATCAAAATGTCATCTATGAAGACGATGACAAACTGATCCAAGAACTCTCTAAACACACGATTCATTTAGTCCATGAACATGGATGGAGCATTTGTGAGGCCAAATGGCATCACCTTGAACTCATAGGACCCATATCTCATCAAGAAAGCAGTCTTTGAAACATCCTGCTCCCTAATACGTAGCTGATGGTACCCCAACCTCAGATCTATCTTCAAAAAGAAAGTTGTTCCCCTCAGCTGGTCGAACTGATCATCGATTCGAGGCAACAGATACTTGTTCCGTATCGTGACCTTGTTCAACTCCCGGTAGTCCACACATAGCCTCAGTGAACCATCTCTCTTTTTTACAAACAAGACTGGAGCGCCCCAAGGTGAAGTACTCTTGCGAATGAAGCCCTGACCTAACAGCTGCTCTATCTGATCTTGTAACTCTCGCATCTCTGCCGGAGCCATACGGTATGGAGCGCGTGCTATAGGTCTAGTATCTGGTAATAAGTCTATGACAAAGTTTATATCTCGACTGGGGGGTAGGCCTGGTATCTCCTGAAATATATCAGAATACTCACGAACAACTGGAATCGAGTCTAAGGGAATCACAACCTCCTTAGAGGTATCCTCCTCTATGTAATACAAATGAGCGGTCGAGCCTCCTTCTGGGCGAGGCATCGCCACTACAAACATCTCTTGCCCCGGAATGGCAAAAAAAATACTCCCATCGAAACAATCAATCATGGCTCTGTAAGCTGCGAGCCAATCCATACCGATAATAACATCGTGCTCATGTATATCTAAGACTAACATATCTGCAGGTAATACCAAGCTACCAATCTCTACCCCCACTCCCCGGCATATAAAGAAAATAAGAGATCCACTCCTCAGTGGTGAGTCTACACACGTCACAGTGCTCTCTGCTGTGGCTAACAACCCTAAGGCCTTCGTAAAATGCGTAGCTATAAAACAGTGCGTTTCCCCAGTATCAAATAAAACTCGACCCATAGTACCATGGATAAGAAACATACCCTCAATCGCGGGTGGTGCCTGTGGAGTTGCTGCCTGGTGGACGTTATAAACACGTCCATACTGTAACTGTCCCTGCTGCACTGGAGCTGCTGGGATGGCTGGTAGGGCTGGTACCTGGGCTGGTGCATGGAGGGAAGCTGGAAAAAGTGGCCTCTGTGGCTCATTACGGGCACCCTGCTGCTGTGGGGCCCTCTCTCCCTCTGGATAATCCTGGCGCCTATGGCCATGCTTGTCGCACCCAAAACATCGGCCTTTGAAATATCCTCCCCTCTGACCCTGCTGACCAAGGCCCTGCTGGTTGTTACCACCCCGCCACTGGCCCTGATGAAAATGCTGTTGGCCCGGTTAGTCCTATTGCTGACCCTACTGCTGTCGGTGTTGGACTTGCTGGCCCTACTGATTAGGCTGGCCCTGCTGGCACTGCCTATAACCCCCATATCACTGTCTGGAATCACCTGAACGAAATCTCTTAGTAGGGTCCCCCTAATGGGAACTCTGCTCGTGCTGATGAGTCTGTCCTTGAGATGTCGGTGCTCCACTAGCACTACTACCCCCGGTCCTGCCCTGCTGGCCGGACTCTCCTGCTCGCTTGCTTCCCTACAGATGGAAACGGTGATCCTGGAAATGTAGTAAAGCAGCATTGAGTACATCGGTGAAAGTACTCAGAGACAGATTCCCTATAAGGTGCTGACGGATCCTCCAAGCTAACCCGTCCAGAAACAGTATTATCTTTTTACCCTCGGTGGGTGCCTCATCTGGCACTATAGTGAGAAGTCTCGTGAACTCCTCCTCATACTCAGTAACGGTAGAATTCTCCTGTTTCAAGTTCAGTAATTTCTGCCTCATCTCAGTCTGTACGGCGGGTAGAAAGTACTTGCGGTCAAACTGCTCCCAGAACGCTTGAATCGGGATCGTATCCCTCTCCTCTAATGTGGCGGTTGATTCCCACCACTGCAGAGCGGCCCCCACCAGCTTAAAGGAAGCCAACAACTATTTATTCACGTCTGTCCACTTAGGGCTGTCAATGGACCGGGTCTGGACCCGGACCCGATCCGAATTAACGGATCTGAGCAAATTTTATAGACCCGATTATCCGATTACCCGATTACCTGATTACCCGATTAGTTAATGGACCGGATCTGGATATACATGACTCCGATTCGATAAGGACCCGACCCGAATGTGTATATATATTATATAATAATATATATATATATATATATATATATATATATATATATATATATATATATATATATATATATATATATAATTACAGTTTTATAGTTTAATAGTAATATAATATATATATATAGTTTTATAGTTTAATAGTAATATAATATATATATATATATATATATATATATATATATATATATATATATATATATATATATATATATATATGTATAATTACAGTTTTATAATTATAGTTTTATAGTTTTTTATATATAATATATTTACAGTTTTGTATATATTATATGTATAATTACAGTTTTATAGTTTTGTATATATAATATATATGTATAATTATAGTTTTGTATATATTATATGTATAATTACAGTTTTATAGTTTTGTATATATAATATAATTACAGTTATGTATATATAATATAATATATATAGTTAGTTTAGTTATAACTATTCGGGTCGGGTCTTCGGGTCCTTAACGGATCCGGGTCTGGATCCATTTTCTGAGATCCGACGGGTAATCGGGTAAGACCCGATCCGCTAAAAAAATACCCGGATCTGATCTGGATATACCCTTACCCGATCCAGACCCGACCCGTTTACACCCCTATGTCCACTCATACATACGAAGATGCCGCTGGATATCTTTCTTCCATTGGCTGACGATGATGATATCTGAACTACCAGAGAACTCAGGGGGATGCGCCTTCTGAAAGGCATCCCTAACCCGCTCCCATGTAGATGGACGCTCTGCAGGTACTGGCATCACTGCCTAATTCTGGGGTGGATCCTGCTGAACCACCGCTAGCGTGGCATTTACCGCCTGAGCAACAATAGCGGCTACCTCATTAGCATTCATTGTACCCTGTGCCGGAGCTGCTGGCTGCTAGGCTTGGGCACGCCTATCCTTCGGTGCACGTCTCGGAGGCATCTGAAATGTGAAGAAATTCACTAGTCTACAGTTATTATCAAATCTCAAATAGCTGAAGACGTAAACGTAAAAGAAAGAATACAACAATCCTAAAATAGGGCTCTATAGCAAAAATGTTAAGCTAAAAGAGAAATAAGCCGTACAGATCCTAAGGACACTAGTTACTGATGCTCTGATACCACCTGTGACACCCCACCTAATTAAATACCGGGCGATCACTCTTTTATTAAATTAAATCAAGGTGAACAGTTGGTTCATTCTTAACATCACTATTGAAAAAAATAACTTTTCCAATTTAAACACCCTAATTAATTTAGCTAAGTGTCAAAACTATTTTTAGAAATTACTTTCCAACTTTTATTTTATAAACCAAGATTTAAATGTTTACAACAATTCAATATTAAAGAATCACACCACAATTATCCTCGAACATATAATCCAAATAATTTAAACATTCAACAACTAAATCCCAACGTTTAAAACTTAAAGTAAAACATCCAGACAGTAATAAATCCCAAAGTGAGAAAACTAGAAATAAATGAATCACAATGTCTAATAAAACAACTGAATAATGGAAAGGGAGACACATGCCCCACTAAATGAATATGCTAGGAATGGAATCAAATAAAAGAAGTCGTCTAAGCAAGAGGCTTGCAACTCCCACCTAAGCTGTAGCGCGTTCCTTCCAAAGGATCCTATGCAAGATGCCCCTGTGGCTGGGCACCTATAATATATACATGTATATATATGAGAGAAAGAGAAATAGAAATGGGTCAGTGCCCGATAGTGTAAATGATTTAAAATTTGTTTAGCAAGTATTTAAAATGTTTACAGGCCAATGCAACAACATATTAGTGCGATACTCTCTTGAGAAATTCTCACCTCTCTTCTAATGTGCACGCCAATCACACTAACCTTCCCAACGGATTTTCTTATCTTATATCGCACTAAACTTCCCAATGGTTTAACTTATCTTAGGTTACTCGTTAGATTTAGAACTGAACAATATAGTTGTTTAAAAGGAAGATTTCATTTAATAACAAAGCTCTCATTCTAACTTTATTTATTAATAAAGTTTCCCAGTGATATATTATACTTTTTTCAAAACAAGTGTTAACGCAAAAATTCTCCATCTACGAGGACCAATCAGAAAAGGACACATGTCATACTACGTGGCAATATTCGAAACCCGAGGAGAGTTGGTCGGCATCCGAGGAGAGTTGATCGACACCCGAGGAGTGTTAGTCGGCACCCAAGGAGAGTTGGTCAGTACTCGAGGAGAATTAGTCGGCACCCGAGGAGAGTTGGTCGGCACCCGAGGAGTGTTAGTCGGCACCTGAGGAGGGTTGGTCGGCATATCAACCAGGAAGATCAAAGGATAAATATGCATTTAATGTGCATTAATGAGGATGGCAGCGCATTTAATGAGCCTTAATGTACATTTATACTGTATTAATAGATGACAACACATAGCATACCAAGCAATTCAACAATTGGATTCGTTGAATGTGGACATAAATGTCTACATACAATGAATCTCTTTATCTCCCATCACTATAAATACATGTATTCCCTTAGCCAAAAGGAGGAGATCTGGGAGAACCGAGAGACATCATACACAAGATACACCTCCTTTCTCTCTCTCCCTATGGTGCTATTGTAAACCCCTGGGAATAAAATAACAGTGAATGTAGGCTTTATTCATAGCCGAACCACTTTAAAAACCTTTGTCTCTTATATGCTTGATGTGAATGTTTATCTTCATCTTCAATCTCATCCTCATCATATATCTGCTGTTAACGCCACTAAAATGACAGTGGCCATTTTCTGTCTTCAACAGATTGGCGCCGTCTGTGGGAACGTGTTACAAGCATTGTTCTCCATCAAAAGCTAAGTTTTTATTTTCTCTACGTACAATCAATTATATATTCTACATATATCTTTTGATTCAATCATGATTTTTATGTTTATATACATAAATTAATTGTCCAATTTTTATCTGCAAAAAATTGCATATCATGATTTTAAAATCATAACTGTTAGATTAATTCTTATTTAGAAATCTGAAAAATAATGGATTTCGTAAATCATAACTTTTTGCTTGATTCTCAAGTTTCAATTTTATATCATGGAATAAATATTTTAAATGATTACATATACCAATATATATGACGGTGGTAAGATTTGATAATTTTCATTATAAATTTTGTAAGATCTTTGATGTCTATTCAAATTCCCATCATATTTTTAATCAGAGAATGTGAAAAGGTTAAAGACAATAAAAAGTTTTCTCATGGAAATCTTGACCCAGATCTATTTTCTCTCTCTTCAAGTTTGAGTCTCTTTGCATTCATTTTTATAAACTATATACTTAATTGGTTCATCTTCCATCTATGTCAATAAAGTCAAATTGATTGATTTTTGATATAAATTTGGTAATAACTTCGATCATTCACCATATTTTTATCTCTCCAAATAGGGAATAGGAAGGGATCAATATAAGAAATAATTTTCTGTCACCTGAAAAATCATTACCCACCTCTTGTAAAAGATGATCAGTAAAACAATCATGACCATATCAAGACTCTGTGCACAAATTTGATATGTTGGCCCCTCGTTCATCACATCACAGGGTTTCTTTGTCGAAATCGCATGATCTAGTGGATTAGATAATTATTCATTTAATTAACATTCTTAATGCTTAAATTTTACATCGAATGTTATTTTTCTGATCTAAGGATTCGAGATATTCTGGTCAGCCATCTATATTGTTGGTCGGCATCATCTTGGGCCATATTTTATTAAAGAGAAGATTAACCAGAACATTTTTGTTTGTCGGAGATAAGATGTGAAGATCCATCAGCAACGTTGAAATAATTTTATCCAACTACGAGGTATCTTATTATTGGTCGGAGCCCCATATTGTAGCTCGGTGTAACCAATTGCAGGTCGACAATCATCTACTTCTTGATCGACGACATCTCAGTCTTGTTCGGAGGGTTCAATTTACTGGTCGGAAACTATCCAACCATCCACTTTTTGGTCGGTGACATCTAATGTTGTTCGGTGCTGTCAATGCACCATTTTTGTTGATCGGCGAAATTGCTCAGCTAGTCGGGGACCATTTGCTTCTTGGTCGGCACCATATATTCTATAACTTGAGATATCCTTAAATGTTGGTCGGCAACATCCATGCCGTTTGTCGGCAGCAGTAGAATCTTGGGGTACTAAAAAATGCGAAGCACCCTAGATATTTCTTTAAACACGAGTTCAGCTCAGGGACAAACAGGGGGCTTAAGTCTTTTTTAACTTGTGATCACCCCAAAAATATCTTTAAAACCAAGTGATAAATAATTTTCAAACAGCAACTTATACCTGATTAGCTGTTGGAGATTAAATACCTTTATAAAAAACTCTACGTCTTATTTATGATGCATATCTGATAAAAATTTGTCCATCTCACACATATTTGGCACAAAAATATTATTTCATATTTTGAAATTTTTATTATTTTATGCTGATACACATCACATATTGTTTGGCTGAATAATTATTCTCATGATAATAATTATTTTCTCTAGTCTCGACAGGTGCTCGGGGAGCCTATTAAAATTTCATAGGGACGAGATTCAATCCCGATGAAAGCTCTCGTAAACCTTTGGAAAAGTAGTATTGCTCGACATCAGGCAATTGTACCTCGACATATCAGCCAATATATATTATTTCATTTCTTAAAATTAATATTTTTATTTCTTAAACATATTCCTATCATATATTTATTGGATGATTAAATTATTCTCACGACTGATCAATTCAGCCTACACAAATGGTAGAGCAAGATATTAATTTTTACAGGTACAAGAATCAACGCCGACGAATGCTCAGAAACAATCTGGAAACTATTATCATTTCACCTCAGCGAGGCATTCTATATTTTATTATTACTCGGAGATATCGGCTCAAGCACAAATTATTCTATATCCCTTGGGATTCATATTGTATATTCATCTCAACATGGAACTCGTCGAGATACTTATTATCATATTCAGCTCCGAGAACTATAACATTTATTATATGTCACCCCCAACGGATAGTTGGTCGGGGTAATTCTTATTTATATGAAGGCCCAACTAAGTTCTCGGCCATATTCTTATGTTCTGGAAAATATTATTCTTATTCGGCATTATGCAATTGTGCCTCGACAAGATACTTATTCAGCTTTGAGGAGAATTACAACATTCGTTGTATTTCACCCCCAACGCATAGTTGGTTGGATAATTCTTATTTATATTCAGGCCTGACAACGTTCTCGGCCATATTCTTATGTTCTGGAAGATCTTATTCTTGTTTGGCATTATATAATTCTACCTCGACAGATCAACGAGGCACTTTATTATTCTTTATATTTATTTGGATGCATATTCTATTCTTATTTCAGCATGGAGCTCGACAAATATTTATAATCATATATTCAGCTCCAAGGAGGTCTTCAACATTTATATTATCTTATTCCCAACAATCTGTTGGTCAGCTCCAAGGATGTCTCCAGCATATATTATCTTATTCCCAACAATCTGTTGGTCAGCTCCAAGGATGTTTCCAACACATATTATCTTATTCCCAACAATATGTTGGTCAGCTCCAAGGATGTCTCCAGCATTTATTATATCTTATTCCCAATAATCCGTTGGTCAGCTCCGAGGAAGTCTCTATCATTTATTATCAAAAATATATTCCTAAAAATTCCAACTAAGGTTGGTTAGGAAGTAAATGTATTCCTAAAAATGCCAACTAAGGTTGGTTAGGAAGTAAAACTATTCCTAAAAATGCCAACTAAGGTTGGTTAGGAAGTAAATCTATTCCCAAAAATGTCAACTTAGGTTGGTCGGAAATAAGAAGCTGTCAATTACAGTTGGTCGGAAACATTTTATGAGTATGTGAAAGCGATCAAGCAAAAAGCATTCAAAGTTTACAATCCACACTTGGGGGCTTCTATTAAAAATTCAATGTTTCATTCGGTGGCACATTCTCATAACATCATACAGTCAAGCACCAAATTCAACTCCATAAACTTACATAGTCGGGGCCCCGACTAATTATCATTCAGAAGTTGTTTTTCTTGCTCGAGAATTAGTTCAGGAAGCTATTGAAGTTCAGGAGATATATTGAAGTTCAGGAGGAATATTTAAATTCAGGAGGTATATTGAAGTTCAGGAGGCATATCCAGGAGTTATTATGCACATACTATTGAAGTTTAGAAGTCAAATTTAGCATCTACAGCACTGAGATCTTTACTACTACTACTACTACTGTCCCGACCAACATTGAAGAAAAAGTTGTATGAAAATGTTTTGAAGTCCACCACTAGCTTGGTACTAATCAGATTGAAGAGTTGGGTTCAAAAGCTAGTATGTTACTTGACAAAGTATTCAGAGAATCATAAATCAGAAGAATCAAGCACGTGAAGTTAGCACTCAGTTGCTCGGCACAGGAGGCAGTTGGTCGGCTAGCAAACCAATCAACATACTTGAAGATTATGACAAGCTACAAGCTGCATACTATGGCATGGCTGTATCCAAATTACCAGGGGTGATTCCTCAAAAGAAATATTATCAACCATCGATCAGCCTGCATTATATGTCGTCCAGGAGATAATGTACTTTATGTTGAACAAATCAAGAAGGTAGATCAAGAATTTCACGAGCACCGAGCAACACTACAGAATAAATACTCCATCCTTTCAAGTAAACCATCAAGCATGGAGCATTGGGGGCTTCTGTTAACGCAAAAATTCTCCATCTACGAGGACTAATAAGAAAAGGACACATGTCATCCTACGTGGCAATATTCGACACCCGAGGAGAGTTGCTCGACATCCGAGGAGAGTTGGTCGGCACCCGAGGAGTGTTAGTCGGCACCCGAGGAGAGTTGGTCAGTACCCGAGGAGAATTAGTCGGCACCTGAGGAGAGTTGGTCGGCACCCGAGGAGTGTTAGTCGGCACCTGAGGAGAGTTGGTCGGCATATCAACCAGGAAGATAAAAGGATAACTATGCATTTAATGTGCATTAATTAAGATGGCAGTGCATTTAATGAGCCTTAATGTACATTAATACTGTATTAATAGATGACAACACATAGCATACCAAGCAATTCAACAATTAGATTCGTTGAATGTAGACGTAAATATCTACATACAATGAATCTCTTTATCTCCCATCACTATAAATACATGTATTCCCTTAGCCAAAAGTAGGAGATCCGGGAGAACCGAGAGACATCATACACAAGATACACCTCCTTTCTCTCTCTACACCCTATGGTGTTATTGTAAACCCCTGGGAATAAAAAAACAGTGGATGTAGGATTTATTCATAGCCGAACCACTTTAAAAATATTTGTCTATCATGTGCTTGATTGGATTGTTTTTATCTATTTATCTGTGATCATAAAAACGGGATTCGGTCCAGTTTTTTGCATCAACAACAAGTATTCCCAATTTGAGTCATCATACATGTCTTACTTACCACATCACAGTAGGCAGTTCCATATTTCAGAATTTTATATATATATATATATATATATATACTCTAACAACACCCCACATAAAAATTATGGTGCTTGCATACTCTGCTATCCAATCCCCGTATCACTCGTACTAAGGGACATATAAGTTCGGAATCACTCTCAAACTGTATTAACACATACACGAACTATATTGAGGTGAAGCATAGATTCTAAGTCTCTAAGAGGATATCACATGCCCCTACGTCTCTTAGGACCGTCTGAACTATCAACTCAATAGTCTGTACCAAGGATTTCTATCTTCTAGGGTACGAGTCAATATCCCCCATAAAGGTCCCATCGAGATAAGACTGTCCCAGCGCGATAACCTCAGGGATAGCAAGTAGCGCGGGCACGATTTTCACACATAGATAGTATAGGCATAAATATAGTCATATAACTATACAACTATTACCATATCAAATTAGGTACATCTCTAATCCCGTAATTATGACATTTGTCCTTATTTCTCATTATTTAGTTCTCACGTATAACCGTTCATGTCTTACTTTAATTTGAAGGGTCATTCCATCTTATTACGTAACACTCATGGACTCTATCCTCCCAAGTGTATAATTCAGTAGGTACTCATCTAATTTCCAACGTAACTATCCTACACGTCTCTCCCCTTAATACATAATTTCATCGTCCCGTATATGTAAATATCCCAAAAACATAACTCTTGTCTTACATTAGAGGTCCCATAATTATTTATAAGTCCTACTGGCCTTCTTTATCTCCCAAGTCAATTTAATAAGAGTGTCCAAGGATTATTTCTCATTAAATTGAATTCAACTAATTTATAAAGGGGAAATATGAGTCTGCCAGAAGGGGTCGATCGATCGAAGCTCTTGGCTCGATCGATCGATCAAGCAGGTATAGCAATTTCTGCAGGAAACCAGTTACGTGTTCTATCACACAACCTCATCCAAATCCATATTTTTCACACCCAAACTTCCTAAAATTCGTACTAAAATCAGTATACACCCATATTATTCATCTTCTACGTAGAGCCTGTAATTTTATATCAATAACCATGGATTTATAGGCAAAAACTTCATAAAAATCTCAAGAACCCTAGAATTTCTTTAACATGATTCTAATCAATCTTTTCCAGAATTTTCTTCTTCTAAAACATCATAAATTCGTGGTTTAATCCTCTATGAATGAAGGGGTGTCCATTTTATCATTCAAATCATAACTACATGAGATTTCCTAAGTCCAACTTGGGTTTTCTTCCATGAAACTCATCCTAATCATCCCTAGACTAACATGAGTTATGCATTAACAAAAATAAGCAAGATAAATACTTGCCTAGGATTTTCAGAGTTCTGGTTTGATGACTAATTTGGTGTGGTTGCGTTTCCCGTCGCGCGATGTACGCGTTGGTGGTGGTGGCGGTGCAAACGGATGGATTTTGGGCTTTGGATTGCTTTGAAAGCTCTCTCCTTCCCTCTCCTATGGACGTCACTTGTCTTTGGTTGTTTTAACCCTAGAAGGCAACCTTAGGCATCTGATATAACCCTTGAAATTTCGTGGTTTTAATTACCCAAAAATGTAAAATGTCCAAAATGCCCTCCCGGGGTGTTAAATAGGCCTAAAAACTCCTCGAGACCAAAACTAAATCCCCGGGTACACTTTTCTGACTATCTCGACCCTTACGGACACTTTGACGCACTCGAATGACCATACGGGTGACTTATAATATATTCACTTTTATTAATCAATATTTAGTCCCGACGCGACACGGGCGCGTTCCGACTCAAATTTCCCAAATTGTCATTCTATTCACTCGTGACATTTAATATAACCAATATTATATATTACTTTGCTCATTAGTAATATTCAACAAATGTCCCATAATTACTAGCTCTCATTTCGTTAATCATTATAACATAATTAATTTCCGAATTTATACTGAATAATTAATTCACATTAAATTTAATAAATCCCCAAATTAATATAGCATAAAAATACGGGGTATTACACAAATATGAAGGTATATAAGAGGAAGTAAAGAAGATCCAGACTTCATAAAGAAGTGCAATAGCCAGAATGATTATCCAATGTTATCATAATGCCCAAATAGAATGAAAATGGAGGATGTGTGTAGACTTAATTGAACTTAACAAAGAATGTCAAAAGGATTATTTCCCTTATCTAGAATTGACCAAATGGTGTATGCTACAACAAACCATGAACTCATGAGTTTCATGAATGCTTATTCTGGGTACAATCAGATGTCCATGTATGAAGGGGATGCCGAGAAGGTATCCTTCATCATAAACAAAGGAACGTACTGATACAAAGTGGTGCCGTTCGTCTTGAAAAATACAGGGGCTACTTACTAGAGGTTAGTTAACCAAATGTTCAAGGACCAGATTGGGAAGACAATGGAGGTCAATATAGATTATATTCTAATAGAAATTCTGAAGGATGAGAATCATATGGAAGACTTGGAAAGAACGTTTAACACCATGGATAAATATAAAAGGAAATTAAATTCGATAAAGTGTGTATTCGATGCCGAAGCCAATAAATTATTGGGATTACTCGTGAATCATAAGGGTATCAAATCAAACCCAGCCAAAATAAAGGCGTTGATTCACATGAAGACTCCAAGAACGATCTAAGACATTCAGAGACTGAGAGGCTAATTTATCGCACTAAATAGTTTTGTGTCTCAGCCAACAGATAAGTGATTGCCATAGTTTAAGATCATGAGGAAGGTGTTTGTTTTGGATGAGGATTGTGAAAAATAATTCCAAGATTTAAAGACCTATCAATGCTCACCAATGCTTCTCTGTCGGCCTATCCAGAGGGATAAATTGTATTTGTATTTTGCTGTCCCAGAGTCAGCCATCAGTGCAACAATAGTTCGAGATGATAATGGGGTTCAAAAGCTTACGTATTTTAATATCAAGGAACTGTAAGGATTCGAGCTGAGATACCCTTAGATGGAGAATCTTACATATACTTTAATCCGAGCCTCAAGAAAAATGAATCCCCACTTTTATGCTCATATGATGGTTGTGCTCACTGATGCGCCTCTCTGACAAGTTATAATTTAAGAAATCGGGTAGGTTAATGGCTTGGTCGCTGAATCTAAGCGAGCTTGATAATATATATTAACCAAGGAATGAAATAAAAAGGCAGGCATTGGTAGATGTTGTACTCGAGTTCACATGGGAGTCGACGGGCGACACGGTGAAAGAAGCGTCAACTGAAATCTCAAAGGTCATCTAGAATGAAAATGAAAATGCAGACGAGGGGACATCGACCAAAACCATAGTTTGCGCATTGAAGCAGAATTTAACTTTGAAAAATGGTTCCTTAGTTGAAGAACCTTTTACACCCAAATCACATTTATGGAATTTAATTATCGACGACTCGTATTGTGAAAATGGAGGTGGGGTAGGGTTGATATTCCTTGCGCCAGAAAAAGCCAATATTTAGTATGACCTGAGATTTAATTTTAAATCATCAAATAATGAGTCAGAGTATAAAGCCCTATTAGCAGGATTCTCATTTTCCCAAGCATTGAATGTGAGCCAGATATTTGCCCACAGTAATTCTCAATTAATTTTAACCAAATTTTAGGGATTCATTAAGCAAAGGACGAGAAAATGGACAAGTACTTGGCTAGGGTCAAGAGGATATTAAAGCGCTTTCAGGAAGTTAATATAAATAGAATCTTCAAAAATAAAAATGGAGGAAAGATGCACTGGTGAGGCTCGCATCAACCACCCGAATAGAGATCCACTGATCAATTCTGATAGAGGCCATCCTGAAGCTGAGTATAAAGAGTGAAGAGGTCGACATGGACGTATGTATGAATTTGAATTTAGGATTGTCTTGGATATACCTTATCATAGAATACTAGAGAGATGGAAATATGTCTAAAGCTAAAGCTGAGCACAGAAAGGAACGATACCGAGCAACTAAATTTACTATTTTTTGAGATTTATTGTATAAAAGAGCTTTTCTTCTTCTCCTTATGAAATGTGTGCACCCACCCATGCTTAATTACGTGCTTAGAGACATATACAAAGGTTCTTTAGCAAGTCACATTGGGGGTCGATCGATAGCCAAGAGGATCCTCACTCAAGGTTATTATTGGCTAAACCTTGTCAAGGACAGGGCTGAATATATTCTCAAGTATGATAAGTGCCAATAATTTAATAACATATCCCATCATCCCCATATACCTTTTTCTTTAATATCGACACCTTATCCTTTTGCAATATGGTGGATTGATTTGATCGCCCCCTTAGCTAGAGAAAAAGGGAACTTTCATTTTTTGATTGTCACGATAGATTATAATTCCAAGCGGATAGAGCCCGAAGCCATGATTACCATTCGAGAAGAGATGTGTTTAATATTTATAAATGAATAGTATCTACCGATACGGACTCCACAACACCTTAAGAACAAGCCCTTAGCGAATTAATGTGGGTGTGTAGGCATTAAATAGTTTTATCCCGTGCTAGGCCGACCATAGGCTAATGGGAAGACCGAGGTAACCAATAGGACGATATTAGACGGTGTAAGGAAAAATATGGAGGATGCAAAAGTAAAATGGGTCAATAAGATACACAGTGTCTTATGGGCTTACAAGACAACAACAAGAACTCTGACGGGAGAAATTTCATTTATGTTGGCATACAGATCAGGAGCTATCGTTCTGACAAAAATAGGGTTGCCAATCCACAAGTTCAGACTTATGACCTTGAAGTAAATGTGGACGACAAAGAGACTAAAATTGTATCTTATCAGCAAAAAGACACTAGGTTCTACAACAAGAAAGTCAACTGTCAGCCTATCGCAGTAGGGGATCTCGTACTGAAAAAGGTAATCCATAAAACCAATAGGCTTTATCCTAATAGTCATGGACCCTACAAAGTTATAAAATATGTCTTTCCGGGAACTTATCGACTAGAGATCCTTGAAGGGGAAACATTGTCCAACCATTGGAACGTTGACCATTTAAATAAATATTACTAGTAAATAGCTCACAAGCTGTAGCAGAAAACTAGTTTATGATTTTTACTCAAATTATGTATGTAGAAATTAGAAAGAGAAATATAATGAGGTGCTGTATCCTATATTGGAATTTTCATTTTAGGAATCTCATAGCTATATAATTAAATTTCTCTCTCTCAGCGGCATGAGAATGCCTTTGGTGCCTCGGCTCCAAGGCACCACTTCTTGTAAACCCTGGGACGTGGGAAGAAATTAACATCATATGAATATGGTGAAAAGTCTTAAATATCATATTATACTGAATTAAATTTCTATTTCGATGGTATGAGAATGCCTTTGGAGTATCGGCTCCAAGGCATGACTCCTTGCAAACCCTAGGAGGTGGGAAGCACTTAACATCATTTGAATATGGTGAAAAATCTTCAACATGTAAATTAAATCTCTTTCTCAACGGTACGAGAATTCCTTTGGAGTCACAGCTCTAAGGCATCACTCCTTATAAACCTTGGGAGGTTAGAAGCACGTAACATCATTTCAATATGGTGAAAAATATTAAACATCATTTAATAGAGAATTAAATCTCTCTTTAGGAGGCACGAGAATGACTTTGGAGTCTCGAATCCAAGTCATCACCCCTGATAAACCATGGGAGAAAGCAAATATTTAACATCTTTTGAATATGGTGAAAAATCATAATCATAATTTTATCGTGAATTAAATCTCTCTCTCTCTCTCTCTCTCTCTCTCTCTCTCTCTCTCTCTCTCTCTCTCTCTCTCTCGCTCTCTCTCTCAGTAGTATGAGAATGCCTTTTGAGTCTCAGCTCCAAGGCATCAGTACTTAAAAATCTTGGGAGGTGGGAATCACTTAACAACGTTTGAATATAGTGAAACATATTAAACATCATTTTATAGTGAATTAATTCTCTCTCTCGGCAGTACGCGAATGACTTTGGAGTCTCGGCTCCAGGGCATCACTCCTTATAAATACTGGGAAGTGGGAAGAAGTTAACATCATTCGAATATGGTGAATTATATCTCTCTGTCTCTCGGGGGTACAAGAATGTCTTTGGAGTCTCGGCTCCAAGGCATCACTTCTTATAAACCTTGGGAGGTGGGAAGCACTTAACATCATTTGCATGTAGTGAAAATTATTGAACAATACTTAATGGTGATCGTATTACTATAAGTTCCTCTCGGTGGTATAAGAGTGGTCTACAAACATCTTTAAACCACTCTCATCAAAGACCACGGGGAATAATTAATTTATACATATCATTATTAAGTTTTATGGTGAAAATAGGACTTTAGTCCCATGGGACAGACGTCTCGTCATAATGTCCCAAAATAAACATCACATGGCATGTTAAAAGCAACAAATAAGATACTACACTTGGCAAATGTAATGAAAAAGATAAGTTACGAAGTCCAGCATGCCAAAAGTTAAAAAGTTCAATACGGAACAAATATTTAGATATGAAAATTAAAGATGGGATTATAAAATTAGGGCTTCAAAACCACAAACAATCACCCCAAAAAAAAGATTTAGATGTCGACCTCCATCCCCTCAGTAACGGTGGGATCTTGATTGGACAGGTTCTCATTAAGATTAATAGTAGTTTAGTTTTGGTTACCAACTGCTTCCGTTCCATCCTCTTATACTACCCACGTCATCTCGTCCTTAGCTACCACCTACCTAGTATCATTAGTAACCACGACATCGACCTCAACTTGCACCTCCTAGAGAGAGATAATGATTTTAGTATTAGTGAAGTTAAAGGATTTGATAATCTCGGACGACATAGAATTGTTAGCGATGCGATCGATACATTTTTTGGCTGCCTAGTGACATACATTCTTGACTTCCTTTTCCAGGTACTAGATGGAATAACCAAAAAACTCCTCCAGCTCTTTGAAGTCAACAATAACTTCTCGGTAGTAGACTTGACTCTCTTATCCTCAGTTGCCTTGTACTGTTTTAGTTTGGCCGCAAGTGCTTCAACTTTGGACCTACATCTCTGACTCACAGTTTTAAAGCACTATTTATATCGGTCTTGGAGTTCTTATGTCTTAGTCTCATTGTTTATTTCTTAGTCCTCCAATTTTTGCCTGAGTTCAGACAGCTGAGACTTAGCCTCATCAACCATCTTCACCTTAGTCTCAGCCTCCACCAACCGCTATTGAATGTTTTGTGGGTAATGTTGGGCTCCAGTAAAAAATAATGAGACAGTAAGTACAACACACATATGAGATGGTACAACACTTAAAAAGATGAAAAGGTTTTGTGTGGTGGTTCTTACCTAGGTTGCTCTATGAAGAGAAATGTTGAAAAACCTTGAGAGGTCCTCGAAATCAAAGTATCAATTGTCATATTTGGGAAATATCAAGATAATGGCCACCTTGGCCTTTAGCTGACTCCCCAAAAGAGAGTTAACATTAACACCAAGCAGTGCTAGATGTACAACTTCGTTGTATCATCTGTTATGGGGAGGAGAGGCTCATCATGTCGTCTTCGCTGACCCTTTTCCTCTTCTTTTGTGGCTGGGTAATAATAGTCGAGATTCCACCAAACTCTTTTATTTTGCTTGACCTCTCAACAACATAAGGCCCTACAGTGATTGATTTTTGTTGAGTCTGAGTCGACTTGGTAGCTTTGCCCCGGAGATAAGCAAGAAGATTACTAGACAGTGATGTTTCCATTTACCAATCTTCACCTAAGATGTTGATAGGATGATCTGCAAAAAGCATATAAACAAAATAAATATCAACTTATGGTTGAGTCAGAATAATTTAAAAATGATAATAAAGTATGAAAGTTTGAATAGAATAAAAAGGTTTTCTTATGAAGTTTGTCCAAGGGTCTTCCCACATCACTACATCAAAATAGGCTATTTGTCACTGTCAAAGACCTTGATAAGAATGATAAAAATGATAATAAAGTATGAAAGTTTGAATAGAATAAAAAGGTTTTCTTATGAAGTTTGTCCAGGGGTCTTCCCACATCACTACATCAAAATAGGCTATTTGTCACTGTCAAAGACCTTGATAAGAATGGCGGTGACAAAGATTTTTATCACGGACTTAACACGGTCAAAGTCCATGATAAGTTCACATTATCAAGGACTTGTCACGGTCAAATACCATGATAACATCTTATATATCACGGACATTGACCATGATAAGTCTATGACAAAGGAGAATTTATCACAGACTTTTACCGTGACAAGTCCTTGATAAGTTTTTTTTACCACGAACTTGTCACGGTCAAAGGTCGTGACAATAATAGGTAGCAGAATAAAAAAAATTGTTGGGCCGTATGACCACTGCCACTGCCCAACAATATATTATTTCATCTGTAACAACAACCAATGATATATTTTAATAATAACTAACAAAAATCAACACCAATATTCATAATAACCAATCACTAACCAAATATAAATAAGAAACACGATATATAAACCCAAATTTGAATGTTGAATACAAATTATTACATAAAAACTAAATGTTTATTCATTTTTGGGGTTGGAGGAGAAAGGTACACCATACGCTATAAGAACCAGTACATTACTCAATATGCTGCATGTCGCACATGGCTTCATTCTCTTTCCCCACCATAACTTCAGTGACACAGCCCCGAGTCTCATAAGACTACAACGAACGGTTATGCACCAAGAAACTTATGTGTATACTCGAGTCCCTCGACCCACTGCAATTCTATCACTTCCTCATGAGGCTAGTGAATAGAATTTATCCCAACCAATTATAAATAGAGTCTAGATAATTGGGGCAATGGGTGGCAAATAAGTCATATTGAGATGATGGGTGTATCGGTTAGGGTGAGGGTGAGACAGAAGTAGCTGTGGTCCCCTCATCCCCTACTTTCTCCTTTCCCTTCCCTGAGACGCACTCGGCTCGACCTTTAAGAACTTGCTTAACCATCGAAAATATTTTATTTAACGTTGTTTCGATGTTGTCAAACTTTTAGTCCGAATTGGTCTTCATTTCGTCAACCTTACGTGTTAATCCAACATTGCTCGACGTAATACCTATGAGTCTCGACTTCCCCATTCGAGAGCTAAGACCCCGAGTACAACCTTTATGATCCCGCTCGAGCACTTAGATGCTTGAAGATGCCTTATCGGCATCACTCTGTGAGTTGTGGACTGCTTCAAGATTTTTCTGAAATAACAAAAAAGTATGTGATTATAAATAATGAATTAATAATATAAAATACAATTATGACTTACTATAGTGGCGGCCATGAGCGGATTGACCTACTGGTCCTTCCATTTCTTCTTGCGAATTGTCATATAGGCATTGAGAGTATGTGGCTTATTTTCAGGACGACTTCCCATATCCTGAAATAAAATAATGCAAAATTAGTGAGTTAGTACATAATTACCACCAAATAGAATGAAAAGAAAGTTAAATGAAATACATTTAAAACTTACCATCTTATTTTCCACCTCGGCGTAAGACATACGCTCGGAGTAGTGCGCTTTAACCTTCTTGGCCCGATTTTCCCTCACCAATTCATGAGAAAATATCTGCCTATCTGATATCTCATTATCAAAAAATACTTTCCAGTTTTCCAGTGAGATTAGATCCTTCTCGGGTATCGTGTCTATACGCCGTAAGACGGACTCCCGATCCCTGTTAAAATATCGTACATGCAGGTTTTTCTTCCATGTTTTACATCACTCCCTTAGTTGTTCCAATGTGGAGTCGCGTGCTTCTGGAGGCAAGTCGAATTTTTTTTATCAAACAATTACAACAGAAATGCGTTAGTAGTATTTAAATTATAAAATAAAATGTAAATATTATTGAGTCAAACATGTAGCGGTAATGCCCCCCTAATTGGACATCTTAAGCTCAATGGGAACCCTCCTCCAATCAGTGTACCTTGGGATAATAATCATTTTGATCAATTCCAAGGCCCTAGCTTCGAAGGTCGTCTTGTTTTCCACTATGCTCTCCAATTTGCCCCACTTTAGGGCCTAGTGCTAGACGAACCTTCCTCCCCTCTGCTTCCCTGATGCCTTGATGAAGATATATCCTGCAAAAATTGTTATTAGTAGAAACACACACACACACACACACACACACACACACACACACACACACACACATATATATATATAATTTAGAAATATAAATAATGAATTATTTTGACATTGTTAGATAATATGCACGATAAATTAACGACGACATTTATCATATATACCATACTATGAATTGTTTCAAATAATGCTTAAACTCATTAAAATCCAAATTAACATATTCACTAACTACCCAACAAAGATTGATTCAAATCCTAAAAAACTAATCAAATCCAAATGAACGAAGCATTAAACTATCATCAAATAATAATATATCCAATAAAATATTTAATAGTGATAAATCAACGCCGACATTAGAAGAATACATATTAAAAATGACATTAGAAGAATACAAATCCATACCATACGCCAAACTAAGAATTATTTCAAATAATTGGAATCCTAGAATTGTTTCAAATTTGGGTTATCATCCAAAATGGATTGATATTCGATAGGAGCATTTAAGTCATCCACGATACTGGTTAGACACTTTTGGCGCATGTACGACGATTGACCACGACTCGTTGTTGATATGCCTTGATTCAAGTACTTACTTGACCTTTTAAAAAGCAAAAGTAAAAGGCTCATCCCTCATATGCTTGTTGTTCTTCATCTTGAACAAGTCAACCATGATCAAATTGCTACCTGAATCAACTTTACAAGAATTTTTATCCTCAACTCTTACCAAACCATAGTAAAACACAACCTCTTTGAAGCTTATATAATATAATTCAAATATATTCCGAATGACACAACAGTAAATCGTTTCATCTTGAATGGGAATTTTATCTATAACACTCGCTCGAAAATAAGTAAGAGCCTTATATTAAATGCCCGAGTTTTATACATTTGTATTTTTCTCGTACAACCTTGCACCAGATACATAAAAGTTCAATCGATACTTTTTTTTTACTCACGTGCCATCAAACTGGGTCTAGTGGCTAGGCGAGTAAGCCTTAATGTCGCGTCACCCATCGTTAAGGGTTAAGATTATAGATAAATTAATTAGATTAGTTTGAAAGCTTTCTTGTGATTTTCATTTAGTAAGGGAAATTCTCATAATAATTACCTCTTGTTAAACCCATAGTCTAAATTCGCTGTCTAATTGTGCCATCATTCTTCGTGATTTATTGTTCCCACACGCATCATATTTCCTACATTGACCATGACAAACATATTAGGAAGTTGATCATATATAAAAGTTAAAATAACGTAAAAAGACAACTTAAACTTACTTTTTCCATTTTTCGACAACTTCACGAGTTTCAAATAGATAGCGAGATTCTTGTTCATACTGTAAACTTGTTAATTTCACTCGTGTGCCCACTACATGACCACCCTCATCGACGAACGCATCATTATTATCCCCAATGCTTGGGTCGGGCATATATTCCCTAGCAAAGATTGATGACTTGATGGTTATGTATTCCTCTTCAATTGTTCCTACAATGTATTGTGTATTCATGACATAACTTTGAAAACTTTAATTAACTTTTCAAACGGGTAAATTAGTCGATATTTAACGGGGCCGCAAAGAAGTGCCTTGTCCCATAAGTGTACCAACAAGTGACTACTTATATAAAAAAATAATGAGGAAAAATACTTCACCAACACACAAATCGCTTCAGCTATAACTACTTTTGTGTCCATGGTGTGGTTTTAATTGACTACTTTTTCACATCAAAGTATGAAGCAAATGCTAGTTTTCGTAATGGCCCTCCACAAATCCTTATGCTTAGAGAAACGACACTTAAACAACAAAGGAACTAATTGCATGATCACATGCCAATCGTGAGACTTGGATTTATGTAAATTGTGGATGGCATAATTAACAATCCTTTACAAGTTGAATGAAAAATTATAGGAAACTTTCAAATTATATATTCTGTCTAAAAGTACCTTTCTATCCTCATTCATTAAAGTAAATGCACCAGGGGAAATAATTTTTCCTTCCACTACTATGTTCTTTCAATCATAGTTATGGCTTATGTTTCAACTATTTAAGGTCATATCGTGCATTTTCTCCGTCCTTCAAATGACTCCCCTTAAGGCATGTTCCCACAAGATGTTTGGTGATTTTATTCTCTACATGCATTAGATCTAATACATGGCGCATCGGGTTACTCTTTCAATAAGGTAAGTTAAATAAAATTGACCTCCTAGACCATGAATTTCTTATCTCAGTTTCATTATGAAATGGGGTCTTCTTATACTTGGCATTGTTTAATTATGATTCTTGCCCATCATATTAGGTTCAAAATTAGAAGATTTACTCTCAATTTATGAACCTAAAAGTTTTCTCGGACGTAGCCCATGTTCAACCCACTCGATATATAATAAAACATTTCTCAAATCTAAAACTATGATCGGGGGGCAAAAACTTCCTATGCAAGTGGTATATATGTTTTACACTAGCCTTGAGATGTTGAGATTCAGTTTTCTCTCCAAAAATAGGACACCCTAAATAATCATGCACTACACAACCGAATAATGTCCCATAAGCTGGGAAATCATGAATTGCCCAAATAAACATAGTTTTTAGCGTAAACTCTTATGTTTTTACAAGAGTCAAATGATTTTACACCCTCTACCCTTAACTTATTTAGTTCTTATACCAAAGGTTCTAAATAGACATCGATGAATTCACTTGGTACCTTTGGCCTAGGTATAAAAAAAGACAACATCAAAAATTCAGGTCTCATACATTCTGAAGGAAGGATATTGAGAGGTGATAGGATTACGTGCCATACACTCTGATTGGTGCTTATATTTCCAAATGGATTGAAACCATTTGTTGATATTGTGAAACAAATGTTATGCTGTTCCTGAGCCAAATTGGGATAATCATAATTTACCCTCTTCCAAAATGTAGAATGAATAGGATGGCGCATGAGATTATCCCTTACTTCTACCCTATCATGCTAAGTCAATGCCTCCTCTATCCATGGTACTATGAAAAACTACTTCAATCTAGGTCCAACAGGAAAATATTTCAATACATTTTGAGGCACTTTGGAGAGTGTACCTTTCTTTACAGTAGATTGCACATATCTAGGTTCTCCGCATACCAGACAACGATCGAGATTTTCATACTCATTTCGGTATAGTATGCAATCATACTTACTAGTATGAATTGATTTATACTTCATTCCCAAACCTTTCAAACTATTCTTCATACAAGGATAGCTATTTGGAAGCATATTCAGCCTAGGTAGCAAGCCCTTCACCTAATTTTAAATTCCTATTCTGCTATTTCCAAAAAAACCATATTGGGTCTTCAAACTATGCAAACCAACCATTGAATGCAAAGTTGTTTTATCTTTGCCACAACTAAGGTATAAAAGTTGTGTCGCCTTAAATTTCAAATTTTAATACTCATCATAAAGGTTTATCCCAATATCATCATGAGCACCTAAGCCTTCTATATTATAGGTGACCTCATTTTATTCCACTTGATGAACTCCATAAGCATCGTTGACTAAATCCTCTAACACATTATGATATGCATTATCCTCCAGGCCTTGTACATCTATCATACTTGATGATTGTTGTGAAGGTTGTTCGAGGACAAAGGGAATATTATTTTTATCGTGAGAAAACCACGACTGATAACTATCTTGCATACCCTAACGAAGTAGATGTAGTTCAATTATTTTCCATTAAAACGCCTTACCATTACTGTAATGTGCACATGGACATGGAAACTCTTCTCATTAAGACATCTCTTTGAGAATTTTATAAACTGATTAGCACCTCTACGATACTCATCCTTTAGTCTATTTGTCTCACCCATCCCTTCTTTGTATAGAGGATATCCTATCATACTTACTATGATCAATCACCTATTATGGTCAAGAAGCATATATTCATGGATTAATATCAATAAAAGTGTGAAAAATTCATGAACCCTATGCTATATTCTACAATACCTAGTGCATTTGAACAAAATAAATTTAACTTTTTAATATTTCAAATTTTGAATTAAGTAATGCATTTGAACAAAAAAATAAACTAGTGCATGAGATTTGAATCCGCCTAAACAACATATCAACTAAAAAACATATCAACATATCTACTAAATGATTTGAATCTGCCCTTAAACCCCTAAATTGCATATTAAACTATTGTGGAAGAGAATTTGTCAATTGATTTAGAGATCAGTTCTTAGTAGCTATAAATAAATCACAGTAAAATATATCCAAAACCCTGTACATATTGAAGGTATAATTTCTCAATCGGTTTAAATTACACTCAAATTACACATAAATGCATAAGTATTCAGATAAATGAAATTACACACAAATTCTATGAAACAAACAACAAATAAATCCCTTTACTTGGGGACGATGTAAATGCACTGGGCCAGATATTTTTGAAAATATGGGTCATTACAACTACGCTCCAATGTTATGTCGGCATGAAAATAAATATATCCCAATGACTGTGTGAGCCTCTGGTTAAAAAGAATGGCTTACTTTGAGCCTATGGTTAAAAAGTGGAAAGCTAAATGTCTGTCTACATGAGGGAAAATTGTCCTTATTAATTCAGTGCTTGTGTCTATGCCTATTTATATTCTCTCGGCATTATCTCCTCCTAAGTCTATTATAAATAGACTAAATGTCCTAATGGCAAATTTTTTTTGGGGATCAAGTTATGGGGAAGATAGGAATCATGGTGCAAGTGGAATGTGATTACAAACCGTGTTCAAGAAGGTGGTTTAGGGGTTAGAAATTTGGATGATATTGCTAAATCTTTTAGTATGAAGCTATGGTGGAATTTCAGATCAAAGGATACTATGTGGTCTTAATTTTTAAAGGCAACCTACTGTAGGAAATACCACCTAAATTCTGCCCCAATTAGAAGTGGTGCTCACACATGGAATAGGATGTGCTCTGTGAGAGACATAGCAGAAGATAATATGATATGGGAAATCGAGAAAGGAGACATCAATATCTATAAGGATAACTGGGATATAATTGAATGCAAAGACCTTAATATTGGAGAGGACAAAGCTATTAATCAGTTATGGAATCCCAATTCTCAATGGGATAAGGAAAAGTTGGAGAATCATTTCCCTTAAAACATAGCTGCTAAAATCAAGCTATATCAGAAGATCAGACCTGACATTCAAGACAGTGTGATATGGAAGCCAAATTCAAATGGATTTTTCTCTATGTCTCCAGCTTGGGAGGTCTGTAGAATAAAGAATTCGCATCAATTCAGTTCTAAGTTCATTTGGCACAATGCAATCCCCACAAAAATTTCAGTCCTCATGTGGAAAATGCTCAATAATTTCCTTGCAACAGATGATAAAGTTAGAGCTATTGCATTAGAGCTCCATCTAAATGCCAATGTTGTGTGAATTCAGCAGAGGAGACTATTGATAATATTTTTGAAGGAGGGGAATTACCTAATCAAGTTTGGAATAATATCACTAAAAAATATGGAGTCAAGAGGGCTTATGGTAGTATGAGAAATCAATTGTTCCAGTGGTGGTTACATGGTCACAAGTCTAATCCTATTACAAACTCTTTCATACCTGCTGTTGTTTTCTGGTGTCTATGGCTCCACAGAAACAAAAGTAAGTATGAGGGGGTAAATACTAATTCTTTTCTAATTTTGCATCAGGTTAATACTCTGAAGAAGCTGTATATTCCAAATCCAACTATTTCCAAGAAAAATCCAAGGCAGAAGATCAAATGGAAGAATCCCCTCCTGGTTTCTTAAAGCTTAACATAGATGGCAGTGCTCTAGGAAACCCAGGCAAAGGAGGAGGTGGAGGCATTCTGAGAAATCAATCTGGGGATATGGTATGGGGTTTTTGCTCTTCTCTGAGAGAAATATCTAATATGGAGGCAGAGGCTACAACTTTAAAGAAAGGGTTGGAGTTTTTTATGGATCTTAAAGATTATGATCTTCATATAGAATGTGATTCAAAGGCTCTTATTGATATCCTGCACGGGAAAGCTCAATTTCCTTGGAAAATCAAATGGACAATCCATGAAATCAACCAATGTTTGAAGCAGATCAACTACTCTATCACTCATATTTATAGAAAAGCCAACCAAGTAGCAGACGTCCTAGCTAAACATGGAAGTATGATCGATCTAGAGATTTTCTCTCATAATATTGAAGACTTTCCATCTAAAGTTAAAGGACTACTTAAAGTCGAAAAATGGGGTCTTCCAAACTTCATCATTGAATAGCTGTTCCTGGGGTTTAATACTATCCTCATCTGGTCTTAAGTTAGTTTTAATTTACTCTATCTTTATCAAATATCTTGTAAAGGTTCTGTTATATAAAGAACCTTCTATAAGTCTTTTACTTTTCAATCCTCTAGAGTGTCACAAAGATGTAAGCCATTTAGAAGAGGCTGGTTTTCTATTCCTATATCGGAATAAACATAAATTAACATTAAAAAAAAATTCCATAATTTTTTACTTAACCCCATTAATATTTTATTAGAAGTAGTACTTGACCTCACGTAAAGCCTTCACATTGTCTAAAAAAGATGAGAATATGTTGTTAGACATACCCCTCATGTTTTATGGATAAAAATACCCATATTCTTTTTTCCAACTTCATATTCTTCTATAAAATTACGAGACTTCAACCCTAATTCAAATCTTGAATCTGAAAATTTGGAACCCATCAATATCTTATGTTATCGTAAAAGATAAAATTTCATAAATAACTCATATTATGAAAATTTTGGATATAAAATATAGCGCACTTATTAATACATAAAATTTGCATTTCAAGAACTGAGAAGCAAGAAATTTAACAATGACATAAAAATTTAACAATTATATTGATTCTTTGAATTTTTTTCTAGAATAAGAAGAAATACGAAAAAAATAAATGAAAACAAATCCTTACATTGAATATCTAACAAACCCTAACATGAATCGGAAATGGTAAGTTTTGTTGCTTGAATAAATTAGGAAATCATACTCAATAAAAAAACAATGCTATAGGAACTCATTAAAAAGCTATAAAATCTTCAAACAAATATATAACTTTTGAGGAGAGAGAACACTGGTGGTGGTGCAGTGGTGATAGGCAAAGAGGAGAGAGGATGCAGTGGTGGTGGTGACACAGTTCGAGGCTGCGATGGTGGTGGTTATGCAGTGAGGCTGAAAGGCTGAGAGAATGCTGGCTATTGAAAGCTAAGAGTGAGAGAGAGAGAAAAAATGGGAAATAACCCAAATGTTGTGAGACAGCGGCTGTGAGAAGTAGGGTTATTTAATCTCGTTTTGTTACCACGGTATTTGACCCTGATACGACTGTGATAACAAAATAATGGTGGTCATGGTATTAGACCCTGACACGATCGTAACAACTCTCTTATCAAGGTCTTTGATTGTGACACGACCGTGATAACAAGTTATCACGGTTATGTCAAGATCAAAGATTATGATAAGAGCTCCGTGTTTTTTGTTAATGTTTTAACCGTGACAACTCTTTGTTGGTGAAAGGTAACAAAACCCCTTTTTTGGTGTATTACATGCTAGAATACTGGAGGAGTTAAGGGGTCATTAAGTCTTCCAGGAAAATTAAGTCATCGCCACTGAGTTTATCAATATCCTTCATCATCTCAGCACTTAAGTTAGGATCAACTTTTGCGTAGATCGAGATATGGTCTGATTAGGAAGAAACACTCGTCATGGAGAGATCAAATGACTCACCCACACCGAACTCTTAATCTCTAGAAATAAAAAAAGTAACGAGACTTCCAATCATGATTGAAAGTCTGATTGATATGAAAAAGTTTGTGGTTAGGATAACGAGCCACAAAGTGATAGTAGACGAAAGTAGACTTCAGTTCAATATCCATGTAGAATGCTCGAAAGATGTTTGCTGGAAGGTCCTCCTTATAGGAAATAATACAAAGGAGATCCGATAAAAAAAGGATCATCCATGCGTTAGGAGTCAATTGGTTTGGAGCAATACTAATTGAGGAAAGACTGAACCTAGTGGTCATGTTAAAAGAGAGACGAAAGCGAACTCTAAACATTTGCTCATAGACGAAAACTTCTCCCTTATTTCTAAGGTCAAAGGCACGCTCATCCTCAGTAGGAAATATCATGTCGATAGAATGTTTGATTGTGTAAATGTTCCCACAAACTACTAGACCAGTCTCACGTGCATCACTGGGAATAACCAAGTCCACACATATATCTAAAATATAAGAACCCTGCTCTTTCTCCTCAGCGGCAGGAGCCTTGCCACAAATGTCATGTTATAACAACTCGACTAGAGTTACGATCGACACATGTGCATAGGAGGAGTGGAAGTACATTTTTACCAGCCCATTCTCAAACTCATCATTCGAGATGCCATAAACATGGGGCTCAGGATCCCCTTAATGGCGAGAGAAAACACTGAGACGGTCCATGTTACTTGACTCAGCACAATCTTCTATCTCGAACTCACTAGGATGGGATACAATGACTCTCACGGACTCATCAAAGGATTTGGTCTTAGAGTTCAATCGATCATCATGAAGACCCATGTGTTCAGAAGGGCAATAGCCCTTGGAGGTAGACATGGAATCACTACTAATGGTAATTACCACGAGATTCCTAAATGTTGTGTTGGTAGTGGAAAGATAAGTCTAAACAAAGTTGGATGTTCTACCACTATCAGTGTGGGGGTCAAAAGTATGGGAGACCTCAGTCGGCATAACTCAACCTTGGCCTCTTCCACCTCTCATCTAACGCGATTATACAAATTACGAATATTTAGGGCAAGCTTGTAGATCTTATGGTACGTGATAAACACTTTGGAAAATAAATAAAGGAGTTTTAAAGGATCAAACAAGAAGAACTAGAAGTTATTTTAAAAAAAAAATCAAAAATCTCTCAAGAACGTGATCTAAGCATAGGTATTCCCTACCAGAGTTAACAATGAAAAATGGATAATCGACCCTAAAACTCACCAGAAATATAAAACCCCTCTCAAAACCCTCTTAAAACCTCCTAGGCAATAAAACCTACACCCTAGAACAACCACAAAGTGGGTTAAACCACCACAACAGGTCACCGAAATAACCAAAGATTACACTAAAATGAGAAAAAAGTATAAAGACTTGAAGTTAATCGAAAAGAAGAAAAAATAGAGAGGTTAGAAGTACCTGAAAGAGTGAGAAAGAGTGAGAGAGTTGGAATAATAAAACTACGTCGAGAGGAAGGAACGGATGTGACAAGATAATGGAGAAGTTTTAAAGAGAGAGGAAAAAAATATTTTCTCTGCACATTCTGTGAAAAATTAAGGGTTAGGAATATATTTTCCACCTACAGTTATTGACATAACATTCGAGGAGTTATTATCATTAGGGCACGCCTCCTAAAATCCCAAACAAGATATTTGGGTGCATGCATGACCCAATGTTTCTTAGTCAGAAGTAATGTTTCTACTTATCTCGATGTGACCATTGAGCCTCTCCTAATTCTTGGGTACCCCTCGGGTGCGAACTTTAAACCACAATGCCAAGACAAGATGGGATAATCAAAACTTGTTTGAACCTCAGCCTCCCACTCACACTGAAGACTAAGTTTTTATTCTTATGCGTACTTTAAATTAAATGAATCATACTTTAAAATACATAATTAAATGAAATCTCTCGAATTGTGATAAGACGTAATTAAATGAAACATAATTTAAATCACATATAGCGCGCATAGATACAAGCCTTCTAGTTCTTATGTAAATGCATTCAATAGACCTTAAACCCGTTCGAGAGTCATTACTCCTGTAATGAGATTTCTCGAATTGTCCTGTTTGGACAGTTTGGGACTGCATAGTTTCTGTATAATAATATTCTTAGTGGCTTAAATTTCTTACTTTTGGGGAAAGTTTTGCAGTCGTATCTTAATGTTCTCTGGGTAGATACTAGATGACGGGATGCTAAATGTTATTTCAATTGATAAATTGAAATAACACTCACACTTGTGAATCTATGTCGTGTACTTGGAGAACTATGGGGATATACTGTCAAATTTTCTTTAAATTGGAACAATGAGCATGAACTGCTAAGTATATTACAAAAATATGTGGTCTTGAATGCGATAGGACCATTCACCTTTTAGAGGAGATGGAGGAAATAGGAATTAATATTACAAATTAAATTTTAATTTTAATTTCAAATTAAAATTATATTTGAATGCACAGATAAATTTACGCATAAAAACTAGCCTTCTAGTTCTTATACGTATGCATTCAACAGGTGATTGTTTATACTAATGGTAGCTAAATATTCACATTTTTATTTATTCTAATCCACGAATATACTCTTCTTACCCATAATCGGTGATTGTTTATAGTATTTGTGATGGAATATCCTAAATACAAAGAGTGGATGGGTGAGACAAATATATTAGGGGATGTGTTTCACAGATGTGCTACTGAATTTGTGAAATACGGAAATAGATGTCATAATGATGAAGAGTTACCGTGTTCCTTGTGCTAGGTGTAAGAATGGTAAGATGTTTGAGTGGAAAATAGTTTAACTACATTTGTTAAGATGGGGTATGCAAGATAGATGTTGAATTTGGGGTTTTCAAGGGGAAACAAAAATTCCTTTTGTCCCCGAGCAACCTTCACAATAACCGTCAATAAGTGGGATAGATGTAGAAGGGGAGAATGACAATGTAGATCATAATATGCTAGAGGATTTATTTGATGAGGCGTATGGAGTTCATGAAGTGGAAGAGAATGAGGTCACTGACAATGTACAAGGTTCAGGTGCTCATGAAGATATCAGGATAAACCTTGACGATAACTACAAAAGTTTAAAATTTAAGGCGAGCCAACCGTTATACTCTAACCGTGAGAAAGATCAAACAGATTTACATGCCATGTTTGATTTGCATAGTTTGAATACCCAATATGGTTTGGCAATAGCGTGATATGAATTTTGAATTGATTGAAGGGATCTCTACCCAAGAAGAATATGCTTCCAAATAGTTATCCTACTATGAAAAATAGTTTGAAAGGTTTGAGAATGAACTATAAATCAATTCATGCTTGTGTGCATGGCTGCATACTATACCGAAAGGAGTATAAAAATCTCGATCGGTGTCTGGTATGCGATGGACCTTGATATGTTCAATCTACTGGCAAGGAAGGCACAAGCTCAAAAGTGCCTCAAAAAGTGTTGAAATATTTTCCCGTTGGGCTTATATTAAAGAAGCTTTTCACAGTACCATGGATAGCGGAGGCAATGAATTGGCATGCTAGGGAAGAAGCAGGGAATAATCTCATGCGTCATCCTATTGAAACTACAACTTGGAAGAGGTTGAGTTTTGAGCACCTCAATTTTTCTCGAGAACTGCGTAAGATTCATTTGGCAGTATCAACAGATGGTTTCAATCCATTTAGAAATCTAATTGCCAATCAGAGTGTATGGCCAGTGATCCTATCCCCACTTAACCTCCCTCCTTTAAAATGTATGAGACCTGAATTTTTGATACTGTCTTTATTGATACCTGGGCCAAAGGCACCAAGTGAGGACATCGATGTCTACCTAAATCCTTTGGTAGAAGAATTAAATGAGTTATGATAAAAGGGTGTGTAAGCATTTGACACTTTTAGAAAAGAAAAGTTTACGCTGAAAGCTACGTTGATGTGCGAAATTCCTGACTTTCTAACTTATGGGACATTATCCAGCTGTGTAGTACATGGTTATTTGGGGTATCCTATTTGTGGAGAGGAAAATAAATCTCTTCATCTCCCCACTAGCTCAAAAAATGTATACCATTGCCATAGGAGGATTTTACCCCTACTCATAGGTATAGATTTGATAAAGGTTCCAATTTTTTACCAAGTGGGGTTGAACATAGCTACCGCCAAGAAAAATTTCAGGCTTAGAAATTGAAAGTAAATCTTCTGATTATGGTCCTAATATGCTAGGTAAGAATGCTAAATTTAAGAATGTCAATCATAAGAAGACCCCAACTGGGAATGAAACGGAGATAAGAAAGTCATGGTCTAGAAGGTCAATTTTATTTGACTTTCCTTATTAGAAGAATAACCCGGGGCGCCATGTATTGGATGTGATGCATGCAGAGAAGAACATCGTTAAGCATATTGTGGGCACATGCCTGGGGGGAGTCATTCGAAGGATGGAGAAAATGAATGAAAAGACCTTAAAGCATTGAAACTTAAGCCACAACTATGGTTGAAAGAAGATAGTAGAAGAAGGATAATAATTCCCCCTGGTGAGTTTACTTTGACGAGTGAGGAAAGGAAGGTGCTTTTTGACACAATATGTAATTTAAAAGTTCTATTAAATATTTCATCCAACTTGCAAAGGATTGTGAATCATGCTACCTATGATTTACATAAGCGTAAGTCCCAGGTTTGGCATGTGATCGTGCAATTGGTTCCTCTATTGTTTAAGCATTGTTTCTTCAAGTACAAGGATTTGCAGAGGGATATTATGCAAATTAGTATATGCTTCCCACTTTTATGTGAGAAGGTAGTCAATCGAGATTACATAGTGGACACAAAATTGGCGATCAATGAATCTATTTGTGTCATGGATAAGTACTTTCCCCGTTTTGTTTTGACATAAGTGTTCACTTATTATTACACTAATGCGACGAGACACTTTTTTATAGCCCAGTTAGATATTAATGGATGTATCCATTTGAAAGATTGATGAGAGTTTTTAAAGATTACTTCAAGAATACACGGTACATTGAAGGATCAATTCCATAAGTATACATCACCGTGGAGTCATCAATATACTCTAAGGAATATATGCCTGACTCGACCATTGTGGATGACAATGATGAGTTCGTCGATGTGGATTATCATATGATGGGCGAAAGAGTGAAATTAACGAGTTTGCAACATGAACAAGTAGCTCGTTATCTATTTGACACACATGAAGATGTCAAAAAATGAAAAAAGTAAGTTTAAATTATTGTAACTTGTACATTATTTTAATTTTTGCATGATTAACTTTTGTAATATGTTCATCACGATCTATGCAGAAAATATAAATCCTGTGAGAACAATAAAAGATGAAAAATAATGGCACAATCAAATAACGAATTTAGGCTGTGGTTGTCACATGAGGTAATTATAATGAAAATTACTGTTATTAAATGTCACATTACAAGAAACCTTTACAACTAACCTAATCAATTTGTCTATATTCTCAGCTCTTAAACTCGGGAATTTCACACAAGGCTTTTTCTTTCTTTCAAGCAAGCGCAAAACATAAAAACCTCATTGAAGCTTAAATCACTTACTATGATGTAATTCAAAATATATTTAAATTGGACTATGTAAGCTTCAAAGAGGTTGTATTTTACTGTGATTGGGTAAGATTTGAGGATAAAAATGCTTGTAAAGTTGATCCTGACACTAATTTGATCATGGTTGACTTGTCCAAGTTGAAGACCAACGAACACGTGAGCGATGAGCCATTTGTTTGTGCTTTTCAAAAGTTTAATCAAGTGTTTTACTTGGAATATATAAACAATGAGCCGTGGTGAATCGTCCTACATACGCCAAAGCGTCTAAACAGTAGTGTGGGTGAATTGGCTGCTCCTACCGAATATCAATCCATTTTTTATGATAACTCGAATTTGAAACAATTTTTAGATTTGTAATAAGTATTCCAATTATTTGTAATGGCTAGTGGCTATATTATTCTAGTGCTTTATTATTATTGGACAATAATTTAATACATTTTATACATTTGTACTTGATCATTTTGGTGGTTGTAATAACCAAGTGAATATGTTAATTAGGATTTTAATCAATTTAAGCATTAATTCAAAGTCCATTACCCGAAAATGTATATGCGGGGGTTGGGGGGGGGGGGGGGGGGGGGGATGTGCGTGTGTGTAAATTGAATTGGTATTGGTATAAATTAAATTTCATATAAATTGATACTGGTATTGGTATTGGTATGTATTGTTATTATCGGATTTGAGCATTAACTCAAAGTCCATATACATGTTTGTACTTATAAGAACAATTTTTATGGAAAATGACTTCATCTTAGTGCAGTAGAGGAGGCGACGAGGGTTCCTTGTCAAGTAGGCCCCCAAAATGCGGCAAATTGGGGTCCGTCGTTGAGAATAAGATGACATTATTGGCTGGAGCACTAGAGTTGATGAAGGCAATCATTGTCCCAAGATACACTGATTGGAGGGCCGTGCCTAATGACCTCTAGATGAACATCTGGAGGGCACTACAGGTAGTGTATTTATATTTATATTTATAAGAAACTAGCACTTACTTTCTATTTGGTTTGTTTTTGTTTGACAGGAACAATTCGGCCTGCCCCCGTATCTTCGTGACTCCACATTAGAACAATTGAGGGATCAATATAATATGTGGAAGAAGAATATACGTACATGGTACTTTTGGAAGACCCGGGAGTCCATTCTAAAAGTACGTGAGACCGTCCCCCGAAGGAGCCGATCTAATTGGAACAGTGGCAAAAGTTTGTCGATAATGAGATCGATGAGCGACAATTGGCCTCTCACCAATAGGGGAAGGACAACCGGGAAAAAAAGTTGTATGTGCACAACTACGAGCAGACGTCTTACGCCGAGGTGGAGCACAGGATGGTAAGTTTTTATTTTTCTTTAATTTTAGTTTTATGTTATTCTAATTTTGCATTACTTTGCGTTACTAATTCTGTATTATTTTATTTCAGGACATGGGGAGTGGCCCTAGTAGCAGGCCACATAGGCTCGACGCCTATGGGGAAATTTGGATAAAAAAAGGCAAGGACAAGGAGGTGGTCCCAATGTGGCAATCACTATTGTAAGTTATAAATGTTTAATTTTTTAATTATGTTATATTTTTTTATTTATTAATTAACTAATCGTGTACTTTTTGTCTTTTCAGGCAAAGCTTAAGGAAGTGCATGAGTCATAGTCTGATGTCGACAAAGCATCTTTGGCTACGGACGCACTCAACAAAGTGCTTGGGACGGATCGCGAGTGGAGGAATAGGGGGTGAGCTCACAGGTAGGGAAATTGAGGATCATCGGAATGGAGACGAGAAACACCGGGTTGGCACAAAAGGTGGACACCCATGATGATAAGCTATCAAGGTTGGAAGCGACGATCCTAAATATGTACGCCTTCATGAAGTGTCAATTGGGAAAGGGAAAGGGTAAGGAGAAGGAGGTAGAGGTAGATGATGATGAGGATAAGGACGTCACTGATTCATCATCGATAAGCACGGGCTCGACACCATAAGATGATACATTTCCCATTGTGACCGCTGTCGAGCAAACCATGTTAACAATTGGTTGGCCGAGTGTGTTTCTACTCAACATATATTGTAGGGAGCCGATAACGAGGGGGTTGAAGACCCGGGCTTCGACCTGGGTATGTGTAATATCCCGTATTTTAATGGCCTTTAATTATGGGATTAATTATATTTAATTGGGATAAATTAATTTAATATTAATCCGGATCTTAAATTGAATATTT
The DNA here is from genome assembly GCA_949130495.1 of Sambucus nigra. NCBI lineage: Eukaryota > Viridiplantae > Streptophyta > Magnoliopsida > Dipsacales > Adoxaceae > Sambucus > Sambucus nigra. Next base: position 421,564,028 of record OX422209.1, read on the forward strand.
GCTAGCGTGACGAGAGTTAGTAATTATTGATAAGAAGTATGTTGAATATTACTAGATGAGTAAAGTAATATATGAGATTTAATTTATTAATATTGTCACGAGTGAATAATATGAAAATTATGGAAATTAAGTCGGGACGCACTTGTGTCGTGTCGGAACTAAATTATTATTATAAAAATGAATAAATTATAAATTACCCGTATGGTCGTTTCGAGTGCACCAACGTGTCCGTAAGGGTCGAGATAGTCAGAAAAGTATACTCGAGGGTTTAGTTTGCGTCCCGGGAAATTTTTAGGCCTAACTGGCATTCTAAAAGGGTATTATAGTCATTCTGTATTTTTGGGTAATTAAACCCACGAATTTTCCTAAGTTATATCAACTATTAGAGTTTATCTCTTAGGGTTAACAATCATAGAAACATAGAACGACCATTAGAGAAGAAAAAAGAGAGTTTTTCAAGAATTGATCACAAACCGTAGCACCTCTTTCAAGATTAACACCACCAGGGCGTAGATCGTAAAATAAGGAACGTAACCATATCCTTATAACCAACAAATCAGACCTTCGAATCCCAGGAAAGTATCTATCTTGTTATTTTATCTGGTTAATATTTCTCCCATGTTAAAATAGGGTTGATGAATATATATTTTATGGAAGAAATTAATGATTTAGGGAATTTTAATCACATGCTTTAGAGGAAATAAGTGTATTCTGGAAGTCTCAACATATGTAGAGGATTACCCACGAAATTGTATTGATTTAGAAGTGAGAAATCTGGAAAAAGAATTAAAAGATTTGAAATTAATGAAAAACTAGGGTTCTTGATCATTATGATGAATTATTCCTTTAATTCGATACCTTTGATTAATTTGTACATGCTTCACGTAGGAAATCATGTATATAGGTATATGTAACCAGTAGTAAACTTGTTTGTGAGTTTAAGGATCATTAATGGTGTTTCGGGGGAAATTATTGGATGAAACCCATAGGTCGAATTTGTAGTTTTCTGGGCAAGAACAGCTTGATCGATCGATCAACCCAAGAGTGTCAATCGATCTTCCCCTTTCCCCGATCGATCGATCCCTCCTGAAAAATTACATGTTTTTCCCCTTTTCATTTAATCCAGATAAAATGCGTAGGAAACCTTGAATATTATTTAAAGAGCATAATGGATCATGAAGAGGACCCGTTGGGTCTAAGTAGAATACCGTTGAACGAAATTTTATATGGGATGAAACCGAGGGTTAACGGGGGGTCTACTACATATTGAAAACCGTTCACACGTTAGCTACAGAATTGAGATGTTTATAAATGACTTAGACTATTAGGTTAGAGAGGGTGAACCTACTGAAATTATCTTTAGTAAAAGAGAATACTTCGAGAGACGATAAGTAAGTATAAAATGATTATAATTGAGAATAAACGAGACGAATCCTTTATGCGAGATAATCGGGTAAATTGTACTAAGTACGGTCAATAATAATTATTATGGGTCGTGGGTGAACCTAATTGCAAAATGAGAATATTTATATAAATGATCGAGTGCATGTGTATATATTTATATTATGCTTGTGTATAATCATATCCGCGCTACTTGCTATCACGGAGGTTGCCGCGCGGGGACAGTCTTATCTCAATGGGACCTTTATGGGGGATACTGACTTGTACCTTAGAACATAGGATTCCTTGGTACAGGCTATCTGAGAATGATAGTCAGACGGTCCTAAGAGACGTGAGGGGTATATGCTGACCTCTTAGTGACTTAGAACTATGCTTCGCCTCCATTTTGTGTGTATTTTGTTAATACAGTTCGAGAGTGATTCCGAACTAGTATTTACCTTAGTACAAGTGATACGGGGACTTGATAGCAGACTATGCCAGCACCATAGATTTTATGTGGGGTGCCGATAATATATATATATATATATATATATATATATATATATATGGGTGATTAGTATATACATGTATATACATGGAAATCTTATACTGTTCGTATAAGTAGTTAAGTAGTCAATAAATGCTCCAAATTTTATAATAAGTACTCGAGAACTTTATAACGGTACTCAGATATATTAAGTAATGTAAGTAATCATGAAGAGATTGATCTCTAAATTAAATATCATATCATTGTGACTTCTGAAATAAAATCATCGGGAGATAAGTTAGATAGACTTAGGAGGCATTTAGTCGTACGGTAGGCGTACACACTAGATGAGAGGTGATGATTCTTAAGAGAGTGTCGCGTACTAACATGGTGGTTATATTAGCCGACAAGCATTTTAAATATTTGCTAAACTATTTTTAAAACTGTTTCACACTCGAGCTCTGACCCGTTTTCTATCATTTCCTCTCTATCTTGTATATATATGTATATATTACAGGTGCTCAGCCACAGGGGCGTCAGGTGTAGAATAATTTAACTGGACGTGCTGCAGCTTGTGTGGGAGATGCAGTAGGCGCTTTTTCCTTTGGTTCCTCAGACTTCTGTTTAGTTCTTTTAGTTAGGGCATGTGTCACCCATTTCCAGACTCTTGTTTAGACTTGATAGGGATTGCATATACTTCTATCATTTCAGTGTTTGGTTTTTCATTTGGGATTGTTTTATCTATCATATTGTCAGTGGTTGTAGTTATTTATTTGGATTTGAGTAATCTAGTTGGCATGGTCTGTTGGATGATTAGTATCTTTACCATTTGCATTATTCAAATTTGTTATGTTTAAAAGATTTTTATAAAGGAATTAAATAAATTAGGACTTTAAATTATTTTGACACTTAGCTTAATTATTTAGGGTGTTTAAATTGGAAATATTTATTTGCGACAATGATGCTAAGAATGAACCAACCGTTCACCTTGATTTTGATTTATTAAAGGACTGATCACCTCGTGTTTAATTAGGCGGGGTGTCACAGTGTGCATCACGCATGTGATGGATGAAAAGGAGAACTAACCTTTGTGGTTACACGAATAATGCGACGTTCCACATATTAAGGGGTGTCTCAAATCATACGTGGTGTGTCCTTCCTTCATCCTCTGACCTGATCAAGACCCTTCTTCATGATATTAATTCTATCTTTTTTATTTGGATATTGGATTGTATTTGTATTTTCTTGATTTTGGTACATGTTGGTTTGGATTTTGACATTTGCAATTCCATTTTATTTGGATATGGATTATATATGCCATGATTTGGTACATTATTTCTATTTTATTTGGATATATGATCTTTGAACATGTACAATTTTGTTATAACAGGTACAAATATACTGCTGGGCAGTGACAGTGGCCATACTGCCCAGCAGTTTTTTTAAAAATTCAGCCCAGAATTATCGTGGTAAAAAATCGTGGCAAGTCCGTGACAAAGAAACTTGTCACGATCTTCGATCGTGACAAATTTTTTGGTTTTGTCACGGGCTTGTCAAGGCCAAAGACCATGACAGTAATGTGACAAGTCTAATGAACTTCTCACGATCTTTGATCGTGACAAAGAAGTTGTCACCCCCAAACTTGTTACGGTCAACGATCGTGACAAGTTAGCTGTTTTTGTGTAGTGTCAGACCAAATAACAACGTGGGGACAATATTCTTCATCATAGCTTCTACACTCATATCCAAAGTTGTCACACGCTCATGGGTCTTGCTTTCATCTTAGCATAGAGTGCATGCTTGGGGCGTGGTATTGCGCACCCCCAAGCCTTTAAAAGGGACCTCATTTCTTCTTCTTCACCATTTGATGATTGAAAATTCTACTGTTACTCTATTAAATTGTTTAGAGAGAACCTTGTTCATCATTAATGGTAATTTATACCCCATAATAGTGAAAGCACTCTTTATTTTGCACATTGGATATAGGCTAGCGGTTGAATCACTTATAATTTGTATCATCTCTTTTCTACCTCTTATCCCTTCTACTGCTTTACTTTTTTTTAATTATGTCCATCATTGTTGTGGAAGCTCAAAACCAGGTTCTATCCCCTGATCTATTGCTAAATTTTATCCAATCCGAACTTATAACCACGTGTTTCTCACTTAAAATAGTTTCTCTGTTTTACGTTTTGAACTTATTGGTCATATTATATTTTCCTATTATTTCACTCTATGTTTTTGCAAATTCTTTGAACATCTTCCGATCAACCTAAAAGTAGTAGGGATAAAGAAATAGCACCACCCTCAACTCCTACCGGAATGGGGGATATAAAAGGAATTATGAAAAATCTAATTAAAAGCCAAAAGGCTATGTAGGAAAACATGAGGCAACTAACTCAAAGTTTGTTGTCCTCACAGAGTCGACCATATCATTCGGATTTAGAACAAGTCTGTTGCCCCCTCTCAAATTCTGTGAAAAATTATCTCATTCTCCCTCTCAAATGGCACATCCCTTAGCCTTCCATTCCTTCATGTTTAACCTTCAATATCCATTATTAGACATCTCTCTCTCTTGTCTATTTCTTGATATACCTCTTAAAATAAAGTGTTTGCTTTCCCTTTCCCAACTACCCCAATGACATCTTTAATAACACACAAATCACATCATATATACCCCCATTAATTTAATCAATTCTTAAGATCCTCCCAAAGATGATAGTTATAGATTCTGTAACCTTATTTTAGATGTAACATCACATAAGCATCCTTAATCGCACCTCTTAAAATGAGGGAAGATGAAACTCTCAAGAAATTAAAAGATCTAGGTATATGTGGCCTCACTATTCATATCTTCCTTCTTTTATTTTTCTATTCAAATAATTTTTTTTGGTTTTTTGAGTTTTGTAAGTGTAAAAGTTTAGTTTTCATTTATGGCTTCACTGTTCCCATTGTAAAATTTTGTTTTATCAATATTTTTCTAGTTTATGAAATTGTATTTGTTTTATGGTTTGTGCTTGGTATTCATTTCATTTTAAATATTTCACCTATAAAATTAGAATATATGTAATTAGAGTCACATAAACCCACACCATATATAATCGCACGCATGCATGATTTTTCTTAATTCATAACTCATATGGATGCGTCTGAAATAATGTATATTTTTTTTATATTTTTTTCTATTTACTTATTTTTGAAATCAGTGGGTGAGTTTGGGAGTTTCAGGACATATCACTATAGTGCGTATGTTATGCAATTGGTTTGGTAATTATGGAATCTAACGGAAGGAGAATTTTTATTTGACAATTGAAACACTTAAAATTGATAATTTTCTCTTATAATCGAACCCTAGGTTTATGCCTTAGATCTAGTTTATATATTTCTTTCTAATGCATGATCAATTGAAGTTCTTAGGGCTGCAATTTATTTTATTTTATCAATCTCCAACAAAAGTATTTGTGCTTCATAGGCTACGAGTACGAGACACATAACTTTTTTATTGGTATGTTCATTTTATTGCATAGTGGAATAAAAACATGAACTATATACTAGGAAGAAAAGGAGCTGAAAAAATTATCTCAATCAAGGTGGCCCCTACATGAGGAATAGGAAATGACATTACTCTCGAGCAAGACAAAGATGAGAACATATATATATATATATATATATATAATTGGTTCATTTATCTTATTTTTTATGGAATGGACTATATAAGGATGTTGTTAGAGCCATTTATGATTTTATTTTAAGTTCTTAAACTATTTTGGTTAATATTTGATTGTAATGGCAGCATCTTCGGTGATATGATGTGAATATTTATTTTAAATTGTGTAAAATCTTATTTGGTATTTTCTTAAAATATTTAGTGAGTAGTGCATTGAAATTCATAAATTTGTGATGATTTTGAAAATAAATGATGAAATTAGGGAGTAAGATAGAAGAGTATTTCGAAATTAATGCTTTCTTATTTACTATAATGACATTGGTAACCTTTTTGTACATTTAGAAATATATAACAAATGTATTAATGTCTCACAATTATTAGAAAAATACTTTTTCCAACATAATTTTGTATCAGTCCTCAACACTTACCAGTTTGTAACGATTTTAAACCATTACATATTTTTTACACATAGCTACCATTAAATATGATTTACTACACAATAAACCATTACTAATAAAGGTTATTAATTATTTTGAATCGTTAGAACTAAGTAGAAGTTATAACTTGAATTTGTACAAAATTATTTTTAAGCATTTAAAAAACTTGGAAGAGGCATTTTTGGTGTGGTGAACCTCATAGCGGGGATCCATCCCCGCCTAAGGATTTCATTATTAGTGACTCAGATCCCACATCTTGGAACTCGATTTCATGTGTGATCGACCCGATCTAAACTAATAACTTTAATTTTCCAAACGGAGTCTCAACTTTATCGTTGAAATCGATTAGAGGTCTGAACTTTAGATTGAGGTCTTTCAATGCGTATCTAATCTTGAAGAGTAAATCTACGTACAAGATTTTGGGTGAGCTTCCTTGTTCCACCAAAATCCTATTCACGTCAAAATTAGTGAAACTCAATATTAGGAATAACGCCTCTATGTGGGAAAATTTACTTTAACCAAGTCGTCATTTGAGAACATAATGACTCAGTCGAGGCCAACCTCCTTGAGTTCTCTTTATGAATTATTGTCGTCAAAAAATCAACCTGAAAAGTTTCCTAGATGCTAGGGGAATTGTGATCCTTTCGTGCTACTTTCTCTTTGTGCATTGGGAGGAGCCAATGTACACATGTATGGTGAACACCATTCTGAACGATGACACGTCTCTTTGTTCATATTCATGACATGGTTTTTATAGCATTTTTGTTTGAGTTTGATCTTAATCAATAAAGTCTGTGAGATTTGCCACTTCGAAAAGGTCATCAAGGTGCTGCATCAATAATTTGTAATATCCGTGTTGTAGTCAAGATCCTTATGCAACTTCATGTCTCGCTTGTTTGGGTCACCTCCCATATTGGGTGGCTACTCTAATAATTATTTGTTTTTTTATCTTGGTTGGAATCTTGTTAATGGCCTTAAATATCGTATTTATCCCCTGACGGGGATCCTTATTAGTCAGCATCTTATCTTTGCCTTTGGACTTCTCTTACTTGCCTTTTTTTCTTCGTAGGGGTTGGATCTCCTCCACTCTTTCCTCTCTTCTTAGAGTTACCATTATTCATAGGCTTGATGGAATGATTAGTCTGATATTCCACAACCAGGTGTTCGTCTTTCACTGTCATATTCATCATTATGCACCATGAGGCATCGATGGTGAAGATTATTTCTTTGTTAGTGATAGGTAAATATATACAAGAAATTATTGTTTAAACATAAGAGCATCCACAATGGTGGATGCTCTCAACACGTAAACCAACCAATTTAAAAGGAGATTTTAGCTTTCGTGAGTCAAGGCTTCAACAGTGGTGATAAATAAATATGAGATGCTTTTGAGGGGAATAGTTCTTACGAACTATTATTGTTCGTAAGAAGTAGATATACATTTCTTACGAGCAACATTTGTTTGTAGGAAATGTTACGAGCAAATGAAGTTCGTAAGACCACAAAAATATAATAAAAATAATTATTTATATTTGTTACGAACTTCATTTGTTCGTAGAAAATTCCTACGAACAAATGAAGTTCGTAGGAACCATTTGCAAATTCAGCAAGGGTTCAGTAAAACTAGCAAACGGCTACCATTTTTTCTACAAATTTTGTAAAGTTTCGTCCACCACTGTATCACTGCGAATTTGTATCTTTACCATTTTTGTTGTCCTTTTATTCCACCATTACGATTGCTCTAAGTAGTCTCAAGATAATGGTGGCGGTGATAGCTAGGATTACCTCGATGGACTGATTATCCCTTAAACCTGACATCACTAGTGGATAGTGGAGATTGAATAGGATATTAATCGTGTCTTTCAATCCATGAAAAGTGGAAAATTGTCCCAATTAAAATAATAATTTCCTTTTCGATAAATGCGGAAGCGTTGAGATGGTTTTAACTTTCAAAACAAACAACAAGTTTTAATTTCTCAAAACAAATTAAAACATAATTCAAGTCCTAGAATTTGCCTAAGTCATAATTAACAATTATCCAAAGTTAGGCGAAACCAAATTAATGCAAGTGACTAGAATTACACAATTTTACCCAATATTAAATTAAAGTCCAAGTTTAATATAGTGTGACAATTAAACCGAATTTTATCTTGAATTAAACCTAAAGCATGCGTTCTAATTTTGTGCAAGATAAAAATAAACAATGTCACACTACACCGCGATGTACGAGGAAAAACCCACTAACGGGAAAGAATCTCGGGACTGCCCTAGCCTCAAATCCACTAAAAACGGTATTACAAAATATAAGACAAAAGACTTACTTCCTAAACTCGAACCCTCTCAAGTCGTGATGCTCCTTCTTGTATCAACCTCCAATTAGCGGATAACCAACGGAGCTCCACCGTGGTCTCGGAATACACCGATGGGACTTTATATGGTCACCGTCACCCAAGCATGGAGCCTTTCTCCGTGTGGGTAGAATCTCAACAAAAGTCTTCTTTGTGATGGGGTGTAGAAGCAAACCCGAAATGTCTCTTGAATTCGGTAGAGAAAACCGGTGCCAAAAACTCCAAGCAATTGATATAAATATAGAAACTTGGATAAACAATTATTGGGTGTAAACTAGAGTGTGTATGAATTTTTAATTAAAAATTAACACTCAAAACTTGAACATTTTCCTAAACTAATTTTTCTCTCAAACTCTCTTTTGGAGATAAACAAATGTTGGAAAAGTTGTCTTGGAAAATGTGTTTCCCGCACATAATAATGTATAAAAAAAAGTTGGTTGAAAATCAAGTGGAGGAGTGGGGAAAAACTGCAAAAAACTGCCAAATAACTGTTCCCGCTGGAATCTCGTTCGAACGAACGTGATTCTCGTTCGAACGAGACTTCTAACGAGTGACCAGCCTGGGCTCGTTAGAAGTTCGTTAGATACCTCGTTAGAACGGACCTTCGTTCGAACGACATATCGAACGACTGATCAGTTAGGGTCGTTGGCAAAACTGGTTCGAACGAAACTGGTTCGAACGACAAAACTCGTTCGAACAAAATCTGGTTCGAACGAAAAAACTCGTTCGAACGACATTTCTAACGAACGACCAGAAAGATTGAAAAATTCAATTTTGGCCCAGAAACTTTTATATACTTATATTAAAGTTCTATTTGATTCTTTCTGAAAATAAAATGCAGTTTTTTTTATTACACCTAACACCCAATACAAATTGTTCCAAGCTCCTATATAAATATAATTACATTCATACCTTGGGAGCATGGAACCTTAGTTGATGACGAGAAACGAGGCACGCAAACCGGCATTTTGATGAAGCTTTAAATTCTTTGCCGCTACGTCTTCAACATACACTTCATAGGCTTGTGAATATTACAATAAATACTATCCTATGAATAAATGTTTTTGTCCGGAATTAAGCCAAAACTATATATGGACTCAATTGGAAATTTGTGTCCTTACAAATCTCCCCCTTTGGCTATTCCGGGACAAAAACCAAACAAAAATCCTAAAGGGCCGTCAAGCTCTACTAGACTCAAAACATAACCCGCCCAATCTTGACTCAACCCAAGGATCAAACGCTTTGCCATAGAAAGATGCCGCTTTAGAATAATTCCTGCACACTTAAGCAAACTCATCAAATGCATAGGGAATATCAAAATATTAAATGCAATTAATTGATTACTCCCCCTAAATTAATTCTCCCTTTAAACACATGACCTACTTAGAAAGACGTCTCCCCCTAAGATAAATCTCCCCCAAACGAAGATACGATAATAATAGGATTAGCTACCATTTCTCCCCCTATCATCATTCTCCCCCTTTTTGTTCGGGAATAGGCAAAGGATAAAGAACTAATAAACAACATGTGGAAGCTTAAAAAAAAACATGACAGCATATGGGCAATTAAAAGCAAGGCAAAGACAAACAAATATCATATATATATATACTATAAATATTCCAATAAGTACGTGCATATATAGATAGATATAAACACACACATGACAAAAAATACAATAAGTTTGCACACTCGTATGGCAAAAATGTGTCATATGGAAACGGAAGTGTAGGGGTGTGAATTAGCAACAATTAAATTTAGACCCAAACACTTAAGAAACGTTCACGAAGTTCTCATTTGATTGCAAACTTTATCACATTTAAATATAGCCTCATGTGACAATATAAAGATTGAACTCAATGAACAAACATACACAATGCATACAAGCCTAGCATGATGATGATTCTACAAACCAAATAGAGTCATGACATTAAAGACAACAAGGATAAACGAAAATTGTGCAAACCGTTGATATACCATCCAATTCTCCCTCAATGAGCATATATATTCTTTTGTTTTTGAATGAATATATCATACAAACATAGGCCTTGGCAATTGCTTTTTGTTTAATGCCAAATATTCTATTTTTAGGCCTTTGGATCACGTATTTCTTTTAGATCCAATCAACGGTGGCTTACTATCGCAAAGGATTTAATTCATCCTTTCGGAGCCCTTCCCCGTGCATATATTAATTTATCATGTTTTCATTTTTTTTCACACAAATCTCACATGCAACGGATTTTGACATGCACTAGTCCTCCTAGGTCATAGATATGTAGATGACTAGATTGATAGGAGAACACCGCAAAAAGCTCAAATATAACATGTGACATTTAGATTTCAAAAGAGCTCGTGCATGTGTGAATAGAGGCATATAGAAATAGAATCCATTTAAACAATACAAAATCCAACTACTCCATATAAAACATGGTAAAGAACATTTTAAGGATTGAAAATCTAAACCAAAAGTTCTAGCCACATGGAAGCGTAAACGATAGGATTCAAACACAAATATATGCCACATAAAGTGTGTCAAACTAAAATACACAAAAAAAAATCTTTTTGAGTTTTTAACATTTTTAATCAAAAATAGATATTTACTCAAAAGGACAAACAAAAATCATTTGTATTTTTCATTAAGCTTAAATGAAATAAATAAAACACAAATGATAAACAAAAATCTTTTTATATTTTTTAATTAATTCAAACATAAAATATAATACAAAAAGATAAACAAGTCATAATTTCTAGCATGAGATTTGAACTAAGGCAATGACTAGAAAATGACTAAACAAGCATACATTTAGCATATGAATATAGCATGAAGTACAAACGCTAAAGTATGCAAACACTAACACATTCATCCATTAGATTTAGCAAGGGAGGAAGGATGTGAAAGTAAATGAGAATCAACAACCCTATTTTATAAGGTAACCAAGTCAGATTTCCTAACCCAAATTAATGAGGAATGACTATTTTGGGGTGTAGGCACGTTAACTACCGTGGTTACTTTACTATGGGGTTTTCTAGGAATTCGTTTAAGATCTAAACAAAATTTCCTAAGATGACCTTGTCGACCACAATGTGTACAAGTGAGAACATGTCGAAAAGATTTACTTAAGGAGTGATCTTTAAATGTATTCCTAGTTGATTCTCCTAAAACATTGGTTTGGGCATTATGAGTAAATTCATTACAAGGATTGAAGCCTAAACCACAAGTGTCATTTTTAATTTGGACCGTTCCTAACATTTTATCTAGTTTTTCAGAACGACATTCCAAATCAAATTTGACATTACTAGAATCTTTTAATTTATTTTCCAATTCTAAAATGTTAGATTCTAGTAAAACATTTCGCTCTTCAAAAGCAATAAGCTCTTTTTTCAAGGATTCCATTAAACCCCTAAGGCTATCTCTTTCGCCTTCTACATATTCAAACTTCTCTTGAAGAGTCCTCACATGTGTCCTAAGGTCTTCTATTAAGGCACTATCATCAATGACCTTGACACTCTTTCTTAAACAAGCTTCTAACTTCAAATTAGTCCTTTTCAAATTAATAGATTCTTTATATAATTCATGAAAAGCATTTTGAAGTCCACTCACATCAACCTCTTCTTCATTTTCACTCTCACTTTCTTCTTCACTCTCACTATCATTAAAAACAAGGGAATCATGAACAATGACCTTGGAAGTGGCATGTGCAATCGTGTCATCAATCGATGAGTTCTCATTATCACTCACATGACTAGCCATAAAAGCCACAAAATTTTTCTTAGTGGGGGAATCGGGCTTTTCTTCCTTATCACTATCACTAAGGGTTGCATTATATGAAATAGGTCGCTTACCATCTTTCCTTAGTTTAGTGGGGAACTCATAAGCCCTATGGCCATAACCTTCACAACCAAAACACTTATTAGACTCGTCCCTATCTAAAAGTTCATTACTAGGTTTAGGGATTTTCTCGGCTTTTGAAGTCTTCTCGCTTTTATCATGTTTAGAAGTCTCAAATTTCTTAAAATCATTTTTAACTTTATCTTTGTTAAATTTAAGAAATTTTCTAAATTTACGAGCAAACAAAGCCATGTCTTCCGAGTCATTATCACTATCGCTCTCTACTACTTGTTTGGCCTCTTTTCGGGCTTTTAAAGCAACACCCTTTTCAATTTTCTTTTCAGTTTTAGAGGGAAACATATCCAGTTCATAGTTTTGTAAATCACCTACAAGCTCTTCTAATTTCGTAGAGGCTAAAGTGGGTAAAGAATTTAAAACGGTCACTTTAGGAATAAATCTATCGGATAGGGACCTTAAAATTTTCTTTACTACACGGTCGTCAGGTATTTTCTCTCCCAAGTTAAAGGATGAATTAACAATATTAGAAAGTCTAGCATAAAATTTATCAAAAGTTTCTTTTCATCCATTTTGATAGTTTCAAATTGAGTGGTGAGGTTTTGGAGTTTAGAAGCTTTAACGACACTCGTTCCTTCATGAGTTAATTGTAAGATATCCCAAGCTTCTTTAGCGGTCTCACACGTCATAATGCGTCGGAATTCATCTGGTGTGACAGCGCTAAATAAAGCATTTAAACCACGGGAATTAAAATTTGCAAGCTTAAACTCATTTTCGGTCCATCTATCGATGGGTTTGGGAACACGTTTATTTTCAATTAGATGAGTTGGTGGGGAGTACCCGGTAACAACAGACATCCAAACACGTTCATCGATATATTTAAGTGCCGATTTCATTCGCGCTTTCCAATACACGTAGTTAGAACCATCAAAAATAGGAAATTTTGAAAATGGGGAAAAACCCATTGTAGCCAAAAATTAAAGAATCTTAACGAAATAATTTATCGTTTTTGGCTCTGATACCAATTTGAAAAGTGGAAAATTGTCCCAATTAAAATAATAATTTCCTTTTCGATAAATGCGGAAGCGTTGAGATGGTTTTAACTTTCAAAACAAACAACAAGTTTTAATTTCTCAAAACAAATTAAAACATAATTCAAGTCCTAGAATTTGCCTAAGTCATAATTAACAATTATCCAAAGTTAGGCGAAACCAAATTAATGCAAGTGACTAGAATTACACAATTTTACCCAATATTAAATTAAAGTCCAAGTTTAATATAGTGTGAGAATTAAACCGAATTTTATCTTGAATTAAACCTAAAGCATGCGTTCTAATTTTGTGCAAGATAAAAATAAACAATGTCACACTACACCGCGATGTACGAGGAAAAACCCACTAACGGGAAAAAACCTCAGGACGACCCTAGCCTCAAATCCACTAAAAACGGTATTACAAAATACAAGACAAAAGACTTACTTCCTAAACTCGAACCCTCTCAAGTCGTGATGCTCCTTCTTGTATCAACCTCCAATTAGCGGATAACCAACGGAGCTCCACCGTGGTCTCGGAATACACCGATGGGACTTTATATGGTCACCGTCACCTAAGCATGGAGCCTTTCTCCGTGTGGATAGAATCTCAACAAAAGTCTTCTTTGTGATGGGGTGTAGAAGCAAACCCGAAACGTCTCTTGAATTCGGTAGAGAAAACCGGTGCCAAAAACTCCAAGCAATTGATATAAATATAGAAACTTGGATAAACAATTATTGGGTGTAAACTAGAGTGTGTATGAATTTTTCATTAAAAATTAACACTCAAAACTTGAACATTTTCCTAAACTAATTTTTCTCTCAAACTCTCTTTTGGAGATAAACAAATGTTGGAAAAGTTGTCTTGGAAAATGTGTTTCCCGCACATAATAATGTATAAAAAAAGTTGGTTGAAAACCAAGTGGAGGAGTGGGGAAAAACTGCAAAAAACTGCCAAATAACTGTTCCCGCTGGAATCTCGTTCGAATGAACGTGATTCTCGTTCGAACGAGACTTCTAACGAGTGACCAGCCTGGGCTCGTTAGAAGTTCGTTAGATACCTCGTTAGAACGAACATTCGTTCGAACGACATATCGAACGACTGATCAGTTAGGGTCGTTGGCAAAACTCGTTCGAACGACAAAGCTCGTTCGAACGAAACTGGTTCGAACGACAAAACTCGTTCGAAAAAAATCTGGTTCGAACGAAAAAACTCGTTCGAACGACATTTCTAACGAACGACCAGAAAGATTGAAAAATTTGATTTTGGCCCAGAAACTTTTATATACTTATATTAAAGTTCTATTTGATTCTTTCTGAAAATAAAATGCAGTTTTTTTTTATTACACCTAACACCCAATACAAATTGTTCCAAGCTCCTATATAAATATAATTACATTCATACCTTGGGAGCATGGAACCTTAGTTGATGACGAGAAACGAGGCACGCAAACCGGCATTTTGATGAAGCTTTAAATTCTTTGCCGCTACGTCTTCAACATACACTTCATAGGCTTGTGAATATTACAATAAATACTATCCTATGAATAAATGTTTTTGTTTTGAATTGAGCCAAAACTATATATGGACTCAATTGGAAATTTGTGTCCTTACAATCCAGATCTCAAATGGGATCATGTAGCCCCCATGAGGTCGATCCGACATTCTTGCACTATTGGCCCATCTTACACCGGTGTTGAAAATTATAATATTCCTTAGGTGGTGGGATGAACGTTCTTTCCACATATATAACGTCAAATTGTAACAATAATATAAATTCACACATAGGTTTACATGGTTTAACAAGTTCCTGAATCCATGTGGGAAATAGGGAGTGACTTTATTATCTTAAAAACATATTCTAGTTAAGAGAAAATTATGAAGGTATAAAATGTATTGTCTTCCTTCCTCGTAATTGCCTCTTCTTTATACGACCTTAAAATCCCTACTAGACATAAATAAAATAAGACATAACAGAATCTTTCTTGTTTATTATCCTCCACTATTGAGATTTTACTTAGTTGTATTAGGATGCGAGTCTCTATGTAGTGCTTATCCTTGAGGATCAATCTAGATTCTTGAAATTGTATGTGAGTTGAGGCTTTACTGCCACGTGTCCAATTATGTGGCTTTACTGCCACGTGTCCAATTATGTGAAATAACTCAACTTAACCTCCTTTAGCTGAAGTATAATGGTTAATATTAGTAGAGTGAAAAAGTTGAAGGAAGGAAAACAGGAAGGAAAATGGGTGAAGGAAACGTGGAAGGAAAGAAAGGCCTTCCTTTGTTTGGCATAGGAGGAAGAGTGGAAGGATTTATTTTCTTTCATAAGTTGAGTATCGACTTGGGAATCAATAATATTGCAAATAGATTGAAGTTTTTGTTTTTAAGGTATAATATTTTTGATAAATTACTGAGAAAGCTGTGAATTTTAGACAAGGGATCCTCTTTCCCCATATTTGTCTATTCTTGTCCTACATCTGCTTCTAAGACAAATTGACCATAAATGTAAATTTAATAATTTAAAGGCTGTTAGGACTTCAAAACAAGGTATAATTATCCCGGCGCGGCGCTTGAATTTGCTGACGATTGTATATTTTTCCTTCAACTGAATCCGTAAACTATTAATCAATTTAAACTACGTTTGGATCAATTTTGCCATCTCTGGTTACTGTATTAATCATGAAAAATCTTGCATTCCTTTTAGCTTTTGCCCCACACGCTTCATTCTTTTGGCATAAATGTATCCCGTAGTATTGATAAATATCTTGAACTTTCACTTATTAATTAGGGAGTCACCAAAAAAAGTTTTTTAGACATAAGAGATAAAATGAATCAGTGATTACATGCATGGTATACTAATTTCCTTTCATATGCAGGACGAACTACTTTAATAAATTATATAACTACCTTTCTATCTGGCATATGCTATGTCAATGTACCTTGTACCTAAAACTATTTTACAAAAATTAAAATAAAAAATTAAATTCTTTTTTTGGAATAGTGCTAAAGATTCCCATAAAACTTGTTTGGAATTTTTCTATGGCAAGAACAAAAAATTTAATTAATTTATGCAAGGCACGTTCTGAGAACGCAGTCTTTTAGGCAAAATTTCTCCCAGTCCGATTGAGACAGAACTGCGAATACACTATAAGCTTTGTTGAATATGCCTTCAGGATACAATGCAGTTAATGACCAATTGTTTGATTCAATCTATGTACTGTTTGATAAAATTGAGAACACTCTGAATTTTTAATCTGATAATGCCAAAGCATAGAGGACGGAGAGAGAAGAAATTAACTATTTTCAATGTCCAAAACAGAGGCATGAAACTCTTTTTATCGACATTTTTATAACTGTTCTTCAATAGTCACAACTATTCATATAACAACTCAGCAGCCGTTGGATCGTGTTTGTTTGGAATATATTCGATCTAACGGTTCAGATTATGCATCCCATCGTAAGCGAATGGAAACCCCTTACATGAAACGCTACGAGTTCATCTAATGACTCAGATCAAGTCGTTTCGAATTTTAAACCTTTTGATAAGATCATTCAATCACAATCATTGATTTGTTTTACTTTGTCAAAACTTTAGGCATCCACACTCCAAGTGCATGCAATGCGCCCTTTTGCGCCGCGTGTCGCGATTGGTTGTGCTTAAGCACCATCGCAATGCGTGGGCGTATAGTCTCTTATTTGACCAATCAACTAACAATCTTAATTATTCTTTAGTTTATATACCACCACTTTTTGTGGTAATCTTCTAATGTGGGACTTGAGCACCCTCATATGTTTCACACCCATTTGCTCATGTTTCTTCCTTCTAAAATAAAACCCAAACTAAGTTGAAAAATAAAATACCAATTAACATAATAAAATTAACAACTAAATATTATATTATATTAAATGTTGAAATTTATCCAACAAGTTCTTGGGTGGTTTAGGAATTAAGAATTTATATCTTTTAAACCAAACTTTTATGCTTAAATTACTGTGACAAATCTTTTATGCAACCAAATAATCTTTGGTGCGAAATTATAAAAAATAAATACTTTAAATATCAAAATTGGTTAACTGCTGCTCTAAAGCCACAATCTTCTTGGATCTGGAAAAAGTTATGACCTTTTGCATAGTTTATAAAAAGACACAATCTCAAAATTTGTTAACTCCTACTTTAAATATATATTCTCAGATCACGATATGCCAACTTGATTACTCACGCCTCTTATTTTTAACTATCTTAAATTTATTAATCCCTGGAAATTCATTATTAGTCCTTTCTTTTATAATGTGGCTTTTTTGAAAAATTCATAATAAAGCCATTTTTCTAAATAAACCAATTAGTAATACTGAATTACATCTTCTTCTAAAATAATATCAGGCTTGTTCATCCATGGCCATTGATTTTCTTAGCCCACACCTGCGTTCGAACTCCTTAAACAACATCGAATTGCCCCAAATGGTGAAATAATCGTTCTATGCCCGCACACCATCTTCCCATAGGTGGCTACTCAATGGATTACAACTTGAGCAACATCAAGATTTTACAAATATTAGAATTGAAAAATATTGTCAGCATATTATTAATATGGCTAAAAGGAAGCATGCCATGTACCCATCACCTACTGTAACGGCAAATTTCCAATCGAGTCTACTTATAATGCTGGTTTAATTCCAGACAAAACTAATTGAGTCATAGGATAGTACTTTGTCATATTCTTTCAAGCCTACGATGTTTGAGTTGAAGAAGTAGCGACCAAGAGTTTGAAGATTAAAGCATTATCGGTTTATGCGTCAGGCTTTTACATCAGTCAACATTTGGATTCCAAGGTCTCTAAAGGTATAGATGCATTTAATATATATAAAGAGACTAGGTTAATTTTTTATGGGTGTCTTTTCATAAACTTTTGTCATAATGAGTTTTTATTTTTCTCAGAAAATCATTTTAAAACTTTTCATAAAAGTTTCTGGGCTTAAAAAGCATTTTTCTTTTTTCTTAAATGTTGTTAGAATGACAATTTTTTCTCGTTCGAACGAGGTCATTCGAACGACTTATCTAACTAGATTTTCACTATTTTCTCATTAGAAGTTTCGTTCGAACGACATATCTAACGACTGTTTTCACTGGATTTTTGTTAGTAATCTCGTTAGCAAACTTGTTCCAACCATGTCGTTCGAACGAAATTCAAAAGTCGTCCGAACAATCGGCGTCAATTTTTGACAGTTTTGCTTAAAAAACTTCCCACTTTCCAACTACTTTTGTACCTAGTTTTAAGACTTCGGGAACAACTTTTTAAAGTGACTTTTTTTACTTTAGAGAGGATTAGAGAGAAAATATTCAATCCAAAAAGTCCTATTTTGTGTGTTGATTTTTCATGGTTTAATTTCTACCAAAACACAAAGTTTGCACCCATGTTTTAGTTTGATCCAAGTTCCTACATATATTATATTGTCTGCGATCATATTGTTGTCACCGATTTTCATCTCTACCCAAAAGGAGAAAAGTTTTCTACGGAGGTGTTCGTTCGTTGTTTTGCATCGTGCATACGAAAAAAAGGCTTCGTGTGTAGTTGACGGTAGCTAAGCCCTATCGGTGGATTTCGAGACTGCAATGGATTTCAAAGTTATCAACTAGGCGGAGGTAGAAGTAAGCAGAAGCGTCAAGGCTTGAGAGGGAGTTGAGCCAAGGAAGTAAGTCTTTTATCTTGTTAATGTAAAACTATACCTAATGGATTTCTTAGCTGGGCTATCCGAAATTTTTTTCGTTGTGAGTTTTCCTCATACATCGCGGTCTTGTGTTGTGATTATTTATTTTATCTTGCAAAAGTACCTAGATGCATGCTTAGGATTAAAAAGATAAAGTTTGATCAAATCACAACAATGGTGTAATTTTGGTGCTAATTATGTTTGGGTAATTTTAATTTAATTTAATTTAATTCAAGTTGGTATAATTAATTTGGAAAAAATCCATGCTTAAGTTTGTTTGACATAATTTTAACTTGAATTAAATTAATTTTATTTCAGTGAAAATTTAATTATTTGTTCACTTTAATTTAATTTCACTTTAATTTTAAAAGAAATTAAAATTTTGTTTAGAATTTAAAAATTGGGATATTTCGGGGACCATCACCCCCTTTAAGATTGGTATCAGAGCGTTTTTATCCTTACAAGTGGTATCAAAGCAGGAACGCTAAATTATTGTGGTAAGATTCTTTGTTGAAATTTTTGCTTTAAAATGGAAAACTTACCATTTGCAAAATTTTATGTTTTTGATGGTTCCAACTACGTGTGTTGGAAAACGCGTATGAGGTCGACACTTAAATCCTTAGATGAGCGAGTTTGGCTATTGGTAGTTAAAGGGTGGACCCTACCAATATGTTTATAACGAGAGGATTGTGTTCCTAAAATCGTAGAAAGATAGAGTGAGACTTGGCTTAAGTTAGCTAATTTTAATTCTCGTGGTTTAAATGCCCTTTTTAGTACTGTCACACCGGATGAATTTCCCTGGATTATGACTTGTGAAACATCTAAGGAGGCATGGGATATACTCCAACTCACCCACGATGGAACAAGTGTGATTGAAAGCTTTAAAACTCCAAAACCTCACCATTCAATTTGAAACCATTAAAATATTAGAAAGTGAGACGTTTGATGAGTTCTATGCGAGATTGTCTGATATTGTGAATTGATCTTTTAATTTGAGAGAAAATATACCCGATAATCGTGTCATAAAGAAAATTTTGAGGTCATTACCTGATATATTTATTCCAATGGTGACCGTTTTAAATTCTTTGGGAACTTTAGACTCTATGAAACTAGAATAACTTGTAGGTTAATAACCTATGAAGTTGACATGTTTCCCTCTAAGGATGATAAAAAGAAAGATAAGGGGATAACTTTGAAAGTCCTAAAGGAGGAAACACCGATTTTGGATGATGAGTTTAAGATTGACTCGGAAGATATGCCTTTGTTTGCAAGGAAGTTTACAAAATTTCTCAAAACTAATAAGGAGAAACTTAAAAATTATTTTTAGAAGTATGAGAAGTCTAAGCATAGTAAAGCCGAGAAATTTCCTTAAAAATCATTTGAGGATCTTAATAGGGACGAGTTAAATAGGTGTCATGGTTGTGAGGGTCATGGCCATAGGGCATTAGAGTGTCTTACTAAACTAAGGAAGGAGGGAAAGCAACCGATTTCATATAATACCACCCTTAATAGTGAATCAAAAGAGGGACCTCCTTCCCCCATTGAGTGCAACTTCACCGCGTTCTTGGCAAGTCATGTGATAATTGACAATGAATATTCCCATGAAGATATTCCTCTACATGATACTTTCGAGGCCACTGTTTATGAATCCCAAGAGTTTGTTGTTAGAGAGAGTGGAGAAGAGAGTGAGAATGAAGAATAGGAGGAGGAGAGTGAACTTCAAGTGGCCTTCTGTGAGTTGTATGCGGAATCATTGAAATTAAAAAGGGAAAACTTGAAGTTAGAGCTAAAATGAGGGAACGTGTCGCGACTAATGATGAGAGTATTTTATTATAAGATCTTAAGTCACGCGAGAGAATTCTTCATAGAAGCTAGAGTACGTAGAAGCTGAAAGAGATAGCCTTAGAGGTTTAATGGAGGCTATGAAGAAATAGCTTCCCTAGTTTGAAGAGAGTAATTGTTTACTTGAGTCTCGAATAGTGGAACTTGAAGAAAAATTAAAATACTCAAGTTGGGTAAAATTTGATTTGGAGTGTAGGTCGGAGAAATTAGATAAAATCTTAGGGACCGTCCAAATCAAAGACGACAATGGTGGTATTGGCTTCGATACTCAAGATACTTCTGCTAATAAAGCCAAAACCATAGTTTTGTGAGATTCATCTAGGAACACTTTAAAACATCAATCCTTAAGTCATACTTCACGTTGTGTTTTCACTTGCACACATTGTGGTCGGAAGGGGCACCATAGAAAATTTTATTTTGATCTTTGAGATGGTCCTAGAAAGTCAAAGGGTAGAGTCACCAAATCTCGAGAGCGTCGTGTTTCACTTATGTGGGTTAGGTGATTTGATTTGGAGACTTTACGTGATAGAATTTATGATTCTCATTTACTTTCACATGATTCCTCACTTGCTAAATCTAAAGGTTGATTATGTTAGTTTTGTTTGCATACAGTAGCGTTTGTGCCTCGTGATATATTATTTATAGTTGTATGTTTGTTTACCATTTTCTAGTCTTTGCATGATCATATATGTGTTGCTAGAATTATGACTTGTGTATCTTTTGTATTTAATTTTATTTATTGTGTCTTAGTTGAAAAACACAAAAAGATTTTTGTTTGTCTTTTGGGTTGTTTTTTGTTTGTATAAAAATTTGAAAAACTCAAAAAGATTTTCTATTTTTGTATATTTTATTTTTACACGTTTTATGTGGCATATACTTATGTTTCAATACAATATCATCCCCGCTTTCATGTGTCTAGAACTTTTGGTTGGGATTTTCAATCCTTAACGTGTTCTTTATCATGCTTGCATGTAGTAGTTTGACTTTGACATGGACTGGCTGAATGGATTCTCTTTTTATATACCTCGATTCACACATGCACGAGCTCATTTGATCTTTAACTTCCCATGTATATTTGAGCTAAGTGAGTATCAATTTAGTCATCTACATGTTGCTATGTCTATGGAGAATTTGTGCATGTAAGAACCATTGCCCGAATTTAAAAAAAATAAAAAAATATTTAACTGGTATAGTTGTTTATTAATGCAATCGGGTTGTGAAAGACAAAATTACTTTGTGTGAAAAGCCACCATTAAAATATGGTCTAAAAATGTAGCATTGTTAAAATTAGCCAAGGCCAAAGTAGTTGAGTTTGATATGATCATTCATTAGCAAAGAAAAGAATATTATATATGAGGAAGTTTGGATGGATTTGCACAATGACAATGTATCCTAGTTATGCTACTTTTGTCATGACTCTATTGGTTTGTAGAATCATTAAAATTCTAGGCTTGTGTACATTGTGTATGTTTGTTCCGTGAGTTCACTTTATATTGTCACATGAGGCTATATTTAAGTTTGGGAGGGTTATGTCATTTTAGAAGAGTTCTACGGCCCATAGGATTTTTTATTTTGGGTTTTGTCTTTGAATAACCAAAGATGATATTAGTAGGGAAAAATTTCCAATCGAGTCTATTTGTAGTGTTGACTTAATTTCGGACAAACTAATTGAGTCATAGGATAGTACTTTATAATTTCCTTTCAAGAATATGACGTTTGAGTTGAAGATGTAGCAGCCAAGAGTTTTAAGATTGAAGCATTGTCGGTTTATGTGCTGGGGTTTTACGTCATCAACATTGGATTCCAAGGTCTCAAAAGGTATGAATGCATTTAATATATATACAGAGACTTGGTTAATTTTTTATGGGTGTCTTTTGCATAAACTTTTGTCACAACGACTTTTTATTTTTCTCAGAAAATCATTTTAAAACTTTGCATAAAAGTTTTTGGGATTAAAAAGAATTTTTGGTTTTTCTGAAATGTCGTTAGAACGATAATTTTTTCTTGTTCGAATGACATATCTAACGAATTTTGTCACAGGATTTTCGTTAGTAATCTCGTTCAAACCATGTCATTCGCACGACATTCAAAAGTCGTTCGAATGATCGGCGTCAGGTTTTGATAGTTTTTCCACTTCCCACTTACCACTGTCCCACTACTTTTGAGACTTCGGGAATAACTTTTTTGGGTGACTTTTTAAGACTTTAGAGAGGATTAAAGAGAAAATACTCTTATCTAAAAAGTCCCATTTTGTGTGTTGATTTTTCATGGTTTAATTTCCAACAAAACATAAAGTTTGCATCCATATGTAAAGACAAAATTTCCAATTGAGTCTTAATGTAGTTTTGACTTATTCCCGGAACAAAACACGTTCGAGTCATAGGTATTTTTTTGTGTCACGATCCCACACAAACTATGATGTGTCTAAGTTTAATTAAAGACATTGCGACAAAGCTTCAAGGAATTTAATTATGCCGGAGTTTATTTGGTGTGGTTTTTTCGTCTTCAAAGTTTAATTGCATTCCGAGATCATTCAGGTATGAATGCATAGTATTAAGAGGACTCGAAATTAACTTTTATAATAATAAGGATGTTATTTTTATTAAATAGATATTTTTTAAATTATTTTAAGTGTTTGAAATTCTTTACACTTCATTTAACACTGATAAGGACGAATTAGAGTTGGAATGGTTTTGGACTCTAATTAAGCACATCGCTCAAACGACTCTGTTAGTCGTTCGCGTGAGATGCACTGTCGTTCAAATGACACGTAGTCTCGTTCGAACTATAGGCAATGTTGCTTGAACGACCAGCCACCTTAAGTCCCCTATTTAAGACATGTTTTTGTTCTTATTTTGAAGTCCGTGCAGTACGAATTTCAATTTAAAAACAATACATTTTTCTACAATAGTTTTCTAAGGTTCTACAAATGAAAACACATCCTTAGAGTTTTCAAAATATCCGAGTATCTTTGGTATATTTTATATGATCTTTTTTGCACTAAGAATAAGGTTTCAATTGAAGAATAATTGATGGTATTGCGGTGAAGATTCGGTGGAGTCCGGTTTCAACATCGTAGACGTTACAAGTCATATCGATGGACACCGAGACATACGTGGACGCGTGTGTTGTGGATAGGCATCATGAAAGAAGGTTACTTTGGGGGGACACTGTGAGAGGAGTGGTTAAAGATCAGAGGAGCATCAAGTCTCGTGGTTGGATCGAGTCGTTGAGTTAGACTACCATCTGTCTTTGTAAAATCATATTCATAGTGATTGTCTGGCTTGGTCCGTCTGAAGTTTTTTTCGTTTTTGGTTTTCCTCATACATCTAGCGTTGTTAGTATTCTTTACTTTATTTTACTTGTTTATTCACTAGATGGATGTTTAGGATTAATCAAGATAAAATTTGGTTAAGTTAGAATTTGTTCACAATTTAGTGGGAATTAAAAAGTTGGAAAAAGGTTTTTTGCAAAAATAAGAATTCATTTTGTCATCCTTAAAATATTTTTTGCATAAGAAATTTAAAGGGACCATCAAACTGGTATTAGATCCAGAAATATATTTTTATTGTGTTTGATTGCTTGTGTTTTTCGAGAAGAATTTTAGAGCTTTTGAAAGTTTTCATGCACCTGTTTTTTATGGTAGTAATTATGCTTATTGGAAAATGCAATGAGAAGTGTCTTAAAATCAATTGATGAGCGTGTTTGGGTTGCTGTTGAAAATGGTTGGACCCCATTAGTCACACGAGGGGGTGAGGTCACTAGTTTGAAACCCGTTGAGTCATGGACGGATGCTGAACATAGGCTTGCATTGTACAACTCTAATTATTTGCACGTAATTTTCTCACATGTCAAACCTAAAGAGTATAATAGAAACATGACTTGTGAAACTTAAAAAGATGCTTAGGATACACTTGCACTTACTCACGAGGGCACTAGCAGGGTCAGGGCATCTAAGTTACAAAACCTCACTACACAGTTTGAAAAGATCAAAATGTTAGATAATGAGTCGTTTAATGAGTTTTACTCTAGGTTGTCTAATATTGTCAACTCATCGTTTAACTTTGGTAAGAGGATTCCCGAAAATCGCGTCATAAAGAAAAAATTGATATCTTTGCCGAGTAGGTTTGATGCAAAATTGACTGTTTTAAACTCCTTAGGAATGCTTGATTCGATGAAACTTGAAGAGATTGTAGGTGACTTACAACCTATGAACTCGATATGTTTACCTGTAAGCAAGTGCCAAAGAAAGAAAAGGGCATTTTCTTTTGAAAGCACGGAAGGAGGAAACTAAAGTTTTGAATGACGATTCCAATTCCAATTTTGAGGATGTCGTCTTGTTGGCAAAAAAATTCTGAAAATTTAATAAGTTTAAAAAGCAATCGAAAGATGCCAAAAAGTTTGAAAAATTCAAGAACAACAAGGTTGAGTCTACCCCTAAAGATAAAAGTGATAAACTTAATATGGTTGAGCGGATAGGTGTTTTGGGTGTGAGGGGTATGGTCACAAAGTTGCCGAGTGTACCACTAGACTTAAGAAAGAGGGCAAGATAACGATTGCATATAATATCGCCTTAAGTGATAGTGATACGGAAGAGGGAGAGAGTTCCCCCAATGAGAGCAAGTTTGTTTCTTTCTTGGCATGTCATGTGAGCGACAACGATAAATCTTCCCACAAATATTCTCATGTTCATGACACTTTCGAGGCCATTGAATCCCAAGTAATTGAGGGTGAAGTGAGTGAGGATGAGAAGGTTGATGTGAAAGAGTTGCAAGTTGCATTTAGTGAGTTGTACGCCGAAGCGGTGAAAGTGAAAAAGGCTAACTCTAAATTGCAAGCTAAGTTGAATGAGCGTGCCGTATAAAATAATGATACTTTGATTGAGGATTTTAGGGAACAGGAAAAGAATCTTAGGGAAAATCCAGAGTACATTGAGAAAGAGAGAGAGAGTCTTCGTGGTTTGATGGAGCCTTTGAAAAAGGATTTGCTAGAGTTTGAGGACTCTAGACCTGTGCCTGAGTCTAGAATTCGTGAGCTGGTGGAGAAGTTGAAAGACTCGAGTAAGGTTAAGTTTGGCTTGGAATCTAGGGCGGAGAAGTTGGATAGGATGTTAGGCACCGTCCAAGTCAATAGGGATAGGTGTGGTATAGGCTACGACGACAGTTTTCCCATTTCTAAAGCCAATACCAACCGTGTGAGAGATCCCACTAGGAACGTGAGGAGAGGTCGATATTTTGGTAATCATTTCCGCCGTCTTAACACTTGCACATATTGAGGTAGGAAATGTCACCTTAGACATTTTTGCTATGACCTTAGGAATTATGCTAGGAAGTTTAGGAATAAAGTTGTGTCGGTTCCCAAAACCTCCACCCGTTATGTCACACCTACTTGGGTTAGGAAATCAGATTTAGAGGCTTTGGGACTAAAACTTCATGGTTCTCATTTGGTTGTAGTTGATTCTTCCCATGCTAAATCTAAAGGTTGAGTGTGTTACCATGTGTATCATTTTGTATTATATTTTCATTTATTGAGTCTTATTTAAAAAATATAAAAAGATTTTTTTTTTGAAATTTTTTGAGAAAATACAAAAAGATTTTGCATTTATTTGATTCAAAATATGTTGAAAAATCCACAAAGATTTTCATTTTTTTTACTTTAAATACTTGATGTGGCATATTGGTGTTCTTGGACCCCCTTCTTTTCATTATCCATGTGGCTAGGACATTTGATCATAATTATTGATGCTTAGAATGATCTTAACCATTGTATTATGGGGTTGTTTCGAGGTTAATATTCATTCTGATTCGACTTTATATATATGCCATCTTTGCATACATGCACGAGTTTATATAGATGTTTGACATCTCTTTCATATTTGAGTTTGGTGAGACGTTCTTATCTCAATTTTGTCATCTATGCGTAAGTAGACATAATGAAGAGGTGTTCATGTAAGAACCATTTAATGTGAGGATAGTAATTGAAAAAAATAATGAGTGTTCACGGGAAAGGACTGGGAGAGTGTAAAATAGACTCGTCGTGAAATCCACCGTTTAAAAGAGCCCGAAAAAAATTGAAAGTCAAAATAAAGATTCGTATGCCAAAATTGGGTCAAAGTAGTTTATGTTCATTCAAAAGACAATAAGATATATTTGAGGGAGTCTGGATGGATAAATTAAACGGGTTTTCACCACGGATACTAAACGTTGAAAAATCGTGTCATGACGTTATTGTTTATAGAATAGTCAAAATTCTGAATTTTTGTGTATGCTTGACTGTTTAGTTAATTAAGCTCACACTTTAATTATCACATATGGCTAAAATAAAGTTTGATGATTTATCGTTATCAATTAGAGTTTCTTGATCGTTTCGATATGTTAGAATTGTGATTCATTTGTTGTAGTTCACACCCATATATTCCATGTTCCTGTTTGAGCACATTGATACTATGTTTTTTGGTTGAGTTTTTTGTTTTAGCTTCTGAAAAGGCACTGTTTTGAATCTGTCAGGCCCTTCCTGGTACTTTTTTTTTGGAAATTTTTTCACTAGACAAAACTGTTGGATTTTCTGGGCATTTTGGGAAAGTTTCATTTTCTCGTTCGAGCTAGAACAGACTTCTTTCGAGCGACATGTTTGTCGCGCGAAGCTGTCGTTCTAACGACAAGCCTTCTCGTTCGAGCGCCAAGGAGTTTCGCTTGAGCGACATGTTTGGTTTATTTATTTATTTTGTTTCAGTACCCTGCTGCATATGGTTTACATTTTGGTACTGGATTGCTTCTGAACTAATTGTTTATGCAATTTACATTGATGATCTATATTGTTTTCTAGCTACGTATGTGATATTGTTCATCATAATTAGCTGGTTATCTATGGTTACCTAGATACGCTACATATTGGTATATCCCATGGTAGGTAGTTTATCTTTTCACCCGATTGTCTATTCGAGACAAAAAGGGGGAGAGATGTCTGTGATGTAAGGGGAGTTTTGTGAGTTTCATAATTGTATACAAATTGGTATCATGCATTATTCACTTAACTTGGTATCATGCATACTCACTTAAAAAATGATTTGGATTTAATTTTACATATTTTTTTTATTATTTATTCCTCAATACTTCACTGGATATTTTTTTGTCTCATGTGTGTAGGTATGCTTAAAAAGATTGTATATTTCAAGTCTACATCACATTCAGATACAGTTCATGCTTGCCGGACCACATTTTACTGGTCTTGTCCTGTAATTTTTATTTTGAGTTTATGGACTGAGATTTAGGCGTCATATGGCTTGACGACCCGGCTTAGGCATTTCACTATTGGTTTTTGTCCCGAAATATTCAAAGGGGGAGATTTGTAAGGACAGAAATTCCAATTGAGTCTTAATGTAGTTTTGATTTATTCCCGGAACAAAACGCGTTTGAGTCATAGGGCTTTTTTTTTTGCGTCACGATCCCACACAGACAATGATGTGTCGAAGTTTAATTGAAGAAGTTGCGGCAAAGTTTCAAGGAATTAATTATGCCGAAGTTTATTTGGTGCGGTTTATTCGTCTTTAAAGTTTAATTGCATTCCGAGATCACTCAGGTATATATGCATAATATTAATGGGACTCGGAATTAATTTTATAAAAATAAGGAAGTTATTTTTATTAAATAAATATTTTAAAAATGTTTTAAGTGCTTGAAATTCTTTATGTAAGAGGATAGTTTAGATTGGATGGAGGCATAACCCCTTTTGAGTACAGTAATGATAAGTTAAATAACAACACTATTGATTAACAACAGGACATACAAACACGACTTAATGAAGATAGACTCAGTTCGAACTTACAAATCTCTCGTGTATATCTCAGAAGGTAGTAATGAACTGAAAAACAACTTTGCCTGAAGGGAGAGAGAAAATGAGCACCCTAGATACACCTTGGCAGGCAGCCAAACACCCTCACCACCCTCAGTGATCTCTGTCAAATATTAAGGCTTCGTAATAAATGACAATAGAGGGTGAGTAAACTCTCTGGCTCGTAATAAATCTTTCTAGTAATAACTTTTGAATTCTCAACAAGAACATGATCTCTCCCCAGAGGTGGTTGGAATCCTTAAATATCCCCCCACACTACCCCCGAGGTGACTCAGTCATTAATGCTTGTGAAAGACATCCCTCATACATTATGTCACTAGCATTAAATACCTGATGCACTAGTTATCTCCACGTCATAAGCATTAAATGCCAAGACATGCCTTTTGCCTAACCACTGTGTGTCAGGGGGATATCATCACAGAGGTGGCTTACCAACTATCTGATATCCCTAAATACCACGGTGGTTTACTCAAGTGCAGGTCTGACCTTGCCTAGCTGGTTAGTGACATTAGATAGAGTGGATGTGACATTAAGTAGATGGTTTCTTGACGCACAACTCAACGCTCGATGAAACTCAAGGCTGCTCCCCTCAAGGTTCCACAGTCAAGGTCTTTCGGTGTTTTACCAGGAGTATCTAAGATGCTCAGGACAAGCCCTAACGGTGCCTCACTTCTCAATACTCCAAACCAAGTCCCTCCGAAGTTCCCACGACGAGGTCGTTCGATAAAGCATGAAAGCTCTCCCAGGTCCTACCAAGCTTGGTCTCTCGCGAGTACCGTTCGACCTCTCACAAAATCAGTAGACTGATTACTTCTTTACAATCGTTATAGCTCATAGTCGATATAACACAAGGTACAATAAGACTAAATTAATAATCAACAGGACTAAAGGACAAGCTCTCTTTGTCAGCTCCTTCGCTGGAAGGTCCCTCTAGGCTGCCACGCTGAGTTGCCACGCTGCCTTAACCCAGACATTATTATAAATGGGGGGATTATCCCTAATCTCAGGATTAATTTCAATCCCCCTTTATATTTGCCCCTTCATGGAGAGATTTATTTTGGGAACAAGAAATGTCTGCACGAAAATTTCTCAGTTCGATGAACCTTCTCTGTGTGAAAAAGTTCTGGCATCTTTCCCTTCATTACAACAACTGCGTTACCGCCTTTAGGAAAAAGTAAAATTCTCCCCGATGTACCTGAGTCGAAGCGCTGTGGCTTATTGTCGCTTTGGTGAGGGAACATCGCAACTTTTCCTTTCACTGAGCTTCAACCATTTTGGCTTTGCTTCATTGACTAATTTGGAATTCTCCTGAAATGCCTATTGACTTTCTCAAATACTCATTTGGACTCTTAGGAAGTGAAATTCTCTCGTTTGTGGAGTGTTATTGTAGGCGGTGAGTTTGTCGCTAGGACTGCTCCTATCATTGTGACTTATGAAATTCTCCCTTGTAACGTTTCACCATGTTTAAGAAAGCAAAAATTGTCCCTGATGTAGCTGAGTCATAATTAAATAATGTTTGGACTTGTGGTGAGGGGACATCGAAGCTTTTTTGGACAGTTGGGAGACCTTCTTCGTTAGGGGTTTATTGGATATGTCTGATCAAAAAATTCTGGCGCCAAAACTCAAACTTGCTTAGTAAGGAAACCCTTTCTGTTCCCCATGCGTCACTTCTTAACTGACGTGGCGCTGTCTTTTCGACTGTTAGGGCACTTCCCAAAGTGACACATGTCCATTTGAAATGATTTACAGGCGAATTTTCACGTGTGGTGGTGGGAAACTCAACATACGGGTTGAATAGATCTCAAACGTTTATATTTCAAACTCTTATCTTTCTTTTATTTTCTTTAAGCTTCCATCTCCTCTAGAGAGAGAAACTTTGTTGGAATTCCATTGTTATTAAGCTTTCACCTAGTTTTCTTGTTCCTCTCATCTGTTACGCCACCACCTGTCGTTGCGTTCCTCCCTTTTTCATTCCTAACCCTTCTTTACCAAGTTATTTCTTCCATCACCACTTACTATGGCTTCTTCAAGTGTTTCCAAAGCTACCACCACCGCTGCTCATCCAAGCTCCCCTTATGCCACTCTGGCGTCACTACTACCCTTAGCACTGCTACCCTGGATGCTGATCGTCGAGAGAAACTAAGTTCTTACCGTCGGTGTAGACACCTCATTCTGTTACCCCCTAACTTTCCTTAGGTCCCTAGTACCTCCACTCATCACCGCAAACCCAGGTCATGTCCCGAGCACTGACCAGGAAGCCATCGGGCACTCCCCGACTCGGTTTGACTAAAAATAAAACTCTTCATCTCGATCGAGACTCAATGAATCTTCGAAGGGCACTGAATACCCTTTCCAACGGTCTGCCCCGTGCGCAATTCCGACTTACCATGCGGACGAACGGTCCGTTTGCGTCCGAAACCTGACCTAGAGGCCACCGGGCGCTCCCGGGCTCTGTTTGACCTAAGTTAAATTTTCAGCTCAACCAGGGCTGAATGAATCTTCGAAGGGCACTGAATACCCTTTCCAACGGTTTGCCCCATGTGCGATTCCGACTTACCATGCGGACGAACGATCCGTTTGACTTCGGGAGGCCACCGAGCGCTTCCCGGGCCCGATTAACCAAAGTCAACTCTCCAAACTGGGTCAAACTCTTTGGAATGTTGAAGTAAATCTCCTAAACTTTCCAATGGTATGCCCCATACGCGATTCGGACTTACCATGTGAACGAACGATCCATTTGCGTTCGAACGATTCCCCGTCCAGCTGACTGACCAACGCTTCCGAGCCACATTTGACCCAAAGTCAACTCCCGAACTCGGGAGCAGTCCAAAAGACTTTTTAAGGTCTCTGAATTACCTTTCCAACGGTATGCCTCGTGAATGATTCTAATCGACAGTTTGCCCTCGACGACCGATTTTCTGAAAAATCCTGAAACACACTGCCAAACGGCAGGTCCCAGAACCTGCCTATCGGCACCTTCCTGCCGACAGGCAGGAAGGGCTCTATGCTGATCGACAAACCCCTGGGCCTATAAAAGGAGTCCTTCTCCTCATTTGCAAGGAGAGCTGAGATTAGAAGGAAATCACTCTCAGCAAGTCCCAAAAACCTCTCTCGAAGGCAGCGTGATTTCAACTCCCAAATCCCCTTTTTTACTTCCATTTTTCATCATCCCCTCCATCAAACATGGTGAATTAACCACTATCCATCATCATCCAAGGTGAAAGGGATTCTCTCCAACATTCAAGATCAAGCTCAAGATCTTCAAGAATGTCCAACTTTCTCAAACTCTCTCTTAAATTCTCTTAAATTCCCAACAACTTGTTTTCTTACTTAGTACTTTTATTATCCCATCTCACACATCCTAATATACTTTTTATTTAGTATTATTGCACTTCTCTTATTTTCATATAAATAAAACCCGAAAAACAAGAAAAGAGGGTTTGCTCATAAATTCCAAATAGGGATTCTCACACTTTTTCACACTTTTCTCACAACTACAACACTTTTTCTACACACACACACACACACACACACACACACTTACAAATAAGAGATTCCCCATTTGGATTTATGGGATAAACCCCACCCCTCGTTTTGTATGCGAACTACGTGGACTTTGATGCCTTTATAGGCTACGTAGGCGTCTCGGGGTAAAACTCGAGATTCGAGTCCTTTTTTTTTTTCTTTTTCTTATTTTCTATGTTATCTTTGTCCAATTTTCTATTATATTCTATACATTCGTTCTTGGTGGCATACTATCTCACATGCGTTATCATTCCCATATAACAATCAACGCAAGGGTAGTCGCACAAATCCTATTTTCTACATTAATCTCACATTCCTACGGATGACTCGTTTATCTTTTCCATGATACAAGTCGAGGATTCCTACCTCCATTCTATATATACACATGCACACATATCACGGGGGGAAATATAAAGGAAAATAGCAAATATTCATGAGAGACCGAAAGGGCGGAATGGGTGCCTAACACCTTCCCATTTCGTAACTAAGCCTCTGAACCCTTGTCGAATGTTTCGCACACACCAGTATGACTTTGGATGCCATCCTTCGGGGTGGCTTCTCCTTTTTCTTTTGTCTGTTTTGAGTAAAATTGACTGACGACTCTGAATCTCTTTACATTTTTCACACCTCACAAATCGACGCCGATCGAAGCGCTCTCCCGAGAGGGGACACGTGGGACCCGAAGGATCCTTTTCCCTCCGCGACGGGGATCGGGGATGGCCACGGTGGTGACTCTGCTGGGGATAAGAATTGGATTTTGAGGGCTCGACTCTATTTACATGAATACTATATTTTCTTATGTTTCCCCCCATACCTGCATGTTCCCCTTTCTCATATGTACCCCATGCTTATGCTTTCATTCACACACTTGTAGAAAAGTCTCCATGTACACCTCACACCACGTGCACCTAGGATCACATGTATATCCTTACGTTGCACGCATCACCCATCCATACTTGGTGTACCTTTTGGGTACTCGTACTTTGCTCCCTATTTGTCATAATCAAGAAAGGCATTCTCATCATAAGATACTAATAAGAGAATCATGCATGATTCACACGATATCACCAAAGAGCATTGCTATTGACCAAATTTTACCCAGTAACTGGAGGGTCACTTCGTGATGGGAGCTGGTCCGGAAGGTCGCAGTTAGCCTAAGCGATATGACTCTCACCTTCCATTGGCCAAGTACGTTCGACGTATATCGAACGGTTCCCCCGCGTTGTACCGCTTGACCGAAGTCATGACAGGAGGTATATCGTAGGGAATTCGTTGACGTACGCCGAGTATATCGAATTCGTTCTCACACGTACCGTCCCCACGTAGTATATGGTGAGGCAATTCACGTACACTCAGGTACATCAAATGGCTTGTCCACACGTACCAATTGCCCGCAAGAGCAAGACGTATATCGTGGAAGTCACACCAAAGGGGGGAACCTATGCCGATTCACCCAACCAACTGCATACCCGCATATAGGTGTCAAACCTAGGACACGCACTTTAGATTGTCGATTTCAATCCGAAACTCTGCCGAAATTTCGGGTCAATCTGCCACCTAATTTTTGCGCATTTTTTAAAACGGGACCCTGTCCACGAGCCTGGTTACAAGTCCAAATCGTAGCTTTGCATATATTAAAGACCCCCACTTTTCCAGGCTCGGGTCCCGTCAGGCATTGCATTTAGGAGAATTAAATACAAGTGAAAATATAATAATCATAATAATCATACTGAGTTCCGTCTCCAAAAACATTTCTCCCTTTTTTATTAAAAATCCAAAAACATTTCTCCCTTATTTATTAAAAATCCAAAAACATTTCTCCCTTTTTATCAAAAATCCAAAAATAGTTTCTTCCCTTTTTCTAAAAAATAAATCTTATCCTACGCCTTCTCAGGTCGATCGCAAGCCCTTGGCCTGGCTCCCTATTGGCCTCGGTCTTCAGTCAAATCACCCTGGAGTTTCATTCGCTCCTCTACTACTTCTTCCGATTCCGAAATCCATCCATCTTCAATGGAGAATGCAGATCAAACACCAGTCATACAACCAGATCTGCCGACAGTCCTAGCTCAGCTCGTGGCCAAGATTGACAACCTCCAAGCTGAGGTCCGAGAAATGCAATGAAACTAAGTTCCTATTCCTCAAGAGCCCGAGGCCCTGTTCCCTCATGATATGGGTCCACCCGAGCCTATCTGGGTTTCGGAAGAATATCAGCACGCTCCACGTGCCCCTCATGCCAATGGGCCGCCGCCTGCCCAGCTTCCAATGCCAAACATTGCCCAGCCTATGGCTAACCTGCTTGTGGTCGCTGATCCAAAGGAGAAGAGGATCTCAAGATGCTCACCAAGAAGTTTGACCAGGTCAGGATCTCTGGAAATTACATGGAATACACCCACTTGTCTCCTTATCATAAAGCGAGGTTACCCGAGAAGTTCAAGATGACAAACATCGAGAAATTCGGAGGGAGTGGACCCCCGATTTTCCATCTTCGCAATTATCACCATTCCATGACTCTCCTAGGGGCTTCCGAAGAAGTAATGGCCCAACTATTTCAGCAAACTTTGAAGGATAGTGCCCTTCGATGGTTTTTATCTCTTGAGGAATCCAGAATCCGTAGCTGGGAGGATGTAGCCCGAGAATTCATATCGCAGTACAAATACAACGAAGAGCTTGAGGTCACCCGCCGTGATTTAGAACTGCTCAAACAAAACTCTGGGGAATCAGTCAGTAACTTCATAACTCGGTGGAGGGAAAAAGCAGCTACCATGACCAATCGACCATCTGAGGAAGAACAAGTCAACATAGTGAAGAAGAATTTCTTGCCTCATGTCCGAGAAACCATAGGAGGATAGTACTACCCCCACTTTCGAGCTCTCAGAGAGGCAGGAGTAGAAATCGAGGAAGGTCTTGCCAAAACAGAAGTTGAACCGAAGAAGGTGTCCGGACAGTTCACCCCAAAAAAATATGATAAGCCTGCCAGTGCTATAGTCTCAACCATCAACAACATCTCTCAAACAACCACAACATGGGTACTAGAAAGTCGCCCTACCCCCATTCGAAGGGAATACACCGAGCTTCATGCTCCCCTCTCTAAAGTTTACCAAGCCCTGTTAAGCTGAAACCTTATAAAGCCCCTGGATCCACGTCAATTACCCAATCCACTTCCCAAAAATTTCGAAACTGATGCTCATTGCGCCTTTCACCAAACAGCTGGCCACACCACCGACCAATGCTTCCACCTCCTAAACATAATCCAAAATCTCATCGATCGGGGTACCATCGCCCCACCAGCCAATCCTAAGCCAAACACTACGCACAACCCACTTCCAAATCACACCAATGCCATCTTCTTGGAAGAAAACCCGAATTTCGATCCCTCAACTCAAATCACACCCGTATACTCTCCTAAACCTCTTCAAATTTGCCTATATTTCCTCCTACACCCTACTAGCCCCACTGATCAGGCACTGTCACTCCTTACTAGAGCGTGCATCACTGTTCGGACCCGTTCTACAAAATGAAAGTATGGAATTGTCAGAGGTCTTAAATCAAATCCTAGAGTTCGGGCCGAAATTGTCCTCATAAATGAATATCGACTGCCAGAGGTTCAGTGCTTTGTTTTTAGAAGCGCGAAAATGGGCCCGAGAATCAGATAGTTGGGTGATACCAACCGATGAAGTCAGCTTAGATAATGTTGTCCAGATCATGACGGAAGCATTCAGGCAAACCAATAACATTTGTAATATCACCGAGTTATTTGGTGCTTTGAAACTATAAGGGCTCCTGGTCCCTTCACCCTTACACATCCCCATAGAATGGGAAGATCTATCTAAGGAAGCCGTTGAAGTTGTAGAATGCATCGACTTTACAGGGAAAGACAAAATTGTTGCCACCGGATGGGGGGAAGGATTCGAAGATTCAAGCGATGAACAAGCTTCAGGAAAAGTCGGCCCAGTAACCAACTTATGTGGGATGATCACATTTGAAGAACTCCTCGAAAAAATAGACAGGGTGGCAGAGCAACCTGAGATTGACGAGGAAACAGGATTTAAGTTTTTCCATTCTTTAGTAAATCACATGACCAGATCAGGGAGACATTACCAAGTTTTAAGCTCACTACCAGCAAATGACAAAAGGAAGGGCGTTGAAGACCTTCCTATGCCAGAGATGACCATTGAGGAGAGCAAGATCCTTGATCAACTGAAGAAAACTCAAGCTAACATCACTCTATGGGGGCTTTTTATGTCTTCCCAGCTACACAAAAATGCTTTAATCAAATTACTCACTGGACCTATAGTTCCTCCCTCTACCACACCAGAAGAAGCGGTAAATTTGGTCGTATCCTTGACCTCCACCCGAATGCTGTCCTTTTTCGAAGAAGAAATCCCAAAAATTGGGCCAAATCACAATCATGCACTCAACATCTCCATCGAAGTTATGGGGAAGGTTGTATCGCTTTCTCTCATTGATAACGGATCCGCTTTGAATGTCTGCCCACTGATAACCTTCAAATGTTTAGGTCTGAAAGAAAGTGACCTCGCTCCAACCTCCGCTGCCGTGCGTGCCTATGATAATACCCGCCGAGAGGTTATGGGATCCATAAAACTTGCAACAGGGGTTGGACCTATAAACCCTATCGTTGAAGTCCAAGTCATAGACATCCCAGGTTGTTTCAACCTGTTGCTCAGACGACCCTGGCTCCACAGTATAAAGGGTGTCTCTTCCTCATTCCATCAGAAATTGAAGTTCTTCGCCGATGGGCGAGTCATCACCATTTTGGGTGACGACAGCAATACCGAGGGTGCAAACACCAGGGTTCAATTCTCGAGATACAACACGGGTCAAATGATATGCTCCTATCAGGATTCTGAGTTGATCCATTCCTACTCCCGGCAGGGGACGGTTTCAAAGAAAGGGTTTGTTCAGAATATGACCCTCATGGCAATGTCAATGTGATTCAGATGTTCAAAAACATGCACTTTATGCCCGGACTGGGGCTAGGACAAAGGCAGCAAGGGATACTTGAGCCCATCGAACTGAAGAAAGCTTTCCCTCCTTGCAGCTTGGGGTATCAACCATCCGAACAAGAGCTCAGAATGATCCGCCAGTCTCGACCAAAGAGAGGATTAAACTGTATCTGAACTATCTCAGGAGACTCCTTAAATGGACGATTCATCAAAGAAGGTGGGGATTTCCCCTTTTGCAATTTTCCAGAACCATGGTACGACCACACAAACAAGAAGATGAAGCCTGGAATGGAGATCTTTTTCCAAGATAGCTACCCATGGGCTGAAAATTTCCCACACCGCATACAACCGCTCATCAAAGATACCGAAAAGGCTGAGGGAAGTGATTCCGAAGATTCCTTCAATTCACAGACACTGGGGCTGGTACTCTGCATGGTTCAGTCAGGCACTACATTAATGGACCCATCTCATCTGATTAAAGTTGCTGATACACCTCTCCTCAACTGGCATGCTGCGCCAATTCTACCTCTTGAAATCTCCCCTAACCCCAATGTGTACCCTGTTTCTTCTTCTGTTGTCTATCCTTGCTAAAATGTAATCGAGACCTCTTTTGATGAGGTTCTCAATGCTGTTTTTCCTATTAATGAAATAAACGAAGATCTTGAGTATCTTGTTGTGCCTTACATTAACTGCTTGGATTCTAATCAAACTTTTGATGATGATGATTTTGCAAATGAACAATTCTTAAATGATCTAAATAAGGTTAATAATAAACAACATAACCGCATTCAAGTTAATGAAGAAGAGACTGTTGTTATTAATCTCGATTCTAGTAGCCAACTGTGCGAGATTAGGATAGAGGCTACCCTTGACGAGCATGAGCGTGCACAACTCGAAGAATTGCTAAAGGAGTTCGTGGATGTCTTCGAATGTTCCTACGACGATATTCCCGATATTGATCCTGAAATAGCTCAGCATGAGATCCCCACTCTCCCAGATTACAAGCCGGTTAAACAAAAATTGAGGAAACTCCGCACCAAATGGTCCCTCAAGGTCAAAGAAGAGTGGTCAAAGAGTTGAACGTGGGTTTCATTCGAGTGATCGAATATCCCACATGGCTAGCCAACATTGTACCTGTACCAAAATCTGGAGGAAAGGTTCGAATGTGTGTCGATTACCGAGATTTAAACAAAGCTTCTCCGAAGGATGATTATCCGTTACCCAATATCGACATGATCGTGGACAATACAGCCAGTCATGCTCTCAAGTCATTCGTCGACGGGTTTATCGGATACAACCAAATCAAGATGCACCCCGACCACCAAGAAAAAACCGCATTCATCACCCCATGGGGAACCTTTTGCTACACCGTTATGCCATTCGGTCTCAAAAATGCTGGGGCTACCTACCAAAGGGCTGCCACAACCATCCTGTACGACCTGATTCACAGGGAGGTCGAGGTTTACGTGGATGATATGATTATCAAGTCAAAAACTAGAAAAGGTCATTATCCTGCTCTCCGAAAGTTCTTTGAACGACTGCGACAGTATCCGGTGCGACTTAATCCACAGAAGTGTGTCTTCGGTGTTACAAAGGGAAAACTCTTGGGATTCATGGTCAGTAAAAAGGGGATAATATCAGATCCTGCAAAGCTGAAGGCCATACTTGAAATGCCACCGCCTCGAACAGAGAAAGAAGTCTGAAGTTTTCTTGGGAAATTACAATATATCAGCCGGTTCATCAGCCAGCTAACCTCCATCTGTGAACCAATCTTCAAGCTCCTTCGAAAGGATTCAATCAAGGTTTGGAACGAGGCCTGCCAAGAAGCTTTTAATCGGATCAAACAATATCTGACCCAACCTCCATTTCTCATGCCACCATAGCCTGGTCTCCCTTTGCTCCTATACCTAACCATTACCGACACTGCAGCTGGGGCTTTGCTAGCCCAATACCTTGAAGACTCCCATAAAGAAAGATCCATCTATTATGCCAGTCGCAAATTGGCCGGGTATGAGGTTAACTACACTGCTTTAGAAAAGGTATGTGTCGCGCTCGTTTGGGTCACCCAAAAGTTACGACACTACATGCTCACCTTCCCCCATCAAACTTGTATCCCGAATGGATCCCATCAAATACCTGCTTGAGAAACCGCCTTATCTAGCCGAATGGCCCGATGGTTGATGCTCCTAATCGAGTTCGATATTGTGTACATCACACAGAAAGCCATGAAAGGAAGAGCCATCTATGACTACCTCGCAGATTACCCTGTTGAAGAAGCTAATGTCTGGATCTCCGAATTCCCAGATGAGAATATCCTTTGCACTACCCAAGGCAACCTCCGATGGAAAATGTTCTTTGACGGCGCTGCCAACAAAAAGGGATATGGCATTGGGATACTCTTGGTTGCCCTGGATGACTCTCATACTCCCTTCGCCATCAAGTTGAATTTCCCTTGCACCAATAACATGACAGAATACGAGGCATGCACAGTGGGCCTCAAGTTCGCTCTCAAGAAAGGTATTCAATACCTCGATGTATATGGGGATTCTTCCCTCATCATCGTTCAAGTGCTCAGAAAGTGGAAAGTCAAGGACGAAAAGCTCCAACCCTTTCACGCCCAATTAGAAGAGTTAGCCTCCCAATTCCGAGATATCACCTTCCATTACCTACCCCGAGCAAAGAATAACCTAGCCGATGCTCTCGCTACCTTGGTCTCCATGGTCGACATGCCCGAGGGAATAACAATGAC
The DNA here is from genome assembly GCA_949130495.1 of Sambucus nigra. Classification (NCBI taxonomy): domain Eukaryota; kingdom Viridiplantae; phylum Streptophyta; class Magnoliopsida; order Dipsacales; family Adoxaceae; genus Sambucus; species Sambucus nigra. The sequence goes on from OX422209.1 coordinate 421,603,855, forward strand.
CCCCCTCCTAGTTCAAAAGCAAGACAAACCAACCCATTGCTACCACATTGAGCTCGTCGCCACAGAAGATCCTGAGATAGTCAACTACTGTACTATGATATTTTGTGCCTCCTCAGGTACAGTAGGTATCCCGTGGGTTCCAACAAGAATGACCAAGCTACCCTCCGAAGGCTGGCCGCCCAGTACATCATCTGTCATAAAGCACTACTCAAGAGGAATTTCGATGGAACTCACTTGCACTGTATCACAGGGGCTGACATTGAAAAGATAATGCAGAAGATCCACAGTGAGGAATGCGGGCCCCACATGAACGGTCACATGCTTGCCAAGAAGATCATCCGACAGGGCTACTACTGGACCACCATGACCCAGGATTGCACCGCCTATGTTCGGAGATGCCAACAGTTCTCCAATCTCCAACATCTACCTCCGCGGGAATTATACAACATGACTTCTCCCTGGCCGTTCTCCACCTGGGGTATCGACATCATAGGAAAGGTTACGCCAAAGGCGTCAAATGGGCATTAGTTCATTCTAGTTGCCATTGATTACTTCACCAAATGGGTTGAAGTTGAGTCATACGCAGTATTAAATGCCAAGAAGGTGACCAAATTCATCGAGAAAAATATCATCTGCCGATATGGCGTCCCGTATGAGCTAGTGTCAGATAAGGGGTTACACTTCGAAGCAGAAGTCACAGAAGTTGTCAACGAGTACGAGATTCAAAGACACAAATCTTCTCCCTACCGACCTCAGACCAATGGTGCAGTTGAAGCCGCCAATAAGAACCTCAAATCCATCATCAGCAAGATGACCGAAAGTTGTAGGGATTGGGCCGATCGGATCCCATACGCCCTTTGGGGCTATCGAACCTCAATCCGAACGTCTACTGGGGCTACCCCTTACTCCCTGGTCTACGACATGGAAGTTGTCCTCCATGTGGAGCTGGAAATACCCTTGCTATGCGTCACGCTGAAAAGCAAGGTTAGTGAAGAAGACTGGTGCCAAAGCCGTCTTGATGAGCTAGCCCTTCTAGATGAAAAATGATTAAAAGCTCTATACCACATGCAAGGGTACCATCGCCGAATAGCGCATTCATTCAACAAGAAAGTCAAGGACCGCGGTGTCCAGGAGGGGGATTTAGCCCTCAAAGAAATAATAGAACCCATATTCAATCCCAATTGGAGTGGCCCCTACATTATGAAGAAGATCTTATCCGGCGGTGCCGCCATGCTCACTGACCTGGATGGGGAAGAGATGGCTCGTCAACTCAATCTGGACCGTCTCAAGAAATTCTACCCCTAGTCTGAAATCTCGGCGCGCTACGAATCTTCTCATCCCCCTTCTATTCTAAAAAAAAAAACTCTTCATTTCCCTCTACCCAGAACTACATGGGCCTGATCCTCTACAAAAAAAAACCACTTTAAAAAAATTCAAAAACCCCAGAGGTACGTAGGCAGCTCATACATCTCACATGAGCACGGCCCTTTATTTTTCACAAAAATATATTCTTTTATTATCTCCGAGAATGACGGTTCATTCTAAACATCTACTTGAACAAGAGGATAATGTATGCCTTAGCAATCAGTATAGATAATTCAAAATAAAAAAATTCATCGAAAGGCACAACTGGATGATCAAAAACTTATTTATTTCATGAATAAGAAATTACAGTATAGGTTACATAAGAAAATTGAACGGATAACTCCCTTCCCCCTATCTCCATAAAAAGCCAAATAAAATCCCCACATACATTCCCTATTACATAAATAAACTCTCCAAGGGTCCTACCCACAGCTACCAGAGGAGCCTGCACCTTCATCATCCACGTCCCGAGGACCCCAAGTTTCCCCTGCCTGAATAGAGTGTCGCAAACATTCCATGGATCGATGAGCCTTGACCATCTTCGAAAAGACCACAACACCCCCTTCTATGGAGTCAGATAAAATAAACCATTTTTTACCAGTCTCTACCGCCAGCATCTTGCTGACTACTTTCCTCTACAACCACCTCATATGATCTTTGGGAACATGGCAAACCTTCCTAACAGACTGAGAGGGACGGGTCGACGAACGCCGATTTTCCCACAGAGATCCAAGCAACAGACGCAGGCGCCCAGTCAAATCTTCTACTGGAAAGAAATTTGAGGTCCGAGGGGGCACGACCTGCGCCCAGCCAAATTGGCACAGAAGCCGCCAAGGGAAATAAAAAGAGGTCTGTCTGAGACCAACCAGCCGCACATATGAATACTCTCATAGCTCCAGAATTGCCTGCAACTGTCCCCACCAAGGCACTGACCAATACAGCCCACGAGCCCCATACTCTACAAACCAATTCTCCCAGTTCTCAACATGCAGGCCAATGCGGATGAAGTAGCGCGAAAAGAAGTTAGGTACGACCGACAAAGGATATTCTGGAGGAGTCGACAAGCGAAATCTTTCAGACAATCACATGAACAGCATCACAGGGCTACCCCTCAAAAAGTCAGAATGATCTTCTCTGCAGGCCTCTAGGCCATTTAGAGTCTCCGCCAATATCATCGTCGCAGGATTGCAATGGTATCACATCCATGTAGTAATGGCTGCAAGTTGTGGGTCCACTTGCACCTCCCCAGTCACCAACAATAATTTTGAAACCAAGCCCAGAACCACGGCTCCAGCATAGCCAGCATCACCTACTTCCCGCAAATGCACGGACCGCAGCACCGCCGGGAGGGAGATCATTCCTCCAGCAACCAATGATCTAGCCGTCGAAGGCGAAATATGAAGAAGCCCGACCAATAAATCCCTAGGAGAACGGGAGAATTCGGGCAAAGCCGCAGCGACACTAGGATTAACACCCAGAGTGGTAGAAAATTCCTTATAGGTAGGACAAACTTCTTCCAACCCAAAGCAGAATACATGGCCTTCAGGGTACCAGAATTGTACCGCCGCTATCAGCATATTCCACACAAAAAGCCAATTGCGCGACAAGGAGACTCGACGCATGTTGAAAGCGTCGTAGTCGACATTATAAGAGTACATAGCTTCCAAGGCTTCGAGGTAATTAACAAACTCAATGCTACCAGGGAGAGCCATCTTGCAAGACTAAAAGATAATGGGTAGGCAGATGAGGATGCAAAGGTGTGATGAGAACACTCCACCCTTCCTCCTTTTTATACTTGAAAATCCTCACAAAAAACATAATCCCTGCAGAAATCGAAAGGAATCCTACCCCACAAGGTACCAAGGGCTGAAGGGGGTACCAATCAATGACTTCAAATGATGGGACTGGACTAAACTACCGATAGGCAGGTCAGGGTGCTTACCGATCTACAACCCCCCATTTGTGGAAATTTCCTCCTTTCCTCTTTTGCCAAATCAGAAAACTCAATAAAAATACATTGATATTCTCAAAAGAATTTAAAAATAACTTTAATCCTCCCTTTTTAATCAAAAACTTTACTTTAAAAAATTCCAAAAATATTTCCTTTTTACGGTCTCAGCAGCAAAGTAAAAAGCGCATATGCATACATTCATCATTAAATAAAAGATAAATCAAAAAACTGCATTGCATTGCATATATCTGTTTTCTGTGTTACATCATTTTGCAGGAAATAGAAAGAAAAGCTAAAAATAATGGGACTCAGCCCGAACCCACATTCTCTTTCTCTCTCTCAAGAGCTTCCACCCCTGCGACGCGCTCTCTTTCCCTTACGGCGAGACAACGCACCCCACTACCCAAGCCAGAGTCCTCCTTGGACGACGCTGATGGCACCAAGCAAGAAGGAACAGGGACAGCATCCCGAATGTGGGCAGTCGCCAATGATATCCAATCTTTAATGTCTCTCAGCCAAGTGGTCGACACCCGAATTTGCTGCAAGGAAAAGGCAGAATCAGTATCAAGCAAAAGAAATCAAAAAGAGGAAAAGGACCGAAAGGTTTACCGCAGGACGAAGGACCTCCTCTATCAAACCCAGCATCTTCGGATCCATCGCAAGAGGATGGTGAAGCTTCAGCACTATCCCTCCATCGGCCCGCCAGATGTTGTACGAAGTAGTGTGCAACAGCACGAAAGGAACCTCCGAGGTTACCGCCGTCGCAGGTGCCGACGGACCACCACCACTGCGGGAAGACCCCACCGCCCGAATCGAACTCGCAGGAGGGAAAGACAAGGCATCATATATGCTGGGCGCCATCAACCAGCTAGTCACAAAGTCCATATAGTCATACGGCGCAGCCGTATCAGTGTAAAACGCATAGGACTCGCCGATCATCGCCGCGATCCTCTCATCCTCCAACAGTTGTCGCTCCCGCCTTATAGACATAGGAGGCTGCGCAGGTGGCACCACCACCTCTTCCCCGATAATCTGGCGAACCACCCTATCCCTGAGATACTAGTAATGGCCGAACTCATGCGCCAACAAACGCCTCATCTGCGCATTCACCCCAGTCATCCCCGTATCCTGAATGGCTGTCCCCCAAGGATAAAAGGTCACCTGAAAATCTCCAAGCAAGCATAAGTCAATACAAGATCAGAAGGTGCAAAAACCAAGACTGAAAAGGAAAGGACCTTACCCGACCACTGGTCAAGTCATTCAAGAGTTGACGCACCGCCTCCAAGGAGAGAGATCCTTTCGACTACCGGTTGGCCTTACGCCATCGATACAGTCTGCATAAGAAAAATGTGAATGCATGAAAAGAAAATGCGAGTGCATGAGATGAAAATGCGCAAAGTAAAGAATACCTCAAGGAGATACGTTGCTCCAGTAAAAGTCTGCCGGCAGCACCGACTGAATGCAGCCAAATAAGAGTAAAGGGTCGCCAAGGTCAGACTCCCCCAATCATAGAAAGGGATGTTCGAAAACATCCTCAGGTACGGCAGAAACCACAAATGGACGACGTCATCGCTCGACACCACCATGAAACCTCCCAACACCAACAAGATGAACAATCGGGCCATCTGCCTCACTTGCAATCCGTCCTCCACATCAATCACCCTGCTCAGCAAAACATCCTTCAGCAACGACACCCAGATAGAATCTCCAGAAACTATCCTCCTCACATCACCAAGTGTCGCATGCACCGCCTCCGGCCTCACCCGTAAGGAGCGATCCGCCTCTATCTGCTCCCCGTCACAATCTAGCCCCAACATTTGTTGCACATCTATGGGAGTCACCGTCATCTCCCCGAAGCCAAAATGGAAGGTGTGGGTAGTGTCCCACCACCTCTCCCCCAAAGCACACAGGACCGCTGTCGAATGAGGCGTCTCATCCAGCGCAGCCGCCAACCTCCCAAAACCCGCTGATGACACCATCCAGCACACCACGGGTGGAAGATGCTCCCAAACATCCTTAAGCCCCGTCGTCCCGCGGGCACGCATGTTCTTCAAAGAAATATCAGATTGGCAAAAGGAAAAATCTCATCAAAAGTCAAGAAAGAAAGAAAAACCACCCAAAAAGAAAGGAATGCTAAAGGTCAGGTTACTTACATAACCTCCGGGAATCCCTCTCGAAGAGTGATGGCTCCCGTAGCAAGGTCCGCTCATCCTCAACCGGCTCAAATGCATCAAAGGCATTCTCGTTCCCCAAAGCAAGGGGCACCCTGTCCCTCCAATCCACATTCGCCCAGTCATCAACGGTCAACCACTCCCGGTGGACAGCGATGCTCACAAAGGCGGCCATTTCTTGAAAATCGGAACGTTAGAACAATTTGTAACACCCCACCTAATTAAATACCGGGTGGCCAGTCCCATACCAAATTAAAACAGAATATACAGTTGGCTCATTCTTAGCATCACTGACGAAAACATTTACAACTCACCCAATACCCAATTAAGCTGGTGTAAAAAAAAACTTTCCAAATTTTAATTTAACAAAATCCATTTTCAGTTTAAGAATAACACAACACATTTTATTCTACAACACTGATAACCAAGTAGATAACACAAAAGAATTAAAATGCAATTGGAATAAACATTCCCAAATCATATTAATCCATTATAATAATCCCAACAATATCAAATGTATTAAAAAGACACGAATACAATAGTATTTGACCCCGATAGAAAAGAGATAACTGAATCCTTTGGGCGACATGACCTAACTAAGAATACTGTGAATCAAATGAAGATAAGCGTCTAAGAAAAACTCCATAAATCCATAGCCTGTCATAATCCGCTAAGGTTGGCGTCCCTGTTGTTGGACACCTGATATAGAAGATACAATAGAAAAGAAAATATGCAAGGAAACGGGTCAGAGCGCGATTGTGAAAATGATTTTTAAAACAGTAAGTATTTAACATGTGCAATAAAGCATTTATTATGTACATGTTAGATCCAACTCTCACTTGCTATTCTCACCTCTCAACTAGAGTGCACACTTAACGTTTCCTATTAACTTCCTAGTTAATGGTTCCTCTTTTCCAGTTTCCATATTATAATTCCATTCCTATATCATAATCCCCGTATGTCCCATACCATACGTCACATTATTATTCATTTACATTTCTCCTTTATATGATTAGTTTCTCATTAATATGAATTAAGCTTTTCAATTCGTTAAGAATAAACATTCATTAACTTAATTCCATTATCTTTCTCTATTCACCGTTATCTACAATTATAACCGTAGATAGATTTAACCATAATAAATATCCATTCATTCATTTAATCCATTATATATATATTCATATATAATACGGCACCCCGAGTCATAGTTGTGGTGCAATGCATTACTCTGCTATCATGTCCCAATATCGCTGGTCGCTGAATAAGAGACAAAAGGTTCGGTAAGGATTTCTCGAACCACAAACAAAAACACAATCATTGGAGGCGAACATAGTTCTCATACCCATGGGTCACGCACATACACACGTACCCATATTCAGCGGACTTATCAACTCCCCGATAAGTCTTTCATAGACCTATGTTCTCGAGCGACAAATCAAAGATCCCATGGATTCATCAGGATATGACTGCCCTCAAGCGCAAACCTCCCACCGATAGCAAGTAATCTAGGTATGTCATACATATAAATCATCAATCAATCAAATAGGTATTATCATACCTATAATATAATATCAATAAGGTAATATCACTACCCTAAGATAATTCCCATGCGTAGCATTATATCTCTTTTAAATTCCACGTATTAAAATATCATATCTGTACTTCATAATTTAATTATCCTCGCATCCTATAACATCTCTCCACTCCCAAAGTCGTTAAGGTTCATGCGCGGAGCGTCTCGCAAAGCAAAATCCAAACAAGGAACCCCTCCAATACACTACTACTTAACTTTGTCGATCGAGGAGGTCCGACAACTTCAACTATGCGATCGGGATAACCTCATACCTTCTTTCAATCAAATGTGTTCTAAACTCCCATCTCTATCCAGGAGACATACCACTACGCTCTTGTTTTACACTCCGTCCTTGCGAGATCAATAATGAGCTTAAACTCAGTCCTTGATGTTCAAATTGTAACCCTAAGGCTACCCTCACTCAATACACAAGATTCAAATAGGTTTTTCCTCAACATATATTCAGTAAGAAGTCACTAATACCTACTGGTCCATAAAATTATTTCTCCCGAACTACTACGAGTTTAGTTCTCCTTTTAATTAAGGTTAAAACCGATAGTTTCAAATCTCTTATAAACACATCTTCTTTCACTTAGGATTAACCCTCTTGTAAACTTAAGGATACCCAGGTGTTATATTAAATCATCCCTACTGGTCCTATCTTTAATCCTCATGCATCCCTATTTGGAATTTAACAAATGAAACTAGCAACCAAAATTCCATTCAATATAATTTTTATCATTTTAATCACTTGTTTCCAAATCAAATTAATTCAAATCTTATCAAGGGTTTACTGATATTTTCTATATCCCATAATATCCAAATAATATTCACCAAAGATCCACAAAAGGTTTGGGATAAAAATCATCATTTAAAAAGAAACAAATTTACATATTTTGGGGAGGTCGATCGATCGAAGGCAGGGGTCGATCGATCGATCCCTCAGGTCACAGCCTGGTTTTCTGCATTTTCTGCAACTATGGGTTTCACCATTTTTATTCATTCTAACCTTCATATTAACATCCAAAATGACTTACAATCTTTACTACATGATATATCAACATATATGAACGATTTCCAATACTCTAAACATCCTAGAATCATCAAGGGATTTGATTAAAAAGCATATTTATCTCCTCATTTTCCAGAAAATCATCAACATATTAACTTCAAGAACACTTCAATGGTTTTCAGATTTTTCTTCCATAGATATATGATTATTACGTGATTATTTTCATCCTACAACATGAGTTTTATTCCTATATCATTTCAGTTTCTAGAAATCCATATAACAACTCCATTATGTCTTCCAAATATGAAAAATCATCTCTTTTCATAATTATTCTAACATGGACAATATACGAACTTAAGTTGCAATTATCAAACACTTTCCTTTACTGAAGTTCTGATCCTTTGGTGTAGTATATCTCAGTTGGTTGTCCCTTCTCCGGTCAAACTCCGGTGGTGGTTGGTGGTGGTGAACCTTGGTTCTTGTTCTTCTCCTTCCCAAGTAGGCTTTTCCCTTCCCAAGCACCCTTTTTCTCTCTCTAGGAAGATGACTTATCTACTTTGTGAAGAGGAGATGTATAACTCACGTACACTTAATCTACCAATACTTATAATAAGACAAAACCCGAAATCACTATTCATCCCCCCTAGAAAAATGACCAAAATGCCCTTTTGGGTTGTCTATTCATTTCCAAATGACCCGAGACTCAAAATTAACATCCAAATAGACTTTTTTGACTATTTCGAACCTTCCGGACGTAACGGCGCAGTCGAAATGACTATAAGGTCGATAGAAAATAAATTTTCTTTTTAATTTAATAAATTAGTCCCGACACGTCCCATACCGCGTCTGACTAAAAATTCAAATTACCGATTTTATATCACACTGTCATATCAATGACATCACATTCATATATTACCTAAATATCTTTAAGTAATATTCAGAATCATCCATTTTAATATCCTCAATTCAGATAAAACCCAAATGAATTAATTAATAATAAAATCCAATTAATTCATTAATTTAAAATATAATGCATTTTAAAAGTCATTAAATTTACGGGGTATTACATACTTCCCCCCTTATAACAGAATTTCGTCCCGAAATTCAGGAATATAAATCATACCGGTAAGGTCAACTCCGAGTATAAATCTCACATCGCAAAAAATCTAAGACGTACCGCCCATACAGTACATTAACGAAAATCCCTATCGATGTTATACGCCAAGCCTCACCATATAGTTCCAACTGAATCGAATATAAACTTTACCCAACCTTCCCTATACCGTCCTCGTGACTAATTTTGGGGGAAATGAGCCTCACATATTGAACAAATAAATTCTGAAGTTCCAACTACTTATTATTTATTTTTATTTTTTTTTCCAATTATGAAAACTACTACAATCCAATCATCCAGGGCGCCCATACACCCTCTCGTACCGCTTTCAATATTAACATTTTCGCAAAGGTTATAAACTCATATCCCAAAGACCTAACTTATTTCGACTCCCAACGATTATTAGTTTCATGCGTGGGGTGTCTCGCAAGCGAAATCCAAACAAGGAATCACCCCGATACACTACTTCTTAAAATAGTCGGTCATCGAAACTCCTAAGGTCCTTAGTCAATAGTATATAAAAATTTGGTTTATTGAAAAAAATATCAAGTTTATCGATTTAAACAAAAAAAAAATTAGTTTTTTTTTTTATTTATTTCAAATAGAGTCTACTCATCTACTTTTCTCTAGAAGACAAGATGCTGGTTAATAGTAGTACATACGCTCTCGTATACCACAAGTCAATGCATACCGATAGTCACATCATGCTCGGACATGCCCAAAGTAAGTAATCCCATGATAAAAATCAAACCCACGTGATAACATGTAATATATAGGTGTCCCACACCCCTCAGTGAGTCTACGTAAATAGCGATGCTATAGGCTAAGTTTAGCAACCCTTTTTTCCCACACAATATTAATTTCTACAAAAATCAATACGCCTCATAATTCCTTAGATAGGAAACATACTCTCATTTGCGGGTGATGGTTGTTGAATCCTAATATTATAACTTTGCTCCGATGAGTCAAGAAAAATTTTACCCAAATTTTCCAGTTCTAGTTAACCACACTCCACTATTTGCCCAAGCCTTTGAATATATTGCCTTCGCTAGGTAACACACAAAATTCCCGCATTTCAAGAACTTCTACTGATGACTCTCCTCAATTTTTTTCATAATAGGGGTGACCTCGACTATGGTCATCATACTCGAACATACTTCATAACCTCCTAAGTACGATCTCCGCTATCCATCCAATGGCCCTCATCTGCCATACTTCTTGTACGAAATCGTCTGAACGCAAATAATATTCACTAATATGTACGGAATATTACCAAAGAAATCAACAATCCTAAACATAGGGCTCTACATCAAAGAACGCTAAGCTGAAAACACAGTAAGCCGTACAGACCCTAAAGGACACTAGAACCTGATGCTCTGATACCACCTGTAACACCCCGCCTAATTAAATACCGGGTGGCCAGTCCCATACCATATTAAAATAGAATATATAGTTGGCTCATTCTTAGCATCACTGATGAAAACATTTACAACTCACCCAATACCCAATTAAGCTGGTGTAAAAAAAAACTTTCCAAATTTTAATTTAACAAAATCCATTTTCAGTTTAAGAATAACATAACACATTTTATTCTACAACACTTATAACCAAGTAGATAACACAAAAGAATTTAAATGCAATTGGAATAAACATTCCCAAATCATATTAATCCATTACAATAATCCCAATAATATCAAATGTATTAAAAAGACACGAATACAATAGTATTTGACCCCGATAGAAAAGAGATAACTGAATCCTTTGGGAGACATGCCCTAACTAAGAATACTGTGAATCAAATGAAGATAAGCGTCTAAGCAAAACTCCATAAATCCATAGCCTGTCATAATCCGCTAAGGTTGGCGTCCCTGTTACTGGACACCTGATATAGAAGATACAATAGAAAAGAAAATATGCAAGGAAACGGGTCAGAGCCCGATTGTGAAAATGATTTTTAAAACAGTATTTAACAAGTGCAATAAAGCATTTATTATGTACATGTTAGATCCAACTCTCACTTTCTATTCTCACCTCTCAACTAGAGTGCACATTTAAAGTTTCCTATTAACTTCCTAGTTAATGGTTCCTCTTTTCCAGTTTCCATATTATAATTCCATTCCCATATCATAATCCCCGTATGTCCCATACCATACGTCACATTATTATTCATTTACATTTCTCCTTTATATGATTAGTTTCTCATTAACATGAATCATTTCTCATTAATATGAATTAAGTTTTTCAATTCTTTAAGAATAAACATTCATTAACTTAATTCCATTATCTTTCTCTATTCACCGTTATCTACAATTATAACCGTAGATAGATTTAACCATAATTAATATCCATTCGTTCATTTTATCCATTATATATATATTCATATATAATACGTCACCCTGAGTCATAACTGTGGTGCAATGCATTACTCTGCTATAATTTCCCAATATCGCTGGTCACTAAATAAGAGACAAAAGGTTCAGTAAGGATTTCTCGAACCACAAACAAAAACACAATCATTAGAGGCGAACATAGTTCTCATACCCATGGGTCACGCACATACCCACGTACCCATAGTCAGCGGACTTATAAACTCCCCGATAAGTCTTTCATAGACCTATGTTCTCGAGTGACAAATCAAAGATCTCATGGATTCATCCGGATATGACTTCCCTCACGCGTAAACCTCCCAACGATAGCAAGTAAGCTAGGTATGTCATACACAGAAATCATCAATCAATCAAATAGGTATTATCATACCTATAATATAATATCAATAAGGTAATATCACTACCCTAAGATAATTCCCATACGTAGCATTATATCTCTTTTAAATTCCACGTATTAAAATATCATATCTTTACTTCATAATTTAATTATCCTCGCATCCTATAACATCTCTCCACTCCCGACGTCGTTAAAGTTCATTCGCGGAGCGTCTCGCAAAGCGAAATCCAAACAAGGAACCCCTCCAATACACTACTACTTAACTTTGTCGATCGAGGAGGTCCGATAACTTCAACTATACGATCGGGATAACCTCATACCTTCTTTCAACCAAATGTGTGCTAAACTCCCATCTCTATCCCGGAGACACACCGCTACGCTCTTGTTTTACACTCCGTCCTTGCGAAATCAATAATGAGCTGAAACTCAGTCCTTGATGTTCAAATTGTAACCCTAAGGCTACCCTCACTCAATACACAAGATTCAAATAGGTTTTTCCTCAACATATATTCAGTAAGAAGTCACTAATATCCTACTGGTCCATAACATTATTTCTCCCGAAATACTATGAGTTTAGTTCTCCTTTTAATTAAGGTTAAAACCGATAGTTTCAAATCTCTTATAAACATATCTTCTTTCACTTAGGATTAAACCCTCTTGTAAACTTAAGGATACCCAGGTGTTATATTAAATCATTCCTACTGGTCCTATCTTTAATCCTCATACATCCACATTTGGAATTTAACAAATGAATCTAGCAACCGAAATTCCATTTAATATAATTTTTATCATTTTAATCACTTGAATCCAAATCAAATTAATTCAAATCTTATCAAGGGTTTACTGATATTTTCTATGTCCCATAATATCCAAATAATAATCACCAAAGATCCACAAAAGGTTTGGGATAAAAATCATCATTTAAAAAGAAACAAATTTACATATTCGGGGGAGGTCGATCGATCGAAGGCAGGGGTCGATCGATCGATCCCTCAGGTCACAACCTGGTTTTCTGCATTTTCTGCAACTACGGGTTTCACCATTTTTCTTCATTCTAACCTTCATATTAACATCCAAAATGACTTACAATCTTTACTACATGATATATCAACATATATGAACGATTTACAATACTCTAAACATCCTAGAATCATCAAGGGATTTGATTAAAAAGCATATTTATATCCTCATTTTCCAGAAAATCATCAACATATTAACTTCAAGAACACTTCAATGGTTTTCAGATTTTTCTTCCATAGATATATGATTATTACGTGATTATTTTCATCCTACAACATGAGTTTTCTTCCTATATCGTTTCAGTTTCTAGAAATCCATATAACAACTCCATTATGTCTTCCAAATATGAAAAATCATCTCTTTTCATAATTATTCTAACATGGACAATATACGAACTTAAGTTGCAATTATCAAACACTTGCCTTTACTGAAGGTCTGATCCTTTGGTGTAGTATATCTCAGTTGGTTGTCCCTTCTCCGGTCAAACTCCGGTGGTGGTTGGTGGTGGTGAACCTTGGTTCTTGTTCTTCTCCTTCCCAAGTAGGCTTTTCCCTTCCCAAGCACCCTTTTTCTCTCTCTAGGAAGATGACTTCTCTACTTTTTGAAGAGGAGATGTCTAACCCATGTACACTTAATCTACCAATACTTATAATAGGACAAAACCCGAAATCACTATTCATCCCCCCTAGAAAAATGACCAAAATGCCCTTTTGGGTTGTCTATTCATTTCCAAATGACCAGAGACTCAAAATTAACATCCAAATAGACTTTTCTGACTATTTCGAACCTTCCAGACGCAACGGCGCAGTCGAAATGACTATAAGGTCGATAGAAAATAAATTTTCTTTTTAATTTAATAAATTAATCCCGACACGTCCCATACCGCGTGTGACTAAAAATTCAAATTACCGATTTTATATCACACCGTCATATCAATGACATCACATTCATATATTACCTAAATATCTTTAAGTAATATTCAGAATCATCCATTTTAATATCCTCAATTCGGATAAAACCCAAATGAATTAATTAATAATAAAATCCAATTAATCCATTAATTTAAAATATAATGCATTTTAAAAGTCATTAAATTCACGGGGTATTACACAATTCGCAGAGAGAAATTGCAAAAAAGAGAGAAGGCAAGAAGCTGTGAAAAATGAAGGGGATTCACCCCCTTTATATAGGATGCCAAGTGCCATGCCGATCGGCACCTCCCCCTTCCATACCGATCGGCACTGACCCTTCACCTTCCCGAGGCAGCCCAAAAGTCGTGCCACTGCCGAATGGCACCCCTCAGTCTATGCCGGTCGGCACCCCCCTTAAAATTTCGTACAGAAATTCCTGGAAAATGCCAGAAAACCCTGAAAAATCCTCAGAAAATTCTTAAAAATCCCAGGAGGGATCCGAAACGTTTTCGTCAAGAAAATTTTGCACTCCTTCAAGCGAAACCTCTTTTTTCCCAACGGAACCCTCAAAATCCAAGTGAATGACCTCTCGAGCAATGCGCCCGGACCACCTAATCACCTCCTCAGCAGAGTTTACAACCTCAAACCGATTATCTCCCTAACAATCAGCTCCTCCGCTCAAATCAAAGACACAAAGCCTCCCCAACCATCGGCTACCCAGTGCGAAATAATATCGCATGGTATTTCCCCCAGCGAATTTCAGAAGAATCACTCGCCCCAGGCGATCTCTCCCCAAAGGACGATCCAAATCTTCCCCAGCTCATTCATCGTTCCCCAGCGGAACCCCAAATTCAATTCTTATCCCCAGCGGAACCCCAAATCCAATTCTTACCCCCAAGTGGAACTCTTTTCATTTCCCAAGGAAATGCAATCACTCTTAGGTCAGTATTGACCTCGGTCTTGGATCGTCACCTAAGTTAGGTCAGAATTGACCTCGGTCCTCGGTCGTTACCACTCTTGGGTCAGAATTGACCCCGGTCTTGGATCGACACCTGAATTAGGTTAGAATTGACCTCGGTCTTCGGTCGTCACCACTATTAGGTCAGAATTGACCCCGTTCTTGGATCGTCACCTGAGTTAGGTCAGAATTGACTTCGGTCCTCAATCGTCACCACTCTTGGGTCAGAATTGACCCCGGTCTTGGATCGTCACCTGAATTAGGCCAAAATTGACCTCGGTCCTCGGTCGTCATCACTCTTAGGTCAGAATTGACCTCGATCTTGGACCGTCACCTAAGTTAGGTCAGAATTGACCTCGGTCCTCGGTCGTCATCACTCTTGGGTCATAATTGACCCCGATCTTGGATCGTCACCTGAATTAGCTCAGAATTGACATCAATCCTCGGTCGTCACCACTCTTGGGTCAGAATTGACCCTGGTCTTGGATCGTCACCTGAGTTAAGTCAGAATTGACCTCGATCCTTGATCGTTATCACTCTTAGGTTAGAATTGACCTCGGTCTTGGATCGTCACCTAAGTCAGGTCAGAATTGACCTCGATCCTCGGTCGTCACCACTCTTAGGTCAAAATTGACCTCGGTCTTGGATCGTCACCTTAATTAGGTCAGAATTGACCTCGGTCCTCGGTCGTCACCACTCTTGGGTCAGAATTGACCCCGTTCTTGGATCGTCACCTGAATTAGGTCAGAACTGACCTCGGTCCTCGGTCATCACCACTCTTGGGTCAAAATTGACGCCAGTCTTGGATCGCCACCTGAATTAGGTCAGAACTGACCTCGATCCTCGGTTGTCACCACTCTTGGGTCATAATTGACCCCGGTCTTGGATCGTCACCTGAATTAGGTCAGAATTGACCTCGGTCCTCGGTCGTCACCACTCTTGGGTCAGAATTGACCCAGTCTTGGATCGTCACCTGAATTAGGTCAAAATTGACCTCGGTCCTCCGTCGTCACCACTCTTGGGTTAGAATTAACCCCGGTCTTGGGTCGTCACCTGAATTAGGTTATAATTGACCTCGATCCTCGGTCGTCACCACTCTTGGGTCAGAATTGACTCCGGTCTTGGATCGTCACCTGAATTAGGTCAGAATTGACCCCAGTCTTGGATCGTCACCTGAATTAGGTCAGAATTGACCTCGGTCCTCGGTCGTCACCATTCTTGGGTCTAAATTGACTCCGATCTTGGATCGTCACCTGAATTAGGTCACAATTGACCTCGGTCCTCGGTCGTCACCACTTTTGGGTCAGAATTGACCCCCGTCTTGGATCGTCACCTGAATTCGGTTATAATTGACCTCGGTCCTCAATCGTCACCACTCTTGGGCCAGAATTGACCCTGGTCTTGGATCGTCACCTGAATTAGGTCAAAATTAACCTCAATCCTCAGTCGTCGCCACTCTTGGGTCAGAATTGACCCCGATATTGGATCGTCACCTCAATTAGGTCAGAATTGACCTCGGTCCTCGGTCGTCACCACTCTTGGGTCAGAATTGACCCCCGTCTTGGATCGTCACCTAAATTAGGTTAGAATTGACCTCGGTCCTCGATCATCACCACTCTTGGGTTAGAATTGACCCCGGTCTTTGATCGTCACCTGAATTAGGTCAGAACTGACATCGACCCTCTGAATTGGTCATCCTCACTTCCTTAGGTCCTCAGAACTGACCTCGACCCTCTGAATTGGCCACCCTCGCTTCCTTAGGTCCTCAGAATTGACCTCGACCCTTTGATTTGGTCATCCCTAGCACGCTCCTTAAGGTCCTCAGAATCAATCTCGACCCTCTGAATCGGTCATACTCTCTCAGAAGCATCATGCGGTGTCTAATCGACGGCTATCATTTGTTCCAAACTCACCCGTAGAGGGGATCTATAGACACCTCATTTTGTTACCCCCTAACTCTTCTTAGGTCCCTAGTACCTCCACTCATCACCGCAAACCCAGGTCATGTCCCGAGCACTAACTTGGAAGCCATCGGGCACTCCCCGGCTCGGTTTGACCAAAAATAAAAATCTTCGTATCGATCGAGACTGAATGAATCTTCGAAAGGAACTGAATACCCTTTCCAATGGTCCACCCCATGCGCGATTCCGACTTACCATGCGGACGAACGGTCCGTTTGCGTCCGAAATCTCACCTAGAGGCCATCGGGCACTCCCGGGCTCTGTTTGACCTAAGTTAACTTTTCAGATCAATCGGGGATGAATGAATCTTCTAAGGGCAATGAATACCCTTTCCAACGGTCCACCCCGAGCGCGATTCCGACTTACCATGCGGACGAACGATCCGTTTGACTCCTGAAGGCCACCGAGCACTTCTCGGGCCCGGTTGACCAAAGTCAATTCTCCAAACCGGGTCAAAGTCTTTGGAATGTCGAAGTACATCTCCTAACCTTTCCAATGGTATGTCCCGTGCATGATTCGGACTTACCATGCGGACGAACGATCCATTTGCGTCCGAACGATTCCCCGTCCAACGGACTGACAAATGTTTCCGAGCCACATTTGACCCAAAGTCAACTCCCGAACTCGGGAGCAGTCCAAAGGACTTTTGAAGGTCTCTGAATTACCTTTTCAATGGTATGCCCCGTGCTCTATTCTGATCGAAGGTTTGCCCTCGACGATCGATTTTCCGAAAAAGCATGAAACACATTGCCAAACGGCAGGTCCCAGAACCTGCCTATCGGCACCTTCCTGCCGACAGGAAGGAAGGTATCTATGCCGATCGGTAAACCCTTGGACCTATAAAATTAGGCCTTGGCCTCATTTGCAAGGAGAGTTGAGATCAGAAGGAAATCACTCTCAGCAAGTCCCAAAAACCTCTCTAGAAGGCAGCGTGATTTCAACTCCCAAATACCCTTTTTTACTTCCAGTTTTCATCATCCCCTCCATCAAAATTGGTGAATTAACCACTCTCCATCATCATCCAAGGTGCAAGGGATGCTCTCCAACATTCAAGATCAAGCCCAAGATCTTCAAGAAGGTCCAACTTTCTCAATCTCTCTCTTAAATTCTCTTAAATTCCCAGTAACTTATTTTCTTACTTAGTACTTTTATTATCCCATCTCACACATCCTAATATACTTTTTATTTAGTATTATTGCACTTCTCTTATTTTCATATAAATAAAACCCAAAAAATAAGAAAAAGAGGGTTTGCTCATAAATTCCAAATAGGGATTCTCACACTTTTCCACACTTTTCTCACAACTATAACACTTTTTCTACACACACACACACACTTACAAATAAGAGATTCCCCATTTGGATTTATGGGATAAACCCCACCCCTCGTTTTGTATGCGAACTACGTGGACTTTGATGCCTTTATAGGCTACGTAGGCGTCTCTGGGTAAAACCCGAGATTCGAGTCTTTTTTTTTTTACTTTTTCTTATTTTCTATCTTATCTTTGTCCCATTTTCTATTATATTCTATACATTCGTTCTTGGTGGCGTATTATCTCACATGCGTTATCGTTCCCTTATAACAATCAACGCAAGGGTATTCGCACAAATCCTATTTTCTACATTAATCTCACATTCCTACGGATGACTCGTTTATCTTTTCCATGATACAAGTCGAGGATTCCTACCTCCATTTTATATATACACATGCACACATATCACGGGGGGAAATATAAAGGAAAATAGCAAATATTCATGAGAGACCAAAAGGGGGGAATGGGTGCCTAACACCTTCCCATTTTGTAACTAAGCCTTCGAACCCTTCTCGAATCATTTTAGTTTCGCACGCACCAGTATGTCTTTGGATGCCATCCTTCGGGGTGGCTTCTCCTTTTTCTTTTGTCTATTTTGAGTAAAATAGACCGGCGACTCTGAATCTCTCTACATTTTTCACACCTCACAAATCGACGCCGGCCGAAGCGCTCCCCCAAGAGGCGACGCGCGGGACCCGAAGGATCATTTTCCCTCCGCGGCGGGGATCGGGGATGGCCATAGTCGATCTCCCATCTTTGTCAAAGATAATGAGTTCTCTGATGCATGCAAGACCTGCCATTTTTTGGCCAAGTATGATCAATTACTGCTGGGTGATGAAGATGAGGATTCGTCAAAGTGGGGATTTCTACCTCCAGAGGGGACTCTATGTTTTCGGTTGGACCGTGGTGACTTCTCCCACTCTCAGATCTATTTCAAGGCATCTGGGGGATCGCCAACTCATTTTGCTGCCTGCCATGCACACATACAGAGCTCTCACGCTGCAGCTCTTACCAAGGTTGGTCTTCACCGACCTAACTGGTTTGGGGAGTTCACTATTTCCAAGCACAACGTTGCGCTCCAAGTATTGGTTTCCAGATGGAACGTTACAACTTACACGTTCTTTGCTACATGGGGGGAGTTCACCATTACGTTAGAGGACGTTTGCGAGCTACTTGGGTTTGAGCCCATGGGTGAGTTTACATATCATGATGAGGCCTTGGATGCCGAAGAGACTGCTAACCGAGCTAAGCTTGATCGAATTTGTCGTCGTTACACTGGGTCTTCAAACAAGGCCACTTTTACTCCCCTTATCAGTTATTTTTTCGAAGCTCCTACTCCGAAGGGCGTCATTGTTGTAATGGGCCAAGGTAAAGGTACATCTTTGGAACTACCAACCTACATTCTTGTGCTGCTTTCATGTTTCTTTTTGACTGGGAAACCCAACGACCAACCCATGAAGGACCTTATAAACATTTCCATCCGTTTGGCCAAGGGCTTCAAAATTCCTCTGACTGCCATTGCTTTGGGGTCCCTC
This sequence comes from Sambucus nigra, assembly GCA_949130495.1. Classification (NCBI taxonomy): domain Eukaryota; kingdom Viridiplantae; phylum Streptophyta; class Magnoliopsida; order Dipsacales; family Adoxaceae; genus Sambucus; species Sambucus nigra. The sequence continues at coordinate 421,623,462 of OX422209.1, forward strand.
TACACCTGGATGGATCGAACCCATATTGATATGGAACGGTCATTGGGTCGTTACAACTTGACCAACTTTCCAAACACAATTATCTTAACGGGTTTCCTTTATACCCATTTTCCTGCTATTGTCGCCAAGTCTATTCCTTATCCCGTGAGTAAAGGCATCAAGCCTCCATGCCCTTATGCTTCCATAAAAAATAGAATCGAAAGGAGATAATGGGAGTTTTCAATCGTTTTGATTCTTTTGTCATGTGACCATACGAGTCTACATTTGCCGACACTTGGAACTTTTTCCTTCTACAACTTCAACGGTTAGTTTCATTCCTGTTGTAGAAGATCCTTCACAGGCCGTGGTACTTCTGTTCACTCCTGGGTTTCTTCTTTCCTTCACTGAATGGGGGTACACTTCAAAACCTTATAACCCCGATAGATGTAGCAGGAAGTTCGGGTTTGATCAGGGGGCTCCTCGACCTTTGTTTCAACTGAGCAATAAAAGAGCTACTTTTGCTGAGACTTGCACCTTCTACCTTGCAGCAGTGGTTCTTGGTGTGACTTTTTCCATAGATGGTCGAGTCACCCTTCCTAATGCCACTAGGAAAGTGGACGTATCTACTTCTTATGCCACCAAGTTCCGTTTAATGCAACTGAACATGATTCATGAGTTTATACAGATTCCTCCCCAGTATCCCCCAGTCCTTTCTTTCTCTGCCTTGGAGTTGGGTCTCAAGGGCAACTTCGTTCTTGGAGTTGAGTTCCTGATTCGGCATAAATTCTTTGAAATTTATCCTTTTACTTTAGTTACTTTTAGTACCTTGAACAACGTAATCGATTTGATTTTATCTCATAATCTTGATTCTGACTTATTCTAATGAGTACCCCGAGTTTCTGGTATTTTGTACTAATTTTACAGGTATTCGATATCAATAAAGAAAGAAAGAAACCGGAAGAATCGAGAAAGAAAAGAAAGAGAGTCAAAAGGGCAAAGTTGTAATTTTTACTCAGAATTTGGAAGAGGAATATAAGAAGAGTTGAAGATATCAAGCTCACAAGTATATAGGAAGAAACGACATCTCAATCGGAGTCACAATGTGAAAGTTATGAGCAGTCAAAGCTTGAAGAAAAAGTCAAAGGAATCTCAGACCGATCCGAAATGCCAATTTCCAGAGAACCCCAGACCAAAAACGGATCGATGCTGAAGGAAAATAAATGAACCAATATGTATCGAATCGATCCGGCTAAGAAATAAATGAACCGATCCAGATTCAAGCCAGGCCGAACCGTAGAAGACCCGGACCAGTCCGATTGTCGAATTTTGATTTTTTTACTCTTCCTCTAATGGAGAGTCCTAGTTCAGCTATAACTCTTGGAGCCTTGTAGGGTATTTAAACCCAATTTATTATCATTATAAAAGACGAAGAATTTATCTAATTTTCCATTCTTTTCAGTAAAACCTTAGTTTAAAGATAGATTATAGTTTTAATTCCAAGATTGAAGATTGTTCAGATTTCTGTGATTACAAGTAATTTTAGTTGATGATTTCAGTATTTTGGTGAGTGAGTTGATTAATTTCCTCTGTCTAATCTTCCGTCTACATCATCCTTCATTTCTCCCTTAGTTTAATCATGATTTCCTGCAATTCAAAAATTGTTTTCACTAATTTCAGCATGTTAGGATAGGTTTTCTAAGGTCGGGATGCATGAACCTAACCCGATATTGTAGTTGCCTGTGTATAAAAGTAATCCTCTAAATTTAATCATTTGATTACTATCGTATTGCATAGAAACAAGACAATTGTAGATCTTTGGATCTCGTTTGCTTCTGGGTAACCGGGATGCCTTAGAATGCAATTCAAGTATAACTATCACAATACCGATTTACTCGTCCTCTGATTAAGTATAGTTCAGGCTTGAACCTCATATACGTGATGCTTGGGAGTACTAAATTCCGGGTCTAATTAATCATTTAAATTTACGATTAGTTTTATATCATCAATACACTAGGGTTGGGGGATTGTTTTCCTGTCTGTTTTTCTCATCATATAGTTCAAATTTTCAAATCATTCATCGTTAGTATTTTAGGTAATTTAGAATAGTTGCATTTAATTCATACTTTAGTTCATTAGTTAAACATTTTCAAAATTTTCATATAGTTGTAGCCATTTCACCATCCAATCACCTTTTCTTTTTCCTTTAGAGTCAGAGTTAGGATTCCATCATCTGTCCAACGTCGTTACAACTCTGTTGTCCTATTTCCCTGTGGATACGATCTCGATTTATCGGGTTTATTATTAACGCGACATGCCTGCGCTTGAGCCTAGAGAGAACGCACATTAGAGACACTTTCTGAGTCGCGTCAAGTTTTGGGCGCCGTTGCCGGGGAATTAGGTAGACTTAGGATTAGATCGAGTCAATCTAAAACTTTGACCAAAAATTTCCAAAAATCCAAAAACATATAAAAATTTGAGAAAGCATAAAAAGATTCATCATCATCTCTCATAAGCCGTTAATGCAAAATTCTGAACTCACTCCAACTCCCCATAATACTCCAACCCACATTCACAAAAATCCAATAATTGAGTACGACCCTGATAGCCCTCACACTCCTAACGCTCCACAATTCTGGGTTCCACATCCCACACCGTCACACTCAATCTCAAATAACGCTTCACTTTCCTTCTTAGGACACACTTCAGAGCACGCCTCGAGCATACCAAGTGAGGATACCGAGTCGTTAAGAAAGAGAGATATGTCGTAACACGATAGTGCAACCGCCGGTGAGGAAGAAGCCCCGTATCGCCCGTTGAGAGAAATCTGATATCCCGATCGCACTGTCATCCAGGATACATTATACTCCCGTATAATGCTGAGAAATTTCGTTTTAAAAACAGGATGATCCAGATGTTACCCCATTACCATGGTATGGACTCTGAAAAGCCATATCTCCACATCAGGGAATTTGAGGATGTGTGTGAAACTCTCAATGATCAAACTTGCACACAAGAGGTGATCTACCTCAAACTCTTCCCATTATCACTAAAAGATAAGGCTAAGACCTGGCTATGGTCTTTCCCTCCAAGCTTGATTGCATCCTAGAATGAGTTGCAATCGAAATTTCTCAAGAAATTCTTTCCCACACATCGAACGATATCCATCAAGGCTAAAATTCAAGTTTTCCGACAATTAGAAAATGAGTCATTTCATCGATCTTACGAGCGTTTCAATGAGTTAATTACATCGTGCCCCCATCATGGATTTGATACACCGCAAATCATTTCCTTCCTCTATAATGTTATGAACCTTAACTCCAAGAAACTCGTTGACACCATGGGTAGTGGTCCATTTATCGACTTAGACGCCCGCGATGCTGAGGTGAACCTGAGGTATGTCGCTTAGACTACCCAATCCTGGGATATATCTGACCCTAATGCTCAAAATTGAAATCGCCAAGTGACCACCCCTCCATGGGCGTCCGACCTATTTTACTTAGAAAAGAATTCTACGACGGACAGTCGACTCGAGTTACTTGAGAAAGGATTGCAAGACCTACGCGAAGTATGTGGAAGAGGACCAACTGGATCCATCCCAAACCCCGTCGAGAAGGTGTGTGTGATTTGTGAGGCGGGTCATTCAACTGAGGAATGCCCGACTATACCCGCCTATAAAGTAATGATTCAAGAGCAAGTCAGTGGTGTAGGAGGATTTAAGGGTAATTTCGGTGCACCGCACAGGAATTCTTGCAACCCTTCATGGAAAAATCATCCTGGTTTTAGCTATGGGCAATACCATGCTGCGATGAATCCTAATTCACATGTTGCCCCTCCTCCACCACCGCACTTTCAACAAGATCCACACATGCAAGGCCATGTGCAAGCACCACCACCTCAAGGAACATATATCACTCCACCGCGGAGAACTCTCGAGGATACGATGAACCAATTTATCAATAGCCAAAGTGCATCCAATTCTAGATATGACCGCCTGATCAGTGACATAAATGAAAATATTTCAAAGATACAATCATCATTGAGTGTCCAAGAGAAGGGCAAGTTTCCTGCCCAGGTCCAAAGTCCTCCTCAAGGTCAAACTAGTGTTAGCTCCACCTCTACCGAACATCAGGAGCAATGTCAGACTGTGACCACTCTTCATAGTGGGAGAGTCATTGATTTATCACCTCCCCCATATGACACAACCAAAGACAAGGAGATTTTGCCCGGCACGAAAGAGGCTGAAGATGTCCCTTTGAAAGAGAGTGATAAAGAAGGCACTAGCGAGCCCGAGGTAGTAGTGAAACCACCCACCGTGGCGCCATTTCCTCAAAGGTTGATTCCTTCCCACAAAGGAAACCCCCTTGATGAAGTGCTAGACATACTAAAGCAAGTAAAACTAAATTTACCTTTCCTCGATGCTATTAAGCAATTCCAGCTTATACAAAAGTCATCAAAGACTTGTTGACGGTAAATAGGAGGATGAACGTAAAGAAAAATGTCTTTCTAGCACAGAACTTGAGCTCCATCCTAATTAATGATCTCCTGCCAAAATTCAAAGATCCCGGTGCACCCACCATTTTATGCATCATTGGAGAAAATAAAATTGAAAAAGCCTTACTTGACTTTGGATATCCTCCCTTACGCCATCTATAGGCAACTTGATTTGGGCGACCTTAAGCCCACAAGGATCACTCTCCAATTAGCAGAACGAATCATGAAGATCCCATGAGGTGTAGTTGAGGACGTGATCATCCAAGTTGACACTTTTACTTCTCAGTAGACTTTGTCATTTGGGACACGAAGACCCCCTTCGCCTAGAATAATCATGTTCCCATCATTCTTGGGCGCCCATTCTTAGCTACGGATAACGCTATTATTAACACTCGGAATGGGCAGATGCAACTCACTTTTGGGAACATGACCTTAGAGACTAACGTCTTCCATATAGCCCAACATACGGGGAAGAAGATGATCTTCACGCGGTGAGCTTCATAGACGAGATCGTAGAGGAGTACTTTGAGAAAAACTATTATGGAGACGCCTTAGGGTCCTGTTTAGTGTTGAACTACGAGAGTGAGGGAGCGTACACCAAATTCAAGAGGGAGGTTGACGAGTTGAGAGAGTTACTTGATGAGAGAGCTTCGAATGAGGATGCAAGAGATGTGAGTTGGGTTTTTAGATTTGAGGAGTTACCACCGAGACACGCATGGTTCCCTCCAGCGATAAATTTCCAACCCTCGAATTGAAGAAACTCCCCTCCCATATTAAATATGCATACCTAGGAGAGGATGAGACATTTCCTATTGTTGTCTCCTCTAGCTTGGACGAAGAGCATGAGGGTAAACTGTTAAAAATTCTGAGAAAGCACCAAGGTGCTTTTGGTTGGTGCATTGCTGATTTGAAAGGGATAAGTCCTTTGATTTGAACTCACAATATCCATCTCGAAGAGGATGTCAAGCCTTCGAGAGAAATGCAACGAAGGCTAAATCCCAATATAAAAGAAGTGGTGAGAACGGAAATTATCAAGTTATTGGATGTCACGATTATCTACCCAATTTTGGATAGCAAGTGGGTGAGCCCTATTCAAGTTGTCCCGAAGAAGTCGAGAATGACAGTGATTGAGAATGCTAAGGGAAAGCTGGTTTCCCAACATACCACCATCGGGTGGCGCATTTGCATTGATTATCGAAAACTCAATGCGAGAACTAAGAAATACCATTTCGCCTTACCATTTATTGATCAGATGCTTGAGAGAGTAGCGGGCCACCCCTACTATTGCTTCCTTGATGGTTATTTCGGATATAACCAAATTGAGGTGGATGTACTTGACCAAGAGAATACGACTTTCACTTTCCCCTTTGGTTCGTTTGCCGACAAACGTATGCCATTCAGCTTGTGTAATGCACCCGCGACCTTTCAAAGGTGCATGTTGATTCTATTTAGTGACATGGTCGAAAGAGGACTTGAAGTGTTCATGGACGATTTTAACGTTTTTGGTACCTCCTTCGATCTTTGTCTGGCAAAGCTAGAAAAAGTACTTGCCCGGTGTGTGGAAAAGAACTTAGTGTTGAATTGGGAGAAATGCCATTTCATGGTCACTGAGGGAGTAGTTCTTAGCCACATAGTTTCATCCAAGGGAATAGAAGTTGATAGAGCTAAGATAGATGTCATAGCCGATCTCCCCCCACTAAAATCGCTCAAAGATGTGTTCTCCTTTTTGGACCACGCGGGGTTTTATCAAAGGTTTATTAAGGACTTTAGCGCCATCGCTAGACCCTTAAGAAACCTACTCATGAAGGTCACCCCATTCGAGCGGACGAAAGCATGCCATAGTGCTTTTGAAAAACTGAAAACTATGCTTGTGTCCGCTCCCATCATGCAAGTTCCGAATTGGTATTTACCATTCGAACTTATGTGTGATGCTAGAGATTATGCGATAGGGCCTGTTTTGGGCCAAAGAAAAGACAAACAGGCTTACGCCATCTACTACGCCAACCGGACTCTTATCGGACCACAACTCAATTACTCCACCACAAAGAAAGAGTTGCTAGCGGTAGTCTTTGCCCTTGACAAATTTCGATCCTACCTTATCGGTTCTCCCATTACTGGCTTCACTGACCACGCGGCATTGAAATACCTACTTGCGAAGAAAGACGCAAAGCCGCGCCTCATAAGGTGGATCCTACTCCTACAAGAGTTTAATCTCTCCATTAAAGATAAGAAAGGAGTAGAAAACGTCGTTGCCGACCACTTATCACGGCTTTGGTCTGACGTGCCTAGTGATCCCATACCCAAGATAAATACTTTCCGAATGAGCAACTCTTTGCCACCTCTCCTTTGCCCTGGTTTGCGGATATAGTGGACTATCTTGTCACTGGAGTCATCCCTCCCGATTGGACACCGCAAGATAAGAAGAGGTTTGTTACTTAGTCGTGCATGTTTTTCTATGACGACCCCTTCCTGTTTAAATATTGCACCGACCAAATCATCCGACGATGTGTACCGAATGACGAGATCCCGAAATTCATCCAATTTTGTCATTCGGAAGCTTGTGGAGGCCACTTTTTGACAAAAAAGACGGCCGCTAAAATTCTTCAATGCGGCCTCTATTGGCCCATAATATTCCGGGATGTGAGCGGTGCTTGTAAATCTTGCAATAGGTTCCAAAGGATGGGAGCTATTACTCGATGAGACATGATGCCATTAACCCCGATACTCATTATCACTACACCAAAAACAACATTTTGGCACTCCCTGATATTAAAAATTTGGCATAGTTTAAAATTATGCCAGATTTTGGCACAGTTTAATAGCAATCTGACACACTTTAAAACAGTACCAAAATTTGTCATTGTTTTAAAGTGTGCCAAAATTGAGTACACTTAATTAAAATATAAAAGACCCTACAAAAATTATTATGTCTAATTTCCCTCTTCTCTTTCCTCTCTCAACTTTCAATCTCCCGATCCCCATCTTTCTCCCTCCCCTCGCCCGCTTACCGGCTCTAATATCACCTCCCCTTACCTGATTAACGCTTACCGGCTCCAATATCCCCTCCCCTCACCCGCTTACTGGCATTCAACCGCTCCGTCAGGCAAGACTCCTGCCCCATCCGACAAGTCTCTTGCGATTCTCCCTCAACCTCTGCAGCTCTCAAGACCCAACCATTTCTCGATTTACCCTTCGTCGTTGGTAAGTCTTCCTCTTATCTTTCGCATATTTGTTACAAACCTATGGATATGAAAATGAATATGTAATTCCAAACAAAGAGACTCTAGTTTGTCATCGGTATAGCTTCCTCTGATTCAAAATCAGGACGATAAAAAAAAGTAGAGGTACATATGTTATATTCTTAATATTCCATTTTTTGGAATGATATTTTTATACAGTGTAGTGTTAATCTTGTTTTGGAGGGGTGGGTTAGGTTGTAGATAGAGTACGATATAAAAGAAGAGGTTAAATAAGTTCTGATGATATTGATAAGAATGCTGGGATTTCAAGACTCTCTCCGTTTTTTCCTTAAAAGGTATGCTAATCAAATATCTGTCTACTCAATGTACCAATACATTACACTCAATTCACTGCGGTCAAGTAAAGCAGTTGGTTGGTTGTTCAATTTTTCTATCGTGGCTTATATAAATAAATCTTGATTCACAACTCGATTTTGTAGACTACCTTGATTTTTGAGCTAACAAACTTAAATTCCTATTAAGAATGAATGAACATGATCCAAAAACATATAGTAGGGGTGTCAATTTGGACCCGAACACGACAACACGATCCAACATGAAATTAAAATAGATTTTCGTGTTCGGGTCACGTTCGGGCCTAGTTTTTTAAGCCCGTTAGCGGGTCGTGTTCGTGCCAAGAAATTGACACGAAATTGGCGCGACAATGACCCGTTAGAGCTCAATTGACACGACCCAATTAGAACCCAATTTAGACCCAAATGGACATAGTAAATTGACGGGTTATCATGTTGTTAAATTGACGGGTTATCGTGTCGGACCGTGCCGATCGTGTCAAATTGACATGATTTTTTTATCATGATATTCGTGTCGGGTCGTGTAATTAACGGGTCGTGTTCGTGTTGGTAAAAATAAACACGACGTCGTGTCGTCTTGTGTTCGGGCTGGATAAAATAGAGTCATATCGTGTCGGGCCAGACCCAAACACGGCCCATTGGCCCGAATTGCCACGCGTAACATATAGCTTGGTTCAAATTATGCACCGTGGGGATTTCTTAAGATGTTGTATGTGTCGCCTTGGCGGCAGAGGTGGTTGAGGGCCCAATCGAAGGCGAGTTTGCTCTTAGGGCCATGATCCACTGCAAACACAATGTCACGCCTGAAAGCCTCCGCTTCCCTTAAAGATGGTAGCTTCACTTCGCTCCAGTTGTACGCTTCATCCTCCTTCAACGTTTCCATTCTCTTTCTCTTTCTTTCTTAAGATATTTTCCCAAATAAACTACTTTAATAATTATTCAGTTTACGGGATAACAATGGCTATGATATGAGATCTGGAAATGGGTTGCCTTTAGAATGTATTTAAGACGCATATTTTGGGGAACCCTTCCTATTTAATGTGTCAATTGCATGTCTGAATAGTATACGCATGTATAGTGGGTTGGTGGGGGGCCTTGTCTTTGCCCAGTAAAAATACACCACATTTCAGGAATGCAAATGCCTATTTTTTTTGCATTTTTTTATTAAATCCTCCTTAATGTAAAATATTATGTTTTGGAATGGTTTTTTTTATTTGGAATGGTTCAAGCTAGTTTCTTGCAAATAATGCATAGTTTGGGCGGTTTGTTTGCATTTAATTCTTGCATTTAATTCCATCAACACTTTATAGTTTAATATAATTGTGTGTTACACATGAAACCTATTCATAATGAAGAATATACTGGACCAGTTACATTAACTTGAGTTATATTGGTTTAGCTTTGATTCAACTTAGTCAATAGGAAGGTTTAATTAAGGGAATGGGAGATAGATGATAGTATCTAGGAATGAAAAAATTGGTCAACGACTCAACATTATCGCTTACATATTAATATTAAGTGATGTAAACCAAATAAATACCTCAATTGTCAATAATCTTAATCATTGTTATCGATTAAAACATAATCCCTAGTTTCGATTGCGATAATGAAAACAAGAGCAACAAAAACAACAAAATCTGCCATAGGTTTATGCTTACACCTTCAATTAAAGGGCTACATTACAGTTTTGGACCCTTGAGATTTTGTCTCTCAATAAATTGCTTCGATCGGTTCCTATCAGCTATGAACTACCTGTAAGTTCATAATATAGGCTAAATGTATATGTATTAATATTTAAGTGTTTAAATGCTGATTGTGCTTGTTCATGTTTGTGACATTGTTAATGTGCACATAGAGGGGTAAACCTTGGATAGTCCAATTGTTAGTTGTGGCCTGTTTCTCACTAGCAATAAAAATGGAGGAGATTGAAGTGCCTCCCATTGTTGATTTACAGGTGAGAGAAAAATTAATGTGAATATTTATTTATTTCATTATATATTGAACCATTTTCCTTTCTGATATGTTCTTATATGTAATGGACATATGGATTTTTGTGAGTAGGTAGGAGATCCCAACTTTTTATTTGAAGGCAAAACCATACAAATAATGGAGCTTCTTGTTTTGAGCACCTTAAAGTGGAGGATGCAAGCTTGCACTCCTTTGTTCTTTCATAGACTACTTTCTTAGAAAGATTAACCATGATCATCTTCCATCACAATCTTTGATCTCTAGATCAATTCAATACATCTTAAGCACAATCAAAGGTAGATTATTCACTATATGCACAAATGTGTTAATTTATATCGATACATATCCACATAATAAAGCACAATATAACGCGTGTCCTAATGGCACGTAATGATACCCAATTATACTCATAAAAGGGACATGTTATCAATTTCACACACGTGTGTGTATAATCATATATGGGTACTGTAATATTAAAGAGTTGGATCCAATGCTGGGTGGGAATTGAATGCAGGTATTGGGGAGGTTTGGAAATCAAAAGGCCAGCATAGGCTGTCAGTGATTTGTTTGGTTTTGTTTTACAAAGGTTCAACTCAGGCCAGTTCCATCCAACCTTAATCAAGTTACTACAGGTAACTATTATTTAGTACCCATTTATTAACCTTTTAAAATGCAATGAATTATTTCTACTTAGAATTTATAGTTTGTCTTTTTCATTCTATATCTAATCATTCCTTTTAAACTTTGAAAATCACTTCATGGCTTACTTTATGAGCTTATTTAGTAAAATTGGTGGAAGGGATTTGCTGGTGGTTTGGTTTTGGAATTTGTTGTTGCTGTTGAGTTTATTTTAAATGTAACATATTGGATTTAATGAATAAACAAATGAAACAATGTCAAAATTTTCTAAAATCAATAAACGTTCTAAATTGATTAAAAACATACCGTTAGATGATGAAAACCCAAAACAACCTCCAAACAACCCCAAAGAGACACGAACACCTCGCACGGGACCAATGTAACTTGTAGGAACTGACTGTGTAGGTTTGAGAATATGACGATAATTTTAAAATACGTAGATTAGGCTTAAAAATAACCCGTTTGAGGGTGAAAACCAAAACCAACCCCCATACGGCCCCGTAAGAGGCACGAACACCTTGAACGGGACCAATGTAACTCGTGCGAACTGACTGTGTAGTCATGGGTCTCCCGGTTTGAGGATATGACGATAATTTTTAAGTAAGTAGATTAGGCTTGAAAACAAGCCGTTCGAGGGTGAAAACCCAAACCAGCCCCCAAACGGTCCCGTAAGAGGCACAGGCACCTCGCACGGGACCAATGTAACTTGTAGGAACTGACCGCGTAGTCTTGGGTCTCCCGATTTGAGGGTATGACGATAATTTACAAAAATCACACTTAAGACTTAAAAATAAGCCGTTAAAGGGTGAAAATCCAAACCAGCCCCCAAACGACCCCGTAGGGGGCACCAACACCTCGTACGGGACCCATGTAACTTGTAGGAACTAACCGCATAGTCCCGGGTCTCCCGGTTTGAGAGTATGATGATACTTTGCAAAAATCACACTTAAGACTTAAAAACAAGCCGTTAAAGGGTGAAAACCCAAACTAGCCCCCAAATGACCCCGTAGGGGGCACGGACACCTCGCACGAGACCAGTGTAACTTGTAGGAACTGATCGCATAGTCCCGGGTCTCCCGTTTTGAGATTATGACGATAATTTACAAAAATCACACTTAAGACTTAAAACAAGGCTGTTAAAGGGTGAAAACCCAAACCAACCCCAAACCACCCCATATGAGGCACGAACACCTGGCACGGGACCCATGTAACTTGTAGGAACTGATTGCGTAGTCCCGGGTTGAGAGTATGACGATACTTTGCAAAAATCACACTTAAGACTTAAAAACAAGCCGTTAAAGGGTGACAACCCAAACTACCCCGTAGGAGGCACAAACAGCTCGCACGGGACCAATGAAACTTGTAGGAACTGATCGCGTAGTCCCGGGTCTCCCGATTTGAGAGTATGACGATAATTTACAAAAATCACACTGAGAGTTAAAAATAAGCCGTTAAAGGGTGAAAACCCAAACCAACCCCCAAACGACCCCGTAGGAGGCACGAACAGCTCACACGGGACCAATGTAACTTGTACGAACTGACCGCGTAGTCCCGGGTCTCCTGGTTTAAGAGTATGACGATAATTTGCAAAAATCACACTTAGACTTAAAAACAAGTCGTTAAAGGGTAAAAACTCAAACCAGCCCCCAAACGACCCCGTAGAGGGCACGAACAGCTCGCATGGGACCCATGTAACTTATTGGAACTGATCGCATAGTCCCGGGTCTCCCGGTTTGAGAGTATGACGATAATTTACAAAAATCACACTTAGACTTAAAAATAAGCCGTTAAAGGGTGAAAACCCAAACCAGCCCCCAAACGACCCCGTAAGGGGCACAAACAGCTCGTACCGGAACCACGTAACTTGTAGGAACTGGCCGCGTAATCCCGGGTCTCCCGGTTTGAGAGTATGATGATAATTTATAAAAATCACACTTAGACTTAAAAACAAGCCGTTAAAGGGTGAAAACCCAAACCAGCCCCCAAACGACCCCGTAGGGGGCACGTGCACCTCGCACGGGACCAATGTAACTTGTAAGAACTGGCCGCGTAGTCCCGGGTCTCCCGGTTTGAGAGTATGACGATAATTTACAAAAATCACACTTAGACTTAAAAACAAGCCGTTAAAGGGTGAAAACCCAAATTAGCCCCCAAACGACCCCGTAGGGGGCACGAACACCTCGCACGGGACCAATGTAACTTGTAGGAGCTGACCGCGTAGTCCCGGGTCTCCCGATTTGAGAGTATGACGATAATTTGCAAAAATCACACTTAGACTTAAAAACAAGCCGTTGAAGGGTGAAAACCCAAACCAGCCCCCAAACGACTCCGTAGGAGGCACGAACACCTCGCACGAGACCGATGTAACTTGTAGGAACTGACCGCGTAGTCCCGGGTCTCCCGGTTTGAGAATATGACGATAATTTCCACTCATATATGTAATTTTTTAGTTTGAGTAATTTTTTTTTGTAAATTATTGGGTTACTAATATCGAATCTTTTTTGTATCCTATTTTTTTTGCAGGATAACAGTTTATCGTTGGCATTTATTCACGTGGAACACACAGAGAACTCAATGGTTTAAAACAAGGGGTTAATTCATGATTCCATTTTTTTGTGTTATGGTTGTGCGGTCTTTTGTTGTTTTATTATTGACTTTCATGGCCGTGCGGGCTTTTGTAAGTTAATTGTTATATTTTGTGGCCATGCGGGCTTTATGTTAGGCAGGTTTTGTATTAACAGGTTTTAGAATGTCCAGAAAATAGAGAAAACTCTACCCAATTTTTTTTGGTCCTGTGAACTGTTAAAGACTTGTAATATTTTGAAGTTTGTATGTACATTAGTCTATTAACAACGTGAAATATTATTAATTTGTGCATTTTGTGATTTCAAATAATTAATTTTTTTTTATAAAAAATTTGGCACAGTTCAAAACCGTGCCAAAAGTGTGCCAGAAATATCAAATTTTGGCACGGTTTAAAAGTGTGCCAGAAGTTATCCTGTTTGGCTTAATCTAGCATAGTTAAAAACTGTGCCAAAAGTGTGCCAGAAATATCAAATTCTGGCACGGTTTAAAAGTGTGCCAGGAGTGTTCTTGTTTGGCCAAATTTGGCACACTTTTGAGCCGTGTAAGAAAAAAATTGTCATTTTGGAACACCTGATTCTAGCACAGTTCAAAATCGTGCCAGATTTGATCTGGCACAGTTTTAAACCGTGCCAGATTCCTATTTTTGGTGTAGTGTATTGAGATCTTCGACTGTTGGGGTATTGACTTCATGGGCCCTTTCCCCTTGTCCTTTGATTTCCTATACATCCTTGTCGCGATAGATTACATTTCTAAATGGGTGGAAGCTATAGCTACCAAGACCAATGACAACAAAGTGGTGATTAAGTTCCTACACGAACACATACTTTCCCGCTTCGGTGCTCCGAAAGTGATAATTAGTGATAATGGCACGCACTTTTGCAATAGGCCATTCACGAAGCTCTTGAGAAAGTATGGTGTCGTTCACAAAGTTGGAAGGACTTATCACCCACAAACGAATGGGAAGGTCGAACTAGCAAATTGGGAAATCAAGAACATTCTTGAAAAGACCATCAATCCTACCCGAAAAGATTGGTCACTTACATTGAACGATTCGCTATGGGCCTATCGTACCGCATACAAAAATCCACTCGGCATGTCCCCATTCCACTTTGTGTATGGAAAACCTTTCCATCTTCCCGTGGAATTAGAGCACATGGCGTATTGGGCGATTAAGGAGTTGAACTATGCCATGGATAAGGCCGGTGAAACTCGCAAGCTTCAATTACATAAATTAGAAGAGACACGCAATGATGCGTACGAGAATGCAAAAATTTCCAAAGAAAGGATGAAACTCGCTCATGATAATATCATTCGACACAAAGAGTTTCTTCCCGAATAAAAAGTACTTCTCTATAACTCACAGCTTCACCTATTTCTGGGCAAGTTGCGGTCACGATGGTCTGGCCCGTTCGTTATAAAGAATGTATTCCCGTACGGAGCTGTTGAGTTAGACGATTTGAAAGGGGGAAATACATTCAAAGTAAATGGACAACGCCTTAAGCCATATCTAGAGGCGTGTGTGGAAAAATCCGACACCGTTTGGTTATCGGACCCCATTTACGGGGTAGAGTTAGCTGCTACAGTGAGGTCGTCTCACCCCCGACGCGTATGGGGTGAGTTCTTGTGTATAGTAGACGAGAGTCGTGTGAGTAGTGAGAGTCCCTAGGATTAGGGTACAATAAGGTGAGAGCATTCACATGTTTTGGGAAATTGAGTCAAGTTGTGTTGACCATAGATACCGAGATGGTTTTGAGTCCAAATTGATAGGGAGCATGCTGAGAGTCAAAAAAATTCGGAGAAGAGCGATTGAAATAAAGTTAGGGGGAGAAATCCTGCTCAATGCAAGAACCGGATCGGTTCTTTTATTTTTGAGACGGACCGGTATGGACTGGATCGGTTCATTTCTTTTAGAGCCGGATTGATCCGGTAATTAAAGAACTCAAAAATTAAAAGGACCGGACCGGTCCTATCCTGTACCATCCGGATCGGTCCAGTTTCATCAGTCTTTCCCCTTTGCCTAGGTGCACCCCCTTCTCCCCAATCCCTTCCCTTCCCTCCCAATTCGCCCAACCATACCCAACCCTTCAATTTCCCTCCCAAATACATCCCCTCTTTCCCTCCAAACCCTTTACCTCCATTTCCAAAACCCTACCCACATTTCTCACCTATAAATACCCACCCATAGCTTCCACTTTTCTACACACCTTGTACCACATCCCTTCTCTCTTCTCTTTCCCTATTTTTTTTCCAGCAACCTCCACTTGTCCCAATGGCCCAAAGAGCTCCCCCGGTCAAATACGACTCAACTGAAATCCTACCCTCCGATCATGGTGAATTTCGTTCCCACCAAGAGGAGCGTTGGTACACTCGTTTCTTTGGTCTGGATTGCAAACTCCATATGGAGCGCGCAGTCCAGTGGACGGGGCTGCCCAATTCCATCACCGCCCTCTTCATGCCTAGGGGTTGGTGCCATTTCCTTAATGAACCGTACGAAGTAGTTTGGCCTGCCGAAGTTCGATCTTTCTATGGATCCCTTATTCGCACGGGCTAATTCGAGTCCCAAGCCTATATCGATGGTACCGTCATCCCTTTTTCTTTGGCCCTTCTCACGGCTAAGTTAGGTGAGTGTGATGTTCCTGATGTTCAAGACTACACATACCCATGGAATGTCGCCCCTGTAGACAAGGACCTGATTATGGAGAGCATTGCCCTCGACATTATATGGAGGGGGGAGACTATCGTTGTCGGCCAACTTAACGAGAAAGCACGCCTCACATTCCAAATTGTGTGTGCTAACATTCTGTAAACTTCCAATGATTCCATGATGCGTCCCCGTTAAGCAACATTGACATACCACCTCTTCGATCCCCACACTCCAATTAACCTGGCTCGCACCCTATATACTGACATTCTCGTTGCAGCCATGGATAAGAAAGGTGTAGCCCCACTTCCATATGCACGCCTGATTACCTCCATTCTCAAAGATGCTGTCATTAAGGCTCCGCTAGACTGTACTCGCCTCCCTGGCCCCTTGGGACTGGTAACCCACACTCGGAGTGCCAAACAGTTGGCCATCATTCGGGCAAGGAATGGAAGTGATGACGAGGACGATGCTTCCTCGAGTACGGACGAGGAAGAAGAAGAAGAAGAAGCAGGTGCTGATGTGGAGATGGGAGATGTGGGTGTTGATGGAGAGTCGGCCGAAGAAGCAGATGACCCTGATTTCGAATGGGCAGGTAGCGACCTCACTAATAGAATGTCGGCCCTCAAGACGAGATTTAACAACTTTATGACCGACTACCGGCGCGATACAAGTATGATATTTCTTTTCCAAGCGGACTTGTACCGACACCAAGGGGATCCAAATGAGACATTGCCATCCTACTTTTATGACCCTGACGCGCCCAGCTCTTCCCACCCATCGCTCCAGTGAAGCTTTGTTGGTTTGTGACAGTTTTTAGTTGTTTGACGTAATCACATGGTTGTTTTCTCTTTGATGTATTGTACCACAGTCCTGCTATATAAAAATCTACATTTTTCTCCATTTCTTTGTTTTATTTATCGCACTTCTTATTTTGCCTTGTTTAGCTTTCGTCCTTTTTGCTTGAGGACAATGCAAAAGTCTAAGTTAGGGGGGTGACAAGTGCGAATTTCTAAAACTTCACAAATTTTTAAAAATGCCGAGAAATTTCAAAAAAATCATAAAATCTTGAAAAATCCAAAAATATTTTTGTTCAAAATAAATAAAAATTGGAATTCAAATTTTTGAAAAATATCATTAAAAGTTGGTTTAAAGTCTCAAGTTGTAAAATTCAAAATACACAAAGTCGAAATTGACCAAAGATGGAAATTGTACCAATATTGACGACTTAACGAATAAGTGTGGAGATTAACAACCCCGGTGAGATTCAAGCCTTTCATTTTTGTGAAAATTATAAATCAATCCGAGTTAATTGTTAAATCAAAGTTCTTTTCAGCGGTCTAAATAAGTCGTCGAGGATCTCAATCCTTTCATTTTGATCGGTTTTGATAAACATGTGTGATATTGCCTTAAAAAGCGTGATACAAATCTCTAAATTAAATTAATCTCAAGACGCATATGGTAGCGCAATTAGTATTTTGGACAATGAAGTAGGCCCTTGTTTGTCACCCAAAAATATTGGCCAAAAAAAGTAGCAAAAAATTATCCCTTTGATAACCCCATTGAGCCAAATAAAAAACCCGAAAAACCAAAAAAGCCCGGAATTGTGAAAATCGAATATTTATCGAATAAAGTCCGGAAAGTGCATAAAAAGGGGCAAGAGAAGAATATAAATGCTCAACAAAAATAGAAATAAAAGAAAAGAAGTGAAAAATAGAAAAAAAAAAATGAGCAATAGCCCGAAAAAAGATCTTAAATGACTTTTTAAATTCCAACCTTTCCTACAATTTTCATTTTACCCAATATACCTTAAAACCCGAAAAAGTCCAAACCGGGTTCAAATTGCGAAATTGGTTACCGCGTGGAGAGCTAAGGCACCAAAAGATAATAAAAAAGATTGAATCCCTGAATAAGAGGTAATGTTCCCATTTTAAAAACCGTATTCCGTTGATGAGATCCAATCACCATAAAATTTTCGCCTTTCTTCTTGTGTACGTGAACTTAGTTCCACTACATTTACTCTTATAATTCACATACACCGAGAGAATAGCCATAATCCGAGAGATTCGTTTGAGAGAGCATCCCATGAGCATTTGAATCAAAATGAATTTTCAGATAAGTAACGTAATGGTCAATCGGTGGAAATTCGCGGTTAAATTTATGGTTTCGCACACACGCACTATGATTTGAGACTCTTTAACATGACTTGATGATGATTATTTTCTGGAAAAGTTTGAATTATACAATTTTTGCCTATTTTGAGTTTCTTTGAGTCGAATTTTGTGGGTATATTCTCTGCAAACCCTCACGAGACACAACTCGTCCTACTAAGGTGACCTAGGGGTTTAAAGGCTTATTGCATATGCTAAATGCAATTGTTTGCCCATGAAAAAGGTATTATATCCCAATAAAATGATTTTCAAGAGTTGAGCCTTGCTAGAATTCTTTTACATAGCTCGGGACGCACAAAGTTCTAAGTTAGGGGGATTTGATTCGGCATAAATTCTTTAAATTTTTCCCTTTAATTTGGTGCGGGATTGAACCTCATATACGTAATGCTTGGGAGTACTAAATTCTGGGTCTAATTAATCATTTAAATTTACGATTAGTTTTATATCATCAATGCACTAGGGTTGGGGGATTGTATTCCTGTCCTATCTTTCTCATCATATAGTTCAAATTTTCAAATCATTCATCGTTAGTATTTTAGCTAATTTAGAAAAGTTTCATTTAATTCATACTTTAGTTCATTAGTTAAACATTTTCAAAATTTGCATATAGTTGTAGCCATTTCACTATCCAATCACCTTTTCTTTTTCCTTTAGAGTCAGAGGTAGGATTCCTTCGTCTGTCCAACGTCGTTACAACTCTGTTGTCCTATTTCCCTATAGATACGATCTCGACTTATCGGGTTTATTACTAATGCGACATGCTTGCACTTGATCCTAGAGAGAACGCACATTAGAGACACTTTCTGAGTCACGTCAGTTCCCTCTGAGTAAAACTGTTAAAGATCCTCCCCACGAGCTACCCCCTTATTTCCCAATGATCCCTACTGCCATGCCCAAACCCAAGATCGTTGCAACTCCCAAACAGCCTGCCCCTTCAACCGAAGCAGCTACTGGTGAAGGGCCTTCCTAGCCACCAGCCAAAAGAACTAGGAAGTCCAGGAGTGGGACTTCCTCAAAATCCAAGTCCAAGACTCATCCACAAACCCCTCTGGATGTACTACCCATCGCCTCCGTTCCCCCTCTCATGTCTGTAGAGGTAAGTGAAGAGCTGAGAAGGAAGGTTCAGGCTGAGGTGAAATGGATAAATGCTAAGTTTCAATGATGTGTTAGTGGTTTTCCTCCTTCTGTTTCCTTCCCTACCATCCTGGTTGATCCAACGGAACCACCGTCAAAGAGGAAGAAAAGTTCAAAGGTTCCTTGAAGTACTGGCGCTGCATGTGCGTGGAAGAAGACTTTGGGTACCAAGTCTCAGAGGAAATTAACTCCAGATGCACATCTCTCCCCAGCTCCCTCTGTTGCTTCTTTCTCTCCTCCTTCGCCAGTGGCTATATCCTCCCATTCTCCCACTGAATCCAAGGTATGTATGTGTTTTGTTTATTTTATTCACATTTTTTTCTAAGCGAAGCTGCATCTGTTTAACTCTTAATCACTTTGGTGCGGGAAGTTGGGGAAGAAAGACCCAGCCTTCCTGTGAGCCCTTTCGTGGGGGCACGTTTCGATTCCTCTCAGATTGATGTAACTCCTCCCCGTTCTCCCATGATCGGTCTTACCTACTCCCGTCGTTCGACCTCTCAACGTGCGAAGGATGTTGCTGTGGGGGTGATTCTGTTGAGTCTGAAGGCATCTCTTCTCAACCAGAGGCAACTCCCCTAGCCCCTTTCGAATTATCATCTCAGCACGAGGTCTTTCTGTCCATCGTTCCAGCTGCGTAAAGTGCCCATGAGGTAACATATTATACATTACTTATTAGGTCTCACGTCTTTTTTTTCCCATCCCCTTATTTTCGGTTTGGCTCGATAAACTTTGATATGTTGGGATGCCATAGGTTGAAATGGCATCTTTGTTAGCTAACATTCTTCTTCCCCCTGTGCTGACGAGACCACTAGCTGCAGTTTTCCTTTTTGGTGCCATAACTGAGGTAAGTAACACTTCGAGGTAATTCTCACTTCTTATGTACTTAATCCTCATGTCTAACACTTAGCTTTATGTTTGCATCTTTCTACAAGCCTTTCCCCACCCTCTTCTTTTGGTGGTCTGCATGCTGTTAAGGCCAAGGTTGATGCTTCTGCCAGCGTGGTGGTTCTTCTGTACCCACCCTTGTTGGGGCATCATTTAGAGGTCCATCGTCTTCTCCCAGTGAAACTCCTACGTTGGCCTTGGTACCTTTTGTTAGCGAGGGAGCTTTACCATCATACCCCGTAATTTTAATGACTTTTAAAATGGGTTATACTTTAAATTAATGGATTAATTGGATTTTATTATAAATTAATTCATTTGAGTTTTATCCGAATTGTGGATATTAAAAATGAATGATTCTATATATTACTTAAATATATTTAGGTAATATATGAATGGGATGTTATTGATATTGCAGTGAGTTATTAACTCAGTAATTTGAATTTTTAGTCGGACGCGGTATGGGATGTGTAAAGACTAATTTGTTAAATTAAAAAGGAAACTTATTTTTTATCAACCTTATAAACATTTTGAGTGCGTCATTGTATCCAGAAGGGTTGAAATAATCAGAAAAGTCTATTTGGATGTTGGTTTTGGGTCTCGGGTCAGTTGGAAATGAAAAGACAACCCAAAGGGAATTTTGGTCATTTTTACAAGGGAGATGAATAGTGATTTTGGATTTTGTGTTATTATAAGTATTTGGAGATTAGTTGTACGTGGGTTCATTCATCTCTTCTACACAATATTGAGATGTCATCTTCTTGAGAGAGTGAAAGGTTGCTTGGAAGAAGAGAAGTTTGCTTGGGAAGGAGGAGAACTAAAGACCAAAGGTCACTACAACCTACCACCACCGGAAGTGCCCGGAGAAGGGGAGAACCACCTTTGATATATAAGCCCAAAGGATCTCAACTTCATTAAATGCAAATGTTTGATAATTGCAATCTAAGTTTGTATATTGTCCATGTTAGGATAGTTATAAAAATGAGATTTTACATGTTTGGAAGATGAAAAAATAGAGTTGTTAATGGATTTTTGGAATCTGAAAATATATAGGAATCAAACTCATATTGTAGGTAGTTAATAATCCACGAAATATTCATCAATCTGTTGAAGAAATTCTGAAAATCATTGTTGTGTTCTTGAAGATATCATGTATATAATTTTCTGAAAAAAGAGGATAAAAATATGCTTTTAATTCAAACTCTTGATGATTCTAGGATGTTTAGAGCATTAGAAATCATTCACATATGTTGCTATATCATGTAGTAAGGTTTATAAGGAATTTGGGTAGTTAATATGAAGGTTTGAATGATCAAAAGTGATGAAACCCGTAGTAGAAGAAATGCAGAAAACTGGGCTGTTATCTGGGCGATCGATCGATCGACCCCCTGCCTTGAAGTTGTTTCTTTTTAATCTTTGTTCGTATTCCAAACCTTTTCTAAATATTTGGTGATTATTAATTGGATATAATGGGACTTAGGAAGGTTCAGTAAGCCCTGGTTAAGAATAGAATTGACTTTATTGGGATTTAATTGATTATAATTATTATAATTATAGAAATTTCGGTTGCTAGATTCATGTGTTGGATTCTAATTTGTATGCATGAGGATTAAGGATAGGTTTAGTAGGGGAGATTTAATATAACACCTGGGTAGCCTTAGGGTTACAATTTGAGCATCAAGGACTGAATTTAAGCTCATTATTGATTGTGCAAGGACTGAGTGTACTACAAGAGCTTAGTGGTATGGCTCCTGGATAGAGATGGGAGTTCAGACCACATTTGGTTGAAAGAGGGGATGAGGTTATCTCGGTTGCGTATTTGAAGTTGACGGACCTCCACGACCGACAAAGTTAAGTAGTAGTGTATTGGTGGGGTTCCTTGTTTGGATTTCGCTTTGCGAGATGCTCCGCGCATGAACCTTAACGACGCCGGGAGTGGAGAGATGTTATAGGATGCGAGGATGTTGATTGTGTTGATAAGTCATATAGTGTGAATGAAACACAATAGGCTATAAGACATGTGATGATGGTATTCAATCCTAGTTGATAGAAGATGTGTTTATAATAGAAACAATCGGTTTTAACCCGAATTAAGGGAGAGTTTAATTCGTAGTAATTCGGGAGATAAGACGAGGTGGACCAGTAGGATATTAGTGATTTTCTTTATGAATAAATATATTGAGAAAAAGCAATTTAAACCTTGGGTAATGAGTGAGACTCTGGGATAATAAAATTAAAGAAGCAAAGTCATAATATTTATACGTAGGATTTGAGAGATATATTGCTATGTATGGGAATTATCTTAGGGTAGTGTGAGTACCTTGATGATATTGTATTATAGGTAGATGATAATGCCTATTTGATTGATTGATGATTTATGTGTATGAGATATCTAGCTTACTTGCTATCGATGGGGAGGTTTGAGCGTGAGGGCAGTCATATCCTGATGAATCTGTGGGATTTCTTATTTGTCGCTCAAGAACATAGTTCTATGAAAGACTTATCGGGGAGTTGATAAGTCCTCTGACTATGGGAACGTAGGTATGTGCGTGACCCGTGGGTATGAGAATTATGTTCGCCTCCAATTGTTGTGTTGTTGTTTGTTGTTAGAGGAATCCCTACCGAACCTTTAGTCCCCTATTCAACGACCAGCGATATTGGGACGTGATAGCAGAGTAATGCATGCACTGTAGCTGTGTCTTAGAGTGTCGTATTATATATGTATATATATAATGAATTAAATGAATGAATGTATATAGTGATTAAATCAATCTACCGTGTGATAATTGTAGATAACGGTGAATAGAAAAGGAGAATGGAATTAAGTTAATGAATATTTATTGGAAAAGTTTAATTCATATTAATGGAAAACGTATATGAATGATTATGTTTTGTATGGTATGGGACATACGGGGTTATGATGTGGGATAGAATCATATTATGGAAACTAGTGAGGAGGAACCATTGACTAGGAGGTTAATAGGAAACGTTAAGTGTGCACTCTAGATGAGAGGTGGGAATAGCAAGTGAGAGTTGGATACTAACGTGTACATAATAAATGCTTTATTGCATTTGTTAAATATTTATTGTTTTCAAAATCATTTTACATCGGGCTCTGACCCGTTTTCTTGCATATTCTCTTTTCTATTGTACCTTATATATCAGGTGTCCAGCAACAGGGACGCCAGCCTTAATGGATTTTGACGAGCTATGGAGCAATGGAGTATTGCTTAGATGACTATCTTCACTTTATTCACAGTGTTCTTTTAGCTAGGGCATGTCGCCCAAAGGAATTCAGTCATCTCTTTCTATCTGAGTCAAATACTCTTGTACTCGTGTCATTTTAATACACTTACTATTGATGGGATTACTGTATTGGATTATTACCTGGGAATGTTTATTCCAAATGCATCTAAATTCTTTTGTGTTATCTGTTCGGTTATTAGTGTTGTAGAATAATATGTGTAGTGTTATTTGTAAACTAAAAATGGTTTTTGTTGAAATTAAAATTTGGAAAGTGTTTAACACTAGCTTAATTGGGTATTGGGTGAGTTGTAAATGTTTTCTATAGTGATGCTAAGAATGAGCCAACTGTATATTCTATTTTAATTTGGTATGGGACTGGCCACCCAGTATTTGATTAGGCAGGGTGTTACAGGTGGTATCAGAGCATCAGGTTCTAGTGTCCTTTAGGGTCTGTACGGCTTACTGTGTTTTCAGCTTAACGTTCTTTGATGTAGGGCCCAATGTTTAGGATTGTTGATTTCTTTGGTAAGATTTCGTATATATTAGTGAATCTTATTTGTATTCGGATGGGTTCGTATAAGAAGTATGGCAGATGAGGGCCATTGGACGGATAACAGAGATCGTACTTAGGAGGTTATAAAGTATGTTCGAGTATGATGACCATAGTCGAGGTCACCCCTATTTTGGAAAATTGAGGAGAGTCATTAGTAGAAGTTCTTAAAATGCGGGAATTGTGTGTGTTACCTAACGAAGGCAATATATTCAAAGGCTTGGGCATATAGTGGAGTGTGGTGAACTAGAACTGAAAATTTGGGGTAAAATTTTTCTTGACTCATCGGAGCGAAGTTATAATAGTAGGAGTCAATAACCACCACCCGCGAATGAGGGTATGTTTTCTATCTAAGAAATTATGAGGCGTATACTGATTTTTTTTAGCGATTAATATTGTATGGGCTAAAGGGTTGCTAAATTTAGCCTATAGCACTGTTATTTACGTAGACTCACTAAGGGGTTGTGGGACACCTATATTTTTCATGTCATCACGTGGGTCTGATTTTTATCACGGAATTACTTACTTTAGGCATGTCCCATCATGATGTGACTATCGGCGTGAATTGATTTGTGGTATATGAGAGCGTATAGCCAGCATCTTGTCTTTAATAAGAGAGTATATGAGTAGACTTTTATTTGAAAATGATAAAACCTGTAGAGAGGTTATAAACTATTGACTAAGGACCTGTGGAGTTTCAATGACCGACTACTTTAGCTAGTAGTGTATCGGGGGGGTCCTTGTTCGGATTTCGCTTGTTAGAAACCCCACGCATGAAACTAATAACCGTTGGGAGTCGAAATAAGTTAGGTCTTTAGGATATGAGTTTATAACCTTTGCGATAAATTAGAGTATTATGCCGGTAATCATATCCATATTATAATGAAAGTTGTACGATAGGGTGTATGGGCGCCCGGGATGGTTGGATTGTAGTAGTTTTCATAATTGTGAAACAGTAAGTAGTTGTGACTTCAGGATTTATTTGTTTAATAAGTGAGGATTGTTACTTTGTCACGAGGACAGTGTAGGGAAGATTGGGTAAAGTTTAAATTCGATTATGTTGAAACTATATGGTGAGACTTGGTGTAACGTCAATAAGGATTTTCGTTATTGTACTGTATGGGCGGTACGACATAGATTACTTGCGATGTGGGATTTATACTCAGATTTGACCTTACTAGTATGATTGATCTTTTCGAATTTTGGGACGAAATTCTGTTATAAGGGCGGAAGTATGTAATACCCCGTAATTTTAATGACTTTTAAAATGGGGTATACTTTAAATTAATGGAATTGAATTTTATTATAAATTAATTCATTTGGGTTTTATCCGAATTGTGGATATTAAAAATGAATGATTATGTATATTACTTAAAGATATTTAAGTAATATATGAATGGGATGGTATTGATATTGATGTGAGTTATTAATTAAGTAATTTGAATTTTTAGTCGGATGCGGTATGGGACGTGTCGAGACTAATTTATTAAATTAAAAAGAAAACTTATTTTTTATCAACCTTATAGTCATTTCGAGTGCGTCGTTGTATCCGAAAGGGTTGAAATAGTCAGGAAAGTCTATTTGGATGTTGGTTTTGGGTCTCGGGTCAGTTGGAAATGAAAGACAACCCAAAAGGGCATTTTGGTCATTTTTACAAGGGGTGAATAGTGATTTCAGATTTTGTCTTATTATAAGTATTTAGAGATTAGTTGTATGTGGGTTCATTCATCTCTTCTACACAATATTGAGAGGTCATCTTCTTGAGAGAGTTAAAGGTTGCTTGGAAGAAGAGAAGTTTTCTTGGGAAGGAGGAGAACTAAAGACGAAAGGTCGCCACCACCAACCACCATAGGAAGTGGCCGGAGAAGGGGAGAACCACCTGTGATATACAACCCCAAAGGATATGATCTTCATTAGAGGCAAGTGTTTGATAATTTCAATCTAAGTTTGTATATTGTCCATGTTTGGATAGTTATAAAAATAAGATTTTACATGTTTGGAAGATGAAAAGATAGAGTTGTTAATGGATTTCTGGAATCTGGAAATATATAGGAATCAAACTCATGTTGTAGGTAGTTAGTAATCCACGAATTATTCGTCAATCTATTGAAGAAATTCTGAAAATCATTGTTGTGTTCTTGAAGATATCATGTATATAATTTTCTGGAAAAAGAGGATAAACATATGATTTTAATTCAAACTCTTGATGATTCTAGGATGTTTAGAGCAATAAAAATCATTCACATATGTTGCTATATCATGTAGTAAGGTTTATAAGGAATTTTGGTAGTTAATATGAAGGTTTGAATGATCAAAAGTGATGAAACCCGTAGTAGAAGAAATGCAGAAAACTGGGCTGCTATCTGGGCGATCGATCGATCGACCCCCTGCCTTCGATTGACCCCCTGCCTTGAAGTTGTTTCTTTTTAATGCTTGTTCGTATTCCAAACCTTTTCTAAATCTTTGGTGATTATTAATTGGATATAATGGGACTTAGGAAGGTTCAGTAAGCCCTGGTTAAGAATTGAATTGATTTAATTGGGATTTAATTGATTAGAATTATTATAATTATAGAAATTTTGGTTGTTAGATTCATGTGTTGGATTCTAATTTGTATGCATGAGGATTAAGGATAGGTTTAATAGGGGAGATTTAATATAACACCTGGGTAGCCTTAGGGTTACAATTTGAGCATCAAGGACTGAATTTAAGCTCATTATTGATTGCACAAGGACTGAGTGTACTACAAGCGCTTAGTGGTATGGCTCCTGGATAGAGATGGGAGTTCAGACCACATTTGGTTGAAAGAGGGGATGAGGTTATCCCGGTTGCGTATTTGAAGTTGACGGACCTCCACGATCGACAAAGTTAAGTAGTAGTGTATTGGTGGGGTTCCTTATTTGGATTTCACTTTACGAGACGCTCCGCGCATGAACCTTAACGACGTCGGGAGTGGAGAGATGTTATAGGATGCGAAGATGTTGATTGTGTTGATAAGTCATATAGTGTGAATGAAACACTATAGACTATGAGCCATGTGATGATGGTATTCAATCCTAGTTGATAGAAGATGTGTTTATAAGAGATTAGAAACAATCGGTTTTAACCCTAATTAAGGGAGAGTTTAATTCGTAGTAATTCGGGAGATAAGATGAGGTGGACCAGTAGGATATTAGTGATTTTCTTACTGAATAAATATATTGAGAAAAAAACTATTTAAACCTTGGGTAATGAGTGAGACACTGGGATAATAAAATTAAAGAAGTAAAGTCGTAATATTTTAATACGTAGGATTTGAGAGATATAATGCTACGTATGGGAATTATCTAAGGGTAGTGTGAGTACCTTGTTGATATTGTATTATTGGTAGATGATAATGCCTATTTGATTGATTGATAATTTATGTGTATGACATACCTAGCTTACTTGTTATCGATGGGGAGGTTTGCGCGTGAGGGCAGTCATATTCTGATGAATCCATGAGATTTTTGATTTGTCGCTCAAGAACATAGGTTTATGAAAGACTTATCAGGGAGTTGATAAGTCCGCTGACTATTGGAACGTAGGTATGTGAGTGACCCGTGGGTATGAGAACTATGTTTGCCTCCAATTGTTGTGTTGTTATTTGTGGTTCGAGGAATCCTTACCGAACCTTTAGTCCCCTATTCGGCGACCAGCGATATTGGGACGTGATAGCAGAGTAATGCAGCACCGCAGCTGTGTCTCGGGGTGCCATATTATATATGTATATATATAATGAATTAAATGAATGAATGTATATAGTGATTAAATCACTCTATTGTGTGATAATTGTAGATAACGGTGAATATAAAAAGAGAATGGAATTCAGTTAATGAATATTTATTGGAAAAGTTTAATTCATATTAATGGGAAACGTATATGAATGATTATGTTACGTATGGTATGGGACATACGGGGTTATGATGTGGGATAGAATCATATTATGGAAACTAGTAAGGAGGAACCATTGACTAGGAGGTTAATAGGAAACGTTAAGTGTGCACTCTAGATGTGAGGTGAGAATAGCAAGTTTGAGTTGGATACTAACATGTACATAATAAATTCTTTATTGCACTTGTTAAATACTTACAGTTTTCAAAATCATTTTACATCGGGCTCTGACCCTTTTCTTTACATATTCTCTTTTCTGTTGTACCTTCTATATCAGGTGTCCAGCAATAGGGACGCCAACCTTAGCGGATTTTGACGAGCTATGGAGTTATGGAGTATTGCTTAGATGCTTATCTTCATTTTATTCACAGTGTTCTTTTAGCTAGAGCATGTCGCCCAAAGGAATTCAGTCATCTCTTTCTATCTGAGTCAAATACTCTTGTACTCGTGTCATTTTAATACATTTACTATTAATGGGATTACTGTATTGGATTATTACCTGGGAATGTTTATTCCAAATGCATCTAAATTCTTTTGTGTTATCTGTTGGGTTATTAATGTTGTAGAATAATATGTGTAGTGTTATTTTTAAACTAAAAATGGATTTTGTTGAAATTAAAATTTGGAAAGTTTTTAACACCAGCTTAATTGGGTATTGGGTGAGTTGTAAATGTTTTCGACAGTGATGCTAAGAATGAGCCAACTGTATATTCTGTTTTAATTTGGTATGGGACTTATCACCCGGTATTTAATCAGGCGGGGTGTTACATACCGACCATTGAGGCTTCTACAGTTGAGGATGTCGTTGAGGCCTTTGAGGAAATAAGCCTATCCCCAATGGTTCCTACCGTTATGGCCTTCACGGTGACTCCCATTCTTGCTCTCGCTATTGCCGAGGTACTTTGCTGGTTTCTCTGTATTTCTCAACCTTTCAAACTTCACCTATAACGGTGGCTTAACATTGAAAACACTTGTTAAGAACTCTACCTATATCGGTGAGTTAACAACGAAAACACTTGTTAAGATTTTTCATAAACTCCACCTATAACGGCGACTTAACAACGAAAATGCTTGTTTAGATTTTTCATAAACTCCACCTATAACGGTGACTTAATAAGGAAAACACTTGTTTAGATTTTTCATAAACTCCACCTATAACGGTGACTTAACAATGAAAATACCTGTTAAGATTTTTCATGAACTCCACCTATAATGGTAACTTAACAACGAAAAACACTTGTTAAGATTTTCCATAAACTTCACCTATAACGGTGACTTAATAACGAAAACACTTGTGAAGATTTTTCTTTTAACTCATTATTTCTTCTACCTGTTCTCAGGTTGCACGGGAGAATTCTCCACCAGTTCTTTTGCCCATCGCTTCACCCCATTGGGAACCCGTTATCTCAGAAGATTCTAGTCATAACGATCAAGGTTCAACGACTGGTGCTACTGCCGAGAGCGAATATGGTTGTGAGCTACCTCTGCCCGACTTAACTCCTCATGCCTTTTGTCCCATGGTCCTTCAGCGTTCCCCTCAAATGCCTGCTAGCCATCGCTTGTTAGTTCAGTAGCTTTCAAGCCACCATGCTAAGACTTTTATTGTAGATTACCTGCGTTCGAACATCCTCGTGATGAGCTATAGGCTTCAGGGCATGGCGACCGTTGTTGCTCATATCGTTAGCACTCCCACTTCAAATGTTACCAGAGCCATACTCAACCAATTCCTGGGCTATCCGAGGGAGTTGGGTCATGATGGTTTTCATTTTGACTGGCTTATTTCACACCTAAAAACTTTGAAGAGTCAGCGACTAGATAGTCAGAGGGAGCTGCTGTAGAAACATCAGGAGGATCATCGGGCTGAGGAAGCTAAGTTGGCTGAGTTAGCACCTCTGCTTGAAGCTGTTAATAAGGAGGTAGAAGATGTCGAAAAATCTCTGCGTCTAGTGAAGCTGAAATGAGAGAAAATCCTCATCAAACGTACACAAGCGCAAACGAGATTGGAGGTTTCTATAAATGCTTAATAGTCTTGCCTAACAGCTTCTTCGGGACTTCCTAGAGATTTTTTCGCTGCTCCAAATATGTGGTTCCTCTAAGGTCAATGAATTGTTATAAACATTTCCTTTTCTTCTTCGTATGTAATTCTTGGGCAATAGATCCCAATTTGGTAATGCCCCAAAGTTTATGAATGAATGAAAAACATGTATGTTTTCCCCTGCAATTTCCTTGTTCTACAACTGTTTGTGTATATTATGAAGTTCTATAATTCTTTCATCTCCACTCGAGTTATAATAAAAAGAACTAGTATATTCATAACAACAGCTAGATACATCAGTGGTCCAAACTTAATTGCGTACACATGATTGACTTTTAATCATTTATTGTTAATCTTGAATGGATTATCTTCCTCTATTTTAAAAATTAAGCAATATCTTGAATCGTGAGCTTTTTTTATAATGAAAGGTCCCTCCCAGTTCGCTGTAAACTTAGGTAGAGGAAGCCCCCTGATGTGCTTAACTGCTGCCTTTAAAATGAGGTCTCCTTCCATGAACTTCCTTGGTCTCAGTAAGTTATCATATGCCTTGGAGAGCTGCTTTATATACATTTGAAAGTGTTGCATCATGTTATCTTTGTGCTAATCCAACACTTCTAATTGCACATGTCTATTCTGAGGGAGCATGCTACTTCGTAAGGCATATCGAGCAAAGGGAACTTCTAACTCTATCAGAAGAATTGCCTCAGCCCCGTAAATAAGAGAGAATGGAGTATACCCCGTGGGCTTCTTCTTGGTTGTTCGATAGGCCCACAACACAGCTGGTATCTTGTCATCCCATGATCCTGGAAAATACTCCACTATTTTAGCCAAAATATTAATTTGGGTCTTGTTAGTTGCCTCAGCTTGACCATTGCCCTTAGGGTATGCCACCGTTGAAGTATGATGAATAATGGAGTACTTGTGTATGAGCATCGTTACCTCTGAATTGACAAAGGGGTTCTGTTATCTGAGAGGATAACCATTGGAATCCTAAAATGGCAAATAATGTATTCTCTGATGAAGTTGCTCACCACCCCCGTTGTTGCCCTTCTTAATGGTATCGCTTCGGCCCACTTTGTAAAGCACTCCATTGCTACTAGTATCCATATCTTCTCCCTCGAAGAAGGATGTATTTCCCCTACCAGGTCGAACGCCCAAGTATGAAAAGGATAAGGCGTTACCAGGGCGTGTAGGTCCACCGATGGGGCATGGATCATATTTCCATAAATTTGACAAGCCTTGCACTTTCGAACGAACTCAAGAGAGTCTTTCTCCATTGTTAGCCAATAATACCCCAACGTCATCAACTGGTCATACAACTTGGACCCTCCTATATGTGAGCTGGATTATGTGCCTATTTGAGGACTTCAACTGCTTCCTCTTTCATGATGCAATGGCCTGTTGAAGTACCCCCTTCGATAACGCTGCCCCTTCTAAACGTAGAACCTTGGGGCCCTTCGCTTAAGTCCCATCGCATCAATCTTCTCTATTGGGAAAACTCCATCTTTAATGAAGTCAATATGAGGTTGCCTCCAATTTGATTGAGTTTCAATGAAATGACATTCAACTCCCTCGAATAATAACTGGAACTTAGCGCACTTTCGTTGTACCTCTGCTGCGTCCTGCTTCATTCTAGGACAGAAATAACCCTCCCTTTGAATTATT
Organism: Sambucus nigra; assembly: GCA_949130495.1. Taxonomy (NCBI): domain Eukaryota; kingdom Viridiplantae; phylum Streptophyta; class Magnoliopsida; order Dipsacales; family Adoxaceae; genus Sambucus; species Sambucus nigra. The sequence goes on from OX422209.1 coordinate 421,654,914, forward strand.
CTGTAAGGAGTTATCTCAGTTGTTTCGCAGTGTTCTTCATGTGTTTTCTTCAACTTCCGCTCTGCCTCTTCTGAGCCGATGCATCTTGATAACCATCCCCCTGCATTTCTGTAGTAAAGATTTCCCCGGTTTGTAAAGTATTGGGCTAGTTCCCTCAGCTCCATCGTTCCTTAGCCAGATTCCAGTTGCTTTTTATTCTATCCCCTCTAGTCATCATCCTCCTCCATCGGCAGAATTGACTGTACCACCGAAGGAGTTATTCTTCGTTGAATCACGACTGTAGTTGTATCATTCCTCGTGACCATTTTTGGGCAGTGGTGCCATAGGCGTCTGGATATGGGTTCATCGTTCGGGGATGTCTCTTAATCTTGGTCCGATGGAACTAGCTGAGAAGCCTCTGAATGATTATTCAGTATGGTGCGAGGCTCAGGTGTTTCAACGCATATTCTCCATTCACTTGTTGAACCACCAAGTTTGAATCACCTTTGATACAAAGTTAACGAATCCCCCTTCGAAGGGCCTCCAGCAACCCCAGCACCAACGCTTCATACTCTGCTTCATTGTTAAAACAAAGGAAATCTAATTTATAGGAAAGACAAATCTCCTCCATTCCTTTTGAAAGAATAACCCCTGCCCCTCTTTTATTTTCTGCCGAAGATCCATCGAACTGCATCGTCCATTCTTCATCACTTGCATCCAAGTAATTGACATGCAAGTCGTCTCCTGGAATACTTTCTTTAGGTGGCTCAAACGTCCCAGAGGAGAAGATTGCCAATAAGTCAGCGTACACCTGGCTCTTGATCGCATGAGGGACCACACAATTTAAGTCATATTCTGAGAGGCTGAGGAACCACCTAGCTGCCCTACCATTCAATATAGTTCTTTCCAGCAAATACTTAATAGGATCACATCTGGTTACAATATAAATTGTAAAAGATAGCATATAATGTCTAAGTTTTTGCGCTACAAAGACTAAGGCTAAACAATACCTTTTCAAGCTACTATATCTTACCTCTGGCCCAAGTATAATTCTACGGAGGTAGTAGACTGGCCGTTCTTGTCCGTTTATCTCTTGTTCCAGCAAAGCTCCAATGAACCTCGTGGTGGATGTGAGATATAGCTTCAACGGTATTCCTTCCTTTGGGGGAACCATAGTCTGTGGTGAAACAAGCAGTTTTTTCAATCCAGTGAGGGACTCCTAGTGAACCTCCTCTCACTTGAATTTGGTGTTCTTTCGCAAAAGCTGCATCAACAGGTGCGTCATTTTGGCCAATCCTGGCACAAATCTCCTAAGGTAAGAAACTTTACCCAGGAAACTCTTCAGTTCATTTGTCATTCTTAGATTGGGCATCTCCAAGATCGTTCGCTGTTTGTCTTGGTCCATCTGTACTCCCTGCCGATCAATCACAAAACCCCAAAACTTTCCACTAGTTACTCCACAGACGCATTTTAATGGGATCATCTTTAGTTTATACTTTCTGCATCGAGCAAACACCTTCCTCAAATCACTTAGATGGGACTCCTCCTTCTTCGACTTGATGACCAAATCATCCACATAAAATTCCACAAAATTGTGTAAGAGGTCATAGAAGATGGCCATCATTATTCTTTGATAAGTAGCCCTACCATTTTTGAGTCCAAACGGCATTACTTTGTACATGAAGTTGCCCAATGTGGTTCTAAATGTCGTTTTCTCTGCATTCATAGGGTCCATTTTGATCTGGTTGTACCCTACATACCCATCTATAAAGTTGTACATCTCATGACCAACCGTTGCATCTATCATGCTATCGATGAAGGGTAAAGGGAACTCATCCTTGGGGCAAGCCTTATTCAAATCTCTGAAATTCACACAGATCCTTATTTGATTTTTGCCGTTTTTACCCACTAGAATAATGCTAGACAACCAAAGTGGGTGTTGTATCGGGTTTTATGAACCCTGTCGTCAATAAGCGTTGGACATCTTCCTAGATCTTTAAGTTTAGCTTAGGCTTGTACGTTCTCGTTGCTTATTTTACCGGAATGACTGAATGCATCACGTTCAACTTGTGGCAGCTCACTTCCTCATCCAGCCCTTCCATCTCTGTGTACTTCCACTCAAAAATATCTGTGAACTCTCGAATCAACTCAACCAAGGCCTCTCGTTTCCCTTTACTGAGATCTCTCGAGATAAAAATAGGCCTTCGATCCTCCCCTTCTTTCGTCAGGTTCAACTGCTCCAACTTTTGTGTCCGTGGCTTCAGTTGATCTGCCATGTAATTTGGTTCTTCGGAGACTTCTGCCACAAATTCATGTATGTTGGAGTTATCTATCACCATTCATTGTCCCCGTTGATCCATCAGAAAGCACTCATATATCGGGTCAGACTCATTATCAGTTTCTTCGGCCGCCCGTTCACACCATTATAATCGATAAACCACCTTTTTTTTTGGTAACTACCTTTTTGCACTGTCTATTGGTAGTCGCCACTACCTTCCTTTTCTTCTCTCTAAAAGCCTCAGCAACTCTTCCTCTTGAAAATCGACTCAGCACGCTTTTTCGTTGAACCTCATGCTCTATTAGGTCTATTCGTGGCCTTATTCTGTCTTTGAGCTTCTTCGAAATGTTTTGGGGTCGAGGGACTACCTGATGGGCTTCTTTGGCCATCGCTGCTTTGCTGCTCACAACCTTTTTATTCTGCTCATTCAAAGGCCCCATCCTTTCTCCGATCGAGGGAACCCACGCTCCTTCCATTCTTCTCATTAGGACCCGAACATCCTCATATAATTCTGTGTAAAATGCTGCATCTACTAGGTGATCTTCTTCGACAGTGAAGGGCCTCTTCATAGCCCTAATGGTCAGCTTCGTTCCCTTGATATTCGCTTTGGCGCATTGGTGATACGTCGAAGGAACTAGCCCTTGGTTATGCATCCACACTCTTCCTATTAGCAGATGGTAGGAAGTTTCACTATCTATTACGTGGAACTTGATATGGGAACTCAGATTTCCCATCATAATATTAACATTCACGTACCCAATGGACTTGGAAGACTGGTTGTCATATCCTGAAATCACCAAAGGCATGGGGACTAACCTTTCCTCTGGAATATTAGCTGCGTGGAAAGAGTTGATTGACATGATATTGATGGAAGCTCCCCCATCCATAATAGCCCTTGAAAAGCTAACCCCGTTGATGCTGGCAGTCACATATAATGGTCTATTATGAGGAAACCTTATAGCCCTATCTGCGTCGCTGAAAGTTATCTCTAACAGAAACCTCTTTACCAAGCTGGCCATGGGTCCCTTCCATCTCAGCGAAGGGACTTTGTTCTTCCTCGTAATGTTAAGGATTGTCTGGATTATTTCCAATCTACTCTCCTTTGGTATCCCTACTTGGTCAAAGAACCAGGTAAACTTTGGAGATCTTAAAACTCCACGATATTCTCTGAGTTGGTTTGATTCCTCACCTTAAACGTTGTATACGTCCTCCACGTTTTTAGCGCTTGCTTCATTGTAAGCTAGCACTATATTAGCCATTCCCTTAGTACAATCTTCCAAAGCTTCTTCAAACTCCTCCTGCTTCGTCGTTAGATTTATTTCCTCTCTCTTTGCCTCATCGTCATAGGCCACCACCAGATTAGCCCCATGCGCTGGGAGTGGGTTGTTGTTAACGTTCTGTAAAGGGATTTGCAACGTTCTTGCCTTCACATACTTGTCGATGATTCTTCTTAGCGTGAAACAACTCTGCATTGTATGTTGGATCTTTCGATGAATCTGGAAATATTTGGGATTCGCCCTTGTTGCAGCGTTAAGTTCCCCAACGGAAATGCCTTTTGGTTCATAAACCGTTCCTCCTTGGACCATTGTGTTGTAACAGCTGACAGTCTCCTCTACTGTACAAGGAAACGGGGGAAGGTCTTCCCTGTCTCTCCCGAGCTTCCTCTTGTTGTCCCTCTTCTCCACCTTGCCCTCATTTGTTCCTTCGGTGTATCCCACCCGTGGGGGCTGAGACCTTCCTCCCACGGGTTGTATCGATTGCGTGAACATCATGGGCACCACCATTGGATTTGGTCGTACTACCAACGAGATATTCCTTGCTGCTTTTAGGAACGCGACAAAACCCCTCACGTGTCTTATTAATAAGATGATAGATGTACTCATGAAGCAGTCCCTTTGCGCGGATCTGCAGTAACTTGGACTCTTTGGCCTCCTCCTCACATCAAGGGAACTTTCCCCGAACCTTCGAATGTAAGCCACCATTTCCTCCCCGGGTCGTTGCTTCTCCCTCCCCAGTTGGGTCAAAGTAAACTCATCTTCCGCCAGAAAGAACTTCTGGATGAACAAAATGTGCATCTCCTCCCATGTGGAAACACTCTTGGGAGCTAAGTGAGAATACCAAGTGTATGCTTTATCGGTTAAGGATTTAGAAAATTCCCTCAACCTGAGTTTCTTGTTATTGCAATGCATCCCCAAGTGTTCAACGAAGCGTTTAATATGTTCCTTCGGGTTTCCACCCTTTCCTGTGTATTTACAAAAAATAGGAGGGATATAGTCTTTTGGGTAGGGCTCATTGTTGTATTCCTGGGGGTAGGGCGTCCAAAAGTCATCATAAACTGAAGCCACCTCGTCTGCAGATTGCGAGGAGGCTTGCTTGAATTTCAGCATCTCTTTCTGCATCTCCCTCCTCATCTCTTCCATGGGCGATGCCATTTAAGCGATGACTAATGGGACTATAAGATGCGTGCCCGTTGCAACTGGAGAAATCATCACCGTTGGAGCCGTTGATACTCCTAGGGTTCCCATCGTTGGATTTACAACGGAGGGTGTGCTGGCTAGAACTGTTCCAGTTAAGTCTGCACTTGGTGGGGCCGTTGGGCTGCCCCTGGTGTCACGAAGGAGTTGGCTTAAAATCCTCCTAACACCGTTGAAGCTACGGGAGTTTTCAAAAGCTCATAGAATTTATTCACACGGAGTGCCACTTGGGTTGGTCCCAACCCGACGCTCGTTGAAGCCTGTGCCACTGCTGGGACACCTGTCACCGCTTGGATTGGAGGTACCTCTAGTCGAGGGGATCCATCCCATGAAGCCTCCAGCTCTCTCACTGCATGTTCTTCATTGTGTTGAATGTCATCAAAGTTAAGCCTTCGATTAACGTTATCCTACGCCATACTCCTTGCTTAGAAGAATGCCTCCCCAACATAGTCGCCAAATGTAAGAGGGTAGTTTATATTGGATGGAGGTGTAACCCCTTTTTAGTACAGTAATGATAAGTTAAACAACAACACTATTGATTAACCACGGGACAAACAAGCACGACTTAATGAAGATATACTCAATTTGAACTCACAAATCTCTCGTGTATAACTCATAAGGTAGTAATGAACTTAGGAGCAACTTTGCCTAGAGGGAGAGAGAAAATGAGCACCCTTGATACACCTTGGCAGACAGCCAAACACCCTCACCGCCCTCAATGATCTCTGTCAAATATTAAAGCTTCGTAATAAATGACAATGACGGGTGAGTAAACTCTCTGGTTCGTAATAAATCTTTCTAGTAATAACTTCTGAATTCTCAACAAGAACATGATCTTTCCCCAGAGGTGGTTGGGATCCTTAAATATCCCCCCACACTACCCCCGAGGTGACTCAGTTAATAATGCTTATGAAAGACATCCCTCATACTTTATGTCACCAGCATTAAATACCTAATGCACTAGTTATCTCCACGTCATAAGCATTAAATGCCAAGACATGCCTTTTGCCTAACCATTGTGTGTCAGGGGGCTATCATCATAGAGGTGGCTTACTAACTGTCCGACAACCCCAAATATCACAGTGGTTTACTTAAGTGTAGGTCTGACATTGCCTAGCTGGTTAGTGACATTAGATAAAGTGGATGTGACATTAAGTAGAGGGTTGCTTGGCTCACAACTCAACGCCCAATGGAACTCAAGGATGCTCCCCTCGAGGTTCCACGGTTAGGGTTCTTCGGTGTTTTATCAGGTGTATCTAAGATGGTCAGGACAATCCACAATGGTGACTCACTTATCAATCCTCCAAACCAAGTCCCTCTGAAGTTCCCACGACGAGATCGTTCGATAGAGTATGAAAGCTCTCCCAGGCCCTGCCAAGCCTAATCTCTCGCGAGTACCGTTCGACCTCTCACAAAATCATTATACTCATTACATCTTTACAATCTTTATAGCTCATAGTCGATATAACACAAGGTACAACAAGACTAAATTAATCAACAGGACTAAAGGACAAGCTCTCTTGGTCAGCTCCTTCGCTGGAAGGTCCCTCTGGGCTACCACGCTGAGTTGCCATGCTGCCTTAACCCCAGACATTGTTGTAAATGGGGGGATTATCCCTAATCTCAGGATTACCTTCAAGCCCCCTCTACACTTTACACTTCGTTTAACACTGATAAGGACGAATTAGAGTTGAAATGGTTTTGGACTCTAATTAAGCATCTTACTCAAATGAATATGTTAGTCGTTCACGCGAGATGCATTGCCGTTTAAACGACATGTAGTCTCGTTCGAACGACATGCAATGTCGCTTGAACGACCAGTCGCCTTAAGTCCCCTATCTGAGGCATGTTTCTGTTCTTATTTCGAAGTGCGTGCATAACGAATTTCAATTTACAAACAATACGTTTTTCTACAATAGTTTTCAAAGGTTTACAAATCAAAACACATCCTTAGATTTTTCAAAAGATCCGAGTATCATTGGTATATGTGCTATGATCTTTTTTGCACCAAGAAGAAGGTTTCAATTGAAGAACAATTGTTGATTTTGCGTTGAAGATTCAGTGGAGTCCGGTTTCAACATCGTAGACGTTACAAGTCATATCGGTGGACACCGAGACATACGTGGACGCGTGTGTTGTGGACAAGTATCATGGATGAAGGTTACTTTTTGCGTGGTCACTATGAGAGGAGTGGTTGAAGATCAGAGAGCGTCAAGTCTCGTGGGTGGATCGAGTCGTTGAGTTAGACTATCGTTTGTCTTAGTAAAATCATATTCATAGTGATTGTTTGGCTTGGTCCGTGCAAGATTTTTCCCATTTGTGATTTTCCTCGTACATCCGGCGTTGTGAGTGTAATTTACTTTATTTTACTTGCTTTAGTCACTAGATGGATGTTTAAGATTAATCAAAGATAAAATTTGGTTAAGTTAGAATTTTTTCACAACTCGGTTCGTATTAAAAAGTTGGAAAACGATTTTTCGCAAAAATAAGAATTCGTTTTGTCATCCTTAAAACACTTTTCGCATAAGAAATTAAAAGGGACCATCACCATATTTTAATTTGAACCAAGTTCCTACATATATTATATTGTCTCCTACATATATTATATTATTGTTGGCACCGGATTTCATCTCTACCCAAAAGGAGAAAATTTTCCTACGGAGGAGTCCATTCGTTGTTTTGCGATGTACATACGAAGAAAGGCTTCATGTGTAGTTGAGCCCCATCGATGGATTCCGAGACTGCGATTGATTCCGGAGTTTCAATTAGGCGGAGTGGATTTGTTGACTCAGCCGTTCGAGATTTTTTTCGTGACTTTTCCTCGTACCGATTTTGTGTTGTGAATGTTATTTCAACTTGTAAAAACACCCAGATACATGCTTAGAACTAAAAAGATAAAATTTGATCAAAATCACAGCAATGGTGTAATTTTAATGCTAATTATATTTGAATAATTTTAATTTAATTTAATTTAAATTGATATAATTAATTTGACAAAATACATACTTAATTAAATTTATTTGACATAATTTTAACTTGAATTGAATTAATTTTATTTAAGTGAAAATTTAATTATTTATTTAATCTAATTTAATTTCACTTTAATTTTAAAGTGAATTAAAATATTTCGAGAACAATCACCCCCATTCATATTGGTATAAAAGGGCTTTTTTTGGTTTGGCTAAACAATATAGAAAAAATGGAGAAAAATATTCTACCTATTGATATACTTGATAAATAAGAACAAATTAATGTTCTACTCTTAAGTGCCTAATATATTTTTTTATTTATTTCACCTTATTTTTTTATTTTCTAAGTAAGAATAAGTTGAGAAGGAATATTTTTTAGTGTTTTGTAACTTGAGAAACTATTTTTAACAAATTTAAAAAGCTGAAAGAAGGTAAAATTAAAAAAACCGTCCGAGTCTACCTTTGAAATCTGTACACGAGTCTAAATTTAGTAAACACCGATTAACATTTTTTTAAGAAATATGCACCGAGTCTAAATTGAATAAATTTATGTGTATTAATATCCTTTAATAAGATAAGATAATAAGAGATTACTAAATTTTTTTACCTTAATTTAATAGGGGATATCAAATGAGGGTATCAGAGTATTACCTAAATTTAGCAAACATCAATTAACATTATTTTTGTTAAAGGTCAAGATAAACTGAAAACAATAGTAACGAAAGATAATACCTTTTTCTTTTGTTGATACAAATGATAATACCAAATGCTTACAAGTTCGTCCACTAGATAATTACATACATACACGTTACCATAAAACTAATAACACTAATAACATAGAAGTACTAACCACAACCATTATAACTAATAACACTAAGAGACCATACATACAGATCAAAAACAAAAAGACTACTGCTTTAATATCCATAATCAGACGGTAGTGAACCGCAGATAGTCCTTCTTGGAGGGAAGGTCAGCAGTCTTGTAACCTTGGGGAAACATCTCCTTAGCTTCCTCGTTTGAAACGCTCGGTGCAATAACCACAGGCTCTCCCGGTTTCCAGTTCACCGGAGTGGCCACCTTATGCTTCGCTGCCTTCTGCAGTGAATCCAGCACCCTCACCACTTCGTCCATGTTCCTCCCAGTGCTCGCCGGGTACAAAAAGCTCAACTTAATCTACAACCACCCACCACAAAATAATCAACTTACCAATGAAATTAATGAACACGAAATTATTTAATTTAGTGGATGAGAGATTAACCTTCTTATCGGGGCCCACGATATGAAGAGCACGAGATGGAACCTGTCTTCCCGAGGAATCTTTCTCATCTGGATCCACCATGTTTAGTTGTTTGATGATCTCTCCGTTTGGGTCTGCAATGATCGGGTATGTCACCTTGTGCCCTGCCTGCATGCAATGCCAGTACATGTACACACTAAATCAAAAGCCACAGCAGTATTCATCTATAAATCACACACGTTTTATATAAAAGAGTCTCACGTTATAGGCTTCAATATCCTTGATCCATTCCTTGTGAGACTGAATATCATCGCAAGACAAGCCCAAAAGTTTAGCACCTCTCTCACAAAACTCATCAGCATAGACAGCCATGGCACCGAGTTCGGTGGTACAAACAGGAGTGAAGTCACCTGCATGCAATCACCAAGTATAAATTAACAAGACAAAAACAAACTAAAGAATATATTTCAGAGTAAAATGAATTAAAAGAAGCCGATTTTTTAACCTGGGTGGGAGAAAAGAATAGTGTAGTTATCGGCGACATAGTCATGGAGGTTCATTTTGCCGTGGGTTGTTTCAACTTCGAGGTTGGGAATGGGGTCTCCAATTGTGAGGCCTGGCATTCTGAACAACTTACAAAATTTATCGAAAGCAAAACGTTTCTCCTCTCTATTTTGTGGGGTTTCGGGAATGGGGAATGGGAGAGGTTTGGGGGATTATAAATGGTGGGGTGTGTTAATGCATGAAGGGAACGTGGCTGGTTATCGTGGCTAGTGGATTTGCAGTTAGCGTGCAGGTGACACCGTCGAGTCCCTAATCTTATTCCACGTGTGACCATGCTCAACTGTACCATGCAGATCCAAACAATAAAATTATGTTTACTCTTTTTTTCCCCCTTTTCTCTACCTTTTACATTAAAATGCTGTACTCTATTATTATGAATTTAGATTTGGTCAGGGCGTAGAGTATAACTTTTTACTATCTTATCTTATTATAAAATACACAATAAAAGTACAAAATAAGACTTCATATAGCTTTGCTCAAATCCAAACGAATTTTTTTATTTTGGCTCCTTCGAAAACGATTTTAAAAAAAAGTGAAGCAAAAGAAGTAACGTTTAGATTGACAACTTAATTTTAAATTATGAAAATGAAATTGAAAGATTAATATTAATCATATAAAATTTAAATGAATTTTTTAATTTCAATTTTAAATCTTTAAATTAGATTGTCAAGTGAGTCTTAAAGAAAAAGCAAAAATCACTTTCTTTTATGCATTTGGTGGTAAAAAATTTCTTGCAAGAAAATAAAAAATTCTTCACGGCTCCGTTTGTTTCACGGAAAAAGAAAAGGAAAATGACCGGAAAATGATTTTCTTGTACAGTTTTGCTGTTTGGTTTACCAGAAAATGGTGGGACCCATGGGAAATTAACTTTCTCACAGGAATTACTTTCCCGGATATTACGTCCGACCAAAACCCACGGAAAATGAATCACGGGAAAATACATCTGACCAAAACCATTCTAAAACCCATTCATATTCATTCTCACTTCCCACGAAATCCTCCTAAAACACCTGAGCTAATCTTTGAAAAATTCATTGATTTTTTTAGGTGGTTCCACGAAATCACTAAGAATCACACAAATAAAGGATGAACCGATTGCTATATAAAGAGTACAAACCTCAATCACTTCTCAACACTCGATCTGACAAAAAAAATTGTAAGTAAAGAATAATTTTATATTGTATATATATACTTACTTGAAACGTTTTTTTTTTTGGAATGAGCTGAAATGTCATAACGTCTTCTACTAATTTTGCAGTGACGAAGGAACTCATTTGATCAAACTCAGGAGAAACCCGAAAGTAAAGGTAAGCATTTATTTATATCACTAGCTCCAAATATTAGCTGTTATGTGCGTATCATTTGGTGTATATATTAGCTATTTAGCTGTGTATCCAACTGTAAAGGTCTAACCTCATGTATGAAGTCATCCTCTTTCTATCCCTTTCTTTTCAAAGTTGATTTTGTGGTCTACTTTTTATGATTAAAAAAACAAATGGAGACTAGCTCACCTATATATGTTGTTATGTTTTGTACGAAATGATGAGTATTACATGTACAGTTTTGTGACATAGCACAGTGACATAGCTCACCACTTTTTATGAATTGGATAAGTAACATATGTTTTGTAAGAAATGATGTTTAGAAAAAACAGTTTTTTATTTCTTAAAAATAATTTCTTCTAAAAACAGTTCTTTATAAAAAAAAATTGAAAAATAGTATGTTAAACAATTAATCGCACAAATGTTTGAAAATATTTTTTTTAAATAGCACAGATTTTTTGATAAAAAATAATTAGTCTAATAATGTAAAAAAAATTTGAAATAAAAAATATTTTTTTAAATAAAGGCAGTTTGTTGGCGTGGACTCATATTCATTAAATGATATGGGTCCGCGCCAGTGGCACTAACACGTGATCTTAGAAAGTTATTATTATATAAAAAAATTATTTTTTATTATAAAAATCTATACTACTTAAAAAAAACTTTAATTTATGTATTACTTTAACAAACACCCTTTTTTTTTAATAAAATAATATTGTAACATTATTAATTCCCTTAAATATTAAATTGGTAGATGGCTTCACCGGAAGATTCTGATGATGAAATGGAAGTTGCGTGTATCACTGTGGCTAGTGTTGTTGCTTTATTAACAAGTGGGAAAAGTTATTTGGAGTATCTGGACAAAGATCCACCTCGCAATAAATATTTAACAGATAGACAATTTAGTGAAGATGTAATAAAGTCCGATGAGCATTGTTATAATTTGTTAAGGATGAACGTGGAAGCATTTGATAGATTAGTATATATTCTGAAGGGGACGGGTAGGTTACATGATACAATACATCTGAAAGTTGCGGAACAAGTAGCTATATTTCTCCACACCATTGCACACAGTGAGAAGAACCGCGCTTTAAAGTGTTATTTTAGACGTTCAGGAGAAACCATTAGTCGTTATTTTAATGAGGTTTTGTACGCTATTATCTCATTACATGACGATTTTATCAAACCACCTGGAGAAGAAATACCAGAAGAAATACGAGATAACCTAAGGTTTATGCTGTATTTTAAGGTAATTTTACGACTATATTTACATTCATAAGCTACTCAGAATGTCATTTATAAAAAACAAGATATTTATTATTTTCTATTATATGTTAGGATTGCGTGGGTGCGATTGATGGAACACTCATTCCTGCTAAAGTATCAAATGATGTCATAACACGATTTCGTGATCGAAAACGTTGTTCATCACAGAGTGTTTTCGTTGCTTGTCCGTTTGATCTAAAAGTGACATATGTCATATCGGGTTGGGAAGGATCGGCTTCTGATTCTAGGATATTAGACTGTGAGCTCACAAGAAATCATAAAATTACTTGTCCTTCAGGTAATTTGCATTATCACGTTCTTCCCTAAATAACCAATATGTTCCATTGTTAATTTTTGTTCTTAAATTAATTGTAGGAAAATATTATCTTGCGGATGCGGGGTTTCCACTAATGAAACACTTTATTACACCATTTCGTAGTACACGGTATCATTTGAACGAATTTAAAGGACGTACTACAACCACTGCTAAGGAGCTTTTTAATCATAGGCACTCGTCACTACGAAATGCAATTGAGCACACATTTGGAGTAATAAAAAAATGTTTTGTCATCTTACGAGAGGAACCAATGTTCCCCTGGACAACCCAAACTGATTTAGTGATTGCTTGTTGCATCATTCATAACCATATCCGAGGAGTAATGATCCATGATTCTTTTATAGATGATGTGGATAGGGAATTGGAACAACAAACGCCCCCAAGCAATGCAGAAAATCTTTCGAGGAATGAGGATGGTAGAGCAGGAAAGATACTTAGGGCTACTATAATGAATAATATGTGGCAAGATTATAATGGCCATCGTTAGTACGGTGTTAACTGTAATTTTATTTCTAATTATTTTAATATCTTTTGTATTCCTGTTCTTTTAAGTTAACTTGATATTTTGTAGTTGATTTATGCATCTTTTATAACATTTGTTAAAATTAACATTTATGAACGCAATATATTATAGAAATATGGGACAATTTGAGGAACCTACTCCAATTGGGAAAGAAAAGAAGAGAAACACCACATGGACTCCCGAAATGGATCATTGTCTCATTGAAGCGCTTCTTATTCAATGTAACGAAGGAAACAAAATAGACAAGGAGTTTAAGGAGGTAGCATATGTGGCCGCTGCTAATGCATTAAAATCAGCTTTTCAAATTGACATTAACAAAGATAATGTTATCAATCGTATGAAAACAATCAAGAAAGGTTATAGAGGTATTGAACAAATGCTTAGCCAAAGTGGTTTTACTTTTAACTATTCAACCAAAAAGGTCGAGTGCAGTGATGAAGTGTGGGAGACTTATGTTAAGGCAATTTTGTGGCTATGTTTTATTATTACTTATTAAATTTATTTAAAAATATACATAACTTGCAATTCATTTTATAGGCACATCCAAAGGTGAAGAATTTGAGGTACAAACGTATAGAAATGCTTGAGGAATTGGGGATCGTTTGTGGGAATGATGGAGCAACTGGTGAATGGTGTCGAGGGGGGGCAGATATTAATGTTAGATGCACGGCTGAGGATAATTATAATAGCCAATCTGATGCACCTGTAGATGACACGAATCTTAATGACGTCGAGGACACAATTGGTGCTGGAAATAATACTCAAACAAATGACTTTGGAGATCCAATTGCTCGGAGTAGTCGAGAAAACTCATCAGGACGATCAACAACTAGAAAACATGTTCGTCACTCTAAAAATGTTGACGCATATTGTGACACCCCGCCTAATTAATCCCGGGTGATCAGTCCTAAATCAAGTTAGTACAGGTTTCTCATTTGGTCCATTCTTAGCATCACTGTCGTTTTCTTAAAATTACTAACCACCTAAGTGAGAAAAATAGACTGGTGCCAGTTTTTTATCTTTCATTAATTAAACAAAACCCATGCGGAAAATAAAACAATACAGCAATCACAGATAACTGAAATAATCATCCACAAATAGTAACGATTAACCGAATAAACCATTGGTCCAAAATAAATCCCTAAAGACAAGAATGAACTCCCAACAAGTCTAATACAAATAAGTGGAATGTGAGCGACATGCTCGAATAACAAATAATGAATGTCTACATTATGAATGAAAGAAGGAGGCGTCTATCAAATGTCCCGCAACATCCACATATGCTGCAGCAACGGATTTCCTGGAATCGAGTCAAGTCTGGCGTCCCTGTGGCTGGACACCTAAAAGGTTTTTAAAAAGTTTTTATAGCAAGGGTTAGTACCCAAAACATTTGAAAACATTTAACAAATGATTAACTTGCAGTAAATATAAATATGCATGCTCTTCATATTTTTAGTAAATATCGCACTCTCTTGAGGACTTCCTTACCCTTCCTCTAATGTGCCCTATTAACGCTTTAATTAAATTACCTAGTTATACAACTCATGACTAGATAATTAACAAAGTTCCTTTATACCCACCCTACTCTAACTGAGTATGTAGTGATTATAATTTATAAGTTATTTGCAACATCACTTAACTAAATTCTTTCCCTTTTTATTTTCATATAACTTCTACACTTGTTATACATGTATAATGACTCACTTGTCATTAGTAACCCGTATATAATTAATTGTTTAATTATATACTTATGATCACATTTCAGCATTCACAATCATACTGTAAAATATATAATAGCTTGCAACCTCCCGAGCAAAATACTCCCGGAATGTAAATTCTATAAAGTGCTAACCCACTAGGTAAAAATCACATAGCCTAGTTATCCCAAGTCAGAATTCTCACCAACTTGATAAAAATAAATAACTGGAGGCGGTCATATTCCTTCCCTGAAAGTGAGTTGTCCCTCACCCATATAACGGACGTTATGACCTTGGGAATATACTCACCCTACTCCTCAAGCTAGGGGATTCATCCACTACGCGCAACCTCCCCCTATAGCACTATAGTACAAAATATCTAATCACTGATATTAATTTAGCACACCATATATATATATACTAACGCCTCCGTATATATAAATATAAAAGTCCCGGCTATACCGTTCACTAAAATCCGTAACATAAGCCTATTAATATTATTAAGAGTTTATGGTCCAACTCTAAGTATTAATTACATTGCACTTTAATTAATTTAGTTATTGATGGTGTCGCCCCCACCATAAATTTGGACTTACTCCCGTAGCCCAAAATAAATTTACCCGAGTCACCATTCCCGACTCTAATTTATTAGCCTCAAACCCTAATTAATTTATCTACAATTAACTAGATTCAACTTATGTATTTAATTTCTCCATAATTAATTACATAGGGGTTTTTATATAAATTTTTCCTCTTATATAACAAACCGGCGAAACTGCCAGATTCTGGCGACAGTCGATCGATCGACCCCAGACCGTCGATCGATCGATCGTACAGGTCTGCGTCTTCCTCGCAGAAGCAGGGCAGCCATGGACGGAGTTCCTCAAACCCTAACTTCTTCTAACATGAGTTTAAAGCCTTCTTATCACCAGAGTATATTAAAATCCTTATTAGGATTACACAGAAAGCCTACAACAATCATTAATTCGTCCATAAACAACTGATTCATAGATTTGGGGAAAAATCCATTTCTTTTCTTAAACACATATTACTCCGAATTTCTTCATCTAATTCGTTCTGGTTTAACTGAATATCATCCGAACAAGTATACCTCAGTAATCCAAAATCAGATATGTCATAACTCCTCATAAATTTTGGCCAAAACAGATTCATGTTTTCTTTTTGAATTATCAAAACCCCATGTTTATACCATGAACCCCAAAACGGATTTTTAATTCATAACAGCACACAAATATGAATTTGAAAAAAAAACAGATTTAATGCTAATTGCAAGTTATTCACTTGCCTTAGGTTTCGTAGTGTCTGAATTTGTGATGGATTCCAAGGTTGAAGATGACCTTGTTGGTATTTTGAGATCCCCAAAATGGCTTGGCTGCTGCTAGGGTTTCCTAACCCTTAAGTTCCTTTATTTAATTAAGCTCAGCCATCCTCAATTTTCCTTTTATTAAGTTAATAATTCAATTCCCGTTTTTTGACTAATGGGTCAAGCCCAAGTGACCAAAATGTCCCCGAGTGGGCCCGACTATGTCTAAAAACGTCCCGTGACCCGTTTACTACCCCCGGTACACTTTTCCGACTATCTCGGCCCATCCGGACTCAACTGTACACTCAGAATTTGCATCCGAATTAATTTATAAAAATACTTATCCCCCACCCAATATAGTCTATACCGACTTCCGGATGTGATAAGTACATACCTCGTCATTAATACTCGAGACGACGTAATTACATTATTACTATTCACTTAGTAATTAAGTTTTTCCTAAATATTAACCATTCAATCCCAGATTAATATTTATATATATTTCTTATCCTAATTAATTCATTAAATTACAACACACTAGTAATTTAGAATTTCCGAATTAATTAAATTTTAAATGTACCAAAAATACGGGGTGTTACATACTCCCTCCCTTATAAAGGAATTTCGTCCCCGAAATTAGATTGTACCTGCGTTGAAAAGCTCTGGATATTGTTCCCGCATATCCTCCTCTCGCTCCCAGGTAGACTCTTCAACATTGTGATGACCCCACTGTACTCTAACCAATGGAACAACCTTGGATCGTAATTTCCGCTCACTATGATCCAGAATAGCTACTGGCCTCTCCTCATACGAGATGTCTGGCTGTAAGTCGATCTCCTCGAGTGGAATGTGCCAAAAGGCTCTCTCGCTCCTTCGATATTTCTTCAGCGATGCCACATGGAATACATCGTGTATCCGCTGAAGATGTTCTGGTAACCCAAGCTTATACGCCACCGGTCCCACCCTCTCAATAATAGGGAAAGGTCCTACGTATCGCGGTGCTAACTTACCTTTCTTGCCGAACCTCATTACCCCTTTCATTGGGGATACCCGGACTAAAACCTGGTCCCCAACTTCTAGCTCCACATGTCTTCGAGAAGCATCAGCATAACTTTTTTGCCTGTCCTGAGCTATCCGAATTCTTCCTCGAATCAACTCTATCTTGGAAGATGTCTCCTGAACAATCTCCGGCCCCAAGAGTTTGTTGTCCCCCACCTCTAACCAACAAACGGGTGAACGGCTAGGTCTCCCATACAATGCCTCAAACGGTGCCATGCCAATCGTGAATTGGTAAGAGTTGTTATACGCAAACTCTACCAAAGGGAGATATTTCTCCCATCCTCCCCCGAAGTCCAAAATGCACATTCTGAGCATGTCTTCTAGCATCTGGTTAACTCTCTCAGTCTGTCCGTCCGTCTGTGGGTGATACGCTGTACTCAAGCGCAACTCCGTGCCCATTGCCTCCTGAAAGCTCTGCCAAAAGTGGGCGACAAAGATTTTGTCTCGGTCGGATACAATATTTATAGGCACTCCATGCATCTTAACAATCTCTGCTATGAATAGCTGTGCATAACGCATAGTCTCGAAGTCTGTGCGTACCGACAAAAAGTGGGCCACCTTAGTCAACCGATCCACAATAACCCATATGGAGTCGTGACCCCTCTACGATACAGGTAACCCTGTGATGAAGTCCATGGAGATGCTCTCCCACTTCCACACGGGAATTTCTAACGGGTGTAGCATCCCTGATGGTCTCTGGTGGTCAACTTTCACAAGCTGACACGTGGCACATTTCGAAACAAACTCCGCTATGTCCCGTTTCATTCCTGCCCACCAATACTGCCTCCTCATATCTTGGTACATTTTATCCCCACCGGGGTGTACCGCAAATTTCGAACCATGGGATTCTGTCATAACAGCGTACCTCAAATCCTCATCCTCTGGCACCATTAACCTCCCATTAAAGCGTAGGCCTCCTTCTGAGCTAATCGAGTAACCCTCTGCTCCCTCAGCTAACAACTGACCCACCCTATCCCGGCAAACCTGATCCTCAGCCTGAGCCTTCACAACTCGCATAATGATCTCGGGTGTGATGGATAAAGCTGACATGCAAGCCCTGGCTACGTCATCCTCATATTGAAGCTCTCTCCACTTCGCTTTCCCATACCTCTGCTATCTCCCCAGTCGGCCTTCGGCTCAATGCGTCTGCTACCACATTGGCCTTACGAGGATGATACTGAATATCAAATTGGTAGTCCTTCACGAATTCTAGCCACCGTCTCTGCCTCATATTCAGATCCTTCTGCGTGAAGAGATACTGAAGGGACTTGTGATCCGTGAATAGAGTAAACTTCTCTCCTAGAAGATAATGCCTCCATATCCTCAAAGAAAAAACGACTGCTGCCAACTCTAGGTCGTGAGTGGGGTAATTCCTCTCGTGGGGCTTTAGCTTCCTGGAAGCATAAGCGATAGCCCTCTCCTCCTGCTGGAGCACACCCCCAAGACCCCATAAGGATGCGTCTGTGTAAACCCGATACTCTAGCCCTCCCTTTGGCAATGCCATCACGGGTGCAGATGTCAACTTGTCCTTTAGCTCGTCGAACGCTAATTGACAACTATCATCCCACTTGAAAGGTACCCCTTTTCGAGTCAGATTCGTCAGCGGTCCTGCAATTTTGGAGAATCCCTGAATGAATCGCCTGTAGTAACCGGCCAAACCCAGAAAACTGCGCACCTCGGTCGGTGTCGTGGGCTGTCCCCACTCCCTTACCGCTGACACCTTATCCGGATCCACTGCAATACCCTGATCTGACACAACGTGACCAAGGAACTGTACCTCCCGTAGCCAAAATCCACACTTCCCAAATTTGGCATAGAGCTGATGATCCCTCAATATTTGTAAAACCATGCGCAGATGCTCTGCGTGCTCCTCCTCGGTACGCGAGTAGATTAGGATGTCATCAATGAACACGATGACAAACTGATCTAGGTACTCCCTGAAAACCCTATTCATGAGGTCCATGAACGCTGTCGGTGCATTGGTGAGCCCGAAAGTCATCACCCTGAACTCATACGATCCATACCGCGACAAGAAAGCGGTTTTAGGAACATCCTCCTCTCGGATACGCAGTTGATGATACCCTGACCTCAAGTCGACTTTGGAGAAGTAAGACGCCCCTCTCAATTGGTCAAATAAATCATCAATCCGAGGCAACGGATACTTATTCCGTATCGTTACCTTGTTCAGCTCCCTATAATCCACGCACAAGCGGAGTGAACCATCTCGCTTCTTCACAAACAACACCGGCGCACCCCACGGCGATGTACTCCGCCGAATAAAACCCTGACCCAGTAGTTGCTGAATCTGCTCCCTCAATTCCCTCATCTCTGAAGGGGCCATTCGGTAAGGTGCCCGAGCAATCGGTCTCGTCCCTGGTGCCAAATCAATAACAAATTCGATTTCTCTGCTGGGCAGTAATCTTGGTATCTCCTGGAATACATCCTCAAAGTCCCTCACTACAGGAATAGAGTCTAAAGGAACCACCATTTCCTGTGAGGTTTCCTCCTCAATGTAATATAGATGAGTGGTCGAGCCTCCCTCTGGGCGAGGCATCGCCACAACAAACAGCTCTTGTCCCGGAATGGCAAAAATAATGCTCCCACCGAAGCAATCAATCATGGCTCTATAGTCAGCGAGCCAATCCATACCGATAATCACATCGTGGACATGCATATCTAATACTAACATGTCCGCAGGTAATGTCAAACCACCAATCTCCACCCCCACTCCCCGACATATAAAGAATATAAGCGACCCATTCCCCAAACGTGAGTCGACACACGTAACAGTGCTCTCCGCGGTGGCTAACAGCCCTAAAGCCTTCGCGAAATGTGTAGCTATAAAGCAATGTGTAGCCCCCGTATCAAACAATACCCGACCCATAGTGCCATGGATAGAAAACGTACCCTCGATCGCGGGCGGCGCCTGCTGTGCTGGGGGATTAGGAACATCCCGAACGTTATACACACGTCCGTAGTGCATCTGCCCCTGCTGCTGTGGGGCGGGTGGGGCTGGTGCTGCTGGCGGCATCTGACCCTGTTGCCCCTGCTGGGCACCCTGCTGCTGGCCTCTGCCCCTCTGCGGGCACTCCCTCTTGAAGTGTCCTGGTTGGCCACAGGAGAAACAGCGTTTATGGTCGTCACCCTGCCGTTGGCCTTGCTGGCCCTGACGTTGCTGGCCCGGTTGGCCTCCCCCGTTGTTCCCTTGGCCCTGACAGCCCTGAGGAACCTGTTGTTGCTGATTAGGACCTGGTTGCCCCTGCCTGAACCCCTGTCCTCCCGGTCGGAACCCACCAGGCTTAAACTTCTTAGCCTGATTCCCTTGCTGAATGATAACCTGTTGCTGTGTGCCACTTGCCTCACTACTAGTAACCGCCTTGCCCTGCTGGCTCGGCTCACCTGCCTTCTTGTTCCCCTTAGCATGGAAACGATGATCTTGGCAATGTACAAGTGCGGCATTAACGACATCCGTATAAGTCACTAATGCCGGGTTTCCAATCAAGTGCTGCCTGATTCTCCAAGCTAGACCATCCATGAACTTGGACTTCTTCCGCTCCTCATCGCTCACCTCGTTTGGCACAAGGTTTGCCAAACGGGTGAACTCCTCCTCATATTCCGCTACTGACCTGTCACCCTGTACCAACTCGCTGAATTTCTTTCTCATCTCAGACTCCACTGCTGGAGGGAAGTACTTGCGGTCAAACCGCACCCAAAATTCAGAAATCGGCATCAAATCCCGCTCCTCAGCTGTGGTTACGGATTCCCACCACTGTAAGGCTGCCCCTGACAGACGAAAAGTAGCCAGCATTTGTTTCTGCACCTCTGTACCCTCTAACATGCGCAGATGGCGCTGAATGTTCTTCTTCCAGTCACAAGCCTCGACCACATTGGTGCTACCTCGAAACTCAGGTGGGTGACCCTTCTGAAAGGTCTCCCTCACTTGCTGCCAAGATGGTGGCCCCACTGGAGCCTGAACTGCTGGAGCCAATGGAGGTGGTGCCTGGGGCTGTGGAAAATGAGCTGCCATAGCTCGCATCGCTCTCCACCGCTTGGGCCACTATCACTGCCACCTGAGTGGTAGAAATCAACTCGGGCGGGGGTGGTGGTGGCGGTACCTGTGGCTCCTGGCGAGCCTCACTCACCTCATCTCTAGCCTCAGCCCTTTCTGCTCTCTGTCTCTTTGGCGGCATCTGAAATAGATTGAATTGTATAAGTACACAATTTATACAAAAACTAATAGCAGGAATACGATATCTCACAAGCGAAAAATATAATCAACAGTCCTAATAATAGGGCTCTATAGCAACCGAACGGTACACTGAAACGTAGAAAGCCGCACAGATCCTAAGGACACTAGAACCTGATACTCTGATACCATCTGTGACACCCCGCCTAATTAATACCGGGTGATCAGTCCTAAATCAAATTAGAATAGGTTTCTCATTTGGTCCATTCTTAGCATCACTGTCGTTTTATTAAAATTACTAACCACCTAAGTGAGAAAAATAGACTGGTGCCAGTTTTTTATCTTTCATTAATTAAACAAAACCCATGCGGAAAATAAAACAATACAGCAATCACAGATAACTGAAATAATCATCCACAAATAGTAACAATTAACCGAATAAACCATTGGTCCAAAATAAATCCCTAAAGACAAGAATGAACTCCCAACAAGTCTAATACAAATAAGTGGAATGTGAGCGACATGCTCGAATAACAAATAATGAATGTCTACATTATGAATGAAAGAAGGAGGCGTCTATCAAATGTCCCGCAACATCCACATATGCTGCAGCAACGGATTTCCTGGAATCGAGTCAAGTCTGGCGTCCCTGTGGCTGGACACCTAAAAGGTTTTTAAAAAGTTTTTATAGCAAGGGTTAGTACCCAAAACATTTGAAAACATTTAACAAATGATTAACTTGCAGTAAATATAAATATGCATGCTCTTCATATTTTTAGTAAATATCGCACTCTCTTGAGGACTTCCTTACCCTTCCTCTAATGTGCCCTATTAACGCTTTAATTAAATTACCTAGTTATACAACTCATGACTAGATAATTAACAAAGTTCCTTTATACCCACCCTACTCTAACTGAGTATGTAGTGATTATAATTTATAAGTTATTTGCAACATCACTTAACTAAATTCTTTCCCTTTTTATTTTCATATAACTTCTACACTTGTTATACATGTATAATGACTCACTTTTCATTAATAACCCGTATATAATTAATTGTTTAATTATATACTTATGATAACATTTTAGCATTCACAATCATACTGTAAAATATATAATAGCTTGCAACCTCCCGAGCAAAATACTCCCGGAATGTAAATTCTATAAAGTGCTAACCCACTAGGTAAAAATCACATAGCCTAGTTATCCCAAGTCAGAATTCTCACCAACTTGATAAAAATAAATAACTGGAGGCGGTCATATTCCTTCCCTGAAAGTGAGTTGTCCCTCACCCATATAACGGACGCTATGACCTTGGGAATATACTCACCCTACTCATCAAGCTAGGGGATTCATCCACTACGCGTAACCTCCCCCTATAGCACTATAGTACAAAATATCTAATCACTGATATTAATTTAGCACACCATATATATATATATATACTAACGCCTCCGTATATATAAATATAAAAGTCCCGGCTATACCGTTCACTAAAATCCGTAACATAAGCCTATTAATATTATTAAGAGTTTATGGTCCAACTCTAAGTATTAATTACATTGCACTTTAATTAATTTAGTTATTGATGGTGTCGCCCCCACCATAAATTTGGACTTACTCCCGTAGCCCAAAATAAATTTACCCGAGTCACCATTCCCGACTCTAATTTATTAGCCTCAAACCCTAATTAATTTATCTACAATTAATTAGATTCAACTTATGTATTTAATTTCTCCATAATTAATTAAATAGGGGTTTTTATATAAATTTTTCCTCTTATATAACAAACCGGCGAAACTGCCAGATTTTGGCGACAGTCGATCGATCGACCCCAGACCGTCGATCGATCGATCGTACAGGTCTGCGTCTTCCTCGCAGAAGCAGGGCAGCCATGGACGGAGTTCCTCAAACCCTAACTTCTTCTAACATGAGTTTAAAGCCTTCTTATCACCAGAGTATATTAAAATCCTTATTAGGATTACACAGAAAGCCTACAACAATCATTAATTCGTCCATAAACAACTGATTCATAGATTTGGGGAAAAGTCCATTTCTTTTCTTAAACACATATTACTCCGAATTTCTTCATCTAATTCGTTCTGGTTTAACTGAATATCATCCGAACAAGTATACCTCAGTAATCCAAAATCAGATATGTCATAACTCCTCATAAATTTTGGCCAAAACAGATTCATGTTTTCTTTTTGAATTATCAAAACCCCATGTTTATACCATGAACCCCAAAACGGATTTTTAATTCATAACAGCACACAAATATGAATTTGAAAAAAAAACAGATTTAATGCTAATTGCAAGTTATTCACTTGCCTTAGGTTTCGTAGTGTCTGAATTTGTGATGGATTCCAAGGTTGAAGATGACCTTGTTGGTATTTTGAGATCCCCAAAATGACTTGGCTGCTGCTAGGGTTTCCTAACCCTTAAGTTCCTCTATTTAATTAAGCTCAGCCATCCTCAATTTTCCTTTTATTAAGTTAATAATTCAATTCCCGTTTTTTGACTAATGGGTCAAGCCCAAGTGACCAAAATGTCCCCGAGTGGGCCCGACTATGTCTAAAAACGTCCCGTGACCCGTTTACTACCCCCGGGTACACTTTTCCGACTATCTTGGCCCATCCGGACTCAACTGTACACTCAGAATTTGCATCCGAATTAATTTATAAAAATACTTATCCCCCACCCAATATAGTCTATACCGACTTCCGGATGTGATAAGTACATACCTCGTCATTAATACTCGAGACGACGTAATTACATTATTACTATTCACTTAGTAATTAAGTTTTCCCTAAATATTAACCATTCAATTCGAGATTAATAGTTATATATATTTCTTATCCTAATTAATTCATTAAATTACAACACACTAGTAATTTAGAATTTTCGAATTAATTAAATTTTAAATGTACCAAAAATACGGGGTGTTACACATATTTTGAGACTATGAATTTAGTGGCTTCAAGCATTAAACAAATGGCAGATGCAATGGAACGAAAAAGTGAACTTGAAGTCAAAAAAACAAAATTAGAGGAACGTACAGCTACAACAGACCCATCTACATTGTTACAGACACTACAAGACCTTGAAGTATTGAGACAAGAAGATATTTATGTTTCTTTTGAAGGTCTTCTAGCAAATGAAATCAAGGTCAAGGCATTCATGGCATATCCTCCACACATGCGAATTACTTTTCTACAGAGGCATTATGGTGTTGGATCTTCTGGATTTGGTGCTTATAGTTCTAGTAGCGATTTTGAGTTCTTTGATAATTAATTAGTTTGTCGAGTTCTTTAATTTATTTATGTTAAGATGCTTATTATTTCATTTTAAATAATTTGTTGAGTGGATTTAAACATCGATTTTAATATATAATTTATTACTTTGCTAATTATGTGTGGTGTGTTGGAAATTATTTATTTAATTAAAAATATGAAACTTTCATGCAATTTTCCTGTGACTTTCATGACAACCAAACGAACAATTCTTTAATTTTCCTGCAGGAAACTGTTATCAACCAAACACACACAGGAAAATGATTTTCCTTTTCTTTTACTTCACTTCACTTCACTTTTCTCGGGAATCATTTTTCCGCTTAACTTTCCTAACAAACAAACGGAGCCCACTTGTTTGTGAGGAATATTACAAGAAAGTTAAAAAAAAATATGTCCAAATAAATAATATTAAACTCACTCAAAATATTGAAAAAAATAGTAAATTGCATCACTAAAAAAGACTCTTTTGATAATTAATCACAAAATTTAAAGATAAGCCAATTCATCATTAATAGAAAAAAAATTTAAAAAAAAACATGACATGCTTACATTATTGCTATAATACTAAGTAACGTGGATTAAATTATTTTCATTTCAAATAAAAACTAATTTGGTCAAACTAGTATAATCATTTAAGAATATCACTTTATATTACATATTACTATCTCATTTGTAACAAAAAAAAAAGTTTTTGACAAGTGGTTATATAAAGTTGCATTTTATAGTAGCAAACTAAAAAGTAAAAGATATAAAGGAACTAAAGCATGTCAACAATTGGAAACCATGCCTTACTAACTGTCTTACTCTGCCTCTTACTCTACACAAAATGCCCCTTCTCTCATTCACCCCTCACTAATATTTAACCTTCTTTTCTAAACCGTACAAAGGTCTTGGTTGTTTTTGGCTAAGCCATTTTTTTGAGCTTCTGATTTCTTCGAATTCTCTATAATTCGAAAATGGATATCACCGTCTATATGTAGGTTAGCTAGCTATTGAAATTTTAAGGGATGTACATAGGGTTTAAAGGGTTGAGATTTTCCCACAACGTAAAATCCGAGACTTTTGGTCGGACAAGTTTTGCGAGAAAATATTCACCCCAAGAAAGTTACTTTCTGATGGGTTCCACAGTGTCCTGCAAACCAAACGATTAAAAATCAGAAGGAAAATTATTTCCCCATCATTTCCCTCACTTTTAATGTCATCCAAATGAATCATTTATTTTTTTAAGAGAAATTAAATGAACTAGGTGTAAACTTCCCCCATGCGTGGACCAAAAATTTTTGTTAAATCATTTTATATGATATGAATTAAAAAAAAAAGAAATTAAGAAGTAGAACATAAAAATCAAAATTACAAAATTTATGTCTTGGTCACATTAAATAAAAAAAAATCTCACTCATTATATACTTTAAACACCTATAAAAAAATATATATTTAACTCAAATAAAAAATTAAATTACCTGCAAATTTACTCGTAAAATATAATTGGAATTTTTAGTGCAGATGTTAAAATTTAGAGAATATGAGATGAACTATTTCTGAAATTTTTCATGATGTGGAATTTCAAGTCTTCACCAATTCAACATTTTTGGTCTCACGTAAATCACAATGAAATTCCTCTATCAATATGATATATCCTTCCACCAATTTAATTTGTTGAATTACCTTTCTTGCCCGCTTATGACCTTTTTTTCTCGAATTCATGTACAAATTGTTGACCACAATAAATCGATTAAGAGTTAAACAACACATAAAAAGAGCAAGAAAGTTACAACTATACTTTCTAAATTTCAGGGAGGGGGAAGGTAATATAGCAATAGATGCTGCGTAATCTTGTTGCTTGAAATTTTTAAGGTACATTTGTTTATATAAAACTGTAAACTGATGTGTTAATTCACATTTCAAAGGTTTTTCCACCTCTTTGCCATTAAGAGCAAATAGGAGGAAAAAATAAATAACTCCTTGTATTCGTGCTTACGTCATTTTTTCGTGTCTATGGCGCAATCCAACTTTTTACTTGATATCTGTTGCATATTGTGATGTTCACAATTATAATGAACAACACATATGGAGATGTCATATAAACAAAAGAAATGAAGCATAGAGCACTTATACAACAAATACACTTTAACAACTTAACCTTAAAAAAATTATTTACACATGATTAAGCCACACAAATAATCTGCTATTAATCACAAAATGTACTCAATATTTTCTATCCTATACACGTAATAAATATATGCCAACACAACAATGTTTGGTTAAAAAAATATATATTAGCACAAAATAAACAAATTCTCATCATATAATGTAAATAAAATAACGCAATGCATCAACCTTAGTCTGTCTCTGGCTATGGTTGTTTGGGTATGAAGAATCATCTCTTTAATGGTCCAACAAACCATCACAACTTCGAAGGCTTATCCTAAAATTTGAAAACCAAAGATAACATAAAATTATAATAGTAAAGACATAAGTACCAAACCAAAATATAGGAGGATCCAAATAATGTGAGAGATGAATATTCAAGTTTAAAGCAACTCACAAATGACAATTATTTTAGAAGAAAAATATAACAACGAATTATAGAGGGGTGTTTCAATATAACAATTGCAAATCCACCTAAAATAGTGAGGCTTTCGCATCAATGTGTCTTTTGAGAGAGTGTCAACGAACTCATGAATTCTTTACACCACCTATACAAACCAAATGAATCTGTTGCATAAAAGAGTCACTATAACATCAAGGGTAACTATATTATAGCTTAGTCATCTTGTTTCCATCGAGGAAACATAACAATCTAGGAAAAGTCAGTCACATCTTTTAAAATGCCAAAAATTACAGTTTGGTATTTTCGCCTTTACATTTGAAATCCAGTTTATTAAAAAATAATAGGAGAAGAAAAAGGTAACAATAATTATAAACTGTAAAACAAAATTGCAATTTCTTTTACAATAATTAAAAAAAATCAAAACACACCTGACAAAGGTTGCATAGACAAAAAATTATTAAAGATAAACTAACAACCTTACACTTCATAACAAATTTAATATTCCATATTAGGGAAAAAATGTAAAATAAACAATCATTCCCAAGAAATATAAACCCAAAGAGTCAAAATTTAATAGAATGCTCACTTAGGCATTTTGTCAAATATCTGGCACTATTAATGAACTTTATCATACACGAAGATACCCGTTAATAACTTTCTATATTAACATTTTGTCAAACACCAAAATACTAAAAAGTTTGGCTTATCAGATTACAAAGTTTAAGAACATATTAATTTTTTTATTAACTACAATTGCTAGATGGTGAGAAGGGATATGGAAAAAATCGCCCAGCTTTGCTGGTCCCAAGTATGTTAAGAGGAAACTTTTTAAAAATGCAATTCCAAAAAAATAAGATTATCAAAATCCAAAATTACACATGTTCCAAAAGCAGCGAGAACCCAAATAATAATTAAAATTGAAAAAAATATTTGAATCCAACGAAATAAAAGGAAAAACACATTGTTTTAGAGCTTCCTAAACATAAAGGATTTTTTATATAGAGATAGATATAAAAAAGAGTATATCTGATTATGTGGAATTGATTTGGTACTAAATAGCCCCCCAAATATCTAATAAAGATAAACATCGAAATATATAGAGGAGTAATTGTGAGAGATCTAAGAGCCTGAATTTAAACGACAAACCGAATCTAAACTTGAAGCTAAGAATCACTACACTAAAAATTCACCTTGTCACGGACAAAGACCGTGACAAGTGTGGGGGTGACAAAGGTATTTGTCATGAAATTGTCACGGTCAAAGTCCGTGACAAGAACTTATCATGGACTTTGGCCGTGACAAGCCCGTAAAACAAAAAAAATTATCACGGACTTTGATCGTGACAAGTCTATGACAAAGTGTAACACCACGTAATTTTTAATGATTTTTATATGGAGATTAATTAAATTAAAATGGGAAATTAATTCGGATTAAAATAAATATTAATTAGCGTGATAAGGGTTGATATTTATTTGTAGGAATTATATTGAGTATTACTTAGTGAATGAGTAATAAATTAGTAAGAATGCATTATGGTTGTCGTGAGTGAGAAATACGACAATTATAGTAATTTAGTCAGATGCGCGTGTCAGTCATGTCGAGGCTTAGGACTTAAATTTATGAGATAAAATATAATTTAATTATAGGGCATCCAAATGGTCAATTCAAGTGCATCAGTATGTCCAGAAAGATCGAAATAGTCAGAAAGTGTACTCGGGAATTTGGAATGAATCCTGAAGGGGTATTTTGGTCTTTTGGATTTTTTGGGAAAAAACCTATGAATTTTAGAAGTTTTTATCATCAGTTATGTTAAGGGGGTTAGGGTTAGAAGTTACCAAAATACAATACAGAGAGGCAATTAGAGGAGGAAGATAAGAGTTCCCACACCCTTTTTGCATCACCATCACCACTACCACTACCACTGAAAATTAGATCGGGAGGAGAGGAAGTCAATCCCAACACCTTTAGTAGAGAATCAGACATACTATTCCAGGAAAGTGTTTATCTTGCATATTTCTAAAATCTTATAATGCCTATGTAGTGTAGGATTGGTATTTTGATGATAAATTGATGTTCTCGGGGTTTTGAGGGTTAAAATCCATGAATTGGAATAAGATTGCATGTAGAATGGACCTATGTATTGTGGTTAACATGAAATCAAATGTGATTGAACTAAAAACATGAAATTATTTTGGGGTTTTGATGAATATAGAGGAAGAACACGAAAAATATAGAGTTTTGATTAATTGAAGGTTATAATCAGTTCTTAGATAGAATTCTTGATGTTTTGATGATATAATTGTGTTGAAAATCATCCATATACATCTATGTAATATTTCATAATGTTGATTAAGAAATTGGTGAAGAATTATTGGGTTTTGAGTAATGAAAATTGGACAAAACACAATTGCGTAAGAGAAGAAGAACAACTGACAGTTTTCGAATCGATTAGGCCCAAGGGCGAATCGATTCAGAAAGAGAATCATTTCGAACTTTGGGCGAATCGATTCGAATTTCCCAGATTTTGATAATTTACCCTATTTAAGCCCTGAACTTGTGAATAGTTATTGGGGATATTTTTGGTACATCTTTAAAACATAAAGAGGGATATTTTGAATTACAGTAGGCCTCGGTAGGATTGGGACTTAGTTATGAATAAGAGAATTACGACTAAGATTATCGGGGTTAAAGACTAGTGTTGGTGAATTCTAAAGAATGAAATTAGGACACGGGGATTTAGAGTGAATTTAAGATGTAGAGTATGAGTGAATTAATTACTGAATTAATTCAAGGGAAACTAGGGCCCTTCAGGTAGAAAATAATTACCCAAAAAAATACAATAGATTGTTATAAATTGTAGATTGAGAAGTACGGTAAGTATTCGATATATATATTATATACGAACGAAAATCATAGGTTGAGTGTATACCTATATGGCTTATACTCTAGGTTCAGTGAATATCTATACAAATTATATTATAGGTGGAGTGTATACCTATACGGATGATATTTATAGGTTGTGTATATACCTATATGGATTATATTTATAGGTTGTGTGTATGCCTATATGCGACATAGGGATAAGTAGTGTGTATGCCTATATGTTGTTATCACGAGAATACTGGTTATTAGGATTACAATAAGCATACTGTACTGGCAGTACGGGGGAGTTAAAAGAGAAATTTAACTAAGGACTAAATGAGAATTAAGGGTATACTTTAGCGTACTGTATGGACAATATGGGTGCGCTAAACCAGATATGGTTCGTTAGTTAGTAATTAATGAAACCTAGTGGGCTGGGTAGCATAGCTAGGTAGATGACGTTAGTCGTGCACATTAGTTGGGAGGTGAGAAACTCAAGGGAGTGTACGTTGAACTAACATGTGTTATTAATAAATAATTTTAAACTTTGATAAATACTTCTTAAATATTTTCAAAAGGTTTTCTTGGGATCTTACCCGTCTTGCAAAATATTTTCAAAACCTTTTAGGTGTCCATCCACAGGGACGCCAAGATTAATATATGTTACAGGGATGCGTAGCTGGAGCATTAAAAATAAGGATCAAACTACGCGCATGCAAAGGGATATCTCAAAAATCTCACAAATAATTTTTGTATTTTTCAAATTTTCATACAAAAATAAGACACTAAAAATCACACCATGGATTTAAACTAAAACAACCAAGTCATGGAAATGGAATGAATGGGTGTGAACACATTCGATAGGAAAATAAACTCAATCAATCATGTGTGCACGATGCATATGTGTACCCCTAATGAATGAATATCAAAAGTATCCTTAGGTGTAAAAATTTGTTGAATTTAAATGACATCGTCTTATACAAATCAACAAATCAAAGTTTAAATGATTTCCACACCAATAACGTCCAAAACTATTTGCAATTTTTCAAGATTTTCAAGGACGTGCAAACCCATTTAAAATCTCCAACCAAACACCCTCATATATATTTTCTTTTAGAGGTGAATAAACTAAATTCTCAAACTTTGGAGAATTGGAGCAAAAACCTAAATGGCCCATAATTTGCATTAATTTTTTTTATTGGATCCCGGACAATAAAATTCCTCCATTTTTTAGGTCCAATTTAACGGTGACTTAGTATTCGCAAAGGCAAAATGAACCTTTCGCAGCCCTTCCCCGTTTTCAAACAAAGCACACAAACTCACAAAACGGTTTTTATATGCACAATTTCCTTATAAAAAATTATCGCGCTTGGTTCGTTTTAAGGACAGGATTGAAGTGAAAACACCCAACCAATATGTGATATGACAAGCACAATAATCAAACAAATCCGTGCATGTGTGCAATAAAGGAAACATGAGTCAAACATGTAGGAAGTAACACTTAATTACATCTTAATGACTCCAAACATTATAAAGCACAAGGATGAATTGACCTATTGTCTCAAAACACTATCAAATAGTCACATGAAAATAATGAAATGATGTTGTGACTCGGTCATCCTAAGTGATCATCCATAAATGGTGTAAAAAATACAAAAAACTTTTTGAATTTTTCAAAAATTTTATCAAAATAAAATCTTTTTGTATTTTTAAAAATATTTCAAAAACAAAAATCTATACAAAACGTACATGTCATTACACTAGAAAATATATATCATGAAACCACAACTAGTGTATGACAAAAATACAAACACAATCATGTATATGATATGGCAAAAGAAGAATCATGTGCAAGCAAACGAACTATTCTAAAATCTAGTGTATCCAAAAGTGATTTCCTAACCAAACGGATGTAACATGTCGACACGGGATTTTGGGAATCAACAAAATACTAGACTTAAAATTCCTAGGACCTCTTCCAAGATCAAAACAAAATCTCCCAAGGTGACCTTTCCTACCACAATATGAACATGTGTAAACGGGTGGAACGACACCTAAAGTGTGATCTTTTCTAACATCCTTGGAATTAGTTGACCCTCTAATATAAATAATGGTATTGGCTTTAGCATTAGAAGCATGAGAACACGATGATCCATTACCATCACTATCAAACCTACTTGAGTCTGTCAAATCATTTTTTAACTTCAAAATTTTTTACTCAAGAAAAGAATTAGACTCTTCCAAATTAAGGGACGCCTTTTTCAAGTTTTCAATAATTCGAAAAAGCATATCTCTCTCTCCCTCAATCAAAGCAAACTTTTTCCTAAGAGTCTTTTCACGTGCCGTAAAATCATCGATTAATTTTTTGTCCTCGACGACAAAAATGGGTTCCCTAGAATTTTTTTAGTCGTTCAATTCCTTCTCTAAAACTGGGACTTTCTCATCACTCTTCTTTTTGGCAATTTTCAAATAATCAAAATCAATACACACATTACCAAAGTGCTGACGACAAATATCACTTTGAATTTGAAACGCTTGCAAATATTCAATCTTACTTTTAAAGAGAGAATTTTCTTTTTTCAAAACTTTAATTCTTTTGCAAAGTTTCAAATTCAAACTTTTTAATTTTTCAGCACGGTCCTGAACTTTTTCAAAAATAGGCTCCTCATTAAAAGGGCGTACCATTAAAAAAATTGTGATTTTTCACAAAACTGATTTTTCAAAAAATCAGTATCATGCAATTTTGCGGAAAAATAGGAATACACAACAAATTAGCGTAACCCGCTCTGATACCAATTTGAGAAATGCGTGACTGTGTGACAATTGATTAAATTCGCAAATATCTAATTTGGCATACTTATTTAATTAGAGTCTATTTTTAAATAAACTAATTCAGCCCCATATCATTCAACTGCGTGTGTGCGTGTGTCAAACCATAAAATAAATAAAGCATGCGACACAAGCTTAAGGAAAAATCCCCACAGGGCAAAACCTTTTATTTCTTAAACTTTGAAAAGTTTACAAGACTATTGACTTACATACCATCGTGCTTTCGCCCACAAGAGTAACGCACTGTGTCTTCATCAAACCTTCAAAGCAATGGTTAGAAATTTTCAGTGGTTCACGCGCAGCTATACCACAAGAACTGCAATCCTAGACACGCAGTCTAAAATCTTCACAAGGACTACCTCCACAATAGCACGCAGCTGTCGGTTGTAGAGCTCTCCCCACAAAGAATAAACAAGGGCAAAAGTTGTGTTCTTGAACACCAAAACAATTCACTAAAGCATATGGGAGTTTTGTGAATTGAAAACAAAAAGGGATTAAAACCCTAAAGGACGAAGCCAAAAAAGGATTCTTCTTTCGCAGTATTTTTGTTCGTCAAAACGCTGTGACTTCTTAAAGAAAACGTTAACAAATAATGAGATTTTATAGAAAATCGCGCCGCCTCGAAAATAGAGCTCGTTCGAACGAGATCAACAAGTAGCTCGAACGAAGGACAACTGCCGTTCGAACGAGATCGCGCGACATGCTATATCGCGCGAACAACATGCTATGTCGCTCGAACGACTGAAGCAAAAAAAAATATTATTTTAATGTTCGCTTCAACACTAAGATAAAATACTCATTCTCAAATTTTGACAAAAGGGTCCACTCAAACACTTAGAAAATATTTTGTAATAATATCCCAAAAGCTCTAAGTGAAAAGTTAAGGTATTTAAAACATAACCTTACTAAAGTAAACTTCGCAGAGTCTAGAATGATGAAGAACATGAGTAATTCGGATCCGTCTTTGATGTAGATGTCTCTTGAATGTTCTTCGATGGTGTAGCGGTATATGACATACCAAATTGATAACGGACCTATAAAAATATGTCCTTACATTAAGTATAGTCGATATGATCCATTTACAAGTTCGGTTGAGTTTCGTACACTGAACAATATAGGATGACCAGCGAGGGTAATTAGAAGGACTACAAGAGAAGAGGTTTGGAGAAAGCCATGGAGTATTTTGAGACCGGTGATTGAGATAGAAGTCACCATGATTGTTGCTCCGAAAGATGATAATAGGATAATTACTTGGGATTAGAAGCTTTTCTAAACACTGTCATAGATGATGGTGGTACAAATTCAGACTCACCCAGCGTAGTATGCAGGGGGAGTCGGAGGAACTCTTTCGAAGATTCATCTATGAGGACTTGGGGAAGAGAGCAGGTGAGATAGGCCAATGGAAGGAGATAATCCAACGGAAATTTTGTAGCGTGGAGTGCAGCGACACCTAGGAGTAAATTTTGGGTGAAATTTTTATCTCGTAGGAGCAGCATAAAGTGATGAGAATCAGTCACCACATATGAAGAAATATATGTAGAATTAAGCGAGGAATTTGGGTTCAATTTGACCGTAAGATTTTCCATTTGATTTTCAGATAGAGATGCGAATGGAGTTTTGAAATTTATCACAAGTGGGCCAGATAGAGACCGATCGTGAGAGATAAGTGGACTTGTTTAGTGAACTTCATACCCAGCGAAGGGAATACGAGAAATAAAAAGGGTTCGTAAGTTGATAATGGACTTGTGAGTAGAATATACGAGTTTAGAGGGGAAATTAGGATAGGATATCCAATGTCGATGTCTTCAAGGTCGTATGTTTACAAGTTTATTGCAATGCTTCCATGAGAAGGGATCCAAGAGGGTTAGAGAATCCAGCCAAAGAGCAAGATTGGAGTAAAATGGTGTTAGTAAAGCATCACAGGAGGGTGTACCCAGTAGGGAAGACATTTAAATGATTCAGATCAATTGAATTCCAACCAAGCGACAGTGGATTCAGTCAGGGCTATTAAGGTCAGCAACGAGCTCCATAGGGCCAGCGAAGCCAAAGGGACAAGGGGAGTATCAGTCGAGGCAAGACTACCAGGTTCGAGAGAAGGACACCTTGATATGTCCAGTGGGGCCAGAGACAGGTGGGATGGCACAGAAAGGTGTCCCATATGTAGAGAGTAGGGAAACTTATATTTAACTTATCCACAATGAGTAAGTGAGACTAGTCAGACTGGGAAGGTAGATGGGAACGATGTCAGTGAGGCACAAAAGTAACAGGAGCGAGATTTTTGACAGGAGAATCAGACTAAGTGATTTAGGCCCATAGGTTACCAATTGAGAAATGGTGGGTCCAGGTAGGACCACCAGGATTCGTTACAGTAATTGCATCCCATTCCTCAAGGTCTCCAGGTCCAAGGGAAGGGCGGGGGAGGCCAGTAGGGCCTGGATCAGAAGCAAGAGAGTTTCTATGGAAGTTGTTACGATTGTGGAGAGATGGACAACAGGAAGAAGGATTGCCCAAAGCAAGTCAGTGGACAATTATAGGATGAGTCCTGGATATACAACCATTGCGACAGATAATGGGTGAGTTCCAGCATGAGGGTTATGCTCAAGGACCCGTTGACAAGGCGAGTTAAGTGACAAATGAAAATGGATTTTTATTTTATCCTTGTGAGCATAAGGTAGGTTTGGGGTGACATGGGTGCGTCACAATAGGACGTGTAACACTACAACTTAAACGAATCGGATTTAGTGGGTGTGTTGGCAGTGTCAGCCTTTTTAGGTATATATTTACCGTTGGCTAGCGGGGCTCTTTGGTGTTTACTACGAGGGAGCGGGTGTGTACACTATGAGGACGTTTGTATTGTGTAATTAGTTTTACTACTTTTTAGAGTTATGAAAGTAGAATTTACTATGATCATTTGTAGTGACTGGATACTGATGGTGTGAGCGGTAATATATAGTGTGTTAAGGCTATCATGCTTGTTATTCCAGGGTGAGATATATGATTTTTTTTTTGTGAGGCATCACATGAAAGAGGGATGAGCATATATATATATATATATATATATATATATATATATATATATATATATATATATATATATATATATATGTAAAGGGTTTTGTATCATAGACTTCAGTGAGTATGTTGTCTTGTTATATTTGATCCCGATGAGTAGGGACGTTAACTAATCTGATTCAAGGTACCTCGTGTTCTTTATTGAGCGGAGAAATATAGATCGTTATTTATATAGCGCTAAGAACTTGAAATAGTGAGAGCGTCGTGTGGTATGTCGTCTTTAGTGACGTGAGAGTTGACGAGTAGACTTTTTATATCAGCAGAGGAGAATTTAGGGGTACTTATTATGGGCTGAGGGCCTAACGGATCTCGACGATCGACAATGTTTAAGAGTAGTATATCGGGGGGTTCCTTATTTGGATTTCACTTTGCGAGACTTCTCACGCATGAAACTTAGCTAGCGTTTGAAGTTGGGAGAAGTTTAGTCACTAGGACATGGGTTTAGTACTTTAGTTATTGTACGTGTACATGATTATAACAGAGAGTTGATAGTTATATTACAATTTAAGGCCAGTAGAGCCATATGATGTTGATGTGAGAATAATTAAGTTGCGATCAATAGGGTGGTTGAGTGTAACCTTATTGTATAGCCGTGCCTCGTATACAAGGCTTAATATAAAACAAGTATATTACATTCAGTTGATTGGTGCATGAATGCACGGGACAAAGGGTGTATGGGTGCCCTAGTTAGTTGAGATTTTCAGTATCATTCACAAGGAAAAGATGTGGAAAAGTAGGAAATCAACATAGATGCATGGGTAAATTAGAGGAAAACTAGAACAATACAAAGAGAATGTAATTGCATTGTGATCAAGGCATGTCACCAGAAATTGAAGAGTAGACGAAAAGGGGTGATCATAGTGTTGAAAAGTACAAGGAACGTATATTTTAGATTTTTGAGGATAATTAGGAATACTCTACGTAGAGGAGTAAAATGACAAGAGTTGTGTCTTAACCAAATATAGATGTAAAAGTTTGATGTGAATAATTGGGTATGATTACAGATATATCCCACGAAGGGAGTATATGATTAAAAAGGGGGGAAGTTAGCACACGGGGATGAGGGGACCTTTTCGAGGATAGTAAATGGTATAGTTGTTAGATTCGGCCCAATCGCATTGGAATACTCTTAAAAGAAGGGCAATTGGTTTCGTAGGCACCAACGTGAAACGATAAGGGAAATCCAGGAGTACTTCAGAGTAAAGTGATTAGGTCAGATTTATCACTAGTTAGAATGGTAGAGTATATATCGTCGGACTAAAGAGTATCATTAGTGAAGAGGTACCAGGAACAACGTAATGTTCCAAACTTTAAAAAATGTGGATACTGTGAGAAGAAGTATCTGAGACTGTTAATACTGAGCTTATCCTAATTTCGAGGATGAAATTCCTTTGTAAGGGTGGAAGTGTGTAACACTTAGTAATTTGTAATGATTTTTATATGAAGATTAATTAAATTAAAATGGAA
Source organism: Sambucus nigra (assembly GCA_949130495.1). NCBI lineage: Eukaryota > Viridiplantae > Streptophyta > Magnoliopsida > Dipsacales > Adoxaceae > Sambucus > Sambucus nigra. Next base: position 421,692,205 of record OX422209.1, read on the forward strand.
AATTAATTCTGATTAAAATAAATATTAATTAGCGTGATAAGGGTTGATATTTATTTATAGGAATTATATTGAGTATTACTTAGTGAATGAGTAATAAATTAGTAATAATGCATTATGATTGTCGTGAGTGAGAAATACGGCCGTTACAATAATTTAGTCGGGACGCGCGTGTTAGTCGTGTCGGAATTTAGGACTTAAATTTATAAGATAAAATATAATTTAATTATGGGTCATCCAAATGGTCATTTTGAGTGCACTAGTGTGTCCGAAAGGGTCTAAATAGTCCAAAAAGTGTACTCGGGTTATGATTGGGTCCCGGGGCAGTTTAGGCCAAACCGACACCCCAGAAGGGTGTTTTGGTCTTTTGGATTTTGGTAGAAAAAGGATCTACGAATTTTAGAGGTTTATATCATCAGTTACATTAATGGGGTTAGGGTTAGAAGTTACCAAAATACAAAGAGGCCATTAGAGGAGGAAGAGAAGAGTTCCAAGGTTTCCATTCTCTTTTTGCATCACCGACACCACCACCATCGGAATTTAGATCGGGAGGAAATGAAGGCAATTCCAACACCTTTTTGTAGAGAATCAGACATAATATTTCAGGCAAGTGTTTATCTTGCATGTTTCTAAAAGGTTATAATACCCATATAGTGCAGGATTGGTATTTTGATGATATATTAATGTTCTTGGGGTTTTGAGGGTTACAATCCATGAATTGGGATAGGATTATATGTAAAAAGGACCTATGTATTGTGGTTAAGATGAAATTAGATGTGATTGAATAAAAAACATGAAAGTAATCTGGGTTTTTGATGAATATAGAGGAAGAACATGAGAAATATATACTTTGATGAATTAAAGGTTATAATCAGTTCTTGGATAGATTCTTGACGTTTTGATGATATAATTGCATTGAAAATCATCCATATACATCTATGTAATGTTTAATAATGTTGATTAATAATTTGGTGAAGAATTATGGGGAGTAATGAAAATTGGAGAAAATGCAACTACGTAAGAGAAGAAGAACAACTAATAGTTTTCGAATCGATTCAACCCAAGGGCGAATCGATTTAGAAAGCTAATCAATTCAGACCTTGGGAGAATCAATTCAGGTTTCCCAGATTTTGATAATTTCCCCTATTTAAGACAGAACTTGTGAATAAGTATCGGGGATACTTTTGGTATACCTTTAAAAAATAATGAGGGATGTTATGAATTACAGTAGGCCTTGGTAGGATTGGTACTTAGTTATGAATAAGAGAATTATGACTAAGATTATTGGGCTTCAAGACTAGTGTTAGTATATTCGAAAGAATGAAATTGAATCACAGGGATTTCGAGTGAATTCAAGATGTAAACCAATAGAGTATGATTGAATTAACTACTGAAATAACTTAAGGGGTAATTAGGTCCCTTCGGGTAGAGAATAATTACTCGGGTAAATACGGTAGAGAGTTATAAATCATAAATTGAGAAGTACGGTAAGTATTTGAGATATATATATACTATGCATGAATGAAAATCATAGGTTGAGTGTATACGTACATGGTTTATATTCTATATTGAGTGAATATCTATACAGATTATAATACAGGAGGACTGTATACCTATATGGATGATATTTATATGTTGTGTATATACCTATATAGATTATATTTATAGGTTGTGTGTATGACTATATGTGACATAGGGATAGGTGGTGTGTATGCCTATTATTTTCTTTCTTATGTATATGAACATACCTACGCTTCTTGTTATTACGGGAGGTTCCGCGTTATGTAAAGTCTTTTCTTGGTGAACCCATTGGGGGGGATTTTAGACTTGTGCCTCAGAATATAGAACTTAGGGATTGATCAGTACTCGTGTGAATGATAGTGTGACCAGTCATTTCGGTGCGTTAGGTGTGTGTGTAGCCTATAGTCTTACAACTATGTTTGCCTCCAATATGTGTTGATTTTCTTTATGATTTGAGGGTGATACCAGAACCGATAGTCCTTGATTTTATACGAGAGGAACATGGACTTGATAGCAGAGTATGCATATTCGCATCGTGGTTCTTAGCCTGGTGATGCTGGAGATGTATATATGGATAGTGTGATATATTTTTATATATGCATGTGAATTTATCCTACTTGTGTGTAATGTAGGGAGGATAAATAGTGTATATCTAAAAGTGATTTAAATATGAGATAATCTACTTAGTGTGATAAAGTAGTAAACTTCGATAGTGTATATCTAATGAGGAATTAAGTAGAGCAACTTAATGAAATGGGTTAATGATAACATACGTGAAATGTTAATTATGGGTTAATGATAACAAACGTGAAATGTCAAATATTGTTTAATAATAATATATGAGAATGTTAGTTATTAGGATTACGATAAGCATACTGTATGGGCGGTATAGGGTAGTTAAAGAGCGATTTAACTAAGGACTAAATGAGAATTAAGGGTATATTATAGCTTACTGTATGGACGATACAGGTGCACTAAACCATATATGGTTAGTTAGTTATTGATGAAACCTAGTGGGATGGGTAGCATAGCTAGGTGGATGCGTTAGGCATGCACATTAGTTGAGAGGTGAGGAACTCAAGGGAGTGTACGTTGAACTAACACGTGTAATCAATAACTGATTTTAAACTGTGATAAAAACTTGCTAAATATTTTCAAAAGTTTTTTTTGGTCTGACCCGTCTTGAAAAATATTTATAAAACCTTTTAGGTGTCCAGCTACTGGGATGTCGAGATTAATATATGTTCCGGGGATGTATAGCTGCAGCACATGTGGATGCTTGCATGATTTGGATTAGACGCTTCAATCACTTCATTCCTAGAGTAGGTTGCAGTTGAGTTATTCCGTTTGGCCATTACGTCCCTTCAGTTAGTTCATTTTATTTAGTTTATCAGACTTTGTATTTATGGACTCAATTTATTTCAGTAAATATTTAGTTGGAGTTTTCATTGGAAACCGATGGTTTATTCGACATTATTTAATTCAGTATGTATCTTGTGATGGATTTATTTTCCTACTGCGTGGATGGTTTGGTGATTGTATTTATTTTTCGCATGTTTTTATTTAAAGAAAGAAAAAGTTAGCACCGATTTATTTAAAATGTAGGTGGTTAGTAATTTAAAAAGTTTTCAACAGTGATGTTAAGAATGAAACAAATGATATTCATGTTTTATTTTTATGAAGGACTGATCAGCCGACATTTAAATAAGCAATGTGTCACAACAAGTTTTATATGTCACGGTCTTGTCACAATTAAAGTCCGTGACAAGTCTGGGAAGAATTAAAAAAAACTGTTGGGTAGTATGGTCACTGCCACTGCCCAACAGTATATTTGTACATGTTACAATATATTCAATACGTCCAGATAGCATATATATCAAGCAACATTCAATATTCAATAACCAAATCAAATAAATACAAATATCCGGAACCATAACCAACCAACAAACATCCATAACCAAATAAAAAAATACAAATAATATACAATATTCAATATCCAAAACAAATAAATACAAATAATGTCACAGACTAGGGTCTTGAGCAGGTCGGAGGAGGAAGGTAGGCCACATTACATATGAATTAACCCATTCATCAATTCATCGAATGCCGCATTTTTGTTCCAACCACAAAGGTGAATTCTCTCTTCCAGGAACAATATGGGTGATGAGGACCTTTGCCTCTATATCTTGCATGGCACGTTCATGAACTACTCTACCCGGGTGTGTGTTCAGGTCCCTCAACACACTAGCTATCAACGTGCCACCAAAGATGTCTATCAAATACATGCTCGGCCAACCCATTGTATGCATAGGCCATTCGACGTGAGTCATGATGGGAAATGGATCATATAAAAGCGGTGATGAGGGTGAGAGAGATGGAGCTGTGGCGTCCTCGTTTACTTATTCCCCTTCCCCTTCCTATTGCATGAGGTGGACCCACACTGACGCTTCATGAACTCGAACATATCGAGGACCATCTCCTCCAACCTTTCTAACTAAAACAATTGTAAAAGATATTTTATAACTTATAATCGTGGTTGCCACACTCAGGGACACCTCCTTATCCTTGCCCTTCTTTGTTCGAATTACCATATAGGCATCGAGCCTATGTGGCCTAGCCCCAGAGCCACTCCCCGTCTCCTGAAATAAATTAATACTGAATTAGTAAGTAACGTAAAGTAATTCTAAATTAGAATAACATAAAACTAAAATAAATAAATACATAAAAACTTACCATTATGCGCTTGACCTCGGCGTAAGACGTCCGTCCGAAGTAGTACACGTCCACCTTTTTCACCGGTTGTCCCTCCCCGATTGACGAGATGTTAACTACCACTCCCCGATGTTCTTGTCAACAAACTGTTGCCACTGTGCCAATGAGATCGTCTCCTTCGACGGTACGATATCACGAACCCACAATATGGACTCCCGGTCCTGCCCAAAGTACCGTGCCCTCATGTTTTTCTTCCACATCTTTTTTTGATCTCTCAGTTGTTTTAATGTGGAGTCGCAGACATGTGGAGGCAGGCCGAATTGTTCCTGTCAAATAAATATAAACCAAAAAGAAAGTAAGTGTTAGTTTTATTTATGTTATAAAATATAATAAAATGTAAATTTAAATATAAATATAAATATAAACATAAAGATAAATACAAAATAAAAATAAAGTGAGTAACTGCGGTAGTGCCCCCCAGATTATCATCTTGAGCTCCCGTGGCACCTTCCTCCAATCCGTGTACCCCGGACTGATGATCGACTTGATCAACATCAGGCCTCTAGCCAGTAAATTCGTCTTTTTTTTCGACGATGGACCCCAATTTACCCCATTTTGCGGGCCTAATGGCAGACGAGTATTCCTCGCCTCCGCTACTGTGATGCCCTGATGAAGCCATTTCCTACAAAAATTATTATTATTAGTACAAACATGTAAATGATAAAATGATCAAACCCAAATGAATAAAAGCATTAAATTGACTAAAATCCAAATGATTTAAGGCACTGAACGAATACAAGTTAATGACATTATAAGAATACTAATCCATTTCATTAACCAAACTAAGCATTGTTTCAAACAAATAGAATACTTATTACAAATTTTAAAATTGTTTTAATTTCGGGTCATGTCACGGACTAAGAATTAATGCTTAAACTGAGTAAGATCCAAATTAACATATTCAATGACCAACCCACTAATTTTGATTCAAATCCACTGGAACTGATCAAATCCAAATGAATACAAACATTAAAGTGTCGTCGGATGTTAATAAAGCACTAGAAGAATACAAGTTAACGACACTATAATAATACAAATCTGTATCATAAACCAAACTAAGCATTGTTTCAAATAATTGGATTCCATTACAAATCTAAAAATTGTTTCAAATTCAGGTTATCATCTAAAATGGATTGATATTCTGTAAGAGTAGCCAAGTCATCCACACTACTGATTAGATGATTTGGTGCATGTAGGACGATTGACCAAGGCTCTTTTTTGATATACTCCGAGTAAAATACTTGCTCAAAATTTTGAGAAGCACAAGCAAACGGCTCATCGCTCATATGCTCGTTGCTTGGACAAGTTAACCATGATCAAATTGGTGTCAGGATCAACTTTATAAGCATTTTTATCCTCAATTCTTACCCTATCATAATAAAACACAACCTCTTTAAATTTTATATAGCCCAATCAAAATATATTTTGAATTACACCATAGTAAGTCATTTCAGCTTCAACGAGATTTTTATCGTTCACGCTCGTTCAAAAAAAATTAAGAGCCTTGTATGAAATGCCCGAGTTCTGTACGTTCAATCCATACTTTTTGTACTCGTGTGCTATGAACAAGGGTCCATTGGCTAGACGAGCAAGTCTTGATGCCGAATCACCTGTCTTTAAGAACTGAGATTATAGATAAATTAAATAGGTTAGTTTCAATGCTTTCTTGTAATGTGACATTTAATAAGAGACATTTTCATTATAATTACCTCGCGCGGACACAACCTAAATTCACTGTCTGATTGTGCCATCGTTCTTCATCTTTTATTGTTCCCACATGCATCATATTTTCTGCAGTGATCGTGATGAACGTATTACAAAATTGATCATGTATAAAAATTAAAATAATGTAAAAGTGAAAATAAAATAAAGTTACTTTTTTCATTCTTCTACATCTTAATGTGTGTCAAATAAATAATTAGCTACTTATTCATGTTGTAAACTCGTTGATTTCACTCGCTTTCCCATCACCTGACCACCCTCATCGACGAACTCATCACTATTATCCACACTGATTAGGTCAGACATATATTACCGAGTGCAGATTTATGACTCCACAATGATGTATTCCTCTGAAATTTATCGTGTATTCTTGACGTAATCTTCGAAAACTGTCATTAATCTTTCAAACGAATACATCCACCGATATCTAACTGGGCCGCAAAGAAGTGACTTATCACATAGGTGTACCAACAAGTGAACACTTAATGCAAAAATGATGGGAGAAAGCCCCAACACACAAATCGCTTCGATCATGGCTACTTTTATAGACACTATGTGATCTCGATTGACTACCTTCTCACATAAAAGTGAGAATCAGATGCTAATTTGCATAATAGCCCTCCACAAATACTTGTTCTTGGATAAACTATGCTTAAACAAAAGAGGAACCAATTGCATGATCACATGCGAATTGTGGGACTTACACTTATGTAAATCATAGGTAGCATAATTCACAATCCTTTATAAATTGGATGAAAAATTAGATGGGACCTTCAATTTATATATCGTGTAGAAAAGAACCTTCCTTTCCTCACTCGTAAAAGTAAATGCACCAGGGGGAATTATTGTCCTTCCCCTATTACCTTCTTTTAACCATAGAGTGGCTTAAGTTTCAACGATTTAAGGTTTTTTCGTGCATTTTCTCCATCCTTCGAATGACTCTTATGGCAATGCTATATATTTTTTCCGTTATTGATGAGACTTAAAGATTCAGTCTCCTCTCCATAAATAGGACACCTCAAATAACCATGTACTGCACAACCGGATAATGTCCCATAAGCTGAAAAATTATGAATTTCCCACATCAACATAGCTTTTAGCGTAAACTCTTTTTTTTATAAGATTCAAATGCTTGCACACCCTCTTCCCACAACTCATTTAATTCTTCTACTAAAGGAGACAAGTAGACATCGATGTTCTCACTTGGTGCCTTTGGCCCAAGTATCAACAAAGGCAACATAAAAAATTTAGGTCTCATACACTATAAATAAGGGAGGTTTAGTGGTGCTAGGATCACTGGCCATACACTTTGATTAGTGCTTATATTTCCAAATGGATTGAAACCATTCACTAATATTTCCAAATAAATGTTACGCTATTCTCGAGTAAAATCTGGATACTTATAATTCATCTTGATATCTTTATGAGCACCTGAACCTTGTACATCGTCAATGACCTCATTTTATTCTACTTCATGAACTCCATATGCGTCATCAACTAAATACTCAAGAATATTATGATCTACATTGTTCTCCTTCCCTTGTATATCTATCTTACTTGTTGAAGGTTGTGAATGTTGCTCGGGGACAAAAGGAACTTTCGATTCCGAGTGAAAAATCCAAATTTGATAACTATCTTGCATACCCCATCTTAACAAATATAGTTCAACTATTTTCCACCCAAACACCTTATCATTCCTACACTTATAACACGGACACGGGAACTCTTCATCATTACGATGTCTCTTTGCGTATTTAACAAATTCATTAGCACCTCTGTGAAACACATCCCCTAATCTATTTGTCTCCACCATCCACTCTTTGTATCATAGCTACTACAAACAATCACCTATTATGGGTAAGAATCATATATTCATTTATTCAGTAGTAATGTTTATAGTGATGATTTATATATAGTTATGTTTCATTCCGTATTATTAATTGTTTAACAACATGCTTTTAAAACTTATAATATGTTTCATTTCTGTCTTATTTATATTCGGTAGAATCATATCCCTAAATGTTAAAAATGCCTAGGTCCAACAAAATCAATGGCTATCTAAATGTTCAAATCCACCAGTCAACATCAATTCAAGCATCCCAAATAATAATAATGCCTTGGGCGAACCAACTCAATGGCCCTCTAAATCTTCAAATCCCGCAGTCAACAACAATTCAAGAACCCAAAACAATAATTCAAATAATAATGCAAAATATTAGAAATGCCTAGGGCCAACCAACTCAATGGCCATATAAATCTTCAAATCCACCAATCAGCAACTTATAAAGTGAACATCAGAATATAAAAAGCATTATATCGTGTTACAGTACTATTATGTCATGCATTAACATGAGAATACATGCATGCACCCCTAAAGCAAGTGTTATAAAACAAGTAACGAGGGTGTAAATTTACACTAATCAACTTCTATATGATTGCTTATTACCTTATCACCCTCGTTACTTTCGGGTGCATGCATGCATGTATTCTATAACAATTATGAACACACACACACACACACACACACACACACACACACACACACACACACATATATATATATATATATATATATATATATATATATATATATAGAGAGAGAGAGAGAGAGAGAGAGAGAGAGAGATGGTCACTGGAATATTTGAGGAAGAGGAAACGGGATCGCCGCTGCTGTAATTAGAGAGAAATCAAATACCATATACCAATTTCAATTTATAATACCAATTTCAATTTCCATTTATAATACTAGTTTCAATTTCAATTTTAATTTGTAATGCCAATTTCAATTTCAATTTCAAATACCAATTTCAATTTCAATTTATATTGATCCACACACACTAACATACACACACGCATTGAAACACACACACACACACACACACACACATGAACACACTGAAACACACCCACCCACCCACACTGAAATCTTGCCCCCCCCCCCCCTCACACACACACAAACTAAAGACTGTATATTTCCTTAATCTTCTCTAAAGGGTGAGTGGTCCCATCCCATTCAAGACCGTATATTTCTATTGTATACTTAGCAGCTCATGCACATTATTTCCATTTAAAGAAAATTTGATAGCATATCCCCATAGTTCTCCAAGTAAACAATATTAATTCAAAAATGTAAGTGTTATTTCAATTTGTCAATTGAAATAACACTTAACCCTGCATCATCTAGTATGTACCTAGAGAACATTAAGAGACGGCAGCAGAATTTTCCCAAAATGTAACAAGTTTAAGCCATTAAGAATATTATTATACAGATACTATGCCGTCCCGAACTGTTCAAACGGCACAATTTGAGAGATCTCATTATAGGAATAATGACTCTCGAACAGCTCTAAGGATTATTGAATTCGTACGCATAAGAACTAGAAGGCTAGTATCTATGCGTACTATTATTAATTTTTTAATATCAAATTTTAAACTTTATAGTATGGACTAAGGGCTAACTAACTCAATGGCCATCTAAATGTTCAAATCCACTAGTTAACAATAATTCAAGAGTTCCAAACATTTTTACAATTCAACAATCTCTACGTGTATATATATATATATATAGGGGAGAGAGAGAGAGAGAGAGAGAGAGAGAGAGAGAGAGAGAGAGAGAGAGAGATGTACCGAAAAGGGGTTATCGGAATATGTAAGGATGAGGAAAGGGGGCCGCCCCTGCTGCAATTAGAGAGAAAAACCAAATACTAAATACCAATTTCAATTTATAATACTATTTTCAATTTCAATTTCAATTTCAATTTCAATTTCAGTTTACAATTTTAATTTTAATTTTAATTTCAAATACTAATTTCAATTTCAAATACCAATTTCAATTTCAAATACCAATTTCAATTTCAAACATATAAACTACCCCCCCCCCCCCTCCCCCAACACCCACACCCACTATCCCCCACCCCCCACACACACATTGAAATCTTGCCCTCCCAAACATAATGACCCTAAAACATACGCGCACACACACACACACACACACACTGACCCACATGCACACACACACACACACTGACCCCCTCCTCCCCACACATAGACCCCAAAAAATACACGCACACGGACACACAAAAGAGAGAGGGAGAGAGAGAGAGAGAGAGAGAGAGAGAGAAATGTAAATGCACTACACCAAATCTGTCGGCTTGTCACGGTCATTGACCATGACAAGTCCAACTTATCAAGGTCAACGACCGTGATAAGTCTGGGGGTGATAACTTTTGTTGTCACGGACTTGTCACGGTCAGTAACCGTGACAAGTTCATTAGACTTGTCACGGTCATGTCACGGTCTTTGACCTTGACAAGTGTTGTCACTATTAATAACCGTGACAAACCCGTGACATTTAATAAAAAATTATTACGGTCATTGACCGGGACAATTCTGGGTAGAATTGAAAAAAATCTGATGGGCAGTATGGCCACTGCCCAGCAGTATATTTGTACATGTTATAGCAACGTTGTACCTATTTAAACATCATATATCCAAATAAAATAGAGATAATACAAATATACATTCAAAACAATATGCATCACGATATAATCCAAATATAATTAAAATGTAACAACTTAAAACAATTTAATTCAAATAATATCACTACTTGTCTGGGGTAGGTCTGAGGAGGTGAATAGGCCACACGATATACGAATTAATACATCTAGCAATGTGCATCGTGCCGCGTTGTTCACGCAATCACAATGGGGAGTTCTCGTTCCCGGGTATCACATGCGTGACGAGCACCTCGGCCTCAATGTCTTGAAGAAAACGTCCACGAACTGGCATAACCTGGACGGTATTTAGGCCCCTCAACCCCCGCCCTATCCGATGGCCATCAAATATGTCCTGTATAGACGCACTCGGCAAACAAAGTGTCGACATCGGTCGGTCGAAGGGAGCCAAATAGGGGAGTGGATCATTAGAGTCCGAACGTGTCGGCGATGAAGCAGTGAGGTCCACATCCTCGTCCTCCTGCACCTCCTCCTCCACCACCACCTTTTCCTTCCCTTTCCCATTACGGTTTCTGCCCAACGAACGCTTCATGAATGAGAACATATCTTGGACCGTCGCCTCCATACAGGATAGCTTCGCGTTATGCGAGTCCACTGTTCGAGCCAACCCGGTGTCACTCGTCTCCAATCCGATGATCCTAGATTTGTCCACCCGCGAGCTCACCCCCTTTGTCCTTCCCTTGCGATCAGCACCAAGCACTTGGCTGAAGGCGTCTGTGGACAAAGATGCCTTGTCGGTATCAGACTGCGACTCATGCACTTCCTTAAGCTTTGCCTGAAATGACAAAAAGTACATGATTAGTTAAATATGTAAATAAAAAAATTATAACGTAATTAACAAAAAGTAAACTATCAGATTACTTACAATCATGGCCGCAATGCTCGGGGACACCTCCTTGTCCTTCCCCTTCTTCGTCCGTATAGCCACATAAGTATCGAGCCTATGTGGCCTACCCCTAGGGCCACTCCCCATCCCCTGAAATAAAATAATGCAAAATTAGTATCGGCTTCGCAAAGTAAAATAATGCAGAATAATATATTTATGTACTTATAGAAACATTAAATCTTGCCATCGTCCTATGCTCCACCTCGGCATAAGACGTCCGGCCGAAGTAGTGCACGTCCATCTTTTTCGCCCGATTTTCTCTCTCCGATTGGCGAGATGACAATTGTTGCTCCCCGATCTCGTTGTCAATGAACTTTTGTCATTGTGATTGTGAGATCGACTCCTTCGACGGGACGAAGTCACACATTCGGATAACGAACTCTCGGGTCTTCCCAAAGTACCGGGTCCGCATATTTTTCTCCACGTCTTGTGTTACTCCCTCAACTGCTCCAAGACGGAATCGCGTAGTTTTGGATCCACGCTGAATTATTCATGTCCAACAAATACAATGTTAGTTGCAAATATATATATAAATATAAAATGAAATTGTAATTGAAATGGAAATCGAAATCAAAATCAAAATCGAAATCGAAATTGAAATTGAAATATTCATATAAATATAAATATAAATATAAATATAAATATAAATATAAATATAAATATAAATATAAATATAAATATAAATATAAATGTAAATGTAAATGTAAATATAAATATAAATATAAATATAAATATAAATACATTACCTATAGTGCCGCACAAATATCTAACTTTAGCTCATTTGGCACCTCCCTCCAACTAGTGTACTCCGGATCGATGATCGTCTTTACCAACTCGAGGGATCTCGCTAATAGCCTCATCTTGTTCTCGATGGGCATACCCAATTTTCCATATTTGGGGAGCCTAGGGGTCGAGGATCCCTCGTCGCCTATGCTACCACCGAGCTCAGATGACATCATCATAATCAACATCGTCATCCTCGCCTTAATACCTGAAGGAGACATTTTCTGCAAAAAAATGTTGTTATTAGTACAAATCAAAATGAATTAGAAGAAGACATGTAAATATGTACAATTACTACAAATCCAAATGAATTATTACTATTTAATACCTCAATTCTGAATTCCAAAACAACAACATCTAACTCATAATATGTACAATTACTAAAAATTCGAAACATCCCCACCCCCAGCCCTATTGCCCACACTTACGCACACTACACAAGAGCGAAAATGATAAAGTGCAAATCAATTAAAAGCATTAAAAATGGATTGATAAAGTAAAAATTGGAATATTTATTACAAATTGAAAAATTATTTCAAATTCGGGTTATCATAAAAAATGGATTGATATTCGGTAGGAGCAACCAAGTAATTCACACAACTATTTAAACGCTTTGGCACATGTAGGACGGTTGACCACGGTTCGTTGTTGATATACTCCGAGTAAAACACTTGGTTGGCCTTTTGAAATGCACAAACAAACGGCTCATCGCTCACGTGGTCGTTGCTCTTTAACTTGGACTAGTCAACCATGATCAAATTGGTGCCAGGATCAACTCTACAAGAATTTTTATCCTTAACTCTTACCCAATCACAGTAAAATACAACCTCTTTGAATCTTATATAATCCAATTCAACTATATTTTGAATTACATCATAGTAAGTCATTTTAGCTTCAACGAGGTTTTTATCTTTTGCGCTTGCTCAAAAGAAAGTAAACTTTGATAGTCATCGTCAAGGTTTATCGCGATATCTTCACGATCACTTGAACCTTGTACATCATCATTAACCTCATTCTCCCACGCTTCATAAACTATGTACGCATCATCAACTAAATCCTCTAACATATTATGATCTACATCGTCCCCTTCTACATCTATCGTACTTGTTGAAGCTTGTTGTGAAGGTTGTTTGGGGACAAAATGAACTTTTAATTCACCGTGAAAACTCCAAAATCAATAAATACCTTCCATACCCCATCTTAACAAATGTAGCTCAGCTGTTTTCCACTCAAACACCTTACCATTCTTACACCTAGCACACATACATGAAAACTCTTCATCATTATGACATCTCTTTGTGTATTTCACAAATTAAGTAGTATCTCTGCGAAACACATCCACCATTCAATTTGTCTCACCCATCCACTCTTTGTATTTAGGATATTCCATCACAACTACCACAAATAATCACCTATTAAAGGTAAGAAGTGTATACTCATGGATTAGTATAAACAAAATATAGATTTAAAGTATGTTTCATTTAATTATGTCATATTTATATTCGATTTTAAATTTCAATTTCAAATTCTATTTATAGTAGAAATTCATATTTCCTCCATCTCCTCTATAGGGTGAGTGGTCATATCCCATTCAAGACCACATATTTCTGTAATATACTTAACATCTCATGCACATTGTTACGATTTGATAAAAATTCAGCAGCATATCCCCGTAGTTCTCCAAGTACACGACGCAGATTGGCAAGTGTGAGTGTTATTTCAATTGATCAATTGAAATTACAGTCGCACTTGTTAAACTAGTATGTAGCCAGAGAACATTAAGATACGACTGGAGAACTTCCTCCAAAAGTAACAACTTTAAGCCATTAAGAATATTATTATGCAGAAATTATGCAGTTACAAACGGTCCAAACTAGATAATTCGAGAGATCTCATTACAGGGGTAATGACGCTCGAATGGGTCTAAGGGCTATTAAATGTGTACGCATAAGAACTAGAAAGCTAGTATCTATGGGCACTATATGTAATTTCAAGTATGTTTCATTTAATTATCATACTCTATATATATATTGTTCGTGATACAGAGTAATTTAAAAAAAAAGTTGAAAAATCCCACTCCCATATAGAGAATAATCCAATGGTCATGCCACTTTTAAAATTAACCAACCGAATATCGATCCACTACAATTCAACCGCAATTACAACAACAAATGTGTATCCCGTACTCCTTCTAATTCATCTACTCAATTAATTCTTTTCATCAATTAAACTAACAATTAAAATATACAATTATTAATTTACTAATTTACAATGAGGGGCAATCCTACTTGTATATGAAAGGGGCACTAATTATTAATTTACAACCAATCAATATTTAATCAATTAATTCTTTTAAAAGGGGCACTACAATATGGGGGGCAAAATCTAATAAACTAATAAAAATTTAATTAAAAAAATACACACACGTACATATACACACTCACAACCACCCACCCCCCAGCCATGCCCTCTCCCCCTCCCCCACTGCCACTGCCACTGCCCACGACACACACACACACACACACACACATATATTCACACACACACACACACACACACAGTGCCCCCCTCCCCTCCCCCCAACCCACATATATACACCACACACACGCGCGCACATTTAGACACATATATATACACACACGCACATATACACACACATATACATAAATGGAAGAGAAATAGAGAGATAAAATATACCAAAATCGTAGAGAGGGAGAGAGTGCAGTCGCTTAGAGAGAGAAATTGAGGGAATAGAAATCGGTGGAAAAAAAAAGAGGGAAGGTTTTTCTACTGATAGAATTATCACGGACATATCACGGTCAATGACCGTGACAACATTATACGTTTGTCACGATCATTGACTGTGATAAGCCTTTGTCGCGATCTTGTCACGATCAATGTCCGTGACAATACTGGTCGGCTGAAGGGTGTCAATTTGACCATTTAAGTGTAGTGATGTTTGAACGCTAAGAAGGAGAGAGAGAGAGAGAGAGAGAGAGAGAGAGAGAGAGAGAGAGAGAGAGAGAGAGAGAAACGAGGAAACCGAAAGGGGGAAAAGAAAAAAGAGCGACTAGGGCAATTAAGTTATAAGAGTTGTCACGAACGTGTCACGATCAAAGACCGTGACACGTCCGTGACAACTCTACTTATCAGGGTCTTTGATCGTGACACGTCCGTGACAATTGTTGTCACGGTCAAAGATCGTGACAAAAAATGTGTATTTTTTTATCACGGTCTTTGACCATGATAATGGTGACTGGGTGAAGGATGCTATTTTGACCATTTTGGTGTAGTGAATGCCCACTAAAAATACGATTTTCTCACTTCTTCAATACTAAAAATGAAGAACCTGAAGTCTAATTTAAAAGTTGTATATGAGAGTGAGCAAAAAAATACCTAGTGGTGTGGGGGAAATGTAAAAGGCAGAGATGATGAATTAAATGGAGAAGAGGGAAAGAACTAAACAGGTGCAGTGAAAGATGTAAGGGGAGAGAGAGTCTCCGATCTTTACTTCACATAAACCAAAAAATAAATTAAATTATTAAAACTGTCACGTGGATAGGTTAACTAAAATGTAAAATTTATTAGTGTAGTCAGTTTTATAATATCTAATAGATTTAAAGACATCAAACTCGTGATTATAAGGATACTTAATTTTAGAGAAGCCCTATTTTGATAATTCTATTTGACCCCGATCTCATTTTATTTACAAACTATAATTAATTCCATAATCATCTACAAGGGTGTGTTTAATATAAAATGTACAAATGATTTGGGGGACAAGTTTTGCCAGGATTATTTTTTTCATGCCAAATCTTATAATTTTCCAAGTGAGACCATTTGATAGCATTTATTTTTTAGGTAAAAAATCATGATTTTAAATCTTTAATAGAGTTGTTTGATCTACAAAACAAAAAAGTTTTTAACCCCAGAAAAAGTTCATAATGAAAAAAACATTTTAACAAAACAAAAGAGTTTTAAAAAATAAAAAATAGTTTACAATAAAAAAATATTTTTTAAGAAAACAAGTTGTTTTAAAAAAATATATTTTTTAATAAAACAAAACATTTTTTAACCAAATATATAAGTTTATAATGAAAAAATAATATATATAAAAAAAAACTTTAACACAAAAAAATAGTGTTCAAAATAGTTTTTAACAAAACAAAATAATTTTTAACAAGTTAAAAACGAAAAAAAATGTTATAATATAAAAGTATTTTTAAGAAATAACATTTTTGAATAAAAAAATAATTTTTCACAAAAAAAAAAGGTTTTAACAGAATAAAAAAAAAATTAATGGGAAAAAACATTTTTAAAAAACAGACATTTTTAACAAAAAAATCAGTTTTTAACAAAAAAAAATTTAAACAAAATAAAAAAAAAAGTTTTAATGAAAAAACAATAGTTTTAACAAGAAAAATAGTTTTAAAAAGGATGTCAAATTTTGTGAATTTTTTTTATTTGATATATACCGAAGAAATTTTTGCCCACAAAAGTGAAAAAGTGATGACAAATTTGTATGTGGGTATGGGCACCCATGAAAAAAAAATCATGATAAATAATGGCAATCGATCATAAAAAATAGTGGAGAATCATTCATTTGCCATAATTTGTTACATTTCTCATGGAAAATAAGGGGCATCAAACACCCTAAATAATTTTTAGTTATGACTATTTTCATTCGTCTACAACTTTTAGAAAGAAAAAAAATGCATTTTCCATGTTAGTTACATCATGACGGACACTATAAAAAAACTTAGATTAATTGCAAATAAAATATGTATAAATGATACTAAATACACGTGTTCTATTGTTTTAATGGCGAGAGGATCACCATGTTTTTTAATAAGTGATGATACGAGAAATCGGCGACTTGTCATTCTTGTACCAACAAATCAAGTATAATGTGCGTAATAGACAAATAGAGCGAGTAAGGAGAGATAAAAGACAAGATATAGAGTGGTTCATCATCTAAAATAGGCCTACGTCCACCATGTTGCTCCATTCTCATTATATGCGTTGCATAGTACAATACAATCAAGCCTAAAAAGGCATACAAGTGTGATAATAAAGGAGTATACATAGTAGTAATGAGGATTCCGGTGTACCGGAGAGATGGTTGCGATGCCGCCGAGTAGCCCCCAAGTTGTATGTTGAGGTTGTATGAAGATAATTCAGCAAGGCTTCGTCAGGTATTGTAGAATCTCCCCCTCTATCTCAAGGTGTAGACCTTTACTTATAGGAGGTATGTCAGTTGTGTCACGTGCCCTAAGCACGTGACATATAAGGTTGCATCCAGCGTAGCAGAAGGTTGCATCCTGCATGAGGATAAAGCTGGGGGCTACCCTGTAGTATAGGGTTGCGGCATGTATGTAAGGCCAAGTGGTATGTGCCGCACCCTGTACTGAGTAGGGACGTGCCCTGTGTTGAGTAGGGCCGCGGCCTATAAGCTTATGAATGCCTGAGTAACTTCCATGGCAAGGTGCTATATTTTCCATATTAATAAGCCCCCAAGTCATAGTGCCAAGAGGTTGTGATTGGGGATGAGAATGAGTAGTCCAGTCCTATCAAGGTGCCGCGGTAGCCCCAAGGCGACGCTTTGTCTTCCCACGCCCTCTTATATAAATTGTTCTAGCCGTGGAATTCATTACGTTTTCTGAATCTTTGAGAGAACATCGATAGCCAAACTCTGTTCGTTCGTCCTCTTGATTTTTTCAGTGACTTTCAACTGCTGTGTGTGGTGGTCTTGAGGTTGAGCACTGTTGGTTTCTTCATTTCCAAGTAATTTCCTAACCATTTTTCACTCTCTTTAAGTATCTGCTTCGATTTTCATTCCAAAACTCCATCTGATCGAGAGGAACTTCATGTTGCAAATCATGATAACTGGGATTCTTCTGAGAATTAGACTCGCATATCTGTTTATAATTGCTCTTGAACCTTGAATTCAATCTTCACATGATAGAAATAGGTCTACAATTGTGTTTTTTTGGTTTGCAATCGTGTGTGTTTTTACCGACTTCCCCACTGATCGAACCCATAAGATATTACGTAGTTGTTTAAATTTGAACTAGGTAATCGATCTTATTCTTAACGTTCTTGAGAGGCGCTCTTCGTATTTTAGGGGTTTTGATCTTTGAACTTTCCCAGACTAAATTCTAACCTGTTTGAGTGCGTAGCCGCGGAGTGACAGAATCCATTTAGTAAATTAGGGCTGCTCTGAGTGAATATAATCTCTCAATAGTTTAAGAAACATCTGCTGCATGTAGTTAATAAGGGTTGCTTCTAGTATTAAATAAAGGCTGCAGCCTGTAGCAACTCGGTTCTCATATTAGAGTCCGCGAAAGTTTAGCCCATAGTTTAGTGACTACGACATGTAAGAAAAGAACACCTTCCCCCAAAACAACATACCGCGGCGCAATTAACTTCTAAGGTTTTTAGAACCCAACTCTTGTACTTAGCCAATATTTTTAGCATTTATATTTAGCTCTTATTCTCCTGTCGCGGCCTCTGAGAGGCCTTAACACCATACTGGCTACGACACCTAACTATGGACTCTTTGCCTTTCAGGTACTGCTGCTGCCATATGAACATTGACCCAGACGAATTTTTGAGAGGCTTTTGGGAAAAACATTTTGGAGCCTCACCTACTGAACTTCCTTCAGTGCCACCTTTGAAGTCAGTAGGGCCTTTCCAACTAAAGGATTGACCCAACTGTGTGGTACTGGACTCAGATTTAGATTCTGCGGTTATGGAGGAAGAGGCCAATTCTAGTAACCAACCAATGGACGTAGATAATAATGTCGCGGTAGGGGGTGAATCTAACATGAGGGATGAACCTGATGGCACGTCTGGGAGGGTTGAGAGACCTCTTGCTTCACTTAGCATCTGTAGCACGATGACCCAAGAATGGGTTGATCAGGTAGCTGAGGCCTTTGAATTTTCAGAGAACTTGATGTGCTCAGCACCTGCAGTAGAACAGAGACCATGCACGACGCTTGCTGATGATGGGGTCTGCTTCCCCTTGCATGCCTTCATTCATGGGCTGCGACTTCCTGTCCCTGTTCCCATTAAGAGAATTTTCCAGACAATGAGGTTAGCCCCAGACTAATTAGATCCTAATGATTGGAGGGCCATTCTCTCATCTATTGTATTATGGGAAAATAAATTCAAGATAGATATAACTCCCGCGGAGTTTTTCCACTTTTACCGCCACAAGAAAATTTTCGTAAAGTTTGCAGCGTACTATTACTTCTCAGTCCGCGGCAGGGATGAGAACCTTTACTCCAGGAGGCCTACCAGTGTAAAGAACTGGAAGGGCAAATACTTCTACATTTCTGGAGAGGGGTGGGAGATTCACCCTCAAGGGAGGGAGAGGGAGAGATCAATTAGGATACCGTGGCAATGGGGGTGTCCTTCCAAACTATGTACTTTTTCAATTATAGACGCGTCCCCTCTTTATAGTTGAATATTATTCTCCACCTTGCTTCCGTACAAACCTTTGTATTTTTTTTACAGTTCTTGACAATTTGCAGTTGAGCAAGCGGCAAGAAAAAAGGGTTACCAAGGCCGCGGCAATTCTTGCTGAGGAGAAGAAGTTCGGCATACTTATAACTTGTGCCTCTATATTTGAAGTGGGATATTTCCCCAACAAATCTATTCCGAGAAAGATGGCCGTAAAAGGTAGTAACTCTATCAACAATTTGTTCCGCGACAATTATTTTTAAACCATATTTTTACTATTTCATTTGTTCTTTCAGGTGAGGAAGTTGATAGGGAGATTTTGGCTGCCCAACTGGCTGAGATGGATGAGGACGCAACTGTCCTCAATTACACTGTTAGGCAGAGGAAAAGAAAGAGGTCGAAGACCAAGGTCCCTGTCGCGATCCCTTCAAGTGACCAAAATCAGGCTGCAAAATAAACGATCTCTGTTGTACCCTAACTCCAAGTTGAGGGGGGTCCTCATGAAAGGCCTAAGGGTACTTTTGATGATGACATTGGGGCCAATCTAGCTGCGGCAGGGTTGATGTCAGCGTCTGATGAACCTATCCATTCAAATTCTCCCCCACCGCCACAAATTTATCACATATATGCCAACCTGGCGCCTCCTCAATGCCTCACTAGCGTTGGTTTTGATGGTCGTCCGCGGCTATAGCTCAGGCAGCCCAACCCTGAATCCTCTTGGGATATGATCGTGAGGGCTGCCCGCCGGATGAAGATGCTACCAGATGCCGCAGACCTTGATAGACTAGTGGATGAATACCACGATGACTTGTAGGATTATGGTCTCCACATTGTTTTGAAGGTAAGTGAAAGTACTTTCTCATCTTTATTTTTGCATTCCGTATCTTGCTCCTAACTTCTCTTTTTACAGGCTGCGAACGTCATGATTTCTCCAAAGATAAAGTATGAGGCCTTATACAAGATGAAAGAGGCTATAGAGAGGGTACATGTCGCTGACCTGGAAAGTGTAAGGAATTCTTCGTTTGAAGCTGGCAAGAAGTCTGTTGTCGCTGCTCGTCACGCAGCTCAGATGAACCTTAAAGTTGTCGTCAAAGCCAAGGAAAAAGCTGAGAAACATTTTAAGCAGACTGCGAAATCCTTCAAGATCTCCCAATCTCAGACTGCGAAAGATGCAGAAGCTGCAGAATTTTCCAATAGAAAGCTTGGACTTCTTCAAAAGAAGTACGAGGAGTTGGAGACCAAGGCCGCCAATGACACCGAAGCCCATACCGCGATAATTAAGAAAATGGAGGGAGACCATGCCTCTGCCTTCAGTTGGCCATTGACAACACTGTGGAGTCATTCAAGGGCTCTAAGGACTACTACATCATCAAAAATAGAGCCTACCTCCGCGGATACCAAGAGTTCGGGCGTAGAGTTATAAAAAAACTTCCCGAACCCTAAAGAGACAATTCTTGCCTGGGGTCTTGGTGATGCTGAGCATCAGAAGTTCATGGCTGAGATCAAGGTTGTGGCAGAAGAAAGAACAAGGTTGAGGGAAGAGGCTGAGGCAGCGACAACTGACGAAGAGATTATGAAGACTGTGGAGGGAGATGAAGTTGACGATGCTGCATCTTAGGACTGTATCCCTCTTTGTCTTTTTGTTGCCTCTTTGAATGGATGCGACCTTTTATCTGTAATATTAACACTAACATTTGCCAAGATTTTTGGATTTTAACTTTATTATCAAGGTTGCGACTACCTTTGGGAATCAATGGTTTCTATATATCATCTGCCTACTTTATACTTCCAATTCTCCAAAACTTAAATTCTTGTTTACTTGATTGAATAAACTTGTAGGACTAATTGATTAAGGCCACGGCACCATAATATAAATGGTTTCTTCACATAGGCCGCGACCAGATTTCTTCACCTTGGACTTTACACTTGTATTCTCGTATATCATTGCAATATTTGAATGTTTGAATGATCTCTACTGTAGCTTTATAATTGGATCCTAATCTAACTGTCTCTTTTCTTGAATAGGGTTGCGGCAGGTTAATAATCCTGTCGACCTTTATCGATCGTGCCTTCTGAATGAATTAACTTAAAGGCTGCAGCCATACTGATAAGGTAGCGGCATCTTTTTATCCCCTTAGGAGATTGATGATAGCATGTTCGGCTGAAGCCATCCTTATATAGCTTTAGCATGTTTCATGATGACAACAACGCATCATCCTTTATTCGCTTCAATTACATTTCATGGATTTCCTTTAGTCGCTTCGATTGGGTTATTATTAGCCCCCCCCCCCCCCCGCCCCCCCGTGTTAGGTATTATAAAGTTTCCTCAAGCTTAAGTGGATATATATAAAGCCTTCCCAGGCTATAATAGGATTATCCGTAGAGAATTAAGTTTTTGGCCCCTTCAAATATAGGATTATTTGTAGACAATTAAGTGTCCGACCCCCGTGGGTTATTTTCAGGCCTTCCCGGGCTAGGTATTATGAAGATTCCCTAAGATAATATGACATCACCAAGTTAATGATGTTTTTGTCTCTATCCACCATGTTAATGATATCTGCCGGGGGAGTAACCTCCCTGGGCTAATGATGCATCCCGAAAGCTTAGAACAGGCACTTGAGGCCCCCGTGGCTAATAACGATTTTTGATAACTGCTTCTGAGAATGTAGCTATTATATGTTGGGATATAGTCTTTATAAGTGATGTTGCAGACCAATTCAGATAGATGATCTCAATAGTCGCTTTCATTATTTTCAATTATCATTTGACTTCATATAATCAGGCGTCATTGCGGGCATGGTGAGCCCATTTGAATATAATTATTCCCAACATAATTCGATATATCCATATAGAATATGTTTAAGATAAGAAGTATTTCATAAGATATCATTTAATGGAATCGAGAAACTAAAATATTATATTAATTAATTCTCATAAGTATGGGCATAAAAGGTCAGAAATAAATAAAAGATGGTGTTCACTATGAACATAAACAAAAGGAGATATAAACTAAATCATAAAGATAAGGGAAGTATGGCCCCTCGGGCTAGTCTGCATCCCCTAATCATCTTTGAGGAATGATTAAGGTGCGAAAAGTGTGCGCGTGTAAAGTGCACAGTCATTGTTTTCATTTCGCCAACTCAATACAAAAACCTAAGTTACTACTACACTTGCGAGGCAAGCACAACGGTAAGTCGGGTATCGAAAATCCATAGAGACGAGATGTTAGAATTTAAGTGATCTAATACTCCGAAATAAAAGTGTAAAAGGTGAATTACAAACTAAAAAGGAAAAGATGCATAAAAGGGAAAGATTAATCTAGGCGAGTGTATTAAAACTAGATTAACAAAGCGAGTAAAACTATAGGTTGCGTCGAATATCCCTCACCCAAGTTAATTTGTATAAAATGGTTACATGGGTCGACGAGTTATTACAAATGCATCTCGTTTCGACAGTTAATTAAATCAAGGGTTGTTACGCCCTAAATCATCATAAAAGCCTAATAAGATTTTGGCGTCAACAAATATCCCAAAAATTACGTGCGAAAGGTCGTAAGCACGGGACATACATGATATGCCCCATAAAATCTCCTAGGCGTAATAACTAGGACAACGCACTCGAAATAGACCCGTAAACTATATCACCAAAGCAAAGAAACGCATCAACTCGAGTGAGTTCAATTCAAATACAACCTAATTTAAGTTACCTAAAAAGCATGTTGAAAACGCGATAAATGGAAAGCGGTAAATAAACGCGGTAAAATTACACTACAAAGCGTGTAAATCAAAGCATGTAATTAAATCAAGAAAACCAAAATTAGAAAGCTTGTAAATTAACTAGAAAGCAAGAAATGAAGAAATACAAACTATATTAATGGAGAGGATGATGAATAGTCAACATTCAAGCCCAAAAGTGTGTCAATCCAAGAAGAATTGAAGAAGAACCAAGAAAATCACCCAAACCCTAAGCTAAACTAACCTAAAATCGTGTATCTACTGCTATATGTTCTTATTACAATAAAAATTGTATTTATAGTAAGTTGGAATAAAAGAAAAGAAGAAAGAAAAGAAATGAAAATATCTGCTGAAAAACAGGGGATCGATCAATTGACCCCTTTGGTCGATCGATCGATCAAGGACAAAAATAGACAATTTAAACTGGCCGATCGATCGATCATAAGTGTCGATCGATCGATCAAACAGGGCAGAATGCAGCAGCAGCACACTGCATTCTTCTCTTCTCCTCTTTTGCTTTCTTTATTTTTCCTCCGCTGAAATCGCCGTAACTTCTTCATACGGACTCAAAATCGTGCACTGTTCACGGCCACGTGAAGCTAGCAAGAAGGGATATAACTTCCGTGAGATGTCGGGACAGGTACCCAAGCTGTGAAAAGATTAAAATGCCCTTGAGCGTGCGGTTGCGTACGGAACTTCATCGGAATGCGTTCAAACTCCATACTTAGTACCTAAACACCTACAAAAGTCCGATTATACTCATATAGCATGTTATCAATATAAACCGAGGTTGTCTGGTTAACAGGCTTAAATATAGAGATTAAGGCACCCGAGGGGGCTAAAATGGGTAGGTTCGGAGGATGAAATACGCGATATTTGCGTATTATCAAGGAACCTCTGCAACATTCCTTGCCCAATCAGCCTTTCAATTTCATCCTTCAGAGCATAGCATTGCTCAGTGTCATGGCCATGGTCCTCGTGGAATCTGCACCAATTAGCTTTGTTCCTCTTGTGGGGTGGAGCCCTCATATTTTCTGGAAACCTCAACAGCTTGTCCTCTTTGATGAATTCAAAGATTTCTTCAATCAGGAAGGCCAACAGAGTGTAGGCCTCAGATCTCCTCTCTACCTTCTATATTCTCCTTTTTTGGCTCCTATTAGCTGCTTCCGCGGATGGAACTTCTGGGGCTGCGGCAACAATGATCCTGGGTGCCTCACCTACATTGGGTGAGGCTGTGGCCTCAAGCATGAGGACCGTTTGAGTCAAATAGTTGACTTGGGTTTGAAAAGAAACATGACTGTCATAGAGATGGTTTAGGTGATTGTATAATTGCACAATCGCATCTTTGACTTATGTGCTTTAGCTGGATTTTCCTTCCATTTTTTGCTTTGTTAGTCTTTACAAAATATATAATCTGAGACAAAACTATCAGAAATGAGTAATCACAAAAAATATTGAATTAACCAAGTATGAAGTTGGGATACAACATTTGCACTGCTGCATGCCATTATTGCCAAGATCGCGGCTAGTGAAGCATATAGGTGCACTGTCGTGGCCTTTGTATGACATTCACCAAGGCTAAGCTGGAGACTACCTGAGTCCGTTCCTTGATGTTTTGAAGCTTCTGTAATGCAGCCGCACTAGTAGAGGTCGTGGCCACAGGCATTTGAACTGCCAAACTGCATCCCCTTCTAAGCAGCGAAGGAAACAATCCCAAGATTGAAATCCAGGAATTGAGTTATTCTCCCAAGACCCGTGGGGAGAGATCCTACTAGGGTATATTACTGAGAGAATACCCTCACGGTGCACAAAACGACACTAGATCATAGGTCACTAACAGCGAAAATGGAGTAAATACAATCCTTTCCTAATCATTCATCTTTTCGGGGCTAAAGCCCATCATGTTTTTCAGCATTATCTAGATGAAATGATATCATAGGGGTATGTAAAAATAGATCTAAGGTCATAAACTAAAGACCCAAGAGCAGATCTGAATATACGAAATATCCATTTAAGGGTGTAAATATAAAATATAGCTCAAGAACCAAAATTTACTCACGGGGTGATGATCTAGAGGATCCCCATAAATAGAATAAGGTGTTCAAGAACTCGAAATATAGAGAAACAAGATTAAAATATCCCGTTCCCACAGATGGCGCTAGATTGATGATACGAGAAATCGTCCACTTGTCATTCTCGTACCAGCAAATCAAGTATAATGTGTGTAATAGACAAATAGAGCGAGTAAGGAGAGATAAAATACAAGATATAGAGTGGTTCAGCCTCTAAAATAGGCCTGCGTCCACTGTGTTGCTCCATTCTCATTATATGCGTTGCATAGTATAATACAATCAAGCCTAAAGAGGCGTACAAGTGTGAGAATAAAGGAGAATACATGGTAGTAATGAGGATTCCAGGGTTCTAGAGAGATGGTTGCAATGCCGACGAGTAGCCCCCAGGTTGTATGTTGAGGTTGTGTAGAGAGAATTCGGCAAGGATTCGCTAGGTATTGTAGAATCTCCCCCCTCTACCTCGAGGTGTGGACCTTTATTTATAGGAGGTATGTCAGTTGTGTCATGTGTCCTAAGCACGTGACATATATCAAGTCTGTAGCAGCTGTGAATAAGGGGGATGTGGTCTGTCAGGCAGGCATATTGAGTGTCGCATCATGCATAGTATGAGGCTAAAGATGGGGGTCACCCTGTAGTATAAGGCTGTGACCTGTATGTAAGGCCAAGTGGTATGTGCCGCACCCTGTACTGAGCAGGGCCGCAGCCTATAAGCTTCTTAATGCCAGAGTAATTTTTGCGACGGGGTGCTATATTTGCCATATCAATTAGGGTCAAAAAATTTAAACTCAATTTAGATAAACTTTAGTCTCCTTTGAATTGTTGAGAAAATTAAGCGATTAAATTATTCTAAAAATGAAGTAGAATAAGATAAAAGAAAAGGAAAGTTATGTTTATATGTATGTTAGTTTCAAAAGAAAATTTTTAAGTAAATTTCTAAAACAATTATATATAGTTTTAAGGTGGTATATCCATAAGTGGTTAATAGTTTAGCTATCAGAACGTCCCATCGAACCCTCAGAACATTGGCGACGACACTTGTCTATTTTCGTAAATGGGAATCGAAGTCAGAGTCAGCTTTTCGCCAACCTCTTCCTATGACTTTTTCAAAATTCAAGGATTATCTTTGCCACCTCCTAAACAAAATATATGACACTATCCTAGGGATTAATGAAATTTTTAATGCTACTCCATCTTTCGTATAAAGGACTATGTGTATCATTTTAAAGCTAGAAAGGTCGAGTAAGCTTTGATCCTGGACCTCTCAAACTTGAACTAAGATTATTAGGAACATGGGTTCATTGTGAGAAGTACGATCATGCCCTAATATCTTGGTGGGATTTCTATTATGGTCACGGGTTCCCAAAGGGGATAAAATATAAATTTGGTCTAGTTTATTCTTCTAAAATGTTATGAGTTGAATAATTTTATCTTGTTTGATTTTGCAACTAATTGCAATAGAAGTGAGCCTAACAACCAAGTTAACTTCATCTATCGCACAAAAGTCTATTCGATCAAGAAACGTTTGGGCTCTATTAATCACCCTACGTTGATGCTTGTTTATTTCTCCTTTAATCGTTACGGTAATTTATGCGTGGCTATTTTGACCAACAAAGAACTCATGATTCTTCTAAGCTATAATTGTTTCTACCCCGAGGGTAGACCTTTTTTGTTGTTAGTACCTTGGAGTTCATAACCAAATAAACTTACATCTCATTTGATTCATTGTCATTAATGAGGTGATTATAACTACCACTACACCATATATAGAAGATGGTCACGAAATTTGGCCGTGACCAGGCCCTCGAGGCACGACTAAGGTCCATGTCCATGTCCATTTTGGCCATAACTAAAAAATATGGCCTCTTTCGGGGGACAATATATGACTTTGTGAGCACGGACCCGATCTGCGACCACATGGTCACGGACTGGGTGGATTAATGTTGAAAGTTGGTCATGGACCTGGGCCCTGACCATATGTAGGACGTTATTAAAAATAGGTCACAACCCAAATCTGTGACACCCGAGTTAAAAAAAACATGGTAGCGATCCAAAATCGTGATCATATTTTTATTTGGTTTTAAAAAAAATTGAGGGTCACGAATTTAGGCCGTGACCATATCCATTTAATAAAAAGTAAATATATTTTATTATTAGGTAAAAAATTACATTTATTCAACAACCAATTCATATACAATTAAGCAATACTCCAATCGTGGAGTTGATAATTCTAAGTAAAACACCGTGTTATTTCATAAATCATATAAATATTTACAAATTATACTCATATTCTCAAATCTGACGTTCCATGACTACGCGGACAGTTCCTACTAGTTATAATGGTCCCCTGTGAGATGTCCATGCCTCGTACGGGACTGTTTGGGGGTTGTTTTGGGTTTTCGTTCTCTAGCGGCGTTTTTAAGTCTAAGTCTAATTATTTGTAAATTTTAGTCATATTTTCAAATCGAGCTTCCCATGACTACACATTCAGTTCCTACTAGTTATGTTGGTCTTGTGCGAGTTATTCGTACCTCTTATGGGACCCTTTGAGGGGTTATTTTGGTATTTTTGACTTTAGCAGCATGTTTTTAAGCCAAAGTCTAGTATTTGCCAATTTTAGTCATATTCTCAAACTGAGCATCCATTGACTACATGACCAATTCCTATGAGTTTCATTGGTCTCGTGTGAAGTGTTCGTGCATCTAACGGGGGGCATTTGGAGGTTGTTTTGGGTTTTCTCCCTTTAGTGGCATCTTTTTAAGCCTAAGTTTAATCATCTGTAAATTTTAGTCATATTCTCAATCTGGGTATCTCGTGACTATGCGGCTAGTTCCTATGAGTTACATTAGCCACGTGCGAGGTGTTCATGCTCAAATGGGGCCGTTTGGGGGGTTGTTTTGAGTTTTTACCTTTTAGATGTGTGATTTTAAGCCCAAATCTAGTTATTTAGAAATTTTAGTCATATTCTCAAACCGAATGCCCCATGACAACGTAGTCTGTTCGTATGGATTACATTGGTCCCATGCGAGGTGTTCGTACCTCTTATGGGGCCATTTGGGGGCTATTTTAGATTTTTATCCTCTACTGGCATGTTTTTAAGGCTAAGTCTAGTTATTTATATATTTTACTCATAGTACCAAACCGTGTGTTACATGACTACGCAGTCATTTTCGATGAGTTACATTGGTCCCGTGCAAGGCGTTCGTTCTTCTTACAAGACCGTCTGGGGTTGTTTTGAGTTTTCATCCTCTAGCAGCATGATTTTAATCCTAAGACTAGTTCTTTGAAAATTTTAATCATATTCTCAAATCGTGCATCCCGTGACTATGCGCTCATATCTTACGAGTTACATTGGTCCCGTGTGAGGTGTTCGTGCCTCTCACGGAGCCGTTTGGGGATTTTTGGGTTTTTCCCACTAGCAACTTACTTTTAAGCCTAAGTATAGTTATTTTTATGTTTTAGTCATATTATTAAATCGTAAATCCCCTGGTTACATGGTTAGTTCCTGCAAGTTACATTAGTGTTATGCAAGGTATTCATGTCTCTTTTGGGTCCGTTTGATGGTTGTTTTGTGTTTTATCCTCTAGCGGCATGGTTTTCAACCCTAGTGTAGTTATTTGTAAACTTTTTAAAGTCATATTCTCAAACTAGGCATTTTATGTCTACGCGGCCAGTTCGTACGAGTTACATTGTTCCCATGCGAGGTGCTTGTGCCCCTAACGGGGCGTTTGAGAGTTGTTTTATTTTTCGCCCTCTAGCGGCATGTTTTTAAGCCCAACTCTAGATATTTTTGAATTTTAATCATATTCCCAATCTGGGTGTCCCGTTATTGGACGTTTAGTTGCAAGAAGTCAGATTGGTCTTGTGCATGGTGTTTGTACCTCTTATGGAGCCATTTTGGGATTGTTTTGGGTTTGAGCCTCTTAGGGCATGTTTTTAAGCATAAGTCTATTTTTTACAAAGTTTTAGCCATATTCTAAATTCGGGCATCCCATGATTACGCGGTTAGTTCCTACGAGTTACATTAGTCCCGTGCGAGGTGTCCGTACCCCTTAGTGGGCTGTTTTGGGTTTTCGTCTTCTAAGGGCTTATTTTTAAGACTAAATCTAGTTGTTTTCAAATTATAGCCATATTATTAAACCGAGCATCCTGTAATTATATGGTCAGTTCTTACGAGTTACATTGGTCTCGTTCGTGCCCCTTACGGGGCCATTTGGGGGCTCTTTTGGGTTTTTTCCCTCTATCGGCTTGTTTTTTAGCCTGAATCTAGATATTTGTAAGTTTAGTCATATTCTCAAATCGGGTGTCCCATGAATACGCGATCAGTTTCTACCAGTTATATTAATCCCATGTGTAGTGTTCGTGCATCTTATGGGGCCATTTGTTTTTTTTAGTTTTCTTCCTACATGACATGGTTTTAAGCCTAAGTATAATTATTTTTAAATTTTAGTCCTATCCTAAAACCGGGCATTCCATGGCTGTGCGATCAGTTTCTACGAGTTACATTAGTCCCACGTGAGGTGTACGGGCCCTTATGGGGCTGCTCAGGGGTTATTTGGGGTTTTAACCCTATAACGGTATATTTTTAAGCATAAGTCTAAATATTTACAAATTTTAGTCATATTCCCAAACCGAATATTCTGTGGCTACACGGTCAGTTCTTACAAGTTACATTACGGGCTCGTTTCAGGGTTATTTTGGGTTTTCCCCTTTAACGACATATTTTTAATCCCAAGTCTAGTTATTTACAAATTCTACTCATATTCTCAAACCGGGCGTCCTGTGACTACTCGGTCAGTTCCTACATGTTTCATTAGTCCCATGGAGGTGTACGTGCCTCTTACAGGACCATTTGGGTGCTTTGGATTTTCACCCTCCTGTGGCATGTTTTTAAGCGTAAGCCTAATTATTTATAAATTTTAGTCATATTCTAAAATGGGCGTCCCGTGATTACTCAGTCAATTCGTACGAGTTATATTGGTCCCATCCGAGGTGTTCATACTCCTTACGGGGTTGTTTGGTGGTTTTTCCTTTAGAAGCATGATTTTAAGCCTAAGTCTGGTTATTTACAAATTTTAGTGATATTCTCAAACCGGACATCCTATGACTACGCGACATGGAGATTTTTATTCCCCTTATGGGGCCGTTTGAGGGTTATTTATGATGTTCGCCCTTTAGCAGCATGTTTTTAACCCTAAGTATAGATATTTGCAAATTTTTATCACATTCTCAAACCGGGCATTCTGTGACTACGCGATCAGTTCCTACAAGTTACATTAGTCTCGTACGAGGTTTTTATGCCTCTTACGTGGTCATTTGGGGACTATTTTGGGTTTTTGCCTTCTAGCAGTATGTTTTTAAGCCTAAGCTAAGTTATCTGAAAATTTTAGTCATATTCTCAATTCGAGCATCCCGTGACTATGTGGTCAGTTCCTATGCATTACATTGGTCTCGTGCGAGGTGTTCGTGCCTCTAACGGGGCCATTTGGGGGCTATATTGGGTTTTCGCCTTCTAGCGGTGTGATTTTAAACCTAAGTATAGTTATTTACAAATTTTAGTCATATTGTCTAACAGAACATTGCATGACTACACGATAAGTTTCTACGAGTTACATTAGTCCCGTGCGAGATGTTTGTGCCTATGACAGGGAAATTTGGGGGATGTTTTGGATTTTAGCCCTCTAGCGCCATGGTTTTAAGCCCAAGTTTAGGTATTTATACATTTTAGTTATATTATCAAGCCGGGCATCCTTTGACTACGTGATCAATCCCTATGAGTTACATTAGTCCCATGCGAGGTGTTCGTGACTCTTACGGGACTGTTTGGGAGTTGTTTTGAGTTTTCCCCCTCTAGTGGCATATTTTTAAGCCTAAATCTAGTTATTTGTAAATTTTAGTCACTTTATCAAACCGAACATCAGTTCCTACGAGTTATATTGGTCCCGTGCAAGGTATTCGTGCCTCTTACGGGGACGTTTGGAGTTGTTTTGGGTTTTCACCCTCTAAAGACATGTTTTTAAGCCCAAGTCTAGTAATTTGCAAATTTGAGTCATATTCACAAACCGGACGTCCTGTGGCTACGAGGTCAATTCCTACGAGTTACATTGATCCCATGTGAGGTATTAAAATAGGAGATTTATAGTTATCAAAATAAGGGATTTATAGTTATTTCTTACTTTATTTCCTTTGTGGTTAGACTTTGCACGCTCGGTTTTTCATTTTATGGGTCAATGGGTGTTCCATAGTTGTTCTTTATTCACGTGACTCTTATTAAGAATTTGTATAATAGATATTTATTATATTCAGTTATCCAGTTTCAGTTTTATCTTTTTGTCTCATTTTATATCGTTTATTGTCGAGTTTGTGATCTTATGAGTTATTTTTTAACTCTTAGAATGATATAAATTGTTTAATGCCCCCCATATTTTATGTATTAGGATAACTACCTTATGCATGAGAAAAGAAGGGATATCATAGAAACTAGGAATCACCTAAAATATTGAGCACTAAGGTGGCGGTTCTAAAACGGTCCCCGATTGGTGGCAAGACTCATATGACACAGGGGTATAGGATGACCATATCAACCTTGAAGATGCCAATAAGCTTATAAGACTAAATAACTTGATGTCTCGTGTGTTCTCAAGGAATACAAGGACTCCCAGTTTTGGTGGTGGTACTAAAAAGGTCCCCGACAAGTGGTAGGAATCATATAGCACAAGGGTATAGGATGACCATATCAACCTTGAAGATGCCAACAAGCTTATAATCCCAAATAACTCGATGTCTTGTGTGTTCTCAAGGAATACAAGGACTCCCAGTTTTGGTATTAGTATGATATTGACAGCACCTTTGTGCAATGGCCCTCAGTACGCCATAAGGACTCTAGGTAAAACCAAATGGGTGTCAATCTAGATCATTTGGTTGATCCAAATGATAGTGGAACCAATTATTTTCCTGCATATGAGGTTGTTCAATGAGACAAAATTGATGTTGGATCGTCTAGTCGTATCTCCATCATCTTTTGTATTCATGATGAAATAATTGTGAATATTAAAACGTTTTTTTGTCTTATGCTTGAGTAATTTATTATTTTTAACAATTCACTCTCTCTTTACTTATTATTGTCTTAGTTTTGTCCGTTCCTTTTATGTGATTTTATCACTCCTTACCTTAGGCCTAGGAATAATTAGTGATTATGCATTCTTGTGGGGGCTTCCCCCTCTTATCGATTGTTTTTTTCTAACTCTTATTTTAGGTCTTAATGCTTATCTATGATCCCTTGTGGGTATTAGTTATTGCCTAGGAAACTCACAGAGTTGAATGTCACGCCTAGTTATTATCTCAACTAGCATATTAATAGTATCGAAACATATGTAAGTGAATAGAATAGCCATTAAACACATAATTTTTATTAATAACAAGTTTGTTTCCTCCCCGGGTGGGATAAATAATTATTTATTACTTAAAACAATAAAATGAACTAAAAATTGCAACTTAAGGAACTAAGATACTAAGTTGGAAACTAAATGCTCGCCTTTATTAAGGGATAAAACTCATCTTAAAGGTGAAAATAATTTCAAGTTAGCATATTCTATGAGATGATAATATTGTGCCCTCAAATTATTAGCTCTATTAAGGATGGATGTAGTTACATGAAAAGGGTCTCTCCAATTGGGTCTCAAATTCCCATTAAAGGGTTGATTCTCACAACCCATTATTTTTATTACAATCAATTATCCAACTTTGAATTCTCTTTTCTTGACTTGGCGGTTATACTTACTAATGATCTGTTATTAATGCAATGCAGGCTTTATCTGATCCTGACACTTAGGTTCCTCGACAAGATCCAAATATAATTGGATCCTTACGTTATTTCGAAATTTATCCACCACTCAGGTTCGAATGGTTTGAAACACGATCTTCAATGGAATTAAGTCTTACATCCTAGAGGCCAATGTGAATGACATTTTCCCTATATACTTATTGAGTATGGTCCTATAGACCGAATGAATATATGATAACTTGTTTAACCATCCTCCTTTTATCCTCTACAATATCTTATTGTATATACTCAAGACTATATTATTTGAGGTATCATCTTGTCCTTTGTTATATAGATAGGAAACGAAACTATTACGATGTCATATTCCATATTCAGCGAAGAGTTCATGTGACGGACCTCGCTTAAAATGAATGTCATAATTGATAAGTATTTCCTGGGGATTTCAAACTTTGTAGTGACTTTCCTCTATATGAACCTAATCTTGTCAAAGTCCTTAAAGTTATTAAGTGTCTCTTCCTATATCCCCTTAGTGAGAAGATCAATACCGACTAATAAGTACCTTTAATTATTGACAGTAGTGAGTATATGATCAAAATATCCCCCATTGAGCGAAAGGCATTGTATAATTAAAGGATTCGGGTTTCCCTCTAGTTACTGGAGTAAATGGGATAATTTCTATAAATTATGACATTTTTATACATACTTGGTTGCATCCTTCTACATGTGAATTCACAAATATCCTTTTTTTGATTGCTCAGAAGGTGACAGACTATCCTACTGCATGGATTCCATATATAGCCTCATCTATCTCATGTCAGACTTGTTTAATCTTGCTTAGATTAACACATGGAGATAGGAACCTATGAAGGAGCATCGATACAACCTTTTGAGAGATAGGTAAAAACAAGTAGCTTTTACTAAGATTATGGTCCTCCTTTGTATCATATAGGATCTCTTCGTTCAAAAGGTAATTCAAAATGAGGTCCATCTAGCTCAAAGTGGGTTTTGGATCTTTCTCGATACTTATTCGAAGAACGTATTCCACTGTTATGATGTGTTTGAGGTTGGAGTTGACTGTGAATGCCAAGGTAGCTAAGGCATAACCATGGCTATTGTTTTCCTTTAAGATTTGTCTATACTAAAAATATTTTAACTACGCAACCAACTCATGTGGATTCCTTAGGAAAGCGAACATATTCCTATATATTGCACAATATTATCCTAACGCTTACTTAAATTCATGTTTTGAGACATATAACACCCTATAATGTTCCTGATATTTTGAAAGTACGATAAGCAAATCTTCATATTATGCTTTATTGTTTGAGGTATTAAATCCCAATTATACGGCTAGCTCAAAACCTTCATTATGGGCAACCATAATGGTACCAACTCCAACACGCTTTACGAAAGATGCCCCATGCATAAAAAGTGTCCAACTAACTTAACGACCCTTCATCTGTTTGTTTTAGATTTTTTAAATCGTCGGAGATTTTCTCAAGATTTGGCTGATATTTGTGCAATATGAACTAAATATGAATATGCCACCTTCCTTTTCATGGATGTTTGGTCCTGATATTGGATGTCTAACCGTTATAGTTCCCTTCACCATTTCAACATTTATTGAGAATATTTAATAATGCAACGCTTTTCCTTTAGGGGGAGAATTTCAATAATGTTATAGAATGGACTTGCTCAAGGCAATTAATAAATAATTGTATCTACTGGTTAAAATGTATCTCTTTTGGGAAGCAAACAATGGTCTTTCTAGTATTGTAAAATGGGTATTATCCCTTTCCTTCCTCGTAAACAAACACTGAGTCAATTGCCTAATCAAAAAAGGTTATTTACAAGTATATGGGTTATCATCGAGCAAAAATGTCAGGATAAACAGAGCTCCCAAAGTAATTCTACATCATTGGATACTCCCATGTCGACAGTGAGTCTTGCTCACCTAAGGGATAAGTATAACCTCTTCATATTTTCACTTTACCCTAAGTCCTCTCCAAGTGGCATAAGAAGACATAATTCTCCTTTTAATCTTATTGGGAATCCTTTTATTTCTCTCGCAAATGGTCCTCACTGCATCGATAATGGAGTACACCTAACTAAGATGGTGTTGACCATATCCTTCACTGAACTTCTCATCATAAGTCTAGTAATTAGAGGTTGGGTTCCTTTATCTGATACATAATATACAACAAACATAATATGTCATCGTCATGGTAACGCGTATCTATTGTCCTAAATAACATATAAATCAAGATTTCTCCTTAGGTTTTGTCCATTATTCAAAGCCTCGCACAAAAAATAATTAGTGAAGGAAAGTTCGCTCCCATATACGACACTAATTATATGTGACAACAATTATTTCACCAAATGTGATAATTACCTAAACCGAGTAATAGATGCAAAAGTGATAAAAGCACCCCTAGACACACACACAAGGAACATTGGATGTAAATGGTCAACACGTCTACATCCATAGAGGATTATAATATATGAAGGAATATATAGTGATATTACAATCAAACATTGGCCCGCTATATGAATTTTCATGTGCCCAATCCCAGGGTGATGCAAAACTATTAATAGGAATTTACAAGCACAAAAATTGAACCAGAATTCTTTTTTTGTGCTTATTATTACTAATAATGTTATGGTCGAAATCAACATGCATATAAGAGAAGGTTCATCAGGCCGCCTTGAGACATTTAATAAAGATAAATTCTCTTCTCAATAACACTTGTCTTATTATTATGGATAGTTACAAGTTAATATTCTAATAGTAATAATAGTAATAAAATAATTTTACGAGATAAAACTAAGTTCACTTTGCCTTTACCAAAACCTATGTTTTGATAGGATCATTTTTGTGTGAAAGTTATTTTACAGGAAAGTTTGAGACTGTGGGTTTCGCAACTTTCCTATTAACCAAACGCAATAAAACTATGGGAAATTTAACTTTCCCGCACTTTTTTTCTTCCTTTTGAAACAATCAAAAGGAGCCTAGGGATTTCTTTAAGCATTATCTAGTCATTAAATCACTAAGGTCCCTCACCTTTAATCCGTAATCTATGTTAGTATATACATACGGAAGACAGATATATTATAAAATTTTCCATATGTTACAAAATTTCATGCATACATTGCAATATATATATATATATATATATATATATATATATATATATATATATATATATATATATATATATATATATATATATATATATATATATTGTGGTGACAATTATTATTCAATACAAAGAGATAAGAGAAGCACAATCACCAAGCAGAATAAGGAATACAAAATGTCAATCACACAACAAGAGATGTACGTGGTTCAGCAAAGGTGCCTACGTTCACGGTGGTGCAGTCAGTATTATTTATTTATACTTCGGATAGTGATTACAGAGAACACAATGTGTCCTATGCTCCGGACCTAGGGTTTATTATATACATGTTCATTTTCAAGGAGTGGGGGTGTTGGATTCCCCCACGTTATCCATCTTCTCCTAGAACCCCTCTTAATGGGAACATGGGAGAAGACTAAATCATAACCGATTAAGATTTGGGGGGTCTGGACTTTGGGCCGCTACAATTGGGCTACTCGTCTAGGCCCATAATTCTAATTTCGAGTATCCACAATTGCCCCTAAGTTTATTGGGCCATACCTTGGGCTCAATAAATTTTAATGATTTGTCGTAATGGCCCCTTTGTACATCGTGCAACTCTTCCCAAAGTTTGAGTACTGAGTTAGGCGACACTTGCTTCATGGTCTGTGCATTATGATTAGTAACACTCAAAATTTATCCAGAGCAGTCATTTCTCAATCATCGTTTCTAGCTTCTCAGTACTCTCCCATTTTCTGTGAGTTCTAGAGATTCATGTTCTCTTCTCCCGGTCTTAATTCTTATTGGTTTCGATCTTCCTCGTCACTTGGGCTTGTGATTCTTCATCGTTCAAGTCAAACTTTCACCTTGTAAGTTCCCTGTGCCTTCTCTTTGTATTTTTTCTTTAAATTTGTAGTTTTTTAGGGTTTTCCAATGGCAAAGATTGGTGATAGATCAGTGTTTGAGTTTAGTAAGTTTTACAATGTCCCAGAGTGGGTAGAGATTGAGTGCGCCTCTCCCACTAGAAATGTTAGAGAGATAGAGGGTGCCCATTGGATCCATGTCTTGTTGCTTTCCCAAGGGGGACTTACTTTTCCTCCCAACAATCTATTCTTGCACTTCTTTGGTTATTTCAACATTGTTTCTGCACAGTGTTCGCCCAATGTGTGGAAGATAATAAATGGCGTCCATAGAATAAATCAACTCTATGGCACCAAGTTAGGGCTCCCCGAAGTCTTCTTTTGCTATTCTTTTTCTCGAACTAGTTTTGGTGTTCTCTATCTCAAGGCCAGGAGTCCTAGCAGGGTATTGGTG
This sequence comes from Sambucus nigra, assembly GCA_949130495.1. Classification (NCBI taxonomy): domain Eukaryota; kingdom Viridiplantae; phylum Streptophyta; class Magnoliopsida; order Dipsacales; family Adoxaceae; genus Sambucus; species Sambucus nigra. The sequence goes on from OX422209.1 coordinate 421,729,880, forward strand.
GTAAACCTACCTGATTCCCATAAGGACTATTGGCAAGATGGTTTCCTTGTTAGAAATTGGCAGTTTTCCCCCCAGACTGAGGGGTCGAGGTCTGATAGGTTCTTTGTTCCCTTTTGTGGGGAAGAATATATAGGTAGTCTTTGCTTTGTTCTTTCAATTTCTTTACTGATTTGTGATCTTTCTAACTTTTCCTGTTCTTTCTTCAACGAGGTCGAAGAACTTGGAACCTACTCTCAGCTAGGTTCGTCTTTCTGAACTGGTCAAGGCCAAGAATATCAGGGAGACCTTAGCCAATGACGAGTATCCTCGGTCTGCTGCTTTCTTACTCGAGTACAAAAACGTTGGTTTTAGCTTTATAGCGAGGTCGGTAGATATTATTACTGAATTTGATACCTCTGAAGAGACTACTATTGATCCCATTCAGTTGGACGAGGAGGAGAGAAGTTCTGAGAGTGATATCGTAGGCGGTGCTGAAGGCAATTTTGGCGAGGGGAGCTCCAGTGGTGATAGTTCTTCTGACTCGGAGGAGGTTTTTGAAGCTTGAGAATCCTCGAGCACGTCCAGCAGTTTAAGCGAGGAGATGGTTCCCCCAATGAAAAATTTGATTCGGGATGACGATGATGATGATCATGTGCTCCTTGCTCAGAGGTCGAAGAAGCAGAAGTCCAGTACTGGGGCTGTTGCTACTGGCTCTCAGTCTACTGCTCAGGAGCAGGAGTGGAAGAGGAAAGAAGAAGAACAGATGAGGGAGAGAGAGACAAAAAAGGAAGAGGAGAGAAAGAAGACAGAAGAGAAGAAGAGGATGGAGGAGAAGAGGAAAATGGATAAGGAGAAAGAGGAAGAGAGGAGAAAGATAGAATCGAGGATGAAGGCTGGGCAGGCCTTAGTCCTGGTGTCTGCATTGTCCGAGGGGGCATCAGTTGCCATTTCTCCTCAATTGGCCCCCGTACTGCTCGAGAGGGCAGTTCTTCCTGCAGATCGCCAAAGGGCACTGGGGTCTGATCAAGTGGACCTGCAAGCTAGCCAGAGGCTAGCCTTGGTAAGACCTTCTCTTTTCTCTATTGCTTTCATATATTTTTGCTATTTTTTTTCCTGATGTCCTCTTTGTTTTTACAGTTTGTGACTGACTTTTCCATGCTCTATTGCTCTCGCGATGAGCTGGTGATCAGGAATAGCGAGCTGGAGCAGCAGAATGCTGCCTTGAAAGTGAGGGGCACTCAACTGGAGGTTGATCTGAAGACTACTGACGCTGCCCGAGCTTCTTCTGACTTGGCCCTCATCGATTCCAACTAAGAGAGGGATGCGGTGGTAAAAGAGCTAAACGAACTGAGGCAGGCCTATGACCTGGTTTGCTCGAGAAAGTTGGCCATCATAGAGGAGAATAGGGTGCTGACCGAGCAGCTAAAAGAAAAGGATTCTCAGGCAGCTACCATCAAAGAGGACTCTTATAACTTCGGGTGGGCTGCTGCATATGAAGATGCAGAGGTTCAAATAGGCTACATCAGTCGTCTGAACTTCAAGAAAGGTTGGAACAAGGCCCTCATTGCCGCTGGTGTCGATGTCGCCTCTCCTCTATTCGATGAGCATGACCCAGGTCCGAAGCCAATTATGGAGGAAGCCCCCGCCCCAGCCATCTAAGGCGTTGACCGTGCCTCCCAGACGATTCCTGACAATGTTCTCCCTGCCAAGGCGACAGAGGTTATCCCTACAGAAGGGGATGCTTCTACTGCTACTAACAAGGGGAAGCAGCCAGCTACTTCTGGGCAGCCTGAGGTTGCTAGTTAATTTACTTCTAGGACTATTTTGTATCTTTGCTTGTAATTTTCCTTTCTGCTGCTCGATGTACTTTGACCATTACTAATGAAATGAAAAGGTTTCTTTTTCCCAGTGCACTAATTTATTTTTCTTTCCATTGCCTTTTTATTGCTTGTAGTCGATTGATGTTGATGATTATATACCATCCACTTCTCAATTGGGAAGAATGCTTGGACCTAATATGAGATCTGAAGTTCGTCATACCTTTGTGAGGATTTACAAATCACTGCGATTAAGGAATAAGCACTTCATAGAGCAGACTGAGCTTGTTGTTAAACTGAAGGACAGGCTCCAAGAGATGGAGGAAGTTGGTGCCTCAATCCAGGAGGAGGTGAATACATTAAGAGCAAAGCTACTGAGATCAACCAGGTTGGGGAGATTCTTCAGCAGGAGAACGAAGCTTTGAGGAGAGAGGTCTCGTGACTTAGAGAGCATGCGCCAAGCACCGCTCCTGCAGTATTGCGAGGTTCTTCCTCTGCGTGAGTTAAAACTGGCTCGAGCGACGTTCCTCCTATGTTGTGAGGCTCTACCCATCCAATCGTTCCGCGAGCTGGCAGGACTAGGGAAATGGAAATGATTCGTGGTGATGTCCAGCGAGCGTATGTGATTATTGCTGGGCTCCAGAGGAATGTCACCTGGTTGAGGTATTTATTTAAGAAAGGACCTCGATGTGTGTGGGCCGATGGTTACAATCAGGGTTGGCTAAATTCTCCAACGAGACTGATAGAGTTTGAAGAGCTCGCCTTCATCAGGGGGTGGTTGATTGCCTTGAGGGAGATGCAAGTTCCAAAGAACTTAGTGCTCTGGTATTGTCATGAAATATCTCCTTCCACTCGAATGCCTAACCCCTTTCGGAGAAATGATTAGTGGATACCCATTGATGCCATCCCTCGGCATCTATTCGATTCAGATGCGAACGAAGTCGAGGAAGAGTTAGTTTCCCCTCCCGATGATGGTCGAAGAGCTCAAGTGGATGATTATCTTGCTCGGGGGCCTCACCCTCACTAAGATTCTCTTAGTAGTAACTCTGTGTATTTTGTATTGAAGTGATGTAAAGTCGATGTTTTGGGCGAGCTCGCCGACTAAACATGTATTGTATTTGCTGTAAATGTGATGAATTAATATAAAAATTTATGTATTGGGCAAATTTGCCGACTAAACAAGTGTCTTATATTTTTCACATTTTTGCTCAAAAATCTTGAGCCTATCTTGGCTGACTAGATTTGTATGTTCGCATTATCAAGTAAGTGTCCTTCCAGTCCAGTATGCCAACGAGATACCATTCTTCCTCACTTTACCTTTTATGTTATGTTGTCACACTCCCTTAGGCCTAGGTGTGGCAATTAGAGAGGACACACCTGGTGTTGGATGCTCTATCCGATCAGGATTTTATTCAACCAAACATTATTTGGTGACCAATTTTGACTTGGCCATATTGCCTAAGGATCTCCTGTAGGGCTTCATATATTTCCAGGGGTAATGCTAAGAGGTCTTTCATATTTCATAACGAAAACTTAAGGAGGGTCATTTCCCTGCTATAGTGTAATAATCAGTGTGCCTGTTACTTGGAAAAGGTGTGTGGGTTATAAAGTTTATACATTGACACCTCGTAAAATGCAAATTAGTTAACTGATACTTCGTAGAATGCAATTGCCAAATAACTTTTCATTAATGATAAGAAAATGAACTTCCAGTTTCATAATTAAAGATTAAAAGAAGAATCTAGAAATAGAACTTCTTAAGGTTGGCTGCATTCCACGCTCGGGGTATCTCTCTGCCTTCCATCGTTTCCAAGTGATAGGCTCCCTGTAGATCATCTCTAGTTATCTTGAATGGTCCTTCCCAATTTGGCCCTAGCTTGCCGTCCGATGGTTTTACTGCGCTGCCTAGGACTTTCCTCAGGACATAGTCCCCAATTCGGAATGTCCTTGGATTGACCTTCTTATTGCAGTGCCTTGCGATCTGCTGCTGATAGCTTGCTAGTTTTACTAGGGCCAGCTCGCGGCGTTCATCGGCTGGGTCGAGCTTGGCGAGAAATGCTGCATCATTATTGCCCTGATCGATAACACTGGACCTCATTGTTGGCAAGCCTGCTTCCAAGGGGATAACTGCTTCCATATCATACGCCAATGAGAATGGGGTTTCCCCTGAGTAGTACGGTAAGCCCATAGAATATGTGGTAGCTCATTTACCCATGCGCCTTTGGCTCGCTCTAATCGTTTCTTTAATCCGTCGATCACTATTTTGTTGGAAGCATCGGCTTGGCCATTACTCTGAGGATAGGCCACCGAGCTGAAATGGTGTCTGATTCCATGCTCGTTACAAAAACTCTGAAAAGACCCGCTCTCGAAGTACGTTCCATTATCAGTGATGATGGTTCTGGGCATGCCAAAATGGGTGATTATATTTTTCCATATGAACCTTATCATATCTGCATCTCGGATGTTCGCTAGGGGTTCCGCCTCGATCCATTTGGTGAAGTAGTCAGTTGCGACCAACAAATATTTACGATTATCGGTGGCGGTGGAAAGTGGTCCTACGATGTCCATTCCCCATTGGGCGAATGGCCATGGGCTGGACAGTGATTTTAGGTCGCTAGTAGGTTGGTGGACCATAGGAGTGTGAAGTTGGCATTTCAGGCACTTGCGAACATAACTCGCAGAGTCTCTTTGCATATATGGCCACCAATTGCCTTCCTTAATTGCACGAAAAGCCAGAGACCTTCCTCCAATATGGCTTCCACAGATTCCCTTGTGAAGCTCTTGTAGAAACTGCTCGACATTCCTTGGGTGAACGCATTGAAGTTAGGTATTGAAAAAGGATCTCTTATATAGCTTGCCTTTTGGAGATAAGTGAAAGCGAGCAGCTTTGACTCTTATCTGGTGAGCGATCTTTTTATCATCTGGGAGCGTGCCATCCTTCAAATAGTCCCTTAAAGGGTCCATCCAGTTGGGTGCTGACTCCACTTAGAGCACCTGCTCCGCACCTAGAGGCTTGCTATTACGATTAATCCTGGGATGAGCGAGGAAATCGATGGGGATTGTTCTTTTTAAGTCGAAATCGACTGCTGAACTCAGGGTTGCTAGGGCATCACCATGGTTGTTCTGTCCTCTGGGAAACTACTGGACAATGATTTCTTCGAAGCTAGCCATTAGTTTTTTTGCTAAGGCTAGGTAAGCTGCCATTCTTTCATCTTTTTCATTGTAGTATCCACTTATCTGATTGGAGACTAATTGAGAATTACCAAACACCTGTAAATGCTTTGCTCCCAAAGTGTGCGCCTTCTGGAGGCCAGCTATTAAAGCTTCGTATTCTGCTTCGTTATTGGAGGCTGCAAATCCAAGCCTGATTCCTTGTTCAAGGATTGTATCCTCTGGAGTAATGAGGACAATGCCTATTCCTGCTCCCTTTGAGTTGGAGGCTCCATCAACGAATAATTTCCAAATTCCCTCCGTCGTGTGGTTCCCTCTTTGCTCTGTTGGTTGAGGTTGGCTACAAGCCTGCTCGCCTGTGAATTCGACTATGAAATCAGTAAGGACCTGCCCCTTGATTAAGTTCCTTGGTTGAAATAGGATATCAAATCATCCGAGCTCGACTGACCATTTAGACAGTCTACCCGTCAAATCCTCCTTCCTTAGGATTGCTTTAAGGGGGTACGATGTAAGGACAATGATAGTGTGGGATTTGAAGTAGTGCTTCAGCTTTCTTGAGGCCACTACTAGTGCAAAGGCGAGCTTCTCCAGTGGTAGGTACTGCTGCTCGGTGTCTAACTAGGTCTTGCTCGCGTAATAAATGGGGTGATGGATTCCTTCTTTTTCGCACATTAATGCAAAACTGACAGTGTGGTCGAAAACGGGGAGGTATAAGTACAGGGAATCTGTTTCATGTGGTGTGACGAGTAGTGGTTGGGAGCTAAGGTGAGCCTTAAGTTCATCCAATGCCCGCGAGCAATCTTGATTCCATTCTATCATTTTGTTTCCCTTTAGGAGCTGGAAGAACAGTTTGCACTTCTTGGAGGACTTTGATATAAAACGGTTCAGGGCAGCGAGCATGCCAGTGACCTTCTATACATCATGGATTGTTCGAGGAGGTTGTACCCTATTTATTGCATCGATCTGGTCTAGGGTAGCCTCGATGCCTCTCTTGCTAGCCAAGTACCCAAGAAATTTTCCTGACTGGACACCGAAAGATCACTTGCTCGCGTTAAGTTTCATTCGGTATTTTCTGAGAATTTTGAAGGTTCTTGATAGGTCTGAGAGGTGGTTTTCGTTCTTCCTGCTCTTGACGAGCATATCGTCGATGTAGACTTCCATGGTGTCTCCCATTTGGTCCTTGAACATCTTGGTGACCAGCCGCTGGTAGGTTACCCCTGCGTTTTTGAGCTCGAAGGGCATGACCTTGTAGCAGTATAACCCAATTGTGGTGATGAATGCTATTTTGTCCTGGTTTGGGGTATACAGAGGGATCTGATGATACCCTGAGTATGCGTCCAGAAAAGTCATTCTCTCGTGAGCTGCAGTGGCGTCTACCAGCTGATCAATTTTTGGGAGGGAGAAACTGTCTTTAAGGCATGCTCTATTGAGGTCAATGAAGTCGATGAAAACTCCACACTTCCCATTGATTTTTGGAACTACTACTGGGTTGGATAACCATTTAAGGAATTGTACCTCCCGTATGGATCCTGCATCCAGCAGTTTTTCCACTTCTTTTTCCACGGCTTTTGCCTCTCCGGGTGTTGTTTACCGTGCCTTCTGCGCGATTGGTTTAAAGGTGGGATCGATGTACAGCTGATGACAAACCATACTAGGATCAATTCTAGGAAGCTCGTATGGTTCCCACGCAAAGACGTCTATATTTTTCCTTAGCAGGGTCGTCAATTCCTTCTTCTCCTGATCTGTGAGAGAAGCTCCAATCAAGAAGATCCTGCTGTCATCGTAATCTCCAGTTGTTATTTCCTCTAGGTCCTCGATGACACATTCAGAGGGGAGGAGCCTGGTCTCCTCTACTCCAAGCCTTCCATATTTTAATTGCTATTTCGAAGGTATCAGACCTCCTTGTTCTTCAACCTTCTCGCTGGATTTGTCGACCTTCTTCTCTGGTTTTGGGCGGATGGCTGCTATGAAGCACCTTCTTGTCATCGCTTGATCGCCATCGATCTCCATTACCCCTCTCTCGGTCACATATTTGAGCTTCTGATGGTAGGTTGAGGAAACTGCCGTCATGGCGTGCAGCTATCCTCTACCGAGGATAGCCTGGTATGGCGAGTCAATGTCGGCCACCAGAAACTCGATCATTTTAGAAACATGTTCTGCCTTTACTGGAAACACGATCTTTCTCAAGGGCATGGTCACTTTCCCAGCGAATCTAACTAAAGGGACAGTAGCTTCCTTTAGGTCGGCGAAGCTTAACTTCAATTTTCTGAACAGGTCGAGATACATTACCTCGGACGAGCTTCCTTGGTCGACGAGCAACTTGTCGACGTCATAGTTCGCTATCTTAAGAGTAATGATTAAAGCATCATGATGTGGGGTTCCCACTCCCACCAGATCTTCATCTGTAAATATGATATGCTTACTATAGTCGACGTCATCTTCTCATCGATGCTTTCCTGACTGTGTTTTCACTGGATCAATCTGAAAAACTTGCATTACTGTTGTAAGATTTTTTACCTCCATTCGAGATGAATTTCCCTCAATCTGTTTCACATCATATGCCCCATGAATTACTGCGAATTCATGGTTGGCATCGTCTTTGAGTACGTTATCAGGCCTTGCTTCTCTATGGGCAGCAACTTTCTCTGCCTTTTTTTCCATGAATTTGTTCAGATGCCCCGACTGGGCCAGCTCTTCGAGGTGGGACTTAAGAGCTTTGCAATGCTCGGTCTTGTGTCCTCCCCCTTTGTGAAAAGTGCATCTCAGCGCATTGTTCCTCTTCGAGGTATCTCCTTCCATCTTCCTGGGCCACTTAATAAATGGCTCGTCTTTGATTTTTGCGAGAATTTTATAAATTGGTTCTTTGAAGACGGTGTTGACCGCCTGAAATGCTTTCGACACATCATTGTTGCCTCCATTCTTGGAGCCATTTTTGCCCCCATTTTTTTCGTCTTTCTTCTGGTTCTCAGTCTTATCACTACCTTTGGCAGCGAGCTTAGTTCGACCATTTTCCCCTGTGCTAAGGCGGGTCATATCTTCCACCTTGGCATATTTCTCGATGCGGGCCATTAGGTCGTCAATGGTCATGGCTTCTTTTTTCGTCAGGGACTGGTACAGAAGGGAAGAGCTGGGTAGCCTAATTTTGAAAGAGGCCACTGCCACTTGCTCCGATCAGTCCTCCACCTCGTTGAATAACTCCCAGTACCTCTTCGCGTAGTCTCAGAGGGTCTCTTGAGGCGTCTTCTTCATTGTCAGCAAAGCATCCATCCTTTTGGGATGGGAGCTACTGGTAATGAATCGGGCCGTAAAGAGCTCGGCCAGTGACTTGAAAATCCTAATGGACCGATGGGGGAGCCTTTTGAACCATTTATGAACCACGTCATGCAGGCTCGAGGGAAAATTTTAGCATATTAGTGCGTCTCGATTATTCCAGAGAGTCATGGCCTGCCGTTACGGCCTGACGTGATCAATGGGATCAGTTTTACCATCATAAATCTAGAACCTTGGAATAGAAAACTTCTTAGGGGCTTCCTCTTCCTCTATTTCCCTCGAGAAAGGTGATTTCATCTGAGATTGGAAAGCTCGCCTAGCGAGTTCTCGGGTCGATCTGGTACCGTGATGTGCATGGTGTTGGTCCATCTCCCTTCGGACCAGACTTCGTATGTTCTCGTTGCTGCAATTCGGGCTCCTGTGATTGCGAGCTAGTTGCAGTTGCTCGAGCAAGTCGTCCTTTGACTCGTTTCCCTCAGCTTTCTGGGATCCGCGCCTGGGGCTCCTTCCTCGACTGCGAGACTTGCTCGCCTGAGGGATAGGAGTGCGGTATAGACGTCTCTTGGTACCACGATAGAGTTCTCTCTCCATTCTTTATAATCTTCTTTTGAGGCGAGCATTCTCAGCTTCATGCTTGCGAAAAGACTCCCTTTGCTCGTGGAGCCTCGCCTCATATGCATCAATTAGCCTAGATATCTGTGTGGACCTCGCTGGTCCTTGGCTTTCTTCTGAGGCTGGCCTTTCTAAGCGATCCCTCTGGTCTGAATGCCGAACTTCAGATCTAATCCTGTGAGGATCAGGTGGTTCTTGGATATCCCCTGCCTGGGGAGCATTACTACTGTGACCAGACATTTCGAACTCTTTTCTGGGTGTCAGCTTTCTCAGGGAAGATAAACGTTCCTACAGACGACGCCAATTGTGGTGACAATTATTATTCAACACAATGAGATAAGAAAAGCACAATCACCAAGCAGAATAAGGAATACAAAATGCCAATCACACAACAAGAGATGTACGTGATTCAGCAAAGGTTCCTATGTCCACAGTGGTGCAGTCAGTATTATTTCTATATACTCCGGAGAGTGATTACAGAGAATACAATGTGCCCTATGCCCCGGACCTAGGGTTTATTATATACATGTTCATTTTTAGGGAGTGGGGGTGTTGGATTCCCCCACGTTTTCCATCTTCTCCTAGAACCCCACTTAATGGGAACATGGGAGAAGACTAAATCATAACTGATTAAGATATGGGGGGTCTGGACTTTGGGCCGCTACAATTGGGCTACTCGTCTAGGCCCATCATTCTAATTTCGGGTATCCACATATATATATTGCATTGAACCTTTTGATAGTGTCACTGAACTTTATTTGTAAATCTTTTCATCATGTTCTAAGCCCTAAAAAACTCTACCAGAGAGCGACATCAATTTTTTCTGTAATCTTTAGTTACCAGTTGAACATGAGAGAAGCTCACAAAAGTATAAATTTGTAATATTTTTTTAATTGTTTTAGTAGTAAGTTTTAAGATCCTCATTATAAAAATTTTATGGAGGAAAAACTTTACTTTCAAGCACATCACAACTATAACATATAATTTTAAGGAAAAATCACATAAATTATTTTTTAATACACCCTCACACCCCCCCCCCCCCCCCCCCCCCCAACAAACCTTAGAGTCCCTATACTCTTTTTATATGGATTGAGGGTAATGCCAATTAATGACCAAGATCAAGACATGTTCACTATTGAGAAATTTGGTTCGTTGATTATGTCCAAAACTGAAAAGTAGACTATTAGTTTGGACAACACAAAAAGGATTCGTGGGCATTTAATTTGGGACAAATGGAATATTTAAATATGTACCCTTAAGTATTCATGAAAAAAATATAAAATTATAGATATTTTTACAAATTAAGTTGTTGTTCCTAATTTTTTTATTTCATATTACATCATGTTTTAAGTTAAGTAAATGTTTATTAAATTAGTTTAAAATTTTAAGTAGGAAAATGTAGTATACTTCGTCTTTTCTTAAATTAAAATCACACACACACACACACACACACACACACACACACACAGCCAGGCTCTCCAGTATACCCCACTTAACATACCCAATAAATGTACCCATTTTTTTAAATACTAAAAAATGAGTTTTTTTAACCAAATTCGGTATATAAGATCAACATAGTAAGGAGATCATCTATAAAAAAATTATTAAAAAATTCAATTCGGAAGTTGGTGAGATGATGGAAAAAATTTGAACGGTCGAAAATGTTCATATATATCCACTTTTCACTTCACCCATTTCTAAGTTGAATTTTTTATGATTATTTTTAGAGATAATCTCCTTATTGTATACAAAATTTGGTCAAGAAATACATTTTTTTTACTATTTAAAACACATAAGTATGTTAATAGGTATGTTGCTAGGAGGTTTGTTAGAGATCCTAACAGTATATATATATATATATATATATATATATATATATATATATATATATGTGTGTGTGTGTGTGTGTGTGTGTGCGTGTGTGTGTGTGTGTAAGAGAGAGAGAGAGAGAGAGAAAAAAAAGTGCAAGGATTATGATTTGGACCCCACAATATGTATATAAGCTTTTATCAATTTTCTTACAATTTTTCTTGTTAAAAATATGCGCAGAGGAAACTAACTTACCTTTTCCTTCTTTTATATTGAATCATGTTTCCTAATAATCACTTTCCAACTTAACTTTCCTAGATATCAAATGGATCCTATTCATATAATAGACTAAAATCTACAAGTAAGATCAAAGCCAGATTTAGTGGTATTCTTAAAATTAGTCATCATATATATCACCCCCCACTAAGGTGAAAAAACAACTATGGTCTAAACCAAAAAAATAAAATAAAAAAACAACAAAAAAGGTTGGGAAAATAAAACAATTGTAACCCAAAGGATAGTTATACATGAGCATCTTTAGACAAACTTTAATTAAATATCTTAGGATTTGGGTTTAAAATAGTTGTTGATACCAAATTTAATCTGCTGATGTGGACCAATAATAAGAAGACACGTGTCAATCTACATGGCACAATAACAACGAGAAAGTTTATTTCCCCCGACCAAGTCATGTTCGCTCCGAGCAACAAGGATACCCCGAGGAACTACAACACTCCGAGGAAATCCAGCGCTCCGATGAACTCCTGAACGACGAGCAACTAAGGCGGTTCGAGCTGCATCTCGACCACAGCATTGATTGCCAGATAACCAACAGTTCAAAACTGTTCATTGACTGCTTATCATCTTGACGCACACGCTTGAAGAACATTAAATGAGTTACCCTTTCATATGTATATCATTTAATGTATCACCTTTTCAGATGATAGCCTCAAGGACCTTTCATGTGTATATCATTTAATGCACCACCCTTTCATATGTAAGCCTCAGGGCTATAAATACATTGTATCTCCCTCATTCAAAGGGACCGGAATTTCTTGAGAGATCTTGTAATCAAGAATTCCACAAACACTCAGCAATAACATAACAGTGGACGTAGGCTTTATTCCTAGCCGAACCACTTTAAAAATCTTTGTCTTATTTATTTATCTGTGATTGAAAAATTAGAGCGATCTAGTTTTTTACATCAACAGATTGGCGTCGTCTGTGGGAACGTGTTACAAGCGTTGTTCTCCACCAAAAGCTAAGTTTTTATTTTCTCTACGTATAATCAATTATACATACATCTTTTGATTCAATCATGATTTTTATGTTTATATGCATAAATTAATTGTCCAATTTTTATCTGCAAAATGTTGCATCTCATGATTTTTAAATCATAACTATTAGATTCATCCTTATTTAGAAATCTGAAAAATAGTAGATTTCATAAATCATAATTCTTTGCTTGATTCTCAAGTTTTAATTTTATATCATGGAATAAATATTTTAAATGATTACATATGCCAATATATACGACGATGATAAGATTTGATCATTTTCATTGTTGATTTTGAAATAAATTTTGTAAGATATTTGATGTCTATTCAAATTCCCATCATATTTTTAATAAAAGAATGGGAAAAGGTTAAAGACAATAAAAAGTCTTCTCATGGAAATCATGACCCAGATCTATTTTCTCTCTCCTCAAGTTTGAGTCTCTTTGCATTCACTGTTATGAACTATATACTTAATTTGGTTCATCTTCCATCTATGTCAATAAAGTCTCATTGATTGATTTTTGATATAAATTTGATAATAACTTCGATCATTCGGCATATTTTTATCTCTCCAAATAGGAAATATGAAGGGACCAATATAAAAATAATTTTCTCTCACCTGAAAAATCATTACCCACCTCTTGTAAAAGAGGATCAGTAAAATAATCATGACCATATCAAGACTCTGGGCATAAATTTGATATGTTGGCCCCTCGTTCATCACATCACAAGGTTTCTTTGTCGAAATCACACGATCTAGTGGGTTATATATTTATTCATTTAATTAACATTCTTAAGGCTTAAATTTTACATTGAATGTTATTTTTTGATCTAAAGATTCGAGATATTCTGGTCATCCAACCATATATTCTATAATTTGAGATATCCTTAAATGTTGGTTGGCAACATCCATGTTGTTTGTCGGCAGCAGTAGAATCTTGGGGTATTAAAAAATGCTAAGCACCCCTGATATTTCTTTAAACACGAGTTCGGCTTGGGGACAACCACGGGGCTTAAGTCTTTTTTAACTTGTGATCACCCCAAAAATATTTTTAAAACCAAGTGATAAATAATTTTCAAACAGCAACTTATACCTGATTAGTTGTTGGAGATTAAATAAATTTACAAAAAACTTTACGTCTTATTTATGATGCATATTTGATAATAATTTGACCATCTCACACACATTTGGCATATTATTAATATTTTTATTTCTCAAGCATATACATATCATATATTGATTGGATGAGTAAATTATTCTCATGACTAATCAATTCAGCCTACACAAATGGTAGAGCAAGATATTAATTTTTACAGGTACAAGATTCAACTCCGACGAATGCTCGGAAATAATCTTACTCTTCTGAAAAATATTATCATAGCTCGACAAAGTTCTTATTTATATGCAGGCCCAACAAAGTTCTCGGCCATATTCTTATGTTCTGGAAAATATTATTCTTATTCGGCATTCTGCAATTATGCCTCGACAAGATACTTATTCAGCTTTAAGGAGAATTACAACATTCGGATAATTCTTATTTATATTCAGGCCTGACAACGTTCTCGACCATATTCTTATGTTCTGAAAGATCTTATTCTTGTTCTGCATTATATGATTCTACCTCGACGGATCGGCGAGGCACTTTATTATTTTTAATTATTCTTTATATCTATTTGGATGCATATTCTATTCTCATTTCAGCATGGAGCTCGACAAATATTATATCTTACTCAGCTCCAAGGATGTCTCCAACATTTATTATATCTTATTCGGCTCCAAGGATGTCTCCAGCATTTATTATATCTTATTCCCAACAATCTGTTGGTCATCGCCGAGGAGGTATCCTGCATTTATTATATCTTATTCCCAACAATCTGTTGGTCATCGCCGAGGAGGTATCCTGCATTTATTATATCTTATTCCCAACAATCTGTTGGTCAGCGTCGAGGAGGTCTCTAGCATTTATATTATCTTATTCCCAAAAAATCTGTTGGTCAGCGCCGAGGAGGTCTCTAGCATTTATATTATCTTATTCCTAACAAATCTGTTGGTCAGCGCCGAGGAGGTCTCCAGCATTTATATTATCTTAGTCCCAACAATCTATTGATCAGCTCCGAGGAAGTCTTCATCATTTATTATCAATTACCACCAACTCCAGTTGGTAGACAAAATCCAACTCCAGTTGGTAGATAAAATCCAACTCCGGTTGGTATTGGTCGATAAATCTCATTCAAAGTTCACATTCCACACTTGGGGGCATCTATTACAGATATATTTGTTCATTTGGTGGCACATTCTTATAACATCATGCAGTCGAGCATCAAATTCAACTCCACAAACTCACACGGTTGGGGCCCCGACTAATCATCATTCAGGAGTTGTTTTCTTGCTCAGGAATTACTTTTGATATTGAAGTTCAGGAGGTATATTGAAGTTCAGGAGGAATATTGAAGTTCAGGAGGTATATTGAAATTCAAGAGGTGTATTCAGAAGTATCAGGACATGATGAAAGAAAGCGATAAGTATTCCACCGAGGAACTCTGTCAGACCAAAAATTAGAAGACAAGTTGCCTACATGGAGGCTATATGTAGATGGCTCATCTTGCACTACAGGCTGTGGGGCAGGGATCATTTTGAACAGCCCAGACGAGGTCGACATGGAATACGCCCTACGTTTCTAATTCAAATCTTCTAATAATGAGGTTGAGTATGAGGCCATGATTGCAGGTCTTAATTTGTCAAATACTATGGAGGCACAGCAGGTTATTGTCTTCAGTGATTCTCAATTGATCGTAAACCAAATGTTGGGAATATTTGCAGCCAAAGGAGAATTGATGATCAAGTATCAAGCAAAGGTCATGGAGTTAGTATCAGAGTTTGTTGCTGTTCAACTGGTAAGAATATCAAGAATGGAGAATGTGAGAGCATACGCCTTGGCCCGATTAGCATCAGCTACTCGTACCGAGCTGCGAAGAACGATACCAATTGAATTATAGAAAGTCGGAGCATAGATGAAGACCTGACGATTAATATTATTACCCTTGATTTAGGACCATCTTGGATGGATCCCATCGGAGCATATATTGAGGAGGAATAATTACCGGAGGATAAGCTCGCTGCCAAGAAATGGAAGTTTAAAGCTGCTCGGTATGTACTAATTAATGGTGTTTTGTATAGACGAGGAATTATGGCAGGTTTGCAAAGATGTGTACATCCCTCCGAGATGAAAGAATTGATTAAAGAGATCCATGAAGGGTCCTTTGGAGCCCATGTAGCAGGTCGGACACTTTTGCAAAAGGTGATGACGCAGAGATACTACTGGCCGACGATGAGAGCTGATTGTATAGCTTATGCCAAGAAATGTGACAAGTGCCAACGCTTTTCCTCCATCCGAAGAACTCCACAAACATTGTTGACACCTATCACTTCTCCTTGGCCATTTGCCATGTGGGAATTGATTTGGTTGGACCACTACCGACGACCCGAGGAAGATTCAAATACCTCGTCATTGCCATCATCACAGACTACGGAACACAATTCGATAACGAGGAGTTTGCCACTTATTGTCATCAGTCAAATATTTTGAAGGTTCATTCAGCACCAGGTCATCCTCAGAATAATGGACAAACTGAAGTGACGAGCAGAACATTACTAAATGATTTGAAAAAGAGGCTATGTAAGGCTAATTGGATTAATGAGCTACAGTCAGTATTGTGTGCAACACTACGCTGCCCAGCAATAAAAGCAAACACCGATAGTTCAAACCCACGATCAACTTCGGTTGGTATGATAGTTCGAAAAAACCAAAAAATATACTCCTTTGGTTAGGAGGCGTACACTAGCGTGACCAACTAAGGTTGGTAAGATAACTAGTGGACAGATAGTTCGAAAGAACCAAAAAATACTCCTTTGGTTAGGAGGTGACACTAGTGTGACCAACTACGGTTGGTAAGATATCTAGTGGACAGTTCGAAGGAACCAAAAAAATACTCCTTTGGTTAGGAGGTGACACTAGTGTGACCAACTACGGTTGGTAAGATATCTAGTGGACAGTTCGAAAGAACCAAAAAAATACTCCTTTGGTTAGGAGGCGTACACTAGTGTGACCAACTACGGTTGGTAAGATATCTAGTGGACATATAGTTCGAAAGAACCACTACTACTCCTTTGGTTAAGAGGTGTACATCAGCATGATCAATTACGGCTGGTAAGATAAAAATATACTCTCACATTACAACTTATGTTGGTCGGGAGGTAAGATTATTACAAAAGTTCCTCGAAGAACAAAATATTCCAAACTGAACCAAGTATGGTTGGTCGGGGATAAAAACCCACTAATTGTAGTTGGTCGACGAGGACAAATTATTGACCTTAGTTGGTCGGACACATTTTATGAAAAAGACAAAAGTCTACCAAGTATGGCTAGTCGAGGATAAAATCCCACTAACTATAGTTGGTCGACAAGCATAATTTAACAACCTTGGTTGGTTGGAAAAATTTTAAACATTTTTATACTCATTACTTTATTATTAAGTGATCGAGCAACATTATTGATACTTGTAACTTTTTATTACTAAGTTGGTCGATGAACAACACAATATTGTTATCTTTTTAACTTATACATAAGCGCAGATGTAAAGTATTTTACAAGACAATAGCAATTAAGATTGCGAATAAAAATGAAAGTCTTTCATCCAAAAAACAAAATACATTGAGAATGAAAATGTATACTAACTATTACATTGAGATTCCTATTCTATTGGTTTCTTTTCCTTCTACTTTTGAAACAGGTTCCTCGCCAGCAGGAGGATCATCTAAAATATAAGGGGAGTTTATGAAGTTAAGATCTTTCAACATTCTGATATTCATCACAGATGATCTATCCGAGAAGCATTAGCTCATTCCCGAGCAGCTCTTGCTCTTCCCCGAGAACCTCTTGCTCATCCCCAAGCATAGGTAGAAGTCAAAATCAGCATCTACAGCACTAAGATCTTTGCTACTACTGTCTCGACCAGTAATGAAGAAGAATTTATGTGAAAATGTTTCGAAGTCCACCACTAGTTTGGTACTAATCAGATTGAAGATTTGGGTTCAAAAGCTAGTATGTTACTCGACAAAGTATTCAGAGGATCATAAATCAGAAAAATCAAGCACGTAAAGTTAGCATTCAGTTGCTCGGCACAAGAGGCAGTTGGTCAGCTAGCAAACCGATCAACATACTTGAAGATTATGACAAGCTACAAGCAAAAGATAATGCACTTTATGTTAAACAAATCAAGAAGGTAGATCAAGAATTTCTCGAGCACCGAGCAACATTGCAGAATAAATACTCCATCCTTTCAAGTAACCCATCAAGCATGATGCATTGGGGGCTTCTGTTGATACCAAATTTAATCTGCTGATGTGGACCAATAATAAGAAGACACGTGTCAATCTACATGGCACAATAACAACGAGAAAGTTTATTTCCCCCGACCAAGTCATGTTCGCTCCGAGCAACAAGGATACCCCGAGGAACTACAACACTCCGAGGAACTCCAGCGCTCCGATGAACTCCTGAACGACGAGCAACTAAGGCGGTTCGAGCTGCATCTCGACCACAGCATTGATTGCCAGATAACCAACAGTTCAAAACTGTTCATTGACTGCTTATCATCTTGACGCACACGCTTGAAGAACATTAAATGAGTTACCCTTTCATATGTATATCATTTAATGTATCACCTTTTCAGATGATAGCCTCAAGGACCTTTCATATGTATATCATTTAATGCACCACCCTTTCATATGTAAGCCTCAGGGCTATAAATACATTGTATCTCCCTCATTCAAAGGGACCGGAATTTCTTGAGAGATCTTGTAATCAAGAATTCCACAAACACTCAGCAATAACATAACAGTGGACGTAGGCTTTATTCCTAGCCGAACCACTTTAAAAATCTTTGTCTTATTTATTTATCTGTGATTGAAAAATTAGAGCGATCTAGTTTTTTACATCAACAATAGTGTATGTTACATTTATGACCACTAAGTTGTGGAGGATATGTGTACGATATATTTAATAAAAGCATCAATTATTATTTGCTCTATTTATAACATAATTTAAATTTATAATATAGTGAAAAATAAAAACAACGAGTTGATTTTGTGATGGTCTTGATGCGCCGGAATCCTCTATCAGCAGCATCAATCCAATAGAACTTGATCAAGTTGGTGATTCGAATCATAGCGATGCTAAACTTGGTGATGAATTGTTGATAGAACCACGCAAGACCATAAAAGTTATGAACTTTTTGTAATACCCTCGATATTTAAATAAATTAATTAATTGGAAAAATAGTTAAATAAATAAATTTAGTTAGAGAATTTATTTTTTTGGTATGATAATTATATTGAATAAATAAATTTATTATGATTCAAAGTAACTTTGGCATGTGATACGTTATGTAATTATCTAAATTAAAAAAAAATGTGTGCTAAATGTTTGACTAAAGGATAAAGAAATAAATTAATTTGGTGTAACCTAAGTTAAATTAAAATACTTAATAATAATTTTGGGACATTTATCTTAAATGAACTCGAGATATTTTTTGAATTGGACTTTTGGGTCCTTTAGGGATCCTAAATAAGGTTTAAATTAGCGAGAGGATATATTCGTGGGTTAGATATACCATTAAGATGAGTTTTGACATGTTTAAAGTGAGTTTTGAGGTCCATAAGATTATGAAAAATTAGTCTTACCCAAAGTGACGGGAATGTATATTTAAATGAAAGTTTATACTAAAACTAACCTCATTTTAAAATATCAATAAAACCTAAACCTAAACTTAGAGTGGAAACTACTTTGGTGAGGAAGAGGAAAAGATTCATAAGATATTAAAATAGGAAAGCGTGGGGAATTAAAAATGTTATTTAAATAACACCATCTTCTACACGTAATCAAATTGGTTCCAATACAAATTATTAGTAAGAACTTTTGTCCTAATATTCCCTTTTGAATCTATGTTATCGTGATAAAATGTTGTTTAAATAAGATTAATATTGATAATTGATCTATTGGATTTGGATTATGTAATTGGACACAATAATTGAGTATTTTATATCTATAATACTAATTGACACTAGATTTGGTAAATTTGATATATTCTATTTTGACATGAAAGTTAATTATAATTCACACCTTATCGTACTCTAAATATCATATAAGAATATAAAAATGTAGGAATTTCATATGTAAGTTATGAATCTCATGAATTAGAATGCATGATATGATTGAGTTAAATTAGATTACTGATTATTCTCATGATAAGTTAATTTTCCTAGGAATTCATATAAATGATGAAAATTGTAATTGGTATATGTTAAAAGGGATATATGTAAATTGAATCTCTAATGAAATCAGGGTATTTTACCCTAGAATTAGAGTTTAGTTTATCAAATCCATTATTAGGTTTTATGATGTTCATACTTCCTCGTACTTAATTAGACTAACAAAAGTTGTTAGAGTTAGTCAATTCATGATTTATGATGGTAGAATTATTATTTTTCACCCCCTATATAGTGATTTTCTATATCAAAATTAAAGTTGTTAAGTTCGAATTGGGTTGAACTTTGGGGTAAAATTCGATACAAAATGAGGAAGATTTGGGTTGGGTACTAGACCCATTCAAGTTTGCTTACAAATTAAGGGTAATTGGGAGCATACTCACCTTTGGTGAATTTTTCTTACAAAAATAGTCATCATTAGACCATTGACATGGCAACGTATGAGAAATTATATGGGAGGCCTTGTCTTTCTCCCATTTGTGGATGGAGGTGGGGGAGAACAAACTACTTGGGTTGGAGTTTATTAGAGACACCTTGAAGAAAGTGAAACTTAACTAGGACAGAATAAGGAATTTATAGAGTAGGTAGAAGAGTTATGCGGACAAGGCTCGAGTTTCAGCTGGGGATCAGGTGTTATTCAAGGTGTTTGCCATGAAAGGGAGGTGATTTAGTTTGGGAGGAAATGGAAGTGGGCACCACGATATGTTAGGACTCTCACTAACATCGACTAAGTAGGACCAACTACTTATCGATTAACCTTGTCAAATAATCTCCAGAAGTTACATGATGCGTTCCATTTCTCATTCTATGAATATTCCTTAGATACAACATAATATAGATAAATGTCAATTTGGGTGAGATAGATCTTCATACCAATGTGAGCTATGAGGAGATACCATTCGAAATTCTGGATTGTAGGGAGCAAATAATCTATTCCAAAGGCATTACATTGGTGCGTGTTCAATGGAGGAACCACAATGATGCATTGTCAACATGAGAGCAGGAGATTAACATGCAAAAGAGGTACCTGAAACTCTTTTAGATAGGTATATGTCAAATTTCGTGGATGGAATTCCGTTATTAGGGAGAATAATGTAGCACATCATATTTTTATATAATTCATATTGATTATTTAATTTAGATTATTATTAGTTGTGTGCAATGGTAGTTGTGTGTGCAAGATAAATGTGTGATTAATATTACTATTTAATTTGCATGTTATAATTTAAGATGGGGAATTAGCATGTTATAATTTTAGTTTGCTAGTTTGGCCCCCAAGGGTATTTATAACTTTTAAACTAAGTTTTGTGAGCATCTAGGTCGTTCTTTGGTCTCATTTAGAAGTCCTAAATTAGGCCTATAGGAGACGTTTGGGATTAAGAGGTTAAATATGTAACAATCCCCTATTTTCTAGGAACTTATTAGCCATTCCATTTCGACTAAGATAGGGCGCATTATCAATTTATATCATTCTCAACATCAAAATGTAAATAAAAGACTTGAAGTGAATTAAAATACACCCACACCATGCGATAAACTAAAACAGCAAATAACTATGAATAAATAAAGTCTCAAAACATCCAATAATAAATAGTCTGAATAAATCTCGACTCTCAAAACCAACTGACTAAATTAAATAATTGGGACTTAAGGTCCATACAATCTTTGAATATAAATAAATAAATTGAAACTGAAATAGAGTAAGAACCTATGCTTGAATCAAAAGAACTAAAAGATGAAAATCAAATGGAGTCGCAAGTCTGAATCTCCTCAACCCTGCTGATCCAGTCTATGAATGCCCGAAGAATAGTTTTACAAGATTTGGGTTAGCACCCTAAAGTTTCAAGAAATATGTTCCACATCAACAGTAAATAATCATGCGATTAATTTAAAAAAACATGGCATCTCATCAGCTCTCCCGTGAAATACATACCTCACCCCTCACTTTAGTGAAATACTAAAAGTATGTCATAACTCTCAAGGCATAAACTATACTAAAAGTCTTCATCTCTAGACTAACAATCGAATCACTAATGTTCAAAATGTAATAGGGATGTAACTAAATACACGTGTAAGAATACAATCCAAATATCAACCCCCGTTATATCACCAATAAGTACGAAATACACAATCTTACACATATATAACATTAATGTGACATATGGTTCATTTAATTAAGCATCCATCGATGGACTAATATAAATCTTTTGTAGTTCTCAGTTATTTTACACGAAGGCAAATAACTTCGAGACCATCTCGCCCTTTTATCGGTAAGTCCATAGGAGTCCTTGACCTAACGATTTTAAGCAAACACACAAATATAATAATGGGGGGATCACAATGTAGTAACACCATCAATGGGACCATACCCAAACCCACTCGATGGATCTGAGTCTTTTTGCATTCTCTCATCTCTAAGCGGTAACATATTTAACGTGTAATCAAACATAATGATCTCCATAATGGTTGCATTAACAACCAGGTGTGTTGTACATGATTCCAACCTTAAAAGAAACCCTGATCGATAGATTCCCTATGAGTAAGGTACGTTCACAAAAATCAATATATATATATATATATATATGTGTGTGTGTGTGTGTGTGTGTGTGTGTGTGTGTGTGTGTGTGTGTGTGTGTATCCAATTATAGGATGTCGGTTCACTCACGCGCATACCCAAAATTTCCCCACTGCCAGATTATACTAACCAAAATAAGGTTTATTCCACTCAATACTTATATTAAAATACCTTCTACTTTAAATCTTATATCAATCTGCAATTAAGTGTGTAACAATTATCCACGAATTAATACTGCCATTAAAAAAACCATACTTACAACCCAAACTGATGTTGTCCACCCAACTCGTTTGAATGATTTCCTAACTCGTTCGAATGATAATGCCCACCTCGTTCGAACGAGATTAATGTTGTGATTCTCTTTCATTCTGGAAAATGCAAATCCAAAATAAAACCTGCATTAATGAGATATAAGTTTTTCTCCGGAAACCCAAACATTACCATACTCAAAACTAAGTACAGTTTCATGGTCCTAAATTATTTCCAACAACTATTTAAGATCTAAAACATCAAATAAGATTTAATTCCTCAAACTTCATAGTTTTAAACCTAGTTTCTCTTTTACATGAAGGAATTCTAAATACATTTACGAATACAGATCCAAACATCAAATTAACTTGGGGATTCAACTTATACAGAGAATTAAATCCTAAAGCATGAGTTCTAATTTATTAATTTATTCTCACAGTTAATACTCATTAAATAAAAACTAAAGATATGAGGTATTACAGTCTTCCCCCTCCCCTAATAAAGGAATTCCATCCTCAAAATTCTATATACCTGATTACAAGAGTTTCAGATACTTCTCTTGCATGTCATCCTCCCTCTCCCACGTTAACTCATCCTCGTTGTCATTCCCCCACTGGACACGCATTAAAGTAATTATCTTATAGTGAAGTTTTTTCTCTTTCTTTGATCCTAAATGACAACTAGCTTGTCGTCCTAACTCATATTGGGTTGAAGCTATGTCTCTCTGAGATCAATGTACTGATCAGCTAATGCATCTCTAAGGAACCTTCATAGCATCAAGCTTGAATCGTGCACCCTCTGCAAGTGATCTAACAAGGCTAAATGGTATGCGACAAGGCTAAGATATCTAATAACCATAAATGGTCCCACCTACCGAGGAGCCAAATTGCCCTTATTCCTAAACCGCATAACCCCCTTCATGGAAGACACTTTAAGTAACACTTGATCCTCAATAGCAAAATTTAAGTGTCTTATATCCCCTTCTTCATGACTTTTCTGTTGAATATGGGCAGTTTGAATCCTCTTTTTGATCATATCCACCTTCTCCTGAAGAAACTCAGGTCCCAAAAGCTTATTCTCCCTCACCTCTAACCAGCATGTGGGTGACGCTAAGGCCTCCCATACAAAGCCTCAAGTGGCACCATGCTAATCGAGAATTGCTAACTATTATTATAAGCGAACTCTATCAACCGTAAGTTTTGCTCCTGTAACACCCCAAATTTTATTTTATTTTAAATTGAATTATTTATTTGTCAAAATGGCATTTTTAAATTAAGTCCACAAATAAATAATAAGTTTTAAACAAAACAAGTACCGAATATATATATATATTTACAAACTATACATGCATAAAATATCGTGTACATTTAAAATAATTTTTTATCAAAACAAAATACTAAATTCTTTTAATTCAAAATAACAAATTTAGATGTTAAAAAAAATTAGGGGTATAAAGTGGAAATTTTAAAAGTTAAACATTTGAGAGTAAAAATATAAAAAAAGAAAAATAAGCCAAAATATCTTTATTAGCTTCAACCGCCCCTTTCCCTTTTATTTGTCCTATTCGACTAATAAAAGAAAACAAAAAAAATAGCCTGTATTTTCCCCCTTATATAAACCCATATGCCTATTAAACCCAACACAAAATGAAACAAACACCTCATTTCCTCTAACTAAACCAAAAATAGAGCAACTTATTTCTAAGAAAATCCAAAACCCACCATGAACATGAGTTTTTTTACAGGTAATATATATGTGTGTGTGTGTGTGTGTGTGTGTGTGTGTGTGTGTGTGTGTGTGTGTGTGTGTGTGTGTGTGTGTGTGTGTGTTGAGTTATACATATGTATAATATGTGTGTATTTCGTGACAGTTTGTGTTTATATATATATACGAGAAAAAATAGTGTTCTTTTAAAACCAAACGGTGACTATAAGTATACACGCCAAAATGCCAGCTTTTTGAATTTTAAAAATTCATATATTTTAAACCGTGATTCAGAAAAATATGCGGAACGTACCTTTGGTGTCGAGTAGAATATTTTGGTATAGAAATATTTTTAATTCGACACTATTTTTTACAACGTCAAATTTGAGCCGTTGTGTCAATTATGGGTCCCAAATAATCATTAAAACATTATTTTATCATATTTTTCCCAAAGAAATTGTCCGATAAGTTATAACAATTAAGACAATATTTTAACTCGGGTCATATAAATTATGTATAAATACTAGTTCGCTACCCAAATACCCACGACAGTTTAATTACGAACCAAGCTACATGTAGGGTGCAACATTTATTTTGGATTATTCGTAGTAACACTCGTCTTAAAAACTCATAGCCGAACATGATAAGCAACAAAGAATTAGTCAAGATAAACCCGCTCTACGCAATACACATGTAGGTTTTACCTTTTCACTATTAGATTCAGCGTACTTGCGATAATTGCTATTGATCTTACACTGTGATAGGCCTAGCTAATTCCTAGTATGTGTATATTGCTATGATACTAATATGTCATTATACATTTGTGACATTTATTTATGGATCAATTTCACACCTCTCACCAAATAACTAAATCATATACCTATTGAATCGGTTCACCCCTCAGTGCAAATATTTATATTATAAACATTAGTATTAACTAAGGAGTGGTCTGTCGTGTCGTCCCACTGATTTTTTCTACTTGGCCTATAGTCTCAGATGTTTGAGAGCCTAGTTTATTGCTGCATACATACGAATGCCACTATTATTTTGTGCGTAGCCGGTTACTTTTTCTCCAAGGGTTTTGGGTTGATATTATTTGGTTACACTGATGGCTTACTTATTCCTATGCCCCTTATTCTTATGCCCCTTAGATTCCCGTTACCTCATAACATTATCCTGCTCTTAGGTTCTGTACAGTTCATTTTACTTTCAAATTATACAATATCCCTTAATGAATGTTTTTAGACCCAATAAGTAATGTTTTGATTAGATGGTCCATTAAATTTTGAACGCTATTGTAAGTATGTCTACACTGCCTCCCGATAAACTTCTTCAAATATAGTACCCTTCAAAAATCAAACAAAGTAATCATCAAAAATCGAACAAAGTAATCATCAATTCAAACCCCATCCTAATTATTTACCTTAACCCTATTCCAAGTTTCTTAGATAGCCAGTTAGTGCCTACTTAAGAGTAATTCCTAATTTTCATATTTATGCCATTTCTTGCATAAATTTTGATATTTTATTATACGGTTAGGAATTGCAAGTATTTTTATAGCACAAAAGTTGAGATACATCTTCACCCCAAAAGCACTTGTTGTTAAGAAAGAAACGTTGAATGGAATTTTGGAGAATTACAAATTCAAGTAAGAAACCACCCCGAAAAAAGGAAACATTGTAGCCGACACCTTAAGTTGTAACCCTATTCGAAGACTTAACAACCTGATTTCCTAACATATTACTGCTACCATAAAGCAATATCATTTCAGCCAACCTCGCCTTCTTCAAAAATTTACCAACATCGTTGCTTATTCGAACCTAAGAAAGAAAATCTTAGAACAACCGCTCCCAAATCCCCTTATGATGAGACCACATACCGAAAGTAAGACTCGAGAATTATCATACGATGGGGAAATAAGTCTTCGATTTAGAGATATTTTGCATGTACTTAATGAACTTATCCAACCTCTTACGATCCCAGCATGGAAATGGGATCACATCACCATAAATTTTAATAAATTACATCATATGTCCCAAGGATGTAATTTTGTATATGGATGATAGTAGACCGACTCACCAAGTCTACATGTTTTCCAAGAGAAGACTATTTGTTCATTCTAAAAGCTCAGTACTAGGATTCGTAGTAAGGTTATCAACATGAATAACCTAATCGATGTACGTGGAAGCTCAGATTACATTGAATATTTGAATAAGGACATGTTTTTAGATTATACAAACCACTCCAAGTGGATAGGTTGGCTTGAACACCATTATACTTAATGTTATCCTACCTTGTCATCTACAAAGTTGTATAAACTATATTCAAATACCTTTTAGTAAACCTCATCTATCCATCTGGTCCTAAAATTTTCAAAGATTACTGGATATATCTAGAATAAAACCAAATAACACTAATGTACCATAAAGAATCCATTTACCTTTGTATGTCTGTGGTAGATTCCATAAGATGAATTATACAATATTAGACACCATACCTATTATGATCCTTAGCAAAACCATTGAGAACCAATCGACCTAACAAGACTATTAGAGACATCACAAACTATCAGACATTACCTTTTATCCCACAATATTGACATAATAAGAGTCAGATCCTATAGATGCATCATTTGGTATGTTGGAAGCTAAGGAAATACTGCATTTTGGTAGTTGGAAGCTAAGTAAATATTGCATTCTGGTGTGTTAGAAGCTAAGGAAACATCACACTAAGATAACGGATACAAATTATTTCAATGTTAAAAAATTCTAAAGAAAACTCTTAACAAAATTAATCAATTATGTTAATGATTAAGCGTGAAAAGTAGCATCGCGTCAAAACGTTAATCGTTGAATTCCTTTCATCGCGTTAATACAAAAACCTAAATTACGACTGCATTTGTGATACAAGTATAGCGGTAAGTCGAGGATCGAGAATCCACAGCGAATGTTGGATAGATTTTAATTGATTTATTATTTTAAAAATAAAATGGAAAAGGTGATAGGTTGAAAATGGTGAAAAGGGGGGAAAGGAAGAAGTTAATGCTAAACTATATTAATTAAAATAAGATCGGGATAGCGTACCCACCATGGGCTAAACAACTAATAATTAGAATTTTGGTTCGAAAATAATTAACTGTGCATTTTTAATTAATCATAAACATCACGCAAGAAGAAATGTAACTCATCGGGAGGCATGTGCAAGGCGTGTGTAAGGCGTGTAGGGCATGTGTAAGGCGTGTAAAACGTAAGAAATGAACCATCGCCGATTAAACATTTGAGAGGGACAATGGAGGATTTGGATTTTAAGGGAGACAAGACTAAATTAATCTTAAAAAAATTAAAATCATATCCCCAAGTTTTTTCAATTGGAAGGAGGGTGGGGCTAGTGCAAGTGAATAGCCCATGAGATGAACTATCTCAAAATAACATTCCTTTTCACGTATCGGGTCCAAGTCCTCGAGACTTTCAACCAGTTCTTGTGATAATTTTAACGGTTCAAGAATAGTAGGGAATAAAAGAAGTGAAGTACAATCGACAGTTCGTCGATCACTCTCAATTATTTCTTCCTCAAAAAGGGGTGTAGGTAAAACATAAGTTTCAACCTCAATCGAGGTTTTTGAAGAAGAAATTATCTCATCGAGTTGGACATTTTTCTTTGTCCAAGCATCATAAATCACAGACCCATCGTTCAATTCCTTATTCCCACAACGCAAAGTTCCATCCCAAGATAATGAGGGTTTACCTATAACTTCTTGATTTTCACGTGCAAGACGCTCATACTCAAGAAATTGTAGGAATTCTTGCATTGTTTTGGGAGTGTAACTTTGAGAACTATTAGCATAACAATTAAATTTATTTAAAGAGTTATGGTGAGACATTTAAAAATAAGCTAATTCGACAAAAGTTACAAGCGCCAAAATTTTAATTTCTCGAAATAATCTAGCACAAGTAAAAAAATAAAGGATAAAATAAAGAATACAAATATGAGTAAAAGAAATGTTACAAAATAGTAAATCAACTACAATCTAAAACACACTCCCCGGCAACGGCGCCATTTTCTATGAAACGTGAAAAGTAGCGTCGCGTCAAAACGATAATCATTGAATTCATTTCGTCGCGTTAATACAAAAACCTAAAGTACGATTGCACTTACGATACAAGTATAGCAGTAAGTCGGGTATCGAGAATCTACAGGGAATGTTGGATAGATTTTAATTGATTTATTATTTTAAGAATAAAAATAGAAAAGGTGATAGGTTGGAAATGGTGAAAAGGGAAAAAAAGAAGAAGTTAATGCTAAACTATATTAATTAAAATGAGATTTGGGACTGCATACCCGCCATGTGCTAAATAACTAATAATTAGAATTTTGGTTCAAAAATATTTAACTCAGCATTTTTAGTTAATCATAAACATCACGCAAGAAGAAATTTAACTCCAAGTTGCGAGATAAAACATTTAATTCAAAATGGTCACACGCATGTTAAAATCGAATATTGCTTTAAAGACTAATTTTGCTTGACAAAGAAAGTTTAACGCATAATAATTCCATTTTAATACACGCAGTTTCAATTAAATGTGATTTAACACAAAACCTAATTTTCGGAGCTTGATGCCCATCAATGGCGGACACACGACCCAAACCCTATTTAACTACTCACTGCACATGGTTAATCTAATTAAAACAACTAATTAATGATTAAAATAATTAAACTAAACTAATTATCTAGGCAAGAAATAATAACTAAGCATGAAAATCTACACTAGAAAGCTTGTAAATAAATGACAAATCAAGAAAATAAGGAATTACAACTAAATTATTTGGTAGGGGTAATGAATAGTACACATACAATCCACAAATGAGGCAAACTCAAATGAGAGAGAAAATGAGCTCTCAAAAACCTTAAACCTAATCTATACTAAATGAAAAATATCTCTAAAAAATGAGGAGAATTCTTATGTATACAAAAACCCAATGGCAAACTTGTAATTAAGAAAGTTGGAAAAACAGGGGACCGAATCGATTCGAAGCTGTACGAATTGATTTCGTACTGGGAGACTTGAGCACTACTTGTTTGCCGAATTGATTCGCAAGGGTGTGAATAGATTTGCACCTGTTACATTCGAATTTATCCCATTTCTGGAAATCCTAACTCCAAAACAAATATCACCACCTTGCTGCGATTATATGCTGAGAACAGAAGCCAAAATTGGACAACACTAAGATTTACGCAAAAGACCTGCTATGGCAGCCATAAAAAATGGAACCTTGCTGCGAGTTGAAGACCAATTAACTGCTGCAACCCGAGGAGAACCTTGCCACCAACAGTTCGTGGCCCAATACCCATATGCGCAATAGCCCCACTCAATCTCAAATCAATGGCCAAGACCTGCCAAAATCGAGAGTTACAACTCAATTATTGGGACTGCCAAATGCGTGTGTGACCATAGAAATGGACCAAAGATGCCATAGCCGAGACCCATACGCAACTACTCAAAAACCCATCAATGGTAGGAAAACACCAAACCAAGACTCATTTCGTAAAATTGGCCAAAAATTAACGATCCATATGCACGTGGGGTCAATAATCATGCTCCAAATTCAGACGAAAGGCTCCAATTTTGAGCGAAACCAAAACCCGAGCCAAACTCGAGAGCCACAAATCGCCATTTGCATAAGTTTGCTACAAAAGAGAAAGGGACAAGGTGGGACTATTCAAATTGTGAAAATATCAATAAAATATTAAATTAAATAACTTATTATTCTTTTTTTATTAAAGGCCCATATTTTCTTCGTTCGAAATTCGATTCGAGCACTGTTACAGCCACGCGAAGCTTGGCCAGAGAGCTACAACTTTGGTGAATACTTTGGGCAAAAATTCCGAAGTGTGACAAGATTAAAATGCCCTTGAATGTGCGAACTCTAACGAAACTTTACCTGAACGCGACAAAACTTTACACTAAGCACCATAACACATACAGACACTCAATAATACCTCAAATAACATGTTAGTGCATAAAACGGAGGTTGTCTGATTAACGAGCATAATTATAGCGATTATGGTGCTCGAGGGGCCTAAAAATGCAGAAGTTAACGGGTAATAAATGCAATATTCATGACGTATCAGTTGAACATTCGATATATTTTCCCGATAAAACCAACACGTGACTTTCCAACCACAATAAACCATCTTGTAGTTCCCTAGATTTCCCTCTGTATATGGAACTACTAATAGGGAAAATAAGCATAAAGTACCATACCATAAGAGTATAAATTGAAATTTCCAATAGTAACTTGATAATTTTAGATAAAAAAAAATTCCCTTATACGAGAATCCTAAATATTTTTGAAAACCATGACTTATGATTCGGTTATCATCAACTTCATGTTAGTTAATTTTCAAAAACCAACCTCTAACAAGTTAGAGTATAAACTGTTGACTTACCTATCTTAAACGAACTTATACTTTCACTTACTTATTGTGCAAACGGATGTGAAACACTGTTATTAGGATATTAATATACAACCCATGGTATCCTATTACTGATACCACCATCTTTATAGTATGAGATTTTTGGTATGTGAAACAAACTTCATACACCCACACTATTCGTAAACCCTCATTACCCAGACCTCAATTTCGATATGTGATACATGCAAAACTTAGAAAAATACCGATTAACCATCTGAAGACTCATTTGTTTCAAATCCTGATTACGTCAGTGTTGTTAAACGTTTGTGTTATATAACTTGCAAATCATGAAAAGGAATGACTTTAATAAGTCGTCATAATCACATTATGAGTCTACAAACCCCAAAACTTATGAGTTATCATTTCAAACATACTGTATGCCTTAGACGATATCAGTACCACGAGAATTTAAAACTCTAGGAATATAGGAATATCGAGGACGTAATTTTTTTAAAGGTTGGTAGATTGTAGCACCCTAAATTTTATTTTATTTTAAATTGAATTTTTTGTTTGTCAAAATGACATTTTTAAATTAAGCCAACAAATAAATAATAAGTTTTAGAAAAATTAAGTATCGAATATATATTTTTACAAATTATGCACGTATAAAATATCATGTACATTTTAGAATATATTTTTATCAAAAAATTTAATTCTTTTAATTCAAAATGAAAATTTTAGGTGTTAAAAAAATTTAGGGTTTACCTTCCCAATTCATTCCTAAGGTTACTGTCCTTAATTCATTGGGTATATTAGATATTTTTCTTCTTCTTCTTCTTTTTCTTCTTCTTCTTCTTCTTCTTCTTCTTCTTCTTCTTCTTCTTCTTCTTCTTCTTCTTCTTCTTCTTATTATTATTATTATTATTATTATTATTATTATTATTATTATTATTATTATTATTATTATTATTATTATTATTATTATTATTATTATTATTATTATTGTTGTTGTTATTATTATTATTATTATTGTTGTTGTTGTTGTTGTTATTGTTATTATTGTTGTTGTTATTATTATTATTATTATTATTATTATTATTATTATTATTATTGTTATTGTTATTATTGTTATTATTATTATTATTATTGTTATTATTGTTATTATTATTATTAGTAGTAGTATACTTTTATTTTGAGTTGTTGAGTAATTCAAAGGTTAGGAATTTAAGTTTTTAGTTTTAGTAAGTTTTATTAAGTCTTAGATTTTATTTTTTATTAGGCTATAAATATTCTATTAACTTTTATTTTATATTTTTTCAATTTAAACAAACACACACACTTTCTCTCCTATCACCTAGCACCACTCTCTCTCTCTCTCTTCTCTCGCCCCTAACCTCCACACAAAATCGAACCACCTTAAAACCATAAAAGTCGACCTCAAGCCCCACACCCAAAACTCAAAGTCAAACCCACTTCCCCCCATAAACCAAACTCGGATCTTACCAACCCAACTAGCAGCCATAGCCGGACCTTCTACTCTATAACCTATGAACCCAGTTTAACCCGGACCTCCATAAAAATCGACGACCTTAACTCCCTACAATACCCGGATCCTATTAAAACTCAAAACCAATATTTAATCAGAAACCCATTTCAAACCCAAAACTTTTAAACCGAACCTATCTCAGCCTGATGTCCACCCATTCTCCACCAAAATCGAAACAACCACCTGCCAAATCCCACGTGCAAATAAATTTGGGAAAATCAGCCTTTGACTTAGCCAAGGAAATCCCAAAAATTTCTCCACCAACAAACCCTTTTCGTGACTTATAAAAATGGGCACTCGATCATTTAAAAAGAGGAGAGACCTTGGACTGTATTATTTATAGTGCCATTTTTTTACAGTTCAAAATAAAAAAAAATACAAAAAATACAAAAAAGGTAGTTAGCTTTAGAATATTTTTTAGGTTTAATTTTTATTTTTAATTTTATTTTTGTAATCAAGTGAGGATATTGTGGAAGAATTTGTACGTACTCACCCCATTCAAGGGGTGGGATGAAACGTGTAGGATGTTAATTTAATTTATGAATTTAATTGATTGTTATATTTTTAGGAAAATTAATTTTTAATTGTCACAAATTAATTTACATACCGAGAGATAGTAAATAAATTTCGTTTTAATATTTGATCTTTGGAATCGAACTAGAGATAGTTTTTTTCTAAACTTTGAATATTAATTATGTGTTAAAATTCGAGGATTCATAATTTTTTTATTAAATTGATCTTGGCGAATAGTTTATTAAAAAGAACATAAATCTTAGTTTTTTTAAAGTGTGACAATTTTAAATTAGTTTTTTGAAAAAGATATTATTCAATTTATAATTGTAATGAGAGTTAGATTATGAATTTAATATTATCTCAAAATATTTCAATTCAATATATTTAGAAATTAAAATAATTGATCACACGGTGTTGGGTGAATAGTAGTAGGGCTTTATCAATTTTTTAATAATGTAAAAGTTGCAATTAAGTTAGCTTGTTTTGGAGTTTTATTTAATTTATGTCTCCTTCAAACGATTGGGTTTTTAGGAGTTCCCACTGCAACCAAGAAGTTATCTTAATTTGTCTTAGTTTGAAATTGAAAAAAAATGTATGTGTTTTGTGAATTGTGTAGTTATATTTATGCTAGTGAGGAAGAGGTGTGACAATTTATTATCAGAGGTTTAGGTTTACATATTCTGGAGTTATACTATTTATATGTGTCAGTGGAAGAAATAGTGTGTCTTAAGTCATTTATAGTGATATGTGAAAAATACTACCATTATGTTAGAAATAAATGTTATATACATGTTTCTATAATTGTGATTTACTTCAGATAGTGAGATAAGGAAGGAGAAAATGTTCATGAGAGGGTTGAGAATGAGTCTTTCAGCACACCAATTGCAACCAAGGTGAACCAAAAAAATCAAAATAATGTAGAGGAGGCACCTGAACAACTTACATATATGCGAAGAATGGCTCGTGCCATGACTTTTGATAGCGGATACATGATGCGAATAGTTGAAAAACAAGCCAAGTACTCGGAGGAGAAAATTTTGGACAGAACAAAAAAGGAAATACAACAGGATGAGAAGAATACTCTCTATGAGAAGTTTACCAAATTCACCCCCCCCCCCCCCCCACACACACACACACATACAGCTTTTTCAATTTATGTGGATCCTTTAGAAGTTGAGGCTTGAGTTAGAGACACAAAAACTATATTTGGCGTGACGAATGTACCTGATGCGCATAAGGTAATTTTGGTTACTTTCATGTTAAAAAGATAAGATAAATATTTGTGGGAGTCTTCTAAACATTTATTTCTCACTCCAGTTGAGGTGAGATTGTCACGACCCCGACCCAAAATAGTATTAGGGAACGAGTGTCTTGACATGCACCAAGGCAAAAAATATTCCGATTTAATTGTTTCCTTAAATAAATGCAACGAAAATATTATTACATGGTTATGAATCGTAAAATACTGAAAGTAAAGGAATTATGTCATCAGAGCTTTCTAAAGGAAACTTCATATATATTAAAAGTAACAACGAGTTACAACTTAAGATAAAATTTAAACCTTATTACAAGAGAGTCAGACATGCTCTAAATAAACATTTTACAAAAAGAGCTCTAAAAGCTAAATCTTCAAAATAGTCCATTTTCGTTCCGTCCGTGAGCCTAAACGTTTCTTGAAAAATGTTTATTTATACAACATCAGCTAAAAGCCGAATGAGATTCAATGTCCAGACATTCTAGGGTTTTTAGAAAATAGATACCTATTGAAGTCAAAAGAGAAGGCATATACATATATGGATAGGAACTTGCAGTAAATAGATATATATTTTGAAATTAAAGTATATATATCACAATTGGATAGCTCAGAATAAGACGAATGCAACAAATCAAATGTGTTATCTTTTTCTTTCAATCATATCATTTTGATATCCAAGTACACTCTAATACCGTATTCTTCTACCGTATTATACCCCGGTAGTTGAGGGTCAATCGAACTAGTTCGTCACAACGCCTTATTTAGGGCACACCAGCGATAACCCAGTTAGGAAGGTCAGTCAGTAAAGAGGTCCCTTAGGCCGAATCACATTTTTAATATTCAATATCATTTTCAATAATCATTTTAATCGGTATGTTTATATGGACAAATATAAACATATCACAAATGAATCTGTCACACCCCAAAACCCAATATCCATACTAATCATTTGTTATTGGAATAATTAGATCATAATCTTGAGCCCATTGGAAATATGATTCATTCATCAATATTTTCCTACATAATGAACATAATATTTTTCTTACATCATAAAATTCAATATCAGAGTCATAATTAAGAAAACATGCAATACCGTGATTAACTATGATCAACCCAATCCATACTAAATCAATATATACAATGTGTGAGTATATTAAAATCTTCAGTGTGAAAACGATAAAATCCCATTTTTAAATCCCAGCTCTCTCCAACGGTGCAACTCTCAAAGCTGCCGGTCATATGGTATCCTAGCTGGCAGCGTGTGAACCTGAAATTGTTAAAATATAAACCGTAAGCATTAAGCTTAGTGAGGTACTCCTTCCCTGCAATAGAATAACAATTCTATATCGAATATGTAGATATAAAATCCGAACAATCCTGCCCATTGGTAATAACAAATCATGGATCATAAGATCCAAATAATTCTGCCCATTGGCAATAACAAATCCTGGATCATAAGATCCAAATAATTCTGCCCGTTGGCAATAACAAATCCTGGATATTTGAATATCCAAACAAATCCTGAATACCGAAGTATTCAAACCAATCCTGGATCATGATACCCAAACAAATCTTGGATATTTTAATATCCAAACAAATCCTGAATACCGAAGTATTCAAACAAATCCTCTCTTAGAGCTATATTCATATTTATATATGAAACAAATCATAAGTACACTCACCTTGGCAGTTTAACAGGCTTTGCCCTTGCCTTTATCTAGTACTTGTTCAATCAGATCTTCTTCCCTTCCTATCATTCTTAAAATATTAGTATCATCGTAATAATATCAATAATCCAAAGAACGATTTAAACATAATTCAATCCATAAGCATCACATGATTCCATTCAAATCATTTATCACAAGTGAAGTTCCATCCAAATCCATGCTAGCATATTCAACATATCCAAATCATAGACCAAATATAAATTCATTTATTCTTGGAAATTCAATCCTTGTCATATTAGTATTCCAATACAAAAGACGGTACATCATTTTAGGTCTCGTAGAGCAAGATATACTCATTTCTTTACCACATGGCAAATTTGCCCTATAGGCCCTCTTATCGTTCATTCAACTTCCACGAATTTCCATAATTTTTCTACATCATAAATTTATGTGATATTTCACCCAAACTCAGTAAACATATTGAAAAATACAAAATTAAAGTTTCATAATTTTTAAGGTTCGTTTGCTATTTCAAGCAAAACACCGAACAGATGGCGGGAATATTTTCACCCTTAGGGCAGAATTCATACCCGAACTTCAAACTCTCACCAAAGACTCATTTCTTGGTATTTTATCATGATTTCCGGATATGTCATACCTATATGAGTCTAGGTGAATCTAAAATTGGAATCAATCAATTCCAGTAAGTACACAAAAATATATGGAAGTTTGAGTAAACAGAGTTTCTAAACAAAGCAATTTTAGGGTTTTGTACATTCAACTTAACTTAAACTTGCATATATCCATACATATGCACCCAAGCATGAAAGTTCAATAAAAAATCAAGGATTTATATCATATAAATCGTAAATGAAAGAAAAATAGCAAGATTCATGGTTGGAATTACCTTAGGGCCTTTTTCGTAATTTTCTATGAATTTTCTTCAATTTTCTCCTCACTTTTTCTTCCTAACTTCCTACTTCTCTTTCCTTAAGCTTAAAATCTCTCATAGCTGCATTTTGGATGAATAAAGAGGTAATTCTAAGGGTTTAAGGTCGGCCAAAGCCACCACCCTTCCCAACCAATGAGAATAAAACATTTGTTGCCATATTAAGACAAAATACTACTTAACGGATGGACTACTTTGCCCTTGTTTCGTAATTTTGGGATAACTTCTCACTCGAACCTCCGTTTCACACACCGTTTGTTGTGTTACAACCATAACTCACTTGTCTACAACTATGTAGTTTTCACCTCAAGTCAATTGTTATGTAATAAAGGTCAAAACTAGCCTTAAACATGAACATTCCTACCAAAACCTTCAAAATTTTGTATTTGTAACTAATTCGACATTTCATGCTTTTTGAAGGTAGGATTAGACTAAACATAATAAATTAACATCACATGTATTAATGACACACTAATCATATCACATAAGCTAGGCATGATTTAAGCATAATTAATCATAATTATATTCGGGTTGTCACAATTCTCCCCCTGTTAGGAAATTTCGTCCTCGAAATTGACATACCTTGGTTGTCCGAATCAAACAAATACGGATAACGCATTTTCATGCTATCCTCACTCTCCCATGTAGCTTCTTCCATGGAATGCCTTCTCCACACAACTTTGACAAGTGGGATCACCTTTGATCTCAATATTTGTTCTTTCCTATCGACGATAGCAAGCGGTTCTTCCACGTAGCTCAAATCTTACTTCAACTCAATAGGTTGTTCCACCAATACATGTGAAGGGTCTGCTACATACTTTCTTAACATAGAAACATGAAAAACATCATGTAACCGAGATAATTCTGGTGGTAACGCTAACCTGTAGGCAACCATCCCGACTTTCTCAAGGATTTCATAAGGTCCAATGTAGCGTGGACTTAATTTCCCTTTCTTTCCAAACCTCATAACTCCTTTCCATGGCGATATTCGAAGAAACACATAATCCCCTTTCTGGAATTCCAAATCTTTTCATCGTTTATCCGCATAACTTTTCTGTCTACTTTGAGCTGTTCTCATTCTATCTTGAATAATCTTCACTTTTTCAGTGGTGACTTGAATCAATTCTGGACCCTCTATCTTCCTTTCACCAACTTCACCCCAACATATTGGTGTACAACATCGTCTACCGTACAATGCTTCATATGGAGCCATACCAATAGTAGACTGAAAACTATTGTTATATGCAAATTCTATCAAAGGCAAATATTCATCCCAATTACCCTTGAAATCAAGCACACAGTCTCTAAGCATATCTTTCAAAATCTGTATTGTCCTTTCAGACTGCCCATCTGTCTGGGGATGAAAAGCCGTACTAAACTTTAAGTGGGTACCCATAGCATACTGCAAACTATCCCAAAATCTGGATGTAAAAGTAGGGTTCCTATCTGAAACAATAGAAACAGGTGCCCCATGCAATCGAATAATTTCATTAACATACAATCTAGCATACCTATCAACTGTATATGTAGTCTTGACTGCTAGAAAATGAGCGGACTTGGTCAATCTGTCCACCACTACCCAAATCGAATCTGACCCCTTCTGAGATCGAGGAAGCCCAACCACAAAGTCCATCGTTACATGATACCATTTCCATTCCGGTATTGGCAATGGCTGAAGCAGACCAGTAGGTTTATGATGCTCCACTTTCACTTGCTGACATATAAGGCATCTAGCAACAAAATCAGCTATTTCCTTCTTTATATTATTCCACCAATAATGCTCCTTTAAATCCCTATACATTTTAGTACTACCAGGATGCATAGTATAAATGGAATTATGAGCCTCATCTAAAATTTCCTCTTTCAATCCACCCACATTAGGCACACACAACCGCTGCTTATACAATAAGGTGCCATCATTCACAATACAAAAATCTTCAGACTTACCATCTTGGACATCTTGTCGTTTCTTCTCAAGGAAAGGATCTTGACTTTGCAAATCACGAATACGGGTAGCTAATAAATGCCTCACGCTTACATGAGCAAAGAATCTATCCCCATCTACTAGTTGCAATTCTACTCCCATCAATCTTAACTCCATAATATGAGCAACTCTAGCACATCGAATACAAGATAACCTGCCTGAAGCCTTTCTACTCAAAGCATCTGCAACTACATTTGCCTTTCCTGGGTGGTAGTGAATTGTACAATCATAATCTTTAATTAACTCCATCCATCGCCTCTGCCTCAAATTCAACTCCTTCTGAGTAAATAAATACTTAAGGCTTTGATGGTCAGTAAAAATTTCACATACCTCACCATATAGATAATGACGCCATAATTTCAAAGCAAACACAATAGCATCAAGTTCCAAATCATGTGTAGGATAATTACGTTCATGTGTACGCAACTGCCCAGAAGCATAAGCAATAACTCTACCATGCTGCATAAAAACACAACCCAACCCCTGATGTGAAGCATCGGTATAAACAACAAAACCATCTCCACCATGCGGAATAGTAAGAACAGGTGCAGTTACCAACCTCTTTTTCATTTCATCAAAACTATTTTCGCAATCAGAATTCCATTCAAACTTAACATCTTTCCGGGTTAATTTAGTCATTGGTAAGGCAATCAAAGAAAATCCCTTAATAAACCTTCTATAATACCCAACTAAACCCAGAAAACTCCTCACCTCAGTCACATTATTGGGCCTCTCCCATTTTACAATAGCCTCTACCTTTTTAGGATCAACACATATACCATCTCCCGAAACAACATGGCCTAAAAATACAACTTGTGATAGCCAAAATTCACACTTGCTAAACTTGGCATACAACTTCTTATCTTTTAACAAATTCAAAATAGTTGTGAGATGCTTTTCATGTTCAACCATATCACGTGAATAAATCAGAATATCATCAATAAAAACTATCACAAATGAACCAACAAAAGGATGCAGTACCCGGTTCATAAGATCCATAAATACAGCTGGAGCATTAGTCACCCCAACAGGCATCCCCAAAAACTCAAAATGACCATACCGAGTGCGAAAAGCAGTTTTAGAAATATCACTCTCCTTCACCCTCAACTGATGATACCCTGATCGCAAGTCTATTTTTGAAAACACTTTAGCACCCTGTAACTGATCAAACAAATCATCTATACAAGGTAAAGGGTATTTGTTCTTAATTGTATCTTTATTCAGTTGCCTATAATCAATACACAAACGCATGGTACCATCTTTCTTCTTCACAAATAAAACTAGCGCACCCCATGGAGATACACTAGGCTGTATGAACCCCCTATCAAGTAAATCTTGCAACTGAATCTTGAGTTCTTTCAACTCAGCAGGTGCCATTCTATATGGTGCCATAGAAATAGGGGTTGTCCCTGGTGTTAATTCAATACTAAATTCAACTTCTCTTTCTGGAGGTAACCCTGGCAACTCATTAGGAAACACTTCAGGAAAATCCCTTACAATAGGAACATCAACTAATTGTAAAGCTCCCTTCCCAGTGTCAAGAACATATGCAATAAAACCCTCACAACCCTTACTCAATAATTTCCTCGTCTGAATAGATGAAATGATGCAACTGGGAACAATTTTCCTTTCCCCCACAAATTTAAATTCAGGCTCACCAGGCATATTAAAAACAACTTCCTTACAGAAACAATCCATAGATGCATGATATTTAGATAAGCAATCCATTCCCAGAATTATATCAAAATCAGAAATATCCAATGGAAGTAGATCTATAACTGTATCTCTAGCCCCCACAGTCAAAACACAATCACGATAAGCATATTCAGCTACAACCATTTCCCCCATAGGCATATAAATACCCAACCCCACATCTAAACGACTACATGGTCTATTAAGGTATACAGCAAAAGCATAGGACACAAAAGAATGCGTGGAACCAGGATCAATCAAAACATAAGCACTTCTATCAGTAACAGAAAGTGTACCTGTCACCACATCTGGAGTAATCTGAGCTTCTTTCATTGTAAAAACTCGTCCACCTGGCCTGAAACTACTAGCTTGTCCTCTGCCCATACTTTTCACTGCACTGCCCGAAGATAACATTCTGCTTGCTACTTCACTATGTGCTGCTGGAGTCTCTGCCAATTGCGGACAATTCTTCTTAATATGCCCCACTTGATGACAATGGTAGCATTCCAATCCCTTAAGCTTAGGACACTCATATTTATAATGCCCTTCCTCTTTACAAAAGAAACATGTAACAACTCTTGTCGGTGCCTCACCCTTTCCTGACCTCCTAACCAGACTAGAAGATTCTCCACCCCTAGTATCTCTGCCAAATCTCCCTAGACCTCTACCACTATCTCCACCACCTCTCTGAAATTTATGAGGTTCCATCTTAACACTTCCACCCTCACCTCCCTTAAAGTGAGATGCGTCGAATCTACTCTTTTTAAAACTCTCTCTACTTGACGCCCCTTGGTTCATTTGCCTTTCTGCTATCGTGGCTTTGTTTACCAAAGAAGCATAATCTTCTAACTCATAAGTGGCCACTCTATTTTGAATAGGCCAAATCAGTCCATCTTGAAATTTACTACATTTATCTTCTTCCTCCTGCACATACTTTGTAGCAAATCTAGACAAAGCAGTAAATTTAGCATCATACTCCCTCACAGACATGTTCCCTTGGGTTAAATTTATAAACTCCCTCAGCTTCTCCCTCCTATAGACCTTAGGGAAATACTTAACATACAAAGCTTTAATAAATTCAGCCCAAGTAATGACATCAGTACCTTCCATCCTTGGCACCAAATGGTTGCTGGCTTCCCACCAATACTTCGCCTCTCCTTTGAGCTTAAACACAGCTAGATTCATTGTCTGGTTATCTGGAACCTTCATAACTGCAAAGATAGTTTCTAGATCCCTGACCCACATCTCGGCTTCTGTAGGTTCAACTGACCCTGTATATTCTAGAGGATTCAACTTCAAAAACTTCTCATGCATGGAATATTTCATTTCCTTCCTTGCCTCTTTCTCAATCCTGTCCACGGTCTTTGATTCTAGATATCTAGCCTGTTGTTTTGCCATTTGCGCCATATTTCTTTCTTGTTTCTCTGCCATCCTCATCATTGCTTGTGCCATTATTTGCATCTCTGTAGGCTGCTCTTGATCTCTAGCCCTTCCAGCAACACTTTGCTCTACTTCAGTATTCTCTGCACGAGAAGCCACTCCCTCTTCTCTATGTTGTCCATTCCCAGGTTCCATATGGAATTATCTGTAATGCAACAAAGTTCTAACAACCAATATAAACAGTTTATACTAATAAACTATTGGTTAGTACATAAATAATTCATAAATATCAAATCAACTCAATACTGCCATCTAACCGTCACACACGTCCAGAATTAATAACCACGCTCTGATACCACTAATTGTCACACCCCAAAACCCAATATCCATACTAATCATTTGTTATTGGAATAATTAGATCATAATCTTGAGCCCATTGGAAATATGATTCATTCATCAATATTTTCCTACATAATGAACATAATATTTTTCTTACATCATAAAATTCAATATCAGAGTCATAATTAAGAAAACATGCAATACCGTGATTAACTATGATCAACCCAATCCATACTAAATCAATATATACAATGTGTGAGTATATTAAAATCTTCAGTGTGA
Organism: Sambucus nigra; assembly: GCA_949130495.1. Lineage (NCBI taxonomy): Eukaryota > Viridiplantae > Streptophyta > Magnoliopsida > Dipsacales > Adoxaceae > Sambucus > Sambucus nigra. The sequence goes on from OX422209.1 coordinate 421,771,692, forward strand.
AAACGATAAAATCCCATTTTTAAATCCCAGCTCTCTCCAACGGTGCAACTCTCAAAGCTGCCGGTCATATGGTATCCTAGCTGGCAGCGTGTGAACCTGAAATTGTTAAAATATAAACCGTAAGCATTAAGCTTAGTGAGGTACTCCTTCCCTGCAATAGAATAACAATTCTATATCGAATATGTAGATATAAAATCCGAACAATCCTGCCCATTGGTAATAACAAATCATGGATCATAAGATCCAAATAATTCTGCCCATTGGCAATAACAAATCCTGGATCATAAGATCCAAATAATTCTGCCCGTTGGCAATAACAAATCCTGGATATTTGAATATCCAAACAAATCCTGAATACCGAAGTATTCAAACCAATCCTGGATCATGATACCCAAACAAATCTTGGATATTTTAATATCCAAACAAATCCTGAATACCGAAGTATTCAAACAAATCCGCTCTTAGAGCTATATTCATATTTATATATGAAACAAATCATAAGTACACTCACCTTGGCAGTTTAACAGGCTTTGCCCTTGCCTTTATCCAGTACTTGTTCAATCAGATCTTCTTCCCTTCCTATCATTCTTAAAATATTAGTATCATCGTAATAATATCAATAATCCAAAGAACGATTTAAACATAATTCAATCCATAAGCATCACATGATTCCATTCAAATCATTTATCACAAGTGAAGTTCCATCCAAATCCATGCTAGCATATTCAACATATCCAAATCATAGACCAAATATAAATTCATTTATTCTTGTAAATTCAATCCTTGTCATATTAGTATTCCAATACAAAAGACGGTACATCATTTTAGGTCTCGTAGAGCAAGATATACTCATTTCTTTACCACATGGCAAATTTGCCCTATAGGCCCTCTTATCGTTCATTCAACTTCCACGAATTTCCATAATTTTTCTACATCATAAATTTATGTGATATTTCACCCAAAATCAGTAAACATGTTGAAAAATACAAAATTAAAGTTTCATAATTTTTAAGGTTCGTTTGCTATTTCAAGCAAAACACCGAACAGATGGCGGGAATATTTTCACCCTTAGGGCAGAATTCATACCCGAACTTCAAACTCTCACCAAAGACTCATTTCTTGGTATTTTATCATGATTTCCGGATATGTCATACCTATATGAGTCTAGGTGAATCTACAATTGGAATCAATCAATTCCAGTAAGTACACGAAAATATATGGAAGTTTGAGTAAACAGAGTTTCTAAACAAAGCAATTTTAGGGTTTTGTACATTCAACTTAACTTAAACTTGCATATATCCATACATATGCACCCAAGCATGAAAGTTCAATAAAAAATCAAGGATTTATATCATATAAATCGTAAATGAAAGAAAAATAGCAAGATTCATGGTTGGAATTATCTTAGGGGCTTTTTCGTAATTTTCTATGAATTTTCTTCAATTTTCTCCTCACTTTTTCTTCCTAACTTCCTACTTCTCTTTCCTTAAGCTTAAAATCTCTCATAGCTGCATTTTGGATGAATAAAGAGGTAATTCTAAGGGTTTAAGGTCGGCCAAATCCACCACCCTTCCCAACCAATGAGAATAAAACATTTGTTGCCATATTAAGACAAAATACTACTTAACGGATGGACTACTTTGCCCTTGTTTCGTAATTTTGGGATAACTTCTCACTCGAACCTCCGTTTCACACACCGTTTGTTGTGTTACAACCATAACTCACTTGTCTACAACTATGTAGTTTTCACCTCAAGTCAATTGTTATGTCATAAAGGTCAAAACTAGCCTTAAACATGAACATTCCTACCAAAACCTTCAAAATTTTGTATTTGTAACTAATTCGACATTTCATGCTTTTTGAAGGTAGGATTAGACTAAACATAATAAATTAACATCACATGTATTAATGACACACTAATCATATCACATAAGCTAGGCATGATTTAAGCATAATTAATCATAATTATATTCGGGTTGTCACAGAATCAATCATCGGTATCACATGAATTTTGAGAATAAAAGTAGTTCATAAAATATATATAGTTTGCATAATATCATATAATCAAAATACACAAGGAATGTTAGAGTACTCACCCAAAATGGAGGTCAAATTTACTGGTATTGAGTCTTCAATCACACGTGAATCTGATAAAGATTTAAGTACACGTTCTAAGGTCCAGTATATACTATACTTTAATAATAAGTTCCTCTTTTAAAAGGATTACTGAATCCCCATTTGTCAACTTTAAAACTCATTGATCGTAATTGAAGAATTCAATTCATAATCTTTCCTCATTAGTCGGTTCCCAGTAGAGATGGAGGGTCACAGGGGCACCACTTAAATACCATCTCATCTAGACAGAATATTTCTGGATTCATTCCCAGTAGAAATGGAAGGTCACAGGGGCACCACTTAAATACCATCTCATCTAGACAGAACTTCACCGGGCCTGACTTTGGAATTACTTAAATGGGATTCCATAATAACTAGCAATTTCTTTAAAAAGAATCATTTTTAAAAGCGTATAATTTCAAACGAGTTTATAAAATCAACTTGGATTTGTTCTAAATTTTAAGTTTTGATTAGTGAATTCTTTATTGTATTTTACCAGCATAACTACTAAGTAAAGCTATAAAGCAATAAATTAAAACTATAAAGATGCATTATAACATTAAGATTACCTTAAGATGAATATCCCTAAGAACTTCTTCTTAAACTTTCTCACACTTTCTCTCACTATTTCTTTCCATAATTCTCAAGGAATTGGTGTGAGTTTCAAATGATCCCCAAAGGCCCTATTTATAGTTTTCGAAAGATATCACGCCATTGACATGTGTCCAAGATGACCAAGCTTTTACAATGGGAGTCAACGTTGACGTGTCGCGTAACGGAGGCATCTTGCAGTCTTATTTCACTGGACTGCGACACTTGTTTTAGCTTCTCCTTTAACGATGACACGTGTTTTAGCCGGTGGAGGTGTCAAAACCAAGCATGAGGTGTCGAGCTTGAGGTGGAAAGGTATTAAGGGTATAAGGGTCATTTTGCACCTGAAGGGCATTTTAGTAATTTCACACCATATATTTTCAATATTTCTTTTAGGTCCCTGAAAATATTTTATTTACAAAAGGCCCCTTTTTATTTTTCATTTTGGTCCCTGAAACATTCTTTATTAAAACGAAGTCCCTAAAGTTTCATAAAATTATATTTTCTACCCCAAAACTTATCACCTAGCTTAGGATGTGCCATAAAATCTCAATTTGACCCATTTTACTGTTGATTCTTCAAATTTAAAAATGGGCTTTGTCATATTAAGAACTCGAAATATCATATATGTAATAATATATCATTATTAGATAGTAAGTGTGACGAAATTGAAAGAAGACAATTATATATTGGCATAAGAAAATGGGGTCATTACATCCTACCCTCCTTATAAAAAGTTTAGTCCCCAAACTTTACTTACATTAATTTCAAAAAAGGTATGGATATCGCTCTTCAATTTTATCTTCCCACTCCCATGCTGCTTCTTCAACAGAATGATTTCGCCATAATACTTTGACTAGTGGAATAACCTTGGTTCGTAATATTTTATCTTTATGGTCCAAGATTTCCACTGGATGCGCAATGTATGTCAAATATTCTCTAACTTGAAGAGGCTCGTGACTTAAGATATGTGCTGGATCAGGGATGTATTTCTTCATCATTGAAACATGAAACACATTATGCACACTCGAAAGTTCAGGGGGTAAGGCTATTCTATACGCAACAACACCTACCCTTTCAAGGATTTCAAAAGGCCATACGTATCTTGGACTTAACTTTCCTTTCTTCCCAAATCGAATTACTCCCTTTTTCGGTGATACTCGTAAGAAAACATAGTCTCCTCTTTGGAATTTTAACGGTCGGTGTCGATTGTCAACATAACTCTTTTGACTGCTTTGAGCGAAATGAAGTCGATCTTGTATCAATTTCACTTTCTCTGTTGTGACCCGAATCAATTTTGGTCCCAACAATTTTCTTTCCCCAACTTCTTCCCAACTTGCAGGAGAATGACACCTTCTACCATAGAGTGCCTCATACGGAGCCATTTGAATACTTGCTTGATAGCTATTATTATATGCAAATTCTACTAACGATAAATGATCGTCCCAATTCCCCTTCAAATCAAGTACACATGCCCTAAGCATATCCTCTAAGGTTTGGATGGTTCTCTCCGATTGTCCGTCTGTTTGAGGATGAAAAGCAGTGTTGAAATTCAATTTTGTCCCCATGGCTAATTGTAGGCTTTTCCAAAAGTGAGACATGAATCTAGGGTCACGATCAGAAACAATTGAAGTTGGGGTTCCATGAAGCTTAATAATTTCCTGTATATACAATTTAGCTAACTTTTCTTAGGAATGGGTAATCTTAATGGCAAGAAAATGAGAAGATTTAGTTAACCAATCAATAATTACCCAAATGGAATCATTACCATTGGAACTCCTTGGTAGCCCTGTCACAAAATCCATGGTAATATGTTCCCATTTCCACTCAGGGATAGGTAAAGGTTGTAATAATCCTGATGGTTTTTGATGTTCAGCTTTTACTTCTTGACAAATCAAACACTGAGATACAAACTCTGTTATCTACCTTTTCATGTTATTCCACCAAAACACTTCTCGAAGATCTCTATACATCTTGGTATTTTTGGGATGAACTATGAATCTCGAGTAATGACCTTCCTCCAAAACCTGCCTCTTTAGTTGGGCATCACTAGGTATACACACTCTATTTCCAAACCTTAATATATCATCTCGTATCGCAAATTATATTCCCTTCCCTTTAATAACCTCTTCTTTAATCTTCTTCAGTTGTGGGTCATTTACTTGTGCAACTTTAATTCTTTCCACCAACGTGGGTTGTATTTGTAAGTTTACGATTATTCTTCCTTCGCCATAAATACGTACATCTATTTCCATACTTCTCAAATATTTCAATAGAGCTTCGTGGCTGGTAATAAGACGTGCTAAATTTGGTGTAGACTTTCTACTCAAAGCGTCGGCAACTACATTAGCTTTCCCCGGGTGATAATGAATATTTACATCATAATCCTTCATCAATTCTAACCACCTCCTTTGTCTCATGTTCAATTCCTTCTGAGTAAAGATATATTTCAAACTCTTATGATCGGTATAAATCTCACAAGTCTCACTATATAAATAATGTCTCCAAATCTTAAGAGCAAAAATTACCGCTACTAATTCTAAGTCATGGGTTGGATAATTTTGCTCATGGGGTTTTAACTGTCTCGAGGCATAAACTACTACTTTTCCATTTTGCATTAGCACACATCCCAAACCATTTTTAGAATCATCACTATAAATCACAAATCCGCCTGTACCGGAAGGAATAGTCAAAATTGGGGCAGTTACTAATCGATTCTTAAGTTCTTGAAAACTATTCTCAACTTCCTCAGACCATTCATATTTCACGGTCTTTTGTGTTAACCTAGACAGAGGTTTGGCAATACTAGAAAATCCCTCAACAAATCTTCGATAATAACCTGCTAACCCTAGGAAACTACGAATCTCTGCCACATTAGTTGGTCTTGGCCAATCTAGTATAGCCTCGATCTTTTGAGGATCAACCGAGACTCCCTCCTTGGATATGACATGTCCTAGAAAAGAAACACTAGGCAACCAAAATTCACACTTCTTTAATTTCGCATATAATTTATCTTTCCTAAGGATTTGTAATACTATCTCCAAATGCTTCTCGTGTTCTTCAATACCTTTGGAATAACTAACGATGTCATCAATGAAAACAACCACACACTGATCCAGATATTTTCTAAACACTCTATTCATCATATCCATAAAAGCGGATAGTGCATTAGTTAATCCAAATGGCATCACAAGAAATTCATAGTGACCATATCTAGTACGAAAAGCTGATTTTGAAATATCCTCTTCCTTAATCTTCAATTAGTGCTAGCCTGACCTAAGGTAAATCTTTGAAAATACTTGCGCACCTTACAGTTGGTCAAACAAATCATCTATACGAGGTAAGGTGTATTTATTCTTAATGGTCACCTTATTTAGTTCACGATAATCTATACAGAACCTCATCGTCCCATCCTTTTTTTAACATATAACACTGGAGCACCCCAAGGGGATATACTAGGTCTAATAAAACCCTTGTCTAACAAATCTTTTAATTGAACTTTTAATTCCCTTAATTCTAAAGGTGCCATGCAATAAGGTGGTTTTAAGATTGATGTAGTTCCAGGAACAAGGTCAATGGTAAATTCTACTTCTCTACTAGGAGGTAGCCTTGGAAAGTAATCTGGAAAAAGCTTAGCTATAGGAATATCTTCTAAACTAGGCTCTTTTGTTTGTAAATCAATAACATTGGCAAGAATCCTTGACATCCCTTCTTAAGAAAACTACAAGCTTGCATTGCAGAGATAATACGCATGGGAGATAAGATGCTAGTTCCTTCAAAACTAAATTCTGGTTGGTTAGGAATTTGGAAAATAACTCTCTTCTTAAAACAATCCACCCTAGCATGATATGATGCTAACCAATCCATCCCCAAAATGACTTCAAAATCTCTTATGTCTTAAACCATCAAATCAGCGAATAGTTTATGACTACTGACATTTATAGGACAGGACTTATATACTAATGTTCTTGTCAATAACTCACCCGAAGGAGTAGAAACGTTTATGATATGATTCAAGGATTCAGGAATATTAGGAAAGCGATTAATAAAATGCACATACACAAATTAATGGGTAGAACCAGGATCTATTAAAACTTGAAAAGGTTGTGCACATATAGAAAGTGTACCTGACACTACTGCATTAGAAGCCTTTGCATCGGAAAGATTAAAGACTCTATCTTGTCTGCCCTGATCCTTATTGTCATTAGAAGTCTTTGTTGCCGCCTTCCTTTTGTTAGGACAATCTCGCATTTTATGTCCCTTTTGGCCATACCCAAAGCAACTCCCCTTCTCCAGGTAACAAGGTCGCCCTCTATGAATATTACCACAACGTTGGCATTTATCAACATTAAAGGGTTTGTTTACTAAAGGTTGTCCTATATTAGGTATAGTCCTAAAGGGTTTGTTATTGGGGTTCCTTCCTCTTTGTTCTCCAAACTTCCTCTTCCCATCTCTAACTTGATTATATTCTTCACTATCCTTCTCAGATATTGTTACCCTAGCCACCACATCATTATATGATGTCAACTTTAGGATGGAAATTTGGCTACGAATATTCAACCTTAACCCACATTCAAACTTCTTGGCTCTTAAAACATCGGTTATCACAACATGAGGTGCAAAACGGGATAACTCAGTAAACTTTGCCTCGTATTGACTAACCGTCATATTTCCTTAAACCAGACTCATGAAGTCAGCTGCTTTTTGATCTTGCACCGTTTTGGGAAAGTATTTCTCGTAGAAGATCACTAAGAAGTCATTCCAACCTATGGGATTATTCCTTTCCCCATGCATTCTCTTAGTCATTATCCACCAATGTTCGGCTTCACCTTCTAATATGAATGTTCTAAATAAAACTCGTTGTTCATGTGTACACTTAAGAACATTGAACATCTTTTCCATTTGCATCACCCAATTTTCTGCTTCAGTGGGCTTAGGAGTCCCTTTAAAAGACGGCGGATTCAACTTCTTGAACTGTTCAATAGTACAAGTACTTATTTCAAGATTCCTTGGTGCTCCATTATTCACCTGATGCTCCATAATTCTTGCTAGACTTTCAATTGCCTTGTATGCACCTTCCAGTCCTTCCATACTCGAACCACTAGTTCCTGGAGTTGATCTTGCCTTGGTCATTTTCTACAGTCATGGCTAAACGTAAGATGTATTATATTAGCCCAAGATTGCAATTTAGAAGAACAATGATATATAAATAATTATATATATTGTAAAACATGTGGAGGGTTAACACATAAGTGGAATATTTAATCATGTACCCTATGTATGGAAACTTAAAATCTATAACGTTCGAAACTTATGTTCAGTAGTCTACGGGTTCATAACCTACGCTGTGATGCCATCTCTGTCACGACCCCGACCCAAAATAGTATTGGGGAACGAGTGTCTTGACATGCCACCAAGGCAACAAATATTCCGATTTAATTGTTTCCTTAAATAAATGCAACGAATATATTATCACATGGTTATGAATCGTAAAATACTGAAAGTAAAGGAATTACGTCATCAGAGCCTTCCAAAGGAAACTTCATATATATTAAAAGTAACAACGAGTTACAACTTAAGAGAAAATTTAAACCTTATTACAAGAGAGCCAGACATGCTCTAAATAAACATTTTACAAAAAGAGCTCTAAAAGCTAAATCTTCAAAATAGTCCATTTTCGTTCCGTCCGTGAGGCTAAACGTTTCCTGAAAAATGTTTATTTATACAACATCATCTATAAGCCGAATGAGGTTCAATCTCCAGACATTCCAGGGTTTTTCGAAAACAGATACCTATTCAAGTCAAAAGAGAAGGCATATACATATATGGATAGGAACTTGCAGTAAATAGATATATATTTTGAAATGAAAGTATATATAACACAATTGAATAGCTCAAAATAAGACGAATGTAACAAATCAAATGTGATATCGTTTTCTTTCAATCATATCAGTGTGATGGCCAAGTACACTCTAATACCATATTCTTCTACCGTATTATACCCCGATAGTTGAGGGTCAATCAAACTAGTTCGTCACAATGCCTTATTTAGGGCACACCAGCGACCCAAAATAGTATTAGGGAACGAGTGTCTTGACATGCAACCAAGGCAACAAATATTCCAATTTAATTTTTCCTTAAATAAATACAACGGAAATATTATCACATGGTTATGAATCGTAAAATACTGAAAGTAAAGGAATTACGTCATTAGGGGGGAAGTATGTAATACCCCGTATTTTCATGGCTTTTAAATTTAAGGATTTATTAAATTTAATTGAGATAAATTAATTTAATTTTAATCCGAAATGTTGTTTTAAATATTTACTAGCGTGACAAGAGTTAGTAATTATTGGGAATATATTATTTGTTGCATATTACTGGATGAGTATAGTAATATATGAGATTTATTTTTATAATATTGTCACGTGTGAATAAAATGACAATTGTGGAAATTTAAGTCGGGACGCGCCTGTGTCGTGTCGGGACTAAATGTGGATTAATAAAAGTGAATATTTTATAGGTTGTTCGTATGGTCGTTTTGAGTGCACCAACGCGTCCGAAAGGGTCGAGATAGTCAAAAAAGTATACCCGGGGGTTTGATTTGGGTCTCGGGGCGTTTTTAGGCCTAATTAGTACCCCGGGAGGGCATTTTAGTCATTTTGTATTTTTGGGTAATTAAACCCACGAAAATTAAAGGGGTTATATCAGATGTTTAGGTTATCTCCTAGGGTTAGATAACTCAAAACACTAGAATGGCCATTGGAGAGGAGAGGAGAGAGCTCTCAAGGCATTCCAAGCCTCAAAACTCATCCGTTTACACCGCCGCCAACGCGCAGATCGCGAGACGGGGAACGCAACCACACCAAATTCAACACCAAACCAGATTTCTGAAAATCCCAGACAAGTGTTTATCTTGCTTATTTTTTATGCATCATCAATATTAGTTTAGGAGTTATTAGGATGAGATTTATGGAAAAAAAACCCAATTTAAGATGGGAAATTTTTATGTAGTGATGATTTATATGATATTCTGGAAACCCTTTGTCATGTTAAGGATTAAGAGTTTGATTAAGAAAAGAGTTCTAATCAGATACAAACACTAAAAAAAAAAATCCGGACGATCGGATCGTTGGAATTGGATGAAATTTTACAGAGAATTAGCTGAAGACGAGAGGAAGCTACAGAAAAAAATTCAGCTCGATCGGACCGTTCAATATTTTTTAATATTTTTTTTTGCTCGACAGTTTTGTGTTTTGAGGACTCTTAGAGATAATAAAAATTCAATTAAAACTCCATTTTAATTCCGATTTCGAAACCGTTTGAAATTCTCATCTTTGAAAATAAAAATTCAAAATCCTTTAATGTAAGGCGAAATCTATATTTTTGGGATATTTTGCATAAGGGGTAATGTAAGTATATATTAAAGGGGAGAGACACGTAAGAGAGAGTTACGTTGGAACATAAATGGATATCTACTGAATTGTACATTTGGAAGAATAGAGTCCATGAGGGTTACGTAGTAAGTTGGAAAAACCCTTCGAATTAAAGTTAGAAACGAACCATTATACTTGATAAATAATAATGGGAAAATAAGGATAAATGTTGTGAATGTGGGTTATTGGATAAACCTAAATTGATATAATAAAAGTGGTATATTTATATTATTGTGTATGCATATATTATATACTTGTGAAAATCATGCCCGCGCTACTTGCTATCCCTGAGGTTTCCGCGCTGGGACGATCTTATCTCGTGTGCCTTATGGGGGGATATTGACTCGTACCCTAGAAGATAGAAATCCTAGGTACAGGCTATCGAATCGGTAGTCACGGTCCTAAGAGACGTGAGGGTATGTACTGACCTCTTGGACTTGGAAACTATGCTTCGCCTCAATATTGTTTGTGTATGTATTTATACAGTTCGAGAGTGATTCCGAACTTGTATTCCCTTTAGTACGATTGATACGGGGATTGGATAGGAGAGTATGCCCGCACCATAGTTTTTATGTGGGGTGCTGTTATGATATATATATTATACGAGTAGTTAATATATATATATATATATATATGAAATTCGGAAATCTGGAACTGCCTACTGTGATTTGATATGTAGGACATGGTTGATGACTCAAATTATAAATAATTATTTTGAGAAAGTATAATATGACACTAGAAAACTTTATTGATTAATAAAGATAAAAGGAGAACCTTGGTTACAAATTGAAATCTTACGTTTTAAATACTTGTGTTGTTCAGTTGTAAATCCTGCGAATAACCTAAGATAAGTTAAATCATTGGGGAAAGATAGTGTGGTATATGACGAGATAGACCATTGGGAAGGTTAGTGCGATAGGTGTGCACATTAGAAGAGAGGTGGGAATTTCTCAAGAGAGTGTCGCACTAATATGTTGTTGCATTGGCCTGTATCAATTTAAATACTTGCTAAATGAATTTTTAAATCATATACACTATCGGGCTCTGACCCGTTTCTATTTCCTTTTCTCTCTTGTATATATATGTATGTATTACAGGTGCCCAGCCACAGGGGCGTCTTACTTAGGATCCTTTGGAAGGAACGTGCTGCAGCTTAGGTGGGAGTTGCAGGCCTGTTGTTTTGACGACTTCATCCATTTGATTCTACTCCTAGTTCAGTTTTATCCAGCAGGGGCATGTGTCGCCCTCTTTCTATTATTTAGTTGGTATTGTCAGAGATTGAAATTTTTACTTTCAGTACCTTTATTTCGGGATTTATTACTGTCAGGATGTTTTCCTTTAGTGTTGCAAATGTTGGGATTTATTATTGATAATTAAATTCGTGTATGTTCAATTCTATTTTTATTCTTAATGTGTGACTCTTTAGATGTTAATGGTTTAAGGTTTTATAACCGGATTTAATAAAATGAGAATAAGGTTTTAAATGGTTTTGACACTTAGCTTAATTATTTAGGGTGTTTAAATTGGAAAAGTATTTTTACGACAGTGATGCTAAGAATGAACCAACTGTTCACCTTGATTTTAATTTAATAAAGGAGTGATCGCCCGGTATTTAATTAGGCGGGATGTCACAGGTTTTTAGAAAATAGATACATTTTCAAGTCAAAAGAGAAGGCATATACATATATGGATAGGAACTTGCAGTAAATAGATATATATTTTGAAATGAAACTATATATATCACAATTGGATAGCTCAGAATAAGACGAATGCAACAAATTAAATGTGATATCTTTTTCTTTCAATCATAACATTTTGATGGCTAAGTACACTCTAATGGCGTATTCTTCTACTGTATTATACCCCGGTAGTAGAGGGTCAATCAAACTAGTTCATCACAATGCCTTATTTAGGGCATACCAGCGATAACCCAGCTGGGAAGGTCAGTCAGTAAAGAGGTCCCATAGGCCGAATCACATTTTTAATATTCAATATCATTTTCAATAATCATTTTAATCGGTACGTTTATATGGGCAAATATAAACATATCACAAATGAATCAATCATCGGTATGTTTATATGGGCAAATATAAACATATCAGAAATGAATCGATCATCGGTATCACATGAATTTTGAGAATAAAAGCAGTTCATAAAATATATATAGTTTGCATAATATCATATAATCAAAATACACAAGGAATGTCAGAGTACTCACCCAAAATGGAGGTCAAATTTACTGGTATTAAGTCTTCGATCACACGTTAATCTGATAAAGATTTAAGTACACGTTCTAAGGTCCAGTTTATACTATACTTTAATAATACCTTCCTCTTTTAAAGGATTGCTGAATCCCCATTTGTCAACTTTTAAAACTCGTTGATCGTAATTGAAGAATTAAATTCATAGTCTTTCCTCATCAGTCGGTTCCCAGTAGATATGGAGGGTCACAAGAGAAATGGAGGGTCATAGGGGCACCACTTAAATACCATCTCGTCTAAACCGAACATTTACGGATTCATTCCCAATAGAAATGGAGGGTCATAGGGGCACCACTTAAATACCATCTCATCTGGACAGAACTTCACCGGGCCTGACTTTGGAATTACATAAATGGGATTCCATAATAACGAACATTTTCTTTAAAAAGAATCATTTTTAAAAGCGTATAATTTCAAACAATTTTATAAAATCAACTTGGATTTGTTCTAAAATTTTACGTTTTGATTAGTGAATTCTTTATTGTATTTTACCTGCATAACTACTAAGTAAAGCTATAAAATAATAAATTAAAACTATAAAGATGCATTATAGCATTAAGATTACCTTAAGATGAATATCCCTAAGAACTTCTTCTTAAACTTTCTCTCACTATTTCTTTCTATAATTCTCAAGGAATTTGTGTGAGTTTCAAATGATCCCCAAAGGCCCTATTTATAGTTTTCGAAAGATACCACGGCATTGACACGTGTATATGATGACCAAGCTTTTACAATAGGAGTTAGCGTTGACGTGTCGCGTAACGGAGGCATCTTGCAGTCTTATTTCACTGGACTGCGACACGTGTTTTAGCTTCTCCTTTAACGACGACACGTGTTTTGGCTTTTCCTCTAATGACGACACGTGTACGGTGGAGGTGTTAAAACCAAGCATGAGGTGTTGAGCATGAGGTGGAAAGGTATGAAGGGTATAATGGTCATTTTGCACCTGAATGGCATTTTGGTAATTTCACACCATATATTTTCAATATTTCTTTTAGGTCCTTAAAAATATTTTATTCACAAAAAGGACCCTTTTTATTTTTCATTTTGGTCCCTGAAACATTCTTTATTAAAACCAAGTCCCTAAAGTTTCATAAAATTACATTCTACCCCAAAACTTACCACCTAGCTTAGGACGTGCCATAAAATCTCAATTTAACCCATTTTACAATTGATTCTTCAAATTTAAAAACGGTCTTTGTCATATTAAGAACTCAAAATATCATATATGTAATAATATATCATTATTAGATAGTAAGTGTGACGAAATTGAAAGAAGACAATTATATATTGGCATAAGAAAATGGGGTCATTACATCCTACCCTCCTTATAAAAAGTTTGGTCCCCAAACTTTACTTACATTAATTTCAAAAAAGGTATGGATATCTCTCTTTTATTTTATCTTCCCGCTCCCATGTTGCTTCTTCAACAGAATGATTCCGCCATAATACTTTGACTAGTGGAATAACCTTGGTTCGTAATATTTGATCTTTATGGTCCAATATTTCCACTGGATGCTCAATGTATGTCAAATCTTCTCTAACTTGAAGAGGCTCGTGACTTAAGATATGTGCTGGATCCGGGATATATTTCTTCATCATTGAAACATGAAACACATTATGCACACTCGAGAGTTCAGGGAGTAAGGCTATTCTATATGCAACAACACCTACCCTTTCAAGGATTTCAAAAGGCCCTATGTATCTTGGACTTAACTTTCCTTTCTTCCCAAATAAGATTACTCCCTTTGTCGATGATACTCGAAAGAAAACATAGTCTCCTCTGTGGAATTCTAACGGTCGGTGTCGATTGTCAACATAACTCTTTTGATGGCTTTGAGCGATTTAAAGTCGGTCTTGTATCAATTTCACTTTCTCTGTTGTGACCTGAATCAATTTTGGTCCCAATAATTTTCTTTCCCTAACTTCTTCCCAACATGCAGGAAAACGACACCTTCTACCATAGAGTGCCTCATACGGAGCCTTTTGAATACTTGTTTGATACCTATTATTATATGCAAATTCTATTAACGGTAAATGATCGTCCCAATTCCCCTTCAAATCAAGTACACATGCCCTAAGCATATCCTTTAAGCTTTGGATGGTTCTCTCCGATTGTTCGTCTGTTTGAGGATGAAAAGCGGTGCTGAAATTCAATTTTGTTCCCATGGCTACTTGTAGGCTTTTCCAAAAGCGTGAGACGAATCTAGGGTCATGATCAGAAACAATTGAAACTGGGGTTCCATGAAGTTTAATACTTTACCGTATATACAATTTAGCTAACTTTTCTAAGGAATGGGTAATCTTAATGGCAAGAAAATCAGAAGATTTAGTTAACCTATCAATAATTACCCAAATGGAATCATTACCACTGGAACTCCTTGGTAGCCCTGTCACAAAATCCATGCTAATATGTTCCCATTTCCACTCAGGGATAGGTAAAGGTTGTAATAATCCTAATGGTTCTGATGTTAAGCTTTTACTTGTTGACAGTTCAAACACTGAGATACAAACTCTGCTATCTCCCTTTTCATGTTATTCCACCAAAACACTTCTCGGAGATCTCTATACGTCTTGGTATTTTTGGGAAGAACTGTGAATCTCGAGTAATGACCTTCCTTCAAAATCTGCCTCTTTAGTTGGGCATCACTCGGTATACACACTCTATTTCCAAACCTTAATATATCATCTCGTATCGCAAATTCAATTCTCTTCCCTTCAATAAACTCTTCTTTAATCTTCTTCAGGTGTGGGTCATTTACTCGTGCAACTTTAATTCTTTCCATCAACGTGGGTTGTATTTGTAAGTTTGCGATTATTCCTCATTCACCATAAATATGTACATTTATTTTCATACTTCTCAAATCTTTCAATAGAGCTTCCTGGCTGGTAATAAGACATGATAAATTTGGTGTAGACTTTCTACTCAAAGCGTCGGCAACTACATTAGCTTTCCCCGGGTGATAGTGAATATTTAAATCATAATCCTTAATCAATTCTAACCACCTCCTTTGTCTCATGTTAAATCCCTTCTGAGTAAAGATATATTTCAAACTCTTATGATCGATATAAATCTCACAAGTCTCACCATACAAATAATGTCTCCAAATCTTAAGAGAAAAAATTACCGCTGCTAATTCTAAGTCAAGGGTTGGATAATTTTACTCATGGGGTTTTAACTGTCTCGAGCCATAAGCTACTACTTTTCCATTTTGCATTAGCACACATCCCTAACCATTTTTAGAAGCATCACTATAAATCACTAATCCTCCTGTACCGAAAGGAATAGTCAAAATTGGGGCAGTTACTAATCGATTCTTGAGTTCTCGAAAACTATTCTCAACTTCCTCAGACCATTCATATTTCACCGTCTTTTGTGTTAACCTAGACAGAGGTTTGGCAATACTATAAAATCCTTCAAAAAATCTTCGATAATAACCTGCTAACCCTAGGAAACTACAAATCTCCATCACATTAGTTGGTCTTGGCTAATCTAGTATAGACTCGATCTTTTGAGGATCAACCGACACTCCCTCCTTGGATATGACATGTCCTAGAAAAGAAACATTAGGCAACCAAAATTCACAGTTCTTTAATTTCGCTTATAATTTCCCTTTCCTAAGGATTTGTAATACTATCTCCAAATGCTTCTCCTGTTCTTTAATAACTTTGGAACAAATAAGGATGTCATCAATGAAAACAACCACACACTGATCCAAATATTTCCTAAACACTTTATTCATCATATCCATAAAAGAGGATGGTGAATTAGTTAATCCAAATGGCATCATAAGAAATTAATAGTGACCATATCTAGTACGAAAAACTGATTTCAAAATATCCTCTTCCTTAATCTTCAATGGGTGATAGCCTGACCGAAGGTCAATCTTCAAAAATACTTGCGCACCTTGCAGTTGGTCAAACAAATCATCTATACGAGGTAAGGGGTATTTATTATTTATGGTCACCTTATTTAGTTCACGACTATCTATACATAACCTCATCGTCCCATCCTTCTTTTTAACAAGTAACACTAGAGCACCCCAAGGGGATATACTAGGTCTAATAAAACCCTTGTCTAACAGATCTTGTAATTGAACTTTTAATTTCCTTAATTCTAAAGGTGCCATGCGATAAGGTGGTTTTGAGATTGGTGTAGTTCCAGGAACAAGGTCAATGGTAAATTCTACTTCTCTACTAGGAGGTAGACTTGGAAAATAATCTGGAAAAACATCTGGAAAAAGCTTAGCTATAGGAATATCTTCTAAACTAGGCTCTTTTGTTTGTAAATCAATAACACTGGCAAGGACTCCTTGACATCCCTTCTTAAGAAAACTACAAGCTTGCATTGCAGAGATAATAGGCATGGGAGATAAGATGCTAGTTCCTTCAAACTAAATTCTGGTTGGTTAGGAATTTGGAAAATAACTCTCTTCTCAAAATAATCCAACCTAGCATGATATGATGCTAACCAATCCATCCCCAAAATGACTTCAAAATCTCTTATGTCTTAAACTATAAAATCATCGAATAGTTTATGACTACTGGCATTTATAGGGCAAGACTTATATACTAATGTTCCAGTCAATAACTCACCCGAAGGAGTAGAAACGTGTATGATATGATTCAAGGATTCAGGAATATTAGGAAAGCGATTAACAAAACACATAGACAAAAATGAATGGGTAGAACCAGGATCTGTTAAAACTTGAAAAGGTTGTGCACATATAGAAAGTGTACCTGACACTACTGCATTAGAAGCCTTTGCATCGGAAAGATTAAAGACTCTATCTTGTCTGCCCTGATCCTTATTGTTATTAGAAGCCTTTATTGCCGCCTTCCCTTTGTTAGGACATTCTCTCATTTTATGTCCCTTTTGGCCACACGCAAAGCAAATCCCCATCTCCAGGTAACATGGTCGCCCTCTATGAATATTACCACAACGTTGATATTTATAAACATTAAAGGGTTTGTTTACTAAAGGTTGTCCTATATTAGGTATAGTCCTAAAGGGTTTGTTATTAGGGTTCCTTCCTATTTGTTCTCCAAACTTCCTCTTCCCCTCTCTAACCTGATTATATTCTTCACTATCCTTCTCAGCTATTGTTGCCCTAGCCACCACGTCATTATATGATGTCAACTTTAGGATGGAAATTTGGCTACGAATATTCAACCTTAACCCACATTCAAACTTCTTGGCTCTTAAAAGATCGGTTATCACAACATGAGGTGCAAAACGGGATAACTCAGTAAACTTTGCCTCGTATTGACTAACCGTCATATTTCCTTAAACCAGACTCATGAAGTCAGCTGCTTTTTGATCTTGCACCGTTTCGGGAAAGTATTTCTCGTAGAAGATCACTAAGAAATCATTCCAACCTATGGGATTATTCCTTTCTCCATGAATTATCTTAGTCATTCTCCACCAATGTTCGGCTTCACCTTCTAACATGAATGTTCCAAATAAAACTCGTTGTTCATTTGTACACTTAAGAACATGAAACATCTTTTCCATTTGCATCATTCAATTTTCTGCTTCAGTTGGGTTAGGAGTCCCTTTAAAAGACGGCGGATTCAACTTCTTGAACTGTTCAATAGTACAACTACTTATTTCAAGATTCCTTGGTGCTCCATTATTCACCTGATGCTCCACAATTCTTGCTATACTTTCAATTGCCTTGTATGCACCTTCCAGTCCTTCCATACTCGAACCACTAGTTCCTAGAGTTGATCTTGCCTTGGTCATTTTCTACAGTCATGGCCAAACGTAAGATGTATTATACTAGCCCAAGATTGCAATTTAGAAGAACAATGATATATAAATAATTATATATATTGTAATACATGTGGAGGGTTAAATCTTTATCAGATTAACGTGTGATCGAAGACTCAATACCAGTAAATATGACCTCCATTTTGGGTGAGTACTCTGACATTGCTTGTGTATTTTGATTATATGATATTATGTAAACTATATATATTTTATGAACTACTTTTATTCTCAAAATTCATGTGATTCCGATGATTGATTCATTTATGAAATGTTTATATTTGTCCATATAAACATACCGATTAAAATGATTATTGAAAATGATATTGAATATTAAAAATGTGATTCGGCCTAAGGGACCTCTTTACTGACTGACCTTCCCAACAGGGTTATCACTGGTGTGCCCTAAATAAGGCATTGTGACGAACTAGTTCGATTGACCCTCAACTACCAGGGTATAATACAGTAGAAGAATACGGCATTAGAGTGTACTTGGCCATCAAAATGATATGATTGAAAGAAAAAAATATCACATTTGATTTGTTGCATTCGTCTTATTCTGAGCTATCCAATTGTGATATATATACTTTCATTTCAAAATATATATCTATTTACTGCAAGTTCCTATCCATATATATATATATATGCCTTCTCTTTTGACTTGAAAAGGTATCTATTTTCTAAAAACCCTAGAATGTCTGGAGATTGAACCTCATGCGGCTTTTAGTTGATGTTGTATAAATAAACATTTTTCAGGAAACGTTTAGGCTCACAGACGGAACGGAAATGGACTATTTTGAAGATTTAGCTTTTAGATCTCTTTTTGTAAAATGTTTATTTAGAGCATGGTTGGCTCTTTTGTAATAAGGTTTAAATTTTCTCTTAAGTTGTAACTCATTGTTACTTTTAATATATATGAAGTTTCCTTTAGAATGCTCTGATGATGTAATTCCTTTACTTTTAGTATTTTACGATTCATAACCATGTGATAATATTTTCGTTTCATTTATTTAAGGAAACAATTAAATCGGAATATTTGTTGCCTTGGTGGCATGTCAAGACACTCGAGGCTCACAGACGGAACAAAAATGGACTATTTTGAAGATTTAGCTTTTAGAGCTCTTTTCGTAAAATGTTTATTTAGAGCATGTCTGGCTCTCTTGTAATAAGGTTTAAATTTTCTCTTAAGTTGTAACTCGTTGTTACTTTTAATATATATGAAGTTTCCTTTATAAAGCTCTGATGACGTAATTCCTTTGCTTTCAGTATTTTACGATTCATAACCATGTGATAATATTTGCGTTGCATTTATTTAAGGAAACAATTAAATCGGAATATTTTTTGCCGTGGTGGCATGTCAAGACACTCGTTCCCTAATACTATTTTGGGTCGAGGTCGTGACAGAGGGTTTATTTATACAACATCAGCTAAAAGCCGAATGAGGTTCAATCTGCAGACATTCCAGGATTTTTAGAAAATAGATACCTATTCAAGTCAAAAGAGAAGGCATATACATATATGGAGAGGAACTTGCAGTAAATAGATATATATTTTGAAATGAAAGTATATATATCACAATTGGATAGCTCAGAATAAGACGAATGCAACAAATCAAATGTGATATCTTTTTCTTTCAATCATATCATTTTAATGGCCAAGTACACTCTAATACCGT
Source organism: Sambucus nigra (assembly GCA_949130495.1). Lineage (NCBI taxonomy): Eukaryota > Viridiplantae > Streptophyta > Magnoliopsida > Dipsacales > Adoxaceae > Sambucus > Sambucus nigra. The sequence goes on from OX422209.1 coordinate 421,791,540, forward strand.
ATTCTTCTACCATATTATATCCTGGTAGTTGAGGGTCAATCGAACTAGTTCGTCACAACGCCTTATGTAGGTCACACCAGCGATAACCCAGCTGGGAAGGTCTGTCAGTAAAGAGGTCCCTTAGGCCAAATCACATTTTCAATATTCAATATCATTTTCAAAGATCACTTTAATCGGTATGTTTATATGGACAAATATAAACATATCACAAATGAATCAATCATCGGTATCACATGAATTTTGAGAATAAAAGAAGTTCATAAAATATATATAGTTTGCATAATATCATATAATCAAAATACACAAGGAATGTTAGAGTACTCACCCAAAATGGATGTCAAATTTACTGGTATTGAGTCTTCGATCACACGTTAATCTGATAAAGATTTAAGTACACGTTCTAAGGTCCAGTTTATTCTATACTTTAATAATAAGTTCCTCTTTTTAAAGGATTACTGAATCCCCATTTGTCAACTTTAAAACTCATTGATCGTAATTGAAGAATTCAATTCATAATCTTTCCTCATCAGTCGGTTCCCAGTAGAGATGGAGGGTCACAGGGGCACCACTTAAATACCATCTCATCTAGACAGAACATTTTTGGATTCATTCCCAGTAGAAATGGAAGGTCACAGGGGCACCCCTTAAATACCATCTCATCTAGATAGAACTTCACCGGTCCTGACTTTGGAATTACTTAAATGGGATTCCATAATAACTGGCAATTTCTTTAAAAAGAATCATTTTTAAAAGCGTATAATTTCAAACGAGTTTATAAAATCAACTTGGATTTGTTCTAAATTGTAAGTTTTGATTAGTGAATTCTTTATTGTATTTTACCAGCATAACTACTAAGTAAAGCTATAATGCAATAAATTAAAACTATAAAGATGCATTATAACATTAAGATTACCTTAAGATGAATATCCCTAAGAACTTCTTCTTAAACTTTCTCACACTTTCTCTCACTATTTCTTTCTATAATTCTCAAGGAATTGGTGTGAGTTTCAAATGATATCCAAAGGCCCTATTTATAGTTTTCGAAAGATATCACGGCATTGACACGTGTCTATGATGACCAAGCTTTTATAATGGGAGTCAGTATTGACGTGTCGCGTAACGGAGGCATCTCGCTGTTTTATTTCACTGGACTGCGACACGTGTTTTAGCTTCTCCTTTAACGACGACACGTGTTTTGGCTTCTCCTCTAATGACGACACGTGTACGGTGGAGGTGTCAAAACCAAGCATGAGGTGTCGAGCATGAGGTGGAAAGGTATCAAGGGTATAAGGGTCATTTTGCACCTGAAGGGCATTTTGGTAATTTCACACCATATTTTCCATATTTCTTTTAGGTCCCTGAAAATATTTTATTTACAAAAAGGCCCCTTTTATTTTTAATTTTGGTCCCTAAAACTTTCTTTATTAAAACCAAGTCCCTAAAGTTTCATAAATTTACATTTTCTACCCCAAAACTTATCACCTAGCTTAGGATGTGCCATAAAATCTCAATTTGACCCATTTTACCGTTGATTCATCAAATTTAAAAACGAGCTTTGTCATATTAAGAACTCTGAATATCATATATGTAATAATATATCATTATTAGATAGTAAGTGTGACGAAATTGAAAGAAGACAATTATATATTGGCATAAGAAAATGGGTTCATTACAGAGATAATCACTTGGGAGTCCTTTATTAAAGCTGTATATGAAAAGTATTATTCTCGCATGTATCGGAAGCAAAAGAAGAGAGAAATCAGGGTAGTAAATAGGTTAGGGAGCATGAAACTAAATTTATATATTTGTTTCCATTTTCATTGCGTTTCTTACATGATGAGGGAGACAAATGCACCGATTTCAGGATGGACTGGAGTTGGCTATCAAGTCTAGACTCGTTGTACTTGAAATGGGAGATTATACTTCTTTAGTTAACAAAGGTATGATGGTTTAAGGAGATGTCAATGACGCAATAAAGAATATGGAACAAAGGGAAAAGAGGAACCGATTCGACCCATCATTGCAAAAGGATGGTAATATAGAGTACTCAAACTAGGAGAGTAAAATATTTTAGCGAGCTTGAGGGACTAGGAATTACTTTCAAGGTAGGACTTCAAGAAGTTCTAGGGGTACATAATCGATGATCTAACAAAATAGACAGTGAAAGAGTGGAAATGGGCAGTCTAAGCCTATTATATGCTATTTTTGCAAAGATGAGGGTCACATCAATCCAGATTGTCCCAAGTTAAAGGATATAGAGTGTTATAAGTGTCAATAAATTAGTCATAGAAAAAAGAACTATCCTATACTAATAGGATGGACTCAAACAACTACTGCTAGTAGAGGATTATCACTTGTAGGTATATGGAAAGGATAAGGTCGAGGAAAAGCTAAAAGTTCCAAGGCCTTGGGCATAGTATTTTATATGTCTTTACAAGATGCTTAGGCTACTCCAGAGGTGCTGATAGTTACATTTTCTATCAAGAATAAACATGCCTATGTGCTTATTAATCCTAGTTCTACTCATTCATCATTATCATTTACCATGAATTTTGGTAGACCATGTTCTTATTTAGATTATGGTTCATATATTTCTACACATATGGAGTATGTGATGTTAGTGGAGATTGTTTCAAAAGAATGTGTATTGTATGGGGGGAAGAGAGAGTTGACCGTTGATTAAATTCCACCAGATATTCAAGATTTTGGTATTATCTTGGGTATGGACTAGTTATCTTCCTACAAAACATTGATTGACTATTGTTGCAAGGAAGTTGTATTTAACATTCCAGGGGAGGCCAAATTCAGATTTATTGAGGAGTGGGATGTGGTTCCAAATTGCCTTATTTCTGCCCTTCGAGCTAGAAAATTGTTGAATAAGGTTGTCAGGGATTTTTAGCATATATTTTGGATAAAAATAGGGAATTATAAAAATTAGAAGATATCCCAGTAGTTAATGATTTTACATATCTTCCTAAATGAATTACCAAGGTTTCCACCTAGCAAAGAGGAAGAGTTTACTATTAATTTAGTGCTTGGTACAACTCCAGTTTCCATTCTCCATATATAAGGGCACATGTGGAACTGAAGGATTTAAAAATGCAACTAAAAGATTTGATAGGTAGAGGTTTTATTTGACCGAGTATATCACCATGGGGTGCTGCGGTATTATTTTTGAATAAGAAAGACAGTACCATGCGACTTTGCATTGAATATCAATAGTTGTATAATGTAACAATTATAAATAAATATTCGTTGCCTAGTATTAATGATTTGATCAATTACAAGGTGCCAAACTGTCTTCTAAAATTGATTTAATATCGGGTTATCATCAGTTAAATTGTGACATTTCTAAAATATATTTTCGTTCCCGTTATGAATTTTTAGTGATGCCATTTGGGTTAACAAATGCTCCTGTGATGTTTATGGATCTGATGAATCAATTTTCCCATCCTTTCATATATTCATTTGGGATTTTCTTTATTGATGATGTTTTGATATACTCACATAGCCAATAAGAACATGAGATACACCTAAGAGTTATATTGAAAGTCTTGCAAGATAGACAATTATTTGCTAAGTTAGGAAATGTGAATTTTGGTTTAATCAAATAGCATTTCTGGAGCATGTTGTTTCAGGAGATGGAATTTGTGTTGATACATAGAAGGTAGAAGCAAATGTGTAATGGGAAAGACCAAATAATGTAATGGATATAAGAAGTTTCATGAGGTTGGCTGGATATTATAAAATATTCCTAAAGGGATTTTCCTCTATACCTTTGCCATTGACTAAATTAACCGAAAAAAGGTGAAATTTGTGTGGGGTGAGGAATGCCAATGTAGCTTTGAAGAGTTAAAAGGCAGGTTAGTATCAACTCCAAGTCTTTATGTTCCATCCAGTGGTGAAGGTTTTGTTATTTACATTGACACATCATATCATGGATTGGGTTGTGTTTTAATGCAACATGGAAAGGTAATTTCGTATGCATCTAGACAGTTAAAGACGCATGAACGTAGTTATCCTATAGATGATGCATAACTTGCTGCTATTATTTTTTCCTTGAAATTTTGGAGACATCATTGATATGGAGAGACTTGTGAAATTTTACTAACCATCAACGTTTAAAGTATTTATTTACACAAAAAGAGTTACAAAGAAGTTGGATGGAGTTAATTAAAGACTGTGAGTGTAGGATTCACTATCATCTTGGGAAAGAAAATGTTGTTGTAAATGCTCTAAATTAGAAATTATTGAGGATATTGTCTTGTATTCAATATGCAAGGGTCGACAATATTATGGAATTAAGAATGATGGGAGTAAAGTTAAACTTGACTAAACCGGGGGTGTTGTTTGCACATGTTGCAGTGAGACCTTTATTGGCAGAACACAAACGAAAATTATAGGACCAAGATACATTTTTAGAGAAGAAATGACTGGAAACCCAAGCAGGTAATCTACTTGATTTTATTGGTGTTAATGATGGGATTCTCTATTATAAGAACATAATTTATGTTCTTAACGATTTGGGATTAAGGAGAGATTCTCGATGAGGCACATAGCTCTGTTTATCCTATGCACCCAGGAAGCACTAAAATATATAGAGATTTGAAAGAATTTTTTTGGTGGAATAATATGAAACATTAGATTGAATATTTTATTGCCAAGCGTTTGGCATGCCAACATGTTAAGGAAGAACATCAAAAATCAAAAGGGTTACTACAGCCATTGCCTATTTCGGGGGGAAATAGGAGGATATTACCATGGATTTTGTGATGGGACTTCGTCGCTCTCATAAGGGGAAGGATTCAAATTGGGTGGTAGTTGAAAAACTAACAAATTCAGCACATTTTCTTTCCTCAAAACTACTTACATAGTTGATAGGTATGCACATATATTTGTTGATGAGATTATATACTTATATGAAGCCCAGTGCCTATTATATCTAATATAGATAGTGCATTTACTTCAACATTTTTTTCTATCTTACAACATTCTATGGGAACTAGTTTGAAATTTAGCACTACATTTCATCCATAAACAGATGGGCAATTAGAGAGAACTATTAAAATACTTGAAGATATATTACGTGCATGTGTACTTGACTCTAAAGGAAGTTGGGATGATTACTTGCCAGCCCTTGATACAATTTTCTCATAATAACAGTTTCTAGTCTTCTATTGGTATGGATATTCATGAAGCATTGAATGATGGAAAGTGTAGAAATCCGTTGTGTTGGAGTGAGGTGGGAAAAAGGAAGTGAGTGGGTCCAGTGTTAATGGAGATGACTGTTGAAAAGATAAAAGTAATTCAGTTAAATATGAAAAATACCTAAAGATAGAAAAGTTATGAAGATAAGGGTAAGAAAGACTTGAAATTCAAAGTTAAAATTTTAATTTCTTTCATGTCTAACCACGGAGAGGGATTATGAGGTTCTAAAGAAAATAAAATTAAGTCTTAGGTATATCAGACCTTATGAGATCAAAGAAAGAGTGGGAGAACCAACTTACGGATTAGTTTTACTTCCAGAATTATCTCGATTACATGATGTATTTCATATATCTATTCTTCAAAAATAAATTTCAGATCTAGCTCATGTATTGACATCCCAGCCTATTGAATTGAAGGATGACTTTGCATATGTTGAAGAATTGGTACAAATTTTAAACTGCGAAGAACAAGTGTTGAGAAATAAAGTTATTCTTTTTATAAAAGTGTTATGGATAAGTCACAGGATTGAGCAAGTGACTTAGGAAGTAAAAGAGAATCTGAAGAAGCAATATCCTCATCTTTTCAGTAAGTAAACGTGCATAATTAATTTTGAGAATGAACTTTCTAAGGAGGGAGAGTTATGACATTTCAAATATTATCATGCCACTTTTAAATTATTTAATATTAACATTGGTTGAATTAAGTGAATTATTGCATAATTAAGGAGTTTGTACTAGGTAGTTTTTTATATTTTGTATATTATTGTGGGAACTAGAGTTATGATCGCATATGACTTGCACGTGTTCAGCACGAGCCCTAAAGCTTCTCCATATCATGTCAATTGCGAATCCATATCACTCAGGACTCCCAAATGTATATCCATTGGGATGGCTTAAATTGATAAGAGATAGGTATGAACTTATAAGGATATCTATTAATGGATCTTAGGACTCTTATAATCCCCTCTATAAATGTAAACCTGCCCCTTTTGGGGACGGGCATGTGAGATTGTAAAGTCGAGTAATACTACAACTTTGTGGACTTGTTCTCTAAGTTAATAAAAGAGAAACCCCAAATCTCATGGAAGTAGGCTCTTTATCGAACCACATATATTCTTGTGTTGTGTGCTTTTTTATCCTCCCCTTTGATTATTTTTCCTTAATTAGCTTGTGTGCATTGATATCAAACATTGTAGGAAATTACCACCTATAATTGATGTCATCTGTGAAAAGTGATTTGAGTTCTTTGCTACTAGCTAAATTTATGAGATGTTTCACTCACTTAACTCAGATCATATGAATGTGAATGACAATGAGGGTCATTAACAACACGTCCATGGAAACCCAACGGGTTATCCCTTTGTCCATAAAAATCATGACGATCAGGAGGGCCATCAGCTAACCTCGCCCTCTTAGAGGGTTAGATCTGAGATTGGTGAATATTACCAGTCCTCAGATGCTTGTTACCATCCTCGGGAGGATAGGACGGTTAAAAGTGATAAGCTTCAGGGATTCAACCAGATCTCAATGCTCATTGATAATTACGAGAAATGTCTCCGAGATGAAAGGGCTACCAACATGCTCCAATGGAAGCAAAACACCGTACTCTAGTGATGCATAGAAAAGCTGGAAAAGGAATCCCATAGAGAGAAGTGCAAGTGTGGATCTTGATCACGAACTCCTATCCCTCAGGCTAGAAAATCTTGTAGTTAAAGAAGGAGTACCTAGTTATAAAAATATTATTATCCTCGCCGAAGGTCCCTTAAAGAGAGACCACACTTTGATGACTGGAGAGGAGACAGGGAGATCTGTGAATTTATCAAAAGGGAGCTAAAAAGGCACCCATACCATGAAGGGAACCGTAATATCAATGATCTCACCATAAGATCATTTTTTCGGCCAGATGAAGTCATCATTTAGCCGATCAATAGAAGAGTTTTGAGCCTCCCAAGAAGCTTGATCCCCTAGATTCAAAATATATAATGTGAAGATTTATCCCACTGATCAAAGGAAATATTGACATATGATGACTTTGTGGAACACTAATGAACGATTGATGTGTCGAATTTTTCCCTCCCGTAATAGAGCCACTCTCTAAAATTGGTTTGAATATCTACCAAACCGATCGGTAGGTTTCTTCAAGAAACTGGATGAATACTTTATAGCTAGGCTATTAACTAACAGAACCCATACCAAGAAGATGGACTCACTTTTGATGATGAAAAAAATCTCCAGGAAATACTACATGAGTCTGTTGGAAGGTACGTGGATCCTATAAGGAGGATTTTGATGGTCCAAGCAGCCTGGTTCATACTAATACTGCAACTCAAAATTATGTGGTATCTTTGCTATAACAAGAGCATTAAGCCAATCATATTTATAGCCAACATTCTAAGCATTTCTCAGGGAAGGATCCATATTAAAAAGAGACTCGTCATAGACATCCATCCAAACCTGGAGATATTTTTTGTGGAACTAGAAAGTGAGACGATCAACCTTCTTGGTCTAACTTTTAATAATTGATACTTTATTAAGAAAAGTCTCCTTGGTCCTTTCCAGCTCTTATTCTAGGAAACTTTCCTTCAGCCCTTGAAAGGAAGACAAGCCCTTGGCCTTTTTAGCCTTACCTAGCTCATCCATCAGATGAGCATTCTCTTCTTTCAAAAAGGAAGTGTCCTCCCTAACTTATTCACTCGACTTGTACTTTTTAAGTCTCTCAAGCTCAACCCTCAAGTCATCGCTATCCTTCTCAAGGATAGTGGAGACTTCTCTAGCACCTATTAGATTAGCATGCAGAATAAATTCTTTCTTTGAATTATAAGATTTCATAGCGGACAACCTTTTATTAAATATGTTCTTTTTGGTTAGGTTTGTAAGATTTCGTTCGAAGACGTCCTTCATATTAAACAATTACTCTTTACGATTGCATTAGGCTGTAAAAATCATGTTATTAAAGGAAGCGTTGTCCGCAACTGCTTAATGAAAGAAGAGATAAAGGTTCAAATATGCCTAGGTGCTTGTCAAGCTCGTCATCCTCGTCGTCTTCATCATGACCAGCAGCAAATAATCTCATACTTATTTCTAGAAATTCACTAAGCAGTAAAAAATGTCACAAGCCTTACATTAAACTGCATGAACAAGTGGTTAAACACATGAGTTTATTAAATAAAAAATAAGACTTATAAAAATAAAATGAAACAACAGCGATTGAATTAAACCATTTATTCTATTAAAAGGGATTACAATTGGGGTATTCCCCTACATCATTAGGAAACGAAGAAGAAAATACAACATTCCCTAACATAATAAAAACCTAAGATGTTATTTTTCCAACCTTCTCCTTCTTGGTTGCCTGCTTAGTAGTCATTTGGATCAGATCGATAGCTTGCTCAGTAGTTGCCTGAGTTTGATCGACAACCTTATCCTCCACAACAACCTATTTATCTTTAACTTTAACTTCATCCTCAAATTGAAGGGTGATCCTGGATGATGTTCATTGAAGAAGTATGACCCCTTGCTTGTGCCAACCTTGACCAGAGCTTCATCCCAGCCATTCTTAACCAATACCTTTTAAGGTAAGCAATCTACATTTTAGCATGCAAAAGGCCTTGTCCCAGTTACATGTGAAGGCTAATTCCATAGATTTTGCCACATTAGCCAAGGATTCCTCAACTTTGTCCTTAGCCTTAGTTGCTTGTGTCTTGGCGAGGTTGTCCTCAACCTTCACGTCTCCGGTATCCTTTTTGTCCTACTCAGTAGTGACCATAAGAGCAGTAAAATCATCAATCTTCTTCTTAAGAATGAACTTATTAGCATCTAAGCTCTAAACCTTATCATTGAGTTTTCCTTATTGTCTATCTGATTCTATTTAACCCACCAAGCAGATAAAATAGATTTGCTTAACTCTTCAAACGCGACCTCTGGATCAATAGAGGACTTATTTATTCGGTCATTCCTTTCCCCTAATTAATCCTAATCAATCAAGAACTGTAAAATAAAAGGATGAATAAAAAGGAGAAAAATATAAAAGACAGATATAAAAGAATAATATGAAAATGATCAACTTATAATGGAAAGGTTGTGGTTAGCACGCTCCAACAACCTTGGATGGGGAAATGCAGAGGCAGTTGCCTTACCTGCGAGGAAAACCCCGATCTAATCAAGACCCTGGACAGATCGGGATGAGCAACGACAGACTGGGTAGCACCCTTGCCCTTATCAGCATCTTTCTTCACCATAACCTTCAGTAGGGGAAGATGATCCTTATTTTTCCTATTTGAAATAGGCTTGTTATCCTTGTAAGGGGAGTTATCAAGGTTCATGGGGTTGGTGGAACCCCCAACATCATTTTTCTTGCTTGTCAAGTGAGTTAGTTCTTTCTCTTTGCCTGATGGATGAGAAGGAGGTGGAGATCTAGTACCAGTATGCATGACACCAATGTTGGTAGTGATCAAGTTGGCGAGTTTTCTCTTTGATATAACAACAGGAGAAATGGTGGAAGGGATTAAATAAATGTCAAGTGTCTCAAACGAGAGGAAGTTCTTTCCTCAAAAAAATCGTCCCTCTCTAAGTCTTAAGGGGACATTCCTTTTTCGAATAATTTGACCCTTTTTTAGTCAGGAAAGTTAAGTCCTCTGGGTCATCCATTGTAGTGGGGATGACCGACCTTCCCTCTATCAGCCTTGCAGTATAGGAAATGGTGTTTCTCTTATAACTGAGAATAACTGTTGCCGACCTTGGTTACACCCCAACTCTTTGTTGAATGGGCTAAATTGCTTGAAGATTAACAAAATTAACATCATTATCATGAGGAATCTTCTTCTTGCTCTTTGGTGCAAAAAGAAAAGGAGAAAAGAACAAAGCATTAACATCGGTTAAGAAAGAATCACTAAGCTCACAAAATGGCTTTCTAACTTACTCCTTGACTTCCTGAGGGAATTTTGTCCCTTTATATGCCACACCCTTAAGAAGGAGAGAGTATTGCTAATCTTTCACAATAAGGTCATGATTCCAATAATCCTTATTGGAATTAGAAAGGTTCACAACAAGGGCTCGATTATACACCCCCATCTTTATATAGTTAATATTATCAGTAGTCGTCACCCATTGATAATAGTACATGATCTCAGTAATACTGAGGTGGTTCCCATGCATCTCATTAATACGATTGAGCCCATTAATGATCATCCATGTGTTTGGGGGCAACTTCGGCTGGTAGCACATCGACGTATTGGCAAAACTCCAAAAATAAGAAATTTGGGGGGAAAGTGACCCCGCACTCAACAATAAAGATTGAAGGCAACTAGTGGCCTTCAAGAGTGACAAACATCATAAGGAACATCATCTAATTATACTGATATCCATGAGGGGATTCGATTATCCATGAGGGGATTCGATAATTAAGTTTAAAATTCTTTTATAATGTTTTCATAAATGACATACACCGTGTTTAAAGATCACATGCTTAATGATAGAACTAAACGGAGAAAGTGGAGATGAGTGAAATGAAGTAAGGGTTTCGAAGAAGTTCTTACGATTAAATGAATCAAGTGACGACAATGAAGAGCTCTCCTTTCAAAGATTGAAGATTGCAAGTTTTTCAAATGAATAGGAAAATGAGCAAAGGTGTGGGAACCATCACCCTCTAGTTGGAAGTCTCCTCACGATTCCCCATAAAAATGATGATTACATGCGCGTGTGACAATTCATGAAGCGGTATTAACTTTTAAAAATGGGGGTAATATTTACTAGCATACCCCTGGAGCACTCAACGATTAAAAGACCCTTTAATTTTAGGGATATTTACAAGATTATGATTCGATCAAACCAGTAAATACTCTAGTATGACAATTTGTCAAAGTATCCAGTCGACCAAGGCATATCCAATTTCAGCTACCTCAAAGAGACACTGAGCTTTGGGGGAAATTATAGGCACCATAGTTTCGATAGCTGATGACCAGTACATGTTCAACACGGTCCCACAAGCTTCTTGCGTATCAAGTCAATTGAGAATCCATATTACATAGGAATCCCACATGTGTATCCCTTAGGGTGACTTAAATTGATATGAGACATGTTCTAACTTCTAGGGATAGTTGTTAATAGAGATTAGGACTCTCCTAAACCCCTCTATAATATAAATTCGTCCCTTTTAGTGACGGGCACGTGAGATTGTAACATCAAGCAGTATTACAACTCTGCTGACCTGTTCTCTAGGTTACTAAAAGAGAAACCCCAAACCCCATGACATAAGCGCATTACCAAACCACGTATATTCTTATTTTGTGTGCTTTTTTATCCCCTCGCTTTAGTTTTTGTTATATAAGTTGTGTGCATTGAATACAAGCATTATAGGAAATTATCACCTACAATTATTATTATAGTTCATTATGTAGTGTTATTTCCTTAATTAAATAAATGTGATACGTATATTAAAAAGTGTTGAAAATTTGTTATTTTATTATTGGTAACATAAAGTGGGGGTGGTGATCTGTAAATGTGCATAAGTTAAGAAAATGGGTTAAAATGTAATTTATCCTAAGTTAATGTGTATAAAAGTTTATCTTATGGTTAGGATTTATAATGGAAAAAATGATAAGATTGGTGAAAGAACAATAGGTCAAAAAGTAAAGGGTTTGAAACGTTGGATTTCGAAAGAGGAAAAAATTCTATAAAATTCAGATTAATTCCTAAGGTAATTCATCCTTAATTAAAGTTGTTTATTGAATTGTGTAGATCTTTTCTATCTGTTTATATTTCTATTTTGATTTTATGTTGTGTAGTGCATTTTAGGGCTCCTATAAACTTGTGTATTCTTTATAGGACTATCTAAGTAAGATTAAATATGGCTCTTAAAATAAAAATTATGTTATTATACGAGAGGAATGCAATTATGTAATTTTTTTATTATTATTATTTTGATATGTCACTCGTTAAGACCCCTATTAATCAAATATTGAAATCGATAATTTTGAATTCGATATGTTGACAAGAACAAAAGTTAGTGTACTCAACTTATAGAGAATGTTGGTATGACGTTTTGTATCAATTTCATTAATTATTATTTAAACATAATTATTGTAAGATTTAAATTAATTAGTGACGTATTAACCTCTTATTAGCATGGATTAGTATTATTGTACCTTTTAAAGTATTGTTATTTAACAATGCTTAAATGAAATTATTGTGAGTATTATAGTTGACTATAAATGTGGGGAAACATATAAATAGATTATATATTTTAGTTAAATTATTAAGTTTATGAAAGTCGACCATATTTTATAGGATGTCGATTGTGTTAGATTGGTAGGTTCGGACACGTCGTTGGTCACTACGACTGAGGCTGAGAAGGGAAATAATAAGTAAAAACACATCTGAGATGAGTATACTTAGTGAGTTGATTATTTATATGATATGTATGTATATATAGAGATGTTATGACTTATAAAAGTCAAGTTATGTTGATATATTATGGATTATTAAAAGCAAAGAGATGTTTGGTTGTTATGGCTTATTAAAAGTCAACATATGTTGGGATTTTATGGCTTTATAAAAGTCAAGATATGTTGGGTTGCCATGCAATTCAAGATATGTTCGATTATTAAAACCTATGGCTACAGTTATTGCCTATGGGCGAGAGATATGGAGTTTATTAAACTCTGGATATATGTATGGCCTAATTTGGCATAGAGAAGGAGACTTCTATATATTTGGATTATAATATAGTATTTTTACTATATAAAAATGCAGTACGTTAACTGAGTTTTAAACTAACGGTTTTATATGTTTATGTTTTCAGGCTTTGGAGCTACCATTGCTAAGTCTAGGGTGTTGGGTGAGTAGTAGCAAGGTTTCGCCATATAAAAGTTGTAATTAATTTAGGTTATTTTGGATTTTATTTAAACTATGTCTCCTTAAAACGATTGGTTTTTTTATTATTCTGCACTTAAATCTTGAAGCTATCTTCATTTTTATTAGTTTGAATTTGAAAAAAATTGGATGTGTTTTGTGAACTACTTAGTTATCTTTATTCTAGTGGGGAAGGGTTGTGACATATATGATCCCCCTAAAGTAAGACTTGTGTGTGCCCACTCTAGAATGAAAACTTTATCAAATATGAGATAAATCGCATTCCCTCAGCTCACCCCTTCACAAAATATAAATTGTATTTTTTTTCTCTCTCTAACCCTTAGGTAATGTTATGAAACTTATCCCCATTATTAGATCCACATATATATGGGCAAGAAGTGGACTTGGGCCAATTAGGGTTTTTGGAGAGTTTTGGCTTACTACTTGGGTACTGGACTATATTAGGGTCTTAAGGCCAATAATTAAATTTACTTCCAAATAAATATATAAAATTTCATATTACTTCCCATAATATATTTTTTTTTAATTTAATTATAATTAGTTCCACTAAATAATTATATCGTCACTCCAATATAATTATCTCATAATTACTCAAATTATGAGGTCTTGTTTGCAAAGTAAAATTGCACACCATATGATTCCTAGCATGACGAAATAATATCGCTTTGGGAAGTTCAGTTCGTTCATAATCCATTTTCACCAATATTTTTTTTATTTCTAGATATAAAACTTAACTTACTTCTTGCTCTACCAGATAATAAAATAATCCATTAGTCAATTTTACTAGTTGAATCAAAACTTATACGTTTAATTAGAGGGTATCACAATTCAGGACATCTCCCAGACATGGATTCCTCTCGATTATGATCTTAGAAAAGTCCAGACAATAATTGCCCAACTTGTATAGATTTATACACAATAAATTTAATCGCACCCATAACTATCAAAGAAATAATTGCGTGTATATTTCAATTCTCATAATCTCCAGTAATAAGAACTTATGCAATCTTTGCAAATGATGTAAGATTGTGCAAGTCTAATCAAGTCAGCACCTAGACTTGAATCTAACCCGTGATCCTATTCAATACATACTTATACCGGTATAATCCTCTTTTAACTATCAAACACGTTCCTGAACCATCAGACATGTTCTCATAGTTAAGATAAACTATTAAGATTATACATGTAACATTACCAATAGGATGTCAATTCCTTATCTAGGTTATGAATTATTCAATAAATTATAATTAGAATTATGGTTTCCTACGGTCAAGATAAACCCAACACACTAGAATTCTTACTAAGTTCAATTGACCAACATTAATACAATATATTTGAAAAATTATAAGTTATTCTCACTAACATGATTCTCATTTGAAATTGAATCTGACACACAATTATGATTCTCATTTGAAATTGAATCTGACACACATTTATTAATTAATAAACTACATGAATGGTTTCAAGGATAAAATACCAATAATCTCCCACTTAGAATTAAACCCATATGCTTATGAATTAAATATCCATTTCTTCTATATAACTATCAAAGGCCTTATATGGGAAGCTCTTTATAAAAAGGATCTACTAAATTTTATATAGACGTGATCTTGGTCACAATGAAGTCGCCTCTTCACATGATTTTTCGTATCAAGTGATAGTTGCACTCAATGTTCTTAGCCCTCTTACGATTCGTTAGTTATTTAGAGTTACGAACTGATCTATTATTGTTATAATAAGGTTTAATAAACGACTGTACTAAGGGAGCCACACCCAAATCACTTAAGAAGTTTTGGAGACCAAAAGCCTAATTTTCTACCTCTGAAGCATCAATATATTCGTCTTACATGGTCAAATCAACGATACAAGATAGATTAGTACTCCTATAACTTATGTTTCCACCTCCTAGGGTAAACACATATTCTGAGTTTCATTTTTTAGATACCTTATCTAAAATAAAATATGAGTTCGTGTATCCTAAAGCTATAGCAATCCATCGATCCTTGCCTGGGTTAGAATGGAGCCTTCTAACCATACCAATGGAAAAGTATATATTCAGTCTTATACAAATAATGGCATATATGAGGTTTCCCACCACTGAAGTACAAGGTATATTCCTCATTATCTTCATCTAATCATGTGTTTGAGAATAATGATCTGCAGACAAAGTGATTACATGCTTGAAAGGAATAAATCCTTTCTTGGAATTGTGCATGCTAAATTTTATGAGGACATCATCGATATAAGTGTCTTAAGATAAAAACAACATCCCATTTTTTGATAACGCAAAAGCTTGATCTTAAGAATGTGACTGAATTCCCACAAGTCCTTCATATCGAACTGTCTAGACAACCACGGTCTTATGATGGATAATACACCCACATCATTCCCGATTAGGAGAATATCATCCACATAAATTACCAGAAATACAACCACATTTATGTTATGCTTCTTATACACATGAGTTTCATTCGGATGATCAAACCAAATGATTTGATTAATTTATCAAACCGAATATTCCAAGACCTTAATGCTTGCTTAAGTCCATAAATGTATCTCTTAAGATTGCACACCTTTTTTTCTTGCCTACTTTATAAGAATCCATTAAGTTGCATCATATATATTTACTCGTCAAGACTACAGTTAAAGAACGCACTCACTACACCAAAAATCGAAAATGGTCACGAAAAAAGGGGTAAAGGTCGAGCCGTGACCGGCTGGTCATAACCCAAAGCCGTGACTACATGAAAAATGAGCGTGACCAATTCCAAGTCCCAGTGTGTCCATGAATTGACTTATATGTGGTCACGGCCTTCAACTGTGACTAGCATGGATCACGGCTGACAACCGTGACCCAGCCATGACCATCATGGCGCCAAATTTCCCGCCATGTGTGGTCATGGATGGGGTCACGGCGATGGCCATGACTAGTGACCCAAATACACACCACTTTAGCCACGGCAAAGGACTGTGACCATCTTGAGGATTGAGTCACGACTTTTGACCGTGACCATGGTCTTCTTTCCACGGTGACATGTTAAAAATAAAGGGATCATATCATGGAGTCAAGACCCTAAGTCGTGACCATGGTCTTTATACTAAATAAAACATAATAGATTTTCATTTCCCTCGAAAACTTCTAAACACTTATTTCCCTCCCTCTCTCCGGAGATTTCATTTCCCTCGAGCTCAAGCTCTCTCAAAGGTAATCCAAACCCTAGTTATTTCAGTGTTATTTATTTCACTGTGTGCATGTATTGTTGTGTGTATTTATATGTGTGTATATATATATGTGTGTGTGTGTGTGTATACATGTGTGTATTTCTATGTGTATATGTGTGTCTATTTCTGTGTGTGTGTGTATATAATCTCAAAGCCTTATTAATTATTTCATCGTGTGTGTATTTCCAAACCCTTGTTATTTATTTCATTTTGTGTGTGTATGTCTGTGTGTGTATTTATGTGTGTGTGTATATGTGTGTGTGTGTATATGTGTGTGTATTTATGTGTGTGTGTGTGTGTATTGTGTACGTAGGTGTGTATAAATTATCATTGCATATTTTTCCTGTATTCTAGAAAAAAACACATATATATGATTAATGTTGGTTTAAGTTTCAAACTAGGGCAAATTTTAATTTTATGGATATTGTTGGTTTAATTTTCAAACTAGGAAAAATTTTAATTTTATGGATATTGTTGGTTTAAGTTTGGGGCTGAAATATAAAAAAATACCTCTCCATTAAAACAATACCGAACCATTAAAAAAATACCAAACATAAGGGTTAAGTTTAGGGATTGTTAGGTTAAATGACAAAAGTAGGTATTCAAAACATAATAAATTAACGGTTGATGATTCATTAGAGCCATTATTTATAGGAATCATATCCATGCCCTCGTACACAATAACTAGTTAATGGTTCATTAGAGATATTATTTATAGGAATCATATTCACGCCCTCGTTCATTATTCTGAGGAAAAATGAGTCACGGTGATAATCAATGACAACAAGAGTATGAAAGGTTGAAATTGGTTCACACTTGTACCTCTTTCATTAATGATCCTCATAAAGTGGGTACTCCGATTTATTGGTATGGAAATAAGAAGATCGAAAAATTTAACTACCTTGTAAACCGTGGAGTTTATTTCCAGCAAGAATACTTGTTCGATCGTATTATGTTTTCCATGCCACAATGTTGGGATGAAGCTGTATAATATATATATATATATATATATATATATATATATATATATATATATATATATATATATATATATCGCATACATAATCCCAATAGAGCACTGATCTTGCTTACGCTGTTAGAGAAGGCTGGAAAAAAAAAATCACCCATTATGGATAGAATTACGTACAAAGAGCATTGACGAAGACTGTGATGTCTTAAGACATATGCACGTCAATCTCGTTCTTGACAATAGGATGAAGAGGATGAGATTTCGAGTTCATGTCACCGACATCTATGCATCCATTATAGATACGCTTCATCCTAATTGGCCACGTGAAAAAATCCGTAGGTTTTTAAACACAAATCCAGAATGGATGGAGATCAGACACATTGAACTTTTGTTAAAGTCTTAACATGAACAGGTAGATTATAATATATGGTCAAAAAATGTATTTTGTTATTTATATTTTCATATTGAACTTTGAAATTATGCATTTATTATCATAAATACACATTTTACTTTTATTATTTTTATAGATAATGTCGGGCGGTAATGGAACCAACTCTCCAACCAACAACAACCAACAACCACAAGAGAATTCTCATCACCAATTGGTGAGCAATACTCAACTCCACCAACTGTTCACTCCCCTACTCCACAAACTGTTCACTCCCCTACTCCGAGTTGCAGTAGGCAAGATACGCCTCCCACTAATCCAATAGACACACCTAACGCTCCTGAAACTATCGGGTCAGTCGAGAAGAATACCATTAGGTTCTCTCTTTTGGTAAATAACCCCACGAGGGATAAGAATCACGTTCAACAGTTTCAAGCCTAGTGTTTGTCCTTGGTAAAAATTAATGTGGAATTGGAGGAGCTGACAATTGGAACCTCGCAGATAAAGCTATTAAAGATGACATCTCCGAGCAACTCAGTAAACGGTTTTCATTTTCCTCCAACTTAAAAAATAAGGTGCTTTCTCGAGTTGCTAAATAACTTTGAATATATCGGAGAAACCTTAGGCAGAAGCATTTCCCAAAGGGAACATCAAGCTCCGATATTTTGGCTCTTAAAGACAAAGTCCCTTTTATCGTTGAGATGCCAATCTCTCAATGGAATGATTTTCTGGAGAATGAGGTGAAGGACTCCAAAATGCTGCAAAGGGAGAAAAACAAGCAAAATGGGGCCAAAAAAATTAATGTCCATCGGCTTGACTCAAAATCCTATGAAGATTTAAAGAACGAGTGGACGATCATTACGAAGGGTATCCCGGATGAAGGAAAGACACCGAATAGGGTCAACTTATACGTGCATGCTGGTAGGAGCCGAAAGGTAGACCGGCTTGGCTCAATTAGGGTTGTCAAACTCTTAATCTTCCAAAGAGTCCACCTTGTAATAATAAGTTTTCCGTACCCTGAAATTAATCCCTTACAAACCTTATCGCTCACTCTACTCAACAAAATCTAATTTCATCGTCTAAAATCAGTAATGGGAACACTTGATATAGTTGTAAAAAGTCAGGGATTCACTCATGGGAGACTACGTAGCTTCGCTGGTCCAAAGACTGTCGAGGCAAAACTCCAAAGACCGTTCAGAGCATGGTTCTAGTGTTCCCGTGCCACGACTGTTAAAATTTTATTACCAAACATGCCTTTTGAGGGCAAAAATCAAAAGCACCTCCCAAACGGCCCTGTAAGAGGAGCAAACACCTCTTACCAGAGCAATTTAACTCGCAAGAACTGACCGTGTGGTCACAGGACTCCTGCTTCCAGAAAATGACGATATTTTGAGAAAATCCACAATTACGCTTGAAAATGTGCCGTTAGAGGACGAAACCCCTTAGCGCCCCCCAAGTTGCCCCTTTAGGGGATCGATCACCGTGCACGGGACCAATGTAACTCGTAGGAACCGATCACATGGTCACAAGACCCACAGTTAGAGAATATGACTATAATTTGAGAAAATCCACACTTAGGCTTCAAAATATGTCGTTAGAGGGGAAACCCCTTAACGCCACCCAAACGGCCCTTTCAGGGGAGCAATCACCGCGCAAGGGGCCAATGTAGCTAATAAGAGCCGACCTCGTGGCCACGGGACCCCCGGTTTGATAGTAGAACCCATATTTCAGAATATCCACACTTAGGCTTGAAAAGGTGCCATCGGGGGCCAAAACCCCTTAGTGCCCCCAAATGGCCCCGCGAGCGGCGCCAATACCTCACACTGGACCAATATAGCCTGGGAGCCGACCGCGTCGCCACGAGACCCCCAGTTTGAGAGCACGACCCATATTGTAGAATATCCACACTTAGGCTTAAAGAGGTGCCATCGGGAGTGAACCCCCTTAGCGTCCCCTAAACGATACTTTGAGCGGAGCTAGTACCTCGTACGGGACCAACGTAGCCCACACAAGCCGGTCGCGTGGCCATGGGACTCCCGATTTAAGATCACGGCCCAAAATAGATAATATCCACATTTAGGCTTGAAAAGGTGTTGTCGGGGGGCGAAACCCCTTAGAGCCCCCAAATGGCCCCGTGAGCAGCGCCAACACCTCGCATAGGACCAACGTAGCTCACATGAGCCTATCGCGTGGCCACGGGACCCCCGGTTTGAGAGCACGGCCCAAAATAGAGAATATCCACACTTAGTCTTGAAAAGGTTCCGTCGGGGGGCAAAATCCCTTAACACCCCTCAAACGGTCCCGTGAGTGGCTCCAATACCTCGCACGGGACCAACGTAGCCCACACGAGCCGACCGCATGCCCACAGGACCCCCGCTTTGGGAGCACGATCCATATTTCAGGATATCCACACTTAGGCTTGTAAAGGTTCCATCGGGGACAAAACCCCTTAACACCCCCCAAATAGCCCCGTGAGCAGCGCCAACACCTCATACGAGACCAACATAGCCCACACGAGCCGATATCGTGGCCATGGGACCCCCGATTTGAGAGCACGGCCTAAAACCAAGAATATACACACTTAGTCTTGAAAAGGTGCCATCGGGGAGCGAAACCCCTTAGTGCCCTGCAAACGGCCCCGTGAGTAGTGCCAACACATTTCACAGGACCAATGTAGCCCGTACGAGCCAACCGCATGGTCACGGGACTCTCGATTTGACAGCATGGCCCAAAATAGAGAATATCCACACTTAGGCTTAAAAAGGTATCATCGGGGCGCGAAACCCCTTAGCGCCCCCTAAATGGCCCCGTGAGTAGGCCTGTAAATTGAGCGCCCGAGGCCCGAAGCCCGCCCGTTCGGCCTGCTATTTTTGGGCCGAGCTTTATTTGAGTTTGAGCCGAGCCGATCCTGAGCCAAAATTTCAAGCCTGAATGAATTTTGGGCCGAGCTTGAGCCGAACCTCGCGAAGCCCGAATTGGGCCCGAAGCCCGAACTTCATATTTATAAATAAATAAATAAATAATTTATATAATATAACATATTTATGTTAACATTGTTTAATTAGGTTTCGTTCTTTTATTTCATTTACGACTTTTTAAAAAAAAATCATTTGTCATAATACATTAGATTATATGTGAATTTCAATTTTGTGATTTAATTGTTATTATCATAATGGGTATTTGATTTAATAATTGCTCAAGTCACAATAGGTCTTTGTTAGTGATCAAATTTTGCTAAATGTATGAAATTTAATAAGCATTTGTAGGTTTTCACTCTTATTTCCCTCATTTTAATTTAATACATTTCATAATTATATATTTTATTTCATGAAATATCAATTAGATTTTAATGTGTAATTATGTCCATGATGAAAATATAAGAAAAAAAAAATTAATTCAAACTTTTTTAACAAAAAAAATTAAAATCGGGCCCGAAGCCCGTAATATATATGAGCCGAGTTCGGGCCTAGGTGGGAAAAAATAATTCGGGCCGAGCTCAGTCTTGAGCATGGGTAAGTGAGTTCGGGTCGAGCCTGAGCAACCCCAAGCCCGGCTCACCCAGCCCGATTTACAGCCTTACCCGTGAGCGATGCCAACACCTCGCACGGGACCAACGCATCCCGCACGAGCCGACCGTGTGGCCATGGGACCCCCGATTTGAGAGCACGACCCAAACAAAGAATATCCACACTTAGGCTTGAAAAGGTGTCGTCGAGGGGCGAAACCCCTTACCGCCACCAATAGGCCCCGTGAGCGGTGCCAATACTTCGCACGGAACAACGTAGCTCGCACGAGCCGATCGCGTGGCCATGGGACCCATGGTTTGAGAGCGCAACCCATAACAGAGAATATTCACACTTAGGCTTGAAAAGGTGCAGTCGGGTGGCAAAACCCCTTAGCGCCCCCTAAACGACCCTCTGAGCAGCGTCACCACTCGCATGAGACCAACGTAGCCTGTACGAGCCTATCGCGTGGCCACGGGACTCTCGATTTGAGAGTACGGCCCAAAATAGAGAATATCCACACTTAGGCTTGAAAAGCTGTCGTCGGGGGGCGAAACCCCTTAGCGCCCACCAAATGCCCCCGTGAGTGGCGCTAACCCCTCGCACGGGACCAACGTAGACCGCACGAGCCAATCGCATGGCCAAAGGACCCCCGATTTGAGAGCACGACCCATATTTCATAATATCCACACTTAGGCTTAAAAAGGTTCCATTGGGGAGAGAAACCCCTTATGCCCCCCAAACGGCCCCGTGAACAGCGCCAACACCTCGCACGGGACCAATGTAGCCCACACAAGTCGATCGCATCGCCATGGACCCCCGATTTGAGAGCATGACCCAAAATAGAGAATATCCACACTGAGGCTTGAAAAGGTGTCGTCGGGGGGCGAAACCCCTAGCACCCCCCAAACGGCCCCGTGAGCGATGCCAACACCTCGCACGGGACCAACGTAGCCCACACGTTGACCGCGTGTTGACGGGACCCCCGATTTGAGAGAACAACCCATATTTTAGAATGACTATATGGGTCTCGTGACCGCGTGGTCACGGGACCCCTCGATTTAAGAGCACAGGACCCTCGATTTGAGAGCACATGACCTCCTCGAGGTCACCCAAGGAGGAATTGATGCAACTGAACGATTAGCCTCCCGATTCGAGGATTTTTTTTTATTATTATTATTAAAATTGGTCACTGCCTAAAGCTTTGAAAATATTTTATAGACAGTAAGTATAGTCACGGCCCAAAGCCGTGACCATATTTTATGCACAGTAAGTTTAGTCACGGCCCAAAGCCGTGATAATATTTTATGCACAGTAAGGATGGTCATGGCCTTCATCCATGATAATATCATATATATACATTAAGTTTGGTCACGGCCTTAAGCCATGACAAATATGGATGGCACAGAGAACTAGTCACGATGGAAGTCCGTGACCACCTTGCCTTTAATCGTGAACTGGTCACGGATTTGGGCCGTGACCACACATACAATTAGAGTCAGGGCTATGGGTCGTGACCATATCTGTGACTATGAGGTATCCGTGACCAGACTCTGGGTCAGGGATTTGGGCCATGACCACCTGAATTGGTCACTCCCGAATTGGTCACGGACGAAATCCGTGACCCACCTTTCTTGGTCAGGGATAAAGTCCGTGACCATTAGTCCAGTTTTGGTGAAGTGACTCTTAACATTCATTTGTTAAATATAGAAATTAAAATGAGCATCAATGGATAAAATCATTGGGATAGACTTTAGAATTGCTATCTGCGATAAGATTTGCTTATAATAAATCATCTCTTATTGAGTAAACACTTTTATAAGAAACCTTGTCTTGAAGGTTTTAGCCTTACCATCCACCTTTATTTTCCAATAGGATTTATCCCATTCGAAAAGTCTACAAGTTCCAAAACATTATTTGAATACACCTAATCCATCTTGGTATTCATACATTTAATCCAAAGTTTAGATTCCTTGTATTGGAGCACCTTATTATAGTTCCTGGGATCCGATTCGTGTTTCGTTAGAGATGATAGAGGTATAAGAGATATAACCAATCTCAAACACATGCAATTACATATCAAAAAGGAAACAAAGTCACTTTCCATCATGCCCAAGACTGCGTATCTGAGTAGATACTTGGTGGGTTAATAAATCTTTTAAAAAGAGTCCTTCATATATCTTCTGGGTTGAGAAAAGAAGTGGAAAGTAACCAAAACTACAAAAATAGTCATATGTCCACGTTGTTGCCCATAATCGAGCCAAAAGGAACTGCAGTCATGATCTTTCACCTCACAAACATGTCTAATGGCCTGCAGTCACGACCCGAGCCATCTTACTTGGTAATTCCTCTAGTATTTTGGCATCGTCATGCAACATCAAAACTATATTTTGACCCCTTTCTGCAACTTCGAAAACTTCATTGTTAGTCCTTTAAACTTGAGCAGAATCTTATCAAGATTCATGGTTCTTCCTCCATAATTAAAACCAATAATAAAATAGGATTGAAAATATAGTAGATCCCCTCACAAACTTCACCATATACATCAATTTTTTCAATAATTAAAAAAAAACTAATTATTAAAACAAAATCGTTTCGAGAAAAGTAACTGCAGATAAATCACCATAGGAACCATTCACATAACAAAAACATATGACCATGATGGAGGGAGTAATAATAATCCTACAAAACCATGTTCATGCACATATTTTCCAACAAGTATCCTAGGGTTTCGATGGTGGACAACATGGACCTTTCTAAAACATAATTAATCTATAACGGGGAGTAAATACCAATTGTTAGGGATTTATATTATTAAAAAAAAAATTATTTCCCTAAGAACTTCGATTTATCATTCATTAGATGGAAAAGGAAAATAACTAGCTCTAAGTCACAGATATATAGTTCAAATCATGATACGTTTGCAAATTTTGTAGGTGATTCGGATGAGGAGAAATATCTAATGAAAAAGATGATGTCACTAATTTTCTTCCACCTTCAAATCCTTCCTAAGATGTGTCATTGGCCTTTATTCTTCAAGTATATAATCCCCTCAAAGTAATCATTAATCATGGAAACTCTCAAGGATTACAACATGATGAAATATGAGAAAAATACTTTCTCTCACCTCACCCCTTCACAAAAATGTGAATAGTATATCTATTTCTCTCTTTCTAACCCTTAAGTGATGTTACGCAGTTTATACCCCTATCCTATAGCCATATATATAGCTAGATGAAGTGGGATTCTACCAATTAGGGCTTTTAAAGAGTTTGAGCATAGTACTTTGGTAATGGACTATACTAGTGACCCAAGACCAATAATTAAATTGGCTTCCAAGTGTAAATATGAAAATCCAATATTACTTCCAGTAATATATTTTGTTTTCCATTTAATTGTAACTAATCACACTAAATAATTACAATTACACTCCAATTTAATTATCTTGAAATTACTCGAATAATGAGATCTTGTTTTCAAAGTTAAAGGACACACAAAATGATTCCTCGAGTAAAACATACGATAGTCACTCGGTGAAATTCAATTCGTCACTAATTGATTTGACCAACCTCATATTTATTCCTTGATCTCAAACTTAACTTATTTGATGCTCTATCGAATTATAAAATAATCCACTCATCAGGTTTATTGGTAAAATCAAAACTTATAAGCTTATTAAAGAGATATCACAATGCAAGATATCTTCGAGACTGGGATCCTCCAAATTGCATGTAATAATTTCCCAAAATGCAAATATTTAAACCCAATAAATTGAATAGTATTCCTAACAATAAAATCAATTATTGCGTGTAAATTTCAAACCTTATAGTCCTCGGTATTGAGAATTTGTGCACCATTTGCAAGCGATGTAAGTTTGTGCAAGTCTAATCTAGTCAACACCTAAACTTAAATCTCGTGTGTGGCCGGATTTGAATGCATTCCTAATGTAGAAATAAAATTATCTTTAAACTATTAGACAAGTTCCTGAATAATTAGACATGTATCTGTACTTAAGATAAACTACTACGATTGTAAACGTATATTTATCGAGAGGATATCAATTGTCTATTGTGTCTATACTGACATGGTGGCACGCATAGAGTGGCGAACGCACAGGGGGGAATCATGCAATAGTCGAGGCATCAAAAATACCGTTCATTTTCCTATTATATTTGTTTCTCCTTTAGTGTGCCAAAAAAACAGTCGGAGTGGAAGGTGAACTACGTGGAAAATAGAGGGGAGTAAGCACCTTTCGAGTACAAAGACATAAACAGCTTCCGTCGGTACATGAGGTGTGTGAATGTGTAGAAATCAAAGTCATCGGCCTATTTTAGTTCAAATGGGCTGAACAAATAGCAACCTCAAAAGAGGCGGCTAAAGATAACTGGTGCATGAAATATAACGCAATGATGAAAATACTATGTTATAGAGTGGGAAGGTGGTAGGCACTCACTCTGCCATTTCATTCTCTTAAGGGATCAAAAAAATGTTCTCATTATCTTTAATGCATGAATTTATGTGTGATCATGTATAACAAGTGTGTCATGTTTGTAAAGTGGAATAAAGGTTAGTGTTCTATGAAGAGTGAGGCAAACATATCCTCACTATGCAAAAGGTGGGTACTTATTCTCCTAAGGAGAAAAATGTTAGTGACACCCAAAAATTGTGATCTCACTATGGAAAATTAAGTACGCATTAGTGGGACCTCTAAGAAGTAAAAAATGATGATATTAACTTGAAAGCATATGAAAAAAATAATAAAACAAGTAATAATGTAAGCAATGATCCGAAATCATAACCCCGTTATGGAAACGTGAGTATGCATAAGTGGGACCGCTAAAAGGATAGTAAAAGTGGACGAACTATCCAATAATTAAAAATAAAGTAGTGGTAAATGGAAAAGTGAATATAAATGTGATCGAAACCCCGAAATCATAAGTTCACTATGGAAAAGTAAGTATGCATAAAAGGGACCACTAAAAGAATAATGAAAATGAAAGAACCAACTACATGAATAAAATGAAATAAATAAATGATAAAAAAATGGAATAAACTAAAGCAAGTGAATAAATAAAGGACTTGAATCTCGAAATAATTTTGAGATGCCTACGTAGGCAAAAAAGGCATCAAAGTCCAGATAGTTTGCATAATAAGTTCGAGTGAGTCTAAGTCATAGTCCAAATTTATGGTGCATCCTTTTGTTTAGGAAAATGAGTGAAATGTGATAAAATGGTGTAAAACTTGATGAAAACACACCATTGGGAATATCACTCAAACCTTATTTTTAGGGTTTTTTATTTGTGAAAAATAATCTTGAAAGTGCATACGATAATAAAAAAGATGGAATTAAAATATTTTTTGGAGTCAATAATATAATCTAACAGGTATAATAAGAATGAAGCACTAAAGCATGAAAAACGACCTTTATGGAAAATGATAAATTCAAAGAGGTTTTGGACAATCAAGCTTCTTCAAATTCTATTTTGAATATTTTATTTGCTGAATTTTAGTGTTTGGTGATGGTACTGGAAGGCTGGTTAATGGTCAAGTAGGATGATGTAAGGGAATTGTGGGAAAATTTTGAGAAGGGGATGTATACTAAATTCGAGGTTGTTTTCGTACTAAAATCGAGTGCCTATTCAAATAAGGTCATGGT
This sequence comes from Sambucus nigra, assembly GCA_949130495.1. NCBI lineage: Eukaryota > Viridiplantae > Streptophyta > Magnoliopsida > Dipsacales > Adoxaceae > Sambucus > Sambucus nigra. The sequence continues at coordinate 421,818,355 of OX422209.1, forward strand.
TTCCTTAAATAGGGAAACTGTAAAAAGGAGAAAGGTTAAGTATGCCCCTAAGTACCTGTTGATTAGTAGTTTAACTAGTCTATTGGTAGATAACTTGCTCGCTATATGATCTCCACATGCGTATAGGTAGTGTCTACAAAGTTTTATTATGTTTTTGAACCATAACAATCGATTTGGGGGCTCGTTTTGCGTACGTTTAAGAATGTTAGAAAGATGATTCAAATCTTTATATTTTTCTAAGAAATATATTCTCGAATTCAAAAGAATTGACCAAAATCAAATGAGCCTAGGGTTGTTCTCTACTTAGGGTTTAAAGAAGAACCGGAGGTTAGGGAGTGAAGGGACTTTATGTAAACCTAATGGAAGAGTGTAGAGGTGTCTACAGATCCTCTCTACGGGTGAACTTAGGATCAATAGATAAACACCCAATAGACGTTGTGATTATCGGTTTCCTTTGTTTTAGAACTCTAATGAGGATTATTCTATTGAGGGAGTCAAATATGTGGTGTAATTTTCAGGATGATTGGGGCTTGTTGAGAGCCTAAGATGTGGCATGGCCATGTTGGGAGTCGTGGCTGATTTTAAGGGTCAATGTCTAATTTTGAGGGTCAATGTCTAATTTTGAGAACCTAATGTGTATACTACAAATACAAGAATGGTGGCTCAATTCTGAGGGCGAGTGTATCTTTTTTAGGACCTAAAGTGAATGCGATCAATACGAGGATCACGACCTGATTCTAAGGGCCAATGTATGGTTTTGAGGACTTATAGTGTACAAGGATTGTAGTCTAATTCTGAGGAACTAAAGTGTATGCGACCAAAATGGGGATCGTGACTTGATTCTGAGGGCCAAGGTCTGAATATGAGGATCTAAAGTGCGTGAGACCGACGGAGGGATCGTGACCTAATTCTGAGGGCTAATGTCTGATTCAGAATATCTAAGTGTATGCGACCAATTTGAGGATCATGGCCTGAGTCTGAATGCCAACGTATGAATTTGAGGACCCAAAATGCACACGACCAATATGGGGATTGCGACCTAATTTTGAGGGTCAAAATCTGATTCTAAGGACCTAAAGTGTATGAAAAGGCTTTGAACAAGATATGTGATGATGTGAGGACATCTTAAGGATTTTAGATTTTCTCTGGGAAGTTTAGATAACTCTTAGTGATTTTTAATGACTTATGTTGTCCTTTAAATGACTTTTAATTTTTTTTATTAATAATTTTTTTTAAGTATGTCGGATTTTATGGATTTTGAGTTTTAATATTTTTTTGGAATTTTTAGGACTTATTTTGAATATTTGTAACAAAATTGGGGGAGGTTCCTTTCGGCAGGGGATGGACACTGCATATGCATAGGGAACTTGAAACGAGTGGTTGGCATGGATTACCAAGGGTCCCTACTGATTAGCATGGCGCCTGACCTATCGATTGGCATGGAGCCTGACCTGTCAATCGAAAAGACCCCCAGATCTTTGAAAGGAAGCAAGGGTAGAAGGGTTTTTCAACCTGAACTCTCTGGCAAACCTCTATCTCTCTCTTTAGAAAAGACGTAGCAAGATTCTGTGTTAGTATTGAAAGAATGGCCTTTCTTAACGTACCTCACGAGGATGATTGAGTCAGTGTTGAGTTAATCACCCGATACAATAAGCTTGTGGGGGATGAGAACGTGTGTTATGGGGATAAGCTTGTGGAGGATACAAAGATCCTTATGAGATAGCCTCTATGCCATAGTTCCCCTTCGTGCAAAGTCCGATCAGTTATGTAAGTGAATTTATTCATGCGTTGTTTTTTGTTTGACTCTTCATTCTTTATGTGTTTTATTCTATTCGAGATGGATATTTTTGTTATTGACTTGAAAGTTCTTTTTAACTTATTTTGGGTATATTATTGTTGGTTGGGTTCTCTTCTATGACGGTGAGGAGTGGGGAAGATGGAAGTGACACTTGTGTATGTGTTTTAGATATTGGTCTTGTCTTGTGAGGGTATGCAGATACAAACAGAGGTGGTCATGGGACCGTTGGAGAAGGTCAGTTCTGGGGAGTCCATCAGTGTGGTTGATTTGAAGGCGATTTTGATGAGTCCGCGTGTTGACATAGGGGACACCAAGAACGTGCAGAAAGTGGTGCACCTTTTTATTATGCTCTTGTTGGCGACTACATTGGCAGTGAAGAGTGGAGACGAGACACACTTATTGTTCCTGCCCTTCTTGGGGGGCTTAACTTAGATTAGGCTGTTTGATTGGGGGAGCTTTCCGTTGGTATACCTTTATTTTTCCTAGGATGTGTTTAGTAGATGTTGTAGGACTACCTTTATAAGGTCGCCATATCTTTTGGAGGTATATTATATTTCGTGTTTGTCATTTTTCTTTCATTATTTCGTGTGATTTGGTCATTTTTTTTTTAATATTTTTATATTTTTGGTGTTTTAGGCATGGTTTTATGAGGTGATCGAGTCTAATACTAGTTTAATGCATTTATGCGGCCTAGAGATGAGTGCGTGTCCAAGGTTGATGAGGTCGAGGAAGTACAACGGGGTTTCGAAGTCATTCACTTCTTTCGAAGAGGTGAGGAATGATTTGAACATCTTCACTAGCGCAAAAGTTAGTTTTGAATTTTATTCTTGATTTTATTATCTTGATGTCTTGGATTATAATTTTAATGATGACTTTGACAAACATGTTTTGATTGGGAATATGAATTTCTTTCCCCGGAGTTAGAGGATTGAGGATATGGGCATCACCCTCATGAATACAAAGATTTTGCCTCACGAGTTTGGGTACAGCTGGTACCTTGGGAAGCAAGTTATCAGGAAAGTGATGGTAGGGAGAGGGTTGTCCCCCCTTCGTGAGTTGCGACTCATATGAGGGGTCCGGAGAGGATGTCGGAGAATTTCGAGATATAGGGATGATCTAGTATGGCTACTCTATCTTTAAAGAGATGGTGGCAATGTACGATGATATGGATTTTGTCTCATCCTTGCTAATGCCCCTTCAGTCTATGATGTGCCCAAAGCACCGGTTATGGAGGCTAAAATGGGAGGTAGCAAGATTCACGGGGTGTCTGATCATGCGTCAGTTAATAGTTCTAGGGTGGTGGATTTCCGGCCACTTCATGAGTTTGGGTATCCTTAGAGATAACGACAGATGAGGTATAGGATGAGAATGTACAATCCCTATATTCTTAATGTTAATTCATCGGGCCTCCTTTTGTACCTATTAAAGCATGCCCCTTAGGTGGTAAAACATTCATCTTTTATTTTTTTTAATTATATTTATCTCTTAAGTTAATTTTTTCCGTATGTATCAACTGGTTCTAACATATATTCTTTGTTTTCTTCTTTAGTTTCGGACTGTGACCATGCAAACATCTTGGGTGCAACATGTTTAAGATTGGATGGCCTCGGCAAGTGAGCACATTCGGGCATTAACTCGCTCTTGTGCAGCACTTGCGCTACCCCCGTGATTATCTGGCTTATTCCTCCTCTAATTTTGGGATCTCTGTTGAAGGGTCATCTTCTCACCTCTGATAGAAACACCCTTTGTTGTCACTAGTGAGAGAGAGAGAGAGAGAGAAATTGATTGATAAAAAAGTCGCGGCTACGTCCCGACAGTTTTTTTTATTTTTATTATTTTTTTTCTTTCGATGAACTCATTTTTTTTGGATTTTCTGGATGTCTTGTAAACTTTATGATACATTTTATAAATAGTGGTTCATTTTGTTTTAATAATATTTGTTAAATGGATTGTTTTACATGAATTTTTTATGTATCCACCAAGGGTTTTGTGAATTTTTGAAAATAAAGGGTGTAATTGTAATTTCTGGGGATGAAAACAAACTGTGGAAATTACATGCTACAACATCATTTATGGGGCCTTTTGGAGACATACTTAGAATTCTAGTAATTGTGGGATCATGTTTTTTGTTTTGGGCTAGACGAAGTCTACCCAACTTACGAGGAGTTTTTTTTCCATCTTGGTTGTGCACCCAAACATTCCAATGACTATTCCATATTTTTTTGGCCTGCTCGGTACGTTCTAAGTCGGTTATTGCACATTTCCCCTTCTGTCGCATGATATGGGTGCAAAAATCAACCTTTAAAAGTGTAATTACGTGCAAGGATTTTATATGGACAGATAAATAAATGGCAGTTTTTAAAAAAATTTAAATTGAAGTAAACTTAAACAAATTAACCCAATTCAACTTGGGACCAATTAACTGATTGTTGTGTTAAAATGATTAACTAATTTTATCTTAACCTAAAGCATGCGTTTGTTATGTATAACAAGATAAAATAAATCAATCACACATAACGCCCAATGTACGTGAAAAATACAAATAGAAAAAACCTCGGGCGACCCAACCATGTAAATTTCACCATGTATGGAATTACACAAGGATATGGCAAAAGACTTACAGAACTAACTCGATGCCCTCGCGTGCCTTGATGCTCTTTGTACATTTAACCTTCAACACAGTAACGGTCGCGAGTCCACATATGAAGTTGCCATAACGTGTGAGTCTACACACGCCTCAATATCCTCCTATAACAAGCTCAACAACCATTATACATGGATTCCACCGTATGTAAAAAAATCAGGCACGGAATCCACAGCACGAAACAAGTACTCAACAAGGTGAAGAGTAAGTTTTAGTTCACAAAACAAGATCTCAAATCATATATAAAGATGAAACTTAGATCTTAAACTAGTTGGGTGAAACTAGGGTTTTAGAGGCTCTTGAATATGAATAGGAAAAATATTTTGCAAAAAACTCTCGTTAAAAATTATGCCAATGCTCATTTATATAGAAAACACATTTTTCTAGATGATATATTTTTTAAGCGTTTATTAGAACGGGAAAAAAGAGGTTGTTTGAACGAAACTGCATATCTCCTTCGAACTAAAAACAACTCGTTCGAACGAACATGCCAATCTCATTTGATCATACTTAGAACGAACTTAAAATGGTATTTACTCTGCTAAATAGGAAATTCTCGTTTGAAGTTCATTTTAAAGACATTAGAATCTTGTTCGAACAAACACCATAAAGTCATTTGAACGACCTAAAACCAAAATATTTTTTCTTTTAAAACCTTTTAAAAATACCCTTAAAATAATAATTTGTAAAAATAATTAAACAAAACACCCAATACAAAAATTCAAGTATCAAAATATATATACATTCATACCTGATGAGATCCTTAAATGTTAAAGATGGAACGATGCACGAAATATTGCATGATGAAGTAAACACTCTAACTTGGTCAAGGAACGAGATGACCGGTGCACACCGATAGGCGGACCGTCCAACCCAAACCAAAGTCCAACTACGAGCTTTTTAACTGCAACAACTTAAATATACACTATTGGAGCTGGAATTACCGCGGCTGCTGGCACCAGACTTGCCCTCCAATGGATCCTTTTAAAGGGATTCAGATTGTACAAGTTTCGACAATGATCCTTCCTCAGGTTCACCTACGGAAACCTTGTTACGACTTCTCCTTCCCCTAAATGATAAGGTTCAGTGGACTTCTCGCGACATCGCCGGCAGCAAACAGCCCATGTCGCCGCGATCCGAACACATTCAATCGGTAGGAGCGACGGGCGGACCGGCTCATCATCATTCCACATCCGACCGGGGTGCATCGTCGGCCCCCATTCGCTTCCCTCCCGATAATTTCAAGCACTCTTTGACTCTGTTTTCAAAGTCCTTTTCATCTTTCCCTCGCGGTACTTGTTTGCTATCGATCTCTCGCCCGTATTTAGCCTTGGACGGAGTATAGCTTCAATCAAACATGACATAGTCTTGAAAGGTAAACACATTCAAGTCCTAACCTATGACTCAAAGGTTTTTTCCCAACATGGAATAAACCAAAACATACAAATTGACTTGATTAAGAAATTTTTCCTTATAAATCTCCTCCTATGGCTATTCCAAGATAAAATACAAAATAAAAGCATATGGGCTTCTAAGATCTCTAAAAGACTTAATACCCAACCTCTAAAAGGAAAAAGTACAAACATTTGATAGACTCACGTTGAGTAGCTTTGGTCTTGTATAAACTTCATCGCATCGTTACAAACTTTCACACTTAAACACACCTTTAAATACAAAGAGAATAAGACATCTCCCCCTAAGGTATAAAACTCCACCTAACTATAAAGATTGAGATACTATTTTCCCACTTTTGTTCAGGAATAGACAAAGATAAATATGCATAATAAAACCATTTATCCCCAATATAACCATTTCTCCCCATAAATGAAATATGGGTAAGCGTAAAGGAAAAACTAGTATATTATGCAGTGTTGTAAAGTGTAAGAAGTAAATACAAATACAACTTGGCAATACAAGTACAATTAATCCAAACAATGAAAATTAATACCAATATTGATGTAATACTGAAGCATAAGATACCAATATAATCATCAACCATACCAATTTGAAACTACTTGAAACTTAAGATAAAAACATATGGCATACATGGATGCAGAGACTCAAAAACAAATGATACCATATATATAAATATGAAAAAGATACCACACACACACACACACACACACATATATATATATATATATAAGAGAATTCTCACCTACATCATCCATATATCACACCTAGTTGTAGACCTTAAAAAAATTCAATTTTTTTCATTTTTCCTTTGAAATTAACCTTCCAATAAACTCATTTTCAAAAATTTAGGTCAAAATACATTTTGTATCTACTTTTAAAAAAATCACAAAAAATTGCTCAAAATACCTTATTTATAAGGGTCTACGCCAGCAATTTTTTATTGATTTTTTAAAAATTTGCGCCAGCAGTTTTTTGTTGATTTTTTAAAAATAGCTGCAAAATGTATTTTGACCTAATTTTTTGAATATAAGTTGATTGGAGGTTTAATTTTAAGAGAAAAATAAAAAAAATGGAAAAAAATTCTTTTAGAGCCTAGAACTAGGTGGGATGTAGAGTATGATGTATACATCATGATGTAGGTGAGTCTTCCCCTCTATCTCTCTCTCTCTCTCTCTCTCTCTCTCTCTCTCTCTCTCTATATATATATATATATATATATATATATATATATATATATATATATATATATATATATACAAAAGACACTAAACACAATAAGCTTTTCACACACGTACGGCAGAAATGTATTTAAATAAACATGTGGTAAATAAAGTGAAGGAGTGTGAACTAAAAATAAAAGAACTATATACCAATCACTCAAAAATGTCCAAGGAGTTCTATTTGGTCATATTAACCGTATTAAACAAAGATTTAGCCTCACGGTGACAGATAAAATGAACTCATAATAGGAAAATAAGCACAACGCACACTAGCCTAGAAAATATTGATGATGTTCAAATAAATTGTATCAAACATGAATTAAGTAGGACTCATTATGCAAACCCATTGATCTTCAACATATAACACTCGCAAAACTTACAAATATAATTTGTATCTATCATTTTCTTTTGATTATATCAATTCTGAAGAGTCAATGCAAAGCTATTGGCCTTGGAAAAAAAATTGGCTTATTTTTCTTTTAGTATCTTGCCAATAGTGGCATTTCATGCAAAGGATATTTTCTCCTTTCGTAGCCCTTTTCCATGCGCACTCATATTTTTAATAAAGTATAAACTCATGATCATTGGTTCTTATATGTACAAATTCTCTATAGTCGAAAGATATGAAAATGATAAGATTGGTAGGAGAACACCTCACTTAAATCATATAACATATGAAGTTAAACTCCAAATGATCTCGTGCATGTGTGTGCAGAGGCATATGAAAAGTGAATCCATTAAGCAGTTCAAAGTCGAACTACTCAATGCAAACATGATTAAGAACAATCCAAGTATTGAAAATCATAATCAAATCTCCTAGACATGTTTATACACAGAATGAATTGAATTCAAACGCATTGATAAGCCACACAAAGCGTATAAAATCACAAAAATAAAAATATTTTTGAGTTTTTAAACACTTTTCAAAAATGACACCACTTGAAAACTAAACATAAAAGGCAAATAAAAATAATATTTTTATTTTTTACAATAAGACTCAAAAAATCAAAAATCAAAATACAAAAGATACACCTCATACAACTAGCAAAAGCTTGTGTATGAAAAACATGTAAATATAATCAACCATAAGATATAGTCTGAGAAGAATAATGTGCAAACAAGTGAGAATCAACGAGTCTAATATTTAATACCTCTAAAACTAATTTCCTAACCCAAATAGATGAATACTTAAGGCCTCGGATTTTGGGAACCATGGTGACACGGGATCTAAACTTTATAGGACCTCTTCTAAGATCATAATAAAAAAATCCTAAGGTAACCTTTCCTACCATAACGCAAACATAAGTAAACATGAGGAAGACAACCTTCGGCTTGACCTTTTCTAATATCATAGGCAAAGGTTGACATTCTTAAACAAACATTGGTCTTGGCTTTAACAGCAAAAGAATTCATACTATCGAAGCCAATTCAACCATAAATTGAGTCTCTTAAATCATCTTTTAACTTTAAAATCCTAGACTCAAGCAGTAACTTAGACTCCTTAAAGTTTAAGGACTCCTTCTTCATATTCTCAATAATTCATAAAAAGTTATCTCACTCCCCTTCAATGTAAGCGAACTTATTCCTCAGAGTATTTTCACGCGCCTTTAAAAATTTTATCAATTTATCATTATCCTCTATTGCATCATATTCTACAGTAGTCTTAAACTTCTTAGAGTCCTCTAATACATTCTCTAAAACATGGACTCTATCATCACTCTCTTTCTTGGACACTTCTAAATTTTTAAAATCAGAATTCATGTCCATGATCTTCTCACGAAGGATATCTTTTTGAGTTAGAACAGTTTGCAAAAATTCAATTTCATCTTTAAAACACAAATTTTCTTTTCCAAGAAATTTAACTCTTTTTACAAACTTTAGTCTCGAACGAATTAACTTTTCAGCATGACTATGAACCTCATTAAACTCCTCTCGCGTATCACAATTATCATCATCGCTAAACACATCTGATAGCTTATCACTATGATGACCCAGCGATAGAAATAAACAAACAGCAAGAGAGAGATAAAACAGCGAAACCACCCTAAACTGCATGAAACTATAGATCAACACGATAACTTAGAGCATCCGCTCTGATACCACTTAATATTGCAACAACGCCCAAGGGTTTTATTTGGGCATGTAAACAAATGCCAATTTTTTAAAATTTCCATATTTAATTAAACTTAAACAAATTATCCCAATTAATCCTAGCACCAATTAACCGATTGTTGTGTTACAACATTTAACCAATTGTATCTTAACCTAGAGCATACATCTAGGTGAGTATAGTAAGATAAAATAAATCAATCACGTACAATGCCCAATGTAAGAGAAAAACCCAACCAGAACAAACCTCAGACGACCCAGTATTGCACATTTCACAATGTATGGAATTAAAGAAGGACGCGATAGAATACTTATACAACCGACTTGATTCCCTCGCAAGCCTCAATAGGATTCATTCCTTTAATTTTTACCACAATGATGCGTAGGAGTCTACCCATGAATTTTTCATAACGTGTGATTCCACACATGTCTCGGTATCCACTGATACAGGATCAACAACTGTCACACATAAACCTTAAGATATACATAATCTTTTTGTTTAATTTAAAAATAATAAGACAGATGTATGCCTCTTGATACGATAAAAGAAAGCATTTTGTGGAAAAGAAAGGATCAGACTCAAAGTTACTATATGGGTTAGGTACGTACCTTTGTGGATAAAGGGAAAAAATGAGTTTTGTAGCCACTATTTAAAACTTTGTTTTGAGAGGATCAAATTCTATGTAATTCTTGCAAAAATGGGGAAAAAATAGTTTGTTTAGAATAGAAAAGATATTAGAAGTGCATAATGCAAGGAGAATAAATTAAGGATAAAACTTCTTAAGGTGGTTCAAGTTGACTGGTTGTACCATCTCTTCTTCGTTGAGATTAATTAACATGGAAGTGCCACCTAATAAGGCTTTATTTATGAGGTATGAATGCTCTAGTTAGGCTTGAAGTTTCCTCATGGGTCCCATATGGGTTATATAATTTCTTCGATAATAAGGTCCCGCACTCGAAGATCGTGGTCTCTGAATTTCTTATTGAATGATCGCACAATCCCGCAGTGATATCCTTCTAAGTGATATAAAATTCTTAGCCTCTTCTTGTAAAAAAGCATTAATTCATTTTAGTGGTTCTGATACCAACCAACTTCTCACACTTAACTCCCGATTATGACCCGCATGGAAGCTACATCGAGTTCGACTAGTAGGATGGTTTCCAAATCGTATACTAGAGAGTATTGGATAGCGATAATGGGTATTCTGATATATGTGCGACGACCTTACAGAGCATACGTTATCCTATCAAAATAATCTTGACAAATATCAATTATCTTTATAATGACGAATTTGTGGCTTTTGTTTGCGGCTTCAAGAGCCCCACTTGTTTGTGACCTATATGGTGAGGAATTGTGCCTTTAGATGTCGTACTCTTCAATTTCTTATATGACTTCTGTTTTGAAGTGGAGCCAATTATCATATATGATATTATTGGGAACCCATAACAGCAGATGATGTTGATGCATATAAACTCGGCAACACTGAACTCTAAATTCAAATAATAGTAAGTTGTCTATAACCATAATATCAATCTAATTATGTCTACTATTAAGTGTCTAAATAGTAAGGTTCATGATGTCAAAACCCAGCATTTTAACGAGAATATTAGGTAACCTACTAAAAAAAATTAAAATTTTCATGGCTGAAAATTTGTGTAACTAGTTGTCAGGCACACACAATGGTGTGCGAAGAGTATTCAGCAATATCCAGATAAAATACCCTTTAGATATGCATCTTATCTATCAACTTCACTTTGTTAACTGATAATAATGGTCTTATGCATAATTCTTTCACATATCTGAATACATTCTTAAAATGTAAAATGTGTTGATGGGTACTTTGCTTCATTTTGTAACCCATTGCTTAATAAATTTTAAGCAACCTATTGATTAATACATTTGGAGAAATTTATTTGTAAAATAATTTTTTAGTAATTTATTTGCAAAAAGTCTAGATTGCTTCAAATGTATTAATTAATGGGTTGCTTAGCAAGATATATTTCTTCCCCTAGTTACAATTTTTGTGATATTGAGCAATTTATTTGGAATAGTGTTAATATGTCATATAACTAGAGTGCATAGTTATATGAGAAAAAGTTGATTATGAGCTTGTTTTATCCTGAGCACGACGTGATTGTATACTACCTGCACAGAGAGGGTAGAGTCGTAAAATGTCTTAAAGAGAGTGATCGAGTCCGCAACTCAACACAAGAGTCGTCTACGAAATATTTTATAAACAATTGAGGTAATATTTTTATTTTTATTGTGCAGTATATATGTGGATTCCAAAGAATGTGGTTCATATTTGCGATAATCGTATGAGGTAGAAATTTAAGTTTGAGCACTAAACTAAAATAGAAGATTTCTTTTGAATATTCGATTTCTCTATAAAACTATCTAGCATGATTTTTAATTACAATATCTAAATTGTCCAAACAATAACATATGTATATCTAAATTATAATACATATTTGGTAATATATAATATATATTGTGAGCTTATAATTTTACCCTTAAGTATATTCATACAATTATTTGAAACTAGTTAAGGATAAATAATAAAATATGGAAACCAGAGATATGATACGGCTTCATTTACCCCGATTTTGTGTGATAGTATATATTTTTATGTCATTAACTGATTAAATCACTAAATAACCAAAAATTCGAGCGATATGTATTCCATGCAATAATGATTCCATTTTTTAAGTTGGCATGCGATTACAAAGATTGAGGACCCTCTTTGCAAAATGCTAAACCACATTTATTGTTGGTTGTAATGGTGGGAACAGTATACATTTAACTTAATTCTTTATATGTTTGAACAACGGAGGAAGAAAAAAAAAGTATGGAATTTTAAAAACTACTTAAATTCTTCCATTCTTCTCTTCTAATAACAAAAAAATAATTTAATCTAAAATGAATATAACTTAAAGAAATCTAAACCTAAGTGTTCTTTCCTTGCAATAAAAGGTATGATGAAGTAATGATATAATGTCGTCTACCTATTTGAATTTCTTTCGTGGAATCTAGATGCATGGGTGTTATTAGTTTTTTACAGAATCATACCATCGTAAAAGAACACAACTTCTAAATTGACGATGGAGAAAATGATATTGGAATGTTCTTTAACCATACACTTGAAGAACCTTAAAATCAAATGCAGAAATTATAGACATATGTGGACGATTCAATTTTTATATAAAAGTTGCTCTTTGTAAACTTCTCCAACCATATAATTTTTTAATTTTTTTCCATTACAAGTTTGAAAATTCCTTTCATCTTTTAACCCTATACATTTTCTGAATTCTTCATTTATATATTTTTCTTCCCCTATATTAGTTTGGGACAAGAAAAATATTATTCAAAATTAATTTTGCACTATCAACCAATCTATAACAAAACTTATATTCTTTAATAATCTCCATCAAGAATTTGAACGCCTTCCATTTTTACTGTAGTTATCGTATTTTGATGAAGGTTGATTCCCTCCTACTTCGCGAGGCACATTATAAGGCCTTTTAATGCAACTCTATGTGAAGATTTCTGCTAAACCAAAGCCTTCGGATAAAAACAATGTCTAAAAACCCTATCCCAATAAGCTGTGACAATATAAAAGGCCACGGCCATAAGTGAAGTTTTGAGCAGAGGCCGCGTCCTTGGAATTATAGGATGTAAAGGTAAAATAAAGGACACGACCTAAGGGAATGAGCCACGGTGTTTAATGACCTAAACTTGCTAATGATAACGCAGTCGAATTAGGTCATAAGTTGAGAAATATGTCTTGAAGGTTCTAGAAGCCTTTTTGGAGGGGTGTTTGTGGAAGGGTGATCTCATAAGGGGAAACTCTAAGTTACCTAATAATTTCTATAAATACCAACCCTTGGAACACTTTTCAAAGCTACTAAAACCCTGTTTACCATTTTAGAGAGAGAAAGTGAGATTTTGAGAGAGAGAGAGAGAGAGAGAGAGAGAGAGAGAGGTGCAGTTGCAAAAGAGGTCGTGGACATCTACTGTTCACTGAAAAAGAATTTAGAGGTGGTGTAAGGTTACTATTCATTCTACCAAAATCCATTAATGTAAGGATTTGTCCTCATCCTCTTCTTCGTAGTGATTAAGGTCAAAATGGTTAGCTCTAGGTAGATTGAGCCAAGGACTAACCATAGGGATTACACCGCGATAATCTCAGCTAAGGTGTGGAGTAAATAGCAGACCACAGATCCTTCATGCTCGAATTGGGTAGGGTGAGGTCATGCCCTGTGGCATGACTAGGTCAAATACACCTAGAATAAGTTCGCGAAGAATGAGATGTCCAAGGTTATAAATTAAAGGTTGTGGACTATGAGGGATAACCAAGGGATATTGAGCCTTGGCAGAAACTGTGGAAGATAAAAGAGGCCACGGAGGCTATTCTGATTTATAGAGATTCTTAAATGTTTTACTTAAATTTCACTCTTAGTTATAATAATCCATCTTTATAGTTTTATATTAAAGTTGTATGAGGAGAAACTTTAGTGAGGCATGTTGTTATACCATATCTGTAGAACATCTCATGACCTAGAGAGAACTGGGTAAAGCTATTCAATAGAGTGACAGCTCGTTGCCGGTAAACTAGACTTACCAAGGGATGACCTCGAATCACCATAACTAATTGTCCATATGTAATGTGATCCTCCCAATTTCCATCTGAGCAGACAAGATCGTTGCCAGCAAGGCTAACTGATGGAATGTAACTTTAAGAATGTTGTTAAAGGTTATCGTGTACCTTGTGAATCGCACCATCGACAACAAATATGTGTATGGACATTCCATCATGTGTAAACCTTTAAAACACTCTAAATCTTAATTGTAATTCATTAATAAGATGTTCTTGCCCAACTTATAAGGGCAGGACACGTGTAAACCACTTGGTCTTAGCCTGACATACATTTTCCCATACTCACTTACTATAAAAAGAGAGATCCTCCATTGTAATCCGAATTGGCGGAAAGAAAGTCATATATTCTAACTGTCAAATCACTGAGTGAGTAGATATTGAGTGATTTGCATTATTCTTAAACCCCTGGTCAACTGGAACACAGTACAAAAAATTACCATGTCAATGTAGGCCCCTTCTTGAGCATTGAATCACGTTACTATTATACCTCTTCTTATTCTCACCTGTGTCTTACATATTGATAACTCTTTATTTGTAGTCCTTCGGATATAGAATTCGGATGTTGCTGCGGTCAAACTTCGAGTATCAAAATTCCTGGAATTACCTACAAAACTTATTAAAAATTTAGTACCGTGGCAAATTCGGGTATCAGTCCAATTTCTAGCGTTGAAACTGTTATCGTGAAAACTTTCAATTCCAATTTTTATTAAAAATCATTTTGTGTTTTTAAAAAAAATTTAAATGCTTTTTTTTAATTTTTTTTTATATTTTAAAAATAATTTTCAAGGGAGGAAACGACAATTTATGCAACTAAAATGACTATGAAAATTTTGAAAGTAATCTAGTTTAGAATTTATGAGAAGAAACAAGAGGTGGGATTACACCTCGTAGTTAAATCAATTTAATGTCCTAATTATTCAATTGAATAGTTCGAAATAATATTGAATTTAAAATTTAACTCTCGTCACAATCCTAAATTCAATTTTATCTTTTTCAGCAATAAAATCTGGAATAATCACAACATAAAAAAAATTTAAGATTCACACTCATTTCAACAAAATATACGCTAAGATTAATTTATTAAAATTTGTACGAATCTTTGAATTGCATACACAGAATTAATATTTAAATTTAAGAATAATAATTATCTCTAAGTGAAATTCAAAAATCAAATATTAATGTTCACCATTAATTAATTAACTCTCGTTACATAAATTAATGTGTGATTTTTTTCAATTTAATTAGCCTAGAAAGCATCAACGAACAATTATTCAAATAAAACGACTCAACATACGCGTTTCATCCCATCCCTTGAATGGAGTGTTTAGCTAGACATGATTAAAATTTTAGCATAAGCACAATTAACAAACAAGAAACTAAAGAGAAAGAGAAAGAAATACGATACGCAATAATTTCTTGTGTCAACTGAGTGCATGAACACGCGTCCCAAACTCATATCAAAATCTGACTGGATTACAAAACTGAAAATAAAAAGTGAACCTACAAATTTTTCTAAACCTAAAACTATTTTTTTTCTTTTTTTCTGACTATTTTTTTACCCTCTTTTTTTTTCTTTTCTGTCTCTCGTGTTCTCTCTATGTGTGTATTCTATTTGTTTTGTGCTGATGAGAGTCCCTTCCTTTTATAAGCTGTCATCTCCTTTTTTTTCTTTTTTTAAAGCCACGATTTGGTTTGTTCTTGAGAGTTTTTTTGGAATTTTTCTTGGCACATGGGTTTTAAGATAATGTAGGAAAGAGTTCCCGTTTTTTTTTGGGATTTTGGCAGGTGGTATGTGAATGGGTTCCGAAATTGTTGGATGGTTTTTTTGGTTTCGAATTGGGTTGCGACCGAGTAAGGAGGTGGTCGGGTTCAGGTATAAGAGGGGGAACAGGTGGATCGGGTTGTGGTCCGAGTTTCTTTGGGGTTCCGAGATGATCGGGTTGACACGGGGCATGTGGTTGTGGGGTTTGGTTACGTTGGAAAGTGGAGATATAAGGTGGTGGAGGTGGGTTTTGGTTTGGTTATGGATGGAGGTGAGAGAAAGTGTTGTTGGGTGGAAGATGGTGAATAGTGGAGGGGGGAAGATTTGGTGTAGTAGGATGTATGGTAGGTGGGTGAGGGTGTAGGATGTTTTGTGTATGTGTTTGGGGTATGGGTTTAGGGTGTGAGTGGGTTGTGTGTGTTTAATTTGTACCCCTGAAAATTAACACAACCTAAAAAATAAAACTAAAACATAAAATCTAATAAACCTAAAAAAAAAGCTAACATCTCAATAAAATTAAAAGACACTAAAAAAATGAAAATGAAAATTAAACACAAATAAAACTCTATTAAAACTAAAAGTCCTAACTAAATAAAATAAAACTAAAAAAAATAAAATCTTATAAAAAAATAAATTCCTAAAAAGTAATCCAAAGAAAAATGATAAATTAAAATAAAGATGAAAAACTAATAAAAATCAATATCAAAATAAAGAAATAGAAAAATAGAAAATAAATCCTAGAAAATTCTAATTAAATCTAAAATAATTCCTAAAAATAAAACGACTCAAAATAAAAATATAAAAAAATATAAAAGTACAAACTAAACACAAATCGGGCTTGGAAAATGGTTTGGGCTCGGGTTAGGGTTGCGGGACTGGTTCGGGACATCGAAACTCTTGGACAAGCTCAAATAGGGACCCTGACTTCGCGGTCGCCTTAATTTTTTCGATGCCCGCTTTTATGTCGCAATTGACTGGATTTAGCATCATTTAACACTGTGACTGCTGATTGACCTGAAAAAGAATAAAATACAACATAAGGCCAATTTTAATTAAAACGAGAGGCTAAAATGCATCTATTCGGGGTATAGAATAGACACTTTTGGGTGCTTATCACACCACCCCCAAACAGAACATTGCTATTCCTCGAGCAAAAATTAGAGAGAAAATAGAGATAAGTACCCAAAAGTGTGCCACTTTCGCAGGCACTGGAGATTGCACTTAGCATGTGCAACAAGCCGTTAAATCTATAGGTTTCCCTATAGGACGAGTGGTGTCTCATGAGGGTTTGCAGTGAATGTACCCACAAAATTCAAAACTTTTTTAAATGCAGTTTCTGATTTGACAATGAAAAGCTATACAACCCAACTTAAACAGATGTCAAGAAACACCGTATTCAACTATCAAAATAAGATATGAAATTACTTAATACCAAAAGCGCAATCCTTCCTAAAATTCAGCATGTGTAATGTGAAATAATCTTAAGTATCATTAGAGTAATTCCTAGATTGCCTTTATACAATCAAAGCTTTGACTTCAATTCTCACTGGACATATCTCTCTGAATCGAACTCTCAGAGAATTGGGTAAGTGTATCTCTCTAGTGTGTAAGGAGGTGAGTAAATGTAAACGAGTTCAAACGTCTCACACACTTTATTGAAAATGGTGGATACATGAAAAAATTTGATCTCATGAAGGAATGCTAACCACTATGTTGGTAATGTCGAGTTATTCACCATATAATCTTCTCGTTTGCCCGAACACTTTACCAAGGGTGAAAATGGGGTTTATGAAAGGTATGAGGGAAAAATGATGAAGATGAATGATGGGGTATTTTGAGAAGAGTGTGACACACTTTGAATAACTACTGTCTTCATCTTTTGACTTTATGATTGCATGCTTTCTTTTTTCTTCTTTTCTATTTTTTTTATTTTTTATTTTTTTGCGATGCATTTTTCTTTTCATAACACAAATGAAGACAATTTACATTAGAATTTTTCAAACACCCTTTTTCTTAAAAATTATGGTAGTGATGGGAAATAATATGTGGATGGTATCTGGGACATATATGGGTAAGGAAAATATGGAAAATGGGTGAATGATAACGTGGTAAGTGTATGAAAAAAATCAATTTAGTGCTTGGGACAAACTACAAGACATATGTTTCTTATAACTTGAAAGTAATGTCATTCTAAGTGATTAAGTCAAATTTGAAAAAAAATTAATGACACCATGCAATGACTAAATGTGGTACCCAAAGAAAGTTGAGCCAACTTGTGACTCGGAGATACGTAAAAACCCTCAAAAAGGTGAAAAGCTCAAATCTCACGAGTTTAAGTCACCATTAGTGATCTTTTAAGGCTCTCTTGAGAATATAATTACTCTTCAACTTTTGATTGTAAACATGATAGTGTAAAATTGCCGAGTTTAGGAATTCATGGTGCAAGTATGCTTTTAGAGGTATTAATTAATTTATTTGTAAAAAGTGTAATTTTTGGGTTAATCATAGGTATTTCGAGATTTCTAAAAGAGGGATGATAGACAATTCGTGTCATAAAAATTTATTTTTAACCGCACAAAAAGTTTAAAATGATTTTTTTTTCCGAAAATTTTCAAAAGAGGTACGATTTTGATATATTTCCCACCCCGAAACAAAAGAGGACATCGTCCTCGATGTTTAAAACTATATATAAAAAATAAAAAGCACAAGGGAGGAAAGATATTACCATAATGAACCGCTTATGAAATTGGACCGCATGGTGGAGCATAGATGAAACCTGAAGAACATATGCGACATAAAAACGTACAAGTCTATAAAGCATGTGAAAATCATTGGGTGGTGTGAAACACCACCCCCATATAGGATAAGACTCATACTTAGAAACAATGAACGACGGACTGCCTCCCGGTAGTGCTAAGTTTAATGTCTTCATTCAGACTGAACAAATCTCACCCTAAAGATAAGATCTATGAAAGCACATGGTGGCAAAAAAATCGGGTGATGAAAGTCACCCCCAAAAAAGACTGAATAGTCAATCTTCATAAATGGGATCAATAAGGTCGATTTCTTCAATGTGAGAGGGGCCTAGCTCTAAGAAAGGCTTCAATCATTGACCGTTGACCTGAAATAGGCTACCATCTTTAGGATTTTAAACTGTGATGGCAGTATAGGGAGTAACAGATTCAACAACAAAGGGTCCAGACCAACGAGTTTTTAACTTCTCGAGAAATAGATGAAGACCGGAGTTATATAACAACACTTTTTGACCAGGGTGGAATTATTTGCGGAGGATGCTTTGGTCATGGATCCACTTTATTTTGTCCTTGTACTTCTTGGACAAATCGAAGGTATCATTTTGTATCTCCTATAATTCATTAAGTTAGAGCTTTCGATGAATGCCAGCCTCGTCGATATCAAAATTAAGGGCTTTGACATCCCAATAAGCATGATGTTCAAGCTCGACATGTAAGTGGCATGGTTTACCAAAGACCAAGCGATAAGGAGACATTCCAATCGGAGTCTTAAAAGTCGTACGGTATGACCACAAAGCATCATTAAAGCATAAGGACCAGTCTTTCCTATTAGGATTAACTATTTTTTCTAAGATTTTCTTGATTTCGTGATTGGAAACTTCAACTTGACCACTAGTCTGAGGTTGGTAAGAGAGACCAACTTTGTGGGTAACACCATACTTCTTGACGAGATGTTGAAAGACTCGATTACGGAAATGTTTACGCCCATCACTAATGATAGCTTTGGGAGTTCCAAAACGTGTAAAGACATACTCCTTAAGAAACTTGACCACAATGCGATGGTCATTGGTGCGGAAAGCTATGGATTCAATCCATTTGGAAACATAATCAATGATAACTAGTATATATTGGAAGCCATGAGATGAGGGAAAAGGACCCGAGAAATTAATGCCCCATACATCGGAGATTTCAACGATAAGAATGGGTGTGAGGGGCATCATGTTATGACGAGAGATACGCCCAGATTGTTGGCATTTGGAACAAGTTTGGCAATAATGGTATGCATCTCGAAAAAGAGTGGGCCAGTAGAAATCACTTTGCAAAATTTTGGTGGCAGTTTTCTTGGAGCTAAAATGGCCACCACAGGCACCATCGTGACAAAAGGAGAGAATACTTGACTGTTCATGGTCATAAACACAGCTGTGAATGACTTGATCAGAGCAATACTTAAAAAGGAAAGGATCATCCCAAAAGTAAAATTTCACCTGGGCCATGAACTTAGAACGCTCTTGTTTCGACCAATGATTGGGCAGTTGGTCGGTAACAAGGAAATTAACAATATCAGCATACCAAGGAGAAGTGAAGATAGAAAAAAGTTACTCATCGGGAAATGTTTTAAAAATAGGGACAGGATCAGATGTAGACATAACGGTGAAGCGGGAAAGATGGTCTGCAACCAAATTTTAGCACCCTTTCTTATTGTGAATTTTGAGGTCAAACTCTTAAAGTAAGAGAATCCACCGTATCAAACGTGGCTTAGAATCCTTCTTCTGAAGAAGGTGCCTCAGGTCGGCATGGTCAGTGTAAACGATGATAGGTGAACCGATGAAATAAGATATAAACTTATCGAGTGCAAATACGACATCTAGCAACTCCTTTTCGGTGGTCGTGTAATGAATTTGAGCGTCATGGAGGGTTCTTCTAGCATAATAAATGACGTGTCGACGCTTGTCAACCCGCTGACCAAGTACAGCACCTAGAGAAAAATCAGATGCGCCGCACATAAGCTCAAAGGGTAAAGATCAATTAGGAGGCTGAATGATAGGAGCAGAAGTGAGCTCGGCTTTAAGGCACTCAAAAGAAGCAACACATGCATCATCAACGACAAAGGGAACATCTTTGGATAAAAGGGTTGTTAAAGGTCGAGCGATTTTATAAAAGTCCTTAATGAAACGACGGTAGAAGCCCTCATGTCCTAAGAAGGAGCGAATGTCCTTAACAGACTTAGGAATGGGAAGCGAGGAAATTATGTCAACTTTTGCTTTATCCACTTCAATACCGTCGCGAGAGATTACGTGACCTAAAATAATTCCCTTTTTGACCATGAAATGACATTTTTCCCAATTAAGGACCACTTTCTTGTCTTGACAACGTTTGAGGACCATAGTGAGGTGAGAAAGGCATTGCTCAAAGCAAGAATCGAACACAGAAAAATCATCCATAAAGATTTCGAGAAAACGTCCTACCATGTCGCTAAAAATGCTAATCATACACCGTTGAAAAGTCGCATGTGCATTGCAAATGCCAAAGGGCATGCGAGAGTAGGCAAAAGTGCCAAAGGAACAGGTGAAGGTAGTTTTCTCTTGGTCCTCAGGGGCAATTGGAATTTGGTTGTATCATGAATAGCCATCAAGGAAGCAGTAATATGCATGACCAGCTAAACGTTCGAGCATTTAGTCGATATAGGGAAGAGGAAAATGGTCCTTACGAGTGACAGCATTTAGCTTCCGATAGTCAATGCAAATATGCCATCCGGTTTGCATACGGGTGGGAACAAGCTCATTGTCACTATTTTTTATGGCGGTGACACCATAATTTTTCGATACCGCATGAATGAGACTGACCCACGGACTGTCTGAGATAGGGTAGATAATACCAGCATCGAGAAATTTTAAAATCTCAGCGCGCATGACTTCTTTCATAGCAGGGTTGAGTCGACGTTGGGGTTCACGAGAAGTCTTGGCGTGCTCCTCTAAATGAATGCGATGGCTACAAATATTGGGGTTCACACCGTGAATGTCTGTTTGTCCATCCTATTGCAGTGCTATGCTGAGTAAGGGTGTGGACTAATTGCTCTTCTTGCACAGGGGTAAAATCGGAAGCAATGATGGCAGGGTGATGGTTGTTGGGGCCTAAGAAATTATATTTCAACTCGAGAGGTAAAGGCTTAAGCTCCAAACTAGTAAGTGGCGCAGGAGTGACATCGGACTCAGATGCAGAAATAGAATCCGAAGAGTTCTCGGTGCATAAAGTGGAGGAATCTAATGTGGCCTGGAGTTCAAAAGGTGGAACAGGGTGATCCAGAGAGTGAATAGTATCATCATATAGGGGCTCGAAGGGAGGATCCACTACACCAAAATGACAAAATTGTCACCTTTCAGCAGGCCACCCTTGTCAAGGTCATTGACCGTGATAGAAAACACGCGTTTTGTGTCACGGTCATTGACCTTGACACGACCGTGACAAAGAATTGTCACGGTCACTGACCGTGACAAGTCCGTGATAAATTTACTTGTCACGGTCATATCACGGTCAATGACCGTGATAATTCTTTAAATAATTGTCACGTTCAATGACCTTGACACGACCGTGACAACTTCTGCAGTAAAAAAAGCCCTAGGCTTCTTTTTTCCCACCCTTTTTTGGTTTTCCCCCTCTCTCTCTCTCTCTAAGCAATTTCTGCTCCTTCTCTCTAAGGTATATTTTTTTTTCCTCTCTTTCTCTTTCATTTCTATATATGTGTGTAAGTGTATGTGTGTATATATATGTGTGTATATGTATGTGTATATGTGTGTGTATATATGTGTGTGGTGGTGTGTGGTGGGGGAGGGGGGAAGGGGGTAGTGGGGGTGGGGGTGGGGGGGTGTGTGTGTGCGTAGGTGTGTGCGTGTGTGTGTGGCGGGGGAGGGGGAGGGGGTAAGGAGTGTGGGGGGGGGGGGCAATTTTAACAGTTGTATAGCTTTAATTAAGAAATTGTATAGCTTTAATTGTAATTTTAATTGTATAGTTTTAGATGAAAGTAAATTAATACTTAGTGCCAATTTCATATGAAAGTAGGATTGCCCCTCATTGTAAATTAGTAAATTAATAATTGTATACTTTAATTGTTAGTTTAATTGATGAAATGAATTAATTGAGTAGATGAATTAGAAGGAGTACGGGTTACACATTTGTTGTTGAAATTGCTGTTGGATTATTTTGTTTAGTAAATATTGGGTTGGTTGGTTTTAAAAGTGGCATGACCACTGGATTATTGTCCATATGGGGGTGGGATTTTTCAACTTTTTTTGAAAATTACTTTGTATATCGAAAAATATATAAAAAGTATGATAATTAGATGAAACATACTTGAAATTAAATATGTGTATATGTGTGTGGTGGTGTGTGGTGGGGGAGGGGGGAAGGGGGTGTGGTGGGGGGAGGGAGTGGGGTGGGGGGGGTTAACAATTGTATAGCTTTAATTGTAATTTTAATTGTATAGTTTTAGATGAAGGTAAATTAATAATTAGTGCCAATTTCATATGAAAGTAGGATTGCTCCTCATTGTAAATTAGTAAATTAATAATTGTATACTTTAATTGTTAGTTTAATTGATGAAATGAATTAATTGAGTAGATGAATTAGAAGGAGTACGGGTTACACATTTGTTGTTGAAATTTCTGTTGGATTCTTTTGTTTAGTAAATGTTGGGTTGGTTGGTTTTAAAAGTGGCATGACCACTGGATTATTGTCCATATGGGGGTGGGATTTTTCAACTTTTTTTGAAAATTACTTTGTATATCGAACAATATATAAAAAGTATGATAATTAAATGAAACATACTTAAAATTAAATATGTGTATATGTGTGTGTATATGTGTGTGGTGGTGTGTGGTGGGGGAGGGGGTGGGGTGGGGGGAGGGGGTGGGGTGGGGGGGGGGGGGTTTAACAATTGTATAGCTTTAATTAAGAAATTGTATAGCTTTAATTGTAATTTTAATTGTATAGTTTTAGATGAAAGTAAATTAATAATTAGTGTCAATTTCATATGAAAGTAGGATTGCCCCTTATTGTAAATTAGTAAATTAATAATTGTATACTTTAATTGTTAGTTTAATTGATGAAATGAATTAATTGAGTAGATGAATTAGAAGGAGTACGGGTTACACATTTGTTGTTGAAATTGTTGTTGGATTATTTTCTTTAGTAAATGTTGGGTTGGTTAGTTTTAAAAGTGGCATGACCACTGGATTATTGTCTATATAGGGGTGGGATTTTTTAACTTTTTTGAAAATTACTTTGTATATCGAACAATATATACAAAGTATGATAATTAAATGAAACATACTTGAAATTAAATATGTGTGTATGTGTGTGTATATAGGTGTGTGGTGGTGTGTGGTGGGGGAGGGGGGCAGGGGGTGGGGTGGGGGGACGGTGGTGGGGTTTTTTTAACAATTGTATAGCTTTAATTAAGAAATTGTATAGCTTTAATTGTAATTTTAATTGTATAGTTTTAGATGAAAGTAAATTAATAATTAGTGTCAATTTCATATGAAAGTAGGATTGCTCCTCATTATAAATTAGTAAATTAATAATTGTATACTTTAATTGTTAGTTTAATTGATGAAATGAATTAATTGAGTAGATGAATTAGAAGGAGTACGGGTTACACATTTGTTGTTGAAATTGCTGTTGGATTATTTTGTTTAGTAAATGTTGGGTTGGTTAGTTTTAAAAGTGGCATGACATTAGATGTTTTCAACTATTCCACGTTAGATGTTTTCAACTAATTTAGGCATATTTATGTACGTGTACATGTACGTGTGCGTGTGTGTGGTGGGGGTGGGGTAGGGGTGTGTGTCTATGTGTACTAATAACATTTTTTTTATTTGTACTAATAACATTTTTTTACAGCAAATGTCTTCTTCAGGTATTAAAGCGAAGATGATGATGTTGTTTATGATGATGTCGTCTGGGCTCGGTGGTAGCGGAGGCGACGAGGGCTCCTACGCCCCTAGGCTCCCCAAATATGAAAAATTTGGGATTACCGTCGAGAACAAATCGGAGCTATTAGCGAGATCCCTCGAGCTGCTAAAGACGATCATCGGCCCGGGGTTTATGAGTTGGAAAGAGGTGCCATATGAGCTCAAGTTAGCTGTTTGGGCGGCACTACAGGTAATATATTTCAATTTCAATTTTGATTTCAATTTCAATTTCAATTTCAATTTCAATTTCAATTTCAATTTCAATTTCAATTTCAATTTCAATTTCAATTTTAATTTCAATTTCAATTTATATTTATATTTATATTTATATTTATATTTATATTTATATTTATATTTATATTTATATTTATTCTCAACTAACATTGAATTTGTTGGACAGGAGAAATTCAACTTGAATCCAAAGCTACGTGATTCCGTCTTGGAGCAGTTGAGGGAGCAACACAAGACGTGGAAGAAAAATATGCGAACACGGCACTTTGGGAAAACACGAGAGTCCATTATACAGTGGCGTGGATCCGTCCCGCCTAAGGAGACGATCTCATTGGCACAATGGCAAAAGTTCATTGACAATGAGATCGAGGATCGACAATTGGCATCTCGCCAATCGGGGAGGGAAAATCGGGCAAAAAAGACGGACGTGCACTACTCCGGCCGGACCTCTTACGCCAAGGTGGAGCATAGGATGAAGGTAAGATTTAATTTTTCTATAACTACAGAATTATATTATTCTTCATTATTTTACTTTGCGGGGCCGATACTAATTTTACTTTATTTTATTTCAGGGGGTAGGGAGTGGGCCAGGGGGTAAGCCACATAGGCTCGATACTTATGTGGCTCTTCGGACGAAGAAGGGGAAGGACAAGGAGGCGTCCCCGAGCGTCGCGGCCATGATTGTAAGTAATCTGACAGTTTAATTTTTGTTAATTACGTTATAATTTTTTAGTTTACTTATTTTACTAATCATGTGTTTTTTTTCATTTCAGGCAAAGCTTAAGGAAGTGCATGAGTTGCAGTCTGATGCCGACAAGGCATCTTTTTCCACAGACGCACTCAGCCAAGTGCTTGGCTCTGATCACAAGGGGAGGACAAGTGGGTGAGCTCGCGGGTGGCCAAATCTAGGATCATCGGATTGGATACGAGCGATACCAGGTTGGCTCGAACGGTGGACTCACACGAC
Source organism: Sambucus nigra (assembly GCA_949130495.1). NCBI lineage: Eukaryota > Viridiplantae > Streptophyta > Magnoliopsida > Dipsacales > Adoxaceae > Sambucus > Sambucus nigra. The sequence goes on from OX422209.1 coordinate 421,843,879, forward strand.
GCGAAGCTGTCCCGTTTGGAGGCGACGGTCCAAGATATGTACGCATTCATGAAGCGTACGTTGGGCGGAGACCGTAAGGGGAAGGGGAAAGGGAAGGAGAAGGCGGTGGAGGAGGAGGAGGAGGAGGAGGAGGAGGTGCGAGATAACGAGGCGCAGGAGGACGAGGATGTGGACCTCGGTACTTCTTCACCGTCACGTGCATATTTTGATGATCCACTTCCTTATTTGGCTCCCTTTCCCAGACCATTATCGACACTTGGTTAGCCTAGCGTGTTCATATTGGATGTATTTGATGGCCAGCGGATAGGGTGGGGGTTAAGGGACCCGAATATCGTCAAGGGTGGAATAGTTCGTGGACGTGCGCTTCAAGGTATCGAGTCCAAAGTGCTCGTCACGCATGTGATACCCGGAAAGGAGAACTCCCTATTGTGGTTGCGCGAACAATGCGGCACGATGTATATTAGTGGGTGTGTCAATTCGTATATCGTGTGGCCAACTCACCTCCTCACATTTACCCAAGACATGTAGTAACATTATTTTTAAATTTGTCCATTTTAATTATATTTGGATTATATCGTCATGTATATTATTTCTATTTTGAATATTTGGATTATATCATCATGAATATATATTTGCACTATCTTTAGTTTATTTGGATATATGATGTTTGAATAGGTACAACCAACGTTGTTATAATCGGTACAAATCTACTGCTGGGCAGTGGCAGTGGCCATACTGCCTAGCAGAATTTAAATTCTGCCCAAAATTGTCACGGTCATTGACCATGACAAGTCCTTGACAAATCTTGTCACGGACTTGTCACGGTCATTGACCGTGATATTTTTTTAAATATTATCACAATTTTGTCACGGTTATTAACCGTGACTAAACTTGTCACGGTCCATGACCTTGACACGATCGTGGCAATTCTAATGAACTTGTCAAGGTCAATGACCGTGACACGTCCGTGACAAAAAAATTTATCTCGCCCCGAATTGTCTAGGTCATTGACCTTGACAAGTCTAACTTGTCAAGGTCAATGACCGTGACAATAGTGCAGATTTGGTGTAGTGATCCCAATAGGAAGTGTCCATCAGTGGAGTGGAATCTAACAGGGCATTGAGTTCAGAGATGGAGGAATCAATGCCAAAGTCGAATCCAAAATGAGCTGATTATTGTTGTTTGAATGTCCATCGTGGGGGACAAAGGAAGATGGAAAGTGCGATTGATAGTAAGAAGCATACTGATGCGGGACAGGAGGGCGAGGTTAACTTTATGGGTTGTGTGGAAACCCAGGGGGACCACCAACAGGTTGTTGTGGTTGGTAAGAGGTGGAGTTGTGGTCGTACTTATAAGAGAAATAGGGGTGATTCCTATTATTAGGATTGTAAATAAACGACGGGGGAACGAGTTTCCAAGTGATGTCAAAGGCACATGCTTGGGCCATGGTGGGTTCGAGATCATCTTACAGGTGGGGGCATAAATGAGCTAAATGATCTTGACTTACGCAGACACCGCAAGATGAAGGAGTAGAATCGTTGACAGTCATTGCTTGTTTAGAAAGTGTAACATTTTGTTGCATAGTACAACTGAGAGCGTCAACGGTTTTAGTCAAAGAGTGTAAGCTATGTAGCAAAGTTTTAAAATCAGAGTCATTTTTTTCCTCAGAAGTGTTCCCTACACGTGGAGGATCGGATCTGGAAAACACATTGGTACCCTCCCAATCTTGGGAGTCATCGCCTAATTCAAGGAGAAAATTATAGGCGACAGTGGGAGTCAAATGCATGAACTTCCCTTTATGCATGGATTCAATCATGGTGCGAGAAGAAGGGATAAGACCATTGTAAAAACTATGGACTAAGCGAATTTTATCGAGATCGTGATGTGGGAAACTATTAATATAGTCTTGAAAATGGCCCCGTGCTTCACAAAACTATTCGGTAGGATTTTGTCTAAAATCCTGAATTGCTTGGCGCATTTCATTTGTTTTGCTCATGGGATAGAATTTAGAAATGAATTTCTTGACAAGTTGTTCTCAAGTTGGGATAGAATTCGGGGGCAAGGAATGGAGCCACATGGATGCATTATTGTGAAGAGAAAAGGGAAACAATCGAAGACAAACATTCGCTTCGTCTAAGACATGGAACAACTTTGGGAGTATTTGTTATGTCTGTAAAGACATAGAACAACTTTCAAAATTTGACACCCGAGGAGAGAAATGAATATTTCTTGGTTATTCCCAAAACAGTAGGATTTTCATGTTTTTAACTATCGAAGAAAAACGATTATGGAATCCTTTAATGTAATTGTAGATGATACGAGTGTAGGAATTAGTGCCAGTCAATCATTGCCACGAGATGAGGATGAACCAAATTTTACAATTGCACAAGACACTGATTCACTTCCACCCGAAAATCCTTCAGTACCCACTTGGATTTCTAAAGACCATCCTATTGAAACTGTAGTTTGTAATCCTTCTGAACCTGTTAAAATACGATCCCAACTTCAAAATGTAGCAAAATTTGCATGTTTTGTTTCCCTTAAGGAACCTAAAAATGTAAATGATGCCCTTTATGACTCATTCTGGATCAATACTATGCAAGAAGAGCCTGTCTAATTTCAGAGTCACGATGTGTGGTATCTTGTTCCCAGGCTAAAAGATTCGAAGGTTATCGGCACACGGTGGATTTTCAAAAGCAAAACAGATGAAAATGGGGAGGTCATTAGAAATAAATTTAGGTTAGTAGCACAAGGATACTCGCAGATAGAGGGAATCGACTTCGATGAAACTTTTGCACCTATTACTCGTTTTAAGTCAGTTCATCTCCTCCTTGCCATATCATGTCACCTGCAATTCAAATTATTCCAAATGGATGTTAAGTTCGCATTTTTGAATGGAATTTTAACTGATGAGGTATACGTAGAACAACCCAAAGGTTTGTAGATCCATCACACCCTGACTACGTCTTTAGGCTTAAGTAAGCCTTATACGGTTTGAAATAAGCTCCTAGAGCTTGGTATGAGTGACTATCTACATTCCTTATCTCTCATGGATTTGTCCGAGGAAGAAATGATCAAACTTTATTCGTTAGGAATGAAGACAAATATGTTTTAATATCACAAGTGTATGTTGATGATATAATATTTGGATCCACTTGTTTAAAACAAGTTCAGAATGTTTTCGACATTATGCAAGCTGAATTTCAGATGTCACTTATGGGTGAACTTCAATATTTTTTAAGCGAATAAATAAAATAATGTAGTGATGGTCTATTTATCACTCAATCCAAATATGCTGCAGAACTTGTCAAAAAATTCAAATTACAAAATGCTAAACCTTCTAGAACCCCCATGAGTACTTCAACAAAACTATCTAAGGATGATAATGGGAAAAATGTTGATCTTACTCTATATCAAAATATGATATGGACTCTCTTATATCTTATAGCTTCTAGACCCAAAATTCCCTTCCTAATCTGTGTCTGTGCTAGATATCAAAGTATCCCTAAGGAATCCCACTTGTTATGTGTGAAACAAATTATTAAATTTGTCAAGGGTACTCTAAAATTTGGTATTTGGTACATTAAGGATACAACTAGTTCTATTGTAAGATACACTGATGCTGATTGGAAAGGGTGTTCAGACGATAGAAAAAGCACGTCTCGGGCATGTTATTACGTAGGAAATGACCTAGTAGGTTGGTCGTGTAAGAAACATAATTGAATTTCTCTATCTAGTATATAATCTAAGTACATTGCAGCAGGAAGTTGTTGTTCACAACTATTATGGATTAGAAAAATGCTTAGAGATCATGGTATCATCGAAAATCAATTAACTATGTCTTGTGATAACCAGAGTGCGATAAATATTTTGAAAAACTCGGTACAGCACTCTCTAACTAAGCATATACAAATTCAACATCACTTCATTCATGATCGTCTAGAATCTAAAGAACTCATTATTGAATATCTGAATACTGAAAAGCAACTAGTTGATCTTTTTACCAAACCATTGGATAACATACGATTTGAGCATCTGCGAACAACTATAGGTATGATAGTTCTCACATAATTTTTGTCACATTTATCATAACTTCAATAGTCTCATGCTAATAATTGGATTCTGAGGTTTTAGGGAATGGATGTCTTTCAAATGACAAAAATACGCCTCCTAACACTAGTTTATGTAGGAGACCCTTGATTCTGCCATTTTTTATGATATGCTGTGTGATTGAAACCTTTACATATTCCTATTTTTCCCTATTATTTTTTATCCCATTGTTTATTTGAGAAAAATTGGGGGAGAAGAACTTGAGTATTATTGCTGCGATTTATATCTATTCCTATTCTAACTCAACTAATATGCCATTCAAGTGTTTAATCTTTTACAGGCATTCTTCAGACCCGTTCTTCTATTTATTTAGGGTATTGGTCTGTATTGTAGTTAAGAGATGTATTTTTTTACCTTATTTTCGATTCTAGAATGGGAATGGGTAGTTAGATCGTTTGTATAGGACAACTAGGATTTTTTATTTTTCACCCACGAGTTCAGAATACTCAAGGGAATTTTGTCTCTAATATCCAAAGGGGGAGATTGAGAACACACTATATATATGACTTACTTAAGTCTATGTATAAGAGTTCCAACTAGTTTGGATATTGAGACAAAGTAGGTTAGTTTTTATGAGTTGCTCTATCTCTCAAAGGTTCAAGCAAGAATGAAGAAATCCAGTCCAAGAATCATCAAGATCACCTAAAGGGAAGTTAATTCTACCTTACAACCACTTTAGGACACTTACACTGCATATTATTGAGTTCACATGTGCATATATTGTTTAAATCACTTTAACAATGTTTTTAAATCATTTTAATTCCCTTATAACATTTTTGAAACATTTTAAATAATTTTTGAAATTATTAAAATTTGGTTTTAAAAAGTGTTGGGGTTAAAAGTTGGAATTTACAAAATGTTTTTATTCATTAAAAGTTTTGTTGGGTAGGATCTCAAAGCGCTAGAGAATTCAGGGGCAAAATTGAGAATATCTTTTACATGCATTTCATAGCATGTATCATTCAAACACGTGTTGGCACCTTAACGGATGGTTTTATGCTTTCTGTAAGACACATAATTTATATTCAATCTCATCCCTTAGTTAAACCTTATCAACGATATACATGTTTTCAGAGTCAATCCGTGTACAGCTAGTTTTAAACAATCAGCGTTAGTTATTCCCACCGCTTATATTGAACCGTTAGATTGGCAGTCAACTGGTCAAAGTTAATCTCAGCCGTTGGATTGCCTCAGACGTTCGAGATTCTTCCTTAGCTACTATATAAACCCATGTAGTCTCAACCATTTGAGACTTTTCCCTTTGTCTAAATAGAGAGATAAAAGAGAGAAGAGAGAGAAGGGAGAAGAGAGAGAGAGAGAGAGAGAAGAACCCCTAATCTTTGAAGCTCAACCTCTGAGTGTTTTCCCTTAATCCAAACACTAAAACCTTCATAGTTTTATATACCAGAAGGCCTAAACCTTGAGAGTTAGATCCATTTAGGGTTTCTGTGAGTTTGGTGTTGGATTTGTGAGACGTTTGAAGACATCTCCAAGTCTTAGTTTCTCTCAGAACTCATCTCTAAGAGAATCTTAAGTTTCACTGTTGAAACTTGAGTTTTTCTAAAAGAGAAAATCACACGTTTATATTTTTATTCTCATTTGGATCTTTTGTTTTTTATCATTTCTATTTCAAGAAATTTTGAAAAAGAAACTTCTGATTTTCACGGTTATATCAGATCTCTAGAATGTTTGTGCTTCTTGCTTTATATTTCACGATTTGTGAAATAAATGTGTACAAAAATAAATAGAAACACATAGGACCTTGGCTAGTTTTAAAAGCAAGGTTGTTTTTCAGATCTGATCTTGAGAAAGAAGTTATTTGTTAAAATAATTTGAATCGGTATCTGCATGTTATATAGAACCTCTTGATTTATAGGAATTTGTTTGTATAAATAATTTGAGAGGGTGAGTTGCATAAATCTTCATTTATTGCACATCACAAACACATTCTCACACACGAACACTTAGTCATAGTGGTTCTGTCTGAGAAACTTGCAAATTGAAAGAGTTGATGGAATCAGAAATCAAAGAAAAGGAGATCAAGGAAAAGACAAGGAAGCAGCGAGGAAAGATCAGTTCTAGTCAGAAAACCTTTGGAGTGGAGTAGCTCTTGTGGGTATACATTTGAACTTAGATTTAGGATCTTTGTGTGCTTGCTTAAGTGTTGTAACTTGATTATTTATCTTAGTGGACTTTTAATTTGTGCCGTATAGGGCACCATGGATGTCTCCCTTGATTAAGGGTTTTACCACGTTAAAATTTTTGTATTCATTACTTTGAATGTTCTTAATTTATGTTGTGATTGTTACTGCATATTAGACTTAGTAGATGGATTTTAATTTCTAAAACCTAAAGTAATCAACTACCAAATCAATACTACATATTCAAAAAATAATTTTGAACACATCTTGTGTTATTATTCGAAAAGAGTTTTGTCCAAAAAGGTTATTCGGAGTTTATTCAACTTATAACATTTTGTTATTAATCTAGTAAACAGTTTTTTTAAGGCATTATCTGATCATCAGCCTCTTAAAGATTGATTTAATCAAAGTCCTTAGACTGATAAGCCTCAAATAGATCGGCCTCAAGAATTTTGATTTTATCTTCAAGCCCCTCCTTAGTATTCCTCAACTCATCACAAGATTTTATAGCAGACAGATCTTTCTCCCCTAGAATAGTTATGTTTATATTGACCTTCATAAGAAAAGATGGAGAAAATTATATAAAGGAAAATAGATCGGCTTGGAGGAAAATATTTAAATTAATAAGATTTAACTCACCAAAAAAAGCCTTATGGGAGGCAAAGTTCCAGATATTATCCACATCCAAAGTTTGCATAAACTTAAAGTCAGGGGTATAGCGCATATAGTCTAAGACTTCATATGTATTGGCAGAGTTTAGGAGGATAGAGTTCTTATCCCTGTGACACTCGACTAATTAAATACCGGGTAGCTACTCCTTTATTAAATTAATACAAAATGCCAAGTTGGTTCAGTTCATAGCATCACTGTCGAAAACATTTTAACAATTACTAGCCACCTAATATTTAAAAAATGAGTTGCCAATTTTAATTAAATCCGATTAACATACAATAAGTAAAGTATGAAATGCTAACATAACCACCACAACATAGTCACAATAGAATAACCACCAAATAATAATGAGTCTGGAGGAATACTCCTCACAACAATTCGAATACTGAAATAAATAAATACTAAGTCTACATCACTAAATTAATTACATCCCAAAGTTTGAAATAACTGAAAAGTAAGATGTCACTAAAAGAATGGGGCGACATGCCCAACAAATGCGAAAATCTGATAATGGAGTCAAGATCGGAAATAGAGGCATCTACTGTCAAGGTCCTGTAACTTCCACAGCAGCTACAGCATGTCACCTGAATAGAACTCCTATGCATGGTGTCCTTGTGGCTGGGCACCTAAAAGGTTTTTACCAAAAATAGATTTGAAAGCAAACGGGTCAGAGCCCGATTGTGAAAATAATTTAAAAATTTTGCAAGTGATTAATATCATTAAACAGTGAATATAAAGTACATGATAGTGTGTGCACTCACATGAGTTCCTCACCTCTCAATTAATTGTGCACTCCTATCATACCCGTACCCATTCTAGTTGTTCCCATATCTAACTAGTCCGATACTAAAATCTAACATTTCTATACGATATCTAATTCAATGCCCAACGACTTTTAGTTAACAGGGTGCCATAACTTGCTAAAGAGTTTCCCATGTTAGTACTACTAATTACTAAATATCTTCCATTTTTACTTTACAAACTATTACTATTATTAATACTCACATTTATTCATGACAATTCATTTCAATTAACCGTATATTATTCTCATCATAAATATACAATACTAGCACCCCGAGACTAAGCTGCGGTGCTCACATACTCTGCTATCAAATCCCGGTACATCACGTACATGAGGACCACGTATTCCGAATCTCTCAGGAAATGTTTCATTAACAACAATCACAAACAATGGAGGCGAACATAGTTCACATCACATGGGTCACGCACATACCTACGCTCCCATGATCAACAGACTTATTTACTTCTCAATAAGCCCTTCTCTGACCTATCTCCTCGAGGTACCAATCTAGATTCCCCCCCCCCCCCCCCCCCCGTATGCACACAAAGATTAGATGGCCCTAAACGAACGCCAACCTCCCATGATAGCAAGTACGGTAGGTATGTTATACCCAGATAACTACATATACTAAGCATTCACACATCTTAGATATTTCAATATTTCATTAGTGGTATACTTCTCGTTCTTATACCAACACTTAGTGTTATACAAGTCACAAGTCCCCGGTTTATATGCATTTAAGTTATCAATTATTATCACTTCGTGATTAGTTACTCGCTTCCCAATCCACAAATTTCATCCAGTTTACTACACGATTCTAAGTTTTACTCCTCAATGTACCCCAATCTCCCAACTATACCCATTAGTTAATAAGGAAAGGTTATCTCACCATTTAAATAAGTCTACGGGATACTAGAAATAAATTCAGGCCTAAAAGGCCAATTCTGTCAACTCGTTAGAAATCACGTTCGAACAAGTTTCGTTCGAACGAAAGGCTTCGAACGAACTACCAACTCGTTAGAAGTTATACTGTCATCTCGTTAGAAGTTCGTTCGAACGAGGTCGTTCGAACGACCTAGGCAGGTCTTCTAACGAGATGGCAGTTTCAGCCCAGAAATTCCCAAGTCCGATTTTCTCAATTCCTCTCTTCTCTAAATCCACCCTAAGACCTTACAAGTTATGTTCTAACGTTTTTAAACCATTTCTAATCATTCTAGATCATCCCTTAACATATTTTAGAGGTCAAATCTTATAAATCATCATTAAACTATTATAAATCTCCAAATATTTCTCCAAACCCTATGAACATGAACCCATAATTTTATTATGCCCAATTACTCATCATAAATCCGTTTTTAAATCATCATAAATAACTCTACAAATATTAAATCATTCCATCATCATTCTACATGCAAATCCTAACCCAAATTCAAAGTTTATCCATCAATTTCATAGGTTTTCTTCAAAGATTTCAATATAAGATAATTCCTACACTAAACATGGAAGACATATTCAATGCACCAAAAATATCAAAACACTTGCCTTAGATTGTTCTTCAGAATTGGTGTTTGTGAATGAAGGTTGATTCTCTCCTTTCTCTACAGATTTTCTCCCAAGGTTGAAGATGGTGGTTGGAGGTTTTCTCTTGGAACTCTTCAAACTCTCCTATAACTCTCGTAGCCCTCTAACTCATCTAATGCTGATAATGGGCTTAGTGGGTTCCTAAATAATATATAATTAACTCCTAAAATTCATGGGTTTTAATTCCTATATTTTTAAAATTACCAAAATACCCTTTTAAGTTGTCGGTATGGCCCAAAAATATCCCGGGACCCAAACTAAACCCCCGGCTAGTGTTTTCTAACTATTTCGACCCTTCCGGACTCGTTGGCGCACTAAAAATGACCATTAGGTTGATAAAAATAAAATTCACTTTTTAATTCAAATAATTACATTCCTGACGTGACTGACACGCGCGTCCCAACTAAATTTCCCAAATTATCGTATATCAGTCTCGCGATAATTTTTAATATTTTCAATATTCATATATTGCCATATATACACATCATAATCAAATACCAACTCACATATCGTTAGTATTTATATCCGGATTAATTCTCAATTAATTCACATTTAATTTAATTAATCCCTTAAATAAATATCAATCAAATTTACGGGGTATTACAATCCCAATGAAGTTTTTCCTGGGTCATCAAAGGATTAAGCTCGTAAGTCTCAACATGACCATGAGGACATGAGGAATATGCCCTTTGTACAATCTTTAGGAAGGTCATCCATCAATGATAATATTCTCTTTGACACTGAGATGGGCAAATTTGGGATCCTTAATAGACGGATCATCGAAAGGCCCCTTATTACTGGTTAGCCTCTCCTCAGACACTTTGTTTTTTCTTTTTTCAGTAACTTTCTTCTTCTTAGACTCTTCAACAGCCAATTTTATTTCCTCAACATTTGTGAGTCAAGATTTATCATCATTTCTTTGTTTAATATGAGCCTCCCTCTCTAATTTCTTATCAGTTGCCCATTAAGCTAGTTCTTCGAGATATATAGATCGGATTTCCTTTAGTTTCTCCCGCTTAACATTAGTTAGAACTATGATAAAGGAGATTGAATATAGAGTTTAAATTGCGTGAAAAATATGGATAATGCCAGTTAATAAGCAAGTTGAAATGAAGTACAAAAACACAGAAAAAATAAGGACGACCTGAGACTTGTAAAAGTTTCTCACGTTCTTTGACTTCCTGATCGATTTCTTCATAATTCTATTCAACCTGGTTGACCTCCACCTCATTTTCCACCTCTTCATTATAACTTTTCTTACCATCAATAGTTGGATTTAATGGCCTATATATCTCAAGATCAATAGTACTGATGCTCAAGTAGTTCGTCATGACCCCAAACTTCTTGGGGTAGTATACATCCTCAAACTACTGAGGGTCTGAGGTGTAAAATTGCGTAATCATCTTTACCAAACTTTTGTCCAATAACGGGTCCCTTTTGGAAATTAAGTTCGGGGAGTACTAGCCCTTGTAAATGTTGATCCCTCTTTCTGGATCATTGGGAAAGAACTCCCATGCACCACAAATATAAAAGAATTTATTTTTCCAATTATGGTTACTACTTTAGGTGACTTAGACTATTTTGTTGTTGGACTATCGAGGATAAAAATAGTATTAACCAAGGTTTTTCACGCTATCCTTTAAAAATATACAAACTTTAATATATACCCATTAATATCAAACCCCCGTAGACCCTATTATATATCTATATAAATTTTGAAAAATCTCAATAAAGTCCACTCCATACCCCTTTAGCATTGATCTTATTTAAGGATAGAGGGGAAGACGAACTCTAAATTGGAATGCCTAAAGGGGAAAGCAAAACTCGTTGGCATTTCTTCTATCGTAGGCCTCTCCTTTGGGTTAGGTATCCTAATTATCATATCGTCATGTATTAAATAAAAAATCCTAAGGTCAGCCTGATCGTATTTTCAGATATCACTTCTATACCATCTGGCATCAGAGGTAGAAGGATCATAAGAGGTCGTAGGAACCTCTCTGAGGTCAACCTCCTCTGTAGTTAAAGGAACCTCAACATGTCAGGTGGAGGGTGAAATATTGTACATCAAAGCTCTATCCTCATAATTTAAGTGTCAGAAGAAGTTATGTCACTTGTGTCCGTGTAATTTCTCCCCCTAACTCTATGGATTATACTATCAAAACTCTTCGACGGGTGATATTCTGATGTTTTGTACTCAATGCTTGGGGACTAACACAAAAGAATAATCTAATTTTGGGAATACATTTGGGTTCGCTGGATCATCCTGAGATCTAAGGACGTGGAGTGGAATAGGAAACCTCTCAGCAAAAGCTTCAGGGAAATTCTTGTTCAAGTCAGTAATGTGTTTCTAGATTCTCGAAGCTTCACACATATATGGCACCCTCACGCAAACTTAGAAATGAAAAACCATAGAAACGAAAAACCCCAGCGAAGATTCCTTAACTCAATAATAAACACAAATGAAAAAAAGTGGTAAATGATAGAAGACTTGAGAAAAAAAAAGCGCAAAGAGTACTTAATGTTAGAAACAAACTGAAAGATAAGTTGAGAATATCCAAAGGACTTGGTAATGGCTCACGATCGATATCTCTCTCTCTCTCAAGAAATCTTAAACACACAAAGTTCAAAAACTGGCTTTGCTCCACTTTTATAAGGGCAAAAATGTGTGTGTGAAATGTTCATGTGGAAGATCCACTGTATTGCCCACACATGGCACACTTAAGTCAGCTGAAAATTTCAAAATAAAGAATTTATGAGTCATTGTACTCTATCGGCTGAGCAGAATAACTGTCGACCTCTTAACCAAGGGATGCCAACCCAAGACCACTTGAAAAAAACTTCACACACTTATTTACTTTAAGATTCTTCTGAAGATTAAGATTTAAAGTCATGAACAAAGTCTTATGATCTTTTATTATACCATATTTGCAGAGCATCTCATGACCCGAAGAGAACTGGGTAAAACCATTCAATAGAATAAGAGCTCTTCTCTGGGTTAGTAGACTTACCAAGGGATAACCTCAGCTCAGCATAATAAATCATTCATAGGCAATGCAGTCGGCCTCTAAAAATGTGAATTCTATGGATTAATTCGTATCTTAGGCCAAACACAAATTCAAATTTTATCTAGAATTAATTCAGTGTGCATATAATGATGAGGTCCAAATAATACAAGTCAAACCAAATATGAGAAGAGGTAAGAAAAAATCCATTTCAGGCAAAACCTTTATTTTTCAGCACTGTATAAGAATTGACAGACACTATTAGACTTGCAAATTACTTAGCTCACTAATTATTACGTGAGATTTTTCAAGTCTTTTACAGCAACGGCACAGTCGATCACTGCCTACAGGAAGCAGTCTTCCCTCACCGATTAGTCTTCTTCTTAAGTAGTAAAGCCTAAACTCCACAAATAATCCATAGAGATGAACTTTATAAGGGTTTTTGAATAAGAATGTGTTCTTCTTGATTTGGTAAAGTGATCTCTAAATTTCTAAGGGGTTTGGATGAAAAACAGTAGAGTTTGATCACAAAAGGAACTTTAAAATGGCTTGAAAATGGTAAAATATGAGTTCTATAAAACTCTAACCCCGCATCTATATTTATAAGGAAGTTTATTGCAAAACGATAGCATTAGATATTTGGATTAGATTTAATTAAAAAATTAAAAACTCGCGCAATCGTTCGAACAACCCATTACCTCGTTCGAACGGCATACTTTTTTTGTTCGAGCAGGTTTTCAACAAAACTTCGAGCGTGTCGCTTCAGATCTTGTTTGAACTTGGGAAATTTATTCTAACGACGTACCCAATCTCATTTGAATGATTTATAATGAGACTTCGAATGACATTTCATAATTGAACAAAAGGTAACGTTCCAGATTTCATTCGAACGATGGAATCTCATTCTGACGACATTGTGTAACTTGTTCGAACGATATATCAATCTCGTTCTAACAACTTAGCGAGATTTACAAATTTTCTTTATAAATCACTTAAAACATTATGAAATTTAAACTCTTAAAAAAATAAAGCCTTTGAAAATTTAAAGTCTTTACCAAACTATCTCATAACTCTTCTTGGGTAAAGTTATGATGAAAAATCTCCAATCTTTCAAAAGTCATCATCTTCTTATCTTCGAATACGTGGAATCATTCATAAAGGTGCAGTGGTGTGTAGCAGGATAATCCAAATAAAAAATAAAATGAGTAATTATAAAACTTGCTCTTACAAATCTCCTCTTTTGGCTATTCCGGTACAAAACACAAATCGAAGCAAAATTAACCCCTAAGACTAATAAAACTAATGCCCTCCAAAATCAAGAAACGAAAATTCATAAATGTATAAGTCTTCAACTGAAAATTCTTCATTTTGTGCGGTCCGTGAAATCATCATCAAGGCAGAAGAGACCTATACACATGAGACAAAATAAATACTGTGATATGTACGAGATTTAAAAGATAAATAAAACTCCTTTTCAATTTGGTCGCCCCCTTTTTGTCTATAATAGACAAAGGAGTACAATCTAAACATGAATAATAAGCATCACGTGAAGAAGCAAAGATATCATCACAAATATAATTAATAACGCACATGTAATGATAATCCAATAAAGCATAATGTGTTCTCCACCTATTGACCAACTATTTTAGAAGTTTTTCAAAGTTTTAAGGTATAAAAAGTACATATAGGTACAAAAACACATAGTCACCATGGAATAATACTAAAATATCTGAATCATAAACACAGAATCAAATTGTGTGAATATTTTCCATAGGCAAATCAACATAAACATTCATAACATAAGTGCATAAAGTCATGAGACACTTCTAAAGAAAAAACTCAATGCCCACCTTAGGTGTAAAAATATTGAACTCAGATCAAAATTGACTAGACTCATGCAATATGTCATGAATTTTAATGATTCTCAAAATAATCATGCCAAACTATTTAATATTTTTCAAGAAAGTCTGTTGTGCAAACTCATTAATCTTCCATTTTATAACTCCCTTAAAATCTCACATACATAAGAATTCACTCTCAAATATTTTGAAGAAATCATAATGCTCATATGTAGAGAAGCATCAATGAATATAAAATAAATGGCCATAGAAAACTATTTTTGTGCATCGTTAAACTTTTTAGGTTCTTTTTGCAAATGGTGGCTTTTAACGCAAAGAGTATTTTGCTCTTTTGTAGCCCATTTCCCTTGCTTAACATATATTAATATTTTTCAAGGAAAAAAATACGGGCAATAGTTCTTACAAGCACAACTTATCTCTTTTTACATTTGGTTTGTTATTAAGTAGGATTAAGATGAGAATATCGTATGTTCAAAAAGACCGTGCACGTGTGCAATAAAGGTGACAAAGAGTCTAACATTTAGCCACACATTATTAAGCACAATAATGAAACAAAACCATGTCTCAAAGCATTAGGAAAAAGTCATGTGAATGGATGAAATGTAGAGTTGATCTGAATATCTTAAATGTTCATCCAATAAATGGTGAAAAAATCGTAAATACAAAACTCTTTTTGTCTTTTTACAAAATATATCAAAATAAAATCCTATTCAACTTTTAAAAAAAATTCTACAAAAACTCAAAAGATTTTGTAATTTTTCAAAGGATGTCAAAAAGAAAAACATATGAATATAAAGGAAATACAATCTAGAAACAGGAATATAAGATATGAACATGATAATCACCCTATTTAGAAATAAGTCTCGACCTTAATCATTAGGGTCGAAGGAGTTCTCAAAAGGAGAAGACATACTTTGAATTTCCCCCATCAAATATTGTGAAATCTTGATTAAATACTCTACTTGCTCTCGAAACCTCCCAAAATCTCTATGGTGATGTGCAAGAGCATGTGGAGCAACATGTGTGGGAGTGTGTGCGGGAACATGTGTAGGAACTCGTGTTAGAGCATGTCGGGGAACACGCATATAAGAAACTCGCCCTAGCTTAAAACAAACTCTCTAATGTGACCCCTTTGTTTGCAATGGGAATAACATAAATGGGCTTGGGTCTATTGTAACACCCCGTATTTCTGTGCATTTAATATTTAATTAATTCAAAAAAAAATTACTTGTGTGTCATAATTTAATTGAATTAATTATGTTAATATTTATTTAAATATTAATCGGAGAGAAGATGGTTAATATTTACCAAAATTAAATTACTAGTGAATAGTAATAATTTATTTATGTCATAACGTGTATAAGTGATGTAGCATTTATTTATCCCAGACGGAAGTCGGATATAGACTAAGTTGGGTGTGAGATAGGGACTTTTTATAAATTAATTTGGATGTCAATTCTGAGTGCACGGTTCAGTCCGAATGGGCCGACATAGTCAAAATAGTATGCCCGGGGGTGGTAAATGGGTCACGGGATATTTTTGGGCATAACCAAGCCCAATCGGGGGGTATTTGGGCCATTTTAATTAGGCCCATATGATTAAAAGCGGGATTTGGAGATAAAAACCTAAGTTTTGTAGTTGTTGGCAGCCATAACTCATTTAAGAGAAATTTGAGAACATAAGGGACAAAGAGGGAGGACTCTTGAGAGCCAAAGAGGAAGAACAAGGAAGGTGTTCTTCATCACACAACGATCTCTACACTAAAGGATAATCACACACTACGAATTTATAAGGCGGGTGGTTAAATTGCTTCAATGTAAATTAGTGATATTTAATTTATATCATAGTAGGTGTTATACAAATGATTTTTGGATTTGGTTAATACAAATTGGGTTTGATTTGGGGAACTTACGAATCAAGTTATTGGGACTAGTTTTGATTCGTAAGGATTTTAGTGGATAATTCTAGGTAAAAAGCTTCACAGAAGCTGTTAATGGTGATTCTGTTCGCAATTCCCTCTAGAATATGGCGTTTTCTAACTTTCGTT
This sequence comes from Sambucus nigra, assembly GCA_949130495.1. Lineage (NCBI taxonomy): Eukaryota > Viridiplantae > Streptophyta > Magnoliopsida > Dipsacales > Adoxaceae > Sambucus > Sambucus nigra. The sequence goes on from OX422209.1 coordinate 421,860,093, forward strand.
CTCTAATACATTTTTTCCAAAACGGCCCCAAAATGCCCCAAAACGGTATTTTAAAATTCTGGGCAGATTGAGTAAATTGAAAACCTCACATTAATAATTGTGCAAACTTTATTGAGGAGAATTTTGATTAATTAACTGGGGATATTGTATTATGGACCAAGGAGGTGTCCGGATATTTTGGTTGAGTGATGCCATGATAATATATTAATTAATGGGGGATTAATTAATTAAAGCTTATAGCTGGAATAATTTATTATAGGATGATGTAATAAATTGTTAAATATTATTTAATTAGGAGCGTTCTCTTTCTAATGGAATTTTGAGGAGTACGTTCTAAGAGATGGAAATTCGGGTCAGGTGAGCGAGTCTGGGTACATTGGTTGTGTGATAACATGGAGATATTAAATTAATTAATGATTATATTAATTAAATTAGAGTTGAACCATAGACTCGGGGAAATAATAAGTTAATTAATGAGTATATTAATTAAATTAGAGTCGGACCATAGACTCGGAAAGATATTAAGTTAATTAATGGGCATATTAGTTAAATTAAAGTCCGACCATAGACTCGGGGAGATATTAACTTAATTAATGGGTAAATTAATTAAATTAGAGTCGGACCATAGACTCGGGAATATGTTGACTAGTGTTACGGACTTTGTACACGGTAAAGCCGGGATTAAATTATATATATATATATATATATATATATATATATATATATATATATATATATATATATATATATATATATATATATATATATATATATATATATTGTGTGCTCATAAATACTGTTGGCTAGGTATTTATTCAGAATTATATACTCTAGTACTATCGGGGGAGTTTGCGCGATGTGGGTGAATCACCTAACTTGAGGAGTAGGGCGAGTATATCCCCAGGTCATAGCTTCCAAATAGAGGTGGGCATTGAGATGATTATCTTCACACTCGGGGGAATATGACTACCTCCAATACGTTTATATTTCTATGTTCTGATTCGATGGTGGCTTGCTGCCTCAGAAATCTAGGTGGGACTGAGTAGACCTGGGAAGATAGCACTTTAGAGAATGCATCCGATGAGGTATTACTCGAAAGGATAGTTTTAATTACATTCAACATATGTGTGATTGTGGAATATAGTTCTACGTATATAATGGAGTAGATAATTATATACGGGTAATTAAATACATGAAGAGAATTTGTATTACTTATATAACTAGTGAATATTATTGATATGCCCCAAGTGTCACCTCGGCTCAGAAACTACAACCTCGGCCAAGACATTGTTGAGGTTGGGAATGCCTTGGTTCCGTAAGAACAGACCTCGGCCATAGCAAGGTCAGCCCTGGCCGACACTACCACCAAACTCATCAAGGGGACACTGCATATATCTTAAGGGTCAGCAGCTCTTCAGTTCACCTGGGAATGAAAACCTCGGCCAGGGGTAGGCCGAGGTCGCTAGGAGCCATACTTCCCCAAAAGGTCGACCTCATCAGTAAATTAGTCTATGTTCCACGCACATGTCAGCTTAACCTCGGCCCAGGACGACCCTATCTCCTTAACTCAGCTTCACTTAAGCCGAGACCTTGGTGGCTCAACTCAGATTGAATGAGCAACTGGACCTTATCAACCTCAGACTCTTCCAGGCCGAGGTCATGACCAAGCATAGGTCGAGCACTTATTGACATGTGGATAAGGACACGTAGACACGAATCAGTTATAACAAATCATTCTCCCCACGTGGGAGGAATATTTCATCATCATTCTCTACATGTGACAGTGACAGATGTCTTCATCAGATTGGCTAGATCAACACACACATGCTCATTGCATGCATAGGGGGTACATTGCACCCCCTAGGGACTATATATAGAGGTCATCCTCTACCTTGCAAAGGGATCCTCCAAAATTAGCAACCCTAGTTGAAACTCTGTTCAAATACACAGTAGAGAGATAAAGCTTGAGAGTTTGTACCCATGGCCATTAGAGCCCTCATATAGTGATATCAACCACACACCTTCACAGTGGATGTAGGCCTGATTGGCTGAACCACTTACATGATTATGTTCATCTTCTTATCTTCATCTCCCTCTACTGTGTGAATACATTTACTCATATTCTGCCATTGTTAACATTGAATTGAGCTCACAAACACCTTGAAGGGTGGTGTTGTTTCCAGCATCATCATTTTGGCGCCGTCTGTGGGAACGAGAAGCTGTCTCTTCCTCTTCTTCAGCTTAACCTCACCGGAGACTCTGGTGGTGAACTAGGCACCACCCCTTGTGTGGAGTTGTTTCACCATTGAAAGAGGTCCTTTAAGGTATTAACTCACCTGCTACTCAAGCTCTTATTTGCTAACACATGGCACCAGAATTTCCACCGCCTCTCCCGCCGCCTGGTGGGGGAGGCCCTAGTTCCAGCCAGGCACCGCCTCAGTCCTAAATGGAGGAGGTGGCTGCCACCTTGAGGTCTTTGGCTGCAACGCAACAGGCTATACAGAAGCAGTTTGCACAGCTCAGCCAAACTATGATGAGGCCACCTGGAGTTTCACCGGAGATGATCACTCTGGCGGCTGTCCAGCCTCATCCTGATGCCAGGGGACCACCCCAGGAAGCAATGAAAGACCAACTTGCACCCTACCGGAGGAGGGACGTTGCTGACCCTAGGTGGTTACGCCAGGGGAGGCAAGGAAACCCTTGCCCGGAGGACAGGTATGATGATCTGGAGGCGGAAGAGGTCCCGAAGGATTATTGGGAGTCGTATGAGGTTCGAATAATACTTTACGTCCTCTTCAGCAGAGCCGAGGCTATATCGGCCGAAGAGGTGAAAAGGCCCAACAAAGAGGATCAGCTTTTGATCGATTGAGCAGAGGGTCAGCCTTTGAGAGGTTGGGCCCAGTGAATGACCTAAGACAGAGGTTATGAAGGTTGAGAAGCGCAGCCGAATCGTAAAGAGGAGACAGACAAGGTCGGTCTGATTAAGGCCGACCCCATAAAGAAAGGGGCAAAGACCAGGAAGAGGTCAACAGCCGACGTCGTGCTGCGGCAGGGAAATCCTCAGTCCATCCCTTGGAGGTGGTTAGGGACAACCTCAGCTAGGCCGATTGTAGGAGACCGTGGAATGACTCTATCCAATGTCTTGAGAAAAAGATAAGAGACCTCATCAAAAGTAGGGATCCACTGCAAAGGGTCTACTCATAGGTCTCTCCATTCATAGATAAGATAGTGAGATTCCCGACTGCTGCTAAGTTCAAACCACCAGTGGTGTCTCCCAAGTATGATGGTAGCACCAACCCTGTACATCACATTGAGATGTATCAGTCGGCAGCGGACATCTACTCAATATCGGATGAGATGAAGTGTAGGGACTTCTCTGGGACCTTGACAGAAGCAGCGCACAGCTGGTTCACCTCTCTTTCGAAGAATTCAATTGGGAACTTCAAGGGCTTGGCCGAACGATTCATTCACAAATTCTGCTTTGGGGTAAGACCTCAAAAGAAGACCACTTATCTACTGTATGCCAAGCAAGGCAAGGATGAGAGCCTAAGGGACTACATCGCCAGGTTCAACAAAGAGAAACTTGAGGTTGAAGATTACGAAGAGAATATAGCCATGACTGCCCTCATACGATGTCTTCAGAAAGGAAAGCTGTTGTGGAAACTCGCGGAAGACCCTCCCAGGTCTATGGCAGAGCTACTGGAAACTGCGGGAAAAGTCATGAATGTCGAAGAGGCAATGGTCGCCAAGTATGAGGATGAGAATAGCGGTAGTAACGGGAAGTCCCAAAGAAAGAAAGATGGAAAGAAGAGGTCACCCGATGACAAGTCGCTCACTATACTCCTCTAACCGTGAGTTGTGAGCATATCCTCAATGAGATCAAGAATGACAGGACTCTAAGATGGCCAGAGAAACTGAAGGCCCCTCCACATAAGAGGAACAAAAACTTATGGTGTGAGTTCCACCAGGACCATGGCCATGTTACAAACAGATGCTTCGCCTTGAAGGATGAGATTGAGAAGATGTTAAAATTTGGAAAGCTGAGGAAGTATGTTGATGGCAAAGCTCCTAATGGGGGAAGAGATGACCCTAAAAAAAGGAGAAACGACAGATGTCGTGACGATGCCCCAGCTAGAAGAGGCAATGACTCGAAAGATGATGATGAAGATGATCCGGACCTTCCACCGAAAGATGATAACACCCCGATAAAGAGGATTGGCATGATCTCCTTTGGTGTTGTAACCATATGCAGAGGACTTGCGGGAGGTGGTTCTGAAGTGGCTGACAGGAAAGCTCATGTGGCAGAGACCAAGTCAGTGGCCAAACTTAAATTCGTAAATCTAACGTCTTCTGATACAGTGCAAAAGAGAAAGAAGGTGGACATGGACACTCTTGTAGTTGTGTTATCCCGGCTCGACTTCAAAGGTATCTTACCCCCCATGATGACCCTTTGGTAATAACAACAAGGGTGCATGGGTGCGAGGTGCAGAGGATCCTCGTGGACGGGGGGAGTTCAGTAGACGTGATGTTTTGGACTTGCTTCAAGATCCTAGGTCTTAGCAGAGCTAGTCTGATACCCTATCATCATACTTTGATGGGCTTCAGCGGCGAAAAGGTCCACCCATTGGGCATGTATGAGATGGACGTACGGATGGGTGACGAATGGCCGAAGAGGTTGACCAGGAAGATAATTCTTTTCATAATGGATGAGAACGTCTTCTCGGCCTATAACCTCATCATAGGAAGAGTGACCCTTAAGGAGTTTGAAGCTGTGCCGTCAACGGTCCACCAGATGATAAAATTCTCGACCCCCTATGGGGTAGGGGAAGTGCAAGGTGACCAGACCATAGCACGAGAATGTTACTTCAACTTGGCCGAAGAGAGAGAGGCCTATAAGAGGTCAACCACCACCTATAGCATTAATACATCCCAGGAGATAAAACAAAGTTGAAGAAGGGAGAGGCCGCGGAAGAGGTAGAATCCATAGTCCTCAATGAGGACGAACCAGAAAAAACCATCCAGGTCGACAAAGCCCTAAAGACAGAAATTAAGGAAGAGCTGATAAACTTCCTCAGGAAGAGACAGAGTATCTTCGCTTGGAGTCACGCAGACATGCCCGGTATCAACCCTGAAGTTATGAGTCACAAGCTCAACGTGACCAAAGAGGCCAAGCCTATTAAACAAAGACAAAGAGTTTACTCCAGAGAGAAGTACGACGTCATTTGGGAAGAGGTAAAAAAAATTGGAAGAGGCTGAGTTTATAAGAGAAGTCATATACCCGGAGTGGTTATCAAATGCAGTCATCGTGCCCAAAGCTAATGGGAAGTGGAGAATATGCGTTGATTTCACTGACCTGGACAGGTCTTGCCCAAAAGATAGTTATCCCTTACCTCGGATAGATCAGATGGTAGATGTTACTGCAGGGCATGAGCTCATGAGCTTTATAGACGCGTATTCAGGCTACAATCAGATCTTCATGGATACAGAAGACTCGGAGAAGACAGCCTTCATTACCGATAAAGGGACGTACTGCTATAAGGTGATGCCCTTAGGTCTAAAAATACAGGGGCGACCTACCAACGTCTTGTGAATAAGATGTTAGAAGACCAAATAGGCAAAACCATAGAAGTGTATGTAGACGATATGCTGACAAACAGCTTAAAGGCCTGCACTCATATGGCAGACCTTAAAAAGACCTTTGATACTATAGACTTGTACAGAATGAAACTCAATCCAGTAAAGTGTGTCTTCGGGGTAGGAGCTTGGAAGTTTCTTGGATTCATCGTCAATCAAAGAGGAATCGAATCAAACCCAAAGAAGATCAAGGCTTTTCTTGACATGAAGACACTAAGGAGCATCAAGGACGTCAAGAGACTCACGGGGAGAGTGGCCTCACTCAACAGGTTTGTTTCCAGAGCAACAGATAAGTGTCTTCCATTTTTTAAAGTGCTTAGAAAGGCCTTTCCAGTGGGACGAAGAGTACAAAGAAGTGTTTAACCAACTCAATTCATACCTTGGGTCTCCCTTGCTGTTATCTCGGCCCATAGTATGAGAGAAATTATATGTGTATCTAGCAGTCTCTGAATCGGCTATCAATGAAGCCATAGTACGGGAAGACGGTGGAATCCAAAGGCCTGTGTACTTCAACAGTAAAGCCCTTCAAGGGTCTGAACAAAATTACCCTCGTATGGAAAATTTAGACTATTCCCTAATACATGCTTCAAGGAAGATGAAGCTCTACTTCCAAGACCATTCCATGGTAGTTCTCACCGACTCCCCACTAAGACAGGTCCTGCATAAACCTGAGAAATATGGAAGGTTGATGACTTGGGCCATTGAGTTGGGGGAGTATGACCTTACCTACCAACCTAGGACAGCCATCAAAGGGCAGGCCCTCGCAGACTTTATTGCTGAGTTCACATGGGAAGAGGCTAAGGCAGAGAATGACCTGATTGGTGCTAAAGGGTCAAACGGCAGTGACTTCCGAGAGCAGGAAGAGACGACACCAAACGTCTTCCAAGAACAGGAAGAGACAACACCAAACGTCATCCAAGAACAGGAAGAGATTGCACCAAACGTCTTCCAAGGCCAGGAAGAGGTCGTATCCAAAAAGATCAAGGGCAGAATGGCGGAGAACGAGGAGGATCGGTACCTCTTCAGTCAAGGAATCATATCGGAAGGGGCCTTCTCATCAGATACAAACATTTGGAATCTCTTTGTTGATGGTTCCTCCTGTTACAGTGGAAGCGGTGCAGGGCTGATACTTTCAGCTCCAGATGGTGCCAACATTGAATACGCTTTGAGGTTTAACTTCAAGGCATCTAACAACGAGTCGGAATATGAAGCTATGATAGTAGGTCTCTCGTTGGCAAAGACTATGGGTGTAAGACGACTCCTAGTTCATAGCGACTCAAGGTTGGTTGTCAATCAAGTGTTGGGAGTCTATGAGGCCAAAGATGAATGGATGGCCAAGTATCTGAAGAGGGTGAGAACGATGTTAGAATATTTCGAAGAGATAAAACTAAAGAGAGTACCTCAACAAAGTAACTGCCACGCAGACGCGTTGGTAAGGTTGGCCTCGACGACGAAGACAGGCGTCAGAAGGACAGTTCCGATCGAGGTCTTAGAAAAAGCGACCATTGAGGAAGAAGAGGTATGTAACCCTTGTCTCAATTTGAACCTAGGGGACTCATGGATGGACCCCCTTCGTCAGATATATCAAAGAGGGAGAGATACCCGAATCCAAGCTAGGAAGGAGGAAATTGAGATATAGGGCCACCCAGTTCTCGATAGTGGGAGACGTCCTGTACAATAAGGGATTTCTGTCGCCTCTCCTTAGATGTGTGCATCCCACCGAAGTTCCCCGAGTCTTACAGGAAGTTCATGAGGGTTCTTTCTCCAGTCACATATGAGGAAGACCCTTAGCCAAGAGAATCATTACACAGGGATACTGGTGGCCAACCTTGGCCAAAGATAATATAGCTTACGTGAAGAGGTGTGATAAATGTCAGAGATTCATCATTATTCCTAATCAACCTCATCAACCTATGACGTCCATCACCTCCCCATGGCCATTTGCAGTATGGGGGATTGACTTAGTAGGACTCCTACCGAGAGCTGCCAACAGTTATCGGTTCCTGATAGTTGTCATTGACTGCTTCTCAAAATGGGTGGAGGCAGAGCCGATGATAACGATCACAGAACATAAGACCTTCTAATTTATTTAGAGGAACATCATATGCATACACGGCCTCCCAAACAATCTCATCTCAAACAATGGGACCCAGTTCAAGAACTCCTCTTTAGAGAAGTATTGCGTAAGAGTTGGGATAAAGCAATTCTTCTCATTTACTAGTCGACCTTAGGCAAACGGTCAGACCGAAGTCACGAACAGAACAATCCTCGACGGAATCAAGAACAGGTTAGAAGAAGCGAAGGGAAGGTGGACTGAAGAGGTTTACGCTGTGTTATGGGCCTACAGAACCACGGCAAGGACACCAACCGGAGAAACCCCGTTCATGCTAGCCCATGGCTCAGAGGCCGTTATACCAACAGAAGTGGGACTCACTACCCATAGGGTTCAGACCTATGACCCTGATAAAAATGGGGAGGAGAGGAGACTAGACCTAGATCTGATTGAAGAGAGAAGATAAGATGCAGAAATCAGACAAGCATCTTACCAGTAGAGAGCAGCGAAATTCTACAATCAGAGAGTGAAGTCGAGACCCATCACCGTGGGAGACCTAGTGCTGAAGAAGACCTTACAGAAAACAAACAAGCTCGACCCAAATTGGCATGGTCCCTACAAAGTGACAGAAGAGGTTGTGCCTGGCACCTACAGGCTAGAAAATCTAGAAGGAGAACCTTTTGCCAATCCCTAGAATCCTGATCATCTGAAGAAGTATTACATAGGATGTTGCAAAAATTTATGTAAATGTACCATCTTATGAAGAGATTATTAATAAGAGATCAGTTTCCATGACAATTCTTGCTCCATTGTGCTCTAATGGTAGGAATTATGAGGGTAACATCCTAGGTGATGACCTCAGACCCTTACAACATCATTAAGTGGTGACAAGATCTGAAGTCAGACACCATAATTGGATGACCTCAGACCCTTAACATCATTAATTATGGTGAGATTAATTATGAGGGTAACATCCTAGGTGATGATCTCAGACCCTTACAACATCATTAAGTGGTGACAAGATCTGAAGTCAGACACCATAATTGGATGACCTCATACCCTTAACATCATTAATTTGGTGAGATTAATTATGAGGGTAACATCCTAGGTGATGACCTCAGACCCTTACAACATCATTAAGTGGTGACAAGGTCTGAAGTCAGACACCATAATTGGACGACCTCTGACCCTTAACATCATTAATTATGGTGATATTAATTATGAGGGTAACATCCTAGGTGATGACCTCAGAACCTTACAACATATTTAAGTGGTGACAAGGTCTGAAGTCAGACACCATAATTGGACGACCTCAGACCCTTAACATCATTAATTTGGTGAGATTAATTATGAGGGTAACATCCTAGGTGATGACCTCATACCCTTACAACATCATTAAGTGGTGACAAAGTCTGAAGTCAGACACCATAATTGGACGACCTCAGACCCTTAACATCATTAATTATGGTGAGATTAATTATGAGGGTAACATCCCAGGTGATGACCTCAGACCCTTACAACATCTTTAAGTGGTGACAAGGTCTGAAGTCAGACACCATAATTGGACGACCTCAGACCCTTAACATCATTAATTTGGTGAGATTAATTATGAGGGTAACATCCTAGGTGATGACCTCAGACCCTTACAACATCATTAAGTGGTGACAAGGTCTGAAGTCAGACACCATAATTGGACGACCTCAGACCCTTAACATCATTAATTTGGTGAAATTAATTATGAGGGTAACATCCTAGGTGATGACCTCAGAACCTTACAACATCATTAAGTGGTAACAATGTCTGAAGTAAGACTATTGATTAAGTTTAAACAGACATCATTACAATAAGACTTCATAGCTAAAACATCACATGACAAATAAGCATTCAACAAAGCAAGTGAAGTGAAAATCCTCCTCAGAGGTTGTCATACAATTGTAATATTCCAAAAAATATGAGTTAATGATGTTCATCAGAGATTACAAACAGTCAGGGGTTACAAAATAAAGCTTCGCAATTAAGCCTAAGGATTAGAAGGAAGAGTTCTGGCATCCTCGGCTTGATTTTCTTGGCCAATGTTTGTCACCTCGGCCTCGTCATCTCTGTGATTATCTCTGCCTGTCTTTGTACCGTCTAGGGGCACAGTATCTGCAGGGGCAACGACCTCCTCTTCAACCTCCTAAAGTTCTTGGGCAAACTGAGGGTCAGCAAAACCCAGACCTACGAAGTCAGAGGCCTTCAGACTCCCTGCCTCCTTCTCTTTGGCAGCTGCCCATTTGACAGTAGCCTTGATACCACTTTCAAGGTATTCGAAGCCAAACTCATGAACTCATTCGAGACTTTGGAGTCTGCCAAAATCTCCTCAGAGGCATTTTCAAGGGCTGCCTTCACCGCAGAGTCGACCTTTTATTGGAGCACATCATCCTTGGCGTTCAGAGCCACAGCATGGTCCTTTTTAAGCTTAGAGATCTCTTTCTCCAGCTCCTTCTTCACCTTTTTGTCAGACCCATCAAATGCAGACTTCAGGTGGTCGACCTCTGCATTCAGAGAGTTCTGCACCTTCTCGGCCTCTTGACCCTTCTGGATGAGGGGTAACTTCCTCATAGTCCAATTGGTGAGATGATGCATGGCAGCCAGGCCCTACAAATAATGTGGTCGTGTGTATGAGTTGAAATTCATATCAGAGGTTACACTTTGAAGCTATACAAAAACCTGAAGTCATACCTGAATTGACCTGTGGAGGCCAAACTCAATTAGCAGAGGTGTGTCTATGGACCTACAAAAATGCTTGTCAGCCTCGGTTATGGCAGAGTCGATAGTATTCAGAGCCTACAAACTGTGGCCTATGATGTTGTCATTGATCTTCAGTTGCTCTATACGAGCTGCCAATGCATCTGCAAAGGATATGGGGATGGCAGAATCCCTGCCTTTCTTCTTCAGACTCTAATCTTCAGGGGCAGGGTCGTTAGCACCTCTCTTTTTTGTGGCCTGAGCCTTTAAGGTTGAGGGAGGAGGAGGAGGAGCATTCAGACCTGCCTTCTTAGCAAGCTTAGTCAGACTCGGAGCTGCCATTTCCCAGAGTTCGTCTGATATGCCCTTTGGACGCTCTGCAAAATTGAAAGGTCTGAGTTAGTGAGTCAGACATGCATAAACTCAGAGGTATAACTTGAATAAAAACACTTACAAAGCTCTGTAAGAGGACTACCCCCCAAACCAGTCTCAGAGAGGTAGTGGGGGGTCATCAACGAGCAGACCATGCATCCCCTGGTCCTGAAGGTCCTTGACCTTCTGAAGGTTTTGCAGACTCAGACCAGGGTCGACCTTGGCAAACATCGTTACCTTACCCCATCTTAGGGGCATCCTCAGCTCTAGCAGGGAAGAGGGAGCACATGGACCAAATTCCCATGGCCCTGAAGCAAAGAAATATCGAGGCTTCTAGTTATGGTTGGAAGTCTGAGTTATTTGGAGCATCTTCTTCTCAGGCTTTCGAGCTACAAAATGATAGTAACTCGGATGGTTTTTGGCAAATGAAGGGAGGTAACATCCTACAAAGACCTGGACTGGAAGGTCTGAGTGGTGAACAACCCTCCATAGGATTATGGCCCCAATTATGACCCTCTAAGCATTATGTGACAATTGGGAAGGGGCCAAATTAATGTAGGATAGGATAGACCTAATGGTGGGATGGATGGGCAAATGAAACCCTAACTTAAACATCTACTCATACAAGCAGATCTCACCATCTCGACCGTGGTAAGCCCTCTCTTCCCTCAGAGGTCTCCTGAGCTTTATAGAAGGGCTGATGGAGTATAGATATCTGAAGCAAAGAAGGTCTACCTCAGTAACTGAACTCTCAATCTCGGTCACCTCAGAGACGTCGACATCACTCTCGACGTTATCATCATCGTTATTGCCTAACTCAACGTCGACCTGGGCAGACGTCGGGGGATTACTTGGGAACCTCTGAGCGAACTCAGCCCCGGTGACAGCCGATAGAGGAATGGCATCAAGTATTGGTGGAATAGCCACACTCGGTGCAACAATCTCAACCTCTGAGGAAGAGGACTATGTGCTTGAATTTTTATGGGACGAGGGCCGACTAGAGACCTCGGCTTGATCAGGGACCTGATCTTGTTGAGTCGTGAAGTCCATGGCCTCTTGGAAGGAATCCACAGACATAGGGTCTGATGTGGAAGACTCAGACTCAGACATCGGTATGGGTTCAGCAGGGACCTCTGCTGGGATAACTGGTTCCAATGGTTCAGGGTATACTACCTTCAGAGGAGGTGGAAAGATAAGTCTGAGGGGGAATTCCTATGACCTACGAGCCTCCTCCTGTGCTCTTTCTATTTGCCTAATTTTCTCTAGAGTCTTCTCCCTCAAAAAAGGGAACTCCTCTAAAATTTGGTAAAGGGGTCTGAGCATCAGAGGCCGACCCTACACTTGCAACTCTCCTAAAACTACAAACAGGACTGGCTAATGGAATGATTCACCTAAGGATCAAACTACAAAAATTTAAAGGCCTACTATAAAGAACACCAAGAACAGTTCGCCTAAAAATATGGAGACCTCACCGGAAAACTCCCAAACTCACCGAAAAATACAAAAGTAAGGGGAAAACAGGGAAAATGAAGAGAAAATGATGGCAGAGGATACCTGAAGAAGAAATAGTATGAGGGAATGAAGAGACTATGAGGAATCCTCAACCAAAATACCTCGAACCAAAGCTTTTCTAGAGAGAGAAAGCTGCAGAAATAAATCGCGCCAGAAATGAGAGAAGTGGAGAAGAAAGAGATAAAATAGGGGTTTAAACCCTTAAATATGGGGGCACGATTCCCAAGCCCCATCATTGCCTTGGGAGCCCCAAAGGATGGCTGACAACACATGCTTGCCAGGTAAGCCACACTTTAGTAATGGATAAGTGTCAAATGAACATTGGCACATAGGAGAAAGATCTCGGAGGTGTAGAGATCCCCCACTCACCTGCTCTCACATGTAACTAAGGGCTGGGGGGTGATTGATATGCCCCAAGTGTCACCTCAGCTCAGAAAGTACAACCTCAGCCATGACATTGTCGAGGTTAGGAATGCCTTAGTTTCGTAAGAACAGACCTCGGCCATAGCAAGGTTGGCCCTGGCCGACACTACCACCAAACTCATCAAGGGGACACTGCATATATCATAAGGGTCAGCAGCTCTTCAGTTCACTTGGGAATGACAACCTCGGCCAGGGGTAGGCCGAGGTCGCGAGGAGCCATACTTCCACAAAAGGTCGACCTCATCAGTAAATCAGCCGATGTTCCACGCACATGTCAACTTAACCTCGGCCCAGGCCGACCCTAACTCCTTACCTCGGCTTCACTTAAGCCGAGACCTTGGTGGCTCAACTCGGATTGAATGAGCAACTGGACCTTATCAACCTCAGACTCTTCCAGGCCGAGGTCATGACCAAGCACAGGACGAGCACTTATTGACATGTGGATAAGGACACGTAGACACGAATCAGTTATAACAAATCATTCCCCCCACGTGGGAGGAATATTTCATCATCATTCTCTACATGTGACAGTGACAGATGTCTTCATCAGATTGGCTAGATCAACACACACATGCTCATTACATGCATAGGGGGTACATTGCACCCCCTAGGGACTATATATAGGGGTCATCCTCTACCTTGCAAAGGGATCCCACAAAATTAGCAACCCTAGTTGAAACTCTGTTTAAATACACAGTAGAGAGAGAAAGCTTGAGAGTTTGTACCCATGGCCATTAGAGCCCTCATATAGTGATATCAACCACACACCTTCACAGTGGATGTAGGCCTGATTGGCTGAACCACTTACATGATTATGTTCATCTTCTTCTTTTCATCTCCCTTTACTGTGTGAATACCTTTACTCCTATTCTGCCATTGTTAACATTGAATTGAGCTCACAAACACCTTGAAGGGTGGTGTTGTTTCCAGCATCATCAATTATATGACTTTTAGAAAATGATTAATTAAGTTAATGCGATAAATAACTTACGAAGTAAAGATACAAATTACTCGGGTTAGAGTAGAGTTCAAGGAGTTTCATGACAAGGCTAATTAGCGGGATGGTGTAACTAGGAGGGTCAGGAAGAAAGCGTTAGGTGTGTACTTTAGAGGAGGGGTGAGATGTATCTCAAGGGAGTGCGATACTAACTTAAATATGAAGAGCATTAATATATTTTAATTGGTGCATTTTAATTCACTTGCAAAATATTTTCAAAAGAACTTTGGGCTCTAACTCATACTTGCAAAATATTTTTAAAACCTTTTAGGTATCCAGCCACAGGGATGCCAAACTTGAAGATTTGTTCCAGGGATGCGTAGCTGCAACAGGTTTGGATGTTACAGGATTTGGACATAGACGCTTCAGTCATTTCATTCCTAGAGTAGGATGCATCTTGGTATTTCTTTCGGTCATGTTGCCCTAGCTATTTTCATTTCAGTTGGACTTTGTACTGGTTACTATTCTTTATTGGATTATATTAGTGGATGTTGGTTTTCTGCCGATGGTTTATTCGGCCGGACAGTTATTGATTTATTCAGTATTGCTTTAGATTCATGGTTTATGTGAATGGTTCGTAGTGATATTTATATGGTTGTTGTTGTTAAATAAAAAGAATAAAATTTTGACATCAACTTTTGAATACTAGGTGGTTAGTAAGTTTTAAAAAGTTTTCGACAGTGATGCTAAGAATGAACCAGATGAGATTCATGTTTTAATTTGATATAGGACTGATCACCCGGTACTTTATTGGGCGGGGTGTCACAGATGGTATCAGAGCATCAGGTTCTAGTGTTTTTAGGATTGGTGCGGCTTTTGACGTTTTAGCTTAGCGTTCTTTGATGTAGAGCCTTATGATAGGATTATTGTAATCGTCTACGTATGTGAGTTACATTCTCCTGCTATCGAGTATAGTGAGGTGATTCATACACGAGTTCGGTTGGACTTTGTATACCGAACATTATTTGGGACGACCAATGAGGGCCATAGCATAATTGCAGGAGGAGAGGCTCAATAGAAGACATAGGGTATTCTGGAAATGGTGATTGTGATAGGAAGCACCTCGACTGTTGATCAGGTCAGTGGGGATAAAATAATCACTCGAGAGCGATAGTCTCCCAAAGCACTGTTGTAGATAACGGTAGTACAATTTCTAGTCAGGAAAGGGTGGGGAAAGTGTGGAAGGACCCTTTTGGAAGGTCTATCTATAAGGATTCGTGTAGAAGAGTAGCGTGATAAGTCAATGGGAGGAAATAACCCAAAGACAATTGTGTAGGGTGGTGTTCGGTAGCACCCAGGACTAAATTTCGAATGAAATTTTTGGCCCAGTGGGGCGGTGTTGTAGTGGTAGGAGTCAGTCACCACAACCATGGACAAATACCATAAATAATAAGAAATTTAGGGTGCAGTTTGACCACATATCTTTGCATCATCCATTTGAACCGGTAGGCAAAGGAGATTTCAGTACTTACTTCAGAAGGGCCGGACAGTGGCCGGGCATAAGGGAAAGTTGAATTATGCAACAAACTACGTACCCAACGAGGTGGATGCAGATATAAATAAGGGATCCATGAGTTAATAATGGACTCGTGGGTAATACACAAGCGTGGATGGAAAACTCCGGCTAGGATGATTGGGGCTATAGTCATCAAGGTAGTATGTTTTCGATTTGATATCAATACTTTTGTGAGAAGGAAGCCAAGGGAGGTGGAATATCTGACCAAAAGGCAAGATCATATTTAGTAGTGCTAGTGAGGCACCACAAGGGGATACCCAGTAAAGGAACCCATTTATATGATTTAGATCAGTGAAATTCCTACCGAGTGACGGTGGATTCAATCAGGGTCGTCGAGGTCAGCAACAAGTCCTATGGGGCCAGCGAAGCCAAAGGGACAACGGGGGTAGCAATCAGGGTAAAGTCTACCAAGTACGCGAGAAGGACATCCCCCATATGGCCAGTAGGGCTAGAGACAGTGGATTGACACAGGGAAGTGTCTTGTGTGTGGAAAGTGGGACCACAACTATTAATTATATCCACAGTGAATAAGGGGATAGGAGTGGGATGCCTAGTGGGGATAACAATTATGAAGTTTTGGTTCGATTGGATGAGAATATTATGTCCAGGAACCATTTGGGCCACTGGTTTATAGGCGAGTGGAAGTATGAGTTTTATCCTCGGATAGATGGGGTGAACTTTGTGACACGAGTGGTCACGGGAGATGAGTTTAGTGAGTGTATCATAGTGTTACTATTAAGTATATGTTTACCGCAGGGTAACAGGGCTCTCTTTTGTTTTACCAGCGTAGGAGCAGGTGTGAACACTGAGAGGGTACATTTTATAAGGTTAACTCATTTTGAGAAGTGCTATGCAAGCATGATTTTATCCTGGGTACAGATTGGTTAGCGACGGGTAAACGATAGTGGACAGTTACAGCAAGACTATCGTGTTCACTATTCCAGGGCAGGATGTGTATTCTTTGCGAGGTTCCACCCGATAGAAGGTTAGTCTCGAGAAAATATTTTATGAAATAGACTTCATAAGGTAGGGTTGTCTAGTATATTATATCCCAGTGCATAGGGATTTTTACTGATGTGATTCGGGGCATGGCGGATTGACCATGGAGCAAAGAGATTTAGCTCCTTAGTGACTTAGCGCTCAGGACTTAGTGATAGTGTGAGCGCGGCATTATAAAACTCCTTTAAAAATGTGGGATTCGATAATTAAACCTTTGATTATAGGGACAGAGTTTTGGGTGTCCTGGTTATATGCTCGGGTCTACGAAAATTAATTAACGACAATGCTAGTGTTTAATGCATTGGGGAAAGTTTTGGGGGGGCTTTGTTGTGAAATGTGTAAGGACACAAATTTTCAATTGAGTTCTTTGTAGTTTTGTCTCAATTTCGGACAAAAACATTTGAGCCATAGGATAGAGTTATTGACCATCGTTCAAGCCTATGACATACTAAAGTTGAAGATGTAGCGGACAAGTTCAAAGCTTTATCAAAATGTCAAGTTTAAGTGCTATGTTTCTACGTCATCAACATCATATTCCATAGTCTCCAAAGGTATGAATGCATTTCTATATAAATATAGGGAGACTTGGAATATTTTTATATTGGGTGTACTTTTATTTTAAACTAAGGTTTATTTTTCAGAAAGGTACTTTAAAACTTTAAAATAAAGTTTCTGGGCTAAAATGGAATTTTTATGCTTTTTGTCTCTTCGTTCGAAATTATCGTTCGAGCGACTTTATCGTTCGAACGAGAATTTCGTGTTCGAACAAGGTTTGCCAACGACTTTCCTCTGGAAACTCGTTAGATAGTTCGTTCGAACGAAATGTCATTCGAACAAAAATGTCGTTCGAACGAGATTTCTGCGGGAACAGTTTTTGGCAGTTTTTTGGCACTTTTCCACTACTTTGTCCCACTATTCTTTCACAGAATTTAACGACTTCAAGAACAGAATTTTTCTAAGAACTTTTTCCAACTCCCAAAGTGTGTTTGAGAGCTTAATTCTTCCATAAAAAGTTCCCTTGGTGTTTGTTATTCAAATTGTTTTATTCAAAGAACAAAACCAAGTTTGCACCCAATAAACATTGTTTAATCCAAGTTTCTATCTATTTATATATATACATCTTGATTGGAGAGTTTGTTTTGGCACCGGATTCATCTCTACCATAAAAGAGAGTTTGGGTTTGCTTCTACATCCCACAAAGAAAAAGCTTGTTTGCGTTGATTTACCCACTTGAAGAAAGGCTCCTTGTTCGGGTGACGGTGACCAGAAAAAGTTCAATCGGTGGATTTTGAGACCGCGGTGGAGCTCCGTGGTTATTCTCTAGGAAGAGGTGTGTACAAGAAGAAGCGTAGGGGCTTGGACGGAGTCAAGTCGAGTGTTGTAAGTCTTATTGTCTTGTATTTGTAAAACCGGACTTAGTGAAATTGTGGCTAGAGCCGTCCGAGGTTTTTTCCCGTTGTGGGTTTTTCCTCGTACAACGCGGCATAGTGATTCATTGTTTATTTTATCTTTTGCAAAACTCACCTAGAACGCATGATTAGGTAAAAAGATAAAATTTGGTTTAATCACTACTTGTTTAATTTTGTGCTAAATAAATATTGGGTAATGTGTAGTTAATTCAAGTCATTAATTTAATTTGATAAAATTGATTTGGCTTAACTTGGTAATATTGAAAACATGACTTAGGCAAATTTCTAGGACTTGGGTTAATTAATTGGGTTTAAGTGAAATTAACATTAGTGTGTGTTTAATTTAATTTCACTTGGTTTAATTTTAATTTGAAAAGAAAAATTTTAATTTGTTTAAATTGAACCATCATCTCGCTTCCACATATCTATTTAAAAAGGACGCATCTAAAAAGGAAATTATTACTTTTTGAAGTATAAGAATTTTAAAATTGAGGGCCTCGCGCACCAACAAAATGTTATGCGTATAAGCCCGAATAAATGTCAGTAGTGGAAATACGTTATATAATGATAAGACACCAGTTTAAAGGGTGATTTTTGAACGTATGGAGTTACACATTGAGGTGAAAGCTATTATGCTAGGTAGTGCTGCAAAAGAAGCACTGAGAATACTTTTGCACCGCAAGTTAATGGGCGGGGCAACATCGAGAAGATTAAATTGCGATTTGGGGAAATATCGAATGTAATCATATGATATAATGCGATCTGTGGGATAACCTTGAATTAAAAATATTACGTATGTGATGTCTGTGATGTTGTGCAAATATGCATGGGATTTAGGGTGTCTGGGTGCCCTGGTTAGTTTGATTTCAGAGTCGCCTTAAATAAAAGGATGTGTGAATGAACATATTGAATGTATGCTTACACGGCAGTCAGAAAATAACTGGGAAAGTGCAGTGAACTGAAATCCATTTGAAAGACAAAACAATCCGACTATATGCGTATCAATGTGAACTATCTCCACCGTAAGGAGTGTAAAGACGGTAGAGGCGATGTAATAAAATATCTTAAGTCAATAAAGAAGTCACGTTTCTGGGAAAATAGAAAAGAGTATCACTTAGTTATATGCTTAGAGTGGTCTTACGCATAGACAAGGTGTAGATTCCTATCTGATGAAAATTGCACAAGGAATATAGTTCTTGAGCATGGGAATTAGTGTTGAGTGATACATAGCGAATTTGTCTCCGAATAGACCATTTATGAATGGGGAAAAGGTTGGTTTGAGGGTATTAACCAGAATTTTTTGAGATTTTACAGTTCTAGAGATGGAATTAATGCTCAGGTTGGTAAAAATCATGGAGGGTTCAAGGTTTCCATCGGGTTGTTGAATGGATTGGCCTGAACACGAATTGTTATCTCGGAATGGATTCTACTATCGAGTAGTATGCCCAACTTTACTATTAATGGGAAGGAGTGAAATAGAATAAGGAGTCGTTTAATATTGTTGGGAATTTGGGTGAGACCTTTCAGTCCCACCTCTGGTAAAAAGTGTCAGGAGGTGATAGGGACAGAGTTACTTATTGGGTCAAACGTGTCGCCTATAAGTTTATGGGTAGACGGGAAGCGAGGATTGTGCATTCCAGATTTTTGGGTAATTAGGGAGTAGTAATTACCATAGGTAGAGTTACGTGTGATGCCTCGTAATAGTTTAGTATCTGCGTGACACCTTGGGAGAATTTATGGGATTTGTTTCATTATCCAACTTTGGTTGATAAGAGGTAGGGAAATAACAAGCTGCTAGGACCCGAAATGGGTTATGGTCTAGCAGCGAAAATTAAGTAAGTTGTATCCTTTCGTATAGTTTAGGGATGTAAGGAGGGGAATTTCCTAACATAGAGATAGTGGAGTCGGTGGAGTATAGGCTCATCTTTTGGGACACTATGTTGACAGGGGCCATCGAGTTAAAGATTTGTGACCATGTATTGGTTCGGGTGTCTCCTATGAAAGGAGTGGTGAAGTTCGACAAGAAAGGGAAGCTAACATCGAGGTATGTGGGTCCTTCCCCTATCTTTGAGAGGGTGGGATTGGTGGCTTATCAATTGGTTTTTCCATAACATCTTCAGTGGATACGTGATGTGCCCCACGTGGCATAGCTGGAGAGATACATGAGGAACGATAGGACTTTTTGGGAACATTCCACTCGAGGAGAATGACTTGCAATAAGACACCTCATATGAGGAGATACTAGTAGCTATGTGATCTCAATCTGCAGTCTAAGGTAGTACTACCAGTTAGAGTGGAGTGGAGTGGGCTCATCACAGTATTGATAAGTATACGTGGGAGTGGGAGTAGGATATGTGAGAGCAGTATCCAGATTTATTCGCCGCAGTTATGACCAAATTTCAGGGAGGAAATTTCTTTGTAAGAGCAGGACTATGTAATACCCCGTATTTCTGTGCATTTAATATTTAATTAATTAGGAAAAATTTTAAATTTCTTGTGTGTCGTAATTTAATTGAATTAATTATGTTAATATTTATTTAAATATTAATTGGAGAGAAGATGGTTAATATTTACGAAAATTAAACTACTAAGTGAATAGTAATGATTTATTTATGTCATAACGTGTATAAGTGACGTGGCATTTATTTATCTCAGCCGGAAGTCGGATATAGACTAAGTTGGGAGTGAGATAGGGACTTTTATAAATTAATTTGGATGTCAATTCTGAGTACACGGTTGAGTCCGGATGTGTGATAGTATATATATATATATATATATATATATATATATATATATATTGTGTGCTCATAAATACCGCTGGCTTGGTATTTATTTAGAATTATATGCTCTAGTGCTATCGGGGGAGATTGCGCGATGTGGGTGAATCCCCTAATTTGGATGTCAATTCTGAGTGCACGATTGAGTCCGGATGTGTGATAGTATATATATATATATATACATATATATATATATATATATATATATATATATTTTGTGTGCTCATAAATACCGCTGGCTTGGTATTTATTTAGAATTATATGCTCTAGTGCTATCGGGGGAGATTGCGCGATGTGGGTGAATCCCCTAACTTGAGGACTAGGGCGAGTATATCCCCATGTCATAGCGTCCAAATAGAGGTGGGCATTGAGATGATTGTCTTCACACTCGGTGGAATATGACCGCTTCCAATACGTTTATATTTTTATGTTCTGATTCGGTAGTGGCTAGCTGTCTCAGAAATCCAGGTGGGACTGAGTAGACCTGAGAAGATAGCACTTTAGAGAATGCATCCGATGAGGTATTACTCGGAAGGATGGTTTTAATTATATTCAACATATGTGTAATTATGGAATATAGTTCTACGTATATAATGGAGTAGATAATTATATACGGGTAATTAAATACATGAAGAGAATTTGTATTACTTATATAACCAGTGAATGCTATATGGCTTCTAAGAGCAGTTTTATTTATATTAAGCATATGTATAATTGTGGAATACAGTTCTACGTATATAATGGAGTAGATAATTATATACGGGTAATTAAATACATGAAGAGAATTTATATTACTTATATAACTAGTGAATGTTATATGACTTTTAAGAAATGATTAATTATGTTAATTCGATAAATAACTTACGAAGTAAAGATACAAATTACTCGGGTTAGAGTAGAGTTCAAGGAGTTTCATGACAAGGCTAGTTAGACGGGGTGGTGAAACTAGGAGGGTCAGGAAGAAAGCGTTAGGTGTGCACTTTAGAGGAGGGATGAGATGTATCTCAAGGGAGTGCGACACTAAATTAAATATGAAGAGATTCATATATTTTAATTGTTGCATTTTAATTCACTTGCAAAATATTTTCGAAAGGACTTTGGGCTCTGACCCATACTTGTAAAATATTTTCAAAACCTTTTAGGTATCCAGCCATAGGGATTCCAAACTTAAAGATCTGTTCCAGGGATGCGTAGCTGCAACAGGTGTGGATGTTGTAGGATTTGGACATAGACGCTTCAGTCATTTCATTCCTAGAGTAGGATGCATCTTGGTATTTCTTTCGGGAATGTTGCCCCAGCTATTTTCATTTCAGTCGGACTTTGTACTGGTTACTATTCTTTATTGGATTATATTAGTGGATGTTGGTTTTCTGCCGATGGTTTATTCGGCCGGTCATTTATTGATTTATTCAGTATTGCTTTAGATTCATGGTTTGTGTGAATGGTTCGTATTGATATTTATATGGTTGTTGTTGTTAAATAAAAAGATTAAAATTTTGATATCAGCTTTTGAATACTAGGTGGTTAGTAAGTTTTAAAAAGTTTTCTACAATGATGATAAGAATGAACCAGATGAGATTCCTGTTTTAATTTGATATAAGACTGATCACCCGGTATTTTATTGGGCGGGGTGTTACATCTACCTTGCTCAAAATGTCTAGGACGAGATCTTTTGGTAAGTTAGGTCTCCTAGGTGGATTAGGGAGAGGGCCATAAGTATCCATCACAAACTCAGGAGCCGGCTCGGGTGCGACATGGGAAGTGGATGAACCATCACAACCCATTCCTTGCCTGTCAACATTACCTAACGCCAGACCGAGGAGAATCTTTCCAACCTTCTTAGATGTGTCCTCTAAGGTGACCTTAACCTTTTGTGCATGTTCAAGATCAATCTCGAGTTGGGATACATGGGATTTGAGTTGCTCACAAGTCTCAAATGAATCTTAAAAATTTCTCGTAAGACTAGCCATGGTTTTGGTCAAATCATCCTTCTCCTTATCATCAACAATCAACTTCTCACATAACGAAACTTTCACCATCTCGAGTTGACTGACCGATGCCTCACACTCTCTTAATGCATTCATATCCTTCTCTAAATTTAACATCCTAAGAGATAAATATTTATTAATCTTTTTCACTTTTAAAGTCTCGGTGTAAAGTTCACTGAAAGGATTTTTGAAGATCATCTTCTCCCTCACTCAAATTCTCTTCCTCACTCTCACTCTCTCCAAAATGGTTTGAAACATCATCGAGGCTCTCACATTTATAATTATCCTCATTGGCATGGGAAAATCTAGAAGTACACATGTGACTGATCATGAATACAAAACATGGTTCATGTGGTGATTCATCCACACAATTTACCGAATTGACATCACTATCGCTAACAGTGACCTTATGTGCAACTTTCTTTCCCTCTGTATTTAGCCTAGTGGAATACTCATGTGCCTTATGTCCTTTTCCTCACATTCATAGCATCTCACCTCATCTTTCTCATAAACATTCTTGTCCTCATTGCCATTTTTATTTTTCTCAAAAATCTTTTCTTTGGAAGAATTATCTTTGTTGAATTTGAGAAATTTTCTTAAAATTTTTGCAAAAAGGGAAAAATCATTAAGCCCAAAATCAAACGCAGACTCAGAACAAAAAACCTTTTCTTTCTTCTTTTTAGCTTGAGTTTTCAGATCAATCCCTATTTCCTTTTTCTATTCAGTTTTGGGAAACATGTCGATTTCATAAGTTTGAAGGTCTCCTACGAGTTCTTCTAACCTAAGTGTATCCAATATTCCCAATGAATTCAGGATAGTGACTTTAGGGATGAAATGGGATGGCAGGGATCTCAAAATCTTTTTTACAACTCTTGTCTCAGTAATTTTTTCACCCAAATGAAAACTAAAATTTATTATGTTCAATAAACGTGCATAAAACTCATTAAAAGTGTCGGACTCATTGATGGTAATAGTTTCAAATTGCGTGGTGAGATTTTGAAGCTTATAATCTTTTAGAGCGTTGGTACCCTCGTGAGTGAGTTGGAGGATATCCCACTCTTCCTTCGACACAGTGCATGTGATGATTCGGCCAAATTCGTCAAGGGTGATGGCTCCAGAAATAGCACTTAAGTCGTGCGAGTTATAAGTACTCCATTTAAATTAATCATCCATCCAAGAAGTGATGGGTTTAGGACCTATGACATCACCATTAGTCATTGTGGGTGGGGTTCACCCTCTTTCACAAATAATCCAGACCCTCTCGTCAATAGCTCTCAAAGACGACCTCATTCGAGCTTTCCAATACGTATAATTGGACCCATGGGTAGCCTATTATACAAATTATCCATTTAAACTCGAATTTTTAAGATCACATAAAAATTTAGTGTAACCGATTTTGATACCAATTTGAAAATTTGATATCTAAAAAAAATCGTAAAAAAATCAGGACCACACGATATTTTAGTGCAACCCGCTCTGAAACCAATTAAAAAATGTGAATTTTGTGGATTAATTCGTATCTTAGTACAAACCCACAAATTTAAATTTGAACAAATTTTATCTTGAATTAATTTAGTGTGCATTCAATGATGAATTCCAAATAATATAAGCCAAACCAAACATGAAAACATGCGAAGAGGTAAGGAAAAATCCCTTTCGAGCAAAACCTTTATTTTTTAGCACTGTACAAGAATTGACAGACACTAGACAGTTTACAAATTACTTAGTTCACTAAGTATAAAACACAGTTTTTTGAGTCTTTTATAGCAATGGCACAGTCCAGCACACCCACTAGAAGCAGTCTTCCCTTAGTATCCACCAATCAGCCTTTTTCTTCAATAGTAGAGCCTCGACTCCACAAGTCAGCTGTAAAGATAAACTCTACAAGGGCTTTTGAACTAGAATGTATTCTTCTTGATTTGGTAAAGTGATATCTAAATTTCCAAGGGGTTTGGATGAAAAACAGTAGAGTTTGATCATAAAAGGAAATCTAAAAAGGGTTAAAAAAGGTAAAATATGAGCTTTATGAAACTTTAATCATGCATCTCTATTTATAAGGAAGTCTTTTGTAAAAGGATAGGCATTAGAGAAATTAAAACACAAAAACTCACGCGCTCGTTAGAACGACCTGGTACCTCATTTGAACGGCGTACCCTTATTGTTCGAACAGGTTTCTACAGAAACATCAAACGACATTCCAGAATGCTCATTTCAGATCTCGTTTGAATGCGGAAAACTCGTTTTAATGACATACTCGATCTCATTTAAACAACTTACAACGAGATTTGGAATGACATTCCAGACCTGACCAAAAGGTAGCACTCTAGATTTCCTTCGAACGATAGAATCTCGTTTTAATGACATTGTGTAACTCATTCGAACGATATATCAATCTCTTTCTAACAAGTTGGAGAGATTTTATAATTTTTTTTTAAAATCACTCAAACATTTTGAAATACAAACTCTTAAAAAATAAAACCCTGGAAAACTAAAGTCTTTACTAAACTACTTCATAACTCTTATTAGGTAAAGTTACGGCGATTGATCTTCAATCTTCCAAAAGTCATCAACTTCTTATCTTCGAATACGTGGAAGAAGTCATGAAGGTGAAGTGATATGTATTGGGATAAGCCAAATAAAAAATAAATTGAGCAATTATAAAACTTTGTCTTATAGCCTCGTTTCCATCTGAATAAACGAAATCATTTCCATTAAGGTTAATTGATGAATAGAACTTTAATAACGTTATTAAAGGCTGGCGAGTACCATGTGAATGGAACTAACGACATCAAACATGTGTAGGGACATTCCATCATAGGTAATCCTTTAAACCATTCTACATCTTCGTTCTAATCCATTAATAGGATTATCCTTACCAACCTATAAGGGAAGGACATGTGTAAATCACTTGGTCTTGGCCTAACATACATTCTCTCATACTCATTTTCTATAAAAAGAGAGATCCCCATTGGGATCTGGACCGGATGGAAGAGACTCATACATTCTAACTTTTAAATCACTGAGTGAGTAGAGATTAAGTGATTTGTATTGTTCTTAGACCCCCGGTCAACTGAAACATAGTACAAAAAGATACCCTGTGGATATAGGCCTTTCTTGAGGGTTGAACCGCATAATCATTATTGTAATTTTTCTTGTTCTCACCTCTGTCTTTACATATCTGCATTTCTCTGCTTATCATTTTTTGTTATTGCTAAGTCCAGCCTTGAAACCAATTTTAGACGATAACACGCATATTGGAGACTCATATATATATATATATATATATATATATATATATATATATATATATATATATATATATATATATATATATATTCCATGATCCCTTTATATTATACTATGATTATTTATAAATCTTCCAACTCGAATAATGGGCTCAAGGCTTTTATAGATGCCACTACATGTAAGTTACCCTAATAATAGATTTTCAATTCTTTCCATATCCCATATGAAATAAGTAACTTAACGACCATAGCCTAATAAGGCAGGCCGAAGGGAGTTACAACTGGTATCAGAGTGTTCGAACTATGAGACTTTAGGAGTGTTAGTAATACTTTTCACTAGGTAAACTTATTTAGAGATCTATTAATAGTATTATATATTTATACGTGCAAAATTCTTGTCAAAAAAGCTATGGAAAATGGGTAATAATGAGGAGTTAGGGGAGTCGCGGCCAACAATGTTGCTTCCACGGAACTCATCGTAACCAACATTTGTTTTGAGATGGTAGGTTGGTTCATGAAAGACTTATCTAGGAACATGGTTACACCGATGGCCGAGGCGAGTCTTGTTATCTCTAATGTTGAGCATTTTACGAATTTTAGACATAAGCCCTTTAAAGGAGATCCGAATCCATTGAAGGTTGATATTTGGATAAGAAAGATAGAGAAGATTTTGAGGTATAAAATTGTACCGAGGAACAAAAGGCTTCCTTTACCTCCTTTATGTTTGAGGCCGAGGTGTTGGACCAGATTAATGGAACTCTTCCTTACGAAGTATTCCCTAATCGCGGATAAGGAGAAACTAGAAGTTAATTTTTTAGAATTAACACAAGGAACTATGTCCATGGTAGAATATGAAATAAAATTCATGGAGTTGTCACGCTTTTCCTCAATCTTATTGAAATCGAAAAGAAGTAGCCTAAGAAGTTCATAAGAGACTTAAAGCGAGGGCTCCATAGTAGAGTTATGAGACTAAGGATGTAGATGTATACAAAACTAGTTAAGGTGGCTCAAATTATGGAACACGACTTTGAGAATGTATTGAAGGCTAAGGGAGAAAGATAAAGGGAAGAGAAGAAGGATCAAAGAAATAGGATAAGCCACGACATCAAGCTCAGAAGTCACAGCCTAATCAAGGGGCCATATAAGGGAAGGTCAACACTAGGATTGCTACCTGCTTTAACTTCACCATGAAAGGGAATTTTTCTAAGGCTTGCCCATTTGGAATGAGTTATTACAATTGTGGAAACCCCATTCACAAAGTCAAAGATTGCAGATCACCGAAGAATAATGCTAAGAAATCATGGGCTCTATCCATATTCTTGGTCCTCAATGCCAAGGATGCTGAGAAAGCTGAGGACGTCATAACAGATACTATTACTATTAATGATACAAATACTTATGCATTTTTTTATTATGGGTCCACATACTCTTTTGTATTCACCACTTTTGCATGGAAGTTTTAAAAAAAGGGCATAGACCTTAAACGCACTGTTAATAATTGATACCCCAGTAGGAGTTTCAACTGGTTCGTGGCCATATACAAGGGTTATGCCAAGGAGATAGGAGAGAAATTTCTCAGAGTTAATCCAAACTTCGATGTAATCCTAAGTATGGATTGGTTATCCACCAACCTTGTTAAGATAAATTATGCTAGTAAGGAGATCACCTTATGTAAACTTTTAGAGGCTGGGGTGGGTTTTAGGGGAAATAAACCTAGTAGGAAACCTTTGTTAATATCATATTTGAAGGATAGAAAGATGTTAAAGGGTAGGTGTCATGGGTATTTATCTTATGCGAAAGACCTTGAGAAGATCGCATTCATCATAACAGATGTCCCTATGGCCACGGGATTTAGTGATTTTTCCAAGAGGATTTGTCAGGATTACCCCCGAATAGAGTAATTGAGTTCACCATTGATCTTATTCTTGAGGTCGTGCCCAATTCAAAGGCATCATACAGAATGATTCCCAAGTAATTAAATAAGTTGAAGGAATAATTGTATAATTTATTAGGCCACAGATTTATAAGGCCTAGCACTTCCCCTTGAGGTGCCCTGGTACTTTTTATAAAAAAAATAAGGATGGGTTTATGAGGATGTGAATAGAATATAGGAAATTAAATAAAATGACTGTGAAGTACAACTATTCTATGCTTATGATTGATAATCTCTTTGACTAATTGAAGGATGCTAAATATTTCTCTTTGATTTGAGATTGGGATATCACTAACTTAAGATAAAGGATGAGGACATTCACAAAACAACCTTTCAAACTAGGTATGGTTAATATGAGTATGTGGTGATGTTATTTGGGTAAGAAATTGTTCTGACTACTTTTATGGACTTAATGAATAGGGTGTTTAGGCCCTTCCTAGAAAAAATTATAATTATTTTCATTGATGATATATTGATATATTTTAAGATTGAGAAATAGCATGGGGGCATCTTTGTGGAGTCTTTGAGGTTCTTAGGAAAAGGAATTTATATGCTAAATTTTCTAAGAGTGAATTATGGCTTGAGGAGATAGCCTTCCTCAATTATATTATGAAAAAAGATGGGTTAGTCATGGACCCAGGAAAGGTCATGGCCATTGTTGATTGGGAGAGACTAAGAGAGAGATAAATAATTACACATTAACTGATCTCAACTATGTATCAACGTCGATCAAAAAAGAGAGATAAGGTTGGACCGTCGGACTATAATATCAAGTGCTAAAAAATAACGAAAACAAATTAGAGCATTGACTGAGGTTAGAAGCTTCATCAGCCTAGTAGGTTATTATAGGATATTTGTGGAAGGGTTTTTAATATTTTTTTTCCTTTAACCAAGTTGAAACACAAGGATAAGAAATTCATATGGTCTGCAGAGTATGAAACAAGTTTCCAAAAATTAAAGGAAAAGTTGGTGGTCGAGCTTATTTTGAACTTACCCAAGGAAGGGGGAGAATATGTAATCTATAGTTATGCTTCAGGCTACGGATTCAGATGTGTCTTGATGCAGAATGGAAAGGTTATAGCTTATTCCTTTAGACAACTAAGGCCAAATGAGAAGAACTATCCTACCCATATCCTAGAGTTTGTGGCAGTAGTTTTTTGCCTTAAAATTTTAGAGATGTTATATATATGGGAGACTTGTGAAATATTCATAGATCATAACATTTTGTCCTATATCTTCACCTAAAGAGATTTTAACATGAGACAAAGGAGATGGTTATAATTAATCAAAGACTATGATTATTTGAATAAGGATCACCCTGGGAAGGCTAATGTAGTGGTTAACGCCCTTAGTGGAAAGGGTTCTTTTAGTGATTTGAGGATTAGTAGTAAATAACACATTCTAAATGATTTAGAGAGTTTGGGGATTGAGGTCATAGACCCCAAAAGCTGCGGACATTTAAGGGCACTTGTTATGGAACCATGTTTGATCAAGAAGATAAGAGTCACTCAGGCTGTGGACCCTGAGATACTAAAATTTTATGAATAAGTGGAGAAAGGAGAGAGTCCATCCTTTTAATATTGATGACCTAAGAGCCATAAGATTTGGGATAAGGATTTGTGTGTTGCGGAATAACAAGATTAAAGTCAAGGTACTGGAAGGTGGATATTCATTGGCCTTTATAATTCACCCAGGAAGTACCATTATGTACCAAGACTTGGAGGAAAATTTTAGTGTCCTAATATGAAGAGAGAGGCCACAGAGTTTATTGCCTAATGCTTAGTATATCAATAGGTTAAGGCAAAGCACCAGAGACCAGTTGGGTTGTTGTAGCCTTTGCCTATCCTAGAGTAGATGTGGAAAAATATTTCCATGGATTTTATTATTGGATTATCACGAACATATAGGGGAATGGATTCCATTTAGGTTATTATGGATAGATTGACTAAGTCAGACCACTTTTTGGTTGTCAAGATCACTACCAAAGTTAATTATTTGTCCAAAAATTGTATCAATGAAATTATAGGATTCCACATAGGGTTTGTCACCATAGTGTCTGACCATAACCTTGTATTTACTTTAAGGTTATGGAATCATTTTCAAAGGGAAATGGGGTCACGACTAGACTACAGTAAAAACTTCCATTCGTAGACAGATAGGACCAATAAAACCCTAGAAAATTTGCTAAGAGCTTGTATTTTGGACTTTCGCGGAAGTTATGAAGACCACCCACCCCTAGTGGAGTTTGTGTACAATAATAGCTACTAGGTAAGTATAAATTAGTCCCCTTACACTGCTTTGTATGGGAGATGATGTCGCGGCCTTTTATGTTGGGATTAAATGGGAGAGAGGCAACTTTTGGGACCTGAGATGGTATCATAGATCGTTATCAAAGTAAGATTGATCTAAGAAAGGTTGCGGAGTGCTCAAAGTAGACAAAAGAGTTGGATAGATGTCAAAAGAATAAATGTGGACTTAGAGGCCGGGGACCATGCATTTCTTAATATCTCCCCTTATAAGGGGATTACGAGATTTGGAAAGAAAGAAAAGTTGATTCCGTGGTATGTGGGATCTTTTGAGATACTTAAAAGGATTAAAAATACTTCCTACAGACTTGATCTGTCCCCAAACTTGTTTGATGTACACAATGTGTTCCATATTCCAATGCTAAGAAACTATATTAGTGATCGAAACTATATTAGAGACCGCGGCCATATTATTAACCATGAGCCTATTGAGATCCGTGGAGATTTGAGCTATGATGAGGCCCCAGTAGAAAGTATGGAATAGAAAAAAAAATCAATTGAGGCACAAGATCATTTCTATAGTCACGATACTTTAAAGACATCAGGCTACGGAAGAGGCCACTTGGGAGCTAGAGTCATCCATCAAAGAAAAGTACCCACAATTATACTAATGTATGGACTGAGTTATTACTTTTAATTGATTAAATTACGAGGATGTAATTTTCTAAATTGGGGAGGTTGTAATAACCCTAGGATCCTAATAGGTCACGAAAGTATAAAAGCCCACTCCTATAAGTGAAGTATTGAATAAAGGCCACTCCCTTGGAATTATAGGTTACGGAGGTAAAAGAAAGGCCAAAGTCTAAGGGAACAGGTCGCGATATTTAATAGCCTAGACTTGCAAAGGCTCGGCACGTGAGGTGATTACATGGCCTAATTAGGTCATAACTTTATAAACAAGTCGTGGAGGTTCTAAAATCCTTTTTGGAGGAGTATTTGTAGAAAAGGTGATGTCATAAGTGAAAACCCTAAATTTCCTAGTAATTCATATAAATAGCAATCCTTCACACACTTTTCAAAGCTACTAAAACCCTATTTCCCACTTTAGATTGAGAGGTGCTACCAGAGAAAAGGCTGTGGACACTTACTGTTCATTGGAGAAGCATATAGAGGCGGCAGAAGGTTATCGTTCAACGGACCAAAATCCATTAAGGTAAGGGATTTGTCCTCTTCCTCTTCTTCCTCGATTAAAACTCTATTTTCATGTTTTTTATTGAATGAGAAACCCTTATATGTATTTTGGGCCCAGGCCATGGAGTTTTACTATTCATCTAGTTTTCTAAATTTGGAGTCCATGGTCATGTATTTTTCATATAGTTTTTCTAGGTTTATAGGCAATGGACAGTTTCTATTCATCGAGGTTTAGAGGCCATGGAGTTTCACTATTTACTTTGGGATTTGGAGACCTCGGAATATTATGTTCATTGGTAGAATCCTTGATTTTAGAGGTTTTCTATTAGGATTCTTAAGGTGAGACATTGGTGCTAGAGAGTGAGTGTTTTGAAGATATTTTTGTAGACCTTGAGGGATTTACTTAAGGTTTTACCTTTGATCTTCGAGGATTTGGGTTATGGTGTAATTAGGGTTTAAAAACCACCATTTTACTAAAGCCCCCTTATTGGTTGTTGATCAAGAGTTCTAACTCCTTCTTTGAAGCCACGGAGTTTAGGCAGTATCATATTGAGGCTAGGTAATTTTGAGATGGGATTTAATGTTAGGGCCGCAGCACCAAGTCGAGGTGTCATTGTCTATTGAGTGCTTCCTACTTAGCGCTTGAGGTCAAAACAATTAGCTTTAGGGAGAATTAGCCTAGGACTAACTATGAGGCTTACACCGCGACAGAGCTAGGCTAATGTGTGGAGTTAATAGCAAATTGCGAATTTGCCATCCTGGAATGGGGTAGGAAGGGGGGTCGCGGCTTGTTGCATGAGTATGTCAAATATACTTGGAATAAGACTGCGGAGAATGAGATCTCCAAGGTCACAAATTAAAGGTCGCGGACTATGAGGGCGAACCAAGTGAGATTGAGCCTTGGGAGAAGTCGTGGAGTGATGTAGTAAGGGGGATTAAGCCTTTGTTCATTGGCATAATCTGAGGGGTTGGGAAACATATATTCCTTCCATAGTATTTGCTTATATTGAGCCATATTTCTTATTTGCACTGCTAGCTTCCGTTACCATGTTAGTATATCTTTTATTTGCTAATACTAATATTAACAGGTGGGCTAAGGACTTTGATTTAAACCCTGCTGACTATTTGAGCTCATCCCTTCTATATTCCTTGTTTCCACGGGATAGGGGCCTCCGCGGAGATTTTCAGTGATTGCGTAGAGTTTTAGAGGTCGTGGAAGATAATAGAGCTTGCGGAGGCTATTCTAATCTAGAGAGATTCTTAGATGTTTCACTTAAATTTCACTCTTAGTTATAGTTATAGAGCTTTATAGTTTTATGTTAAAGTTGTATGAGGAGAAATTTTAGTGAGGCATGTATTGGTAAGGACGGCAACGGGTCGGGTTTGTCATAACCCGAACCCGCCCCACGAAATTTTTTAAAAACCCGTCCCGCCCCGCGACGGATTTATTTAACCCGCCCCGAACCCATCTAAGTGTAATCCCCTAAACTCTCCCCCGCCCCGTTTAGATTAAGCGGGTCAAAAACCCGCCGAGGCGGGTTAAAACCCGTTTGTTAAACCCCCATACTGCATATATATATTTTTTTAAGGGGAAAAATAACTATCTTTATGAGGAATAGAATAATTGCAAACAACCATTCGGCATATCAATTGAAGGCATCAACCATGTCTGCCAAAAGTCTACTATGTTAAGATAGTGATTGTAAATTTTCCAATGTACAGCACCATACTTCATTCTGGATCAGGGGAACCACCAAGAACCAGGATAGTAATGTTGTTTCCATTGAGAAAAATTTGATCAAGCTTAGTTATTCTTCGCCCTTTAACAGTAATTTCATATTGAGTGACGTCTTCGAGGACCATATTGACGTAAACGTCGAAACCCTTAAGTGTGCCGACGAGTTATTTGTCTCCTTTCATTATCACCCATATCTTTAACCCTATGCACCGATCTATCAACTCTGAGGGGAGGAGCTGTGAAGGATTGTTGGCCATAAAATCAAAATACTCTCTTTCTCCTAACTCTCTCTACCCCTCCACTCTTCCGTTTCACAAATCCCCGTACCGCATATATAACTTATATATATATATATATATATATATAAAACTAAGTGTAAATAATATATTAAATATGAGTATTTTAGTAATTATAAGAAATACACGGGGCGGGACGGGTTATGCTTATATATAGTAAACCCGAACCCACCTTGTTTGATAAACGGTTTTTTTTTTAAATGTATCCACCCCGTTTATTTTAAACGGGTTTTTAACCCGCCCCATGAGGAGCGGGTTAAATTGCCATCCCTATGTATTGGAGACTTATGTATATATACAATTTTCAGTGGATTTAGTATGTGTTCAATGATCCCTTTATATTGTGCATTATTAAACTATGATAATTTATAAATTTGTCAATTCTGATGATGGGCCAAGGCCTTTATAGAGGCCACGGCATGTAAATTTCCCTAATAATAAAGTTTAAAAAAATTCTCATGTGAGAATAAGTGACTTAACAACTGCGGCCTAATAGGGAAGGCCGAGGGGCATTACATTATGTATGGACGAGTTGTGATGGGAACCTTGACGATGATTTGATTATTTCAAGATGTAAATCAAAATTTGTTTCCAGATTATTCAGCTTTTCTTTGGCACCAACATGAAAAGACGCAAAAAGTAAATTGAATCAGAAGGTCTTATTTTTCACACAAAGGTTGCAAAGGCTTAATTTTATAATTGGATGTAACTTGACTTAGACTTTTGGAAAGAAGAGTATATAACATATTGGATGTTTGGAGGATTCTTTTCCAGTGTCCTACAAAAGCTGTCTTTTGTGTTTCCAATAATAAAAATGAGACCTTACATGAACAAATGGCAAGAGATACATACCAATCCATTTCCACAATAAAAGTTCTTAGTTGAGTCGACAAACTGAATTTAGGTGAGCTTTGAAAATCACTTCTATTTTTGTTTCAAGTTTTGGGGTACAACACCCCCAAAAGCGCCGCTAAAGCTCACAAATTGTCATAAAAGTTCCTCAAAAGTGATATTATAAGATATTTAGCAACACCTGTGGTGTTGTATCTCAAGCTTTGAGAATACGGGGTGTAGCACAAAAATTAGAACAGAAGGGGGAATGAAAGTCAAAGTGACCCTAAATTTTATATAAGGAGAAAAAGTATAATTCAATGCTATATTATTTATATAGAGGAAAAATAATCATGAATACATACAGTAAAATTGACATGTTACAAAAAAATCTGGCACCAAGAAATGATGACAGAAAAGAAAAAATAGATAGGAATGGATTGCTTAAAAAGAGGGTTGGGGATCAAAAAAATATACACGGTTACATTATATTACAGTACTTCCTCTAGAAACATAAATTAAGTTCGTTCCTGGCGACTTGCAAGAATAGCAATTACTCATGTGGCAGAATTACCATTACATCGTATCACAAAGTAATCATGGGGAAATTCCGCATAATCTAATGATCATTCATAGGTTCAAATGAAAACAACTAAACTTCACCCCTTGATGGAACAAAAGCCAAATATGTTCATAACACTAGCATCCAAATATGCTTAA
Organism: Sambucus nigra; assembly: GCA_949130495.1. Lineage (NCBI taxonomy): Eukaryota > Viridiplantae > Streptophyta > Magnoliopsida > Dipsacales > Adoxaceae > Sambucus > Sambucus nigra. The sequence continues at coordinate 421,894,700 of OX422209.1, forward strand.
ACGTAAATGCACTAATAAATAAAGCGGCAAACATGACATCTATCTACAAAGTTGTAAAACACTTCGGAGACTTCAAGTCAAATTCAAGATACTGAAATGTTAGTGAAGATATTATGATCTTACTTCAGAATATTCAATAATGAACTTCGCAGCAAAACAAACGTAGATTACTGCTTCTGTATTGCGCCTTCAGGAATGTGAAGTGAATTTTATCATCAATATTCGCATAAAGCTTGAAAAACACACTTCCTCCTGAGCTTTGGAAGGTGTAATGATAATCTTCTTCACATATTGTCTTTTGAAATGTTTTGTTTTACCCATTTTAGTGTCCATCATCGTTGTATATTATTCTTTTTCTTCTGAACATTTTCTTTCATTATGCAAATTTATTGCACAACTTCAAGATTTGGGCACAAACGATGCTTGTGCAACTTCAAGATTTGGGCACAAATTTATTGCACAACTTCAAGATTTGGAAACCTCAACTTTATTGCACAACTTCAAGATTTAGAATCACTTCCAACCTATAGGCTTGATTTATTGTTACCCAAGGTTTGGGCACAAACGATGCTTGTGCAACTCGTATTATGTCACATAAAAGAATGTTAGGCTGAAATTAAATATAACATGTAATGCACAAGTAAAGCGAAATCAATACATGCACATTGCATTGGAAACATGTAAAAATTAAAATAAAAAAATATGACAAAAGGTTGATACAGAGTTACTAAATTAAAAAAATATAAAATAAATAGATCGTGAATAGTGTAGTGTGCGCGCCCGTGTGTGTGTGTGTGTGTGTGTGAGAGAGAGAGAGAGAGAGAGAGAGAGAGAGGAGTGGGCATTCTAATGTAGTTCCTCCGATTCTCTCTGTCCCACTATTAAAGCCAACTAAGGTTGGATAGCTGTTGCAAGTATATAAAAGCTTAACCCGTACTTATGTTTCTTGGCAACTAAATGGAGCGTGAGGGATTCTAACCGTACTTCATTTTCTAACCATTAGACCTAGCCTAGTGGCCAGAGCTCTCACCCTCAAAAAAATGGAGCATGAAAATTAGCAGCCACAATATTCAGAAATAGTACCAGGGGAGTGACTGCTCACACAGTAAGTTCAACCAATTCAGCAAAAAACAAAAATTATATTTCGTAATCTAATCTTATAAGTGTGGTATGCCACAAATTGAACCATGTAGATGGCATATAACAATGGTTCCATTCCCCAAGAAAGTGGCCGTATTATTACCCTAACTCATAGAAATATGTTCTTATTTAGTGCAAATTCAAAAGCGTTCATTTCACAAAAATTCAATAACTGATACTATGAGGTGATCTGATAATGTGCTGAATAAAAGCAAAACAAGTTGCTACAGTGAGGCCTGAAGATCTAACAGTTGTTGGCTAAGAATTACTATAAAGAAAAATGAAACAAAAGAATATTAAAATGATCTATATTATACATGAATTCACAAGAAACAAAAACTAGCACACTTCTATAGCAGTAAACCTCATTATTCGGTCCACCTTCCCATACCATCGTGATTACTTTTTGCCTATCTAAATAGTTCGAAATGGTTGAAACTAAAACAGATTAGGTTATACTTGAATAGGACATCATTGAAGGGAGAAATTTAAAATTTTCCTAATAAAACTAGCTCTTAACCATAGCATTACCAGAATCTCTCTTTTAAAACATTCCTGGTGACATGAGCATTTAAGTGTATAATGCTGTTCGAACAACAAATATCTAAATTTAGACATCCTGAGACCCATTAACTTTTCCAAGGAAGCATTCTATTCAAAACTGAAATTGGATAAACATTTAATTACTGATGCCGGAGGTGGAAATCAAGATTATTGAAAGGGAAAACAATTAGAACACAACACAGCTAACAATGCAGATATGTTTAATTGATGGTTCAGGCGTGCCTAAGAGGTAAAAGAGAGAGTTCCTTATAATTGTATCGCAACTAGACGTTGGCAACAAATATAATTTCTTTATATACAAACGATCAAAAGAATTTCAGCAACAATGACATCGAGTAATGCATCTATCGCTATCTTCCATTCTGTTTACGATATCTATAATGAATATGGTGTAGTGGTCATGCAAATGATCACTAGACACACCTAATCTCTATTTGACGTACTAATACGGAAAATCTGCTCAAACGTGTGATGAAACCTGCATGGATGACTTAATTACGTTATCAAATCCAGCATCAAGGCGGGAGCTTGCAACACCCCTACCCTCTTTGACTAATATTTCCTCTTCAGGAGAACTAGAAACCACTTGACTCCCCATCTCCTCCTCTTCATGTACTTCTGACCAAGAAGAAAATGACTCCTCTTCAGACACAAAGGACCAATCCTCTGAAAATGAGGAACCACTAAGCTCATCATCACTACCAGACAACAATGATGAACCCCCATCATCATCATCATCATCATCATCGTCATCATCATCATCAACCAATCCTTCGACAAATGGGTGATTCAAGAGCATTTCAGCTGTCAACCGATACATAGCCTTCCTCACAAAACAACCCTTCAAGAAACTCCTACCCTCTTTTGATATCTCACTTGGAATTTCAGGCAATTCACTCCCCTCACCAATTCGACGCAGAATCTCCTTCGTATTCAAACCATTCCACGGCGGCTTCCCAGTGAACATCTCAAGCACAATACATCCAAGGGCCCAAATATCGGATGCAAAATCTTGCACACTATCAGCCACCACCTCAGGCGATAAATACATAGGAGTACCTCTCAAATAAGGATCCAATTTCCTCTTCTTGCTCTGTCTGTCCCTCTTCGCCAACCCTAAATCCCCAATCTTTGCCCTAAAACCTCCAGTGTTAGGCACGAGCAAGATGTTGTCAGGCTTTAAATCACAATGAACATAACCACAATTATGAATATGATGCAACCCTAGGAGAATAGAGCTAGTGTATTTCCTGACATCAGATTCAAGCAATCCTTTCAACCCAAATTCCTTAATTTTTTGAGCTAGGGTTCCACCAGAACCATACTCAAGCAACAAATTATAAACCATCTCCCCATTCTCACCCGTTGTGGTCTCATCACCAAAGCATCCAATTACATTAGGGCACCCTGAAACATTATTCAAGGCCTCTCTCTCCTTTTGAAGAGTAGTCGAAACAGAAACCTCAGCCGATTTCACAGCCATTACTGATGGTAAACAGCTGTATTTTGACCTACGTTTCTTTAGTGTAGCCAAATAAACAGAACCAAAACTTCCTTTGCCTATCATTGCACCCCTCAACCACGCAACTCCATTCCCATATAGCTCACCTTCTTGCTTTCTCTCGGTGTCCTCATCACCTAATAATCTCTTTCTTCCTTGCTTGAACAACATTATTATTATTTATATACGTGAAGTTGAAGTTTCAAATGATTCTTGCAATTGGGGTTGGTTGATGGAGGATTGGGGTATAGGAATGTTGGGGGATTAAGGTTTTGTGTTTGAGGGAAATAAGAAAATACCAAAGCAAGTAGGTTTGAAGGTTGATTTGGTTTAGGGTTTACATGGGAAGTGGGGGGTGATGGTCGTTTCTTCTTCTATGCAGTTTCTTAATATAGGAGATATTTCGTATTTCGAATTTCGTATTTGATGAAGACTCTCTCGCGTTGCTTGCAAGGTATTCAAGTTTAATTTAACGGAATAACGGTCGTGTGTCCATAACGCATGTGATGTGAGAGTGAGACATACTTTTCCACGGTCTTAATTTTGACGCCTCAAATCATGTCACAATTTTACACATTTTTAGAAGGGTTGGGCTATTCCCTTAAACTCCCACGCCCATAAATTTCTCCTCCCCCTTCCTTCCATATATGTAACGTATAAGAATAAAATTATATAATCTAATTTTAAAATATAATATCATTTTAAAATTTTAAAATATAATATCATTTTAAGTAAAATAAAATTTATAATTTAAGATAGAATATGATTTTTATTATTATTATTATTATTATTGTTGTTGTTATTGTTTCAATTTTTGACTTTAACACATTACTAATTTTTTTAATTAGAGTATAGTACATTTTAATGAATTTATTAGATTTTGCCATATTTTTTGTCGCTAAATATGAAACTTTCTCCATTAAAAGTGATATACGGTGACATTTAAATAGTTTTTGACCCAAAAAAACTTATAATGAAAAAAAAAACTTTTTAACAAATATTAAATATTTTTTGAAAATAAAATAGTTTTCAACAAAATAAAAACATGTCTGACAAGAAACTTTTTTTTAACAGATAAAAACTGTTTATTACAAAAAAATAGGTTTAAAAAAAAATAATTTCTAACAAAACAAAATAGTTTTTAACAACAGTTTGTTGAAAAATAAAAATGCTTTAGTGAAAAAAAAAACAATCTTAACAAAAAATGAGTTTTAAAAGAATAAAAATTGTTTTTCGAAAAAAAAGAGTATTAATACTAAAAACTTTATGTAAAGAAATTTTCATATTTAACAATGAACGATGTACCAAACTATAACAAACTGATTAATTAGTAGTAAAGTCTAAAATAAAATAAAATAAATAGTAATGGATTAAAGTCAACAATCAAAATAATAATATTAATATCAATAATAATTATAACAACTAAAATAATAACTATACATGTAAAACACAATTTTGTTAAAAGGTATTTTTTTTCTTCACTATGTTTTTATTTATCTAAAAATTGTTTTTTTAATATTTGTATTCTTTAAAACTAATTTATTTAAAGATATTGTTTTTTTGTTATAAATTATTTTTATTTGGTTAAAAAAAAAATATTTTGTTAGAATTTTTTCGAACTGTTTTTTTGTTATAAGGAATTTTTATTTTGTTGAAAAAGTTTTCTCGTTAAAACTGTTGGTATTTTGTTAAAAACTCTTTATTTTCAAAAACTGTCTTATTTTAGCAAAAACTTTTTGTTTCATATTTAGCGACAAAAAATGTAGTAAAATCTAATAAATTCATAAAAATGTATTTTAGTCTATTCAAAAAATTAGTAATGCGTTAAAGTCAAAAATAAAAAAAAATAAAAATAATAATAATAATAATAATAATAATAATAATAATAATAATAATAATAATAATAATAATAATAATAATAATAAAAGCATATCTTATCCTAAAGTGAAAATTTTATCTTACCTAAAATGATGTTATATTTTAAAATCATATTGTACTTTAAAGACCTAAAATGATGTTATGTTTTGAAATCATATTATATTTTAAAGGAATGGAAGGAGGTATTTCTGTCTTTGTGTGTTAGTGCGTCTATTTGAATCATGCTTAACTTATGTGATATAGATAATGTGTTATTAATATATATAATGCTAGGTTATTATATTTAGTCTAATCCTACCTTCAAAAATCATGAAATATCGAATTGGCTACAAACGTAAAATTTTGAAGTTTTTGGTAGCAATGTTCATGTTGGAGACTAGTTTTGACCCTCATAATATAATAGTTAACTCAAGATAAAAATTAAATAGTTGTATATATTTGAGTTAGGTTTGTGACACGACAAACGACGTATCAAGCGGATGTCCGAGTAAGAAGTTATACCGAATTTATGAACAAAGGGTAAATATGTCCATTCCTTTTAAGTGGTAATTTGTCATTTACTAAACCAAATGGTTTAATTTGATTAGTTGGAAAGGAAGGCATCTTTTGTCGACTTAAACCTCTCCATCTAATTTATTTCTTCAGCAAATTTAACCCTTGGTTCAGTTTGAAGAGTTTTTAGCTTGAGGAAAGAGAAAGTAGAATTTTAAGGAAGAAAGAATTCCCAGAAAAGCTTGGAAAAATTTCAAGAAAATCCTTAAGGTGTTTCCAAGGTATAATTATGTGTTAATATTATTTTATACTTGGATTGTAATTATTTAAAAGTATAGAAATCATCAATTATTGATTAAAATTTCATTCTCACTTGTGATAATAAGTATTTGTCCATTGTGAGATAAGTGGTGTATGTAAGCTGTATTATTTTGTATTGAACTCCCTCGTATTCAAACTTGCATATATTTTTGTATGCTTACTGGAAATGAGAAATTATAATTGGATATGAAACTAGACTCACATATTCATATCATATCCAAAAATTAGAATTTAACTCCTTGTGGTTAGGCCTTAGTGATGGTTGTAAACTGGTATATAGTTGTTTCTTGTATAATTCATTTTGATATGTCTTGAGTTTGGTAAAGCTTTTGACACAGCAAATGAACTCTAACAATCATGAAACTTTAATTCTGTATTATTCAGTATGTGCAGTGAAAATGGGTGGAAATTCATGAAAAGTTGTGATTTAGAAAAATTATGAAAAATCTTGGAAGTTGAAGGAATAATAAATGAGTTTATAGGGCAGATTTTATATATTGTAAAGAAATGGTCATAGCTTGCTCCATAAATATTGAAAAATTACACAGTCACTTGTAATGAAAAGTATATTCAGATATGTTTTCATATTAATAAGGTTGGACATGTGTATTTGCACAATTTATGAATATAGGATGGTTAAGTATATAGGATAATAATTTGAGGCCATACTGGATATCCTATGAAAGAATGTTCTTATCTCCTCCTTTCAAAGGGTATTTTGAGTACAAGTTTCATGCGTATATACATTGAGAAGATTACCTTTATGTTTACATGGTTTTAGTTACAAACTCCTTAAGAGGTATTGTCTACGCTTGAACGTTCATAACTTTATCAATGTATATACCATTGTATTGTTTTTACTCTTGTTTCATGGAATTCGACTTAAGTGGAATTATATTATGGTTGTATAGTCATTTAAAGTTACATAAATATATTAATATAATATTTATGATTGGTATTTAGTACTGATTTAGTTGGATTAGAAAGTGTAAAGTCTAATTCACGCAGTTCAGCTCCACCCGAAGGAAACGTAAATACATAGTTGACAATCCAAAGTGAGTGTACTCACTAGAAAGAGGTATTTGTATATTGTTATGGATATGATCAAAATGTTATGAATATGATATTGTTCATTTCGATTTATTGAAATGGGAGGTTACTCCCCGACCCAGAATGGGGGAGAATTGTCTAGTAATGACAAGGGGTTACTCCTCGACCAACAATGGGGGGGAATTGTCTATTACAGACACGATATGTGAATCATTATTCAAAAAGTTAGGTCATTCATTATGAATGGACCGGATAAGTTAATACATAATTATATGGATATGATTTATTGCATTTAATTTTATATAATAGTTTAGTAGATATATATTCACTGAGCTATTTTGCTCATGGTTCATATGTTTATGTTTTTTAGGTAACGTGATGTCACTGCCAAATCTAGGAGGTCGGGGTTGGGTTAGCCAGGAATGGGTAAAATAATGATATTGTTTAAATGTAAATGATGTAATTAAGTTAACTTATCCTTCAAGCAAGTTTGTATGAGCATAACTACTTTAATGTTGTAAAAAAGTTTTTAGTTATATGGATTTACGTTGATGAATATCATAATTAAGAGTCGTGTTTATGGTTTGGTAAAATTAATTATGGTTTGACTCATTTTGACTTTCAAACTTAATTATAAGTAATTGGGTTGGGTTCGGTTGGGTTGGGTTGGGTTTTGGTATCAGAGCCTAGGTTTTAGAGGTTCTGGAGTTAGAAGACTATAGATTTGGTAGTGAATGTGAGAAATATGTTTAGCTTGGTACTAACGATTATATTAGAAAAGATATATATATATATATGTATGTTGTTATATCTTTGATTCATTTCAGATATAAAAGAATGGAATAAGGGAATGTTAATGTTGTTATAACAACATATATATATATATATATATATATATATATATATATATATATATATATATATATGTATGTATGTTGTTATATCTTTGATTCATTTCAGATATAAAAGAATGGAATAAGGGAATGTTAATGTGAGAATAGAAGAGGAGGCTTCAAATATTCCAGCAGAAGCGGAGGTTAAACAAATTGCTCATATAAATGTGGAACCCGAGCCAGAATAATTGACAGATATGAAAAAAATGGCACGTGCTATGACTTTAATGGCAGAGCAATAAGTTAGGTTTATGGCTCAAATAGAATACCAACAAGCTAGGAAACTAAAGGCACAAGCATTGGCTAGTGCTAAGGAGGTGATACACTGGGAAGAAAGGAGTACTTCACACGAGAAATTTGTTAAGATGAATCCACCCTCATTTGAAGGAGCAACAGAGGCAGAAGTATGGGTTAAAGAGATTGAACTTATTTCTGGGCTGATGAGAATGCTCGAGAATCAACGGGTGACCTTGAAAACGTATATGCTGAAAGGAGAAGCTAAGTATTGGTAGGATGCCACCAAGCATTTGTTGATTACCCCGGGATGTGGGAATATGATCTCATAGGATGCTTTTGTTAAAGCCTTTTGTGATAAGTATTTTCCTCTAATCTATCGAAAACAGAATGAGAAAGAATATTTTATATTGAATTAGGGAAGTGTGATAGTTAGAGAATATGAAGCTAAACTTACAGCCTTATCTAGGTTTTCTTCGAGGTTTATGCAAAATGAGGAAGACATGTGTAGTTGATTCCATGATGGACTAGAGCTGGTCATTAAATTATGATTATCGGCTTTAGAGACTGTTAATTATTCGGCCTTGGTGAATAAAGCTATGCTAGTAGAAAAGGATGTGAATGAAGCAAAAGGGAAACAAGAACGAAGCGCAAAGAGAAGTAGATTCGATCCAAATTATCAAAAGGGCAGTGATGCAGAATATTTAAGGCTTAGAGGGAAGAAATTTCAGCACGGTAGAGGTATGGGAAGTAGTTCGCAAAGGGGTGAAGCTAGTAGTGAAAGAGGTTCAGAAGTTTCAACACGGGGAGATCCAAATGCTTGTTTCATTTATGGGACATCAGGTCATATAAAGAGAAATTGCTCAAAGTTACTAAATATGGAATGTTTTAACTGTTATCAGAAGGGTCATTTGAAAAATAATTATTCGATGTTATCAATAGCAGTTTCAATTAGTAGTGTGAGGCTTAGTAAAGGATCATCTCCAGGTAGTACAACCAAGGGGAGAGGTACAGGACAAGCAAGTGAATCGAAGGCAGGAGGAAGAGTGTTTGTTATGACGTTGCAAAATGCACATGTTACACCAAAAGTGGTTATAGGTAAAAAATTTATTGCAAATAAAGATTTATATGCACTAATTGATCCTGGATCTACGCATTCATTCGTAGCATTACATATTATTTCATATTTGGGTAGACCATGTTCATTTCTCAATTGTGCCTTATATATTTCTACCCCAATGGAAAGTGTAATTCTGGTTGAGCATGTTTATAAATATTGTATCTTACGAATAAGTGAATGAGATTTATATGTTGATTTGATATCATTGGACATTCAAAATTTTGATATTGTATTGTGTATGGATTGGTTATCATTATATCATGCTTCCATTGATTGTTTTTGAAAAGAAGTTACATTTTATCTACCTGGTGAGTCTGAGTTCCAATTTACAAAAAAAAAAGGAATGTTGTTCCTAATTGGCTTATAACATCAATTAAGAGTAGAAGGTTATTGAGTAAAGGTTGTACCGGGTATTTAGCTTATGTTCCAGGGGAATTGCCAGGATTGCGACCCGATAGGGAAGTAGAGTTTTGCATTAAATTAATTCCAGGTACTAGTCCAATTTTCCTTACTTCATACAAAATGGCACCAATAGAGTTGAAAGAATTGAAACTGCAATTACAAGATCTAATAAGCAGTGGTTTTATTCGACTTAATGTTTCACCATGGGGAGCCCCAATGTTATTTGTGAAAAAGAAAGATGGGACAATGGCATTATGTATTGATTGTTGACAATTAAATAAGGTGATCATTAGAAACAACTACCCTCTACCTCATATCAATGATTTGTTTGATCAATTATAAGGAACTCCACCACAGTATTTTCGAAGATTGATTTGAGATCGGGTTACCACCAATTGAAAGTAAAGGATAACGATATTTTCAAAATCATTTTTCGAACTCGATATGGGCACTATGAGTTTTTGTTGATGCCATTTGAATTAAATAATGCTCTAGTAGTTTTTATGGATCTGATGAACCGGGTATTCCACCCTTTCATTGATTCATTTGTGATTGTATTTATAGATGATATGTTGATTTACCCGCGTATCATGGAGGAACACGAGAAGAACTTATATTGCAGATTTTGAGAGAGAATAAATTATTTGCTAAATTTAGCAAGTGTTAGTTTTGATTGAATGAAATTGTGTTTTTAGGGCATGTTGTCTCGGGAAATAGGATATATGTTGATCCAAAAAAGGTAGAAGTCGTTGTTGAATGGGAGAATCCTGAGAATGTGATAGAAATTAGGAGTTTCCTAGGATTAGCAGGTTACTATCGCAGATTCATTAAGGGATTTTCATCAATAGTATTAACATTAACAAAATTGACTCGTAAAGAAGTGAAATTTGTGTGGGATGAAGAATGCGAGAAGAGTTTTAAAGAACTAAAGAATCGGTTAGTTTCAGCTCCTATATTTACTATTACGTGTGGGAATGAGTCTTTCGTAATCTATAAATATGCTTCATTTAAAGGGTTAGGATGTGTTCTTATGAAAAATAGGAAAGTAATCATATATGCATCTAGATAATTAAAGATACATGAATGAAATCACCCTACACATGATTTGGAGCTAGCTTCCATTATTTTTACTTTGAAGTTGTGGAGACATTACTTGTATGGAGAAATTTGTGAGATATTTACGGATCATCAAAGTTTGAAATACTTGTTTACACAAAAAGAAATGAATTTGAGACAGAGGCGTTAGATAGAGATCATTAAAGACTATGATTGTACCGTCTATCATCATCCTGGGAAGGCCAATGTAGTAGCAGATGCTTTGATTCGAAAATCATCAGGGATTCTGGGTTGCATACAGTGTGCACGTGTTGGAAATATTCTTGACTTGGCATCAGTAGGGTTTGAATTACTGTTTTCAAAAAGGGGAGGATTATTAGCACATGTTATAGTGAGACCTTTATTGGCAAAATGCATACGAAATTTGCAGATTAATGATCCATGTTTTGAAAAGAAAAAAAATGAAGTTCAGGATGGTAAAGTGAGTGACTTTGAGATTAATAATGATAAATAATTGTGTTATAAAAATAGAATTTGTGTACCGAATGATCCATCCTTAAAGAAGGATATATTAAAAGAGTCACATAGTTCTATTTATTCTATGCATCTTGGAGGTACTAAAATTTATAGAGATCTGAAAGAAAATTACTGGTGGAACAATATGAAACGTGAGATTGCAAAATTTGTAGCTAAATGTTTAGTATGCCAGCAAGTGAAGGCGGAGCCTTAGAAGCCGATAGGATTATTACAATCGCTACCTATTCTGAAATGGAATAGGAGCATATAACGATGGATTTTATTACAGGATTACCACAGTCACCAAAGTGGCATGATTCTATTTGGGTGATTGTAGACCAATTGACGAAGTCAACTTATTTTCTTCCAGTTAAGACCACCTACACTGTTGACAAGTATGCACGTATGTACGTTAATGAGATTATCTATTTACATGGGGTTTAGGCCTCATTTACAGAATGCCATGGGAACAAGTTTGAAGTTCAGTATTACATTTCATCCACAAACCAATGGGCAATCAGAAAGAACGATTCAAATATTAAAAGACATGTTACAAGCTTGTGTATTTGACTTCAAGGGTAGTTGGGATGATCATTTTCCATTAATGGAATTCTCGTATAATAATAGTTATCAATCCACCATTGGTATGGCTCCTTATGAAGATTTATATAGGAGGGGATGTAGAACGCCTTTGTGTTAGGAAGAAGTAGGTGAAAGGAAAATTTTGGGTCCCGAATAGATAAATATGACAACTGAATAAATTAAAATGATTCGGGAATGAATAAATATAGTGCAAAGCAGGCAAAAATTTAATGCAGATAAGAGGAAGTATCCACTTGAATTTCAAAAGGGAGATTTTATATTCCTACGTATTTTACCGTGAAAAGGCTTCATGAGATTTGGGAAAAAGGGGAAGCTAAGTCAAAGATACATTGGACCATATGAAGTGCTGGAAAGAACTGGGACCCTAGAATATAGATTAGCATTACCTCCAGAGTTTTCTCGTTTACACGATGTGTTTCACGTATCGATGCTTCGTAAGTATTTGGCGGATCCATCTCATCAGTTGAAAACTCAACCTATTGAACTGAAAGGAGAGTTTTTGTACATCGAGGAACCGGTGGAAATTCTTGATCGTAAGGAGAAAGTATTAAGGAAGAAAGTTATTCCCTTAGTTAAGTTATACCAAATTTACGAACAAAGGGTAAATATGTCCATTCCTTCTAAGTGGTAATTTGTCATTTACTAAACTAAATAGTTTAATTTGATTGGTTGGAAAGTAAGGCATCCTTTGCCAACTTAAACCTCTCCATCTAAATTATTTCTTCAGTAAATTTAACCCTTGGGTCAGTTTGAAGAGTTTTTAGCTTGAGGAAAGAGAAAGTATAAGTTTAAGGAAGAAAGAATTCCAAGAAAAGCTTAGAAAAATTCCAAGAAAATCCTTAAGGTGTTTCCAATGTATAGTTATGTATTAATATTATTTTAGACTTGGATTATAATTATTTAAAAGTATATAAATCATTAATTATTAATTAAAATTCCATCCTCCTTTGTGATAATAAGTATTTGTTCATATGTGAGATAAGTGGGGTATGTAAGTCGTATTGCTTTGTATTGAACTCCCTTGTATTCAAACTTGCATATATTTTTATATGCTTACTGGAATTGAGAAATTCTAATTGGACATGAAACTAGACTCACACATTCATATCATGCACAAAAATTAGTATTTAACTCCTAGTGGTTAGTCCTTAGTGACGGTTGCAAGTTAGTACATAGTTGTTATTTGTATAATTCATTTTGATATGCCCTTAGTTTGGTAAAGCTTTTGACATGTCAAATGAACTCTAAAAATTATGAAACTTTAATTATGTATTATTTAATATGTTTATTGAAAATGGGAGGAAATTTATGAAAACTTATGATGTAGAAAAATTATGAAAATTCTTGGAAGTTGAAGGAACAATAGAGGAGCTTGTAGGGCAGATTTAATATGATGTAAAGAAATGGTCATAGCTTGCACTAAGAAACTTGAAAAATTACACCGTCACTTGTAATGGAAAGTATATTCAGATATATTTTCATATTGATAAGGTTGGGCACCTGTATTTGTACAAGTTATGAATATAGGATGGTTAAGTATAAAGGACAATAATTTTAGGCTATACTGGTAGCCCATGAAAGAATGTTCTTATCTCCTCCTTCCAAAGGGTATTTTGAGTATATGTTTCATGTGTATATACATTGATAATTATACTTTTTTGTTTACTTGATTTTAGTTACAAACTCCTTACGAGGTATTTTCTACACTTGAATGTTCATAACTTTATCAACGTATATACCATTGTATTGTTTTTACTCATGTTTCATAAAATTAGACCTGAGTGGAATATTTATTTTGGTTGTATATTACATAAATATATTAAGATAATACTTATGATTGGGATTTAGTACTGATTTAGTTTGATTGATAGGTGTAAAGTCTAATCCACTCAGTTCAACTCCACCCGAAGGAAACGTAAATACAGAGTTGACCCAAGGTGAGTGTACTCACTCGAAAAAGGTATTTTTATATTGTTATGGATATGATCAGAATGTTATAAATATGAAATTGTTCATTTCGATTTACCGAAATGAGAGGTTACTCCCCGAACCAGAATGGGAGAATTGTCTATTAATGATTAGGGGTTACTCATCGACCAGAAATGGGGGAGAATTGTTTATTACAAACAGGATATGTGAATCATGATTCAAAAAGTTAGGTCCATCATTATGAATGGACCGGATAAGTTAATACATAATTATAGAGATATGATTTATTGCATTTAATTTTATGCATTAGTGTAGTAGTGATGCATTCACTAAGCTATGCTGCTCGCGGTTCCTATGTTTATGTTTTTCAGGTAAAGTGATGTCACTGCCAAATCTGGGAGGTCGGGTTGGGTTATCCAGGAGTAAAACAATGATATTGTTTAAATTTAAATGATGTAATTAAGTTAACGTATCCTTCAAGCAGTGTTTGTATAAGCATAACTACTTTAATGTTGTAAAAAAGTTTTTAGTTGTATAGATTTACGTTGATGACTCTATAATTAAGACTCGTGTTTATGGTTTGGTTAAATTAATTATGGTTTGACTCACTTTGAATTTTAAACTTAATTATAAGTAACTGGGTTTGGGTGTGTCAGTTAGATATATAAAAATGGGGAGGGGGGAGGTTAAGGGTATGGGTAACCACGCCCTTTTTAGAAAAAATACTTTCTTATTACTCTTCCCTTATATTTGCAATATCCACACTTGATTTTTAATATTAGAACAATTGAATTGATTGATATAAGTACACTTTTTAAAATGACATTAACCAAAAATTTGAATCTATAGTCATATCTTTAATATATATTTAAAATAGGAGTTTCTCATCCGATTTGGACACGTGGCACTATTAAATGACATGTTTTTTTACTTATTTCCATAATCTCTTTCCTCTCTGAAGCAGATTGGCAAAATAGCTTTTACCTCCTCCGCGTATATGTCAATAAATCTCCTCGTTCAACTTAACTCCCTCTCAATTTTTGAGTCTCTTTGCATCCTTCTCTATGTTTCGTCTCTCTGTAACCCACTTATCAACTGCCACATGAGGAGGTGATTAGTTTTTTGGTAGAAGATACAAAACTTATGTCTTTTTAGTAGAAGCTGTACAATATACCGAAATAAATTACAAAGGCTCTCAAGGAGAAAATGGATTTGGAGGATTCAAGGCAAATCGAAGTTGATTCCAATGGCAAGGGCTTTTTTTACTCTTCATTTCCATCTATAAAATATATTATTAGGATTTTGATTTTTTATGGCGGTCCTAAAGGATGGTAAAGATGAATTTGTCTCTTGTGCTTTATTTTTTTATGCTGAGAGAACATATTATGAAAAGTCATTACTTTTCACTAATGTTATGTTTCTTCTCCTTCTCCTATAACACTTAAATTATATTGCAATGTCGATTTTGTAATCTTAGTCAGAATTGTCATATAAGAGCATCATCTGACATTTCGTGTTATCATCAAGTTGGTCAGTAATTCTTTCTTACCCTTTATTTCCATTTTGATATTTTTTTTACTTTAATTTTTTGTTGATGTCTAATATACTTTTGGTCATTCATTGCGTGTAATTGATTCAGTAGTTTTGTCATATATGCATTGTTGATGTAAAAAATTAAATCACTCTAATTATTCAATCACAGATAAATAAATGAGACAAAAGATTTTAAAGTGGTTCAGCCTTATAGAAATGGCCTACGTCCACTGTTATTTTATTGCTGAGTGTTTGGGAATCCTCGAGTACAAGAAATTCCGTTCCAGATTCGGTCCCTTTACAATGAGGATTGTACAATGTATTTATAGCCCTGAGGTTGTAATGTGAAAGGGTAATACATTAAATGATATACATATGAAAGGGTAATACATTTAATGCCCTCTTTGCGTGTGCGTCTGAATGATAGGCATTTAATGAATCAATTGAACTGTTGGCTATCCAGCTATTAATGCTTTGTTCGAGATGCAGCTCGGACCGCCTGAGTTGCTCGGACCGCCTAAGCTTCTCGGTATTCAAGAGTTCCTCGGAGAGGCATTGTTCCTCGGAGCATGTGAGTTCCTCGGGTAAGCAGTGTTCCTCGGGGAACTAGTCTTCCTCGTTATATTCTTGTTCCTCGGAGCGCGTGGGTTCCTCGAAAGTGTTTGTAGTTGCCATGTAGATAGCCACGTGTCTTCATATGATTGGTCCACGTCAGTAGATTAAATTTGGTATCAACAGAAGCCCCCAATGTTTCATAGTTCGAAATTTGAGGAGTATGGAACATTCTTTCTCGGAATATGGTAGCTTTAAATAGTCTTCCTGATTTTTAGGAGCATTTCCCTTGTATTTATTTCTCCTTCCCAATTCGTAGAATCATACTTTTTTGGACTATTCTGCGTGCTTCGATTCCTGCGTCACTTTTCGTCTTTTTAGCCGTTGTTGTTCGCTTTGATTCCCGCGCTAATATTTAATGCCCTTTTAGCCGCCGGTAACGTAATCAACCTTTTTTGTATTTATTACTTCACCATTTCCCAAGGCAAGGTATTTAAACTTCACAGACACTCCCATCGTCTTCTACCTTTTCAAATTTTTGTCTTTTGAGTTTTACGTCGTCTCTTCCTACTCTCTTGTGCGTTCATCTCTTCTGTCGTTCGTTGTCAACAGCTTCAGTCTTTTTTCTGTAAGATCTTCTTCCTTCCTCTTCATTTCTTTATTCACCATGGTTTACCTTGTTGAGTCTCTTGAGAAGTTTCGTTCTGATTTCTCCATCCCCTCTTGGGTTGTCTTGGAAAAACTTTCTGAGCCTTCTGATTATTTCAATTTGGCTGAGGGACATTGGTTCCCCAGTCTCTTTTTTGCTGAATGTGGATTTTCTTTTCCACCCAATTCCTTGTGTCTGGAATTCTGTCAGTATTTCGATGTTGTTCCTGCACGAATAGCCCCCAACACATGGAGAATAGTTAATGGGGTGCATAAATTAAATCAAGTGCATGGAACTCGTATAGGAATCCCAAAAATCATGTTCTGCTATAGATGGGAAGTTAATGATAATATTTATTATTTAAAAACTAGATTTTTAAATAGAGCCTTAGTAGTCAATCTCCTTGATGCCAATAGGGATTATTTCGAACACGGGGTTGTCATAAAAAATTGGCAACACTATCCATTAACTGGAGATGAAGTTTACCGGGGTCCCAGATGCCCTCCTTATGGCAATGGGATAGGTTATCTTTATTTCATTTTATTTATTTTAAAATCATGTTTCTTTTGTGTTTGATAAAATGTGCCACTGATAACAAATGTTTATTTATTTGCAGTTGATAACAAGAGAAAGTGCCCAAAAGAAGCAAATGTCAATATAAGGCATTTGAAACTTATCTGGGGTCTGCATCAAAGTGTTGCCGACGAGCATATTAGATCAACTTCTTATCTGCTCCAGTACAAGAGCTACACCACTTCTTTCACTGCTCGCCCAGTGATAAGTGAGTCAGAGTCAGTACCAGCCTCTGCAAGCTCTTCGCCTGAATCCCATATTCCTTTGAGCGAAAGGATGAAGAAGAGAAGGCCTCCCACCTTGTTTGAGAAAACTGCCTCTGGTTCTGGAGAGGCAAAAAGGAGTAAAATTGACGTCCCAAGGGAGGGGACAAAGAAGACTGATGCAACTCCTCCAGTTGCTTCTGTTAAAGTTGTCGAGAAAGTTGTTGATAAGCCCGCAGTGGCTCCGAGCAGGTTTGCTGCTCCTGGAGAGGTGATTGTGATATCACCGACCAAGGGTTCTTCCTTAGTTGTACCTGTTCCCCCGAGGAGGCTGAAGAAGAGCTCTTCGGTCAATTTAGCTGATACCATCACTCAGCCCCCAGCTGTTGGGACTGAAGTTCCCACTTTTGTTCCCCCGAGCTCTGACATGAGCTCGGTAAAGTCCTTGATCATTCCCGAGGTTCAAGGTACTGAAGAAAACCTTACTCGGGATATGGTTACCTCACTAGCTGCTCGTCACCTTGCTTCTGTAAGTCTCTTTACTTAGAATTTTTCATATTTCCTTTGTCATTTCTGTTTCTAACTTGCTTTCTTTTTCTATTCACAGTTGACGAGCTGCTTTAATATAATCCTGAAGAAGGATGAAGCGATTAAGGCTTCTTGCTCCTCGTCCCGCGTGGAAGGAGCTTTGGAAGAAGCTACCAAGTCTCTGGCAGATTCTCGCCAAAAATATGCTAATGACAAAGCTGTTTGGGAGAAGAAACTTGCCTCCTCCGAGCAAGAAAAAGCTCGGACTGTTGATGCCTCCAAGGAGTTGGAGAAGAAAAAGAATGCCTTGGAGAAGGCAAATAAAGAGCTCGAAGATAAGCTCAAAGATGCTGGAGAGCTTGAAGATAAGCTAAGGGTTTCTGAGGAAAGGTTGGGCCAGCTTTAAAAAGTAGGTCGGCAGAAGGAAGAGGCAGAAAATAAATTGAAGGTTGCTGAGAACCTGCTGTCCGAGAAGCTTGCCTTGGAGAAGGCCAAGAGGAAAGCTGTTGTGAAGAAGTCCTTCAGCTCTGGCTGGGACAAGGGGTTGGCTGCCATGGTGTCGCAAGTGGACTATGGCAGTCTAAAGTATTTTAGGGATGGATGGGTTGCTGCCCTTCAGGAAATGAAGGTCGACGAGTCATCCGAGCTCTTCCAGAGACATATCCCTGGTCCCTCTCCAACTCCAGAAGAATTATAAGAGGACGAAGCTACCTCTGAAGAGTTTTCGATGGTGATGGGAGATCATGCCCTAACCATTCAGCCTGTTGTCGAGGAAAATCAGCACATCGTTTCTTCCTCCGAGCAACTACCCACTCTACCCGAGCAACTGTCTCTTCCCTCCGATCAACCTACCTCTTCATCCCAGCCTCCCGAGAAGGTTTTGGGAGATAAGGAAAAGGTTTAGTGTTGTTCGGGTTTCTCTTTATTTTCTTTCTTTTTATCAAATGTAACCCAGAATATGTAACTCTGAAATATGATCTAATAAAACTTAAACTTTTTGCATACTGTTGTCTATCTTTCATTCATACTCTGCTTATTCTTCTTATTGATGATTGCTCTTCTTTCTCTGCTAGTTTCTGGCCAGGATGGATCTGCTATCTGCCCATGATACAAAGTTACTGCAACAGTGCAATGAGTACTTTAAGGCTGGTCACACAGACTTGAGTGTTGCACAAGTTGCCGACATCCTTGGCCATGATGCTTCAGAACAGGCAGTTGAAGCATATCAGTACCTGAAGTGTCTACTTGACAGAGCTGTAGCCAATAATGTGGCTTACTATGAAATGATCGAGGATCTCCAGTGCACCCTCGAAGACCTTCAGAATCAATACAAGGAATCAACTGCTCTGTTGCATGAGGGGTACGAAAAGAAGTACAAGCTCATCATGGCTGACAAGGGCTACGAGAAGCTTTTTGCTAGGTATGATCTGAGGGAGAGAACTTTGAAGGGTGAGGTCGAGGAATACAGATAGATTACCAAGTTGCTGGAGCAAGAGAACAACAACTCGCAAAAAGAGCTATCACAATTGAAGTCTGCAGCCTCCACTCCCAGTGCCTTGATCCCAGTGACCGACGAGGGATTCTCGTTCTTAGAGATTGAGAATGCCAAGTTGAGGGATGAGTTAGAGACTTTGAAGAGCTCGGGCACCTCTACATCTTCTCGTGGTCGAGCAAGAGCTCCTCGGGGACGAGCAAGAGCAGCTCAGGTTCTTGTCGAGGAACAGAGGACTCAGTCTGCCTTAGAGAACCAGTCCTTCCAACTAATGGCGAAGAACCAAGCGTTATCTGATATGTCAAAGAAGATTAGAGACCTGGAAAAACAGCTCTCTGCAAAGAAGTCAGTGTTGGAGAATAATGAGCTTTTCATCAAGAATCTCCACGAGAAGCTAGAAAGGCTAACATATCAATTCCACAAACAGTCCAGGGAGTTCTGGATGGCTGGATACAACGAAGCACTATTCCACTTGGACGATCGTATCCAGAATGCCAACAATTAAGGCTACAAACAAGGCTGGCTGAATGCCTTAGGTGTGCTGAAGCTTGAACAAGGTCATTATTTGTGGGACTACCATGATCCCGGGTTGCTCGACTTGCCTGTGCCACCATACAATTTGGAGATGGATTGGATCCCTGCTCGGGCCATTCCTCGGAGTTTAATTTCAAACTATCTCGGTGACTACAATCTTCACTCTCAAATCGAGGTATCTCGTCCCGAGCATCTTTTAGATCGACCATCCGTGATGAATGTCAGGATGCTGAAGGATCTTAACTTTATTAATTCTCCTCAGTCTTTAAATGATCTGCCTGCTGGCGAGGAACCTGTGTCAAAAGCAGAGGGGAAGAGACCAGTAGAATAGGAATTTTTTATGTAATAGTTAGTATACATGTAACTGTAATTTCATTATCAATGTAATTTATTTTGAATTTAATGAAAGACTTTCATTTTGTTTGCAAATTCTCATTGCTATTGTCTTGTAGTTATCAAACACTTTATATTTATGCAAATTTGTTAAAAAGATGACAATATTGTGTTGTTTGTAACTCAATAATAATTAAAAAGTTACAAGTATCAGTAATGTTTCTCGATCACTTAATAATAAAGTAATGAGTATAAAAATGTTTAAAATTTTTCCAACCAACCAAGGTACTTAAATTGTGCTCGTCGACCAACTACAGTTAGTGGGTTTTTATCCCCGACCAGCCATACTTGGTAGATTTTTCTCTTAAATGTTTCCGGCCAACCAAGATCGGTAAATGTCCATTGTCGACCAACTACGATTAGTGGGTTTTTATCCCCGACTAGACATACTTGGTAGATTTTTATCTTTTTCATAAAATGCGTCCAACCAACCAAGGTCGATAAATTCTACTTGTCGACCAACTACGGTTAGTGGGTTTTTATCCCCGACCAGCCATAGTTAGCAACTTTTGCACTTTCTGGAATAATCTTACCTCCCGACCAACATAAGTTGGCATTTTCGAGAATGTACGTACCTTCCGACCAACATAAGTTGGCATTTGAGAGCATATTTTGTTTCCTAGCCAAACAGGTTGGCATTTTTAGGAATATATCGTTTCCTAGCCAAACAGGTTGGCATTTTTAGGAATATTTCATTTCCTAGCCAAACAGGTTGGCATTTTTAGGAATATATCGTTTCCTAGCCAAACAGGTTGGCATTTTTAGGAATATTTTGTTTCCTAACCAACCGAAGTTGGCATTTTTAGGAATATTTTGTTTCCTAACCAACCGAAGTTGGCATTTTTAGGAATATTTTGCTGAGCAGTCTGAGCTTTGCCGAGTTTTGCCGAGTAGTGTGTAGCACTAGTATTCCCCAAAAAATTCTCAATAAAAAGGAGAGACTTTGGCAGAATATCTTCGTTTTATTCATACTGATGGAACTGTGTTACATATACATCATTGATAATACTTGCGCAGGTGCTCTGCGTTCCATGCATTCTTAAACTCCTCGCCTTCTAAAGTTGCTATTCGATAAGTTCCTGGTCGAACAACTTCTGTAACTCGGTATGGTCCATGCCAGTTTGCTTCCAGCTTATTGTGTTTTTGAATTACTTTCTTCAGCACATAGTCTCCTTCTTTCAGGTCGCACTTCTTCACCCTTTTGTTATAGAACAAAGCTGTTAGCTGCTGGTAAGCAACATTTCTAATGGTTGCTTCTTCTCTAACTTCCTCGAGCATATTTAAATCCAGTCTTCTCATTAAGTCGCTGACAGGGGAATTGAAATTCACTACCCTGTGTGTTGGGAGGCCCAACTCGGCAGGTATGACAGCTTCACTTCCAAACGCCAGCATGTATGGTGATTCTCTAGTTGCTACTCGGGGAGTAGTTCGGTAAGCCCAAAGTACTGATTGTAGCTCGTTGATCCTGTTTGCTTTTGCATCATCCAATCGTTTCTTCAACCCGTTCAGCAGCGTTCTGTTTGTCACTTCAGTTTGTCCATTGCTTTGAGGATGGCCTGGTGTTGAATGAACCTTCAAAATGTTTGACTGATGATAATAGGCGGCAAACTCCTCGTTATCAAATTGTGTTCCATGGTTTGTGATGAAGGCATGAGGGAGACCATATCGGCAAATGATGTTCTTCCAAACAAATTGGTACACCTTCTCGTACGTCATATCAATGAGTGGCTCAGCTTCTATCCACTTAGTAAAATAATCCACTGCGATGATGAGGTACTTGAACCTTCCTCGGGTCGTTGGCAGTGGTCCAACCAAATCAATTCCCCACATGGAAAATGGCCAAGGGGAAGTTATGGGTGTCAACAATGCTTGTGGAGTTCTTCGGATGGAGGAGAAGCTCTGGCACTTGTCACATTTCTTAGCATAAGCTATACAATCAGCCCTCATCGTCGGCCAGTAGTATCCCTGCGTCATCACCCTTTGTAAAAGCGTCTGACATGCTACATGTGCTCCACAAGACCCTTCATGGATTTCTTCAATTAATTCTTTTACCTTGGAGGGATGTACGCATCTCTGTAAACCTGCAATAATTCCTCGTCTATATAAAACACCATTAGTTAATACATACCGAGCAGCTTTAAACTTCAATTTCTTGGTTGCGAGCTTGTCAATTGGCAATTCTCCCTCCTTGACATACGTCCTGATGGGATCCATCCAAGATGGTCCTAAATCAAGGGTGATAAAGTTTATCGTCAGATCTTCATCTATACTCCGACCATCTAACACTTCAATTGGGATTGTTCGTCGTAGCTCGGTGCGAGTAGCTGATGCTAGTCGAGCTAGGGCGTCTGCTCTCGCATTCTTCATTCTTGGTATTCTGACCAGCTGAATAGCGGCAAATTTTGACACCAGCTCCTTTGCCTTTGCATGATATCTGATCATTAATTCTCCTCTAACTGCATATACTCCCATCATTTGGTTTACAATCAATTGAGAGTCGCTGAAGATCACAACCTGTTGCGCTTCCATAATTTTTGCCAAATTAAGCCCTGCAATCATGGCCTCATATTCAGCCTCATTGTTGGAAGCTTTGAATTGGAAACGCAAGGCGTATTCCATGTCGACCTCGTCCGGAGTGCTCAAAACTATCCCCGTGCCACATCCTGCAGTGCAAGATGAGTCATCTACATATAGCCTCCATATAGGTAACTCGTCTTCAAATTTCAAATCAGTCATAGTTCCTCGGTGAAATATTTGTTTCTTCCTTTCATCCTCCCCGAATCTTTCTCGCTCCTCGTCGATCATCTTTTCTTGCCCTTTTACCAACCGGAGTTGGTCTGAGCTTGAATTTAATGATTTTGTAACATCCACTTGCCCTTTTACCAACCGGAGTTGGTCTGAACTAGTGTTTGTCGATCCTATAACATCCACAGGTTGATCAACGAGCAACTTTGGCTCTTCGGGGGTATCAGGATAGGTGAACTCTGCTATAAAATCTGCTACAGCCTGCCCTTTTAGCGATGATCTGGGTTCAGAAACAATATCATATTCAACGAGCTCTATTGCCCAATACATCAATCTCCCTAATTTTTCTAGTTTATGAAGGGCTTGCCTCAACGGTACATCACTATATACGACTATAGTATGAGCCTGGAAGTACGGCCTCATTCTCCTACTCGCCTCAATCAGTGCCAGTGCCAATTTCTCCAGCCTTGGATATCTGATCTCTGCTCCTCGGAAGGCCTTACTTGTGTAGTAAATTGGTTTTTGCACTCCATTCTCCACTCTGATCAACGCCGAGCTAACTGCATTCTCGGACACTGCAAGGTACAAATACAATTTTTCTCCCATCACCGGCCTGGACAACAGTGGAGGTGCTCCCAAGTATTTCTTCAAGTCTTGAAAAGCCTTCTCACATTCATCATTCCACTCAAAAGTCTTTCTGAGTGTCTTGAAGAATGGGAGACATCTATCAGTTGCTCGCGGCACAAATCTGTTGAGTGCGGCTACTCGTCCGGTGAGACTCTGTACTTCCTTATTCGTCGTTGGATATCGCAGCCCTAATAGAGCTTTGATCTTTTCAGGATTTGCTTCAATGCCTCATTGATTGACAATGTACCCGAGGAACATGCCTTCTCGTACTCCAAATATGCACTTCGTCGGGTTCAACTTCATTTGATATTTATCTAGTTGATCAAAAGTTTGACTCAAGTCAACTAGATGATCAGCAGCTTTCTTGCTTTTCGTCATCATGTCGTCAACATAGACTTCCATATTGTCACTGATTTGTTCAGCAAAGACCTTGTTCATCAGCCTCTGATATGTCGCACCTGTATTTTTCAAACCAAAAGGCATAACATTATCAATAAGTTCCCCTAGGGGTAATGAAAGAAGTACTCTCCCTGTCTTCAGTTTTCATTTTGATCTGATTGTAACCAGAATAAGCATCCATGAAGCTCATCAACTCGTGTCCCGAGGTAGCATCCACCAGTTGATCAATTCGGGGCAATGGAAAGTGATCCTTTGGGTATGCTTTGTTGAGGTTGGTGAAGTCTACACACATCCTCCACTTGTTATTGTTCTTCTTTACCATCACCACATTAGCTAACCAATCTGGGTATTTAACATTTTCAATGAAACAAGATTTCTGGAGCTTCTCGACTTCCTCCTGTATAGCTTGATTCTTCTCGGGACTGAATACTCTTCTTCTCTGCTTCACAGGCTTGATTTCCTTATTCACATTGAGCTCGTGACATAAGAAGTTTGGGTCTATCCCAGGCATATCTTCATGACTCCACGCAAAAGTTTGTCTTCTGCTTCTAAGGAAAGTTATCAATTCTTGTTTTAATGAGGCTTCCAACGATGAACCTATTTGAGTAGTTCGCTCAGGGTGCTCGTCGTCCAGAATGATGTTTTCAGTAGCTTCCACCACTTGACCCTTCACGAGTTGTGACTCATCTCGAGGATCCAATGTTTCAATTTCTGCACCTTCATCCACTTGATAGGTAGTAGTCTTTTTCTTTGATTCTTCCAGTTCCTCTTGCTCGGCGGATGAATAATAGCATTCCCGATCTACTCTCTGATCACATTTCACAACTCCTACTCCAAAGTTTGTTGGAAATTTTAGGCACTGATTCACTGTAGATGGTACAGCCTCGAACTTCTTCAATCCTACTCTTCCCATGATGATATTGTACGATGATTGGACATTCTTATCCATCACGAAGAAACGTATTCTTTCTGTCCGACAAGCAGGCCACGTACCAATGAATATATCCAACTTGATCGTCCCAAGTGGAAATACTTTCTCGCCAGCAAAACCGATGAGGGGTCTGTGGTAAGGCTCCAGTTGAGATAGCTTTAGATTTAAACTATCAAAACACGAGTAAAACATAATGTCTGCCGAGCTACCATTGTCGACCAGCACTCTTGAAATCATTACCTCCTTCATTCTCATCTTGATCACCAGTGGATCATCGTGAGGATATAAAACACCTGTAAGGTCATTTTTTGAAAAACCGATGACCAATTTCTCCTTGTTCACCTTTCTCGGGCGATCTTCCTCAGCTAGATTTATTCGCTGAATGTACGAGCAAGCTTGAGCCTCACCGAGGTAAGCTTTTCTTTCTGCAGTAAGGTCTCTTCCTCCTGCATCTCCTCCTGTAATAACATTACAATCAAATGACCCAAAGCGTATTGAAAATACCTCTCGTTCTGGCTGCCTTGGTTTCTTGGGAAGATCGGGGTCATCTTCTGGATCAACTTTATGGTTTCTCTTCTTGTTCTCCACTACTCGATGAGGAGATCTAGATCTCTCTCTAGTTCGGTCGTTGTTTCTTTTTTCGCCTCCCCGATCAACATACTTTGCTAGCTTTCCTCGTCGGATGAGTGTTTCAATCTCATTATGAAGAGCTATGCAATTTTTAGTCATATGTCCATGATCCTTGTGGAACTCGTAATATTTTTCCCTATTCCTCGTGTCAGGGTCTGCCTTCATTTTCTTTGGCCAGTTTAACTCCTCGTTGTTCTTAATTTCTTCCAGGACGTGGTTGATATTCGCCTTCAAAGGTGTGTAATTATCAAATTTCCTCAAGACCTCCCATGACGACCTATTTTTGGATTGTTTGTCACCACCATTGTTCTTATGTTCTTTCTTCTTAGCTTTATCACCTTCCACCTTGGTTTATTTGGCGTCCATATTCTTCTTCGCAGACATAGCCTCCTCGGCATTCATAATCTTGGACACTTTTCCCATCAGGTCCGATATGGTTCGAGGTGGATCTTTGGCCAAAGTGTAGTACAACTTGTTTGGCAGCAGTCCACTCATCAAAGCGGTAATCGTTGTATTCTCCTCATAATCAATGACTTCGAGTTTTTCGTTATTGAAACGAGTTATATAATCTCTGATACTCTCCCCAGCCTTTTTTCTAACACTTAACAAATGTGCTACTCGTTTAACTAGCTTTGCTCCAAAGCAGAAATTCCCAATGAATAACTCGGCCAGTTGAAGAAAAGTTGAAATCTTACCCCGAGGAAGATTATTATACCATATTGGAGCAGATCCGGTAAGAGTTCCCGAGAATGCCCTGCATCTCATCTCGTCTGGGACAGCATAGATGTCGGTAGCAGCTTGATATTGTTCTATATGAAGGACAGGGTCAGTCTTCCCATCATACTTGGGAGTCACAACAGGTGCTTTGAACTTTGATGGTATTGGAAAATCAACAATGTCCTGGACAAAAAGGTGTTCCTCGAACAAAGGTTTGTTGTAGAGGGTTCTTGGCCTTAACTATTTCCCCTAATTTATCCTCCAGCCTCTGAATAGATCCTTTCCATGCATCATTTCCTTCCTCGGGCCTATTGGTTCGAGCAACTGATCGCGTTGAAGTGGCTTCTTGGGATTTATCTCGACGAGCAGCTGGTCGGTCATAAGATCCATCTTGACGAGCAGCTGGTCGCGACTGGGCAGATCCTTCCCTTAAATCTGATGGTCGTCGAAAGCTCCTCGACGTTTCATTAAGAGGACTTTTGTTCCTCCTAGGGCCTAATCGGTCGAAAGGAGAAGCCCTACTTAATCTTTCCAATGCGCTGGTCCTTTCTAGGGAGAGGGTGGCACGTTGTTCAGTATTTGTGGCCCGTACTGACGAAGTTCATCCAGGTTGATAACAAAAATCTTCAGATTCCTCATTGCGATACGAATTAGTACGCCTAGTACGCAAAGAAGGCGAACGGGTATTTCTTTGAATGCTTCGTGGTCCGGAATGGGCTGATGCACCGCCATGGAGGGTTTGGATGAGTTGTCGCATCGTTTCTTGCATGACGGTCTGGCCCTGAGCCAGATTTGCCATTATTCCAGCTAGATCTGGAACAATTGGTGGAGCAGACGGATTTGGAGGGGTTCCAGAGTTTCGATTGCTGGATTCAAGAATATCAGCCATTGGTAATGGATTGTATTTGATTGAGAAAACGATATTACCAGTCGTTTCCCACAGACGGCGCCAATCTGTTGATGTAAAAAATTAGATCACTCTAATTATTCAATCACAGATAAATAAATGAGACAAAAGATTTTAAAGTGGTTCAGCCTTATAGAAATGGCCTACGTCCACTATTGTTTTATTGCTGAGTGTTTGGGAATTCTCGAGTACAAGAAATTCCGTTCCAGATTCGGTCCATTTACAATGAGGATTGTACAATGTATTTATAGCCCTGAGGTTGTAATGTGAAAGGGTAATACATTAAATGATATACATATGAAAGGGTAATACATTTAATGCCCTCTTTGCGTGTGCGTCTGAATGATAGGCATTTAATGAATCAGTTGAACTGTTGGTTATCCAGCTATTAATGCCTTGTTCGAGATGCAGCTCGGACCGCCTGAGTTGCTCGAACCGCCTAAGCTTCTCGGTGTTCAAGAGTTCCTCGGAGAAGCATTGTTCCTCAGAGCATGTGAGTTCCTCGGGTAAGCAGTGTTCCTCGGGGAACTAGTCTTCCTCGCTATAGTCTTGTTCCTCGGAGCGCGTGGGTTCCTCGGAAGTGTTTGTAGTTGCCATGTAGATAGCCACGTGTCTTCATATGATTGGTCCACGTCAGTAGATTAAATTTGGTATCAACATGCATGATGGTAGAAGTATTTGTGAGATGCACAGTTTGAGAAGCTTTGTAGTGGTTTTTTCATGTATCAAGAATTATTTTTGTTTAGTGATGTTTAAGCTTTTAGTTTATTCCTATACAAATTTTGCCATGAACTTCGGCTTTGTGGAGTGAAAATATGTAATATCCACTCAACTATTTATCTTAAACCCATTACACAATAAGAAACTTAACATCGACTAATTTAGTTATATGTTGTTAATTAAGTACAATGCTTTTATATTAAATTAGACTTGAGATTCTTTGGATGCTGGAGTTACTCACTCTTACTCTTTTAGTACTATACACTGGATATGACATGTGGAGTCTCCATTAGTTTGCAGGTCAATGAAACATGACATAGATTTTACTTATCATTTAAATTGATAATTTTTATTTCCTTGTACAAAAAATATTTTATAACGATAATTAGGGTATTGGACATTTTTTTACCATAGCGAGCTGACATAAAATGATGGCTATGGATTTTGAAGTGCCTAATAATATATATTTCTAATAAATAAATTCCTAGCAGTAAATCACATCGTTAACCTACTTTTTGTACAATATATTAATTTTCCTAATGGAAAAGTTCATGAAATTATGTTAATATGTAAAGTCAACTGATTGGTTGCACTTTGGTTACACGGAAAGAAGGAGCTTAGTGGGTGTGCGCGAATTGATAATTCAATATGTAAACTATGTTTTTTGATTTACTAAAACGTCTTTATCTGGTTGTACGTGCGTGGCTGGATGTATTCTATATTTTAAGTTTAGTTGATATTGATTGGTATGGACGTGGACACAAACTTGGACAGAGCATACTAAAGATGTCATTAATCTCTGATATGGTTCTTTAAACAACACATAATACAACAAGAATTGAAGTAAACAAAATTTGAATTTGATTAATGAGTTTTTATTACATTTTTTTAAACTTATATTCTAGTTAGGGAAGTTTTTTACAATGCATTTTACGGAAGGAATGTTAAAAATTGGTTGGTGTTCACATATGGAAATATTTATGTTATATATAATGTAGTAATACATTTTATAACTGTCGGGGCAATGCGCGAGGCTGTTAGCTATTAACATTATGTAAAAACGGAGCTCCAAAGACCCCTGTATTTATATCTACTCTTTCAATATGCAATCCACGTGGCTCTCTTTTCTCAACCTCTATTATCCTGCCCATTTTCATATAGAAACACTTTTCATTTACTATATTTTTTACTTCCTTCTAAAACGTTTTACGGTTCATTAAATTACATGAACCATATGTTTCTTAATCTCACCCTTTCCCTATTTTTTGCTCCTTATCTCTGATTTGTTCATTTCGTCTTTATATTAAAGACGACCCGAATTGATATATGTATATTTCATTGATTGTGACACTGGCCAAAGAATAATGTTTTCACCCCCGTCGTTTCTTGCCTATAATGAACCACGTACATGTTTGATGATAATCACATATATCCAAGACAAAGATCAGTGGGAAATATTTCATTTTTTACTTATGTGTTCTATATTTTTGTCAAAACTCATGTCCTCATTGATCTTCTCAATCGATCAACAATAGATAAGGAATTTTTTGTGCCATGTTTTAAGCTCCGAAAATGTTATATACTCCCAAATGATTTTGCAAGAGCACGGTGTATAATGATCAACTAGGACACCGTGACTAATAAACAATCACACCAAATATAGAAATACAAATAAAGAAAAGAGAAAAGAGAAGAAGAACACAAAATATACGTGGTTCACCAATTTGGCTACATCCACGTGCTATCTGTGTCACTAATAAAATAAAATTACACGTGGAATGACATTTTGTTCCTTCCTCACACAGAATTAATTTCTCTTCTCATAATATCTGAAGACTCTCACAAATATTAATCTCACAACAAAAGTCTCATATATTCTACCAAAATCCTCAACAAAGAATACTCAATTCCCAAAGTAATCAATCTACACAAATGTAAACCCCTAAGTTTCACTCACAAATTCTATAATTTGAAATACAAGAGGGAAATCCCCAAATCTCTCTCAATGATCTAGAACAATCAATACTAATTGATAATTTCTCAAAACCAGGGTTAAAAACCTTAACATACTTAATTTATAGTTACAACACATTCGGGTGAAAACCCTAAAATACCCTCAACTAACAAAACCCATTTACACAAATCTGAACTTGTTCGCTACTACGAGCCACCAATTCTAATCGCGTTATTCACTTCAATAAACCTTGGAAGAACTCGTGTCCAGTGAATACCCCTTTTGTTGCAGCCAAGCTTCCCCTGCCATTGGTATTTTGAGCCAAACCCTATAAATCTCCACTTTCGCGAAAACAACCACCATACCAAAACAAGTCTTCCAAACGATCTATATAAAGTGAGGGATATCTCTAAAGTACGTGATTGTTGTCACTCAAACACTAATGAAGACTTATTGTTAAGCCTGAAGTATCCCCAAACCTAACCCTTGGCTCACTCTTCAACTAATGCATATCTTGTGCAGCCACAAGAACGTCTCGACCACTCTGTCAAACCCACAATACTCCATAGAACTTTAGAAATCCTTTGGTTCAACATCAAAGCTAGCAACCTCTGATAACCTCCCCCTAACCACCAGTTAGTAAATAATGGTCATCTTCTCCCATTGTTGCAGAATAGGACGTCCATGACTTTATCTCAAAAATCTATTATGGGGACTGAAATAATTAGGCCCATTTACAAGTTGGCCAAACAGCCCCAGTAGGGAATGAAGCTCGCCCGTCCCAACCTCTTTGTTAAAGAATATGACACGTTTATCAAGTGGACAAACATATTGGGATAAGCTCAAAATGGTTACCAATAATCTCGGTAAGATATTCATGGATACCACGCGAGCCGATCACAAGTTGAGGAGTTCCTTGTATAACTCAAAGACTCAGCAATCACTATAAATTTAACCCTTACCCCAGGGTCCAAGGGGATGAAAAATTAAAACTTAAAAGCATTTAATAAGAAAGACTATAACCTTTCCGTGGACATAGGAAATTTACTGAACCACATACATCTTGTGTTGTGATTGGAATTTTTATTCCATCCTTTATATTGCTTTATAGATATATTTAATTATAATTAAATTGCACTCACAATTAGCGTCTTTTGTGGGAATCGATTGTCTTCTCAACGAAAGTAATTTTTACAAAGATACATGGTGTCTCAACAACTAAGCAATGCTCATCATAGTGCACCACAACTTGGGGATGTACGAGTTGATCTATCCCTAATGAGATTTGGGTCTAAAATTCATCAGGAGAACCCAAGGTTTCGCCCAAAGCGACATCCTTCTGAGGAGAGTCACCAGTCGCCCAGGTCTACCCACATCTTGCGGCTAGTCGATGCTTATGAAGCAATGTTCTGACGGCATGAGGAGGCAGCTCGCTTTCAAGTCGAAGATAATACTTGTATCTAATGGCAACTAGATGAAATGGACCATCAGGCAGGACCAAGAACATTTAGAGCATGGAATTCATCAAACTAGGCGCCACAGGATGACATACGAAGTTTGGTTCGAAAGGAGATGGATCAGATCGAGGGACAAGATCCACAAAGGAGATGGCAAGGACGTCTCTCATCACTCAAATGAAGTCTTATTTTTTAGGACCATCGAAGAAGAGGAGCCCCCAAAGAAATTTTTAACCCCTCAATTCAAGATCTACGATGGTAAGACTGATCACATCGACCATGTTAGGCATTATAGATAGTCCATGACTCTTTAAAGTCATAATGACTCGCTCATGTGCCGTATTTTCCCCACTAGTCTGGGCGACGTCGCCTAAAAATGGTTTGAAAGATTGCCTCACAAGTCCATAAAGAGATTTAAGATTCTTGTTAAATCCTTCATAACTCAATTCATTATCAGCAGTGCCCATTCCAAGAGAATGGATTCACTCTTTGCGATGAGGAAGAAATCACAGGAGTCTCTGTGCGAGTAAGCCAAGTGCAACTGGAAAGTTTTTAATGAAGTGGAGGACTGCTCAGAGCAGGTCATCATAGCATCATTCAAAATAGGCCTACCCCTACATCCATGTTGTATCAATCCCTTACCAAAAAGGAAGCTGATATAATCGATGATATGATGTCACGAATTGAGCTAAGGTGGAGGACGTGGTCCATGCTAGTCAGTTTGAGGTTGGTCGTACCAAGGCTAACAAAGGGGGCAAGAAAGGGAATAACCCTAAGAAGGGGAATAAAAAGAAGAACGGTACGAAGAATGGGAGAAAAGAGGATTCCTCTAAGGCAGTCAACTAGGTTTTCAAGGGGCCTATCTATAATATCTTGGCAAAAATTAAAGATTAGCATTTCGTAAAATGGCCAAAAAAGATGGGAAGGGATCTGCCCAAAAGAAATAACACGCTGCAATATGCGTTCCATAAGAAAGGAGGACACCAGACTGAAAATTATAGGGCGTTAAGGCCCATCTGGAGGAGTTAGCCCAAGCAGGGCACTTGAATGAGTTTATTGAGAAGAAATATAATCAGGTCGCAGTCGCTGGCGACCAAAATAAGACAACGTCTTGGATAAGGATATGGGCCACGAGTTTGCCATTTTACATAGAGCATCCAACCTCAAGCAGATCTACGGGAATGTTATTCGGATGGAGCTCAAGAAAGTAACAACTATGATGGAAGATTTTCGGATTGATCCTGCCAAAAGTCGAGCTAGAAAACGTAAGAGACCAGAGGATGTCGACTACAATAAGCACATTGTCTTCATGGAGGGTGACTTAGTTCGAGTACGAACCCCACACCACGATATAGTAGTAACCACTCTCAGAATCGTCAAATGGGATGTGGATAAATTGTTAGTATATTAAGAGAACTCTTTAAAGGAAATGTACCTATAACTCTTTCACAAACTCAAACTAAAAATGTCCGACCTCAAGGACGAAACTGTTCCTTTGGTCGGCTTTATGCGGAAGATGATGATGTCGTAAGGGAAGGTGGTCCTGCCAGTAAGGGCAGGGAATATGTCAAAGTTTATCGAGTTTTTAGTGGTTGATATCGATTATCCCTACCATATCATTTTGTGCAGAGGATGGCTTCACGCTATGAGAGCAGTTCCTTCCACCTACCACAAGAAGCTCAAGTGCATCACTGACAGGGGCATAAGGGATATCAGAGGCGATCAAGCAGTTGCTCAGATGCTATATCGTAGGCCTAAATAAGAAAAAAAAAGAAGTTCTAGAGGCATCCCAGTTTGAGGCTACTCCATCCAAATAGTAACTACAGCACGACCTACCCGGGGTGGAAGAGACCGATATCCACCCCAATAATAGGATCATTGAAGACCTGGAGGGGGTCATCTTAGATTCGACCACATCGGGTATAATTTTTTTATTAGAACAAGCATAACTGACAGTAAAAGAGAGGAACTAATCGCCTTCCTGAAACGGAGCTTGGATGTATTCGCATAAGAACCATACGATATGCCGAGAATAGATCCCATAATTGCCTGCCATTAACTCCATATGCATTTTACATTTAAACTAGTCACATAAAAAGCTCACCGAGAAGTTCCCCCAAAAATCAAAGATCATAGAAAAGGAAGTAGAGAAACTTCTGGAGGCAGGGTCCATTAGAGAAGTTTAATTCCCAAAGTGGCTTTCGAATTCGGTCGTAGTCCGTAAAAGTAATGGAGGCTGGAGAGTCTGCATATACTTCACCGACCTCAACAGAGCCTGTGACAAGGATAGCTTCCCCTTACCAAAAATAGATCAACTGGTTGATGCTATAGCAGCTCATGAACGAATGAGCTTCTTGAACGCTTACTCTGAATACCATCAAATCCGGTTGTTCGGTCTCGACTGAGACAAAACTTACCAGTTGGTCTATACCGCTAAAAAATCATGTCGTTAGGCCTCAAGAATGCATGAGCCATATATCAGAGGTTAGTTATAAAGATCTTTCAGCGCCAAATGGGGGATATTGTGGAGGTGCACATTGATGACATGCTCATCAAGAGAAGAAATAAGAGCGACCATCTCCAAGATTCGACCAACACCTTTGAGATCCTCAGGCACTACCGAATGAAACTTAACATCAATTTGGGATCAAGCCTGGTCAGCAAAAGGGGGATTGATGCCAACCCAAATCAGATAGAAGCACTTAGCAGGGTCCAGCAGCCAAAGTCATTATGTAAAGTTTAGAAGCTTACCGAAATGCTCACAACACACAACCGCTTCATCTCGATGTCATTTGAGCGTTGTCGATCGTTCTTTCAACTGCTCAAAAAGGCAAAGGGACTTATTTGGAACGACGAGTTCTTCAAGGCCCTGGAGGTAATTAAATCCTACTTCAATAAATCCTCTTTGTCAATAATCTTCGATTAGGGGGATCCCCTTTATCTTTATCTTGCGGTATCTAGCTATGTAGTTAGCTCGACCTTGGTTTATAAGAAGGACAAAAATCAATCCCCTGTTTATTATGCCAATAAGATGCTCCAGGATGCAGAGTAGCGCTACTTGCCCCTTGAGAAATTGGTTTACGCAGTGGTGATCACTTCACATAAGCTGAAGCACCATTTTGAAGCCCATTCAATCACTGCAATCACTTCTTTCCACCTTAAATTTGTCATTTGCAAGGATAACCCCTATAGACAAATGTCAAAGTGGTTGGTTGAGCTTGGGAGATTCGATATTAATTTCCAACCAAGGGCAACAATCAAAGCTCAGGTTTTGGTTGACTTCATGGCAGAATTTACTAGAGAAGGCCCCATCGACCAGTAGTTAATCAATTAATGGAAGTTATACGAAAGGCTCAAGGCGAGAGTTGGATGAAGTATGTTGATGGCACCTCTAACTCAAAAAGGGAAGATGTAGGAATTATCCTTATGACTCCAGAGGACGCCATGATCGAGCAAGGGATTATACTGGGTTTGAACCCTCCAACAATGAGGTTAAATACGAGGCACTCATAATTGGACTTCGCAAGGCACAATTGCTTGGGGCAAAGAAAATTAACATTTATTGCAACTCCAAGATGGTGTCCAATTAAGTTATTAGGAAATGCAGCGCCAAAGATAATAGGATGGCAACCTATCTCGTAGTTGTACGCGAGCTGGTTACGAATTTTGAAGAAGTCCACGTTAATAGTTCCCCCAGGGGCACAACAGTCACGTAGATGCCTTAATTAATCTAAGTTTAGCAGTAGACTCCGATCTCATTAAAACTATCGAAGTGGAATTCCTCATCAAACCCAGTATTGATAAGACAACAGCTCTCAAGCGAGTCCTCTTTGTTGACAAAGGATCCAGTTAGATGGACAACATCATTGCATATTTATTGAATGAGATGTTGCCTACCGAAAAGAAGTTAGCTCATTAGATCAAAGTCAAGGCCGCTCATTTTTATTGAGATCTTGGTGGAAAGCTGTATAAACGATCCTTCACAGGACCATACCTGTCGTGCTTGCACCCAAAGTACGTCGAGCAAGTTCTCTACGAGCTTCATAACGGAATATGTGGAAGTCATGCAAGGTTCCTAGCATTTCAAGCTGTTAAAGAGGTCTATTGGTGGCCTTGTATGCAGAAAGATGTAATCATTTATGTGCAAAAATGCGAGAAGTGCCAAAAATTCTCTTCCTTAGTTCATCAGCCAAGTAATGGTATAAATCCCTTTACCAGCCCATGACCATTTGCACAATGGGGATTGGACATCATGAGACCTCTACCTACTGCACTTGGGAATCATAAATACTTACTGATCGGCACATACTATTTCACCAAGTAGGTACAGGCAGAACCACTGGCCAATATTAGAGACGTTGATATGATAAGGTTCATATAAAGAAACATTATAACACGCTTTGGGGTACCGCAAACAGTTATAACTAATAATATAATCGAGTTTGAGAGTGGTATTTTTTTAAAGTTTTGCTAGGAGTATGGAATCAAGCACCACTTCGGTTCGGTGGCGTACCCTCAAAGCAATAGTCAAGAATAAGCTTCCAATAAAATGATGTTCAATGGCTTTAAAAAGAGGTTAGAAAGAGCAAAAGGCGCCTGGGTGGATGATCTCCCTCATGTTCTCTGGGCATATCGAACCATGCCCAGGAAACCAATTGGGGAAATGCCTTTAGCACTTATCTATGGGATGTACCACTTGAAGCTGGTCTCCTAACTATAAGAACGAAGATGGCCGACCAATAACTAAACGACGATGCTCTTCGCACTGAACTTGACCTGATCGATGAACGAAGAGAGCAATCCATAATCAAGCTGGCCTCAAACAAAAAATAATTGGCGAAGCAGCACAATAAATGTTCAATCTGAGGAAATTCTAAGTAGGGGATTATGTCCTAAGGAAAGTCCTCAGCAGTGCCGTGAGACCATCGGACGACAAACTGGGGCCCAACTAGGAGGGGTTCTTTACAGTAATCAGAAATAATCTGGAAGGAGCTTATCACTTGGAAATAATGAAGGGCATGGAGATACAAGGAGCATGGAACACAAACAACCTTAAGAAATTCCACTTTTAGGCTTCTCATATCTCACTCCATTAGTTTACGCAAATTTTCATTTATAACTTATGTTGCTCGTAATTTTATTTCAGTTATGAATAAATCAATTTCGTTTCTTCCATATAATTTGTTCAAATCATATAAGTAGTCCGTTAATTTACATTGTTTCCTAAGTAACTAACTTACAGTTGGTGTTTAATCTTTAAAAAATGCTAATAGAATTATTAGACTTTAATTTAATTACATTGACAATTCTGCTCATTCCAATTAAATCTAAAGTCTATATGTCCATATCATAACCAACAAAAACGACCTCATGACTTGCTAAGGCAAGACAAAAAGCCCTAGGGCGATCCCTAGGCAATAAACCAACTTTACTTGGTTGATTAAAATCCTGAACGGGTAGATTACCCAAAAACCAAGTGAATTTTTTCTATTAACTTTCCTAGGCCTAAAGGAGTGTGATGACACGACCTAAAAGGTAAAGAATATAGAATAACACATGAAAGTCGTATTGGACTGGAAAAATGCAAAAACGGTTGGTATTAATCTTATTCAGTCGGCGAAATTCCCAATTACAAAGTGTACCAATTACATTACAAGAAAATACATAAAGTATAAGAAAATTTACAACAGCTTATTATCGGCGAGCTAAAAATTATTCTATTTGCTTCCTCCGACCATCGTCAGATTTAGGCATGTACTTATCATCACTTTCATCACCTTCTAGGTAGCTCTCAGCTAAATAGGGATAACATCCAAAACAATCCAGGTCATATCATGCCCAAATGGGGGTTGGCTATATGTAGGACAATCAACCTGGTATATATACCAAAATCGAGAATCCTGAGGTTCCTTAACAACCTTAAGGGCGTTCAGTCAGCCTTGCTTATAGGTGACATCAGGAGCTTCATGCAACCTCGTTGAGGCATTTTGCCAACCCTCTTCATAGCCTGCTGCCCATACCGCCCGAGGACCCATCCTGAATAAGTAACTGAGCTTCTTATTATCATAGCTTAGACCTGCCACAATGGCATTGCTATGTCAAACTTTCTCTTCAGACTCATAGATTTTTCTCTGCAAGACATCATCTTCTGACTAAACAAGAGTGTCGACCTTGCCCGCATCCTTAGAATCTGCCAACTGGGCCTACAAGTCATTTATTTTTTGTTGTATGGAGGCTTCCACATCTTCTGAAACCTTAAGGTTGTCCTTTAGTTTGGCAACCATAGTGGATTGGCATTTATAAGCCTGATTCCTATTTTTTAGAGCTTTACACGCGATCAGAAATGCTCGGCAAGCCTGTGCACTAGCATCTCACCTAAGAACATTGCCTAAGTTACTAGAAGGAGGAATTTCCTCGGCATCACTATACAATAGCAAAATAGAACAAGCAAGTAGATTATCAGAAAAATACACGAATTGACACAATCAAAATGATGTTTTCATTAAACAAAACCAAGGATAGGCAGAGCCTTTACAGTCTAAGGAAATAAAAAAGAGTACATTAAGTGAGCAAAAAAAGAAAAAGCCCTAAGACTACAGACTTCACTTCTTCACCTGCTCTTTTGTCTCGTACTTTTTCCCTTTGGTCAATGACTCCTTCTCTTTGGGCACTACCTCCTTCGTCTGGTCAGCAGAACAGCTCGTAGAATGATCCTTATTGATAGTAGAAGGGGTACATAGCTGGTGCCTCCTAAATAGCTTAGATTCAGAGGGGACTTCAATTTCCACCAAGGCTCTATCTCACCCTTTCTTGAAGTTTGACTTCTGAGTGTAAACGATCTGGATTTTGGTGTCGTCATACGCCTCGTTCCAGCCTTGATCGAAGCTAGTGTCCTTTAGGGCAAAGATCTTCTCTACCTCATTAGACAACTTAGAGTTATTCGCCTGCAGTAGTCCGTTCTCGAACTTCAAAAGGGCCATAGCGAAGGTAATTGTCTCTTTATCCTTCTCATGGGCCTCTCTGTCCTTAACCATGACCTTCTCTAATTTTCAGAGGGCCTCAGTCAGTTCCTCATTCTTCTTAGACTGGTCAGCGCGAGCATCCATGGTAAACTCAGCCATTAACTACAAAACGGAAAGAAGAAAGTGTTAGACAATACCACATCTTGGAACAAAAGGGAAAGAAAAAAGGAGAATTTTTACCAAGGCAAGAGTTTAAGAAGCCCGAAGAGAATGTTTGTCAGGACCCAGCATCATCGAATGCTCGTGATCTCCAGCGAGCATTACCCCACTCAACAGGTAGTGGGTAAAAGATGGGTTGAAGGCGACATTATTGGCCTCGGGAGTGTTAGAGGGGGAATAAGGGATACTACTCTTCTAAAGGGCCTCAATGGCCTTCCGACCCCCTGAGAGGATGAGACCCTAGTGTCAAAGGTTGTTTTGAGGATGTGAATAGGTTTTGCTGAGGACGAGATAACCTTTTTGGTATCCTAAATAGACACGTACATCAATTGCCCTTAGTTGAACATATATCATCAGTTGTGTGCTTGGCATGTTGGCCAAAAAAGGGCGGTTGCATGCCAGCCTAGGGCTTGAAGCCTATCTATGTCTTCCTTGGGAAACCCATACAATCAAAAGCTGGTTTAAATACCAAATTTGTAAGCCATTTTATCTTTCTTCTCCAAAATTCCGTACCACTTTCACCTTCTGCAACTATCATTCTCTCTCACTTCAAACGAGAGTTTCTCCAACGAGTTTTAGGTATTTCTTCCTTCTTTTAATCTTTCCTTTTTTCTCAGGTAAACCTCTACCTTCTTTCCTTTTCCTTACTTTAACTTTATTTTGCTTTATCTTTGGACTTTTGGTTTTTAGATGAATTTTGAGTTTTTCGGTGAGTTACAGTGAATGCTCTAGGAGTTTTATAGTGGTTTTGTTAGGATTCTGAGGTGGCATAGAGTTTAGTTAGGTGGTTTTTAGGGTTTATTTTACTTTTTCATCATCGGTTAGGTTTTCCAGGTGGCCTCCAGTTATCTTCTCCGATGATCTTCTTCATTACTATTCTTAGTGAAAATCATTTGAAAATGATTAAGTTCCCCCTTTAGATCTTTAAGTCAAACCTGGTTAAACTCATAAGTGTTTCGATGTATAAGAGGCTTTACTAATTAGCTGAATAGTATCCACACTTAATAGAGAGGATACTTAGGGAAATTCGAAAGGCTGAAGCGGAGGATAAACGCAGCGCTGAGTCCAAAACTACACTTCCAGTCAATCCAACACTCATATATGTAGTTCGTCCACCTTTACTTCTCACATATCCATCACCCGTCGAGTATCCATCACCAACCAAGACTAGTGTTATTATCATCAACAGTGACACTATGTCTGATACCTCTTC
Source organism: Sambucus nigra (assembly GCA_949130495.1). Classification (NCBI taxonomy): domain Eukaryota; kingdom Viridiplantae; phylum Streptophyta; class Magnoliopsida; order Dipsacales; family Adoxaceae; genus Sambucus; species Sambucus nigra. The sequence continues at coordinate 421,934,337 of OX422209.1, forward strand.
ACAGGGGTCATAAGTTGAGTCCTCGTCCTTGGGTTATAGCCCTTCTGCTTCTAAGGGACCTAAAAAATTAAATTCCTTTGACGAGGCCATATGGCTCCCCGCGTCTCTTTTTGATGACTCTGGTGCTACTGAATCTATCAACCGTGACCAATCCACTGAGGCCCAAGACAGAGATGAGCCGAGAGTAGAGGTCACTTATCCCCCACCACCAATAGTTGTCCTTTTATCGACTATTCTGGTACTAAATTTACAACAAGGTATCCTAGTAGAGTCCCGACCATTGAGATTGAATACGTCTTTGACGATGAGGTCGAGGATCCACTTAACACTTCTTATGCTGAAACCTTCCGGAGTACTGTTAGGGAGACAGACCTTCTGATGTGGATTCATCTGTACGGGATCAACTCTTCCATCAACATGAGGGTCCTAACTGATGATAAGAGATCTTTCAACGGCTGAGAATGCGAAGTGGCTATATACAAGCCGATGTTCAAGGCCAGTTTTAGGCTCCCAGTCCACCCTAACGTCAAAACCATCCTTACCAGTCTGGGGCTTGCCCAGGCTCAATTTTCCCCAAATGCCTGAAGGATCATCATCGGCTTTATCCAGCTATAGCGGTTGATCTACAACACTGACCTTCTAGTTAGTACTTTTCGAGCATGTTATACCGTGTCCATCATAAAATCTTAGCCTAGATAATTCCACCTCATAACCAGAAAGTATGATAAGAAGATTTTGATAGTCAACTAGACTTCAAACCATCACTGAAAGCCTCGATACTTCTTTGTATCGCACTTGGGAGTTTGATACCAATGCTCCCTGTAGTGCCACTTGGTTGAGAGTTCCCCAAAGATGGAAAATGCTTCAATGTTGTCTAAACTCGACCCCGGCCTAAGTATTAAAGGCTGAAATAAGATCGATCATATTCGATTTCAGGGAAAAGATGGCAGGTTATTCGCAGTTGATGATTCCTACCTTTTTAGAGAAGACGGGTATGGAGGTGGCCCCTAGCCGAGATGTGTAAGTAAATTTTTTTACAACTATAGAGTCATCACTTATTTTTAACATATTGATATTAATCAATCTTTTGCTCGCAGGTCGTCCGACTGACACTCCCAAACAGATCTAGAAAATGGCATCTCCCAATCTAACAAATATATTGAATAAGTTGGGTAAGAAGCCCACTCCCCCCGCCCAGACTAAAAAATTAACCACTGGAGGTCCCGCTTATACCGAGGGTGGTAAGAAAATAAAAGAGCTCGTCGAAGATATTTCTATCATCCCTCCTCAGACCAAGAAGAGCAGGAAGGAAGGCTTCTCCAGGGGGTGCTGACCAGGCCATCCCCATCTTATCTGATTCTATTCTCGCAAGTCGTCTGTCACAGCTCTCTATCATCTTTGACTCTCTCATTGGTGATAATAAAGTATCTAAGGTAGATGCTGACTCCCTGCTGGTGAACTAGGATAGGTATTTTTTGGAAGCCATGGACCCTACTCACCTGGGAGACTTCGGCCTGCACAAGGATACTCAAGTAATCATCTCTCAAATTCACTGATTCTTATTTTTACCAAGTGTTATGTCGTCTCGTACAAACTTATATTTTTATGCATTGCAGTCTCTACTTACCTTCTACTAACTGACTCATTGGGTAACTTTCAGTACTTAAATAAGCTACTGAGGCCATGAAGGCCAAGCAGTCACTAAGGAAATAGTTGAATAAGAAGGATCAGAGTCACCAAAAGGCCATTACGGACCTGGAGAAGAAGCAGTCTGATGCCTCAGAGAGTCTGAGGAAAGACCATGACACTGCGATCAAGGCCTTACAAATAAGCATCAAGCCGAGATTAAAGAGGCTGGAAAGAAAGTTATTGAGACCTTTAACGCTTCAAATGAGTTTGGCAGCTATGGCTTTTAATAACTGAAGAGGGGGCCCAGGATGGCCTGTTGCTAGGCCATTCTAAAGTTTCCATACATCTCATCTCTGACCAAGGAATTCTAAGATTTTAATTTCTGAGATCCTGTGGCTGCAACTATTTTGAATGACGTAGAATCTGAGGCCCTCGTCGCGGAAAACACAGTGGCTAAGACTATAATTCCAAAAGGCATCAAGGCAGCTAATGGTGTCAGCCTTGAAAAGGAATCCCATATGAGATCAATAGCAGATCATATAGTCCAGTAGGAGGCTGAGAGGTGAACAGAGGACTACACTTATATCTTATAGGGTGGACGTCTGTGGCCTTATACCCTCTTTCTTTTGTACTCTGTTTAAAACATCTCATCTCTACCTTTTTGGTGAATAACTGTTTATAACTTAGCAATATTTATTTAACAATATTTTTCATGGTATGGCATTATATGATGATTGCTTAATACAATGATCCTTTATGGACCAGGTGTAGTGTTTGCACCTTATTAACTTGTCACCATTAAATGGCGTTTTGAATACAATGCTTGGGATTACACTGTCTTTATACGTTACATTCATCATAATGAGCCGACGTTGAAGTAACCAAAATAAATTTTAATTTATGTTTCTCATCACCTAAGAGATGTCATAGATTGATCACCCTCTCGGTGTTGTTGAGAGTGTATGGACGAGACAAACCTTTTCATACATTCTCATAGTGTCAAGAGAGTTATGACCTTCAATCCATCATAAAATCATGTTTAAGAAACCATACTTAGATAGTTTTTAATTCACAACCTAAGTAATGTCATGTTCCCCTCTAGGTGTTGTTGAGAGCGTATAGACAAGACGAACCTTTTCATACGTTCACATTTCGCCGAGAGAGTTATGACCTTCAATCCACCATAAAATAATGTTTAAGCATACTTAGATGATTTTTAATTTACGTTTTTCACCACCACCTAAGTGATGTTATCACACTGATTCCCCCCTCTCGGTGTTATTGGGAGGACACAAAGGATACGAGACTCCTCGTGCACTCTTATATCACCGAGAACCAGTGTTAAGTAATTTACTATAAAAAATAATGTTCCTTAGTTTAATACAATTCAATCCATGCGACAATTTATCACAATAAGAAGGATAAATATGAGCCAACACTTTTCTTCTTTCATTTGATATCACATTGTCGTACAAATGAACTAATAAAATGAAATTCCTTACCAAAGGAGAATACAATTGCAAAATTGAAAGACTACTGATAATATCTTTTGAGATGGTCATCGTTCCAAGGGTTAGAGAAGAGTTCGCCCTCTAGGTTTTCCAATCTATAAGTGTCTGGTATAACTTATTTAGTTACCCTATACGACCCATGCCAATTAGGATGGAGCTTGCTCAGATTTTGCCAAACCATATTCAATACAAGGTCACCCACGAGGCAAGTGTGTACTTGCTTTATTTCATTTTGTGCATTTATTTCATATTATGGTTGGTAAACCCTTAAAATAAATTTGAATATGAGTTTACATTTTATTTCATTTTTTTTCGAATTGTTATGATTTTTATAAGATGGCAGTTTCGGGGTGAAATCGTCAACTCGAAAATGCACTCGGAAATTAGAAAAATAAAGGCTAGAATTGTTTGGAGATAATTATTTGGGGTTCCTAAAAATAGTGTGGGGACTTCTAAATATTATTTTTAGTAAGGCGTATACTTTGGGTTAGTTGAATGTAAAATCCAAGATTTTCCTAAATAGGGGTGTTCGTGAGGAATAATACTTAAAGAGATATTTTGGTGAGATTTGAATATTGAATAAGGGAATGCGTATTGGGGTAGTGTTTTAATTGTGTGCCGGCTTACATTATTGCGAATGAGAATATTCGAGGTTATTGGCTATCGCTAAAAGAGTTTGGAAATTATAGCCATAGTATATTGAGAAGGGATATAAATAATATATATACGATGTCATTAAAGTATATATTATAAGACGAATGAATTATCGGGGTTGTGGATATTATCATTGTGCGGTGAGAAAAAATCGGAATATAAAATATCGAGGAATGATTTAAAATAAATAAACGCGTAGGATATTCGAGATATAAATATACTACATGGGGAATTTATTATACGGGTTGTGTGTATGCTCGATTGTTATTATATACGTGGGTTAAATAATTACCAATGGGGAATTATGTATAGGTGAGAGAAATACCTATAATTATAATATGGTTGTGTGAATACCTAATTGATGGTATATTTATATAGGTGGAATGTGTACCTATATGATTGTTTATTATGTGTATAACATACCTACCATACTTGCTATCACCGGAGGTTGGCGTTCGGAAGAGGACAATCTTATCCTGTGTTGCCTTCGGGGGGATTTTAGATTTGGTACCTCAAGAACATATGACTTTGAAAGGTTTATTTGTGAGTTGATAAGTCTGCTACTTATGGGAGCGTAGGTATGTGCGTGACCCGTAGGTACGTGAACTATGTTCGCCTCCAATATGTGTGATTTGTATTGTTACAGTTCCTGAGTGATGTGGAACGGGTAATCCTTTTTGTACGAGATGTACTTGGATTTGGATAGCAGAGTATGTGGGCACCGCTGTTAAGCATATGGGTGCCGGATATGGATATATGTATTGAGATTAAAATATATGTGTACTTGAGATAATCCACGGTTGCTTAATATTATAGCTCGGTGGATGATTAATGTACTTGTTGCGTGTAGTATATTGTTTATATATATGATATGAGATATCATATAACGTAACCCTGTATAAAAGGGAAAATAATTAATAAAGTGATATACTCCTTCTGGTAGATTTATATTCGGATTTATATGAATATGGATAGTAAGTTAATGAGAACTATTAATATATACGGGATGGTATAAATGTGGTATGTACTTAGGGCTTAATAGATCCCGATGATCAACATTGTCACGTAGTAGTGTATCGGGGGGGTTCCTAATTTGGATTTCGCTTTGCGAGACACCCCACACACGAACGTAACGTAATGTTGGGAATGGGGAGAATCTTAGTCCTTAGTACTCGGATTTTTGGGGATTTTGGAAGATAAGGGAAATACCTTAGTAGGCAGGGTAGCTTAACTAGGTTGTTTAAAAAGGTATGCGATAGTTGTGCACTATTAGAAGAGGGGTAAGGGGTATCTCATGGGAGTGCGATACCAATTTAAATATGAGATAAAACATAATGTCCTAAATAAAGTATTTATGCACTTGCAAAATATTTTCACAACTCGAGCTCTGACCCGTTTCTATATTTTTCTCCTCTTGCTATATATATATATATATATGTGTGTGTGTGTGTGTGTGTGTGTGTGTGTGTGTGTGTGTGTGTGTGTGTGTGCGTGCATGTATGTGTGTGTGTCCAGACACAGGGACGCCTGGATGATGATTCTTTCGAGTTAGAAGTTTGCTGCAGTAGTTGTGGATGCAAGCAGGTTTATATTAGACGCTTCTATCATTGAGATCTAGATAGGAGGTATTGTAGAAACATTCGGGCTTATGGCCCAATTATACTCATTTATTCTTTTATCTCCTTTTAGTGCGGCATTCGATTTGGTTGTATTATTGTACCGAGTGTTAGGTTATTTTATTTTATTTCATTTCAGTTGTTGCATATAATCTGTTGTAATTTTTATTTGAATGGTTTCGTTAAAAAGATTAGTTAATTAAAAAAAATTGACGCCAGCCTAATAGGATATTAGTAATTAAATTGGTTTTCGACAGTGATGCTAAGAATGAACCATATGAGACTCCTGTTTTAATTTGATATAGGAGTGATCGCCCGGTATTTTATTAGGCGGGGTGTCACAGGTGGTATCAGAGCATCAGGTTCTAGTGTCCTTAGGAATCTGTGCGGACGTACTACGCTTTCAGCGTAGCTTTTGATTTGTTATAGAGCCTTATGATTAGGATTATTGATATCCTCTTGTGAGATTTCGTTCTCCTGCCATTATGTAAAATTATCGTTAATCTTTTGAGCGCTCGTTCGGGATTCGTGTGCTGATCGACGAAGGGCGACCATGGAAGGCCGTTGTGAGGGTAGCAGGAGGTAGGGCTTAATTAGAGCTGTAAATTAATGTTGGAAATGAGGGTCGCGGTAAAGGTCATTTTCCTTGTGGCATTGTCGGATTGTTGCAACGACTACTAAAATATAGTAGTTAAAATTATCAAGAACCGTTGTAGTTGAGAATGGTGCTAAACTTGAATTAACAAGTAGAAGGCTCAGAAGCTCTTGCTTAGAGTTGGGTACGGAATTACCAATATGTGAAAATTTGAGGAAATTTTTTTCACTCGTGAGAGCAATGTTGAAATAGTGAGGACGATAGTCACCATATTTGGGGGAGCATGATGTATTGCTCATAAATTAATCTTACAGATGGATTTTTCCCTTAATAAGAATGTGAAATTTGGTGAACTAGATGTTAAGAACGAAATAAAAATGGAGTTTTTATATACGAAGACAAATTTGGGTTTATGTTAATATAACTCATGGGAAAATTTATGGATTTGTTGGATTGACTTGAAGATTGGAAGGATTTAATCCCTAAACTATGCTAAACAGTGTTCTAGGGTGATTTAGAGTGGTTTGGGAACCTTATATTGGGTTGGAATGAGTTTTGGATTGAATTGGAAGAAGGAAATATGGGAAGAACAAATTTTGGAGATGAACTGTGTAATTGCTGAATTTTCGTTAGAAGTCCAGCCCAGGTCGTTCCAACGAGACTTCTAACGAGTTCCCAGTGGACTTTCTAACGAGTTAGTAGTTCGTTAGAAGTAGACTTCTAACGAGGTTCCAGTAGGTAGTTCGTTCGATGTTGGAAATGTCATTCGAACGAAATGTCGTTCAAACGAGGTCGTACGAACAAGAATTCTGGGTCTTCTAACGAGATTCCAGAATGACTGTTAAGGCCCGATTGTTGTTTCGAACTTCTCGTAGGCCTATTTAAATGAGTGTTAAGCCTGTACAAATGTCGAGTAACTTAAAATTTACGAGTGAGCGCAGAATATGCACGATTAGCTGAACAATATTATATATATTGTATATTAATATATTCGAGCATATTCAAACATATATATGTGATATGTTAAAAATATAAGTGTGTAATTGGTATACTTATATGATATGGTTTTTATCGAGTCGGTGTGATAGTCCGACCACAAGTACCCGGGATGATGTGTAATTAATTCCCTGGAAGATGATAGCATTGAGAGACTACATCCATTGAGTTATAGCTCTGAGGGATGGTTATTATACTTATATAGTGTGTGATATATAAGTATGGATATACTTGATGTGTATAGTATAATGTATGTATATTTATATGAGATGTGAAACATATATATATATATATATATAAGGACATAATAAAGAATGGAATGTGAGATAAATTCTGGATGAGCTCGCCATGATTATCTATTTAGATGGAACTTCGATGAGGATATGTTTCACTACCATGATTGGAGTGCATGGGGACCTTATAGATATAATTTAAGGTATGCAGGATTTATAGCTAAGCTGGGAGTTTAAGCTTATTGTTGTTTACGCGAAGAACTTAGTGTTGGTGCAAGCGCTTGTGGTATGGCTCCTTGACAGAATGAAGAGTTCTGACCACATTTTGTTGGTAGATGGGATGGGATTATCCTGGTTGCATATTTGAAGCTAACAAGACACTCCACATATGAACTTTAATGACGTTGGGAGTGGACAGATGTTATAAAATGCAAGAGTGTTGGTTTTGACGATAAGTCACCTAGTGTAGAGGAAACACTATAGAGTAAGAGCTATTTGATAATTACATAATTATATAGAGACATAAGTGCTACAGAGAAGCACTGAAATTTTCCTCTCACCGCAAGTATGTGGGTGATGTAAGATAAAAGGAAATTAATTTGAGACTTATATCCAGGCTTTGAATATAAGGAAAATTGAGAGGAAATACATTTTGGGTATGATGTTCATAATGCTTTTGTCGAGAGTAGGCACCCTGATTAATTGGACTTTCCATTTGGACAAGATGGAAGGATTTTATAGTAAAAGTACATTAGTGGATTAATGAATAGGATTTAGAACGTCCCGTTGGTGTCCCTTAGACCGTTATATCTCGATGACCGACGATGCGAGGGAGTAGTGTAACGGGAGGGTTACTTATTTGGATTTCGCTTTGCGAGATGTCCCACGTATGAAACCGAGTAAATGTCGGAAGTCGAGAGAGATCTTGGGCACTAGGGATATAACAAGAATAGTACTCGTATTACGTATGTTAGAAACACCTTAATCTTAGGACTATCACGAAGTAAAGGCAATAAGACTATCGACACTAATATAGGATGACTATTGTGAGTTAACCACAAGAAGTTCGAGGGGATAATCTTGAGAAGGATTGAATTTCCAAGTATCGGGAGAATTAAATTTCAAAATTATTCGGGTTAAGGGTACCCAGGTGTTAGTACCAGGCCAAGGAAATGGGATCCATTATTTAGAGAAGAGCATTACGTGTCGGGCGTTCAAAATGGTCGTGCACAGTGGCGGAGGGAATGAGTTAAGTAGTGGGGCACGTGCCCCACACCTGATTTAAAAATAAATAAATTATATTACAGCATATGCACTCCTCCATAAACGAAACAGGACAGCCCTTTCAAAAACGAAACAAACTCACAAAATCGAAAGAGCCCTAGCCATCAGCTCCGCTCTCCCCTTCCCTCGTCCGAACCCAAAAATGAAACCTCTTCCGGCCGACGACCTCAGGTGTTCCGACCTCCCTTTTTCCGTCCTTCTTTCCCCTGTTCGTCTGTTCGATGAAGGTATCTCTTATTCTTATGTGATTTCATTTACAGTTGATTTATTTGTGGTTGATTTCATTTACAGAGTGGTTGATTTGTTTGTTCTTTTACAAATTGTTATTTGTGGTTGATTTCATTTACAGAGTGGTTGATTTCATTTACTGTTATTCATTTGGTTTGATGTCCAGAATTTATGCTTGATTTTATGCAGAAGCTCCATTTTTGGGGGTTTTATGTGATAGGTTTTATGTGATGGGTTTTATGCAGAAACTCCATTTTTGGGGGTTTTGGGGGTTTTATGTGATGGATTTTATGCAGAAACTCCATTTTTGGGGGTTTTATTTGGGGTCCATTTTTTTTATGTAATAGTCCATTTTTTAGTGTCCATTTTTTTAGAAGTAGATAAATTGTAAATTATAATATCCATTTTAATTGCAGTCTCTTGAGAGTTTCTAATATTTTTTTTATTTATAATTGCAGTCTCTTGATAATTATTTTTCAAAAAAAGCGCGTGTAGAAGTTTCTCCAAATGACAATGTCACACCGCTTTCAACCAAAGTTATCCAAGTGGAACCTTCAAGAGTGTATCGAACTCGTATTGAAGTTGATTTGACAAATCTTCCATCGGATCCTAGTTTATGACCACGCATTTCAGATTATGATGCGAACGATCAAGACAAAGTTAGACTAGCATACTTGCAAATGGGCCCTTGTCAACCCTTTATGCCTCTTTATCCTCAAAAATCAATGGGAGAAAAGGACCGGCGGTTCGCTTCGAATTGGTTCACCCAATTTGGTAGTTGGTTGGAATATAGCGTTTCAAAGGATGCGGCATTTTGTTTGCCTTGTTATTTATTTTATTCGGAATCCTCGGACAAATATAAAAGTGATGCTTTTGTTAGAGATGGTTTTGACAATTGGAAACAAAAATACCGACTTCAAAAGCATGCTAACACTAAGGGTCATAATGCGGCGTACATGAAGACTCAAAATTTGTTGAACCAAAATCAACATATTGCATCGCTATTTGATAAGCAATCGAAGGAATGTAAAGATGATTATCGTCTACGGCTAATTACAACTATTGATGTGGTTCGGTTTCTTTTGCGGCAAGCCTTATCTTTTCGTTCTCATAATGAATCAGAGGACTCCATGAATAAAGGTAACTTTCTTGAACTTTTAGAATTGTTTGCCAAAAGAGATACATTAGTTAACAAAGTTGTTCTTAAAAATGCACCGGGTAATCATAAATTGACATCTCCTGACATTCAAAAGGATGTTGTAAATGCAATTGCGAGTGAGATTACTAATACAATATTAAAAGATCTTGGTGGAGATCCATTTGCGATATTGATTGACGAGGCACGTGATGTATCAATTAAAGAACAAATGTCTATTGTAGTTCGTTATGTGGATAAGAGGGGTTATGTGATGGAAAGATTCATGGGTATGGTACATGTTCCTGACACTACCGCTAAATCATTAAAAGCATCACTCGATCAATTTTTCAACAAACATAACTTGAGTGTAAAAAATTTGCGGGGTCAAGGTTACGATGGGGCAAGTAACATGCAAGGCGAGTACAATGGGCTTAAATCACTTATTCTAAGGGAGAACAAATCAGCATTCTATGTACATTGTTTTGCACATCAACTTCAGTTGGCACTTGTAAAAGTTGCAATAGATCTTAAACACATTGATGAGTTCTTCTTCTTAGTAAATAATGTAGTGAACATTGTGGGCGCATTTTGTAAGCGTCGCGACATTTTACGAGAGAAAGAGGTAGAGCGGATTAAATATCAATTGGTTAGTGGTGAAATATCAAGTGGTCGGGGATTAAATATAGAAACTTGCGTGAAACGCGCCGGTGATACACGTTGGGGTTCGTACTTTGGGACCTTGATTAATTTTATTGTAATGTATGAATCCGTTCTTGGTGTTCTCGATGATTTGGGTGAAAATTCCACGGATAAAAAGGGTGAGGCGATTAATTTGATGAAATCAATGCAATCATTTGATTATGTATTCACCTTACATTTAATGAAGAATGTACTTGCAATAAGTAATGAGCTTTCTAAAGCTCTTCAACAAAAAGAACAAGATATTGTTAATGCAATGACTTTAGTGAAATTGTGAAAGAGCCGAATGCAAAAATTGAGGGATAGTGGGTGGGAAAATCTTTTGATGGAGGTATCGTCTTTTTGTGTGAAAAATGATATTGTGATTCCAAACATGGAAAGTGATTTTTGTCTTTTGGGAAGATCAAGGAGAGGATTGAGAACCACAAATTTACATCACTATAAAGTTGACTTGTTCTACCTTTGCGTGGATAAACAACTTGTAGAACTTAACAACCGTTTCGATTAGGTGAGTTCCGAATTGCTTTTATGCATGGCATCATTTGATCCCGCTTATTCTTTTGTTGCTTTTGATATAAAAAAGTTGGTTCATCTATCTGAACTCTATGTTGATGATTTCACCGAGCAAGAGCGTTTTGTACTTCGGGGTGAGCTTGAGTTGTATGAATTCGGTATCAAATCCGATAGTGACTTTATTGATGTGGATGGAATAAGTGGGTTGGCAAGGAAAATGGTAGAGAAACGAAAGCACATTGTGTATGGATTAGTTTATAGGCTCATAAAGTTGTCATTAATTCTACCAGTTTCAACAGCTACAGTTGAGAGGTCATTTTCTGCTATGAACATCGTAAAAAATGATCTTCGAAACCGTATGGGGGATGGTTGGCTAAGTGACTCTTGCGTGACGTATATCGAAAAAGATGTATTTGATTGCATTTCCAATGACGCAATTGTGGATCGATTTCAAAAGATGAAAAATCGTAGAGGGAGATTGTAGTTTGCTTGTTTTATATTTTGATTAATACTTGTAATGACAAATTCAGATTTTGGATACTCATTTTAGTAATGAAGTATTATGGTTTCGTGTGTTCTATTTTATTACAATTATTATGTGAATATTTGTCTTTTTAGCCACAAAGTATAAATGCATGAATAACCATTAAAAAAAAATCGGGGGCTGCCGCCCCCGAACCCCCGCATATTATCTTCTTGTGCCTCACCTGTTAAAAATTCCTAGCTCCGCCACTGGTCGTGCAGGTATGCACAAATGATAAGGGGTGTGGGCACCCTGGTTAGTTAAAAAAAGGTGTACGAGAACCTTGGTAAGTTTATTTTATATACCGCCCGAAACAGAAGGGGCGTATATATAAAAAGTTAGACTTTATGTTGCAAGGTAGTTATAAACAAGGTTAAAATGGTATGACGAATTGAATGTCGTGTAAGCATGACGATAATTCAAGCATTTATGTGCAACGAGAGCTAGCACACCCGAGATGGTTGAAAGGCTGTGGAAAGTCATTTAAAAGGTACCTCTTGATGAAAAGGATACCAAATTATTGTGAGAAAGTATAGCGGAATCTTAGTCGAACGAGTTTTAACGGATGGCTTGCACATGACATTATTGTTAGCATACTCCAAGGAAAGAAGGAGTGCATATAGTACCAAATTTCGGGAGAGTAAACGAGAATTAATTGTATATATATGGATTGGTGAATATTTCTACTGTGTGAGACTAGTAGATATGGTATTAATAATAAATACTTTGCGCCAAGTCGTCTTAATAAAAGGGTGCAAGATTTGTGTAAATATATAGAGATGAGGAGACTATATATATATGAGCATACGCCTTGAGATGGCTGGAATATAGTGGGAGACCATTGTGTTAGGCTATATCAAAATTTGGTTAAACTAGGACGTAATGTATATACCGATCCTAGAGTAGTGGTACAAGCTATATCTGAATTTCGAGGACGAAATTTTGTTGTAAGGGGGGAAGTGAGTAATACCCCGTACTTTTAAAGATAATTAAATTACATTGTGGATGTAATTTGGTAATTTGAAGAATTATTGTGAATAGTAATTCTGGGCTTAATGAGTGAAATTAAATAAATTCGATATTATAAAATGAATAGTAAATATTAGTTTTCGAGTGACAGATTAATATTTACGTTGATTATTTTTATTACATGTCGCAGTTGGGTAAAGCGACAAAGGAAAATATTTTAAATTGGAAAATACACGTATTGAACGTGTTGGGTTAAAATAGTGAATTTTAGTTAAGTGACTTGGATGGAGATTTTGACTACGCCACTGGGTTCGAAATGGCCGAGATAGTCAAAATAGAGTACCTGGGGGTAGTATTTGGGTTCCGAGCATTTTTGGACTAGTAGGGACCCGCAAATGAGTACACGAGTCATTTAACAATTGGGTATACACCCAATTTCGGGTTTAATGAAGGGAAAGCCCTTATTTCCCCCAAATATCAACCCTAAGAGAGAGAGAGAGAGAGAGAGAGAGAGAAGAAAGAAGAAGAAAGAAAAGAGAAGAAAATAAGGAATTCCGAGCCAAACTTCGCAATTCGACTCGGGGTCGTCGGATTTCATCCTCGAGGCAAGTGTGTACTTGCTTTATTTCATTTTGTGCATTTATTTCATATTATGGTTAGTAAACCCTTAAAATAAATTTAAGGAATTTTGAATATGAGTTTACATATTGATGTAATGTAAACTCTTAATGATTTATAGTGTTAAATCCATGTAAATGGAGTGAAAAAATGGATTGAAATGGGTTAAAATGATAAGTTGGGGTTTTTGTGGTTTTAGGGTTGAAATCTAAGGGAAATGATTTAATACCCCAAATTAATTGATGTGTTAGTTGTAAAACAAAGATCAGATGTTTATGGAGTTGTTGGATGAGATTAGAAACAACAAAAATGGAGATTGGGATTTTGGAGAAGACGATGAATAGTAACTCCGTAACTTGCGGGGTAAATTCGAGCAGGAAGAGGGCAGATTCAGCTCTCGATCAAAATACGAAAGTTGTAGATCTTTTCGATACGGTCGCGTGGGTACCGACCGCGTATTTTTTTTATTTTTATTCAAATTGTTATGATTTTTATAATATGGCAGTTTCGGGGTGAAATCGTCAACTCAGAAATGCACTCGGAAATTGGAAAAATAAAGGCTAGAATTGTTTGGAGATAATTATTTGGGGTTCCTAGAAAGAGTGTGCGGACTTATAAGTATTTTTTAGAAAGGCGTATACTTTGGGTTAGTTGAATGTAAAATCCAAAATTTTCCCAAATAGGGGTTTTCGTGAGGAATAATACTTAAAGAGATATTTAGGTGAGATTTGAATATTGAATAAGGGAATGCGTATTGGGGTAGTGTTTTAATTGTGTGACAGCTTACATTATTGCGAATGAGAATATTTGAGGTTATTGGCTATCGCTAAAAGAGTTTGAAAATTATATCCATAGTATATTGAGAAGGGATATAAATAATATATATGCGATGTTGTTAAAGTATATATTATAAGACGAATGAATATATCGAGGTTGTGGATATTATCATCGTGCAATGAGAAAAGCTCGGAATATAAAATATTGAGGAATGATTTAAAATCAATAAACGCGTAGGATATTCGAGATATAAATATACTACATGGGAAATTTATTATACGGGTTGTGTGTATGCCTGAATGTTATTATATACGTGGGTTAAATAATTACCTATGGGAAATTATGTATAGGTGAGAGAAATACCTATAATTATAATATGGTTGTGTGAATACCTACTTGATGGTATATTTATATAGGTGGAATGTGTACCTATATGATTGTTTATTATGTGTATGACATACCTACCATACTTGCTATCACCGGAGGTTGGCGTTATGAAGAGGACAATCTTATCCTGTGTTGCCTTCGGGGGGATTTTAGATTTGGTACCTCAAGAGCATAGGACTGTGAAAGGTTTATTTGTGAGTTGATAAGTCCGCTACTTATGGGAGCGTAGGTATGTGCGTGACCCGTAGGTACGTGAACTATGTTTGCCTCCAATACGTGTGATTTGTATTGTTACAGTTCCTGAGTGATGTGGAACGGGTAATCCTTTTAGTACGAGATGTACTTGGATTTGGATAGCAGAGTATGTGGGCACCGCTGTTAAGTATATGGGTGTCGGATATGGATATATGTATTGAGATTAAAATATATGTGTACTTGAGATAATCCACGGTTGCTTAATATTATAGCTCGGTGGACGATTAATGTACTTGTTGCGTGTAGTATATTGTTTATATATATGAGATGAGATATCATATAACGTAACCCTGTATAAAAGGGAAAATAATGAATAAAGTGATATACTCCTTCTGGTAGATTTATATTCGGATTTATATGAATATGGATCGTAAGTTAATGAGAACTATTAATATATACGGGTTGGTATAAATGTGGTATGTACTTAAGGCTTAATAGATCCCGATGATCAACATTGTCACGTAGTAGTGTATCGGGGGGGTTCCTTGTTTGGATTTCGCTTCGCGAGACACCCCACGCACGAACGTAACGTAATGTTGGGAATGGGGAGAAGCTTAGTCCTTAGTATTCGGATTTTTGGGGATTTTGGAAGATAAGGAAAATACCTTAGTAGGCAGGGTAGCTTAACTAGGTTGTTTAAAAAGGTATGCGATAGTTGTGCACTATTAGAAGAGGGGTAAGGGGTATCTCATGGGAGTGCGATACCAATTTAAATATGAGATAAAACATAATTTCGTAAATAAAGTATTTATGCACTTACAAAATATTTTCACAACTCGAGCTCTGACCCGTTTCTATATTTTTCTCCTCTTGATATATATATATATATATATATATATGTATATATATATATATGTGTGTGTGTGTGTGTGTGTGTGTGTGTGTGTGTGTTTGTGTCCAGACACAGGGACGCCTGGATGATGATTCTTTCAAGTCAGACATTTGCTGCAGCAGCTGTGGATGCAAGAAGGTTTATATTAGACGCTTCTATCATTGAGATCTAGATAGGAGGTATTGTAGAAACATTCGGGCTTATGGCCCAACTGTACTCATTTATTCTTTTATCGCCTTTTAGTGCGGTATTCGATTTGGTTGTATTATTGTACTGAGTGTTCGGTTATTTTATTTTGTTTCATTTCAGTTGTTGCATATAATCTGTTGTAATTTTTATTTGAATGGTTTCGTTAAAAAGATTAGTTAATTAAAAAAAATTGACGCCGACCTAATAGGATATTAGTAATTAAATTGGTTTTCGATAGTGATGCTACGAATGAACCATATGAGACTCCTGTTTTAATTTGATATAGGAGTGATCGCTCGGCATTTTATTACGCGGTGTGTCACATCCGGTCTCAGTTTATTTTTTGGCGGATAGACGTAGTCGGTCCGATCCACGATTTATAGTTTCAAAAATCCTGTTAGGACCGACCCGAACCGACTCTATATATAAAAATATATTTTTACATATATATTTACATATATAAGATAAATAGATAGTGATAATATATATTTTAATATTTGATTAGTTTAAATTATAGTTTAATTCAATACTAAGTTTGTTTTAATTGAAAATTTTGACATTTTTTAGTTTTTAATGTTTGGAAAAAATAGACTAGGATATATTTTTATTATTATAAATAACGTATTTCATTAATGTGAGGACCGACAAGTTAGACTGGACTGGCCTATAAAAAATCGAACCGACTAGGATCGATTAGCCGACATTGTCGGTCCAGTCTCGGTCTATTTTTTAGAGGACAGACCAAGTCGGTCTGGTCCAAAAAAACTCTCAAAACCAAATCGGACCGGACCGTGAACACCCCTAGAGAAAATACATATATATGCATTTCTTTATCGTCAACACTATGTCCAAATTAAATTCAATCATTTTTATTATTACCATAAGGTATATAAAACTGAGTATGAAATACGTGGATATTAGAGTTACCATTTAAAACTAGAGAATCACATAATAAAGAACATATTATGACAAGCAATTAACTTTGAATTCAATTTAAAGTTGGTTCCCTCTATCATTTTAAAAGAATTCCTCAACATCCCAATTACCATTTGAATAACATTCCTCTTTGGAGAACCTGCTATACATAATCACATTAGGCAGGAAAATTCCTTTAATTTTAACATCTAAGTAAAGACTATGCCAAATAAAATTAATAGCTGAAACTTTGGTCCTATAAAATAATAATATTCCTTTTTGGAGAACCTACTATAATTTTGTGTCTAAGTGTATACCACCAACTAATTTTAGACTATCCCATATCACATAGACTCCTCTTTTAAGGGCCGCCCATATGAATACAAGACCAAAATTACCCGTAAGGAAATTTGCACTGGTTACCACAATAATTAGTATTCTTGTTTAGAGGACCTACTTGTTATTGAAAACCTACAAACTGGTGGTGGAGGCCGTGGGATTTGTTTGTGACCAAATTCATCTCCCACTTAATAATTTAAAACTTTTGTGAGGGTTGTAAAAGAGAAGATTAATTTTAATATTTTTCAAAAAATACTGGGCAACTAACGCATATCAAAATTTCTGGTTGCCCAAATTTTTGGCATCCAAAACATGTGTAATAAATTTAAATTCTAATTTCCTTTATATTCACAAAATAAATACGGACATTTGATTTATATTTTCTAATTACATATTAAAAATAAAAAAAAAATTAAAAAAATAAATTAAATATATAACCATGGAGACTTTTCAATTTTAAATTATCCAATTAAAATATTGGGATTTTTTAAATTTATTTAATCAAATTAAAATAAAAAAATTTCTTATTTTAATTATCCAAAAATAATTAAATTATTTTAAATTAAAATAATTCTGTAAATAAACTTTAATTTGAGTAATAATTAAAACCCATTAAATTTAATAAATTTAAATGAACCACCAAAAAATTTATTTTCTAAGAAAGCCATGATTTGAGGCCGGGGCCAATAATATTTGTCTGGTCCGTTAAAATTAATTAATTTTAATACTCATTAAATAAAACACAAATATTAAACAAGACCCACAATCACAACAAGATAAGAAAAGTAAGAGATAAAATTCATAAATAATAAGGAAACTAAAATAGGCCCCTCTCCATTATGGTCTTTAATTCATTATCTCATGCAATCATTGACTCCGCCAATCATTCACATGTAAGGAACCATACCAAGTAGGAAATCTAGGTTGAGTCAAAATTTATCCATAATGTGCCACTGCCATTAAAATACTCTAGGAGGTTGCTCGTGCCAAAACAACACATAACTGCACCACCGCACCATGTCACCGCGACACCTAGTATGCCTATGAAGTGTACCGTAACACTTTCATGTGACGTCGTAATCATTAACTCACACTCTCATGGTCCATTACAACACAATAAGATTCCATCAAAACTTTCCAAATTGTTGTCCGATAAATCTCATTCGTCCCTAAAATTGTCTTCGGTGTCCGGCTCATCAAACGATGTAGATTTTGATGAACGAAAAAAAATTATATGTAATAATTACAACCAGATCTAATGATCTAAAATTATAAGTTAATTATTACAATTCAATCGAAGACAGAAAAATAACTACGCATAAACTATCGTAGGATCCAATCACATAAAACTAATAAACATGAATCGGACCATAATGGGGGGACGAAACTTATGAATATCTGCAAAAAATAAAAATAGATCCTAGATCTAGCATTCATTCAAGATTCAAACTAAATTAATTAAACCGATTTTGATGGACAACAAGGATTTTTTAATTATCATGTAAATCAAAATTTTGCTCTGATACCAATTGTCGAAGGACTTATAAAAATACTGGATCATTTGATTTATATGATAATTGGGTTTCAATAAAAATAATAATTATGGTGTATCTACATAGGAGATTCTAGACCTCATACCTTTACGTCTCCTGGCTTGAACCGTAGAGATTTGATCTCACTCATGTTACACCAATCCGTGTCGTAAATCTAAAGGTGTGGCGACCACAAAATCGAAATAATTTTTTCAAAAATCTTAACAACGTCAAAATAAGATTTTTTGCGAGTTTTTATATCTTTCGGCCTTTGAAACCCGTGAAAAAATATTTCAGCCACATCCGATCAACGATTTTCAAGTTATGGCTTTAACAAGTATATACCATGACGTGTCACACATTTGTTTGGGCAGATAAAATCGTGTGTTTTTTAATTGATTTATTCCCCAAATATTCATATCCATGAGTCCAAAAGTATTATATCAGGGATTATGTATATTATAACACATTGTAGAAAATTTAATTCACTTTCTTGATTCGTTCTTCTTTCGATTCCAGATCTAATTTGTATTATCGGATTTGCTTTGTGAATCACTATTTTGTAAAGATACATGGAGCTGACGAATCAAATGATCTCCGAATGACTTGAAATTTATTGTGCCTCTTCCTCTTCCTCTATATGTCAGTAACCCGTGGCACCACTTTCATAATTTTTGGGCTCTACAATTGTCCATAGTCGATTTTACAACATAAGAGCTTTAAAAGAGACCTCGAGATCTTCCGTGCTATTTCTTTAAGCCAATACATGTCATTGGTGTGTAGGCACCAAGGATCACGACCCTAATACTCCTTTTTCATGTATTTTTCTTATCTATATTGATCCCACACTTTTTGGGAGACAATGAGTTGGTTATATAGGCTAGCACGGGGACCCCCAAGAGAAATATGAGACTACCTTCTACAAAATTCGGAATCCTAATTGAACTCGATAATTAATTCTATAATTATATAAATTATTATTCATTCCACTAATGAATAATAATTTCACTTTAGTCTACTATCTCAAAATTATAATTTCGATCTCCTCGTTGTTAAATGCTTAATAATCTTCCAGGTTAAGATTACAGATACCCGTCGATTAAATTAAATTATTAACAATTATATTTAATTGACCTCTTATAAATTCTTTGAGATCATCCGCTTAACTTATTTGGTATCTCGGATAATTAAATTCACCGATTGGGTTTGACATAATCAAAACTTATAAGCTACATCAAGAAGGTATCATCAATCTCTATACCGAGATGTGGATTCCATTCATAATTAACTTTCACCATACACTAATCACCATTACCCCATCTACCAAAATTATTGATCCATAAATGAATCTCACCCAATAGGTCAAAGTAATGAATAATTAATGCACGTGTCCATTAATTATGTCCGGGTTAAGAGCTTAAGCACTCATAATAACCATGAGACGTGCATTATCTCATATAGTCAGTATAAAGACAATTATATCAAATTAGTCCCGTTCAATACACACAAAGTGTACTAACACAATAAGTCAAAACTATACCGTTTCCTGTAATCAAGATAAACCTATTAAAATAGTGTGATATAATCCTATTGATGGTGTGTCCATCTCCATCTAAGATTGTGAACCAGACTTATATTCTACAAGGACCGATGATCTGATCTTTCGTGTGTAAGCCAAACTCTATGCACAAAATCATCTACTGTGTAGAATAAAAGACACCCATGCATAAATATATAAGATAATATTATGAAAACATCACTTGTGAAGATTCTCATTAAATAGATATACTAAAATTCACTAGTTTCAGTATAAAACCCCAACAAACTGGACGATGTTTAGTGCCCTAGCGAGGGAGAGGCTTGCTAGCACGACCTCATACTCTTATTCGTTATTAGATGCCTTGAAACTGGACCTCAAGGCATACTCAATGTTAGTTCCATCCAGTGCCGAGAGTATCAGCCCGGTACTACATCCATTTTCACAAGAAGTGTCGTCGACCAATCGAATCCATATCGGATCCTCTTCCGAGAAAGGACCCTAAGACAGTACTCCCTCTTTAAACAAAAAATCTTTTTCGACGGCATCGACTTTCTTTGCAATGATCGGGGCAACATCTATAGTAACCTTTTTTTGTACGACCTCCCGTAATTTTATTTCTTTAACTTTTTTCTCATCATCAACCCATGTAAACTTGGTCACAAAGTCTTCCAAAGCTTGCCCTTTAATTTCATTTCTTGGTTAGTAAACGATGTTAATCTCACCTAAATCAATTGACCAGGCCATTAACCTACCCGATTTCTCAGTTTTATAAATGACATACCTCAAAGGATTATCGGAGAGCACCACCTTTGTATGGGATTGAAAGTAAGGCTTCATCTTCTATGAAGCATGTATTAGCGCGTAAGCTAGTTTTCCCATTCTCGAATACTCGACCCCTTGCTATTAAAATACACCGGATTTTGAACACCCTCGTCTTTATGGACAATGATAATTTTAGAAAAAAGGTCGGGAATCTTCCTCTTCTTTGTCATTAAATCAGAAATGGAAGTACCCAAATCTTAAGAAGATTCACCAACCACTAAATAAGGGGTAGGATCTTGCTCAAGGTCAATCACTAATGAAGGTGGAGCAACAAGGCGAGCAATAAAAGAGGAGGTGGTATTTTTGTACTGCAACAGATATGAAGAAACCTGACATGCTCCTCGACAACTTTTTGTTGAAGACCCCAAATAAATTTCAACTCTTTTATATATATTGGCATTTCATGGCATAAGGACCATTTGGGAAAATTAATGATAAATCTGTAAACAGGAGGAAATATGATACATTAGTATAATTAAGGTATCAAAAAATAATATATGGTATTTCACACTAAAAACACACAAAAAATAATATGATATTGTAATGTAGTGGGTCTTCTATGGTGTCTACATAATATCATTTAACCTGGACAATTTAGATATGTAACTATAATGCGGACGCTTTACACCATCTAGAGGATAATGCACAATCTTGGGGATGCCACACGAAATTTGGGACATAGGTTAATATCTTGGGGTTGGTACACAATATTAGGGGATGTTGCACGTCACTTGAAGGATTGGAAACCATCTTGGGGAAGGTGCTTAAAAAGGAAAAATTGAAAAAATATGCGGTAAATATGGTAACCATGCATAATTATGGTATATAAGTATAATTATTATATCACTCATTAAATATGGTATTTCAGAATAAAAACACAAAAAAAGAATATGATATTCAATGGCTATTGTAATGTTGGGGGACTTCTTTGGTACCATGGTAATATAATTTAGTACAAACAATTTAGATATGTAACTATCTTGCGAATGCTTCACATCATTTGGAGGATAATGCACAATCTTGGGGATGCTACACGACATTTGGGACATAGGTTAACATCTTGGGGATGGTACACAACATTAGCGGATGGTGCATGTCATTTGAAGGATTGGAAACCATCTTGGGGAAGGTGCTTAAAAAGGAAAATTGGAGAAAATATACGGTACATCTGGTAACCAGGTATAATTATGGTATATACGTATCATTATGGTATCACTCAAAATATATGGTACTTGTGAATTAAAAACACATGAAAAAGAATATGATACTCAATGGATATTTTAATGTAGTGGGACTTCTATGGTGACTTGGTAATAGCATTTAGCCCGGACAATTCAGATATGGAACTACCTTGGGGATGCTTCACAACATTTGGAGGATAATGCACAATCGTGGGGATGCTACACGACATTTGGGACATAGGTTAATATCTTAGGAATTATACACAACATTAGGTTAATATCGGACATGCCATCATAAGATCATGCGAAGACATCCACAAATTATTTAAATAGTTGTTCAAATTATACACGCTCATGCACTCTGGGGGTGGGCCCTCCTAATCTGGTGATGGTGGCTACTAGAACCGAGATTAATAACAACAGTCTCATCATCATTAATTTGAATGCTATTATGTTATTTTTATTCTCCTTATTGAGATCAGTTAATAATTATTCATTTGCAAAGCCATCATCATCAAACGTTTGAATAGAATCAAGACAATTAATGTAAAGCACAACACAATACTCAAAATCCTCATTTATATAATTTTTGGGGAAAACATCATTGAGAACCTCGTCAAAACAAGTCTCAGTTACATTAATATAAAAAAAGGAACAGCAACATCAGGTGAAGATACTTGGATAGGGTAAACAACAGGGCCAATTTGAATTTGAGCACGTTACACTGGTATGGCATTATATTTGATGAGAGACATTTCAGCAGCTTTGATTTGAGTGGATGGGTCTGATGGTTTGGCATTTGAGTTGATCTTATCCCACACATATGCAGATCGAATGAGTCTTCGAAATCACTTTCCTCGAAATCCTTAGTAACTATCACAGCTTTCTCAATGAGAGGTTGTACTTCATGTTGGTAGTCTTCGACCCAAGGATTACTGTCTTAAAAGAAGATTTCCAACCTTGATTTCATCTTCTTGTTAACATAGTCATACCACGGTTCAGGGAATCCATATAAAGGGAATTATTCACCCTCCTTGATAAATCTTTCATTCAAAGAGACTCTTGAAATTGTCTTTTCCTCTTTTTAACCTCTTTTCGATCTTGGTCTTCCGAGTGTTTTAAGATCCCGTGGGGAAGGCTAGTAACCTAGGCCACATAGGGGAAAGGCCTCCTTCGGGACTATGGGCTCAACTATCCCGTATTGTGTCACCCTAGACCTATTATGGGCATGAATTTCATGTTCTTGAACATCTAGATCGCACGAAGGTTGCATAACTATTAGGTTCTATGAGTACGGTGTTTGATAAACTATTTGGCTAAATGTGTCTTAAGAACGTTGCACAACTATCCCCAAGATAGCTTACTATCCTCCAATTAGTTTGAAAGAAGATTTCCAACCTTGATTTCGTCTTCTTATTAACATGGTCATACCACAATTCAGGGAAGCCATATAAAGAAAATTTTGCACCCTCCTTGATAAATCTTTCATTCAAAGAGACTCTTGAAATTGTCTTTTCCTCTTCTAAGCCTCTTTATGATCTTAGTCCTCAAGGCATTATTTTCTTCATCCAGAAGCTTGACAATGGTCCTATTTTCTTTAATTTCAAATTTAAGCACGCTTCTCTCTTATTGTGGGCAGAAATAAAAGTAATATAACCCCGAGCAACGCTTAATTATTGGTATTTTTTCTCGTAACCTTCATGCAAAAAAGTCGTGGCTTCATTGTGTTGATCTTGGAGCTCTTCAATCATTTCATAGTAAGCCACGTTGTTCGCCACTCCTCGCTCAAGAAGATATTTTAAGTATTGATAAGCCTCGTTTGTCTGTTCTGAGGCATCTTCACCAATAATTCCAGTTATTTCTTCCTCAAACAAATTCATATGACCAGCTTTGAAAAAGTCATTGCAGTTCCTCATCAGCTCGGTATTATGGGAAGACAATAACTCCATCTTAGCAATGAACTATCAAGAAAAAATAGAGACAGATCAACAACAGAAATAAAAAATAAAAAGAAAAAGGCCAAGATAAATAAAAAGTCAATTTCATTGATAAAGTTAAAGTTGGTGTACAATAAAGGGTACAATAGAAAGAAAAACAAAGAGAAATAAAACAAAAACTGTCAAGCAGCTTTACACTTTATCCTTATCCTCCTCAACCTTCTCAGCTGGCTTGGTGGTAAGAACTGGGGGCTGAGGTTGCTCGGTAGAAGGAACTAAAGGCTGGGGTTGCTCGAAAGATGCAGGAAGAGAAGAAGTCGATGGTTGTTCCACCACCATCAAAGAAGATTCATCAGACCCAACTTTATCTTCATCTTCTTCTCTAATGGCAGGATAAGGACCATGGATATGTCTCTAAAAAAGTTTAGAGTTTGTGTTCAACTCTTTAAGAGAAGCCACCCATCCATCTCTGAAAATTTTTAATCCTGCATACTCAATTTGAGCAGAGGCAACAGCTAAAGATTTATTCCATCCTTTGTCCCAGCCAGCACTAAAGGAGCCCTTCACAGTAGATATCCTCTTCTATTTGGCAGAAGTTTCTTCAAAAGAATTTGAATTTCCTTAGACTCGATTCCTATTGTCAGGGAATTTGAAGATGTCTTTCAGGAGATTATGGGCTTACCTCTTAGTCATGAGATTGAGTTCGTAATTAACCTAGTGCCGGGAACTAGGCAGATTGCACAAGCTTCATACCGTATGGCTCCTTTAGAAATAAGGGAGTTAAGGGATCAAATTCAGTAACTGTTGGGGCAGGGGTTCATTCGGCGTAGTATATCGCCATGGGGTGCCCCTGTACTATTCGTAAGAAAGTGAGATGGTTCCCTTCGATTGTGTATTGACTATCGTGAATTGAATAAGGTGATCATCATAAATAAATACTTGTTACCTCAAATCGAAAACTTATTTGATCAATTAAGAGGAGAGTCTTACTTATCTAAATAGATTTGAGGAAAAGATACCACCAGTTACGAATCCCAGAGCAAGACGTGTCGAAAAGCGCATTCTTGACAAAGTATGGGTCCTATGAGTTCTTGGTTATGCCCTTTGGGCTAACAAATGCTCCTGCGGTATTTATGGACCTTATGAATCGAGTATTTTGGGACTTTCTAGACCAGTTTAATCGTGTTTATTGATGACATTATAGTCTATTCTCAGACTAAAGCTAATCATGTCGAACATTTATAATTGGTCCTGTAAACACTAAGGGATCATCATCTTTATGCCAAGTTCGAGAAATATGGCTTTTGGTTACA
Source organism: Sambucus nigra (assembly GCA_949130495.1). Taxonomy (NCBI): domain Eukaryota; kingdom Viridiplantae; phylum Streptophyta; class Magnoliopsida; order Dipsacales; family Adoxaceae; genus Sambucus; species Sambucus nigra. The sequence continues at coordinate 421,959,562 of OX422209.1, forward strand.
GGAAGTGAAATTTTAGGGGCATATCGTGACGACTGAAGGTATTTTCATTGACCCAAACAAAGTTATAATGGTGAGGGATTGGGATCAACCCACGACCGTAGCTTTCTGGGATTGGCGGGGTATAATCGTCGTTTCATTAAGGGATTTTCCAAAATTGTTGGCCCTTTAACGAACCTGACCCAGAAGGGAGTACAATTTATTTGGGATGACTCCTGTTAGCTTTCTTTTGACGAGATGAAGGATAAATTAACTTCTGCTCCTGTACTCGCATTACCAAGATCAGGAGTAGACTATTTGGTATTCACAGACGCTTCTCTACAAGGATTAGAGGGTGTGCTACAACAGGAGCATAGAGCCATTGCATGTGCATCTCACAAGCTTATGCCCCATGAAAATAATTATCCCACGCATGATTTAGAGCTTATCGCCGTGGTGTTTGCCTTGAAAATATGGAGGCACTACCTCCTGGGTGAGAAATTTAATCTTTTCACGGATTACAAGTCGTTACAATATTTGTTCTCATAAAAAGATCTAAATATGCGGCAACGACGGTGGTTGGAGTTCGTAAAGGACTATCTTATCTTGATTATTGTCACTTGCTGAAGCAGTATTCAAGAGGCCCTTCTGTGCTGATTTTCTGCAGTTTTGTTTTGAGAAGATGAGGCAATCCAAAAAAATTAGTCCGTGTTTAAAATTTTGATCGAAAAATACAAAATAAACTCAGCAAGTTGCACAAAACAAAACCACTAAAATAAACTTAGCATGCTGGTAACATTTTGCCGAGAATGCATCTTCTATGTACGATTCGATATGTTTACATCAAATCGAAGGAGGCTTCTGCTAAAGATGTTCTTAAAGATCTTGCTGAAACGTGTCCTGGTGTTCAACATCCCATAAGTGGGTTGTTTTTAAGGAGCTACCTTGCTCAAATTAGTAGAGATAACTTGCCAGATATTGGTTCGAAGTATGAAGGAGATGATGACACTGTCATGGATGCTGTAGAATTTGTGCTATAAAATTTTGCAGAGCTGAAATAAACTCTGGGTCCGACTGAAGCATCAGGGACCTGTCAGGATGACTCTGTTCTTCATTTAAATTTGACAGATTGCCAAAAATATATGAACTTGTTTCCTTTTTATCTAATTTTTTTCTTCAGCATTGTCTAATGCCCTTTTTTCTGGCAGAGTTCATATGGTTTGATCTGAATTTTCATGAGAAAATCAGAAATTTACATAATTTTTTCCATGGGTGTAGAATAATAAAATAATTTATTTCCTTTAACAACAACTTACAGATATATAAGTTTATGTCTTAACTATTTAAATCAACAACAAGCTCTCTCTCTCTCTCTCTCTCATTTCCTTTAACTCCGGCCTCTAACAAAATAGTATTACTATGTTATTTTGCTAAAAAATCTGAATTTTCTTTTATTTTCGACCAATGTCCTCTTCCTCTCAACAACGGGGCTAGTCAAATCAAGTCTCTTAGGCCTTTTGAGATAAGGCCTAAGTGAATAACGGAGCTTTGGGGTGGCCTGCTCAGTCAAAATAAGTTGTTGTTGTTATTGTTGTTGTTGTTGTTGTTGTTGTTGTTCTTCTTCTTCTTCTTCTTCTTCTTCTTCTTCTTCTTCTTCTTCTTCTTCTTCTTCTTCTTCTTCTTCTTCTTCTTCTTCACCTCTCTCTTCCTCTTCTCTTTCTTCCGCTCCTCCTCCTCCTCCTCCCACATAAATTTCTCCACTCCACCTGTCTTCTTCTTCTTCAAATAAAATTACTCTCACTCTCACTTCCTCTTCTTTTTCCTTTTCTTTTTCTTCTTCTTCTTCTTCTTCTTCCCTAAAACAAAACAAACACACACTCCACTCAAAACAAAAATACCCTAAAGTTATAATTTTATTGGGTATATTATAAAATGCCATGTATTATTAGTTTATTGGCTATATTATCATAGAGTTACCCTAAAGTTACAATACACTCTATCACACACAACATACACCCACTAAAGAACATATACTCCACTAAAAAAAATACATATACTCCACTCAGATTGGAGGTAACCGATGTGAACTCATTAAATGATAATTATTTTGTATCTATCCACGTGATTAATGCGTATGTCAATGTTCCCTATTAATGAATTGGGTTTGACTAGCGTGGTACCTTATTGGTCTTGTTCGTGAGTATCCCGGTGTTTTGGGAAGTATGGATAAAATAGAATAAATGGGGTTGCTCTTATTCTTGTCTGTTGAGGTTAGGAATCTAGGTCTATCTAATTAGTAGTCATAGAGTGGGCAAGATTTCTGGAGCAAACTACCTGAGGGATAGCGGCTCTTAGGCTCAATTATGGTTGGGCTCCACAATTCCCCATATTATTCCTAGACAAATTTCTGCAACAGCTAGGCTAGAGAATTTTTAATCTTTTTAAGACCCATTAAATAGACCCGATATTTATTATGTTTTTATCGGTTGGCTAATCTCATAAATTTGTGACAACTAACAAAGGCATGCAGGTCACAAAGTGAGATGAAGCGCCCAACACCCATTTTAAGCTTCGTTCCTTATGATTGTTGCGCAAATTTTCCAAATGTTGTTTGCTTCCACACTGATACTATCATTTATCTTTTCTTTTTTTGCTAAAAACACTTCAGAGCTACCTTGTTCATGATCATTTTCACTCTCTAAGTTTCATTCCTCCCCATGTTGTGCCTTATTCTTCACATCTTTCTTCTTCTTCTTCATTCATGTGTGTTCTTTTATTATTGTTCTTACTATCATTGAAAATGATGAATACCCTTTGTAGGAAAATGGGTAGGACTTTATGAACGTCTATTATATTCCTTTTGGGGTTACAAACAAGTATGCAAAAAGCTCAATTATAAACTAAGGGTACCTTAACTATGAGTAAAGCCATTTGTCCTCAATTTATTATCTAATATTCCCTGTACAAGGCTATGTAAGGCAATGCCAGTTGGGTGATACTTAAAATTTGGGCATTGTCGGTCAGGTGATGCCTAGATTCTCAATTCTCTCCCAAAAGTATAGATAAAGTATAGATCTAAGTTTTATCAAATTTATAAGGAACACGTGAAATTGGCGTAGAGAAGCAAGGAAAAATGCTTTAAACCTAGAAAATGCTCTAAAAAATGTATTTGAGTTATGAGGTTTCCCATGGGACACACTCATTTTCATTTACACATCAATTCCCCCGTCTTCTATATTTTTGTTTATTAGTGGTATTTGTTCAACATTTACCACATGCCAATTGTCTTCATCCAAAATAATTATCATTTCTGGAGGAGGTTATTTTTTAATAATACAGTTGTGGCCAAGTTCTGGTAAGAGGTTTTCGATAAGCATAAGTCAGTGGCATCACCCGATAGTAGCTTATTACACTAGGTATTATAACATATAAACGAGATAACCATATTAATCTTAAAATTCAATCACATAATTAAAAATGGCAACAATGAAATAAATAACCTTTCGAGTATAACGTGGGTTACAAATGAGGATAGATCCATTCACTTGTAATACCCTCATTTTATGGCTTTTATTTTATTTTATTTTTAAATTGATTATTGGATATTGATGAGTTGTTATTTTCATATCACATGAGGTATGTCATTTTTTGACTTGAGACGTAAGACTTTAGATATGTCATTTAGTATATTGATATGCTACATATGTTGTATTACGTAATGTGTTGATCGGAATGTTATATTTATAGAAGTTTGCAAAGTCATAAAAATTTATTAATATAAATATTAAAGTGATAGTATTATTGGTGGCTATGGAATGGTCGAGGGCTTGGTGTAAATTACTACCTCGTAACATTAACAATTATGGCTTTCATAATAATAGTAGCATTACTTAATGATAATATGGCTTAAAGCCATCCATACTTCGTAACCATATAAGCTTAAAGCCATAAAAAAATAATAATAGCATTCCATAATAGTAGATATAAATATGCATATTTTAGATTAAATTAAATTTATTCCAAGCATTCCAAATATGCCAAGCAATCCGGACCACTATACTAAGATGATCCACTGATTTTCTAAATGATTTTTCGCGATCGAGATTGTTTGACCGTACTGATTGCAAATTCTGACATAACCAAGTACAGAAACAACTTATCCCCTTGAATGGTTTGAGACAGAACCATGCACGATCCCAGGTCGGTTTTAAGCTCTTGGAAATCTTGCTCACACTCTTCGTCCCAAACGAAGTCTTTCCTCAAAATTTTAAAAAATCGCAGATACTTATCCGTTGCCTTAGAGACGAAACGGTTGAGTGTTGTGACCCATCCTGTTAGCTTCTGAGCATTTTTATTGTTCTTTGGAATCTGCATATTAATTAACTCTTTGATTTTTATGGGGTTGAACTCTATCCCCTTGTGATTCATAATGAAGTCGATAAACATCCCAACGCTGACACCGAAAACGCACTTGACAGGGTTCAACTTCATTTTAAACTTAGCCATTATATTAAACGTGAATTCAATATTTGCCACATTTGTCTCGGCCTTTATACTCTTAGTTATCATATAGTCCATGTATACTTCCATTATCTTCCCAATCTGCTCTTCAAACATCTTTTTCACCAACCTTTGATAGGTTGTTCTAGTGTTCTTAAGGCCGAACGACATTACCTTATCGCCCTCGTGTATAAAAATCTTATTATAACTCGAGTATGCATCCATAAAGCTCACCCGTTCATGTCCAGTCGAAGCATATACCATATGATCAATTCGAGGCACGAGAAGCTATCTTTGGGATAAGATTTATTTAGGTCGGTGAAGTCGACACGCATCCTTCACTTACCATTGGCCTTCGGCACTATAACAATGTTGGACAACCAGTGTGGATATTAGACTTCACGAATGAACTCACTTGTCTGGAGTTTCTTCACCTCATCTTGAATAAACTCAGATCGATCCCTGGTATAGGTTCTCCTCCTTAGTTTTATAGGTTTCACATGCGCATTAATATTCAATCGATGATAAATCACTTCGGGATCAATCCTCAACATGTCTTCATGGCTCCATGAAAAAATGCTTTGTCTTTAGTAACTTCACTAACTCTTCCTCGATGTCATCTTTTATGGGTGAATCGACCTCGATGGTTTTTTTGGATCATCCTCATTGAGGATAATGGATTCTACCTCTTCGATTGGTTCACCCTTTTTTAGCTTTTTCTTGTCTCTCAGATCCAAGAGTATCAATGTTGTACGAGGGTGTGGCTCTCTTATAGGCCTCTTTCTCCTTGACAAGGCGAAGTAGCATTCTCGAGCCTCCACTTGGTCACCCTGTACTTCCCCTACTTCTTAGGGAGTCAGGAATTTAATCATCTGGTGAACTGTGGAAGGCACAACCTCAAACTCCTTAAGGGATACCCTTCCCATAATTATATTATAAGCCGAGTAAATGTTTCCGTCCTTGATAAAAAAAAAAATCTTCTTGGTGAGGCACATCGGCCAAATGCCCATGCACACATCCATCTCAAATACCCCCAAGGGGTGAACTTTCTCTCCGTTGAATCCGATCAGTGGCTAATAATACAGGACGAGTCTCTTCTTACTAAGCTTCAACCCTTTAAAGCAATTCTAGAACATAACATCGACTAAACATTCGCCGTCAACTAGAATACATGATACATCATATTTATGGACTCTCGTGCGGATCACTAATGGGTCATCATGAGGAGCTAGGATTCCTTCAAAGTCAAGCCTGGAAAACTCGACGACCAGGATATTCATAACCACCTTTTTTAACTTTCCTGACTCGGCCTCTATCTCGGTTGAATTCACATCCATTCTTTTCGGTGCTAGCTTAGACTCCACAATATGGGCTTTATGATTGATCGGCTCTATACTGCTACTGGCCAATCCTCCATATATCATTTTTACATCAAAATATATTATATACACCCAACCCTTCACATTTGGGATTTTCATTGGGAGGTTGGGGTTATCTCCTTCACTATCGAACTCATCGTCTTTTTTATTTGTCAGGGCCTCTCGTCTCGACTTGTCGTCTTTTATCCCAATATGCTTTTTGGGAATCGTCTTTATCACTATTCTTATCTATATATTTTTTAATTTTTCCCTGCTTTAGTAGGTTCACTGTCTCGTTATTTAAGGCAAACGATTTATCGATTATATGCCCATGGTCCTGGTGAAACTCGCACCATTTGCTCTTATCTCTCTTGTGATGAGGGGACTTGAGCTTTTCTGGCCATTGGAGTGCTCTGTCATCTTTGATCTCATTGAGGGCATGTCGGAGCTCACCGTTAGAAGAGTATAGCTGGCAAATTTATCTTCAATCGACCTCTTCTTTCCCTCCTTATCCTTAGTCTACTGGGACTTATTTCCACCAGATTCTTTCATGTCTCCCCTCCTTGCTGCCATGGCCTCCTCTACGTTCATGATCTTTTCGTTCGAGTCCAGGAGTTCAGTTATGGTCTTGGGAGGATCTTCGATGAGTTTTTGAAGTAGTTTTCCCGGTTGTAACCCATTGATAAGGGTTGTCATAGTGATGTTCTCATAATTTTCCACCTTCAATTTTTCCTTATTGAACTGAGAAATGTAATCCCTCAGGGTCTCGTTCTTACCTTGCTTCATGTTTAATAGGTGAGTTATCATCTTCGGTGGCTTTATGCCGAAGAAACTTTTATGTATAAACTTCTCGACCAATTTCTTAAAATTCTCAAAGGAGTTTTTAGGCAAAGCGGTATACCATATATGAGGAGCACCTGTGAGAGTACTAGAAACGCTCTACACCTCATCTCATTAGGGGTTGAGTAGATATCGATATCTGATTGATACATTTGTATGTGATGTACTGGATTTAAACTCTCATTACACTTCGGGCTCACAGTAAGAGGCTTAAACTTTACAGGAGTAGGATAACTCATAATCCTCGTAACGAAAGGAGACCCCTCCGTGTAGCCTCAGTGACTGAGGTCTCGAATCCTGAGGAGAGTGTCGATTTTTTCTTCTAACCTTTGAATGGAGTTATTCCAATGTTTTTCTTCAGCGATAACATTATCATCACCACCTTCTGGCATAACTTCAACCGGTGTCGACTCTCACGCCACAGTCTTTTGGCGGTTGTTGACTTCTCTTTGCTCCTTTCTGTCTCGACTTTTCTTGGTCTATAAGGACCAAATTTTCAATTGAGTCTTAATGTAGTTTTGACTTATTCTCGAGGAAAACAAGTTTGTGTTATAGATAGTTTTTATTGCCCAATCCCACGAGTCTATGACGTATTGAAGATTTATTGAAGACGTGGCGACAAAGCTACATAGATTCAATCATGCTAAAGTTTAATTAGTGCAATTTCTCGTTTTCAAGGTTTAGTTGCATTCCGATATCACACAGGTATGAATGCATAATGTTAATGTAACTCGAAATTCATTTTATAAAAAATAAGGATGTAATTTTTTTAAAGGAAAATATTTTTAAAATGTTTAGATGTTTACACACCAGATAAAGGACGAATTTGTGTTGGATTAAAGTTGGTTTTAAATAAAACTCTTTTATTAAAGTTGGAACAGTTTGGAACTCTATCTGACGACGTCATTCAAACGACTTTAGATGTCGTTCGAACGAGATGCACTGTGATTCGAAAGACATGTCATCTCGCTCGAACGAGATTGCACCAACTTGAATTTTTTATTTAAGTCAGGTCCTAGTCCTTTTCTCGGTGTACGTGCAGAACGAATTCACTTTTCAAACAATACGTTTTTTTGCATATGTTTTTTAAGGTTTCAAAGGCTTAAACACATCCATAGAGTTTGCAACGATCCGAGCTTTCATTAGCATAATGTTTATATGATCCTTGCTGCACCAAGTTGAGTTATGTTCATCATTGAACACTTGTGATTGCTGGTTTTATGGTGGAGAAGCGACGGATATCGTGTTCAACATCGTAGACGTATCAAGCCGTATCGGTGGACACCAAGACATTCATGGAGTCGAGTGTTGTGGATGAGCATCGTGGAAGATAGAATTTCTACGTGGGCACTATTAAAGAACAGTATAAGATTAGAATGAGCGTCAAGACCCGTGGGGATCGAGTCGTTGAGTAAGGCTAATCTGTCTTTGTAAAACCATTGTTCATAGTGATTGTCTGGCTTGGGTGATATTTTTTCTTATTTTGGGTTTTTCCTCGTACATCCGGCATTGTGAGTATCTTTACCTTATTTTACTTGCCTATCACCTAGATGCATGTTTAGTACTTAAACAAGATAAAATTGGCTAAGTAAAATTGGTTTGGTTTAAAACACACTTTTTATGCACTTGGGTTTTTTTGGGGACCTACAAATTGGTATCAGAGCCTGTTGCATTATTTTATTGTGTTGGACCCCTTTTTACTTTTGGGGTGATTGCTTGTTTATCTCTCTTGGTTTGTTTGTTTTCCTCTTGATGGATTCTCAAAGTTTTAATGAATTAAATCTATTGAATTTAAAGGTTGCAAAACGAATTGAAGTTTTGGAGGAATAAAATTCTCATTTTAAAAATATGATTGAATATTTGCAAACGTTTCAGATTCAAAGAGATGGGATTCGTGAGAAGTTTGGAGATTTATATAATAATTTTGAATCTTTAAAAGTTTCCAAAAAGGAGTGTGATGATAGAATCCTTGTTTTAGAGAGATAGTTAGAGAATTTAAAAAATTCAAGTGTTTGTGCCATTAATGAAAATAGTTTGATTAATGAATTTAAGGCATGTGAGAAGACTCTATGGGATAAGTTTACTCATATTGAGGGGGAGCGAGATAACCTTTTAGGGGTAATTGAAAATCTAAAGAAGGAGTCCCGAAAGGTTGAGGAGTCTAATCGTTTTCTTGAGTAAAAAGTTTTGAAGTTAAGAAATGATTTAACTGACTCGAGTAGTGATGGTAGTGGCTTATCTTGTTCTAGTGGTTCGAATGTCAAATCCAAAACCATAGTTTGTTTTAGAGCATAAATCACATCCGAGGGTGGTAGAAAAGGTCAACCTAAAGGTCCCGTTCCTCGTCGTGTTTTCACATGTTCGCATTGTGATAGGAAAGGTCACCTTAGGAGTTTTGTTTTGATCTTAGAAAAGACCTCAGGAAGTTTAAACATAGTGTCCCGTCGGTTATCAAAATCCGTTTTGTTAGGTTTACACCGATTTGGGTTAGGAAATCTATTTTGGAGATGCTAATTGCTTCGTTGGTTGATTCTCACTTGAATGCACATGATTCATCATTTGCTATTTCTTATGGATAATTGCTTGCATGGCTTGTTGGTCATACGCTAGTCTTTGCATCATGATTTATATCTTGCTAGTGTTATGACATGTTTATCATTTTGTATTATATTTTCATTTATTGCATCTTATTTGAAAAATACAAAAAGATTTTTGGTTTTGAAATTTTTTTGAGAAAAATACAAAAAGATTTTGTTTTTATTTGATTAAAAATATTTTGAAAAGCCAAAAAGATTTTTGATTTTGTTTTTTGTGTTTTGAGTTAACATGTTTGATATGGCATATTGGTGTGCTTGGACCCCCCTTCCTACCATTATCCATGTGGCTAAGACATTTGGTCATTATTATCGATGCTTAGAACGATCTTAACCATTGTATTATGGGATTGTTTCGAAGTTGATATGCGTTTTGATTCGAATTTGTAGATATGCCATCTTTGCACACATGCACGAGTTTATATGGATGTTTGACTACTCTTGCATATTTGAGCTTGGTGAGACGTTCTTATCTCAATTTTGTCATCTATGCCTAAGTAAACTTAAGGAGGAGGTGTGCATGTATCAACCGTTTACCCGTGAGCATTTTAATTTAAAAATATGACGAGTGTACGAGAAAGGGCTGCGAGAGTATAAAATTGACTCGTCGTGAAAGCCACCGTTTAAAAGAGCCCGAAAAAATCATAAGGCAATAAAAAGAATCATATGCCAAAAATTGGGCCAAATTAGTTTAGTTCATTCAAAAGATACTATGATAAATATTTGAGGGAGTTTGGATGGATTAAAAATTAAAACGGGTTTGCACAAAGAATCCTAGCGTTGAAAATACGTGTCATGTCGCTATTATTTATAGAATCGTCAAAATTTTGGATTCATGTGCATGATGTTTATTTAGTTCATTAAGCTCACACTTAATTTGTCACATATGACTATAATAAAGTTTGATGATAGATTTTTATTGATTAGAGCTTCTTGATCGTTTCGATGTGTTGGAATAATGATTCATTTGTTTTATTTCACACACATACATTTCATGTTCATGTTTAGGCACATCGATACTATGTTGGCATGTTACTCATATTTTTTTTGTTTTTAAGTTTTCTAGTTTTTCTACTATTTTGCTACTGTTTCGCAGTTTTAAGCCCCTTCCAGTTAGAATTTTCACATTTTTTTCTGGGCAACGCTGTTTAATATTCTGGGGAATCTGTGAAAGTTTGAGTATGTCGTTTAAATGACATACTATTTCATTCAAGCGATGTCGCATTTCATTCGAGCGACATCCCTGGCTCGTTTGAACGACAACCCTGGTTGACCTATTTTGACTTTTTCAGGTTGTATCTTTGTTTCAGTACCCTGCTGCTTATTGATTTGTATTTTTGCTACTGATTTTTGTTTATGCAGTTCACTTTGATCATTGACATATTTTACTGCATTGGTTCGTTTATCACACCTGCTTAGACTGATATATTTTTTGTGTGATTCATTGTTTGCTAGCTACTGATTTGACCTTGTTTAATCTTTTTAACTGGTTGTTTCATGTTTATCTAGCATAATATGTGTAAATGCAAATTGACATCTTTCTGTTTATTTTCCAAATTGGTATCAAATTGACCTCATGCTGGATTTGTTTATCTTTTCACCGAATTGTGTACTCAAGACAAAAAGGGGGAGAGATGTCTGTGATGTAGAAGGAGAGTTTTGTGATTTTATGTTCACAAATTGGTATCATGTTTACTCACATAATAAATAGTTCGGATTTAAATTTTCATATTAATTTATATTATTTGTTCCTCCATACTCCACTGGGTATTTGTTTGTTTCATGTGTGTAGGTATGCTTAAAGAGATATGAGATTTGAAGTCTACATCACATTCAGATATTCGAGATAGTTTCATGCTTGCCGGTCCATTGTTGAAGAACCTTATCTTATACTGATGATGTATTTTTCATTTTGGGTTTTATGGGATGGTATTTAGGCGTCATACGGCTTGACGGCCCGGCTTAGGCACTTTACTGTTGGTTTTATACCAGAATAGTCAAAGGGGGAGATTTGTAAGGACCAAATTTTCAATTGAGTCTTAATGTAGTTTTGACTTATTCTCGGAACAAAACAGGTTTGTGCCATAGATAGTTTTTTATTGTTCGATCCCACGAGTATAAGACGTATTGAAGATTTATTGAAGATGTGGCGGCAAAGCTATATATATTCAATCATGCTGAAGTTTAATTGGCGCAATTTATCATCTTCAAGGTTTAATTGCATTCCGAGATCACATAGATATGAATTCATAATGTTAATGTAACTCGGAATTCATTTTATGAAAAATAAGGATGTAATTTTTTTTAAGGAAAATGCTTTTAAAATGTTTAAACGTTTACACATTAGATAAAGGATGGATTTGTGTTGGATTAGAGTTGATTTTAAATAAAACTCTTTTATTAAAGTTGGAACAGTTTGGAACTCTATCTGACGACGTCGTTCAAATGACTGTAGATGTCGTTCGAATGAGATGCACTGTGATTCGAACGACGTGTCATCTCACTCGAACGAGATTGCATCGACTTGAATTTTGTATTTAAGTCAAGTCCTAGTCCTTTTCTCAGTGTGCGTGCAGAATGAATTCACTTTTCAAATAGTACATTTTTCTGCATATGTTTTCTACAGTTTCAAAGGCTTAAACACATCCTTGGAGTTTGCAAAGATCCGAGATTTCATTACCATAATGTTTATGTGATCCTTGCTGCACCAAGTTGAGTTTTGTTCATCACTGAACACTTGTGATTGTTGGTTTTACGATGGAGAAGTGACGGACATCGTGTTCAACATCGTAGACGTATCAAGTCGTATTAGTGGACCCCGAGACATTCGTGGAGTCGTGTGTTATGGACGAGCATCGTGGAAGATGAAATTTTTACGTGGGCACTATTGAAGAACGGTAGAAGATCAGAAGGAGCATCAAGACCCGTGGGGATTGAGTCATTGAGTAAGGTTAATCTGCCTTTGAAAAACCATTATTCATAGTGATTATCTGGATTGGGCCGTCCGAGATTTTTTTTCGTTTTGGGGTTTTCCTCGTACATCCGGCGTTGTGAGTATCTTTACCTTATTTTACTTGCTTATCACCTAGATGCATGTTTAGGACTTAAACAAGATAAAATTGGCTAAGTAAAATTGGTTTGGTTTAAAACACACTTTTTCCGCACTTGGGTCTTTTTGGGGACCTACATGGTCCGATCATCACAATGTTTACCATTTCCCCTATATGCAACATTGATGCGAGAGCGGGAGAACCGATCACGCTTATCTCCTCTTGGGCTAAGAAGATCGAAGGTCGACTCCCTACTGAATCTATCAAAAGCTGAGGTTCTTAATCGGGCGTTAGGTGTCGATCGAGCACTATTTCCTTAATAGGTCGGGCCTGGGTGAATTATGTTATCAAAAATCTAATATGGCTCCCAATATTCCTTTTTGTTGCAGACTTGGTCATCTAGACAATCCTAGACTTATTTTCCCAGGCGAAGATGCCTAGGATTAATAATATCCCTCCGCTGTTGATGGCACTGAACCTCCTTCTGTGGGGCCGGGGGTGGTTCCCCTGTCACCGGATCCACTGTCTCTCTAGCAGTCGGAGTAATTATCTCCACCACTCGATCACCCGGAGCCCTTCCCAAAATGCTTTTACTGTGTGTTATGAATTTTTCCTGCATCTTCTATTGTCTGGCCACTAATGATCATAGCGCCACCATAACATCAACCATTTTTTACTGAGGCGGTGGTTGACTGGAGCTTGGGCCAGCGCCTAAAGGCAATTCAGATACCATATTTCCATGAAAAAAAGTAACAGAAGTTAGATGAGCTGTGAGCGAACAGGAAGCTTAAAGAACACCCACCCAGTTCTTTCAATGGTGGTGCAGGTAGAACAATGGTTGATCTGGATCACCACCAGAGGCAAAAGTGGGGGTCTAAGCTGAAAAATAAAGAGAAAGAAGAAAATTCATTCCTATAGACGGCGCCAAAATGATGATGCTAACAATCACCACTTAAATGTATGCACAACTTAAGCTCAAGCTAAGTCAATAATGGAGGTAATAATCACAGAAGCTTAAATATGCAAGAGAGATGAGTGAGATAGAGAACACAGAGATGTAAGTAGTTCAAATAAAGGCCTACTCCACTGTATAAGAGGGTATGGTTTATATTACTGAAAGGCACTCAAGGCCGTGGACTATAATTTACACAAACTTTCTCTCTCTTTTATTTACAATTGGGCAAATTTTTTGCTTAGGTTTGTAATAACTCGATCCTTAATGAAGAAGATGAAGTTGGTATATAGGCTTAGGGGTGCACAGTGTACCCCCAAGCATGCACCTGGTGTGCATAAGGTGAGCCATCCACTGGGAGAATGACATTTGTCCCCTACACAAGTGTGTCACAATAATGAAATATTCCCTCACGTGGGCTCGAGATCTATTATAACGATACGGTCCATATGGCCTGATGATGCACAAGCTGCGTGTTCCATATGAGGCGGCCCCTATGGTCCTTGTTGAGTCGAGAATCAATGATGGTCTTCTAAGTAGATGACTATGAGGCTGTTAAGATCACCTCAGGTCGATCAAGATGGTCTCAGCCTATGAGTGTAGTATGAGGCCGACACATGGCAGGGCTGAGACGTAAGAGAAAGTTTGGACTGAAGAGAACCTTATTGTGCGACCCTAAATGCTGAGGGAGAGGTCTCAGAGGCTGAGAGTGCTGGAAGTGGGCCCGTGCTCTGTCGGCCCATATGTGGATGAGTCTAACGGATGTTGAGCAAGGGTCGTGGAAATGGGTCGAGTCTAGTCCAGGACAAGACCTATCCGTTTAACATTTTCAAGCATTCCGTCACGAGTGATCATTGGTTCATAATGCCAGAGTTTAAATATCTAGCGACGAATGCTCTCAAAGTAACTGTAGTGTTAGTATCGAAGCTCTAATGCCTAACTTTTATGCCGTTTTATGAGGGTCCAAATTCGATTCAAGAGGATAACTCAATATGTTACTTATTGAACATATCCAATTGTAATTGGGTAACCATGAAGTGCATCCAATTTTGTCCCATACCCCTAATTACATCTAATTGGAAGTCAAAGCATCGGTCGATGCAATGGGGTGGGATGATATATTCATACAACCTCTGTTTATATTCAAGGAAATTTGTCCGAACGAGGTAGCGACAAGGGACGAACTGTTTTTTATTGAATCGAATGACAAAGTTGATTTGACCCAATCGTGATTGATAAGTGGGCAATTGCAATTTTTTGTGACATAATATGTAAAGCAATTGGTGGGTTGGAAATTGTATTTGTTGTGAAAGATTATGACAAACAATCATATTGGATATGAAATGATGAAAAGTTAAATGAGTGTTTTTATTTAAATGTTGGGTATGATAAGTTAAATGAATTTTTGTACCATTTCTCTTGCATTTTTAATCATGTTGAATAATCATGTTGGATATGAGCGTTGGATATATAACTATGTTTAACATTTTTAAACATGTTGGATATGAATGTTGAATAAACATGTTTGTGAGAAGAGATTATTTATGTGTGTGGAAGGAACAAAACGTCATTCCAGTTGTAATCTTCTTCTATTAGTGACACGGATGGCTGTTGACGTAACCAAATTGGTGAACCGCATATAATTTGTGTTTTTATTCTTTTTTTTATTTAGATAGCTATATTTGGTTAGTTTGTTTGTCACGATGCCCTAGTTAATTAATATACATCGTGCTCCTGCACAACAAATTGGTATTAGAGCCTAGGTTGCAAACTAGGGAGGGTTGTTCCACGATTTGGTTGTGTTTTCTCAAGGAAATTAAACATAACATTGTGATAGAGACTTTCTCTCAAGTAATTTGGGAAAATCTTGAGACGATTTCTTTAGAAAAGTCTTTGACATATCAGATTAATCTCAAAAAGAAATTTTACCCATGTAGTACGGGCCCGAGTATTTCATTATAAGACAACTAAATAAGTTTAATAGGCTTTTCTCGTAATTATTAAACATGGATATAAAGATGGAGAAAGATGACAAGGTTGCAGTTTTCTTGGCTTCACATCCAAAGAGGTATGATCATTGGGTGACTACGATGATGTACGAGAAGAAGAGTGTCATTTTAGATGAGGTCACATCAACACTTTCTCTAATGAGAATATGAGTAAAATGGTTGTGGGTGACAGTGATTTTGTAAAACTAGTCGTTTGAGGAAGATTGGAGAACCTTAGGTCGAAGACATCTAGGTCGAGTTAAAAGGGCACAAGGACCGAGAGTATTACTACTGTCAAGTGGTTGGGAACATGATTGCCTCTTATCCAAAACTTATAGGGAAGAATGGTAAAGGAAAATAAAAGGTTCAAAAGGCATTAATCAACAATGATGGTGGATACAAGTGATATGAAGGATGCCGATGATTTTTCTCTCACGACGATCCAATTTGGTGAGTTATTGAATGTTGCTAGGGTTCTTGACTCTGGTTGTTTTTTAATACGAATCCAAATCAGGATTCTTTCTCCTCCTACAAAGAAAGGAAATATAATTATGTTTTGATGGTCGATAGGATAAACTTCAAAATTTTAGGAATTGGATCAGTCAAAATCAATACATAAGATGGATTGATGAGAACTTCGTGCAGTGCGTGATATGTTATCGATCTTTAGATGAACCTTATATCGGTGGGTGTACTAGACTCCATGAGTTACAAGACTGTAACATTGGTTGGAGGTATGCGGGTCGTGGCAGGTTCTCTTGTGGTTTTTAGGGGGCATTAAGGTGAAGAACTTTTATATTCTTTAAGGGACCACAATAACATGTAGAACTATTGTGGGGTCTTTGTAAGTGCAACCAATCATAAGAATAAAAGGGAAGCACTTGACAAGTAATACGGATGTCAGATGTGTAAAAATATGTCTTCAACGGTGTCATTTTTCTCATGACGCCGATGCTAATGTATGTAATGTTTTTCGAAAAGAAAATGCATGAGTTGTTGCATTACGTTCTGCCCGGTATGTCCTTGTACTTTAATCTTGTGTTTCGCGTTATACACGGTTCTTACCGATGAGAAGTTGTAAGGATTCCTTTATTTTAATGTGTGTAGCACCCCATTAGGACAAATATTATTGGAAACCATCTCCCTCGTGATATTCCATTCTTCCTCATTTAACCGTCCGACATATGGGTGGCCAATTAAAGAATCAGAGATCTCGTGATTGTTGAGACCACACATGACTTTCACACCTTACTTACCATCTTCCATAGGGACATCCTTAAGTCTAAATAGACAATCACACTTGTGGGTGCCAACATTATGTTTTTTTTTTTGCTTCATCTTCCTTATCCCGTTTATACAATGAGCTTCTTTCACATGCAAGAGCTATACGAGGTTTTTTTCCCGGGTTCTCCTTCTCGAATTTGAGTATAATCACGATAACATTCTTTTTTAGCCCAACCATCTTTACTTCGATTCATTAATATTTATAAAGATTGAAAATAAACAATTAGTCAATGTGGTCTATATGACTAAACTCTCAAACTTATAAATGAATAATAAAAAACTCACCTCTTCGATAGTGAATTCTGCGATATGATCTTGACAAATGCCACATTGAGAAGTTCCCTTATCCATACATACATCCTACATTGAAGAAAATATTTAATATTTATAACACATTGTGTAATATTCACTAGTTATCTTAGGTATTTTGTGAAAAATTATCATAGATATAGTCAAGTCTGGAAATTCACCCCGCAAGCAATGACCGGTTGTGTTATGTACTTCACCAGTAGATTACTCATAAATAGATTGCTCGCTTGTGGGTTCTTTACCCGTGAACCCCTAAAGTGTGGTACAAGATAATGATCCGTCAATCTGTGTCGCACTAGTACTTGGTATGACAAGGTTATCAATCTCCCCCAATCAATTGAGTCATCGAGATGCAATTGTAAATAAATATAAGCAATTAATATTTATAAATTAAGTGAACCATGATAAGGTTACCATGACCAAGTTGAACCGTGAAAACCTTCTATTCACGACCAAGGTAAACCGTAATAAGGTTAACACGACCAAGGTAAGCTGTGAGAACCATGACCAAAGTCAGCCATATATTGTGATGTACCACAACCAAGGTAAATCGTGATATACCATATGCTCTGGTTACAGGTGACCGTGTGAAGCTATAACAACTATTTTGTTTAAAATTTTGTTTTAGGCTTCTTTTCTTAGATTTCTTGGTGTGTAATGATTAAATACAACATGTGTAAATGTTTAGTGCCTCAAACGAGTCCAATGTGGGAGTTCAATTTAAACTTTGAGTATCCTTTGTGTCTTTGGGTTTTTGATCATTCATGATCATTCTTGTTGTTGTTAAGCTGTAAAAAATACAGAAAATAACCATACAAACTTTGCCAAACACAATGTATAGTATAAAAACAAGTCTGGAGTGAAAAACAAAAGTTTGATTTTCGAGGGTTTGAACCGTGGAGAAAGGCTTTTTTATGGTTGGGAGGTGGAGGGTTTTGCAAGAGCTTTTGAAATTTTGGGTATTGGAATGGTTCGAGGTTAAATATTTGTTATTATGTGAAAGGGAATTATAGACTTTTTAATAAAATTAAAAGGGTTAAATTTGTAGTGTTTGATGGTAGAAGAAATATTTTCAATATTTTGTGATATCTATATTATACGTCTAAAAGAGTAGTATTAGAGGTATAATGAGGGTTTAATGCACTCTAACCTTCGTTTCTCTCACTCCCGTCTATATTTATATACCCGTCTTGAACCATTCAAATATATCCCCGCCGTTTCACTATCTACATTCTCTTCCCCTCCCCATGACTTTTGCGCTCCTCAACTATATATATTGGTGCACCAATATCACAAAAAATACGCTGCTACCAAGGAGAGAGAGAAAGTCAGGGTAAACAAAAGTTATCTACTCAATGGTTAGAGCACTAGCCCTACAACAAATAGAAAATAACTATGCCTAAAGAAGGAGAATGGTATTTATAATGAAGTTTTGGCGCAAAAGGCCAAGGGTGATCACCGAAGGCCTGCGATGGAGGTGATGAGCATTACATATGAAGGGATGGTTCTTATCAGTGCATTCAATAAAAGGCCTACTTAGTAGAGATGGGCACCTTAGGTTGACTAAAAAACAAATCGTCTGTGATTGTGCTCTTATTTGAAACCTTTTGCAATTTTTCTGAAGATGTGTAATCATAGCTATGTTATGCTAGACTTAGCTGTTTCTTGAGGGATGTATAGTCTCACATTCAATATGAATAAGAGTATTTCACCCAAAAAAAATTATATATTTATTTGTGACATTAAAGGTAAAATAAATATTTTATGTATATATTATATATGTATATTAAAGATAAAATAATATATATATATATATATATATATATATATATATATATATATAGAGAGAGAGAGAGAGAGAGAGAGAGAGAGAGAGAGAGAGAGGCAGGGTCCTGTGCACACTAAGTTTGCACATCATTTTTTTAAAATAGTAAAAAAAATATTTTTGAGTTGATTTTTTTTATGTGTTATCTAAACATTTCAACGAACTCATGTAAAAAAAATCAGGCAAAAAAAACTTTTTTTGCTATTTTTTAAAAATCGGTCAAACTTTCGCATCTTTTAAGCACTTTAAAAGCTGCAAAGTTTGACTGATTTTTTAAAAATAGCAAAAAAAGATTTTTTGGGCTGATTTTTTTTACATGGGTTCGTTGAAATGTTTAGATATCACATAAAAAAAATCAACTCATAAATATTTTTTTTAATCCTTTAAAAAAATTGGTGTGCGTTAGCACTGTGCAAACTTAGTGTGCACATGAGCCTCTCTCTCTCTCTCTCTATATATATATATATACATATATATATATATATATATATATTATAAATGTTTTATATATGTCGCCCAAATTTTAAAGAATTTGGTATTAATATGAAGTATAAATACTGAATGAAGGTCAAACTCTAAATAAAAAAAGAAAAAAAAGAAAAGGCGTGGAGCAGGAGCCGCCCATTTGTAGGGCAAAATCGGCATCCCATGCTTTCCATATCCTGCATACACATATAAAAACATGTATTTAGGGTTCCAAAAACCCTAACCCTAGCAGCAGCAGCAGCAGCAGCAGCAGCCAAGATGCAGATCTTCGTGAAAACCCTAACGGGCAAGACCATAACCCTGGAGGTGGAGTCCTCCGACACCATCGACAATGTGAAAGCCAAGATCCAGGACAAGGAAGGAATCCCCCCTGACCAACAACGTCTCATCTTCGCCGGCAAACAGCTCGAAGACGGCCGTACCCTTGCCGATTACAACATCCAGAAGGAGTCTACCCTCCATCTGGTCCTCCGCCTGAGGGGTGGGGCAAAGAAAAGGAAGAAGAAGACCTACACTAAGCCCAAGAAGATCAAGCACAAGAAGAAGAAGGTCAAGCTCCCTGTTCTCCAGTTCTACAAGGTCGATGATTCTGGTAAGGTCCAAAGGCTAAGGAAGGAGTGCCCCAACGCTGAGTGTGGTGCTGGAACTTTCATGGCCAATCATTTTGACCG
Source organism: Sambucus nigra (assembly GCA_949130495.1). Lineage (NCBI taxonomy): Eukaryota > Viridiplantae > Streptophyta > Magnoliopsida > Dipsacales > Adoxaceae > Sambucus > Sambucus nigra. Next base: position 421,979,395 of record OX422209.1, read on the forward strand.
TCATTACTGTGGTAAGTGTGGCCTTACCTATGTTTACCAGAAGGCTGGTGGTGATTAGATTCATTCTGATGCTATTATGCTTCTCCTTCTCCTTCTCCTTCTGCTTTTATTTTTAACTATTTAGATTTTGTTTTAAATCATGAGACCAGTTACGTATTGTTGTCATTTTTGAATGTCTTTTGTGGGTATCAACGTTGAACTACTCAGGATTATGTCAATTTTGTTTTTGACTTGATTTTTGCCATTATGATAATATTCCTTATTCTCTGATGATATGATTTTGTGTGTGAGTAGTTGGTTTATATTTGAAGATAGGTTTAGAATGGTGGGCTTCTTACCTCGGTTTTATATCCCATTTATATGATGCCTGAGTGGGTAGGTTTTTGTCGTTTGAATAAGCTGTATTTTCAAATTTTATACTTCCTCCATGCGGAATTAGGAGTCTACTGTTCCTTCCTTTTTGGTCTGTCCAGAATTGATTGTGTCCACTTTCCTTTTATGTACCTAATGAACGCACCAAATTCCACAGTAGTAAGTAGTAAGCAAGTGTTGATCTTGGCGATGTATCCTTAATCCTTATAACAATATGGATTCTTAATTTGGGACTTAGGGAGCATATGGAAAGCTGAAGCCATGAACTTTATTAGGATCTTATGGACCTTTTCTGCTGGTTATTACTTGTGATTGCAATATCTATTAAAACGCTCTTTCGACTGTTCATGTTTATTTCTTCTCTCAGCCGTTATGCATACACACATGGATTTACAACGAATGGTCCTGAGAATGAGCTGGTAATTAGGGATTGTTGTTTTTGTTTGGGGTGGAGGGATCTTTTACTAGAGGGAGGGATAAAAATGGATGGATACGTTGCTTAGATTTTTCCTTGTTTCAAGAAGGTGAAGAGAAGGAAATGAAAGGGAGGTGGAGTGCATTTGCTTTAGGCCGATGGGTAATGATTTTCTTTCAATTCAATTAAATTTTAATGTGCCACAACTACTACTACAAAGCATATGCACATTTAAAAATGATCAATATCCCCAGTAGATTATTGGATGGTTTTTTATTCCTCATTTTTAAATATGCATATGCTTTTTAGTTGATATGGTTTAATCAACTTGAGTTTCATCTACTTTAGATTGACTGGCAGTTGAGCAGTTGTGGTGCAAAACAACAAAGAATGATAATTATTATAAATATAAAAACTATGCAAATTAAGAAGCTTGAACATGGGGCTGCAAACTTGCCTCACCAAGGCCTGTTAGCAACTTATGTAGATACAGTGGACGTTACATTGAGAAGTTATGCATGTGACTTTTTAAAGGTTAGTTTGGTCATTTTCTTTACTCTCTCTCTCTCTCTCTCTCACACACACACACACACACACACACATTGATGGTTGCCCCCCCCCCCCCCCACCACCCTAGACTTGCTACCCCCCGCCCCAAACCCCCGCCCTGCTACACAGAGCACCCTTGCCCCCGCCTCTGCTTCCAACCCCTGCCCCTGGTAACCCATCCTCCGCCCCTGCCCTGCTTCCCCTATCCCCACACATGCTAACACCGCCCACTCCTCCAACCTCGCTTCCACGCTCGCCCACCATCTCTAATTCCAGATCAGATTGATTTTTAAAAGTAATGAATCCGGCCACATGCCTCGGCAGACACTCTGGAGGTTCTTAAAATATAGGGTGCATCTGGAGCTTCAAAAAATCAATTTTGAGTCGAAACATCAGATAAATTTAGGAGAAGTTGATGCAAATCATATATTTGGAGGTTTGTTTCCAGATGCGTTTGATTTTTGTCCAGATCATTATTTTTGGTTATTGAAAGAATGTGTTTTTGGTTATATTATGTAATTTGAATATATATATAATGTAATTTTTCAGATTTTAATTTTTGGCCTGTTGGAAATATGTTTTTTTCATCATCTTTTTCATTAGAAATATGATTTTTTAAGTTGTTTTTTTATAAATATTTTTAAAGTATTTTCAGATTTTTAAAGAGTTTATTACTTTTTAAGTTTAAATGCATTTTTTTTTATCATTTCCAGAATTTTTAAAGCTTTTTTCCCAGTAATTTCAGTATTTTTTTTATAATTCTGAGAATTTTAAATTTTTGTATATTTGACTTGAGTTTTCGTAATTTTCAATTTTTATTGTTTAATTTTTTTTTGTAGTTTTCAATATTTTCTAAAATTTTAGATGTCTTCACTGTAATTTTCAGAAATTTAACTTCAAATATTATGCTAGGACAAGTTTCTAATTTAATATTAATGGGAAATATACTTTTGTTAATTGCAATTACGTTTTATTTAATTATTGGAAATATGTTTTTTTATCTTTTTAAATGGAATTTGTTTTGGGTCATTTGACGAGAAGTCTCTTGATAATTTTTAATTAAAGTTTAGTCTAAGACTTTTTAATTTGTTTTATAAAGTCCCTCACCATTGACAAACACTAAAAAACACTCTTTTTTATCTTATCCTAATATAAAAAAAATAGATAAGGGACTTCTTGGAAAATAAAAATATGAGGTAGACTATGTACAAAAGGTGCTTTTGCTCTAGGAGACTAAACATTGTCTCTTTTTTAAATCGGACATCTTTTTTTAAAATGCTTTTCTTTTATTTTCAGATTTGTAAATAATTTTTAAATGAATAATTTTGGAATTTTCAATTATTTAGTGTTTTAAATAATGTTTGGACCAAAATACCCTCAAAATTGACTTTTTCGTGAAAAACTAACGGAGTTGGACGTTCAGGGGTTATTTGTAGTTATGTTGGAAGTTTTGGGGGTCATCTGAAGAAAAAATGAAAGTTGGGGTGGGAAAGTATTAGGAGGGGAGTAAAGTTCGGGGGTTAAGTGTAATTAACCCTTAATTGTATACTGCTGTTTCCATTTACAAGTATTTTTGAAATGCTATGTAATTCTTGTTTACCATTTACCATTTACCATTTTCAAGTCCAAGAATAGTCTACATCCGAAATTACTACTCTCCGGGGGCAATTGTCATTCTGCCTATGGAAATGGTCATCATATTAATCTGTTGAAAATCCTATCGGCTTGTGTACTTCTCATGTTTGAGTATATGTGGGTTCCATATCATTAGACGATCTCCAAGTAAATAGGCAAGTCATTTAATAAAGAGGTGCAAATTTAAGATGTTTGTCCATTTTTTTTGTTCTCTCTCTGAGGAGGCTTGCAGGTTGTAGTAAAAATGAAAAATGTTTGTGCAGCAATTCAATAAAAAATGAAATATGTTGGGGCAGTAATTCGATAAAAAATGAAAAATGTTGGGGCAGCAAGTGGGAACAATTTATGCTCTAGCCGCTAAACTCAAATCATTGTATATCTTCCCACAATGAATTATGAAGGTAATAGTAATTCATGTACTCGTTTTTGAACTCGATGGAAAAGGGTCTTTGCAAATCACACGAAGAATTACTGAGTGAAAAAAGTAAAATGCAAATATTTGCATCGGAAACTCGCTATGACTTTTTAGAACTTTTCTAAAAGAGTAAAGTTAGGGAGATTCACAAAAAAAAATCTATTTGGTAAATTCAGTGAATAAGATAAAAATGGGTACAAGTTTTTAATGTATATTTTGATGTCCTGACGGGATTTACAATAATAAGGTTTTACGAAATGAGTTTTTTTGTGGGCTCCTTAGATTTATTCTTTCTAAAAAACTAAACTAGTGCTATAACTAAATGCGTGGCACAATTTTTCCTTCAAGTATGAAGAGATTTGGTTCAAATTTATTTTTAAAACAATAAAATTATTTATTTGCACTCTATTATTAATCAATGTAGGTACATTTGAACTTTTTTTTTTCCTTTTAAATTTTGGTGTGCTCATGTGGACGTTCACATTGATTTCTACTCGTTTTAGAAAACAATACATACAAGGGAATGAAAGCTTCACGGTAGTATTAGAAGAAATTTAAAGTGAAAAGAGCTATGACTAATTCTGTACCACATCTTATTTTTAAATATAAAATATAAGGAAAATGATATTGGGACTGAATTTTTTACCGAAAGTGGAATTACCGAATGAGGTGGAGAGTTTCTATTGGTTCTTTTGTGGGGTCTACGCCAGTGGCATCAGAGAATAAACCAATAACACGCCGTCACGTGTATTTTCGGTCAAAAATTATGTCAAAAATTCAGTTACAATAGAAGGACTCAAAATATAAAGTAATGAGTTATGTACCATATAATATAATATAATATAATATAACATAAATGATGAATGTCCAATACTGCTTTAGATGAGCGCTAATTTTGTTTGTGATACATGTATATAATGCTTGCGCATCGCAACGCTAAAAAAGTAATAAAGTACTGTTAGATTCCTTGTAAATTAATTTTAAACATTAAAGAATTTTGATAAATTTTAAACACACGAATATGATGTCTTGAAAAGTATTTTAAAGACTAGAATTTTGGCAATTGTCATTTTACCACGAATTTTTGTTTGTGATACATATATATAACAAAGTACTCTTTGATTTGCAATTATAATTTTGTTTTTCGCATTTAAATGCAATTTTGATAAAATTTGTGTTTGCCGATATATTTTTAAACACTGAATTATAATATTTCTGCGTTATAATAAAGTTTATTTAGAAAATAGCAAAATGATGTTTTATAATTTTTGTTTTTTATTTTTCAATTCAGTATTCTTAATATTTTAATGCATTTATACCTTCATACATAATATACATTCATAATACATTAATATATATATATATATATATATATATATATATATATATAGGAGAACGCTCACCTACATCATGCTCTATACATCATCCATGCATCACGTTTAATTACAAGCCTAATTTTTTTTTCAAATTTAATATTTTTCTCTTGAAACTAACCTTCTAATCAACCCATATGAAAAAAATTACGTCAAAATACATTTTGTAATTATTTTTAAAAAATTCACAAAAAACTGCTAAAAATACCTTATTTATAAGGGTCTGCGCCAACAGTTTTTTGTGAATTTTTTAAAAATAGCTAAAAAATGTATTTTGACATGATTTTTTTGTATATGGGTTGATTGGAAGGTTAATTTCAAGGGAAAAATATAAAATTTGAAAAAAAAAAGTTTTCTAGGGCCTAGAATTAGGTGTGATGTACGGTGTGATGTATAGTGCATAATGTAGGTGAGCCTTCCTCTCTCTCTCTCTCTCTCTCTCTCTCTCTCTATATATATATATATATATATATTATTGCTCTTTTGCATATGAATCCGCATTTTAAGAGTGCGGACCGGACATGTGTCACTTGACCTTAAAATGCGGTCTGGTATGCGCGCGCGCACACACACACACACACACACACATATATATATACTAGTGGTGACTCGTGCGATGCACGGTCGGGTGTAACGTGTTTTGAAATAATTTATTCAAATATATGAATTAAAAGATAATTATTATCGGTATTTAAAAAAGGTCGTAGCCATAACCATGAGCATGCAAATTTCAGTAATGTGGAAAGAATAGACTTAAAATGAATGTGAGGAAATGAATGGCAAGAACCATGATGTTTTAGAACGAACCATAGTCTAAAAATCCATATTTTTTGAACATTGCCTTCCGAGATTCCCATATCTTGATCTAAATGCATCTCTTGAGTTGGGGGATGAAAACTGCAATCTAGCGTTTCATGGAAAGTTGATAAGACGTCAATATATTTTAATGAAAAGTAAATAATGGCACGGTTTATTAACGCACTTTATTATTTGACTAAAATTAATGGCATGGGTTGTTGCAATTAATTGATCATAGTCGTTAATAAATGTACAGGCATCTACTTATTCCCTCGCATATCATACTAAGCATAATTTTATTTATAAGCATTGTTATTATTGTTAATTAATTTGATTTTTGTATAAAAATAAATAAGCAACTACTTACGTTTTGAACTCTCGTTTAATATTTTTATTCTTAACGTATTTAATTATAATTTTTGTTTTATTACAAAAAGGTATGGTATTTTATTTATATCATTGACACACTTTATTATTTGATTAAAAATTAATGGCATGAGGCGCTGTAAATAATTGACAATTATTATGCATTTACTGAAATGAGTCAAATAAACACAGAATAAAGTAAGAAATTTTTTTTACAACAAATTAGTACAATGCAATAAGATACTCTATCTATGTGTAGGTGAGGCTCTACACTTCAAACAATATCAATTCATAAACATGAGTTTTAAGATTATTGTGCAAGTGATTTTAATTCAGTTTGGTAGTATTCAGAAAGTGGTGAATGGGTGAAGAATATTGGTATAATGAAGTCGGTGAAGAATATTGGTATGAAGCATTTGGCAGAAATTGAGAGAGGCAGGGGTGAGGTTGTAGAACTCGGGGTGAGGAGTGTTAAAAAATGATGCCTGATAGTTTTTTTTAACTGAAAGAACGTGAGAAGGTGGGTTAAAGGGTACCCCATCTCGTTCATACATGTGTCATTAATTGATTTTTAAAAAACAACATTCTAGTAAATTTTGATTTCAAGTTTGGAGCATCATGGGAGATGAAACTCAGTCAACATAAGAATAATTTTTAAGGTAATAAAGTATGTTTAATAAAGGACTTGTACCTAATATATAAGTACACCCTTGTGTACCCATATGTAGGTTTTTTGGTTAGAAGTGAAGTTTCTTGCCGGATCATCTAAGAAAATGTGGTAGTTAGTGTCAGTGGGTATATATAAATGGATGGCTTAACTTAGATTTTATGTGTATACAAATAAGTAAAGTACATGTACAGTGAAGAGTGGTGACGAAGTGGGAGGCGTTTACATCTCAAATTATTTATATCGACATATAGGTGGTTCCTTTTCGCTCTCTCTATGCTTTTCTCTTAATAACATTTTTACATGGTGTAAAAACATACATATACACACATGGCTCATCTCTTTCATGACTAAAACGTGTGTAATGGTTACCTTTTTGTACGTTTTCTTGGGAGAGAATGAGAGAGTGAGAGTAACATACATGTTAATCGAGCCTGCAGTTGGTAGGGAAAATTTCCCTACAACTCCCCTGCCAAGTGATTTGAGGGTGTTGGCTATGGGGTTGGGCTTTACAAAGTGCGTGCATATTTAAATTATCTTCTAAGGGGTGGTTAGTTTTTTAAAATTCTATAATTGGATTCAAATCTAAAAGGATAACGCAACACATGTATTTTAAACCAAAACAAAACTCAAGTCCGGGATACTCAGATTTGAGGTTTGGAGAGTTCATCTTTCCCCCATGGTCATAGTCATTTTGAGTCTCAACCCATGATTACGAAGTAATTAAAAATCATACCAATATCATAATCATTATGTAATTTAAGGATAGATGAACCATCGTTATATTAAAAAAAAAAGAGCAGAAAAAATTGACCCAATATTAAATCCAAAACCGCTGCCATTGGTTTACATTATGCATATCATACAGAGTATATATATAGATAGTAATACATACCCTTGAACTAAACACTTTAATATGTATTTTTTTTCATTCTCACGGACCAATCATGGGTATCAAGTCAAGTTCACAAAAACATATCAAGTACCTCGCACGACCCATAACTGATCCGTTTTTACATCTGAGACTGTTTTAGTGTTCAAATCGGATTTTTTTTGGTCGATTTTGTATAGATCTTTATTTCTCGGTTCAGCGTTGGATCATTATAATCAGATCAGAACACCAAACTTGTTTTTCTGTACAGATCATTATTTTTATTTGGTCGTACTGCTGCTTTTGACAGGACTATTGTTTTATGTCCGGAGATTATTTTTACCAATTCTATTTAACCTTAGTTTTACCGTTTTCGATCGGACTGGATTCATACGATTTAACCGGAGTACAAAATGAAAAACTCTATGTTTATAAAAAAAGAACTTACATTCCATATTTTTCTATCTTCTTCCCACGTTTCTTTTTACTGAACACTGCAATACGAACACAGAGATAGAGAGAAATTGATAGTATTAGAAATAATAGCATAATGTAATGCCTGTGATCTTGAAAAATCAGAAATTATAAATTAACAACATAAATATGTGTGAAAAGAGAATGAAACAAACAAAATTGAGAAAGAGGGAGAGAGAGTGAGAGAGTGAAATCCTTACCAAATTTCTCATCAGGGATAGAGATGGAAGGGAGTTTCAACAAATGTGTGTTGCATTGTTAGTTCTTGGAAAGTTATGAATGTAGTGGGCAATTATTCTATTTGTTTTTAATGAGGAACATGTTTAGGAAGTTTGGATGCTAAAGACGTGTATTTGATAAATTTAAAAAATTAAAAAATCTAGAAAATTAGGGATGGGATATTGGAGGCTCGAGAGCCTTTCACCTACATACGTATATATAATAAGATTCCGCCTCTAATGCGGACGCAACTTGCAGACTAATTTTTTCGTATTTTTTAAAAATAGCAAATTTTTTTTTCGACTTTATTTTTTTCTACGGTATTTAAACATTTCTGGGGACCCCTTTAAAAAAAATCCGCTCAAAATGAATTGTTTTGCTATTTTTAAAAAATCAGTCAAACATATGTCAGTTTTTAAAGCTCTTTAAAACTGACATATGTTTGACCGATTTTTTAAAAATAGTAAAACTTTTCATTTTTCTCTTATTATTTTTTTAGGGATCCTCTGAAATGTTTAAATATAACAGAAAAAAATATCAAGTCGAAATTTGATATTTTGCTATTTTTAAAAAATACAAAAAAAATCATCCGCAAGTTGCGTCCGCATTAGAGTCTGACTGTATACACACACATACACAAAAAAAAAATACGTATATTTATATTATTAAATTATATAATATACTAAGATTCATATGTTAAATAATATTACCGAAAGAAACATGATATTTATATATAGTTTTATACATGTATTATTAATGTATAAAATAATATAAAATATACATATAGTACATATGTATTAAAAAATATTATCAATTCATGTATATTTATAATTTTATTATGAATTACAAATGCAATATCATTATATATATATATATATATATATATATATATATAGATTGTAGTGTTTTCATCTCAATCCTTCTTTTAAAACGAACCAAATGTGAAAAAATGAGAAAATGAAAGTAGTGCTTGGAAAAACCATTACCCGAATTGGAAAAATAAAAAATAATTTCTTCAGTAAATTTTGGTATATTTTAAGCAATGGAATTGGGTTGCAAAAGACAAGTTGATTTTGCGTGAATAGCCACCGTTTATGAAAAAAGGAAGAGCCTAAAAGATTAAAGACACATAAAAACAAAAGAAAATGCCAGTCCAATGAATATGATGCTTCAATACATACGAGCATTGATTTCTTCAAAATGATTTGAGAAAAAAAAAATTTATATGTGAGTTTTGAGGGAGTTAAATAAAAAATAAAAGGGTTTGCACATCATAAAAAAATCTTGTAAAACCACTACATAGTTTTGGGATTTATTGGTGTGAAAATCACTCACGATCTTGATTAGTTCAATAGGTTATGTCGATTTAACTTGAGTTCACCATTTTTCCACCTAAGGTAGACTTTGAGCTCTTGCGTTTCTCATTCCTTTGTTCCCATATGTTATGTTTGTCTACATTGATTAATCTATAGAATGTGTTGACATCCATATATTCCGTTTTCATGATTCAGTTATTTTTTTGTTTCTCCAACGACGTGTTGCATTTGTTAAAATTTTTATTTTAAAAATTTGAAAAATCAAAAATAATTTGTGGTGTCTTTTGAGATTATCATTACATAATTATTCATTAATATCTTTTTGTGATGATATCTTTTTACGCTTGGTGATGTTTGTTATTTTCATGATTAGTTTCTACTCCTTGTCTATCTTAGACAAAACAAAAGGGGGAGAACAAATTACGGGGGAGAATTTATCTTTATGAATTTTATTTGATATATGTTAAACTCGTTGCATCACGGGGTATTTGCTTTGTTTCATGTGTATAGGTACTTTTGGAAAATCATATTTGGATTTCACGCAATGAGGACAAAGTACTCAAGAGAAGACAAATAAGGAGTGGAGATTTGAAGACTTTATATTGAAGATAACTCAATCTTATATTTATTTTAGGGTTTAGGAGGGTATTAGGATATTGTATTCGTCTTATGGGATTTATTTGTAATTTGGATTTCCGTTTTATGTTTGTACCGGAATAACCAAAAAGGGGGAGATTTGTAAGAGCATAATTTGCTTATAGCTTAGGCTAAACATAGTTTTTGGCATATCCCGCTACGCTGTGATTCGAGCCATCACGAAGTCCGTAGATCCAACATCTCTAAATTTCAAGCATCTCCACATTATGAAGGTATATTGCTATTAAGTTTAAATTTATTCATTGAATTTATTTTGGGATGTTCGAATTTCATTTAAAATCGGAACAAGATTTTTTCTTTGAAAAATCGAGGCAGTTTTCTTTATTTAAAGATTTTAAAATGTGCACACCTTGTTTTAGCAAGATGGGAATCTCATTAAAACGAGTACGCAATCTCGTTTGAAGTCGTCGTTTGAAGGTTACTTGTATCGAACATCTCACGAGGGTGTACTGGTTTACATCGTTCGAAGCTCGTTCAAACGAGGTTAGGGTTTATTTTTAACGACCTTGCTGTCATTCTAACGAGAGTCATTTCTCATTCAAATGAGGCATATATTTCATTCGAATGAGTGTCGCCGCCTCAAATTTTGTGTTTGCCTTATAAGTACCCGTTTCGTGTTTGTTTTCGTGGAGAATTTTGCCAAAACTGTTTTTGCACATATTTTGTAAAATTTTGAAAATCCTTTTTGATTCACAAATCACATTCATATAATATATTTGAGTGAATCAAGATTAGACCCTATAATTTGTATCTTTGTATACATAACCTTTGTGGACAAAGCATCTCCATGTCTGACTCGTGATTCTCGAGGGAATTCATTACTGAAGACGGAGGACTGAGGTTTTTGTGATTCTTGCAAGGATTATTGTTGAAGGAAAGCTGCGGCTGTGTGGTTCTTGAGAGGATCATAGTAGATTCCTTTATAGATTTTGTAAGTTGTGATTTGTAGTGAATAAAAAGTTTTTCCTTTGGTATTTTTCCTGAAACTCTGTTTTCATTACATGTGTGGTTTGATTTACGTTTTGAATCACATAGTTACATGTTCTAGGGCTAATTAAAATTTAATGTGGATGGTCATTTGAATTTAATAAATTAATGCCATTAGATAATTGCTCACTCTCAGGTACACCCCCAATGGAAAATCCGTAACAAGTAACCTCAAAGACCCCATTAAGGGTGGAATAGGCACTTTTGTCTCTAGGGAGAGAGGACTTCTCCTATCATGGGCTCTCCGAGCCATGGTGGGATGAAACAAAAATATCCCTACATCCCTAAATGGAAATTCTTTTCTAAGAAAGGTTATGCGCGGACTACGAGAAAACCAACAAAGTTAATTAGGGTGAACTCAATGTATCATGGGTTACTATGGAAGATAGAGAAACCTTTCAGCCAGAGTCCGAATGGGGATAAACTGCACTATTTCCCAATGAGACTGCCCTAAATCTTGGCCTGTCAATGGATCGAATTTAATCCGAATCCGATCCGTTTATACGGATTTGGATCAAGCCAGAAACCCGATTCCCCGATTACCCATTTATTAAATGGAGGGGATTTGGATTCATATAATCCGATCCGTTAATAATCCGATCCGATTAATATTTATAGTATATAGATATTTTATATATATATATATATATATATATATATATATATATATATGTATAATATTTTTAATTAATATATATTATATTTTCTAATATTTTTAATATATATCATATAATTTATTTATAATAATAATATATAACAGAAAAAAATACACAAAACACACGCACGCTGGTAAGGGCTGGGCCTGCTCCCTCCCTCCTGCTAAGCCTAAGGGCTGACTAATTCTAACACAAACACATGCACACACAAACACAAAACCACAAACACACGCACACACTACACATTCATACCTAAACCTAAATCTAAAACCCAATCCCACAGCAGCTGAGCGGCGCAGCCCCCCTCCCTCTCTCTCACACATCCTTCTTTCCTCCCTCATTTATCCCTCATTCTGTCCTCCGTCGCCGCACGTAGCCTGCAGGTATGTTTTTCTTCTTCTTCTTCTTCTCCTGTACACGCATTCAGATCTGCCCTCATTTATCCCTCATTCAGATCTTGTAGTGCTGATTTCGTTGTAGACTTTTTCTTCTTCTTCTTCTTCTTCTTTAGTTGTAGACTTGTACAATAACTCCGATGTTTGTAACTACACATGTGATTATATACATCGGGTATATTCGTTGTAGTGCCCTCATTTATATTCGTTGCTTGTAACTACACATGTGATTATATACATTGGGTGTATAATATAACATTGGATGAATTTTTTCTTGATACTGATTTTTTTCAATCAATTTTTTCTTAATGAAAATCATAATTAAAATAAATAAATAAATAATCGGATCGGATAAACGGATCGGATTGACGGATTATTAACTGATTCGGATTCGGAACCCTAACAGATAATCCGTCGGATAATCGGATCGGATTCGAATCCGTTTAACATAAACGGATTTGGATTTGGATTGGCCTAATCCGGTCCGAATCCGACCCGTTTACAGGCCTACCTAGATCCATGTTGATACTACTGACTTTACCCCTGATGAATGCTCCCATGATTGGTATGCAACCTCGGCCACCCGAGGCACCACTATAAAGAAAAGGATGCCTGGTCAGTATTCCTAAGATCAACCTTTACCTCTGTATACGAGACTTTACAACCATCCCAACTGAAACGCCACCTTCATTTGAGCCTCAAGAGACGACCAATGAACCCCCATATAATTGCCAGTGGAGCGATGAAAGTCACAAGCTCTTGAGAAAAACCCTCTTCAAGGCACGCCCTTACAGTTATCCTGTCACATGCCTGACTAAAACCCCAAAGGCCGAAAAAAGTCCCAGCTTAAAAAACATCGCATGTCTCAGCTTATAGTCAATACCAAGGTCACAAAATGCCCAAAATTTTCTCTAAAGGTACTTCGATATAATCCTGCTCACCTCATCACCAACATAAAGGGAATCACAACACTGAAGAACTATACCTCTATAGGATGCACCTCAGCGCCTGTTATAAGGAGGCCATTTGAGTCTGTCCTATTAGATAAAGAGCCCCCCTTATCCCCTCTACTAATGTATCCCTATATAAAGTAGAATTTTATGTTATTATCAATCTTGTCGTTCCTCCCTTTGATGGCATAATAATCACTAATTTTTTAGTATTTGCCTGTATGTGTTACATGTGATGATTATGAATCCATCGAAGGAGTATAAGGCACCCTTAATAATGATAACTCAATGGACTTAAAATACTTAAAACACTTATAAAAAATGACCAAAGTAAAAATAATCGCATGTATCCCAATGAGGATGACACAATTACTTTAAACTTGGTTACTCACCAAAACCTGAAATAGTTACAAATATGGTCCTCCCTAAATGATGATGAACAAAAAGAACATATAAATCTCCTTGCCATCTTTGTTAATGTTTTCATTTGGTACTATATTAATATGACCAACATCAACCCCTCTATTTTCATGAATGAGATACCCACTCTCCCTGATGACAAACTCGTAAAATAGAGACTTCGTATGTTCATACACGAATGGTCCCTGAATGTTAAGGAAGAAGTGGAGAAACAACTAAGCATCAGTTTCATCCGAGTGGCGGAGTAACCTACTTGTCTATCCGACATCATACAAGTACCCAAAGCCAACAAAAAAGTTCGAATGTGTGCAGACTATAGGGATCTCAATCAGGCCTGCCTTAAGGATGATTTCCCTCAGCCACAAGTTGACTTATTGGTAGATTATACATACAACAATTCTCTCAAATCCTTCATAGAGGTATTTACAGGCTATAACCACATCAAAATGCATCTTGGCCATCAAGAGAAAATCGATTTCATGACCCCTTGAAGGAGTTATAAAATTATTCCCTTCGGTAAAAAAAAATACAGGTGCAACTTACTATAGAGAAGTCATGTCCATCTTACACGACCTTATACATGAGGAATTGGAGGTCTACGCAGATGATATGATTACCAAGTCTGTATATCGCAAAGAGCACATTGTAGTATATAGAAAATTCTTACAAAGATTCTCTTCAAAATGAGACAAAACTCGTAAAATGCATCTTCGGAGTCACCATAAACAAAGTTCTCGGATTAATCTTCAACAAGAATGTAATCGAGGTAGACCCAGCCAAAGTCAAAGACATATGGGAAATTTCTCCACCCAGAACTAAAAAGGAAGTCTGAGGATTCCTATGCCAAATACAGTTCATACGCCGATTCATTAATAAGATTACTATCATTTGCGAACCCATATTCTAAATACTCAAGAAGGATGCACCAAAAGATCGAAATGCTCAATGCAATAAGAATTCAAGAAAATACAAGAGTATCTCACTGACTCACCCGTGCTAGTATCTCCCGAACCAGGATAACCTCTTCTGTTTACAAGACCATAATTGGCATGGCTGTTGGAGTCATGTTAGCATAATACACAAAAAGTTCTTAAAAAGAGTGCGCCATCTACAATGTCAGCAAAAAGTTGGTATCTTATGATCTCAAATACACTTACTTAGAAAAGGATTGTGAATCCCTCGTATGGATTACTCGAAAGCTTTGCTACTACATGATATCCTTCAATATAATACTCATCTTGAGAATGAACCCCCTAAAATATCTATTCGAAAAATTGGATCGCTCTAGCCGAATGGACAAATGGACATTGATGCAATCAGAGAGTGAGATCACGTAGGTTATACAAAAGGCCACCAAAGCGAGAGTCATCTCTGACGTCCTCGCAGGACAACCCCTTTCAGATAAAGAACAATACGAGGTAGAATAACTTTGCCTTAAATGATATAATAACTTGGGTACTGTAATTTGATGGGGCATCCAATAAAAGAAGATTCATAATATGAATGATCGTTATATCCCCCGATGCATGATGACTCCCCACCATAATCGAAATTACATATGAGTGCACCGACAATATGGCTGAGTATGAGGCTTGCATCACAGGAATTAAAATTACCCTGAAAATAGGGATCACCGACCTCGGGCCTATGGAGATTATAGTATAGTCATTAGTAAAATACTAGGCAAATGAAGGATCCAAGATTGCAAGCTCCAAACATACCATGCCTACTTAGAAGAAGTAGCCGCTTGATTCGAACACAATGAATTTGACTTCCTCTCGAGGGCTAAAAATGACCTTTCTATGCATTTACCACTATAGCCTCTATGATAGACATGCCGAAGGTCACTATGGACATCACGTTCACCATGACCAGCTAAAACACCCTTTTATATTTCTTAGAGATCAATTCCATTGAAGAATCAACTGTAGGGCCCTCAGTTTGGTACTACAACATATGGAACCTGCTCAACAAAAACCAATACCCATTGAGTGCCTCTCCCAAGGATCATCTTACCTTGAGAATATTGGATGCCCACTTCATCATCTATGGGAGCCAATTATACAAAAGAGGTTTCAACATAATACATTTATGATGCATCACAGAGGGTGAGACCTTCAAAATTAAGGATAAAATCCATAGTGGCGAATGTCGACCTCACATGAGTGGTCACACCCTATCCAGAAAAGCCCCATAAAATCATACTATTAGAATACCATGTAAGAGGACTGCACTGAATAAACCAGGAGCTGCCTTAAATGTCAGTTATACACCCTAAAACATCATCTACCTCCCCAATAACTCTACTACGTGGCCTCACCCTGGCCTTTCTTGTTGAGGGAGATAAACATCATTGGGAAAGTGGCTGATAAGGGTTCTATCGGGAACAAATTTATTCTAGTCTCCATCGAATACTTCACTAAATAGGTCAAGATTTAATCTTACGTAATTTCGAATGCTAAGAAAGTGGCCAAATTCATATGACATAATACATCTACCACTTTAGTGTACTTCATGAGTTAGTATCGGACAAGGAGATGTACTTCGAGAAAGAGGTTTCAAATCTACTGCATGAGTATGGTATCACTCGACATAAATCGTCTCCTTGCTAACCTTAAACTGATGGAGTGTTAAAGATGCTAATAAAAATGTCAAAAACATTATCAGTAAGATGATCAAAACCTACAGTGATTGGTCTAACAAGCTCCTATACGTCCCGTGGGGCTACCGTACAATATAACAAAACTTCATCGAGGTCACCCTCGAAGTATTCCTCCCCATAGAACTTGAGGTACCCTCTATAAGGATCATGATTAAAATCTAAGTATTTGAAGCCGAATAGGTCCAAGAAAATTATAACGAATTAACTCTCTTTGATGAAAGTAGGCTAAGAGTTTCTTACCTCAACCAGGGCTACCAAAAACATATTGCCCGAGAATTCAACAAATGAGTCAAGAAGAGAAACATACAAAAGGGTGATCTCATCCTAAAAGATAACCTCAAGCCAGCCCAGACATTCAATGTAAATTTGCATCCAACTGGGGAGGAACCTACTTAGTCACCAAAATAAAATCTGGCAGGGCAGCTACCTTTGCTTATCCGATTGGAGTTACGTTTTCCTTACCCTTCAATATCGATTGGTTAAAGAAATTATTTCCTTGAAACTTCCTAGGATAAAAAAAGGAAAAAGTCCAAACAATCGGTCATCAGGGGAAGGGGAAACCATGTAAGCCCATACGCATCTCTAGCCCTACATAAAAAATATCACTTATGCCACCAACCATTTGGTTGAAGTTAACTAAAATAATTTAAGACCCAACCTTTTTACCATTTAGAGAGAACTATGTAGACCTAATTGTTCGTTATATTTTTATCACATACATTTATAGACACCCAATTGTCTTTAAATTGAAGATACGTAGGCAACCCATGATATCATTTTAGTCATGGTATAAATAAACACCAAAAAGCCCCATGTTACAGGAGAACCCTGTCTATATGAATTGTACCCTTGCTCCCAAAGAATCGAATCGATCTAAATAGGCTAAAACGTCAAGTAAAAAGTAATGCTCTAAGTAATTTTAAAGAATCCGTGGGGTTATCGTTATTTAAAGCACACACAAAGGCTAATACCGACAAAAACAAAAGGGAGAAGCCCCAAAGGGAAAATACCCTACCCTATACACATCTCCCTAGATAAAAACACCAAAACACTCCTTTCCCCTCATTTCACCCCGTATCCCAGGACAAAGATCATCAAAATAGTCAGACTCCCTAAAGGATCCCCGCAAAAATGACACCCTATTTTGGGCAACATTCCATTTGTCATACTACTCCCACTCTCGAAACACCCTTCCATCCACGACAAAGATCGAGAGAGATAAACTTACTAAAGGCTCCCCGAAAAATGACACCCTATTATTGATAGGAGGATTTCATTCCACTTCAGAAAGATCATTTTAAAGTCTCTCTCCCTATCACAATCTAAAGAAAAAGAGGAAATCTCCCCCTCCCACTCCGACATTTGTTCAAACAAAGTGTCTCGCCTTGAAGCAAATAAAGTTGTATCTCTCCTCAAAATAAAAGTCTCAAAAAGGTAGCGCACCATTATTTCTTCAAATATCAGTTATTTATTTTATTTTTTCACCTTTTTCCCTTAATATTATTGCCTTGACATGAAAAAGTGTATGTAAGTGTGTCGTCACTAATACAAAAAGAGAGCTTAGGCTCACTCCGTTTCTCCTCAAGCTATCTATATTTCATTTTTTTCACCATTTTTCATAAAGGAGCTTCGACCTAATTTTGTCCATATTCCACCCCATTCATGCATAGAATAAATAAAATCCAAACACAACATATTCTAAAACAGACCCTCAAAAGAGGGGGCATCCTTATTGATGTGACCACAAATGTGCCTAGTGTGCGTGATATTTAGGCTCAAGTGTAAGCTTTTTTCTCAAGTAATATTCTCGGTAAGTTGGGTATCGATCCTCAGGGAAACAGGACGAACGAATTCATGACGACGTTGGAAAAATAAAGGTAACCTAGCTTTGAATCTAGAAAGAATGAAAAGATGATTTGGAATACGAAACAACTATAACTAGATGCAATTTTGAGAATGACTAACTAATGAAACTAGAATGGGTAAATTGCAACTATGCTAATTAAATGCAGAGCTGATGAAAAATGGGTTTACGAGTTAACAATGAAATGAGAACAAATAGGTCGGGTTACAATCCCCCACACCCTAGTACTTCACTTCGTAGGATACTAGAACCTTAAATGAACCCGGTCTTTAGTACTCCCAAGTAATACACATATGAGGGATCGTAGCCAACACAATATGTAAGCAAGAGACGAGTAAAGTAGTGTCGCATTAACCAATACTCGCGTCGAATTATTAAGCATTCTGGTTACCTAGGGCAAACGAGATCAAAAGTCCTACGACAGTTTCACCGGTTATACAATACGATTCATCTATGATTTTAATTCAAACATCTATTTCCACTATCGTTAATTACAACGGGTGGGGTTCATGCACCCCAACACTTAAAAACTTAGCCGGGCATATTAAAACAAGAAGAAAACATGCTTTTAATAAAAGGAGATATTTTAACTAACAAATTAAGATGAAGAAGAATGAAATTATTAACTAAATAATTAACTACAATAATAATTAAAACAAGAGCTGGAAAAAATGTACTTGGATTGCAGAACTTGAATCAAAGCTAAATAACAAAACTAGGGTTACAATTGTTCTTCCTTAAAAACTACTTCAAGGCTTCTCTAAAAAAGAATTAGAAGCTACCTTAATGTTTGGGAGGAGTTAGAAATTTATATACTACGAAAAATACAAGAGTTGGAGTCATGCAAGACTTTAGCTTAAAGAAGATAATTCCAAATCTCGAACCCCGGATCGATCTGATCAGGACATTTCGGATTGGTCTGGGTGATAACCGAATCGATCCATTTTTTATTTCATCCGGATTCGTTCGCTAAACAGGCCTTAAGGAGAAAAATTTGGGGGCCGAATCGATCCCTTTTTTAGGAGGATCGGATCAGTCCGATAGACGTAACCTTATGCAGTGAATTCTGTTACCCGGATCAATCCATTTTTTGTACCATCCGGATTGGTCCGAATATTCTTCTCAATTTCTCTTGATTTTCTCTTCAACTTTTCTTGGTTATCTCACATCTTTGGGTCGTCATAACTTCTATTCCAGAACTCAGATTGGGACACTGTTTCTTCCTACGCGCTCGTAAATTCGAGATATTTGACTTTCATTTTGGGTCCTTAACCGGATTCCTGGTGGAAATTATGCTTTTGCCCTTTTAATTCGTCTTCTTTCCTCTCTCTTGCTTCTTTTGATTTCTTTCTTTCTTTCCTGTATTAAATACCTGTAAAATTAATAAGAAATACACGAAACTCGGGATACTTGTTAAACGAAACCATTAGCAATGATATGGGATACACCAACTCATCTTACGTTGTTCGGGGTAATAAAAGACTCTAAATTAAGGGGTAAGTTTGGAAGAATTTATGCCTAATCAAACCCCCTAACTTTGATTGTCCCGTGCAATGTAAAAGAATCAAAACATGATCCAACTCTAAAATGAGATAGTATACCTCTTTCGCGGATGAGTGATTGCATTTAGCATATGCAAGAAGCCTTTAAACCCCTAGGTTACCCCAGTAGGACGAGTTGTGTC
This sequence comes from Sambucus nigra, assembly GCA_949130495.1. Lineage (NCBI taxonomy): Eukaryota > Viridiplantae > Streptophyta > Magnoliopsida > Dipsacales > Adoxaceae > Sambucus > Sambucus nigra. The sequence continues at coordinate 421,999,140 of OX422209.1, forward strand.
TCGTGAGGGTTTGCAGTGAATATACTCACAAAATTCGACTCCAAGGAAACTCAAAATAATCAAAAATTGTATAATTCAAACTTTTTCAGAAAATCGTCATCATCAATTCATGTTCAAGAGTCTCAAATCAGAGTGCGTGTGTACGGAGCCTAAAATTTAACCGCGAATTTCCACCGGTTGATCATTACGTTACTTATCCAAAAAGTCATTTTGATTCGCATTCTCACAGAATTTTCTCACAAACGAATCTCTCGAAAATGTGGCTATTTCTCTCGGTAAGCGTGATATAGAAAGTAAATGCATTGGAACCAAGCTCACGCGCACAAATAGAAGGACAAAATTCTATGGTAAATGGATCTCATCATCGGACTACGTTTATAGGGAAACGAGAACATCGCCTTTAATTAAGACCTTTAATATCTTTTATTATCTTTTTGTGTATTATCTCTCCACGCGGTAACCAATTTCGTAATTTTGGACTCAATTAGGACTTTTTCGGTATGAGGTGTAAAGGGTACAAGGAAAGGGGCTTGGAAAATTTGGAATTGGAAACTATGCTTAAGATATCCATTAGTGCTTTTCCGGGCTTTCGCTCGTTTTTTTCTTATTTTTCAATCTTTTTGCTATTTTTCACCCTTTTATTTTCTTACTATTTTTGTTGAGCATTGCTATTCTTTTGCCCCTTTTTATTTCACTTTTCGGATTTAAATGCTGGGATTTTCAATTGTGTCAATTATGGGCTAATTTGGGTATTATCGAGCTGCCAAACTAAAAGGATTTTTTTTATTTGGCTCAATTAGGTTACAAAAAGGGTAAATTTTTTTTTTTACAACATTTTCCGGCCAATATTTTTGGGTGACAAATGAGGGCCTACTTCATTGTCCAAATTACAAATCATTTTACCATACGCGTCTCGAGATTAATTAAATTTAGAGATCAATTTAGCGCGATTTTCAAGACAACATTCCGTTTCCCATAACCGATCTAAGTGAAAGAATTGAGATCCTTGACAAATTTTTAGACGCTGAATTAGAACTGTGAGTTAACAATTAACTCGGATTGATTTATAAACTCACGAAAATGATAGGCTCGAAACCTCACCCAATTTGTTAATTTCCTCATTTATTCGTTAAGTTGTCTATGTTCGCTCAATTTCCATCTTTGGTCAATTTTGGCTTTGTGTACTATATTTTTTACAATTTGAGACTTTAAACCGAATTTTAATGATATTTTTGAAAAATTTAAATTCCAATTTTTTTGTTTATTTTGAAGAAAAATATTTTTGGATTTTTCAAAAATTTTTGATTTTTTTAAAAATTTCTGGGCATTTTTGAAAATTTGTGAAGTTTTAGAAAGACGCACTTGTGACCCCCCCTAACTTAGACTTTTGCATTGTCCTCAAGCAAAAAGGACTAAAATCTAACTCAAAGCGAATTAAAAGTGCAAATAAACAAAACGAACAAATATGAAAAATGCAGAATTTTATATAAACGGACAATCATGCATTACAAATGGAAAGGAAAACAAACAACCATGTGATAATAATGAAAAACTACACAACCAAAGCTCAGAAAAAAAAATCACTCTGGCGGGGGATTGGAGCCACTGGGCGCATTTAGATTATATGGTTTATAGAAATAGGACGGTAGTGGTGCACCCATAGTCATCCGATACATCTCCGCTTGGAGACGGTACATCTTGCTGGTATCCCACTGGTAAGCCCTTAGGTCGGCTACCCGGTAAGTGTTGTATTGGTTGAGGAACCCATGAAGTCGTGATTCGATCGCCGAAAGACACTGATTAATTTCTACATTGGGGGGGGGGGGGGGGTGAAAAATCAGAATCCTCGTCACTATCTTAATCCTCATCACCTTCGCCCATCACAATGTCCTCCTCATCTTCGTCGCTGCTCTATTCATCACCGCCCTCTTCCTCTTCGTCATCACTATCCTCCTGGGCTAAATGGTCTTGGATGTCTGCCTATTGTCTTTCACGTTTAGTTCGGGTCTTGCCCCAAAAGGAGTTGGGAGGCTCGAAAAATCCTGTGGGGGAGAAATTTCGGCGTCCGCTAGCATGGACGTGATGAGCCGGGCATAGGGGAGAGGGGTTTTGCCTTTTTTATCCATGGCGGCGAAAAGTATGTCCTTATAAATGCAGGGAGCCAGGTTGATGGGGGTGTTGTGGTCGAAGAGGTGATATACGAGGGTGGCTTGACGCGGGCGCATTATCGAGTTATTGCTCGTTGGGAGAATGTTTGCGCACACTATTTTGAAAGTGAGGCTCGCGTTCTCTCTTAGCTGGCCTACAGGGTATATTTCGGTGATCCGATTAGTATTGGGTTCGATACGGGACATGCATATGTCTTTGTCAAGTAGGGGAAGAGGGTTGGGGTAAATGTGTTGATGTGGGCTTGGGACATCTTTGACATCCATCTTCTGGATCATAAGTTCAAAAGAGAATGGGACGTGGATGCCGCTGATGTAAGCTTCAGCCTGGTTGTGCCTGGTGCGGATAAGTGAGCCATAGAAGGTTCGCACTTCGTTGGTCCATACTGCATTATGAGGCTCATTAAGGAAGCGACACTAACCCCGGGCCATAAAAAGTGTATTGACAGAATTGGGCATGTCGTTCCAAATGACTTGACGTTCGATTTAGAGCTTGTGAGGTTGGCCGAAGAAACGTTCACACCACCTTTGCTCTTGAAGGGAATGGTAGCCGACGGCTTCGTTACTGAGAATTTGAGTGGAATCATATTTTTGGGGAAGTGGTTGGTTGGCCATGGTCTCTGAAGTGAGTAGGAGTGCTGGACATAAATAAACCAGTCCATCGAGACCGCAATTTACCCAGAAATAAATGAAGCTGGGAGTTATAGAGGATTACCTTTTTTCCCGATTGAAACTCTTTTCGTCAAATGATCTTATCATGTTCGAGTTTCATTCGGGCTTTTGAAATCTTGTCATTCTCATACGCATTAGTGCGTAGCTCCTCTAACTCGTTTAGTTGAAGCTTGCGAGCTTCACCGACTTTATTCATATCGTAATTTACCCTCTTAATTACCCAATATGTTTTGTGCTCCAACTCAACGGGAAGATGGCAAGGTTTTTCATACACAAAGCGTAATGGGGACATTTCGAGTGGGTTTTATGCGGTACGGTAGGCCCATAGCGAATCGTTCAATCGAAGGGACCAATGTTTCTGTTCAGGATTGATGGTCTTCTCTAATATGTGTTTGGTTTCACGATTTGCCAACTCGGCCTGCCCATTCGTTTGTGGGTGATATGTCGTTCCAACCTTGTGAATGACACCATACTTTTTCATAAGTTTTTCAAACGTCTTATTGCAAAAGTGCGTGCCGTTATCACTGATTATCGCTTTAGGTGCACCGAAGCGAGAAAGTATGTGTTCGTGCAGGAACTTTACCACAACTTTATTATCATTAGACTTGGTAGCTATAGCTTCCACCCACTTAGAAACATAGTCTACTGCCACTAGGATGTATAGGTACCCAAAGGATGGGGGAAAAGGGCCCATGAAGTCAATACCCCAGCAATCGAAAACCTCAATGACGAGAATCGCGGTTAATGGCATCATGTCTCGTCGGGTAATCGCCCCCATCCGTTGACACTTGTCGCAAGATTTGTAATAATTGTTGACATCCCGAAACATTGTGGGCTTATATAAACCGCTTTGGAGAATTTTAAAGGCCGTTTTTTTCACGGAAGAGTGGCCTCCACATGCTTCCGAATGACAGAATTGGATGACCTTTGGAATGTCGTCATTCGGTACGCATCGTCGGATGATTTGGTCGACGCAATATTTAAAAAGGAATGGATCATCATATAAAAACATGCATGACCAAGTGATGAACCTCTTATTATCTTGCGGTTTCCAATCGGGAGGGATAACTCCCGTGACAAAGTAGTTCATTATATCGGCAAACCAGGGCAAAGAATAGGTGACAAAGAGTTGCTCATTCGAAAAATATTCGTCTATGCGTTTGGGATCATTTGGTACGTTGAACGAAAGCCGTGATAAGTGATCGACGATGACGTTTTCTACACTTTTTTTTTATCTTTAATGGAGAGATTAAACTCTTGTAGGAGTAGGATCAACCTTATGAGGCGTGGCTTTGCATCTTGAAACGCAGAGATAATAAAATGAGTAATAGGATCCAACTATGGGTTTACGAGTAGTAGGATCCAACTATGTTAATTAAACGCAGAGCTGATGAAAAATGGGTTTACGAGTTAACAATGAAACGAGAACAAATAGGTCGGGTTACAATCTCCCACACCCTAGTACTTCACTTCGTAGGATACTAGAACCTTAAATGGACCCGGTCTTTAGTACTCCCAAGTATTACACATATGAGGGATCGTAGCCCGCACAGTATGTAAGCAAGAGACGAGTAAAGCAGTGTCGCATTAACCAATACTCGCGTCGCATTATTAAGCATCCCGGTTACCTAGGGTAGACGAGATCAAAAGTCCTACGACAGTTGCACCGATTATACAACACGATTCATCTACAATTTTAATTCAAACATCTATTTCCACTATCGTGAATTACATCGGGTGGGGTTCATGCACCCCAACCCTTAAAAACTTAGCCGAACATATTAAAACAAGAAGAAAACATGCTTTTAATAAAAGGAGACATTTTAACTAACAACTTAAGATGAAGAAGAATGAAATTATTAACTAAAGAATTAACTATAGAAATAATTAAAACAAGAATTGGAATAAGTGTACTTGGATTGCAGAACTTGAATCAAAGATAAATGACAGAACTTGGGTTCCGGTTGTTCTTCCTTCATAACTACTTCACGGCTTCTCTAAAAATGATTTAGAAGCTCCCTTAATGTATGGGAGGAGTTAGAAATTTATATACTACGAAATATACAAGAGTTGGAGTCATGAAAGACTCTAGCTTGAAGAAGATAATTCCAAATCTCAAACCCCGGATTGATCCGATCAGGACATTTAGGATTGGTCTGGGTGATAACCGGGTTGATCCGTTTTTTATTTCATCCGGATTGGTCCGCTAAACAGGCCTTATCCAGAAAACTTTGGGGGCCGAATCGATCCCTTTTTTAGGAGGACCGGATCGGTCCGACAACGCAACCTTATGCAGTGAATTCTGGTACTCGGATCAATCCATTTTTTATACCATCCGAATTTGTCCGAATATTCATCTCAATTTCTCTTGATTTTCTCTTCAACTTCTCTTGATTATCTCACATCTTCGGGTAGTCATAAATTTTATTCCAAAACTCGGATTGGGACGCCGTTTCTTCCTACGCGCTCGTAAATTCGAGATCTTCGACTTTTATTTTGGGTCCTCAACCATATTTCTGGTGGAAATTATGCTTTTTCCCTTTTGATTCGTCTTCTTTCTTGTCTCTTGATTCTTCCGATTTCTTTCTTTCTTTCTTTAATGTATTAAATACCTGTAAAATCAATAAGAAATACACGAAACTCGGGATACTTGTTAAACAAAACCATTAGCAATGATATGGGATAAACCAACTCATCTTAAGTTGTCGAGGGTAATAAAAGCCTCTAAATTGAGTGGTAAATTTGGAAGAATTTATGCCTAATCACTTATTTATATTCAAGATACATTAAACGAGAATCACCATACAAAAAAAGGCGTATTGGGGATTCCTCATCTTCATCCAAGAGGAACATATTACATTTATGCCCTAGAGTATACCCCCCAAATCCCAAGAAACCACAAAAGGACGTCTTTTAAGGACGTTAAATCAAATACCACCTAAAATACCCCCCAAAAATACTGTTACCACCTATCCATTAGATAGAGGGCCTCTTACCTAACTGACCTCCCTCATAGCTCCCACCCGGATCCCTCAGATTAGACAACCTAAATTCTGCATTTAAAACTGGTTCACCAACAGGATGGATAAAACCAATCGGACATTGAACCAACCATGTAGACAGTCATAAATAGTCAATATCCATATCCCGAGTGACCTCCGAAGCCAATTGGCATAATGCCAAATGTGGAAACTAGTGCATTTGGATCTCTCTCAGTTGGGCCGCGTCGACTAATACCTACTAAAAAATCCATAAATTTAATCTGATATAAGAAATAATAATAAATCAACTACATATTACATATAAAAGTAAATAACAACACTCAAGTCATACAAGAGAAGGGTCGGGTCCAAAACAGGCACTAATATGCCAAAAGTCGCATCCTGTTGACGAATGTGAACAAAATGCCCCTTGCTATGAGAAACCATAGTAAAGGCAGACAGTAGAGCCAGAAATGGGAAACGAACAACCCAGGGTTGATAAGGATTAACTAGGACCCGAGAAAGAGATATCGTGTTCTCCTATATCATCTAAGTAAGCGGTACAAAAAAAATGGCTTAGGTGTTGAGAGGAAGAGCCCTTGAGAATGACAACAAGAAGGGGGCATTGCAAAGATCGAACCACTCCCACAGTCCATGACCTCGTAGAAGAAGACAAATAAATCTAGGAAACACAAGTTTGGAGTAAATACAAATGGCAAAAAAACCTGAGCAAGTGTAGTTGAAAACAAGAGGGGGAAATTTTCCTAAAATAACAAACTTAACTGCATTTGATAGGTTTGAATAATCGAAACGATTAATCGATTGGTGAACTATTTCCAAACAGTTAATCGATCAGTTAACTGTTCACTTCCCTAGGTTAACTGATAGGGTTAACCCCCCGGCACTTGTCGAAATCCCACTTTTCTCCCTAAAACTTTTAAGCTAGCATCCGTAAACCCCATATCACTTCCAAAATAGGCAAACCTATTTCTAGAGTCCTTTCAATTTCAACAAAGAGTATCCACACATCCACACTCTTAGTCGACTAGTTGTGTGGACACCTCGATTCGTAATCGAGGTTCGAGGATTCGTAGTCATATCCCAAATAAACCCCAGGCACGAACCCTAAAAGTACCTGTGAAAACACCAACTTTCTCAAGTATATACTAAAGTTTGAAGCATCAAAAACACAAAGAACCAAGGTATAAAGGGAAAAAAAACCCATCAAATAACCAATTAAAACAACAAGCAAACAAGCCCTTTAGGACAATTAACTCCAAGTAGTTAATCGGTCGATTAACCATTTCCCTCAGATAACTGATCGGTTATCCATCCTAAAAATTAATCATTACAAGGTCTTTGAAGACTTAATCTCATTCTTACACATGTTGACTAACAAAATCAAGGGTCTATAATGGTTAACTGACCTGTTAAGCAATTGGCCCAGAACCATATAAATAAACGTCCCCACCCACCATTTCAAAGTATCCCAAAACCCGACTTCGATTAGATTTTTTCAACTTCTTCTCCCCTTAGCATCTGAGATAATCAATCTCATTTTGAAAGTCTTGAAGAAACTCGTACTTTAGAAAAGTCATGTTTACCTTGGGAAAAGCTCCGACTTCCACAAAGTCACTTTCGAGTCCTAAAAAGAGGTTCGTACTTATGAAAATTCACCTTCGAAAAATAAATCGAGTGGAATCTCTGCACAAATTCTGCAAAAGTCAACACTTCTAGACAAAGTTATGCCCGACTGAAAGACATCGAAAAAGGGGACATATCCGCCAATTTTTTTTGCTTTAGCTGCGAGGGTAATGAACCTCTGCACAAATTTTGGGGCAATACCCCACATATATATACTGTGATAAACTGTACATACATGTTTATCTTCTTTATCCCTTCCCCCATTCAGGGGACTAAGTCTGCAATTTACAGTGTTTATATATCAAAATCGTGGTTTCTAATCCACATCTTTACTTGTGTACTATATTGACATGCTCGAATGTTAAGAAAACACAAATAAAATGCCATGATTCCAAAATACATCAACACGGAAACATTATTTTCAAATACATTCTCTAGAAAGTTCCACCGAGTTGTGTTAGCCTGAAATTTTATAGGCCAAAGTTTGAAATCTGCCTACTCTCACCACTTCTCTGAGCGAACTAAGTCTGTAAATGTGGTGGCACCTTGAATATGTGCTTTTATACAAATACTTTTCAAACATCGACATTTAATGAACGTATTTTCTTAACATATAAATATATTAATCCAACGCAATGGAAATGCTATATTAACGATTAGGATTTATGAATACCGTAATGTTATACCTTATTTATCCAGTATTAGATTGGGCACTCTTTCAGTCGGAAAGATCCATGACTTTTTAAAGGTTTGATGTTCAACATCATGGGAGGATGTACCCAATGTGTTTTATCCAGAAACTTTCTAATTAATCCATCTATTCTAATGCATAAAGTCGTGATAAGTATCTCTAAAAGCTAAAAAGAGCTCCACAGTTACGAGACTGCAACTGTTATGAAAAAAATACAAGGTAACGACTCAGAAGTTTCAAGGACCATGGCCTCATGCACAAAGGCCGTGGAAATAGGATAAAATATAGTAGGACTCAAAAGACCCAAGGAAATATACTTCTAGGAGTCAGTTGTACATGTCCCCAGCATATACTACCTAACTTATAAGTCCTTGGCCATATTTAATACCTAAAGCAGTTTTAGGAATGAAAATCCAAGTATGAAAGTTCAAGGTAATGATTATAAAATTTGCATCACTAATCAAGCAACACTTATGAATGTTCCCAAGTTACGACAAAAAGAGTATACACAAAGGCCACAACCATTTAGTCACATGATAGCCAATAAGACAAGGCCGAAACTATAAGTCAGATGTTGCGTCCATAATGAAAAAACACATGGAATCATTATTTTATGGTTTGGTAAGATCAAAATAAGGAAAACTAGGGTTTGGACCAAGAACACACCATGAATAGCAATTTGTGTTCTTGGCTCAAAACCAACCTTAAAACCCTCAAATCCAACACCAACACCAACCACCCAATTCCATTCCAGAACAACCCTAATCAATTCCTATAAACCTTCGTCAAACAGCAAATCGACACAAAACTCCTCAAAACCAAACATTCAACCTAAAATCATCAAAAACCAAGTAATGTTTTACAAAAACACGAACACAACAAAAGAAAACCCCACTTTTAAACATTTTGATGATTTCAACATGGATTCGAAAGAGTATTTATAATACTAAGTCATGGAAATAATTGGAAACATAAATGCAAGCAAGAAAAATGGAAAGATTGCAAGAAAAGGGATAGAAAACTGACCTAAAATGAAGAAACAAGGCGCCAGATATCACCTTACTGTGGTGGAAAATCACTAAATCTACTGCTCTCAAGGTTTCAAAGGTAAATGAGGCCTCAGACTCTAACCCATTTTAATTAATCATTACAGAACATAAAAAATTACAGAATTTAAAATACCTCAGTAATTAGTCGCGATATCAACAAAGCTTCATCCTCTCAACAGTAGGCATTGGCTTCAAGACAATAGTCTGCAGATAAGAATAAAAACCCAACGCTAAATTACTTTCCTCTTAGTACTGATGCTTGGGAGACTTATGATATACCCAAAATTTGTCAACCAATAGATTAGAGACACTTGGCATGCAATCCCACACAAGCACATGAAGATATACTAAAGGACTAGAAAAAGGCCTCAGTGTGTGAAGAAGGCTACGACCTAGTACATAAACAGGTCGTGGACTATGCACCGTTTTCCCCTTCAATACATAAGACCACAACTTAGCATCTCAAAGGCCATGGAGCCTAACCACAAATAAAAACAGTTTTCCATGGTCATGTGTCTTATAGTTCGTGACCCCTCAGCCTCAACATAACTCCAGAAGTAAAGGTCGTAGACCCTTACATGTCAACAATAGACTACCAACTATACACTTTCTAAATTCCTTTGCATCATCCTTATACATAACTCATGTTCACAGTGCACGTGAAATCCTAAACCAAATACTATAAATAGATATGCATACCCATCATTTGACATGAAAGATCTTAGTAATGGAGCTCTGCCAACCTGTCTCCAGATTCTCTTTACATTGAAGTTCCCACTCCAATCCCCTGCCATCCTCCATATAATTTACAATATAAGGCCAGGACCTCCACTGAATAGTATTAAGCATGTCATTGTACTTAGCTTACTTCTATCTTCTTATACACCTCTAAGTATCCAAACGTATACAAAATGTGTATGTATAATGAGAATCAGGCTCCAAAGTGGATGCAATTCATTTTAATGACCGAACCACTCTAAATCTCGTGTATCACTCTCCTATTTCTCTCTTTTACTCTAAAATTATATTTTCACTGTTGTGTATGTCTATGATAGCATTATTTACTTTTGTAGATGAATTTTCACGTAATCACGATCTTGATTTATAATTAATCAATTAATAAGGGGATTTATCTCTATGTGAGGTGGATTATCTTTAAGCCCGTCCCACTACTTCTATGAGCAATCAAACATAACTGCCAACCAGCATCAGGAATCAACAAGTGATCAAACCTCTACACCACATTTAGGTTGCAAATATTCGGGGGTAGTTGTGGAGGGATTATCCGACCTTCCAGGAGAAGATGACACGTGTAAGATAGTCTTCATAAGTAATTGTAGATTGGAGATAAGAATAAAATAGGAGTTGATCAATGAAAATATCTGGGTTGGATTTTCTCAACCATATAATACAGTATTGAAAGGCCATAGAGTCTAACCCGACTCATTATCTTTTTGTTCACTATAAATGTAACCCACACCCCTAGGAAAATGGGCATGCAATATTTGTTATCAAGAACTGGTCAATAAAGAGAAAGAGAAAAACCCCGTGGATGTAGGAGCATTATCGAACCACATATATCTTGTATTACATGATTGTGATTTTCCTTAACTGCACAACTTAATATTGTTGAATTATTCGTAGTAGGATTTTACCATCTCCATTTTCCATAAGCCTTTATGATTAAAACTGATATCTTGACCTCTTTAATATTACAAACTATTTATACTTTTATAGATCTGTATATTTATTTCATAAATTGTTTTAGTAACTATTCTTATAACAAAGGTATGCATATATTGGTTATTATTAACCCACTATATGATGACATGATACCACAAATCCATGTACTATAAGCGTATGTCGAGAAAGAATATATTGGCCATGCTATGATGACATAATTTGAGTCTCTAAATAAATGTGGTATATTCAGACATATTGTACAAACACCATGAAACATTAAATCTAAAGGTTACAAATGAGTGTTTATAAGAAAGTGGAGTAAGAAACTCGTTAAAAAGTGTATAATTTGTGGCACCAGGTTTATTTTATAGAAAGCACGTATTGATTATATATAAGCATACTATCCCGTTACGGTCGTATATGCTTTCAAGATATCTAACTATCTTAGTAGTTATATATATATATATATATATATATATATATAAGACACATGAATATTATAACTTCTTTTTTATACGGTACTTAGGCAAGAAATACATACAAAAATCGCAAAAGGATTTTATTTGCTTATAGAAAAGCCAAGATTACGTACACTATTTGAATAATACGTTCATATATGTCTTAAAGCAATCCATAAGGATATAGGTACAACTGTCTTAGAAACTTTTTGTCTATAGAAAGGTATACAAATAATTATATATGCTAATGTGTCATTATACAAATATCCATAAAAGGATGTGCTCCTAAAGAGCTCAACTGAAATGTATAACACCCAATTAAGGAATTAAAAAATGAATGGATTTGGGGTAATTAGTTATTGTCTCAACTTGCAGATCAAAAATAATATTTTTAAACAATGATCCATCAGTTAAATGGATTGAGAAGTCCTCTCACACTTAAGCATATATTAAGCACACCATTTTTATATACCCGTGATGTCTAGTTTTTGGATATTGAAATTTCCATATCATATTAATTAGGATGGCAAATATAACTTTTGTCCAGAAGCACCATATTTGTATGTTATTATTGAATTGTTAAGTTTGATAGAGAAGTATCATACTTTTACATTATTAGTATATTGATACGCGTAGCACAATGCATGATACCAAACATAGTATACATAATCAATCTCTTAAAAATAAATAATTACCATTGACTTGCAAGCATGACACTAATATCTATTATATTATGTGATAGGTTCAATCTAAAAGTTGGCTCGTAAATGGTGAACATAGTTATGTAAATAACATTTAAGGTTATCAACGATCCACCCTTGGCACGAAACGTTTGGAATTAAAAGCCTCGTCTTAAAACATGTTTAGTTTAAGGCCCTTTTCAATAAAAATAAATAAACGCTTAACTTACTAGTATACCCTTGAAAAGAACGCACTTCAAAGTGTTAACCAAAAAAGACATGTTACCATAATAAAACTATTGTCCCCTATACCTGTGTAAATTTTCAAAAGTAAGAAGCATTTTCGAAATGAAAAAGTTCTTCATTGTTGTTCATTTAAATTTCTCATTATTATCGTCTTCTTACAAATATCGAGATGTTCTATTTGCATATTTAAATGTAAGTTTGTTATACATTCATCATTTTTCTATGAATCGTGTTCATCTACTGTAAAATGTCATTTTTTTCTTAATCTTAATAAATATCACTATCACCAATAAGTGAAACATAAATTTTGAATCAGTTCCATTAGAGAAATGACTAAGTTTTAATCCCAAATCTCGTACTCATTGAGTTCAGTCAATATTTTATTTGTTATTTTATTATCTACAATTGAAATTACATCCAAATATATTTAAAAAAATTAATTTTGTTCAGATTATCATAAATATTTGTATTTCGATCTACGAAATATAATACAATATGATTTATTTATTTTTCACAATTTTTATTTTTTCTTTGTGCTACATAACATAGTGAGACCTCAATATGAATTAACAATTAAAAAAGTCAATTATGTTCAATGTTACTTTGTATTGCGAAATACCGGTGTGAAATAGCAATGCGAAATACCGGATTGTAAATGTAATTATGATAAAATAATGCAAAGATAATAATAATTTCTTTTATTTTTAACATCATTTTTGCGAAATTACAACATTGATATATCTCTTCCTTTTATTCTAATAGCCCTCGTTATCATTTCTTTAATTTTAACATTTCCTTGCTACAGGAATTCACATTGCAAAAGAAAAAACACAGTTCACTATTTTTAAATCTCCCATTACGATATAAACATTTCTCACTAAGAAATCATTATCTTTCGCAATGCGAGATGAGCGTTTGTTCTACAATATTGTCTTCATGAAGCTATTTTTGATACTAAAAAATACAACAGAGGTTAAGCATGATAATTTTATGCTTACATTTAAAAAAATTGCTCCTCCTAAGGATTGCATCAATTTTGCAATATGTACACTCTAACTATTCATACTCATTATTAAAGAAGAGCCTCCTAAAATTATAATGTATCTTAAAAATATACTCATACCGAGCATAAAGTCCATTGAACCTTGAATTTATTGCAACTACTTCAAACTGCTGAATAATTCCTTCCAAAAACCCAATCCATGTCAAAAACCCTCTCCCTCAACAATTCTATTGAAATTCCTCGTCCTTTGGTAAATGAGTGCATACAAAAAATATTGCAAAAGCATATAAAGTATTTATATCTCCACCGTCTCCTGCTTCCATAAGCCTCATTTTAGCATAAATATATTTTACGCCTTTTAAAGGCTTGTTATACTTACTACAAAACCATTTTTTCGACAACTGACTATTCCCAAAATTTCCAATGGGTATATCTTTCGTGTAAGTTTCATCTAGTGTATCATCATGTAAACATATTTTCATAATTTTTTTGGATATAGAAAGTGCTTTCAAAATATAACCAATAGACACAAATGAAATATCTTAATCAGAAATTCATCAATGAGATCAAACATGTGTGCCATTTTGTACGTAATTTTTCAAGAGATAATGTTTTGGTAAGTGATAGAATAGTAAAATAGTAGTAGTAGTAGTAGTAATAATAATAATAATAATAATAATAATAATAATAATAATAATAATAATAATAATAATAATAATAATAATAATAATAATAATAATAATAATAATAATAATAAGTGGAGGGAGAGGTCCAAGCTCAAGGCTGATTAGTAAATTAACCTTACAGACGTGGATGATCAAGTAAAGAATGAGGTCGCTCGAATAACCTCACATAAAGAAGATTGTTAGAAAGAATGTCATTCGCAAGGACTGAGGTCGCTCGAATGACCTCCCACAAAGGTCAAGCTCAATCATGAGATGAAGATAACTTATTTTTAATAAAGATTACGATGTATTTATACTCATTTACCTTGGTAAAAATTTAAGCTTGTTTTGTAATATTCGTGAGGTTGATTGGTACATTCGAAAGGACCATGTCTGGCAGGGCATGGGAGAGCTCACATGCTCAATCGAACAATCTCATTTTAGGAACCTGACAGAGATTTGGTTTGGAGGATTGGGAACAAGGCAACGTTGGGAAAACAAGACCAACCCCTTTCGCAGACTTGGGAAAAACACTTGTTCCAACAAGCACAACTAAATAGGTGCTCGAGATACTATCTCTTCAGAGACCTCCCTCAAGGGTCCTCAACCAAAATAGGGATTCAGAGTTAGATTTTAGTTCCGCACACTTAGTTTCAGGTTGCTCGAGCAACCATCGTCCGAGGGACCATACTTGGTTGATTGGACAGTTCATCCCATACCTGTCACTATTAGATAGCTTTTGTGACGTCACGATTCCTGAAATGTTAGGAGCTCAAGGAAAGTAGCACTCAAGTGAATTTACTCCTAAGAGGGTTCATTGTGAGTTAATCATTGAGCCATTATTCCTTTTTACCTCCATTAATATACCCATCTTAGCATTTATCGTACTTTAAGGTTACTGCCTTGCCTTTATTATTCTAAGGGTGCTTGTTCCTTCTCCCTCTAAGAAAGTTTCTTGTGGGGCCTCCTTTCATTTAATATACTTCTAAGCATTTTTGTTGTACGAACCCTGTTTAATACAATCTTTTGATATTAAAGGCCATTTATTGTGGGTTTGCATTTATTGTTATTTGTGATTGTTCTATGCACACTAAGCATCATCTGGATAAGGGATTACGCCTCATTGAATACCAATTATATTTTAAGAACTGACATCTTATAATAATAAGAAGACCAAGGCTAAGAAGAAGAAGAGATAGTGATAAGTTATGAAAACTTTAGCAATTATTTAAAGAAGAAGATAATATCCCACTTGTTGGAAAATCTGTAGCTTGTCTTAAAAGTAATTACGAAGAATATACAAATTGATGGTTGTTCAAATTCTTGTCTATAGGTAAGGAATTCTTATAATAAATTCTATGCAAATTTTTAATGAGAAATATCACTACGAAATGAAAGTGCGAACTCACAATGAGAAATGTCACATCTTTGTAATTATATTTAATAGTAATTAATTAAAATTTCTTCCTAATTGTGGAATACTAATCAAATTAATAATTACTTGCATTAAATGGACTGAATGCTAATATTAAAAAGAGGAAAGAGTAATGATGATGACTGTATGCCTATCTAAAGAAGTGAAAGGGTACTTTTTACGAATGGAAAAAAGTTAAAATAGTAGCCAGTTAATCAAATTATGTAACATATGTATTATCAATGTCTCTACACACATTTATATGTTATTTTAGTAGACCTCGCTAGAGAAAATAAAAAAATATTATTTATATCTCCCATGTAATTAAAACTTTGTTTGCTAATATCGTAATACTTTATGATGTTTTAACAAAAAATATTATTTTATATTGATAATAATTGAAACTTTGTTTCCTCCCTCTAACGAGGACTACTAAAATAACATATATATATATATATATATTCATGTATATGATGGAATAATCTTCTTTGTGATGTTGAATTTCATTAAATAAACTGAGCAGATAAATGACCAAACATAAAAAGAGTACTGCTGGTGGGCTATATATTAAATAAAGTTAATGTATGGTTTATGCATAGGTTGAAAAGGTGGTTTCGATATCAGAAAAGTCAGATTTTGAAATGATATGATATTCGTGTTATCCACTTCTCTACACGGATTCGTGCATAAATATACATTGACCCCATTCCCCATTCAATATCCACTTACATCTTCTCTAAAAAATATCAAGATAGAAACCCTAATACTCTTTTAACTTTTTGTGTCAACATTAGTTCACCTTATCAGACGTAGTGGAACAAAAACTTGAAAATATTGAGGATGTTATCCATGAATACTATGATACATACCATCAGTCTTTCATATATGTGGTTGCATTGGATTACCCCCAATACCTGATCTACGTGAGGGGTTGACATTCCTCACAACTTTGATGATTTATGGAATTTCTTTGTTTTAGAAGTTTTAGCATTACTTGCTTAATGAAATGCAAAATTATTGTTTTATAACAACTTATAATTATGACACACACACACACACACACGCACATATATATATATATATATATATATATATATATTTTCCTCACCGAAGTTATATTATTTCACACTGTAAAATAGAATAATTTGCAATGTGAACTATTATATTTCGCACTACAAAATATAATAATTATCAGTGCGAAATTAAAATATAGGCAATTACTTAAAATGAATAAATAGTTATTGACAATTTTAATTTCTCATTTATTTTACCCTATGTTATTTCCTCCATATATGTCCTACTATTATGATGTGAAATTTTTTTCTATCTACCATATTTAGTCAACCTTCCAACCTCTCCTTTGGATGGAATCATCTTCTTTCTTGGACTACATGGTTGTTTCTTTGTCTTTTGTGGTATAGTTAACGCATCTTTTAACTTACATTCGGGTTTGTTAATAGTAGGTATTGGTGAAATGTAATCTCTATAAGGATTTCTAGAAGTATGGGGATATAAATACTTTTCCACACAATTGTAGTAGTTTTTGTCACTCTTTTGCATCGGTGTAGCTTAGTGATAACACTAAAATTCCTGTATCTTCCACTTCCCACATGTGCAAGTCCTATTGTCAATGTTTA
Source organism: Sambucus nigra (assembly GCA_949130495.1). Classification (NCBI taxonomy): domain Eukaryota; kingdom Viridiplantae; phylum Streptophyta; class Magnoliopsida; order Dipsacales; family Adoxaceae; genus Sambucus; species Sambucus nigra. Next base: position 422,016,128 of record OX422209.1, read on the forward strand.
CCGAGATAGAATAAGAAGGGCAAACCACCTCATTTATATCATTTTTAGACTGGTCTGTACACTAGGTATGACCCTATTTATACCAAGTTTTAATCTATTTTCTATGTCAGGAAAAAACACATCAATCATTCTTTCAATTGTGTGCACCTTTTTGACATCATTCTCACCATCTTAATTCTTCTATTGCTAATAATTATGGTAACCGGTAAATGATAAGCATCCCAAATCCATGAATCAAAATATATAGCCACATTTGAATACATCTCGTCGTACCATTTACCAGTGAAGTTTATATTTGCTTAGTGTTTTGGATCACAATCCTCTAGGAAAAAAATAATCTTCTCGGCACCATACTTTCTTAGTTCATCCATACTTTTCTCATATACCTCTATTATATTTTCATAAGCTGCAACTTTAAACCAACTGAAAATTGTTCAATAAGAATCTTAAATTATTTATGACCACCACTAAAAAAATTAAATTTCCCTTGAGATGATGCATACAATATGAGTGGTGACTTCAAGGGAAAAATTTAATTATAGCTTCTTTCAACCCACAATTACGGTTAGAAATAAAAGTCAACCCTATGTCACAACCAACATCACATCGATGCTGGTTTAAGAACCATGTCGAGTTTTCCTCATCTTCTGAAACTACTATAACAAATGCAATGTATAACGTACCTGTAAATTGTCCAAATTAAAGAAATTGTAATTAATTTCTTAGTGAGGAATATTCTATTTATTAATGCAAAATGAAATATCTCTCGGTGAGAAATAACCCATTTATCACTGAAAAATGATAAAATTCACAGTGCAGAATTATTCAATCACGTTGTTTGCGACCATGTGTAACTTTAATTTATTAAATGTTTTCCTTACAATTACACACATTTTAATCAAATGTTAAAAGTAGCAAAAAACACCTAAATTAATGAACTGTGTAAACTACACAAACTAGTAATGTTCAACTACAAAAAATGGATGCTTTTATGATAATCTACATAATATGAAGTCGTTCATAATAACTGTCAAGCATGTCAATGGCGATCAATTGAATTTCTTCTCACCTCAATTTATAAGGCTAGGAAACTGTTAGGTTTTTACTACTTGTAAGAAGATGAGAGATGCACATTCGATCATAATATCATTGATATATGAAACTCTAAAATGATCACAAAAGGAATTGAGCAAGTGTACTTAGTTGGACTCAATGAAAAACGCTAGTGTTAGGATTATGGATAAATTTTAATTATCCCAATTAAATTAACCGAATAGGAAATTAATTATGATTTTAATCTTTTCATCAACTTTAAACATTCGTTGTGATAAACATTCACCAATTTTATCTTTCCCTAAAACACGCATTTAAATTTGATAAGCAATAGTAAAATAAAGAAAACCATAACACCACGATGTATGAGGAAAATCCACAATGGAAAAAACCTCGGACGACCTAACTACGCAAATAAACTGGGATATAAGTATCATATAAGAACAAATTAGACTTACTCAAATGACTCGATGCACTGATACTCTCTTTGATCCTTGAAACTTAGTCCCAATTGTCAATGGATGCCTTCCAACAGTAGCACAACGCATACGCTTTCCACATCTCGGTATCACACCGATCTTACCATTGTAATAACTAGTTTCATTCGTTAATGCACAACACAAAATTCATCGAGTCAAACCATTAACATAGAATACTCTACTCAAAACACTCTAACCAATGAAGACTATTACAAGACACAAAAGATCTCACACAGACATATAATTTCGAAACTTGGATCTCAAACTAATGGGTGTACACTAGGGTTTAGGAGGTTTTTGATATGTCTCTGAAATTCCTTTTCGCAAAACCTCTTTCAGATATAACCTTGTCAGACCTCTAATTTAGAGAAAAAATCAAAAGGAGGTGACACATTTTTCAGGCAAGTTGTTCGAACAAGAAACCGAAGTTCATTCCAATGAATTTAACAATTTCATTTGAACCAAATAATATTATTCGAACAACTTAGCTAAACTCGGTTGAACGACCTTCAAAGGACCTTTGCACGTTGACATTTTGCCTTGGAAGAAATATTTTGCTCGAAGCTCATTAGAAGCTCGTTTGAACAAAAACTAGTACCTTGCAACACCCCATGCATTCTGGCGTCAGCCGTCGCCAAACTACATCGGGCGTTGCTAAATAGATTACCATTCTTATCATGTGATAGATACATGAGACATTTTGAAAAAAAAATTCCACAAGATATTAATCAAATTGATCCAATAAATATAAACATTCAAGCAATATTAAATCCATTACCATGCTAATCTCTACAATAAATTCAGATCCAAATAAATATAACTCCCAATGAAATAATCCCACTATGAATATCTGACAGAAATCGTAAACACTGTGGAACCGATTGGCCCACCAAATACATAATAAAAGTCTCATAATAATTGTAATGGGAAAGAAAAGTGAATCTAAACTACTAAAGCATCTAAAATAAATCTCCAGCTGCATCTCTAAAAATATCTTCAATTACTCCTATGCAACAACTCCAACGCTATACCTGAAATGTTAGTCAACGCAATGGGTCAGATCCCACCGCATGAATACTAGCTACTCTCCCTAATTAGGGTTTGTGAATTCAGACAGTAGCATTATACATGACATACATCACAATATAGTATTTTAATTTAAATGAGATATAAATATTAACATGCGAATAAAAATAACAATCACTATCTGCCCACATAACCAAGCCACCCCATTATTTAAATCCAATTATCACGTGACAATATTTAACTAAATTCAATAATTTAATTTAATTAATCCATCTCATTTTATTTATGCGACACTAATATAGCCAGTTCACCCTCTTCCGGGTCCTGCACATATTACCGGCACACCCAAAGTTTTACACCGCACACAGTCCCCTCATTATAGCAAGTTTACCCATATTCTGTCGTCGTTGCACATATTGGTGACGCCAATACACATCCACGTCGCTATAGCCAGTTCTCCCCTTATTGTTCGACCTGTACATATTGGCGATGCCAATCCATTTTAATACCCGTTTATTATCTTAGGCATTAATTCTCAATTTCTCAATTTCTCATTGTTTTATATAAGCCCCACCCTATTATAGGGCATATATCCTCCAACATACCCCTAGTCCCATACCTAGAGGTATCCAAAACACAAGTACGTCCTACCTTATTATATAGGATGAATCTCTACTATTAATTTCCTCTTAGTCTTGCACTTAGACTATCGAATCAACGGAACGAAACAAAAATCAGGCCCACCCCAGAATATCTCATCGGTAGAAATCTACACTAACTAGTCCCATACCTATAAAGTGTTAATAACCACTAAGACATACTCACTAGTCCCATACTTAGAAATCACTCCTAAAATTTAGGTGAGAGCATAAATATCCAAAAAAACCTGTCGTTCACGCGGTGTCAAATATAATTAAAATCAACAAGTCGCATAAGACGTTTTCATCAACAATTCTACCAATTTCTCATAAGGTCACAAATAAATCTAATTTCACCCTTTCAATCAATTTTCGAAATTACACAACTTATTTTATGCAACTAATATAATTTTACCATCATGCAAGTTTATGGTGTACACAACAACAATTTCTCTTTTATCACACTGACATAATTTTATGTGATTTCTCAAGTCACTTTCAATTAACACATCTACTATGATTTTTCACATGCAAATATACATTCATATTAACAAAAATTCAATTTCTACTCTAAGAACACAAGGTTTATAAGTCTTAATTCATATTAATATTTTTCATAAAAATAGTCCCAACATAGATTTCACTTTCCCTAATCAAGGTTTCTAGTTTATTTTAAGAAAATTATGCAAATTAGTGTTTAGGCGATATCTAAAATGCATAATACTAAAGAGAAAGAATAAAAGTATTCATGCCTATAAAAAAGCCTTTCTACGAATCCAATTGCACAGTTGCATTTCTCTCAGGAAAATAATAAAGACGCGTTCTTGGACGATCTTGAGAAAACTTGATTTAGATCTTCAAAACTTGGGTTAAAAATTATGTTCAATGGGATTTAGATTTTATAGATGAGAGAGAATGAAATTATGGGAGGTTACGGATTCTTTAGAAGGCTATAATATGTTTTAAAATTCTTAAACTCATAACTTTTTGTTTATATATCAAAAAGAATTTGAGTTCTAATCAAACACATATACTAAAAAAAACATTATGGACAATCGGACCATTGGAATTGACTAGAATTTTAATATATTATAGCTGAAGGTGAGATGAAGCTGTACAAAAAAATTCAACTCGATTGGATGGTAGAATATATATTTTTTCCCCAGATCAAATGCTCCCCCGATTTTTATACAAAAAGTTATAATTTCAAGTTTTAATCCCAATTTAAATTCCACTTAAAACCTTGTTTTTATATATAAATACTAACCTTTTTACATATCAAAATTAAATAGATTCCAATTTTTTTTTCAAAATTTTTAATTTAACAAAGATTTTTTCGGCTAAAAAATCACAGGGTGTTACATACCTCGTTTTAACAGATTAGACATCTCATTTGAACGAAGTAAACAAACTCTTTTGAACAAAAATACAGTGTCGTTCGCATGAAGTTAAACAAACAAATATTTTTCTTTAAAATCTTTTTATGAAAAATAGGCTAAAAAACATTTTTAAAAGAGACACCCAAAACATGTCTAGGAATAAAACATAACATGCATGCATACCTCATCGAGATCCCATGGATGTCGAAGACGTAACTCGAAAGGATGTGATCATCACTTTACTTGGTCGCGATGGCCTTCAATACACATCATAGGCTTAAAGGATAAACTGACTCAAATCCTAACCTATGCCTCGAACAAATTTGTCCAAATGGAATAAAGACAAAATACAATACAAATTGACTCAATTTGAAATTATTCCTTGCAAATATCCCCCTTTGGTTATTCCGAGACAAAATCCAAAAATAAAAACCCACTAGTCACCGAGTTCTGTAAAGACTCAATCCTAACCCTAAAATAAAAAAAATGTACAGACACTCGATCGACTCAAAGTTTGTCGCGTTGTCTTTAAACCTACACACTTAACTCACCTTTCAAATGCAAAGTGAATATAATAAGAATAAATCGCATATGAAAAAATAAACCTTCCTTTTGTAAAACATCTCCCCTTAGAGTATGCATTCCCCTTAAGTTATACTTCTCCCCGTTTTTGTTTGAAAATAGACAACGATAAAGTGCAGTAATATAAAACAACTTTCCCCCTAAAATATAACGCATATGATCTTAAAGGAAAACAAGTAGTATCATATGATGTAAAGTGAAACGACAATAATAAACAAACTCAACAACACAATCTCAAATAATCTAAATTATGAAACAAATGATATCAATGTAAATGATGAAACGAAAGATACCAATGTGATCATTTATAATATCAATTTGATACAAATATTAAGTATATAATAAACATTTATTAAATACAATGCAAAGACTTAAAACAAATACCATATATATAAAGAACCATATACCATGCAATACACATGTGTGTGTGTATATATATATATATATATATATATATATATATGCGTGTGTGTGTGTGTGTGTGTGTGTGAGAGAGAGAGAGAGAGAGAGAGAGAGAGAGAGAGAGAATTCTCCCCTACATCATGCTCTATACATTATTCATACATCACACCTAGTTGTAGAGCCTAAAAAATAGTTTTTTCATTTTTTTATTTTTCTCTTGAAATTAACCTTCAAATAACCCATGTTAAAAAAACTATGTCAAAATACATTTTGTAGCTATTTTTAAAAAATCCACAAAAAACTGCTCAAAATACCTTATTTATAAAGGTCTACGCTAACAATTTTTTTTGGATTTTTTAAAAACTAACTACAAAATATATTTTGACCTAATTTTTTAAATATGGGTTGATTGGAAGGTTAATTTCAAGAGAAAAATGAAAAAATTGGAAAAAGGATTTCTTAGGGCCTAGAACTAGGTGATATATACATCACGATGTAGGCGAGCCTTCCTCATATATATAATGTGAACTCATAATGAACAAATATACACAATGCACACTAGCCTAGAAAATATTGATGATTCTCAAATCAATAGCTTCAAATATTTAAGATTAACTAGGACTCATTGTACAAACCCATTGACCTTTAACTTATAACACCCTCAAAATAAACATATTTTTCTTTTTTGTTCCTTTCTTTTTAAAGATATCACACTTTGATGATCAATTCTAAACATGGCCTTTGCAATACTTTTATTTTCTTTTGCCTTTATTTTTTAGGTTCTTTTCAATGGTGGCCTTTCATGCAAAGGAGATTTATTACCTTCGTAACCTTTTTCCATTGCACTCTCGTATTGTTTCAATTTTAAACAATCTCATGGGAAATGGTTCTTACATAAAAAATTCCCCAATCAAATAGATTTGTATATGCCAATATTTGTAGGATAAAATCACACTTAGTTCATGTAACATAAGTAGTTAAAATCCCAAAGAGATTATGCAAGTGTGTGCGGAGCCATATATAAAGTGAATCCATTATGCAAATCAAGTTCGAATAACTCTATGCAAGTAAGATTAAGAAAAGTCCAAAGCATTATAAACCATTCTCAAATGTTCTAGCCTCATGGAAAGATGGCACGAATAGGATTCAAACACACCAATATGACACAAAAATGTATAAAACCAAACTACATACATAAAATTAAATCTTTTTGAGTTTAAAAAAAATCAAAATGACTCGAAAGACAAACAAAATCGTTTTCATTTTGTCAAATAGACCCAATAATTGAAATAACAAAATATAAAAGACACAAATATCATATAACTAGTTAAGCATATAACACGAAGCACAATTACTAATGTATGAATAACATGCAAACACAATCACAATCACACTCATAAGATATAGTATGGGATCAATCATGTATAAGCGTGTGAGAATACACAAGTTTAACATTTAATGCCTCCACATCGAATTTCCCAACCCATATAGGTGTAACGTGACAAACTTATGTTTGGCAACCTTGGTTATTTTATACCTAAAATATATAGGACTTTTTCTAAGATCATAGCAAAAGGGCCTAAGGTGTGTGCAAGTGAGACACAACGAGAAATTTTACCTTTGGGTTAGCCTTTTCTAACATCCTTAGTTACGGTCTACTCTTTCAAAATTTTGGACTTGGCTTTAGAAGAGAAAGTGTTGTGATCATCAAAGCCAATTCCAACCTTGTCAGTTTTTATCGAGGGGTGACTAAACTCTTATCCAACTTCTCAGACCCAGAATGCCAATAAAATTTTACATGACTTGAGTCTTGTAATTTATTTTCCAACTCCATAATCCTCGACTCAATCTAGGGACTACTTATTAAAATTTTTAAATAATCCACAAAGGTTCTCTCTTTCCCTCAACATACTCGAGATTCTCCACAAGTGTCATCTCATGTTCCCTCAAATCATCAATCAATTTAGCATCATCATTACATACAACACACACATTTAATTTAGCCAATAACTTTAATTTCTCCTTTTTAAACTTCAATTACTCGGTGTACAACTTATGAAAGGCATCTTGAATAATACTCTCCCCCCTTCTTCCTCCTTTTCATCCTCACTAGATTGGAAATTGCAAGACCTAACCTCAAAACCATCATGTATACTATCATTTTCATTGAAATATTATTCATTTAGACCCACATGCCTAGTCGTGAAAGTGGCATAGTTAAGCTTCTGAGAGACTCCTCTTTCGACTCACTATCATTAAGGGTAGCATTTTATGCTTTAGGATTCTTTCCTTTTTTCCTTAGTCTCGTGGGACACTAAAAATCAAGATGACTAACACCTTAGCATTCAAAACATTTATCCTGGTCATCCATATTCTTAGTGTTATCTGTCCTCTTCCTGTCAAAATTATTAAAGTTATGAGGTTTCTTATCAAACTTTTTATCTTCTCTAAGATTAAGAAACCTTTAAAACTTTCTAGCCAACCTAGCAATCTCTTCGGGATATAAATCGCTGTTGCTCACAGAATTTGACACATCCTCCGTCCTATCTTTCAAAGCTAAATTCTTGTCCTTCGTTTTTTCTTTCTTCCTAGCAGGATAAATATTCATCTCATAGGTGTGGATGTCACTTATAAGTTCTTGAATCCTCATATTATCGACACCACCTAGGGAATCTAGGATCGTGACTTTGACATTAAATCTTTTGAACAACGACCCTAAGATTTTTCACCCCACTCTTGACTTGGGGATAGGCTCACGTAAGTTAAATGAGGAGTTGATAATATCGAGCAACTTAGCATAAAACTCAAAAAATAACTCATGCTCTAACATCTTAATCATTTCAAACTTAGTTATACATATTTTTACTTGGATACCCTAATAGTGTCAGTGCTCTCGTGTGTGGATTTCAAAATTTCCCAAGCATCTTTCGTACTCTCACATGCCATGATACGCTCAAACTCTTCCATGGTGACAATACAGAAAATAACATTCACTCCCTTAGAATTAAAAGTTAAGGCATTATTTTCAACCGTTGTCCAAGACGAGTACACTTTTGGTGCATAATTGTGTGAAAATCGAGCATTGTGTAAATACATTTGTGGTTGTCGTCAATTTTGCACCTCAATACATAAAACTAAACTTTAACTACACATGTTTTATATTTATAGCGACGAATCCACAAAGAACGTTTTTTAAAATTTAATGATTTATTACTCAAAAAGAAAATGAAGAGATGATTTATATTTTTTTAAAGGTTTAAATTTTACAATTATTCGAGGCAAGTATTGAAACTAAACTAATTTAAAAATATAAAAAAATACAAGTTGATAATTAAATCCCTCATATTAGGTTATATAGCATAAATGGTTACATGGTTAGGAATATTTTAAACGTGATTAATACCCATTTAAACAATTATTTAAACCTAGTTTGTCACTTCTCAAATTTTCATAGAAGTCTACAAACGAGTTTGTCGTCAACAATATTCCCAAAATTACACTTGCAATGTTGCTAATATGGTGCATACGTGATATACCTATTAAAGTCCCTAGGTGTAATTTTGGGAATAATCAATCCGATAAAATCAATCTCATTCCATCGGACCAAAGCGAAAATAAAATAATGTGTAACGAGAAATAATTTGAAAACAAGAAGAAAATAATTTTGAACACGAGTGAACTAATTATGAAAGCATTTAACTAATTTTAAAGTGAAAATAACTAATTATAAAAAATAAATTAACTAAGAGAAAAATTTATTAAAACTGAAATTAAATTACAAATTACAAAACTAAACCACTCTAAAAATATGGTGTTCCTATTCTAAAAATTTTGTCCTTATTCTGATCCCACGTGACCCCTTTTATAGGTGAACAAATTTTTGATTGGGGAAAAAATAGGAATTGCAGATATTTTGATGAATACACTAATTATTGAAAGAGGGGTCCAATGATGGACAAACGACACAAAAAATTCCTTAACTCTGAATGTTTCTTTTGGCTTTGTAAAGGAATATTGGCTTTTCTAAATTTTATATTGATCCTTTTGAAATAAACCTCTTTATGAGAATGGTAGCATGGTATGGAGTTTAAGATGACCACATGGGAAAAAGGTGGGGAGGGAATGATTTTCATAGGGAATGATATATATCCCTTTCTTTATTATAATGGGAGAGGCACATGGGAAGAAAAGATGTTGGGAAATATAAGGGAGAAAAAAGTATCACTCGAAAAAAATCCAAAGGAAAATGAATCTTAGTACCCACGGGTTGAAAGAAAAATGAGAGGGGCTATGCGTATGCGCGCATGGCCCTTTGGAAGGAGATAGGAAGGTCGAGGCACGCCTTGTGTGAGACTACTTTGGCTGAGGGAGTGGGCTACCATGTAGAGCGCCTGTTGTGGCTAGATGGCGCCGCCACATGAAATGCTCCTAGCTGTTGGATCTCGCATGCGGATTTAAAATAAAGATTAGGACTGGGGGGACTCGAATCTGTGTCTCCCCCAAAACCCTCCTCCCTATAACCAACATGCTAACCATACTTTTAATATATATATTACAGCCATTAATTGTAACTCTTAATTAAACCCAAGTTTCCATATTTATAATTAAACCTAAAACTTCATATCTTCTTCATACGACATTAAAATTGTGCACCATAGGAACCGACATGACCAATATATTGGGGCCAACAATATTTCAGTAGTGCTCGGGTCACATGGTTTGACTTCGATTTTGACTTAGGGCTTTAGCTTTCTTTCATTTTCAACATTACATGGTCATAATTTCTTCATTTAAGATCTTAGTGACATGTTGTTTGAACCAGGCGTTCCTTAATTTGAGATCCACAACTTCCGTGAAGAGTCCGAGTACAAAATTGATCATTTGACTTTACCATTTTGCCTCTGAAGGTGCATATATGACTGTTTCTTGGTATGATTGCTTCCCAACTTCTCTGTTAGCATCGTAAACCCTGTAAATACTTAAATAAACCTTGAAAAAATGACCCGTTAAATATTTAAGGTTATATTATAAATGTGTATAAAACATGGATTTTACGAGCATGCGACTACAATATTTTATATTAAAAGGGGTGATAAAATGCAATATTTGGAACTAATCACCCCTTAACTAAGGTGTTGCCAGTCCCTAACAACATAGTAAAAGAATTGTCTGCGTTAAATTCACTGTTTTATTCAAAAACTTTAAAAAAGGATAGAGATCCACTTTTGTGGGATGCACAATTGCATTTGTCTTATGAAACAAGTCATTAAACCCCTAGGTATCTCTAGTGGATGAATTTAGTCTCGTGAGAGTTTACAGTGACGACACTCACAAACATGAGAGTTTTTTTAAAAATAGTTGCTTATTTTCTAAACGAAAAACTAATTCACAATCTTGAGTTTTAATAAGTAAATATGAATGACTAGCAAATTTCTCCAATAGTTTATTTACTATGACCAATATATTAAATAAATTCATGAGATTTAAATAATGACTGAGTGCGTGGTATCAGTCGTAAAATTAATAAGTGAAAATTTTTATAGCTTTTTATGACTCGTTGATTATAATGAAGCGCACTAGTTCAATTCTCGCTAGTGATTACGCTAAAAAAATAAAGACACTTTAGATTGATGCGAGTCACTCGAGACATGCATACATAAATAGTAAATGTAATTGGAAGCAAAGCCTTATATATGTCAGTGATGAAAGAAATTTATATAAAACGATAGAATACAATATCATGAAATTATATTATTTTCTAAAGAACGTGAAAATGTAATCTTTTAATGTCTGAGAAAATCATATTAACCTTATGATCATATAAGGATTTTTCGGGATGGAAAATGTATGAACGAATGATAACGGTTAACATCTCAAAAATGATTATTTTTTGAAAAAGGGTAAACTTTTGAAGAGTAACTTTTTTATTTATTTATAATTTTTTGATCCTTTTGAATTCTTTTATTTCTATTTTTTTTTCTATTTTTTTTCTTTTTTCTTCTCTTCCTTTATTTTGTTTCCAATCCCTATTTCACTTTTCATTTCTTTTTGAATGAATTTTTAAAATGTTGACGAAGCGGATGAAATGATAAAAATGAATTTTCTTTGATAAAAAGTGAGGTTAAAATTAAAATTTTTGAATTTTGGTTCGAAAAATATCATATCACCATTCTTTAGTCGACAGTCAAAACAAGGATATTAAGATTACCAGTGACTTAAAATATTTTTAAAAATAATAATGAAGAAGGGTATACATTACTCATAAAAGAAAAGAGAAAACAAATCTCATGTGGTGAGTGTACCTATGCATTTTTAAATATATCGAGTCATTTAGCTTTTAATAATTATTCAAGTAATATTTGTGTTGGGCATAAGGTATCAATTCATGAATCATATAAATTAATAAAGCTATTTAAACAAGTTAATCCTTACATATATGTAATTATTTTTGTTTAAAAAATTGAGTTAAGTAGAGAGTGAAATCTAAATTTTTTTAGGCAAATTCCTTAAAAAAAGAAAAAAATATTTTTGACTTTTTCAAAATTTAATTTATTCAATTTAAATGATTAGAGTTGGTTTGATCGAGAAACTTTCACTAATAATCAGTCAATGAAAAATTTATTAATTTAAATTTATTTTTTTTACAAAGCAGAATGAAGATGATGTGTGCAAATACATTATGACACACCCCTAAGTAAAACATTATATTGTCCTCAATGTTATTTAAGAACAATATTGAATTCAATTAATAGAGATATATTATTCCATATGGGGCGATTCCCAGATATCACGTTCGATAATCCTACAAAATAAGTTAGTACATGAAAAACAATTAAAAACAATTATCTTTTCCTATATCTTTTTGTATCTTTTTTAAAAATATATACAAAATAAAAATATCATCTTCTAATTTACCGTAAACTAGAAGAAGAAATTTTTGGGAGTCCTCTCAAAAAATGTGTTGACTTTGCGAGATTAACGGTGGACTCTCACGAGTTTCATACGTCCCGAAAAGTAGGAGTTTTATTTATGCAAGGGGGCATGCTTTGGGTGAAAATTTTGAACCATCACAAATTTTTGAATAAATATGTTAGTGGGTGATGGGTGGGTTGGATATAAGGGGGAAAAATACAATTTGATTCCAAAAAAATGAAAATTTTCTCCCAAATATTTTTCAGTTAGAATGGGAGGTGGGGAATGCTTAAATGAAAATTTTGTCATGGAAATCATTTCGAAAAAGCATTCATTAATAAGAATCGGGTCAAAGTCCTTAGACTTTCGTCTTTCTTGCTGTGCTTCTAATGGTTTAATAATGGTGAATGACAATGGTGATGCAAGAAATTAAACTTCGATAGATTCTTTATTTTTAAGCGTGGGTTATATTTCAAAGGAGATGTAATCATTATCAATTCGATTATTTCAAAGTGACTCCATTTTAAAATCCTTTACATTTTCAGTCTCCTTTATCAATTGGGTGAGAGGAAAAATTGTTTGTGCTAAAGTAGATCTCTCTTCAAAGTTTCGGGATTCCTCATTTAGTTCAAAATATTCTTTATCTATTAAGTTATTAAGAGATAAATTATTATTGGATTTAAAAAAGCATTTAATTCTTTTTCCTAATAATAATATTCTTCAGGATAATAATGATCAGATTCTTCATTTTTTAGATTTTTCAAATACTCCCCAAATGAATTTAGTGGTAAAGAAACTTCACCAAATTTTTTTTTTTGATAAGTATTATCGTAACTATTTTCAAAATTATTAGAATACCAATTATAAGAATTATTATTATAATATTTCAGAGAATTGTTATTACTATAGTTGTTAATATCATCATAATAATATTTTTGAAGAATTTTGTCATTTGAAGAAATTTCGTATGTCCCCAAACCATTTTCATGCTTATGTAAATACTCACCTGAGGTCATTTTACAATTTTCATTTGTTTCGTTTTACAAGTATCCACCAAAAGTCATCAGTTTGGGGAAAATTTGAAAACTATTATTATGACAAAATTTTGTATCCATAATATTATTAGAATCACCGAGAATACTAGAATAAGACATAATTATTTGAAGTGATTCGTAGATGAAAATTCCACAAAGATGTAAGCAACCAAGAGATTAACGGTGCTTGATGCTTAATTGTGAATTATGGTTCAAAGTTTAATATATATATACAAATATATATATATATACAAATATATATATATATATATATATATATATATATATATATATATATATATATATATATATATATATATATATATATATATATATGTATATATATATATGTGTGTGTGTGTGTGTGTGTGTGTGTGTGTGTGTGTGTGTTTGTGTGTGTGTGTGTGTGTGTGTACAAAGCAATAAATAAATAAAATTCTAAAATAAAACACTCCCTAGAAATGGCGCCATTCAAATTGTGCACGTTGTCGAGATCAAATAAATAAATCAATTAGGTTTTAAAGCAAATTATTTCCTGACATCGACACCATTTTGAGATCCTTTTTTATCGAAGAATTCAAATACAAATTTTTTTTGGCCTACGATGAGGCAGGATGCAACAGCGATGCATTGAGAATGTGCTAAATGTCAGCTTTTCTTCCAGGTAGCTGAGTGAAACTTTATGGAGAATCAAACAGATTGGAGGCATCCTTATATTGATTTGATCAAAGATGGAGCTATTCCTATAGAGAAGATTATTTCCACGGGGATTAAAATAAGGGCCCCATGTTTTTAAATTTAAGAGGAGCAACTATATTGCAGAAGATATTTTAACAAAACTTTGAGGTGCATCACAAGGGAGGAAGAAGGGGAATTCCTGAAGCCAACCCACAGTCCAAATAACATTGGGGGAGCTAAGTTATATGATCAACTTATAACTCTGGGATATTACTGGCCAACCATGGAGAAAAATTCAACTAAGTTTTTTGGGAAGTGCAAGGCGTGCCAACTACATGGAAATATGATTCATGCTCCTTCGATAGACCTTCACTCTTTGACAACTCTTTATCCACTCCATACATATGCATTTGAATTGGTAGGGGAAGTAAACTCATCCTCAAGGGGCCAAATATGGATACTTGTGGCCACAGAGTGTTTCACAAAATGGGCAGAGGTAATACCATTGAAAAGAGCAACAATGGGCATAGAGGCACAGTTCATTAGATAGTACATAGTTTGTCGATTTGGCATTGCCAAGGTTATTTTTTCTGATCATGGAAATCAATTTATCAATAAAGGTGTGACTTTGCTCACAGATAAATACTCGATCATACACCACAGCTCAACGGTGGCCTACCCTTAAGGGAATGGTCAAGCTAAAGCAACGAACAAGACCTTGGTTAACATCTTGGCCAAGATAATGGAGGATTTTTCAGGAGTGTGGGATGACAAAATCGTAATAGTTTTATGGGGTTATTGAATTACCAAAAAGAATCCAACTCGTTATATACCTTATCATTTGTATATGGAGCTGAAGTAATTTATCACTCAAATTAGAAGTCCCTTCAGTCGGATATACCTTGAGAAGTAGCATGCTCCCTCCAGACAGACATGTTTAACAAGAGGAGTTGGATGAGCACATAGATAACACGATGTAATAATTTCGAATGTACTCAAAGCAGCTTTCTAGGGAATATGACAATTTGGTGAGGCCAAAAAAGTTTATGGAAAGGGATATAGTGCTCAAAGTAGTTGTTAGGCACATTAGAGGACTCCCATTGCCTAAGTTTGAAGCCAATTATGACATACCAATTATATTCAAGGAAGCATATGACTCAAGTTACTGCTCAATATCCAAGATAAAAGAAGATAATCCTTTCAAGAATAACAACAAATGATTGAAGATTTACCATGTTTAGAGTTTACTAGCCTATTTTTGAATTTAAACTTGATTTTGCCTTCAGGTTTAAATAAAAAATCATGAAATATGTTTTAGATTGTAAGTGAACCATTATGTGGCAAGAAATTTCAAAATTGTATTAAAATGTAAATATAGATACCAAGTAAAAGAGTAAAAAGTAAGCACAATTGAGAATGCTAAAATATGACTTCCTTTATATATTAAGTTTAACAAAATTACATTATGTATGGGACTACTGCCTACAAACATAAAAAAATAAATAAAACAAGGCCTAGCCTATGAGAAACCCAAAGTATGGTGAGGTAAAGTAACCCTAGGTAGCATAAAGGCATATCTAATACAAGCTTGTTGAGCCTCCACGGAAGCTTGAAACTTGGTTGAACTTGAGACCTTTTCCCTAACAATGCTTCACGATCACGTAAATCTTTGGCCAGGGATTCTTCAGCCGCCTTGATCTTGTTGTTAAGTTCCTTGACCAAAGGATCAAGATCCTTCAGCCTTGCCTCTTCACCGCGTTAAGACTCCACGCTCTTGTGATATAGCTCAGAATGAGCCTCCAGTCGATCATCCTTAAAGAGTAATAAATGGTTGATGTGCCAACTAAAGTTGAACCCATCCTTAAGACAATTATATCAAATTACTCAGATGTTGATTGATCGTGGCCCTATTCAGGTTACTTATTGGAGTGTTCATAATTTTGCCACCATGGTTGCCACAGTTCGGAGTCCATACCCCATGATAACATGGTTGGATCTTAGGCACTTTAACATAAAGGTGTCTGGGTATTGGAAAATCAGTTGTTCAATGGCCGCTTGGTAGAAACCATGGATGAAAAGGGATTGTTGAAGTACTTGTGGATAGAAATATGGAGGTGAAATGATGGGGATAGAACCCTCACAATCGGATTCACTGTCATCAAGAATGACATTAGTTGTCGAATCACAATCGCTGTCACTAGAGGACCCAACTTGAGAAAGAGGTTATGGAAATTGCATGGTGGCTTGGGGGGAGCAAATTGAGGTAACCCAAGTGTTGCAATAAGTTCCCTCGAAGCCTGCAAAAATATAACAACATTAGTTAAATGCAATGATTTGAGTTAAAATATCTTAGCAAATAGTTATGCTAAGTCACCAAGAAGGTGTGAAATTTAAGTTAAAAAATCTTAGCAAATATTTTTGCTAAGTCCCCAAGAAATTATTAGATTTGAGTTAAAACCTTAGCAAATATTTTGCTAAGTCACCAAGAAGGTGTGAGATTTGTTTATTTTCTTTGTGTAGGTATATTTCTTAAAATCTTAGAGGAAGTTGAAATATACTTAGGAGCTTGATCACGGGCAATTGAAATCGGGGGAATGTTAGCGTCCCTAGTTTCATCGACAGGACTTTGCCTAAAAGGAGTTGCTTCTTAGGAGGATAAGGTATTTCAACTTCCATGGGCATGAGAGCCAGGTTAGACACAGGCTTCGCCTATAATTCACCAGTATCTAAATGTGCAGGTCCAACCTCCCCTGATGGAAGAGGAACCTTAGGTCCAGAAGTGGTGGGACCACCCTAGGAGAACTGTATCAATAAGAAGAATTTAGATAAGTATCAAACATGGGCTAATTCAAGAAAAAAATATGGCAAGTTAAGGATTTTACCTCTTTAAATGTCTCTCATGGAATCCAACCAATGATTGGCCTCATAAGGGGGAAAGAGGAAAGAGATTCGGTGAGTGATCTAACAATGGTCATAATGTCCAGCCAAAAGGAAATTATATGCAGCAATTAGCTCTCAACAAAAAAAGTTGAGGAAATATACATTTAAAGTCTTGGAAATAAGTAAGTTACCTCTTGTGGATTGGAAGGTGGAACCACAGCCAAAGGTAGAGCACTGAGGTTTGGGGAGTTGAAAATAGGAGGACAAGCTTTTTCTGGCATAGTTGAAGCTCCATCAACGCTGCTATGGTACCAACACTCTCTTCTCCTAATGAAAGCCTCAAGCTACCTCACTCACACGACTGAAGCAGGGCGCTGGGAGTAGATAAGACCAATCATAGAAGAGCGGGAGACTAGAGCTGGTTCGAAAGTTGGTTTTTCTATAATTGGTCTTTGAGACTTCCTAGGGGATTAATGTGAGTAACCAGGAGAGAGATGTCCACAAAGAGAAAATAATAAAAGATATGATACGTGTAAAGAAAATATCCAAGGGAATGAATAAAACTTATACGAATCACTAAAAGAATTACCTCTTGGATTGGAGAAATAGGTGGCATTGGAAGAGCCTCCGTTAGAGCTATCAGGGCATCTTCTTTTTGATGGATGTCATTTAGCACTATGGGTTCAGAAGAATCTTGGGGTGGATGAGATGTGCTTGGGCTTGGAAGGATCACAATGCTCTCATTGGTGACACGCTTTCATATAGTTTTAGTGCCCAAACACTTTTTTCGGTGGTGGTGGTGGGACCAGAGGTAGGTTCCTCTTTAAAGAGACAAAAGTGTGAGCTTTCCCCCCTTAGAAACTGTGAGGTAGTAATATGAGGAAGTGTGGGCATCACATGAGCATTGGGCAGAGTTAGGCTGAAGGTGCGCAATATCCTGTGAGCCTCTAAATGACATTTTCTAGCCAATACAGGGTCTAAGCGGCGAGCGATCTTAGGAAAAATTCCAAACAATTATATAACACTCTTCTGGGAGTTAGATTTTTTGGCCTTGGATTTTACGGGCTTAGATTTTTTCGGGCTGGGTTTAAAACTCCCTTACTAGACGAGCCAACTATAGAAGCAGGAGGCCTCTTTACAGCACTGGGGATACCAACTTTATTTTTCCCCTTTCGAGGCACATCACTCACTTAGGAAAGGGGAAATAACTCCTTTGGGTCTTCAGCATGAT
Source organism: Sambucus nigra (assembly GCA_949130495.1). Lineage (NCBI taxonomy): Eukaryota > Viridiplantae > Streptophyta > Magnoliopsida > Dipsacales > Adoxaceae > Sambucus > Sambucus nigra. Next base: position 422,034,422 of record OX422209.1, read on the forward strand.
GCTTAAGGGAAACTTAACTCCTATCACAAAGTTGTTCTTATGTCCCAATTCATTGGCAGGAAACTTGTTTACTGGGTTGTAGACTGATGGGGTCTTAAGCCAATCACTAAACTCTATGAGCTAAAACGGCCAAAACTTGGTTGGCCAGTTGAAAGAAACATCCCCTTTTCTACTTTGGCTGGGAATGGTGACTTTACCCTTGAGCTCCTCACGAAGTACTGCAATATCTGCAGTTGTAAAGTCTGAGCAAGCTTGATAAAAAGTTTATGGGACATTATTTCTTTGGTAAACTTGGGAAGGATCACCCTAGTCATACCCAAATTGGCGAGAACACCGATTGGGGTTGTACGTCTCACTGGAAGCTCCCCAATTAGTGAACGAGGGAAGATATCCAGGTGTTAGAGGAAACACAACTACTGGACCAAGCTTCTCTGTGATCTTCTCACTACAAGAACTTGGATTTAGAGAAGTTTTATAAACATGGGCGTTAGCTCTAAAAATGTTGGGAAAAATATTGCCTACGTTTATACACTGTATTTTAAAAACGTCGGTGTGTCAGCAGTCAAAAAATAAGCATCGTTTGTAAAAATATCGGATATATTTTTACGATGTTTTCTATGACCTTTTTTAATCGTCGGGAATTTGCCTTACCCTCTTGATTTGCTTGCAACCGTTTTGGAAAAACGTTGAGTTATGCTCAACATTTCTCCAAAAGCGTATGGAATATTGAAGTATATATTAACTCATCCCTTCAACCATTTACTTAAAAACATCAAATTTAAACTAACTTTTTCCATATTATAATCCAACATTTTTTTTAAAGCCTAAGTATTTCTACTACCATATAATATAAAAAATGAAACTTAAATTATAAACTTCTTGCCTACTTTTAAGTTTAAATGAAAACATCAAATTTCTTAAACTAAATACATACTTAAGGAGACATAATTAATATTATAATTGATTACTCAATACATTTTCAATCAACCAAAAAAAAAACTAGATACTGTTCAAAATAAGTAAATAAATTATTTACTAATAAGCCAAAAAATTGTCTACTAATAAGCGGAAAAATTGTACCAAAACATTCTAATAGGCCAAAAAATTGTACTAATAAGCCAGAAAAAAAATTAAGAAAGTATATCTTCAACCATACCAAAACAAAATGAAGAAAGTATATCTTCAACCATCCCAAACAAGTTGTCTACTAATAATCCAAAAAATTGTACCAAAACATTCTAAATAAAATATGAACATAAACTATCACAAAAAATGCTAGAGTACTATTCAAAATAGTAAAAAATATGTCCATGGCAATGAGCATGACATAACAACCTACAAAAAGAAATAAAATAAGTATTAAAAACTAAATAAGCCAATATAAAAGTGATATGCACAAAAGAAAAATGAAAGGTGATTAGGGGCTTACTTCCCTAGTCAATACTTTTCGATTAGTTAGTATTTTTCGCCTTCTACATCACCATCCGCTCCTAAAATTGAACAAAAGAATAATTAAAAGATGAATGCAAGTCTTATTCTAACGAATCAAGCGATGGGGCCTTATGGCAGAGGGAACAAAGGATACCTTCGAAGGGACAATATCGAGGAATCTCGTACAAAGGAAACCAGTCAAAAGAATTGTGTTGAAAAACTATAAAATGTTATACCTTCCCAAAGAACATTCCATGTCTAGGTGGGTCCTATCCAAACAAGTATATAGAGACCCTAATATAATGTCAGGAAGAGGAAAAATAACTCCATAAGAAGGCCTCATAGAGATGTTAACTAGGTCCATTCGTGGCTGATCATTAGGCTTGCCCAAAAGAAGAGAGGGATAATGAACGCAAAGAATATAAGCAACTAATTCGACAGGGGGACCTGTACCTTCACCATAAGTGACCTAAAGAGTGGTACTTTGGGCTTACTCAACTAGAGTAATCTTGGGGGGAATATATAAGTAATGGTTCATGAGTTGGGTGAAAGTGGCCTTATTCGAGTCCCTAGTACAATCACGGCAAATAGTATCCAAGGTGGCTCAAAAAGAAGTTTCATCAATATCTAGATCCTTTTAATTAAAAGTGGAAGCTCCAGTGGGATTAAGTCCCAACAGTTTTTAAAGGTTTTCAAGGGTGATTGTGAATTCACCCCATGCAACAACAAAGGTACGGGGAACTGTGTGCCAATGAGCTGGAAGTTAACGCAACATTTTGTTTGAATAATGTGAAGTATTCAAACTAGAAATCACGATCAAGTCCTACCTTTTTAAGGATCGTGGGGTAGATGGCTAAAATGTAGTTAAACCAGGCAAGAAACCCATCTCGGCGACCTCCATCCCCCTCAAAGTCAATATGTGAAAAGGGAAGTCCCCACGATCCAAGTGAAAATGCAAAGTCCCTTTTAAGGACAAGTATCCCTAAGCTTCCCTATCCTCAAGTTCATCATCCTAAGTAAAGGATCAACCTTAGTGTTAAATTGGCCAGAAAAACCTTGCATTCATCCTTGAAATTGTCTCGCTTTCCAAAATAAGGAGCACAACGGTAGGACTGGAGTTGTGTGTGACTCGCTACCATCTCAATTGCTAGGGCTTGGTCGAAAGCTTGGTCGAAACTCTCTGGTTAATGACTAGAGGAGGCCATTAGTGAGTTTGAGAGGTGTTTATGCAGGATAACACTAAAAAAATCACCATAGAAAAGGAAAGAAGTTTAGAGAGGAAGAGGATATGGATTTTCATGGTGATAAGGAGAGCGGTTGAAGGATAAAAAATATTCCTCTCTCTAAAAAATGCAAGCTTTGCTCGTCAATGGTAGAAGAGGTGAGGAAGTGAAGGAGAAAGTAAATGAGAAAATGTTTTAGTGCAAAGAGATATAGTCATTTGAAAAGGCAATATTGATATTTGGATTTTCCATGCCTCAAAATTTTAAAAGGCATGAAGATGTTTGGATAAACAAAGCTGGCACATTTAACCCAACTTTCCACGTGGAACTTCGACAACAAATATGTTAGATGATTGGAGGCCAACATTAATTGACGGTAGGCGGGATAAATGGAGGAAAGATTTTTGGAAAAGAAAGGTTTTTGTAGTTTTTCTTTTAAGGAATTAGGCATTTGAAATTCAAAAAGTTCACTAATTTTTCTTATTATAAGCTTACTCGGTCCATACTCGTGCGTGGACACACAGGAGAAGATTTGAAGGAATGAAGGTTTATCAACTTGAGATGTTTCGTGCAGACATTTCTTGTCCACTCAACAAATCTCTACATTAAGGGCAAAATATAGGGGGAGCTTAAAGATAAAGTTATAGTCAGAGATAATCCACCACAATTAGAGGATGTTAGGAAGTTAAATGAGAAGGCTCATGAGCTATCTTGAGTAAAGGATGAAGAAAGCAAGCAAGTTGTTTCAAGCAGTTGAAGGGGGAACAAGGAATATTCCCAAAGAAGTTGTTTATGGAAGATTTGTATTTTTAGTTTTACTTATTTAAATTATTTATTTGTAATACATATTGTAATTTATGAGATGTATTGTAATGTGTGGGAGAGGTTAGCTTGTATCCGCGAGGGACCAATCTTGGCAGGGCTTAGGAGAGCTTTCGTGCTCTATCGTTCAACCTCACCATGGGAACCTATGAGGAAACTATTTTAGAGTATTAAGAATCAAGGTAATTTTAAGACATGACTTACGCATTCTAGACATATCAGGTAAAACATCGAGAGAGCATAACGCGAGAGAGTATAATTTGAGAAACCATGAGTCCCATCACCCATTGGGTTTAGTGTCAAACAGTGATTTACCAAAAGTAATATAGGAGGGTGGCTATACTGGAATCTATCAAGAAATGGATCTGGTTAGGCATGACTCACTCCCATAAATATTGTATTCAAGGTCTCCAAGATCTCAAGAGTAGTTGGAGAAGAAAACTATATATTTCTGGTAATAATGGAGTTTATGTAAATGCTATCTGAGAAGACAAATGATTAATTATAAATTTTCAACAACAGTAATAAGAGCGAGAGGGGATTAATTGGAAGTGATAGCTCTAGGGATCAAAGAGCCAAGCACTTAAGCTATCCAGGAGAGAACGGGGAGAGAATACTTTCTGGTGAGATTTTGGTAGAGTAATAGTGATAACTTGAGTTTTTCCTATTGTGTTTGATCTTACCCAAGGATCCTCTTTATAGGTAAAAACTAAGGCTGGTGTGTCATTTGGACTCCAAATTGATACACTCTTTGAGACAACATCTGAAAGGTACCCCTCAAACGAGCGACAACTAGTGCATACCAAAATCAAAAGCAAATATATCGGTCATAGTTCCAAAAAGTTTTATTTGGTAAATATCTTTTCAAATGGTAACGTGGTGAACAATATTTTAAAACTTGCGAGTGGCCTTAGGGTCCACTGGCCAATTATTAATTTAATTAAAATACTCTGTGGGAAGCACCTTGTCTACACACTCTTTTGACTAAGTGTAAACTGTGTGAGTGCTTGAGTGACCTCTTAGGTATCTCTTATTATTATTATTATTATTATTATTATTATTATTATTATTATTATTATTATTATTATTATTATTATTATTATTATCTCTTTCCTTAGGTATTGAAGTGGTTTGGACTTAGATTTCTAAATAAAACTTATCTCTCATCCATCAAACTAAAACTCCCTAGAGATCTCGACTGGCCTGCTCGAGCCTTGCTTGCTCGATCTAGGATACTTGTGTAAGAAAAACAACAGTGTTAGTAACTATTTATCAATTGAGATATTTTGACAATTATTTGATTGTGAGCATCCCCTCAATCTTTTGGGTCTGCTCGCATATTTTCTTTCTTGCCTTGGGGTTGCTTGTTAAGCATCCACTCGCCATCTTTGAGACTTATCAGTTGTCTATTTTGTGTCTGTTTGCTATGAAAGTCTCTCGTCAATTCCTCTATTTTGACTCATTTCTGGAATTGGGCCACTTGTTGTGGACCCTCTCGCCAAATCCTGCATTTTAGTCATTTTTGCATTTGGGCCGCTTGTTGTGGGCCCTCTCTTCAAATCCTCCATTTTGGCTAATTTTTGGATTTGGGCCACTCGTTGTGGACCCTCTCACCAAATCCTCCACTTTTGCTTTCTTTAACTAAAGGCACATTTAGGCCTGCTTGTGTGGCATTTCCCTCGCCCTTTCTTGCTCCCATTCATTTGTGAGACCTCTTACCTCATTAGGTTTTCTTATGGGAAGTTGATAGGGTAACCCTATACATTATTCCCCTCGTGCAAAAGTGTTTGTATTGGTTATACCAAAGATTTTTGCATGGAATCATTATTCTTTTCTTAGAATTCGAAAGGTTTTTCAACCACATCATTGCTCTGTTGGGCATTAAATGCCCCTGTCAGTTCAGCCCTCATTTAGTGTCTCGAGGTGATACATGTCTACTTGGGAACACACATACCATCATTTACGTAATTATTTTATTCCTTTCGAGCCATCAAGTGTGCGACCATTCCTAGGTATAAATACCTATTTAAAAAAAATTAACCCTTACCTCCGTCATTTGCAACCTTTCATTTTCAGAGCTTTTAGAGAGAGAAACATTCCGTCCTCTCCAAAACCTCCATTTTTTCTATAGCTTTTTCTCTTAAAACTTCAACTGTACTAAATGGTAGCTTCTTTTAGGGTTCCGTCTGCCACCATCTCCACTGCAACCAACGAGATTCTTATTGGTTGAATACCCTTCCAAGTAAAGGTTTCCACTGTTCTCGCCACCAGTGTTACCACCATGATGACCACCACTATCACTTCCACCACCGCCCTTGCTAGTGGGTCAGGTGGTGTTGCTTCAAACACTGCCGCTCTCTAAGTTACAAATAGATTACTTTGAAAATCGTTCCAAAAGATACTTTAGCCTTTACCGCCTTGCCCCTATTTTGGGAAAAATTACACTTTTATAAAAGGTCTCGAGGGGTTTGAGGCAGAATTAATGGCCACTGTAAGAAAGCAACCCTTATTGGGTTTTGCTGAATTTGTTGATACCCCTATCGTTTTGGATGATAGCATTTTGTGAGTTTAATTGGATAGGGGTGATTTCCCTTACTTGAACATAAACATTGATGTTTGTGGGGGTGTCGTTGATGAATGGATCCTCTGGTTAGACTATGTTCTAACTGGGCCTACTCACAAGGCTATCATCGAGTAACTGTATTTCGCGAGGACCCTTGATAATTTAAAGACTTTCACTTTCGCAAAATATTCCAACACCTTCAACCTTCTAGTCTCTCGTTGGAGCATCCACTCGCACATTTTCATTACCAGTTATGGTGAATTTTCTATAACCCTAAAGTACATTTGTGAGTTAACTGGCTCCCCCTCTTGGGAAGTCATGTTTTCACAGACAGTTATGAAGATTATATGGAGAAGTATATGTGTGAGGAGATCCATCATGCACTATCTGATGTTATCAATATGTTATAATCAGTAAGACTGGGCCCACAAAGCACTCTTTTGCTAAGTGGAAAAGATATTGGTTCAGGGAGTTTGATCCCACCCCAAATAAGGGAGTTCGAACAGGGCACCCTTAAGTTAGTATGGTCCCAAGATCATGTCTCCTTCTCACTTGGAAGATTTTTTTGTCACTTAGTTAAGCATATTTTTATTCCAAGATAGGACAAATGACTCCCTTTGTGAGTTGTTATTGTGCCTCGCCGTTAGCCTTATTTGATGGAGGGATTTTCCCCTCGCAACACTTACACTAGGTTCAATGTAAATTGGTTAGAATGTTCCCATGTGGACATGGAATGATCCCGTGGTTGTTATGATGTGACTAATTTTATAAATTCCTTCATTTTGATGGCCTTTTTATTCGAGAGCTTTCCCAACTTTGCTCCAGATCCTCCCTCATTACACAACAATGCCGCTCGAATTGCTAGGTGGCATACGAAGATCTCTAATAAAGCCTTCGGTTCTTTAATTGATAATATTGATGAGTTCTCATTCCCCCTACTTCAAATGAGTGGGGGTGTCTTCTCATGGTTGTACCTTGCGTGCTTCCCTCGCTAACTAAACTTGGCCAAAGGGTTGAGTTTTATCATTCTGAGCAGGTGAGGAGGAAATTTTTATATGGCCAAGGAGTTTACATCCTTACTTATCCATCAAGCCACTCTCCCACTGAACTATACTTAGAGACATATGGCAATTTTACTTTTGAGGGGATGATCCAAAGAACTGATAACTTTGGTGTTTTTTTATTCCTGCTCGCGACTACCTCCCCTCATTCACCCCCTCGTTATTACTTGTGGAAACGCCAGGTCTTGCTTATCAAAAATTATATCCAGGATGTGCCCCACGAAACCATCACCACCAAGATTCAAAATAATGACAAGTACTTAGGTAAAAGAACCCAAAATGAGTTATGGTTTCGCAGTATTGTGGCAAATGCTCCCCTCAAGTAGGTCACATTATTCTAATAAGACCTCTGCATGAAGATTCTATCTATGCAAAATGTCCTGATCCCCAACCAACTAAAGCAAAGGAAAAAGGGAAGGCCAAGCCTAATGCCCCCTCAAAAAGAAAACACCCAGCTACAGATGTGTCAAACTTTATTCCAGCACAAGTAAAGACCACTGATCCTCCTCCTTCACCCGTGAGGACTTGAGAAAGTAAGAATAATAATAATAATAAAATTAAAGTGGTTGATCCCACTGTTACCTCAACTGTCCCAGATCAAGAGTCAGACACTAACACTCTTAGGATTGAGGAGACATTCCAAACAGTACGCGAGTAGGGCTATGAGGCCTTGGGCATTCCATATTAAGAGTAGTCCCTCTCATCGACCCCTCTCGCAAAAGGTATTCTAGTTACTCATCTTTTACTTTGTGAAACTTCCAGTCAAGAGGTTTCAAATGCTTGTTCCTCATCTTTCTCACTTGAATAGGAACTGGTTGATTATGGAAGCACCCCTTCATATGATGACAACATTTTTTCTTCAATTGACATTGGTGTTATTGACTCTCACCAAGTTCACTCGTCTGACACTTTTACTTTGTTTTCATCTTCGAGAGGCTCTGGTGGAGATCAAGATAACACTATGATCTACTTACCTTCCACCACTAGCCCCACTTCTGGGCAGCTACCTTATGGGAAAGCCACTCACCCAAACATTGTAAGTTCCTTCGATTATCTTTCCTTTATTTTCTCTTGCTTGACTTCTGTAATATATTTTCTAACTTTAACTTTGTTTCTTTGAATAGGTTTCTTCCATGGGAATGAGTGTCCCTTTAGAGGTGAGGTCCACCCCCCTGTCCGCATTTTCCCCACTTCTACGGTTACCTTTCCTCATCGAGAGGAACTCTATGCTCGTCTCCTCTTTAGGCCTTGCTGGAGAGTTTTTTCCACAAATCTTTAAGACTTGTATGTTCTCTTACTTGTCAACTGTTTCCAACACATTCTATATTTATTTATTTTACAGCTCTCTACTGTGTTTCCCACTACAATGAGGGGATTTTCTGTGTCCTCTTGTTCTGTGTAGGTATTCACCAATCTTTTTAAATATATTTAACTCTCATCACCTACTGACTATTGAATTGTTTTTGTGACCTTACTTTTATACATTTGCCTCTTTAATAGGTGACTGTAGCCCCCAGTCCCCCTACTAGGCCTCCTGCCTCCTATCTAATGGTCCGTTCCTTAGGTAGACCTTATATTACTAGACCTTTAGAGGTACTTCTTAGCACTTCTTCTTTTGTATATATTTTAACTTTTATTTATGGTCAACACTATCTTATCTTTGTTCCGTCTAACTTATTTTGCAATATCCCCTTTTGAGTGGCCCTTCTACTAGTGGGGGAATACTTTTACCCACTGGGGTTTTTATTCCTTATTTTCACTCGGAAGGATATCTATCCCCAGGGTTTGCATTCTTATGGATAACAGGACCTAGATCCAGACTCTTCCTCCTCAACCCATTTTCACTGTGGCTTAAAGTGGACCTGTCTCATGGGTCCTTGTTTCTTTACAGGTACTCAATCATATAGCCTTCACCATTTTTTATCACTTTTGTTTCTAATAAGTTTGCTTGTTGATAGGCTGGTACTGGTATCCCCTCGACCCCTATGGTTGATCTTGAAGAACCTTATACTTTTGACTCACTTGAGTCTACATTGTATAAGTGCTCATCTAGTTTGGAAATAGTGATAAAATTGTGTCCTCTCCTAAAATCCAAAAAGCCTCAGAGAATTATCTACAATTGATTCCTCTTGTTTGATTGATCAAGGTATATTCACCAATCACTCACACACAATTAGGACTGCATACATGGGTCTTATATTGCATAAATTGGTTGCATATATAGTGTGTGTATTAATTTCCCTCAAATTGATTTTTAATATTTTTTTGGGGAATTTTAATTTTTTTAAAATAATTTTTTCCTTGATTAAAATTGGTTTTATAAAGTGTTGGGGTCATTCTGCAATTTTGGATTATTGGTTTTATTGGCTGAAAGTTCATTTGGGTAGAAATCAAAAGCGCTGGAGACTTCAAGGTATCTTGGTAATTACTTTCAAATACGCGTGTCAGAATCGATCCCACTCCAACACCTGTCGCTTATATATCGGTTTGATTTGTGTTTCTCCCAAGAGACAACCCCTGTGAACAATCTCAACCCTTGGATTGTGTTAATCGACGATTTGCATGCGTTCTAACTCTATCCTAGTGAAACTCTCTTATGCCAATCAAAAGCATTTTAATCACCGCATCTTTTTAGCCCTTAGATCTAAGTCAATTTGCTGTGACCAAATCGTAGCCCTTGATTTGGATCTGCCTTCTCGATCCTTCTCAGCCCCCTATATAAGGAGACTTATCCTCAGCCAAACGAGACTTTTGCCACTTCGTTTTATTCAAGTGAGAAGAGAGAGAGATAGAGAAACCAGAGTTAAGAAACCCTAACCCTAATTCGGTTCAAACACTTTTCAAACCCTAACATCTTTCAAAAACCAGTTTATACCAAACACAACCTTGAGTGTTTGAGAGTTTTGAGCATTGGTTTGATAGTTGTTTGATGCTGTAACCTCTTCGTTCTCATATCTTGTTTTCAACTTAAACATTTGATTAGATCTGTGTTTCTACTTTTATAGAAATCTTAGATTTAGTTGTTACATGTTATATTACACATAGATCTTCATCTATAGTTTCTCATCTTGAGAAAAATTTTGTTGATTTGTTTCAGTAATTGTTTTTATCTTCAAAATCAACAAAATCATTTTCTGTTTCTAGTTCTTATGAAATAAGACCTTTGACCTAGTTGGAATCGCACTTGGTGATTTTCAATTTAAAAAATATTTTCAAAATCTGAGATTGATTAAGATCTTGAAATGTCTTCCGAGCAAGATAGCCGTGGATTCTGGGATCATAATAAATGTCAAATAAGGTTTAAGTTTTCTAAGAAGAGAGAAATAGAAAATCACAGCATATAGATCTTATATGTAATTTGATAGGACTATTTGTATAAATAAGTGTGTGTGTATGTGCATGTATGTGTTAGAAAGGACCCTCACAAACACTAGCACCCTACCACACTAAAAGTGTTGGTAATAAGGTCTTAAGAACAAGAGTCGACATAAAGAACTGGAACAAACTGAATGTTAGCAAACTGGAGAACCACATCAACAAAAATAACTGCAGAGAAGTTAGAAGGACACCAGTGGGTACATTCTCAAACTTGTATAGGTATAATTTGTGTGCATGTGTGTTATATAGTTTGAAACTGTTATAATTTATTTTATTGGAATTTTTGGTTTACTCCGTAGTGGGAGTCGTGGATGTTTCCTCAGTTGGGTGTGGTTTTACCACGTAAAAAATCCATTGCCCTTAATCTTTATACATCTCCTCATCTAATTCTTATGGTTGTTCTGAGTTTAAGTTTTTTAAACTGATTTACTAAACCTGTTAACCAATCTTGAACAGATCTCGTACATATTTTGTTAAACACATCTTGTGATTAATTTGATTTGATTTTAGGAAAAGAGTTTCTTCAAAAAACAATTCGGAGTTACTTAAATAGTTTAATCTTGTATTAAATGACTTTAGTAACAGTATTTCAATTGGTATCAGAGCTTTGCAAACTTCTTTTAAAAGATCCTATGTTTCTGAAATTATTTTCTGAAAATCAAACATGGACGAGAAAAATAAAAGATTTGGTAACTTGACCAAACCTCCTCTCTTTGATGGAACTAATTTTGCTTACTGGAAAGTAAGGATGATTGCTTTCATTCAAGGAACCTTGGGAGATGATTTCTAGGACATTGTTGAAAATGGATACATTTATCCTACTAAACCAGCCAGTGAAGGAAGTAATGAGAGGATTAATAAAGTGTTAAGTGAGTTCACACAAGAAGGGAAGCAAGTTTCTCGCAATAATAACAAAGGAAAGAAGGCCATATTTATGTCCATAAATTAATATGAGTTCAAAAGGATATCATCTTGTGCCACTTCTAAGGAAGCTTGGGACACTTTGGTTACTGCTCACGAAGGTGACACTAGAGTTAAGGCTGCTAAAACATAAATGCTCATTCAGCAGTATAACTCTTTAATTATGTCTGACTTTGAGTCATTTGATGACTTTTAAATGAATTTGACTCATATTGTGACCAAATTGCATGCTAATGGGATAATATATGATAGATATGAAATTGTATCTAAAATTCTAAGATCATTACCACAGAAATTTGAGAACAAAAGATATGCTATTGAGGAAATGTGTGAACAAAATCTCATTCTTGAATTACTCAGTAGTAAATTAAGAACTGTGGAAATGGAATTAGAATTTAAGAAATAATTGACCCAGCCCCATAGGAAACAGACTAGTTCTAATCTCAGTTTTTCTTCTAAGCTGATTAAGCCTGAGCTTAACATTCCCAATTATGACTCTGATGATGAATGTGACATAGAGAGTTTGGACAATCAGATTGCCTTGATGTCAAAATAATTTAAGAAAATAGTAAAGTTTAAAAATAACATGGAAAACAAACAAGGCAAGTCCAATTATCCAACTCACTCTAATCACAAACCTCATGAGAGAGGTCAAGACAAACATCATAAGGCCATTTAGACTAGACCTAAGAAAGACCTTAAGAAGATTGAATGCTTTAGATGTGAAAAACTAGGACACATAGCACAAGACTGTAGAGTTAACTTGAACACTCACAATAAGCATACTAGGGCCAACATTTGCAAGACATGGGATGATTCAAGTGACTCTGAAATTGAGGAACCTGAGTCATCTGATGTTTTGATCCTTTCATGTCTTTCTTTGCCAAGATAATCTATAATGATGATATGCCTGTGCCTGTTAGTGAGGATGAATTTAGTAATTCTACTTCTGTTGTTATGAATCATGCTGTTACTGGTTTAGATGCTTTAATTTCTGAGAACATTGCTAGTTCTACCACGGGGTGTGTGAGTCAAAGGGAAAGCGATAATGACGATGTCAATGGGTGTGTGAGTTTAAGAATTGAAGCCTTAGGGGTCACTTCACACACTAAACTTAGTGACTCGGACACTGAGGACCTTCCTGATATTCACACCCTTTATGCAAAAACTCTCAAGAAAAGCACTAGACTAGAAAAGATAGTAAAAGATCTCACTAAGAAATTAGAAGATCTAAGCCTAATGGTCAAACTCAATGCTGAAGAGTATGCTACCCAATGTCTAACTCATGAAAATGGAGTCAAAATCTTTGATAAAAAATTGAAGAATTTGATTGATGAAAATGAAACTCTGGAGAAAAAATATAAAGGGACATTATTAGAATTGGAACAAACTAAAGAGAAGACATCAACTATTTTCAAAAAATTTACAAAATTTGAAAATAACTCAAACTGCTTTGATAGTTTTGTTGCTGATTCAAAAACCAATTCTGATGATCGAACTGGAATAGGGTTTTGTCCCAATTTAAAGACACAAACAAAATCCTTTGAATCTATCTAGTTTGTGTCAGGAGGCAAAAGACCTATAGAAACTATTCCAGACTTTCATTCTCTAAAAATTGAGTTTGATACTAAACAACAAAAGTTTGATATTGGGGAATCAAGTCACTCTAAGCATGAAAGTTCACCTAAGGCTAAATATGTCCGCCCCCCAATTAGGAAGAGTGACTCGACCTTCAAAACTGTTTTACCTAGGAATAAGATTCAACTGTAAAATTCCTTAAAGCCTATGTTTAGAGACTTTCCTAAGGAGATACCCTCTTCGAGCAATCAATATTGCTCATACTGTGACTTGTATGGTCATTATTTTGATGGTTGCTACTCTAGACCTTTAGTTAACCTTGCCTATAATACCCCTGTGTACCGAAACTTCAACTACTCTAGAAGGAGTCGTAATAATTATGTTCTGCCTAGACAACCAGATAAAAACTCTAACTATAGGAAAAGAAAGACCAAACCTAAAAGAACATTTCCTAGAAGGATTCCTAAACACTTTCCCAAACCAAATGCTCATGTGTCTCATAAAATTCAAAATCATGCGCAGAACATTTTTCAACAAAAATCGAATGCTTGCAAATTTTATCAAATAAGAGTAAAATGAAAACAAGAGAAATTTGAGTTAAAAAAGATGATTTATTATCCCAGATGAAGTGTAACATTGTTATTACTGCTTTAAAAGCTTAACACATATCTTCTGGTTGGTATTTAGATTCTGGATGTTCAAAACACATGACTGGTGATGATACAAAACTCTTAAACAAAACCAGCTTTGCTGGAGGAAAAGTTATTTTTGGTGATGGAGTATCATCCCAAATCATAGGTAAAGGAACTCTCCATGAAGAAGGATTACCTATTCTTGAAAATGTTCTTCTAGTCAAAGGTCTTAAGGCTAGTCTACTTAGTATCTCGCAATTTTGTGACTCAGATCATACTGTTACCTTTTCAAAGAACAATTGCAAAATTTTAAATGAAAAGGGTGAATGCATAATTACAGGATTCAGGACTCCTGACAATTTCTATACTATCATGAATAATTCTGAAATCAGTAATTTTGCCAGAACGGATGACAATGAGATATGTCATAACAGAACAGGTCACATAAATTATGATAATCTTAGTAGATTGTCTTCTCAAGAAATAATTAGAGGAATTCCAAAAATCAAACCCATTTCTAATATTTCCTGTGGATCATGTCAAGAAGGAAAAATTGTTAAGGCACCTCATAAGAAAGTCAAAGATATCCTTACCTTTAACCCCTTGGAGCTCATCCATATGGATCTAATGGGTCCTTCTCAAACTGTTAGTCTCCGTGAACACAGTTACATACTTTTTATGGTTGATGACTTCACCAGATTTACTTGGGTAGCCTTCTTAAATCAAAAGTCTGAGACTTTTCAAACTTTTTAAAAGATACTTCTTCGGATTAAAAATGAGAAGGACACTCAAGTAAATAGAATTCGTAGTAATAGAGGTGGAGAATTCAAAGACAGCTATATAATTGAGTATTGTGACTATAATGGTTACAAACATGAGTTTAGCTCCCCCTAAGACTCCTCAATAAAATTGTATCGCTGAGAGAAAGAATCGTACTCTTCAAGAGATGGCACATGTTATGATTCATGCCAAATGTTTACCTAAATACTTTTGGGTAGAATCTATTTGTACTGTGTGTCACATTATCAATAGGATCTATCTTAGAAAGAATTCGAAACAAACTCCTTACGAACTATGGTATGGGAAGAAACCCAATCTTAAGTACTGAGAACCTTTAGTAGTACCTGTTATGTCTACAAAGACAGAGAACACTTATCCAAATTTGAGAGTCGTGGAGATAAAGCTATTTTTCTAGGATACTCGCCTAACAGTAGAGCTTACCGCGTTTAGAATCTTCGCACTAAGACCATAATGGAATCAATAAATGTAATTGTAAGTGACACTACTGTAGAGAGTAAGACTGGAGAATCAACTATTGTGGAAGAGCCTGCAAATGTTTTAGAAAATGACTATCCATAAATAGATGATTCTTTATCAATTGAGACACCTGAAGTACCTAACTGGGTCTCTAAAGATCATCCCATAGATAATGTTGTTGGTAACCCTAGTGAGCCTGTGCGTACAAGATCTCAATTAAGAAATTATGCTCATTATGCATGTTTTATTTCCCTTGTGGAACCAAATAATGTAACTGAGGCATTGAATGACCCCCATTGGATTTCTTCTATGCAGGAAGAACTTCTTCAATTTTCATTCATGATGTCTGCTATCTTGTACCTAGGCCAGAACACAAAAGGGTTATTGGCACACATTGGATATTTAAAAATAAATCTGATGAAAGTGGGATAATCATTAGAAACAAAGCTAGATTAGTTGCTCAAGGGTATTCTCAAATTAAAGGAATAGATTTTAACGAGAGTTTTGCTCCTGTTTCTCGTTTAGAATTTGTTCGTCTTCTCTTTGCCATAGCTTTCTACTTGCACTTTACACTTTACCAAATGGATGTCAAATCTGCATTCCTTAATGGAATATTGACTGAGGAGACATATGTAGAAGAACCAAAAGGGTTCATTGACCCTCAATATCCAAATCATGTGTTTCGTTTTAGAAAGGCTTTGTATGACCTAAAACAAGCGCCAAGAGCCTGGTATGAGCGCCTTTCCAACTTTCTCTTAGACAAAGGTTTTAAGAGAGGTGGAAATGATCAAACTCTTTTTGTCAAACATTTTGACAAACACATCATTATAGGTCAAGTTTATATTGACGATATCATCTTTGGATCAACTTCTCCCTCAGAAGTTAAATCTTTTTCTGAAATTATGCATAAAGAATTTCAAATGTCTCTTATGGGGGAGTTGCAATTTTTCTTAGGTCTTCAAGTCAAACAAAATTCAGAAGGATTATTTGTCTCGCAATCAAAATACGCATTAGTGATTATTAAAAAATTCGGCCTTGAAAATGCAAAAGATGCTAAAACTCCCATGAGTACTACTGTTAAACTGTCTAAGGATGAAAGAGGGAAATTTGTAGATCCCACCCTTTATCATAGTATGATTGGAATCTTACTATATCTTACTGCCTCGCGTACTGATATTATGTACACTATTTGCGTTTGTGCTCGTAACCAGAACAATCCTAAAGAGAGTCTTTTATCGTGTGTTAAAAGAATTATTAAATACGTAAAAGGCACTCTGAATCTAGGACTTTGGTACACTAGTGATACACCTAGCACTATAATTGGGTACACTGATGCTGATTGGGATGGGTGTACTGATGCTAGTAAAAGCGCATCCGGAGCATGTTACTATATAGGTAATAATCTGGTAGGATGGAGTAGTAAGAAACAAAACTGCACTTCTCTATCAACAGCTGAATCTGAATACATAGCTGCTGGAAGCTGCTGTGCTAAATTACTTTAGCTTAAACAAATGCTAAGTGATTATGGTTCAAGAAAAACAATTGCATCTCTATTGTGATAATCAAAGTGCGATCAATATATCTAAAAATCCTGTTCAACACTTGCGAATAAAACACATAAAAATAAGACATCACTTTATATGCGAATTGGTTGAAACTAAGGAATTAGAAATTAATTACCTTCCTACTGATTCGCAACTCGCAGATATGTTTACCAAACCTTTGGATTACAATAGATTTATTTCTTTGCTTAAATCAATAGGTATGGTTTGTGCTGATTAAACTCTTTGGCCTACATATTTTTTCCCTTTGTCTATTTTAGACAAAATGGGGGAGAAATTTGAGTCTTATGAGTTCATTTTTTACATATTTCTAAAAAGCTTGATCTTAATTATTATTTACAGGATTCTGTACAGTTATTCTCAACAATTGTAATAGGGTATTTAATTGTAAATAGTTGAGTTATGTACTTTTCTTTTCTAGGAAATGGGTAGATAGAATTTTTATAGAAATAGTTTTTTTCTTATTTTTGTTGCCGTACGAGTTCTAGATGACTCAAAGGAGATTTCGTACCATATTTTCAAAGGGGGAGATTGAAGCACCTTATACTCTTGACTCACTTGAGTCTACATTGTATAAGTGCTCATCTAGTTTGAAAATAGTGACAAAATTGTGTCCTGTCCTAAAATCCAAAAAGCCTCAGAGAATTGTCTACAATTGATTCCTCTTATTTGAATGATCAAGGTATATTCACCAATCACTCACACACAATTAGGACTGCATACATGGGTCTTATATTGCATAAATTGGTTGCATATATAGTGTGTGTATTAATTTCCCTCAAATTGATTTTTAATATTTTTTGGGGAATTTTAATGTTTTTTAAAATAATTTTTTCCTTGATTAAAATTGGTTTTATAAAGTGTTGGGGTCATTCTGTAATTTTGGATTGTTGGTTTTATTCGCTGAAAGTTCATTTGGGTAGAAATCAAAAGCGCTGGAGACTTCAAGGTATCTTGGTAATTACTTTCAGACACGCGTATCAGAATCGATCTCAGTCCTACACCTGTCACTTATATATCGGTTTGATTTGTGTTTCTTCCAAGAGACAACCCCTGTGAACAATCTCAACCCTTGGATTGTGTTAATAGACGATTTGCATGCGTTCTAACTCTATCCTCGTGAAACTCTCTTAAGCTAATCAAAAGCGTTTTAATCACCACGTCTTTTTAGCCCTTAGATCTAAGTCAACTTGTTGTGACCAAATTGTAGCCCTTGATTTGGATCTGCCTTCTCGATCTTTCTCAGCCCCCTATATAAGGAGACTTACCCTCAGCTAAATAAGACTTCTGCCACTTCGTTTTATTCAAGTGAGAATAGAGAGAATAGAGAGAAGAGAGAGAGAGAGAGAGAGAGAGAGAGAGAGAAACCAGAGTTAAGAAACCCTAACCCTAATTCGGTTCAAACTCTTTTCAAACCCTAACATCTTTCAAAAACCAGTTTATACCAAACACAACTTTGAGTGTTTGAGAGTTTTGAGTGTTGGTTTGATAGTTGTTTGATGCTGTAACCTCTTCGTTCTCATATCTTGTTTTCAACTTAAACATTTGATTAAATCTGTGTCTCTACTTTTATAGAAATCTTAGATCTAGTTGTTGCATGTTATATTACACATAGATCTGCATC
Organism: Sambucus nigra; assembly: GCA_949130495.1. Lineage (NCBI taxonomy): Eukaryota > Viridiplantae > Streptophyta > Magnoliopsida > Dipsacales > Adoxaceae > Sambucus > Sambucus nigra. The sequence goes on from OX422209.1 coordinate 422,052,474, forward strand.
TATAGTTTCTCATCTTTGAAAAACTTTTGTTGATTTGTTTCTGTAAATGTTTTTGTCTTCAAAATTAACAAAATCATTTTCTCTTTCTAGTTCTTATGAAATAAGACCTTTGACCTAGTTGGAATCGCATTTGGTGATTTTCAATATCAAAAATATTTTCAAAATCTGAGATTGATTAAGATCTTGAAACATCTTCCAAGCAAGATAACCGTGGATTCTGGGATTATAATAAAGGTCAAATAAGGTTTAAGTTTTCTAAGAAGAGAGAAATAGAAAATCACAGCATATAGATCGTATATGTAATTTGATAGGACTATTTATATAAATAAATGTGTGTGTGTGAATGCATGTGTTAGAAAGCACCCTCACAAACACTTGCACCCTACCACACTAAAAGTGTTGGTAATAAGATCTTAAGAACAAGAGTCGATATAAAGAACTGGAATAAATTGGATGTTAGCAAAACTGGACAACCACATCATAAAACAGAACTGCAAAGAAGTTAGAAGGACACCAGTGGGTACATTCCTAAACTTGTATAGGTCTAATTTGTGTGCATGTGTGTTATATAGTTTGTAACTGTAATAATTTGTTTTAGTGGAATTTTTGGTTTACTCCATAGTGGGAGTCGTGGATGTTTCCTCAGTTGGGTGAGGTTTTACCACGTAAAAAATCCCTAGTCCTTAATCTTTCTACATCTCCTCATCTAATTCTTATGGTTGTGCTGAGTTTAAGTTTTTTAAACTGATTTTCTAAACCTGTTAACCAATCTTGAACAGATCTCGTACATATTTTGTTAAACACATCTTGTGATTAATTTGATTTGATTTTTGGAAAAGAGTTTCTTCAAAAAACAGTTCGGAGTTACTTAAATAGTTTAATCTTGTATTAAACGGATTTAGTAACAGTATTTCAGATATGAGCCCTTATTTCCCTCCTAGGGTTCAAATACTTAATTTTACTATTCCTATTTTCCAATCACTTGTGATTATAGACTTCGCTTGAGTTATGGCTTACTTCTTATTTATTTATTTTCAGGCTATCATCAGCACCTCATCACTAGCTATTTCTGCAGTTGGTGCTCATGTGAGAAAATCATCTACCACTCCACCTTAAGTATTTACTTTATTCTCCTGTATTTTCTATACTTGTGATTTTTTATTTGATTGCATCTTATTCATGTTCTTTTTTTCCTTTTTAGGTGATTCCTTCATAGGTCCCCTCTGGTGAGTCTACACTTGAGCACCTCTTTAGGCTTCGTAGGTATATTGCTATTCTTGGTACTTCACCCTTATTACTTTTTACTATGTAAGATATCTTGGTGACTTATTCTTTGCTTATTTATTTTCAGTCTGATACTATTGAGGTCCTTTTGTCGCAGGACATGCTGCGAGCACCGTGGAGGTGACTCCTCAGGTACTTATTTCAACACATCTTTTCATTAAACTTGCTTTTTCTGCCTAAGTGCTTGCTAACACATCCATATTTTATTGTTCTCGGGTTAATGCTGTGAGTGTTCCAATAACTGTGGAATAACTTGGGAGCACAATTGTGAGCGACGTACTATACTGTCATACCTTATTCACACCTTTATGTTTTCTCCACCTTTGCTTTCATTCTTTTCATTACTGTGCAAGTTCTCACCATCACACCCCTTTTTCCATATTTTCAGGTTAATGAGGCAAGCGTTCTCATATCTGTGGAATAAGCTATGAGCACTATGGAGAGAACTTCTCAGGTATTATACTATCATACTTGATTTAACTTTGAATATATACTTTATTTAAAGTCTTTCTTTCTGATGAGAAAGTGTTTTATTAATATCAATTTGTTCTATCTTTACCAAGTCAGCATAACAGGTCTACAGGGACCTTCCAAATTGGCTGGCATTATGCTCACACCTTTGGGCCTGGGGTATTTCTTTCTCTTCTTTTCTAATTTCCTTCTTGGTTGAAGTCGTTTAACTACTCTCTATCCTTTCCTCATCTATATTTACATTTTCATTTTTAAGATTATGTGAGTGGACATGCGAAGGCCATTGATAATGATGAACTAGTTCTGAGGCCACTCAGTTTGATGGGTTTGAAGGTTCTTTCGATGAGTCTTTTCTTCTTGCCTCTGAGATTGATTCTAGAAACACTGGCTATGATGATATTGACGTGGAGGCTCCTAAAATCTTCATGAGAGACTTATGGAACGAGAAGTAGCCAATGAGATTAAGGAGCCACGAGCGAGATAAATTAAATCTGATTCTCGAGCATCATTCAATGATTTTCACGTCCCAAAGAGTCCTCAACATTGAAGTTCTCACTATATATAACCCGAAGGCCCTCGCTATCCATATTTATGACTTATTGTAAACTAATCCTTTTGATCTCACCAGCTCTAAGACTTCACTCTTTTTACAGTCCCTTCACGACCTTTAGAGTTTTTATCACTTCAAGATGGATTGGCTTGATGCCGTAGTTCATCATTTTACTAGTGTCCCATTAAGGAAAATGATGAAACATTGCTCATCTTGGTAGACTCGAGTCCAACAGCGTCATGCCGAGGGCTCTCGATTGCGTGGTCAGATTCAGTTACTTGAGGCAAAGTTGTCCTAGATCTTAGATTGAGAGTTTAAGGATGAGGCCCTCTTGGCTAAGCTTGAGGAAGAGTTCATATAGGAGGCTGGCCCCTCGTAGCTGGCGTGCACACCCGAGAGAACCTCTTTTTTATTTTGTTTAGTTGATGTTTTCTAGGGAAGAGCTTTATGTTTTCCTATGTACTCTTCATTTTTCTTGTACATGTATAGACTGCTCTATTTTTAGGAGAGTCTTCTATAATAATTAAAATAGACATTTTGCTTTTATTTGTCCATCTTCATCTCTTCTTTATATTATTTCTATTTAAACTGGCATCTGTTTGCTATGAATTTCTCAATTTTTCTGTAGGAGTATATGCACAAAAACTTGGCAAATTCCATCTTAAAACTGCCCGTTAATCAGCGGGGTCCTTGTTCCATATTTCATTTAAAACTATTTTTCTTTTGAAACTTGTCCTCAAGATAAAATAAAGAAGTCTGCCAATTCTTTTAAACCCACTCCTTAATCTGTGGGCTATTTGTTCCATATTTCATCTGAAACTTTTTACGAAATGACTTAGAGGAGGGGTAGACCCTCTCAGTGTATTCCTCCCAAAAAATAATTTATAGAGAAAAACTATAGATATAATCTTACTTTTCAAACCTTTTTTTAAGATAAATTAAAGAAATTTTGCAATTCTTTAATTCACTACTGTGTGAAGAGAAAGGTGTATACCCCATGTTTTATGGGGTGTTTGGACTGTTATAAATAGAGGGACATTGGTCACTATACTTCACATTTGGGATGTATATACCCCCAGGTATAGTGAGTAAAGTTACATATATTTAGGATCTTCTCATTAACTTCAAGAGTCAAAATCTGTTTTGCCTATGAGAAAACATATATTTATTTTTAAATCTGGGAAAAAGTAATGGGTTGATAAATCTAGGTACATCCACTCGCAACTTATTAGCGAGTGGGTGCTCATAAGATGTTGGAAACAAATACATATAACTAAAGAAAATTTAAAGTGTAGCTAGTAAAAAAATATTCATTCATTTCTCTGAGATATCATTTGTCTATGTTGTTTACATTGATTTCATGCTAAAGGATTTCTTTTACAAAAGGAATATCTATATTAGAGAAACTACTTGAAATCACAAAAATTAAGACTTGTAAAATTCAGGCATATTACTTTTTTAACCACTTACAATTAATAGACAGTATGCATTCATTTTCAGGCTCTGATATCCTGACTCCCCCACTCCTCACATCACAAAGGGAACTTCCCAGTTTAACTTAAACTTTGATGCTGACATGATTCTCAAGTGATAGAGGATGCTCATAAGACCAGGTCTCCTATTTAAAACTCCATAGGATTAATTATGTTCTCATAAGACCTAGAGAGTTACTAGGTATAATTTTTCAAATTTTCCCTGGCCTTATCCCGATGCTCATTCAGAGATTCTAGTTGTGCATGCTTGGGATCAGGTATAAGGTCATTAATTAGATCCACTCTATTCGAGGGCATTGCTAATTCTACTAGTAGGAGAACTTTAGTCCCATAGACCAGATAAAAGGGAGTAAACCCCCTTGGCTTTCTCTTCAACGTTCTGTAGGCTCATAACATCATTGGTAACTTTTCATCCCAATCCCCCGGCATATCTTTGAGCATCTTCTTCAGGATATTAATCAACATCTTATTTGTAGATTCTGTTTGTCTAATCCCTTTAGGATACAAGATAGTTGAACTGTTATGCATAATCTAGTATTTGTCTGTCAGGAGCCCCCTTTCTTTACGCACAAACTGTTATCCATTATCTGTGAGAATAACCTTAGGAATTATAAATATACATATTATGTGTTCTCTAATAAATTGCGTCACCACTTGAATAGTGACTCACCTCAAGGGGATAACTTTTGCCCATTTGGCATACAATTCGGTGACAATAATAATGAAGGCTTTGCCATGAGAAGCTAGGTTGATCTTACCTACCAGATCAAATGCCTAGGTGTGGAAGGGGTAAAGGGATGCTAGACTTTTCAAGCTTACTGATGGGGCATGGACCATTTTGCCATATACTTGGCATGCCCTACACTTTTTCATAAATTTGATAGAATCAGCCTCCATTGTTGGCCAATAATACCCCAACATCATCAATTAGTCATATAACTTAGCACCTACCATGTGGGAAGGCTTGTGAGACTCTTTCAACACCTTATCCACATCTCCCTTTGTCATGCACTGTAGATCCTTCTCATTATAACCTCTCTTGTAGAGATCTTCTTCCACTAAGTAGAAATGGGCGACCCTTTTCTATGGATAAATTTCATCTACCCTTTCAGCTGGAAGCTCCCAATCCTTGAGATAGGCTATGTAGGGTTGTATCCAATCTTTAAAATTTTTATGAAATCGAACTGGGTTTGGCACTTCAAGCAAACCTGCTGCAGACGAGCAGCCTCAGTGCTCATAGTGGGCCAATAATAGCCCCTTGCCACATCCTTCGATAAAGGGGAATGTCAGTATCCCCATAATAACTCTCACGCATTGCTTCAAACCTTTCTGTAGCTTATTTGTCTCCCACACATCTTGATAAGAATCTCCTGGGCTTTTAAAATTAAGTTTCGCTTGAAGCAAATGATAGTTTACTAGCTCGAACATCTCCATCACCTTCTCTCATTTCTAATCGCTTCACTAGTGCACCTCCAATCCTCTGGCTCCTCACTTAGAAATAATGATTTCACTGTTTTTGGCACTGTCCTTTGCCGAATTGTGATGGTGGCCTCTTGATCCTCCATCTCCAACCTGTATGTGGCGAGGTTAGCATGTGTAATACCCCGTATTTTTATTGATTTTATTTTTGGGATTAATTGAATTAATTGGGATAAATAATTGGAAATTAATCCGAATTTAAATACTAGCGAGACGAGAGTTAGTATTTGATTTTGCTAATAATGTTTAATATTACTGAGTGAATATGATAATATATGATTAATGAATTTATTAATATTATTGCGAGTTATAAATATGACAATTTCGGAAATAAAGTTGGGACGAGCGTGTGAGTCGTGTCAGGAGCCAATTTAATGGATTTTAAAGTAACTTATATTTTAGATCATTTGTATGGTCATTTTGAGTGCGTCAACGTGTCGGGAAGGGTCGAGATAGTCAGAAAACACTAGCCGGGAGTTTAGTTTGAGTCTCGGTACATTTTAAGCCTAATCGACAACCCGTGAGGGTATTTTAGTCATTTCTAATTTCGTTGAACACCTACGAATTTAGGTTTTGTATATCAGCAAACCCTTAGGGTTATTAGGGCCATTAGATGTTAAACACAAGAGAGATAAACGTGAGAAGAAAGGAAGGGTTTCAAGAGAGTTCCAAGGCCAAATAACCATTATGCACCACTACCGTTGCCGGATTTGTGATCGAAAAGAGAGGGAGGACCAACCAATATCATCATCAAAGGATCAGAATCTCTAATTCAAGGTAAGTGATTTATCTTGGAATGATTTAAGGCATATATTTAACATGATAGTTTAGATTTCAAGACAAATTATGAATAACTTGTAATAATGTGAAATTGGAGACTAAATTATTGAACTTGGATAGGTTTGCATGTAGTGGGTGTTCTAGAACTATTAAGTGAACGAATCTTCAAATTCAGAATTAGGAAATCACAAAATTAAATTGAGAATTATGATGATTTTTGAATAGATATGGAAGAATTAGGGTTATAGTAATATTCATGACTTTTGATCTAAGAAATCGATATTCTATGATGTTTTGAAGAATATTGAACGTTAAAACTGGTGTAGTTAGGTTGGTTTAATGTTTAGTATACTCATTTGGGAGTTTGGGACGTTGTAATGGAGAATTGGAGGTGTAAAAATGGTAGAAACCGTAACTATTAAAAGAATTATGGGATGATAACTGCTTGATCAATCGTTCGACCAAAGAATGTCGATCGATCGACCTCTATGGAAAAGTGAATTTTCCCTTTAAATAATTGAGTAACTTACAACCTTTAGAACTCTTTAGTGATTATTTATTGAACATATTGTTACTTAGAGAAGACGATTAGGGTGGTATTTGAAGATAAAAAATTATTAGATTTAATTGAGGTTAAGTGATAAACTTACGAATATCCGACTAGTGAGATACGATTGGAAGTTGTGAGAACCTGAATATATTTTTCCCCGACCATAATTTGAGGTTAAAGACTGAAAAGGGGAACTTTAATTATGGAGATAACCATAGATACTAGCGGGAGACTTAGTAACCTTTCGGGATAGGGTATGTACTCGGAACTATATGATGAGAATTATCGCGCTAAACCTATTGTGTAGAATAAATGGGCTGATATTATTATATGTGTGAGACTTACGATACAGGGTTGGAATATACCTCTACTAATATGATGATTACCTAAGTTGTGTGAATACTTAGTATATGAATGATTATGTGTATGACATACCTACCATTCTTGCTATCACGGAAGGTTGATTTTCGGGAATCGACCATCTTATCTTTATGCGCCTTCGGGGGGATTTAGATTGGTACCTTAAGGATATAGGACTGTGAATGACTTATTTATGAGTTGATAAGTCAGCTGACCATGGGAGCGTAGGTATGTGCGTGACCCATGGGTATGTGAACTATCTTCGCCTCCAATATGTGTAATTTGTGTTGAGACGGTTCTTGAGCGATTCGGAACACGTGATCCTTATGTACGTGATGTACAGGGATTCGATAACAGAGTATGCGTGAGTCGCAACTTAGCTTAGGGGTGCCATATAAGTATATATATAATGAGAGTGACTTATATATGTACTTGTGACTGATTCACTGTTACTTAGTAGATGCGAACAACTAAGAGATTTAAATAGGATAAGAATTTTGTGAACTTAACTAATACTTGAGTTAAGTAATTTGATTAATGAATGTTTGAGTTATGAATATAATTTATTTGAATAATACGGGTAACATCTAAAGTAAGAACCATCTGGATGGGGGTAGAATAGACTAGTCAGGCAGTGGTATAATTAGGTGGAATTTATAAGATGCGTTAGGCGTAGACTATAGTTGAGGGGTGAGGATCTCAAGTGAGGGAACGTGACTAATATATTTAATATATGTGTTGTTTAATATTCTAATTTAAACACTTGCTGTTTTAAAAATATTTTCACCTCGGGCTCTGGACCATTTTCTTTCAAATCTATTTCTTTTTGTAAAAACCTTTTAGGTGCCCAACCATAGGGACGCCAAGCTTAGGAGTTTCATTCCATTGGCGTGCTGTTGCTGTTGTGGAAGTTACAGGACCTCGTGACTAGACACCTCCACATCTAAATTTGCTTCTTTTGAGAGTCATTTATTCCAGTTAGGGCCTGTTTCCCTTTCTATTAAGAGACAACAGTTTTAGACTTTCATTTTATTTCAGTCTTGGGATTTTATTTATTCAGACTATTATACTTGATTTATTTACATTGCTACTTTATTTGGAGTATTTACTCCAGACATCAGTTATTTCATTCTGTTGATTACCTTATGAGATTGTTCATGTGATGGTTTGATGATGATTTAAATTATTTTGTTGAAGGTTAATTTAAACATTAAAATTTAACACTTCACTATTTAAATAATAAGTGGTTAATAATTAATTAAATATTTTCGACAGTGATGCTATGAACTGAACCAACTTGACATTTTGCATTAATTTAAATAAAGGAGTAGCTACCCAGTATTTAATTAGGCAGGGTGTCATAGGTGGTATCAAAGCATCAGCTTCTAGAGTCCTTAGGATCTGTACGGCTTGTTATGTTTTTGCGTAGCGTCCTTTGATATAGATCCCTATATTTTAGGATTTTTGTACTCTTTTGTCTATCATATATTCTTCAGTTATTTTGAGATATTAACTGTGGACTTACAAGACTTCTCTCTCATTTCAGATGCCTCCTCGATTTGTACAACGAGTTCCCAGGGGTGCCCATCCCGAGCCTCAGCCTGCACCAGTTCAGGATTCTATGCACGCTAGTGAAGTTACCGCCATTGTAGCCCTGGACGTAAATGATGCGTTTGCAATTGTGCAGTTGGCACCACCTCAGGCACCGGTGGTAGCCCTAGTCCAGGTTCATGCATTCCCATCTTCTTGGGAACGTGTTCATGATGCCTTTCAGAAGGCGCATCCTTCGGAGTTTACAGGGAGCTTCGATGTTGTAGTGGCAAGCCAATGGAAGGACATCCAAAGGCACTTGAGGATGTATGAGTGCACAGATGTACAGAGGCAGATACTGGCTACGTTTAAGCTAGTGGGAGCAGCATTGCAGTGGTGGGAGTCCATTACCACCACCGAGGAGAGATATGTTCTTTCTATTCAGGAGTTCTGGGTATGGTTCGACCGAAATTATTTACCCTCATCAGTTCAGACAAAGATAAGGCAAAAATTGATGAACCTTAAGCAGGAAGGGAGGACAATGGCAGAGTATGAGGACGAGTTCACCAATCTTCTGAACATAGTTCCCGAAGAGATCCCAATTGAAGAGAATAATATCTAGAAGTTCATGGATGGGTTGACATGGAGGATTCACCAGCACCTGATAGGGAATCTCTCGTTGGCCACCTATTCAGATGTGGTTAACGCAATGCTACTTCACTGTCAGGACTATCACTTTCATCTGTCAAAGGGTAAACGAGTAGGGGAGTCAATCCAGTAGGGCAGTACAGGAGGTAATGGTGCCACTAGGGCACAGCCAGCTCAGAGTCAGCATAGGCAGGGTGATCAGAGTTCCCAATAGGGGGATTCTAAGAGATTCAGATCAGGAGGTTTCTAACATGGCCAGGGAGGCTTTAGGCATGGTCAACAGGGTCAGCACGGCCATCAGGGCCATCAACAGTTTCAACAAGCCAACATGGCTAAGGAAGAGGTGGTAACGGTCATCAGGGTCGGGGGAAACAGGGTCAGAGAGGGGGAAACTTTGCTAGGAAATGCTTCATATGTGGCAGGATTGGCCACAAACACCAGGAATATCCTAAGAGGGACAGGTCCCCACAGCAGCAGCAACAGGGTACTCGACAAGATCCCCAGAGACCGATATTTCCCGTCGCCCTCCCAGCACCACCACAGATGCTAGAACTGCCACCTATTCCAGCGGTCCCAGTTTAGCAAGGGTAGCTCCAGTATGGTTGGGTTTATAACCTTCAGCAGGACGTAGTCCCACAAGATCCACCCACGATTAAGGGTATGTTTTCTATTCAGGGGACTATGGGGCATATTTTATTTGACACGGGAGCCACACACTATTTTATTGCCACGAAATTCGCACGCGCTATGGGATTATTAGATATCGCGAAGAGAACGATCACTTGTGTAGATTCGCCGTTGAGTAGAGGTTTTATGATTTCCTTTATATGTAGAGGCATGGGTATAGAGATTAGTAGATTTACTTTACCTGCTAACATGCTCATATTATATAGGTCCGAGTATGATGCTATTATCGATATGGATTGGCTGGTTACGTATAGAGCCATGATCGATTATTTTATTAGGAGTATTATTTTTACCATACCCGATTAGGATATGTTCCTAGTGGAGATGCCTCGTCTTGAGGGAGGATCGTCCACTCACTTGTACTACATAGAGGAGGAGACCTCTAAGGAGGTGGTGATACCACTTGATTCTATTCCAGTTGTTAGGGAGTTCGCTGATGTGTTCCAGGATATTCTAGGATTACGTCCTAGTAGAGAGATATACTTTGTTATAGATTTGGCGCCAGGCACTCGACCGATAGCCTGCGCACCTTACTCTATGGCTCCAACAGAGATGAGGGAGCTACGGGATTAGATATAACAGCTATTGGGTTAGGGGTTTATCCGTAGGAGTACTTTGCCGTGGGGTGATCGAGTGCCGTTAGTTAAGATGAGGGATGGATCTTTGAGGTTGTGTGTCGATTATCGGGAGTTGAATAAAGTTACGATATAGAATAAGTATCTGTTGCCCCGAATCGATGACTTATTCGACCAGTTGAGAGGAGCTGCTTTCTTCTCAAAGATTGACTTGAGACCTATATACCATCAGTTGCATATCAGGGAGCAGGATGTCTCGAAGACTTCCTTCTTGACGAGATATGGTTCCTATGAGTTCAGGGTTATGCCTTTTTGCCTGACCAACTCCCTAGTCGTGTTTATGGACTTGATGAATAGGGTATTCAGAGAGTTCCTCGACCAGTTCATCATTGTCTTCATTGATGACATTCTGGTTTACTCCCAGACCGAGGAGGAGCATACATCGCACTTGAGGCAGGATTTGCAGACACTGCATCAGCACGAACTGCATGCCAAATATGAGAAATGTGGGTTTTGGCTGAAGAAAGTTTAGTTTTTGGGGCACATCATTTCTGAAAGGGGGATATCTATATATCCGAGGAAGGTAGCGGTGAGGGAGTGGGGAGAGCCCACGACACCGATGGAGATACGTAGTTTTTTGGGCCTAACAGGATACTACATGAGGTTTATTCGGGGATTCTCGAAAATAGCGGGTCCATTGACACATTTGACTCGCAAAGGGATACCCTTTATCTGAAGTGATGCATGTCAGTTGGCTTTTGATGAGTTGAAGGACAAGCTGACCTCAGAACCAGTGTTAGCATTGCCCAGGCCGGGAGTAGAGTATCTAGTCTACACTGATGCGTCCTTACTAGGACTTGGGGGTGTACTGCAGCAGGAAAGTTACGCTATAGCTTCTGCTTCCCACAAGTTTAAGCCTCACGAGAGGAATTACCCCACCCACGACTAAAAGTTAGAGCCAGTCGTATTTTCACTTTGGATTTGGAGAGACTATCTTATGGGGGAGAAATTTTGACTATTCAAGGACCACAAGTCCCTACAGTACCTCTTCACATAGAAAGAGCTGAATATGTGTCAACGTAGGTGGCTCAAGTTTATAAAGGATTATCAGTTCGATATCCAATACCACCCAGGGAAGTCTAGTAGCAGACGCGTTAAGCCGTAGGCTAGTAGGTGAGGTGGCTGAGGTGTGGAAAGTGAAGTGGAAGGAGTTGGGACACCAGGATGCAATGGCCCAATCATTCATTTTTGTGATGACAGTTATGCCCCAGATCATTATGAGAGTATTATATGACTAGGCAGCAGACCTATTCTGTCAAGAGCAGATAGTACGGTTACTAGCTGAAGGGGCCGAGTCTTATACTGTTGGTTCAGATGGGGACTTACGCTTCAATGGGAGATTGGTTGTTCCCGAGGGAGAATATGTGCAACACGAGGTAATGATAGAGTCTCACGGTTCGTGATTCGCGATTCGTGGTACATCCTGGTGGGGATAAGATGTACCAGGATATGAGGCGATAATATTGATGGAGCGGGATGAAGAGGGATATTACTGAGTTTATTTCAAAATGTGCCACTTGTCAGCTAGTAAAGGTGGACCATCAGAGACCCGCAGGACTTCTACTACCATTATAGGTCCCTATGTGGAAATGGGATAGCATTTCCATGGACTTCATCACGGAATTACCTACATCATAGAGGGGTCATGATTCCATATGGGTGATTGTGGATCGGTTGACCAAGATTGCTCACTTTCTACCAGCCCGAACAGACTACTCTATGGGACAGTAATCCCAGATCTTCATAGCTGAGATAGTGAGACTCCACAGGGTGCCTCTTAATATCATGTCTGACAGGGACAAGATATTTGTGTCACGATTTTAAGAGAGTTTTCAGGAATCTATGGGTACGGAGTTGCGTTTGAGTACAACCTATCATCCACTGACAGATGGGTAGACCGAACGGACAAATCAGATGTTAAAGGACATGTTGCGTATGTGCATCCTCGATTTTGGTGGAGGCTGGGAGTAGTATCTCCCACTGGTGAAGTTAGCTTATAATAACTCCTACTAGTTTACTATTGGTACGGCTCCATTCGAGGCGTTATACAGTAGGCCTTGTCGTTCCCCAACATGTTGGTTAGAGGTGGGGGACAACAAGAAGCTTGGCCCGAACATGATTTAGGATACTTAGTCAAGGATATAAATGATACAGATCCGTATTCGGGTTATTCAGGACTGACAAAAGATTTACGCCGATGCCAAGATGTTCTTCCAAGAGTTCAATGTGGGGGACCAAGTGATGCTCCAAGTGTCTCCTATGAAGGGGATTATGCGTTTTGGGAAGTAGGGAAAGTTGGCGCCTAGATATGTGGGGCCATTCCCTATTATCGAGCGGATGGGACAGTTGCGTATAGACATGGGCTACCGGAACACATAGGATCCATGACGTGTTCCACATTTCCTCACTGAGGAGATATCCTCGAGATGATTTGGACCATACTCACATTGCTTTAGAGGAGATTGGCCTGCAGCCCGATAGTTCCTATGAGGAGGGGCCGATTGCTATTCTAGACTGTAGCGAGACAAAATTGAGGTCGAAGATAGTACCTCTACTGCGTGTTCAGTGGCGGCATCATAATGCCGATGAATCTACCTGGGAGTGCGAGGATGATATTTTCGAGCGTTATCCAGAGTTATTCTTGCTAGATATATTTTTATTTCCAAATTTTGAGAAGAAATTCTGTTATTGGGGGGGGGGGGGGGGGGGAGTATGTAATACCCCGCATATTTTTTAATTTTATTTTGGGGATTAATTGAATTAATTGGGATAAATAATTAGAAATTAATCCGAATTTAAATATTAGCGAGACGAGAGTCAGTATTTGATTATGTTAATAATATTGAATATTATTGAGTGAATATGTTAATATATGATTAGTGAATTTATTAATATTATCGCGAGTTATAAATACGACAATTTCAGAAATAAAGTTGGGACGCACGTGTTAGTCGTGTCAGGAGCCAATTTAATGGATTTAAAAGTAACTTATTTTTTAGATCATTCGTATGGTCATTTTTAGTGGGCCAACGTGTCCAGAAGGGTCGAGATAGTTAGAAAATACTAGCCGGGGGTTTAGCTTGTATCCCAGGGCATTTTAAGCCAAACCGACAACCCAGGAGGGTATTTAAGTCATTTCTAATTCCGATCAACAGTAACCTACGAAATTAGGTTTTGTATATCAGCAAACCCTTAGAGTTATTAGGGACATTAGCTGTTAAACACAAGAGAGATCAATGTGAGAAGAAAGGAAGGGTTTCAAGGCCAAATAACCACTATGCACCACCACCGTCGCCGGATTCGTGATCGGAAAGAGAGGGAGGACCAACCAATATCATCATCAAAGGATCATAATCTATAATTCAAGGCAAGTTATTTATCTTGCAATGATTTAAGGTATATATTTTACATAATAGTTTAGATTTGAAGACAAATTATGAATAACTTGTAATAATGTGAAATTGGAGACTAAATTATTAAACTTGGAGAGGTTTGCATGTAGTGGATCTTGTGGAACTATTAAGTGAAAGAATCTACAAATTAAGAGTTAGGAAATCACGAAATTAAATTGAGAATGATGATGATTTTTGAAGAGATATGGAAGAATTAGGGTTGTAGTAATATTCATGACTTTTGATCTAAGAAATCAATATGATGTGTTGTTTTTATGAATCTTAAATGTTAAAACTAGTGTAGTTAGGTTGGTTTAATGTTTAGTATACTCATTTGTGAGTTTGGGATGTTGTAATGGAGAATTGGAGGTGTAAAAATGGTAGAAACCGTAATTGTTAAAAGAATTCTAGGCTGATAACTGCTTGATCGATCGATCCACCCAAGAATGTCAATCGATCGACTGTTCAATCGATCGACCCATTTCTTCGATCGATCGACCTCTCCGGAAAAAGTGAAATATTTTTCCTCTCAGTAATTGAGTAACTTCCAACCTTTATAACTCTTTAGTGATGATTGATTGAACATATTTCTACTTAGAGAAGACCAGTAGGGTGGTATTTGAAGCCCGAAAAATTATTAGATTTAATTGAGGTTAAGTAATAAACTTACGAATATCCGACTAGTGAGATACAATTGGAAGTTGTGAGAACCTGAATATATTTTTCCCCAACTATAATTTGAGGTTAAAGACTGAAAAGGGGAACTTTAATTATGGAGATAACCATAGAGACTAGCGGGAGACTTAGTAACCTTTCGGGATAGGGTATGTACTCGGAACTATATGATGAGAATTATCGCGCTAAACCTATTGTGTAGAATATATGGGCTGATATTATTATATGTGTGAGACTTACGATACAGGGCTGGAATATACCTCTACTAATATGATGATTACCTAAGTTGTGTGAATACTTAGTATATGAATGATTATGTGTATGACATACCTACCATTCTTGCTACCACGGAAGGTTGATTTTCGGGAAACGACCATCTTATATTTGTGTGCCTTCGGGGGGATTTAGATTAGTATCTTAAGGATATAGGACTGTGAATGACTTATTTATGAGTTGATAAGTCAGCTGACCATGGGAGCGTAGGTATGTGCGTGACCCATGGGTATGTGAATTACATTCGCCTCCAATATGTGTAATTTATGTTGAGACGGTTCCTGAGCGATTTGAAACACGTGATCCTTATGTACGTGATGTACCGGGATTCGATAGCAGAGTATACGTGCACCGCATCTTAGCCTAGGGGTGCCATATATGTATATATGTAATGAGAGTGACTTATATATGTACTTGTGACTGATTCACTGTTACATAGTAGATGCGAACTACTAATATATTTAAATGGGTTAGGAATATTGTGAACTTAACTAATACTTGAGTTAAGTAATTTGATTAATGAATGCGTGAGTTATGAATATAATTTACTTGAATAATACGGGTGGAATCTAAAGTAAGAACCGTCTGGATGGGGGTAGAATAGACTAGTCAGGTAGTGGTATAATTAGGTGGCATTTTGAATATGCGTTAGGCATGCAAAATAGTCGAGGGGTGAGGATCTCAAGTGAGGGCGCGTGACTAACATGTTTAATATATGTGTTGTTTAATATTGTAATTTGAACACTTGCTATTTTTAAAATATTTTCACCCCGGGATCTGGACCATTTGCTTTCAAATCTATTTCTTTTTGTAAAAACCTTTTAGGTGCCCAGCCACAGAGACACCAAGCTTAGGAGTTCCATTCCATTGACGGGTTGTAGCTACTATGGAAGTTATATGATCTCATTACTAGACGCCTCCACATTTACCTTTGCTTCTTTTGGGAGTCATTTATTCCAGTTAGGGCCTATTGCCCATTCTATTCAGGGTCAACAATTTTAGACTTTCATTTATTCCAGTTAGGGCCTGGCTCTTGATGGCCTTCGGAGCCACACACTTCAGATCATAATTAGAAAGTATTAGAATCCATCTTGTTGCTCTTCCATCCAAGATAATTCGTGCTAGGAGATACTTTATGAGATCACACGTCGTGATAATATGCGCGGTAAAAGAAAAAGAATAATGTCTCAGCTTCTCGGCAATAAAAAACTAGGCAAGATAATGCCTTTCCACCTTGGTATATCTAGACTTAGTATTCGAGATTACTCGTGATAGGTAGTACACCGACATCTCTATTCCCATTTTTTCTTTATTAAGTAAAGCTCGCATGGATCTTTCGGTTGAGGTAAAATAGAATAACAATGATGCACCATCGTTGAGGGGGGGGGGGGGGGGGGGTAAATATTGCTTTAATATTCTCAAAGGTTTTTTTCTACTCTCCCCTCTAGATCCATTGGATTTCTCTTTTATTAGTGGGGTAAAAGGGTAAGTAATTCTATTAAAGCTGGTATGAATCTTTTAAGGGAGGAAACATTCCTTAAGAAGATCTTAAGTTGCCTATGGTTCTTTGACTGTGGCATTATTAAAATATCTTTCTATTTTTCTTCATCATTTTTCACCCCTTGCTCGTTCACTACGAAGCCCAGAAACTTTCTTACTTTTACCCCAAAGGCATATTTAGAGGGGTTCATCCTCATCTTGCAGTTGCGGCATCTCTCGAGCACCCGTCTCAAATATTATACATGCTTACTTTCCTTCCTGTACTTCAGTACTAATTCATCCACATAAAATTCCTATATATCATGAAATAAGTCATGAAATATGGCCATCATCGTGTGCTGAGAGCGAACAGAGCGCCACTGTTGATAAAACTAAATCAATTCCACAAATAACAAGGTATAGAGAATCTAAATCCCACAACAACAAAAGCGAAACCACTAATCTCAATCTCTTCAAATAAATACAACCATTCTCTTAAAATAATTACAACAATCTAACTATCTCGAAAACAAATAAATCTTCAAATGCTCTATACATCAAAATAAATACAAGTCTTCTCATCTTGTATTAAAAATTCTTCCCAAAAATAATCCACGCTAAAATCCATCTCCAAAAATCCCAAGCGCCCAAAATCCACGCTAACCTTCCACTAAAAGAAAATATGGGTAAGTACACAATACGACAGGAAAGATGCTCAATAAATATTAGCGGTGAATAAAACGTCACAATACGAATACGAATATTCAAATCAAAAGCGAATCTCATAAGTAATTATATCAATATAATTTCTCAACAACACATTAACCGGGTCACCAGGCCTCACCACCGTACCGCGCCTATGCATTTTTTTAGCGTATTCAGAAAAAAAGAATATTGGCGGGTGCCCAACATCAGTTCCATATTAAAATCTCATGACAACATGCTCAACACCAAATATAATACCACATGAATCGAAATTAGATTCCAATAAATATTTCCATATTTCCAAATGAATTTATCAATTCAAATATGAGTCAATAATCACAAGAAAACAACGAGAATAATACTCGCGAGATTAAGGAGCATATTGTATAAAACCCCATACCTCAAACCACCAAAAAGAACCAACAACAATCTGCCCAGAACTCACAGAATAAGCCATCAAAAATATACTCCAAGAATCATCAAAAACTCCTCCAAGAACAACCTCAAAACAACCCCAAGATCACCTCCAAAAACCTAAGGTTGAATGCATAAAATAAAGGGTACTATTTGTGTATATAAAAGAGGAAAAGAAAATATATTTTCTGGGTATTTTTGTGCCACAAGGCTGTTCCAAAACAATAGCCAACGACCCCTTTTTATAAGGTAAAAATATAAGAGTTTGAATCAAACCACAACACCTCAAAAATACTTATTGTTCACATTTTCTGGGACCATCGATCGATCTATGAAAATCATCGATCGATCAATCATGGCTAAAATCTGACAGTTTCCCTTAAAAACGCCATAAGGCAAAATATAAAAAAAAACCATATAAAATCCGTTTTAACTTCTATTTCAATTCCGCTTGAAGTTTTATTCTTCTAAAATCATAACCAACATATTTGAGCAATAAAAATATTTTTATCTCAAAATTTATTTTCCCCCTTTATTTTGAAATATACCCCAAAAATTACGCGGGTTGTTACACTTCCCCACTAACAATGAAATTTCGCCCTTGAAATTCGCCGAATGCCTAGCTCTCAAAAATTAGGCCAACAATCTCCAAAAATAAACTCGTCACCAAAAATAAATTCCTCACATCTAATCTAGATGCCTAACACGAAACTTTTAAGCACTTGCTAAACTTTTAAACTGTTTTCACCTCGGGCCCTGACCCGTTTACTTCCAAACCTATTTTGTTTTGTAAAAACATTTTTAGGTGCCCATTCACAGGGACGCCAAGCATAGGAGTTCCATTACATTGATGTGCTGTAGCTGCTATGGAAGTTATAGGATCTCGGTGTTAGATGCCTTCACATTCTGTACTTGATTTTACTCAGGGTTACTCATCTGTTAGGGCATGTTGCCTATTTCCATTTAGAGATAACATTATCAGACTTTTAGTTTTATTTCAGATGTTGGGTTATTTATTCAGACTCTTGTATCGGGACTTTATTTTACTCTGGTATTATTATCGGAGTGTTTACTCCAGACTCAGTTTATTTCTTTTCGTTGATTATTCATTTGAGATTATTTATGCGATTAATAGTTGTTGACTTAATTACTTGGATTATGTTAACTTAATTAATAAAATTTGGTATCTCTCTTTTTAAATATTAGGTGACTAGTAATAAATTATATATTTTCGAGAGTGATGCTACAACTGAACCAACTTGATATTCTGTATTAATTTCATAAAGGAGTAGCTACCCGATATTTGATTAGTCGGGGTGTCTCATTTACTTTCTTCAGTCCAAATGGAATGATTGTATAGTGAAAATTTCCCAGGGATATTCGAAAAGTAGTCCTTTCAGCATCTGTTGGATCCATTATAATTTCATTGTATCCTACATATCCATCCATGAAACTGTATATTTCATGACCCACCGTGGCATCCACTAGACTGTCGATGATAAGCAACGAGAATTCATTCTTTGGGCAAGCACAATTTAAGTTTCTAAAATCCACATAGATTCTTATTTTCTTCTTATCTTTCTTGGCCACAGGAATGATACTTGAGTGCCATAAGGTTTGATGAACCCTGCTACCAGCAGCTTCTCTACCGCTGCCTTGATTTTTAAATCTAACTCTTCTTAGTAAGAGCCTATGGGAGATCACTTTTGGGTATATATATTTCCATGCAAACACATTCGTGAACTCTTTGAGCAGGATGACAATCTCCTCCATCTTCTTGGGATTCAAACCTTTGGAAATAAAGATGGGTCACTCATCTCCCCCATTTATTCCCAAATTTATCTCTTCCAATTCTTGAAGCTGCTCTCTTGGCCCGTTTTGCATGCATTCTGGAGATTTATTTGGCTCCTCAACGTGCCCTACTATATGGGACTCATCAACCACAAAACATTTAGGTATCGGGTCGATGCTTTCTTCCTAAAATGCCACCCATGCAAACCACTTTAAATGGTAGATAACCTTCCCATTTGGTAAAATGAGTTTCTTATAAGACCGTGGTGTCCTTGCCTCTCTTCAAATTTCCTCTTACCTTTTAGTTTTAATTCAGAAGGATCCAGTCACTAGCCCAACATCTCATGCACTAGTTTATTAAATTGGGCACCTTCCTTAGCCATGTGGGGATCCTCTACCCCTAATCAAGTTCCTTAGTTCTTCACCCAACCCAGTATAAAATTTTGGATCAACTCGGTGGGCCTCTTCTATTGAGAACGACCTTTTAGTATCTTTGATCACAATCACTGTTCCATGAATGTTTGCTTTTGCACATTGGTGTAATATTGATGGTACTATCCCATATGTGTACATCCACACTCGCCTTATCAGAAGATGGTAACTGATGTTGGAATTTATGACATGAAACTTGATGTGGGATATAAAATTTCCCAACTTGATCCTTACATTCACGTATCCAAGTGACTGCATCCCCCCACTACCAAAGCCAAAAATAACCAGTGGCATCGGAACAATCGTTTCTTGGGAAATACCAGTCTCATACCAAGTAATGATGGTTATGATATTAATCGATACCCCTATCCACTAGCGGCCTCGGAAAACTAATTACATTCACTAGAGTTATCACGTATAAAGGACGATTGTGGAAATAAGGTACCTACCTGTCTACTTCCAAGAACACCACTTCAGATGTGTACCTCTTGATCAACTTTCCAATAGTACTATGTCAGTTTAAAGAGGGATACCCTCATTATTGGACTTCTTCCAAGATCTTTTTTGGTGATTTCTATTCTGGTATCATGCTTTACTCTAATCTGGTCGAAGAACCAATAGTTACACAATCTGAATCAAGTTCAACCTCATTTGTTTGTGTGTTGCACACATATTCTGCCTATGATGTCCCCCGTTATCTAGAGTAAGGACTACATCCACTCTTCCTCTTGGGATACTCATCCACTCGTCCCATTCATTTTCTTGATCTTCTCTGTCCAAGTTAGCTAGCCATTTTCCACAGGTTCTTTTATTACTCTACCATCCCTTAGGATTCTGGGGTTCCTCCTCGTCATACTCTACCACCATTTTTACAGTGCCATAGTGGTGAGCTGGCAAAGTTTTTTTTTTATTGACATCTACTAGTGGGATTTGCAAAGTACCATTATTCACTTGCTCACCAATTACTCTTCGCAAATAAAAATAGTCTTTTGTATCATGCTGAACTCTTTGATGCAACTCACAAAAGTTGGCATCTTCCTTTTCCATCGCTGTTGGTATCTTTCCATTAGAGTGGGGGGCCTATCATTCCCTCACGTACTAATGTGTTGTAATAATCCATAACCTTCGATATGATGCAGGGTAGCGGTGGTGATATGTTATCTCCAAACTTCCTTTCTCCTATTGCACTATTATTTCGAACCTTTGACCTCCCTTCTTGACTTTAGGATTCTCATCCACATAGTTCACTTCTTGGCATCTAAAGATTTGAAATCTTCCTTCCATCAAAGGATCTTGGGTCCTCCACCCTTGGGGCTTGGGTTTGATGATCATGGAAATATTGCTAGCTGCTCGCGTGAACTCTCTAAACCTGTTATCTCTAGACTCATTGACCAAGTGATTTTTGTATTCCTCCAATAGACCCTCTACACAGATCTGCAATAATTCGGCCTCTGCTACATCTTCATGAACATTTAACGCTCTCCCTCGAAAGAATTTGATATAATGCATTAGCACCTTACCAGGATTTTGCACTTCTTATGCAAAATCTCTCAATGTGGACTCATCTTTCATCAAAAGAACTTTTACAAAAATTACCACTGCATCTCTTCTCAGTTGGGAATGTCGTTTAGTGCCAAGTGAGAGTACCACGTGTACGCTTTTCCAGTGAGAGTTTTTAATAACTATCGCAGCTTCAACTCTTTGTCATTTCCATGCACATCTAAGTATTCCACAAACTTTTTTCACGTGCTCCCTATGGTTTTCACCATTTTCATTAAATTTTACAAACTTAGGAGGAACATACCCTTTTGGGTACGGCTTCTCATTGATGCTCTTTGGGTAGGGATTCTATAGCTCCTCATACATGTGAGAGGACTCCCTTTGAGAGGAAAGAAATTTATTCACCTTCTACATAGTTACAACTTTAGAGGTTGACTCCTCTGCACTAACTTTCTTCACCTCTGGTGAGCTTGAGGATTCCACCTGCTCTTTGTTAGCCCAAGAATAATTGCCTTTGGGTGGTTTCAAAAAATTTGATTCTAAATTATATAAAACCCAATTCGAAACCAATTTTAGTTCATCCCTAAAATATACAACTACATGTCAAAATAAATTAAATATGCACAAGCTTCACGAAAAATCCCCCACAGGGGCAAAACCTTTTATATTTCTAGAACTTTGAAATAATTTACAAGACCTTTGACTTATAGACGACTTGATAATTTCCCACAAGTGTAACGCATGGTGTCTTCAGTAAATCTTCAAAGTACCGATCTAGAAATCCGCAGTGGTTTACGCGCAGCAACACCACAAGGACATGCAACCCTGACATGCAGTTTTTAGCAAATAATCAACACGCAGAAGATCCTTAATGACACGCAGCCATAAACTTCCTAGAGTATCCCTCTACAATAGCACGCATCTTTCCGATTGTAGAGATCTCCCCACCAAAGATGAACAAAATCTCCCAGCAAAACTATGTTTTGGGTTCCATAGAACAACTCACACAAAGAACTGGGATTTGAGAATTGTAAAATAAAGTTTTGAACCCTCAAAGTGATGGAGAATAAACTAAAAACAGTTAAAAATGTATTATGTTAAAACCAGTGTTTTCTCCGCAAGAAATTAATATATCTGACACCCTATTTATAAAATATTTAAGGCGGTGGAGCGTCAAACTTAAACAGCTCGTTCGAACGAGACACGACGTCGTTCGAGCAATAATTGATCTCGTTTGAACGAGATACGATGTCATTCGAACGACATTGTACACGTGTCACTTGCTTCTTCAGCCTTTTAAAAAACTTGGAAACCTCAAACCTAAGACTATTTACGAGATCGACAAAGTTTATCCAAATTTTTTATGAGAAAATGTTTTTAAAAAATTAAAAACCATTTAAAATCATTTTTCATAAATTGAAAAATATTTTATTTTTCATAAAAATATCCCAACACTTTTTATGTAAATTGTATATGAAACAAAAACACAATTTACTAATTTCCTCCTTGTTGGGCATGACTGTTGAAGAAGACTTGAAATTCGGATCCTCGATTGTAAATGATACCTTCCCAATATCTTTGACAAACTTATAGCGGTATACGACATACTAATAGATACGGACAAGGTCCTTATAAATTTCCCCCTATGTTTATGCCAGTAAAAAAAAAAATTATCAACGGAATGACCTATACAAATCTACCCTCCCAAAAATAAAAATGAGGAAAAATAAACTTAACAAGTCTTCAAACTTGGATTCAACAATAAACTTTTCAAATCTCCAAGCTTTTCTCATCAGGGTGTGTAATCCAAAGAATCTTCAATTGTACCTACACACATGAGACAAAGCAAAAATCTCGTGATGTATCGAGTTTGAAAGGATATAAATATAAAACTTGTAGATGTAATCAAATCTACCCCATACATAAACTCCCCCATAAAATCATAATCCATTCTCTCCCTTTTTATATGTCCGAAATAGACAAGGAAAAGAATAAATCACATAAAGCAAATCGGGGTGTCACGAAAAACTAAACAGACAAACTATTTTTGAATATTCAATTTTTTTATACAAAAATGCAAAAAATATGATGTTACAAAAAAAAATCATACACCATGAATTTATACTAAGACGATCAAATCGTTGAAACGAAAAGAATGGGTGTGAACAAAGTCGATAGGAAAATCAACTCAATCATATCATATGTGCAAATGAATAAGTGTAATCCTAACGAATGAACATAAAAAATAGTCCTTTGGTGTAAAATTGTTGAATTTAGATGACATTGTATTAAATCAAAATCAACCAATCGAAGTTAACATGATTTTCACACCAATAACGTCCAAAATAATTTCATGCTTTTTCAAGACTTTTTAAGGATGTGCAAAGCCATTTTAAATATCCAGCCAAACCCCCTCATATATATTTTCTTTTTGTGGTGATCTAAATTCTCAAACATTGGAGAATTGGTGAATAAACCTAATGACCCATTATTGGCATATATTTCTTTTTATTGCCATGCAATTTTTTCGGTCTCTTTTAAACCTTTGAACCCCGGATAATTAAAATTCCTCAATTTTTTAGGTCCAATTTAAACGGCGGATTAATCGCAAAGGATAGATGTGTACCTTTCGTAGCCCTTCACCATTTTTAAAATTCACACAAACCTACGGCAAACGGTAAAAACATGTACACCTTTTATTGTCTTGTTTTATCACACTTGGTTCGTTTTAATAGTTAGAATTGAGATAAAAAACGTAACTAACATGTGATTTGACATGAACAAATGTCAAACAAATCCGTGCATGTGTACAATAAAGGACAAAGTGAGTCAAACATGTAGTAGCAACACTATATCATCTCAAGCAGTCACATGGATATGGCATGAAGTTGTGACTTGGTCATCCTAAGTGTTCATTCATATAAGGTGCAAACAAAATACTAAACTCTTTTTGGATTTTTCAAAATTTTTCTAAAAAGAGAAATCTAATACAAAAAGTAATTGAAGGAGTTTGGCCAAATTAGTTTAATTCATTCAAAAGAAAATATGATTTTATTGAGGGAGTTTGGGTGGATTAATAATTTAAACGGGTTTGCACAAAGAATACTATAGTTGAAAATTCGTGTCATGATGCTATTGTTTATAGAATCGTTAAAATTCCGAATTCATGTGCATGATGTTTGTTTTGTTTATTAAGCTCACACTTTAATTGTCACATATGGCTATAATAAAGTTTGATGATAAATTGCTATTGATTAGAGCTTCTTGATCGTTTTGATGTGTTGAAATTATGATCCATTTATTTTAGTTCACACCCATACATTCCATGTTCATGATTAGGCACATCGATACTATGTTAGCATGTTACTCATGTTTGTTTATTTCTGAGTTTTCTTAGTTTTGCTAATGTTTCACAGTTTTTGAGCCCCTTATAGTTTGAATTTTTATGAAAATTTTTCACTGGGCAACCTGTTTAATTTTCTAGGGAGACTGTGAAAAATTTGTATATGTCATTCTAACAACATTCTGTTTCGTTCGAACGATGTCTTAGTTCGTTCTAACGACATCCCTGGCTTATTTGAACGATAACCCTAGTTGACCTGATTTTTGACTTTTTCAGGTTGTTACTTTGTTTCAGTACCCTGTTGCATAATGATTCATATTTTGGTACTGGGTTTCTGTTTATGCTGTTTTCTTTAATTGATTTGATATTTTACTGCATTAGTTCGTTTATCACACCTGCTTAGACTGATATATTTTTGTGTGATTCATTATTTTCTAGCTACTAATTTGACATTGATTGATCATAATTAGCAGGTTATTTTTGTTTATTTAGCGGTGCTTCACTTCTAATTAATTCAATTTGGTATCACATTGGTATAGCAAGCTAGATTTGTTTATCTTTTCACAGGATTGTCCATTCGAGACAAAAAGGGTGAGAGATGTCTATGATGTAGGGGGAGAGTTTTGTGAGTTTATGTCATCTTTACATAATGGTATTCATATTAATTTAAATCATTTGTTGAAGAATCTTATCCTGTACTGATGATGTATTTTTCATTTTGGGTTTTATGGGATGGGTTTTAGGTGTCATATGACCTGACGACCCGACCTAGGCATTTCATTGTTGGTTTTGTCCCAGAATAGTCAAAGGAGGAGATTTGTAAGGACCAAATTTCCAATTAAGTCTTAATGTAGTTTTAACTTATTCTCGGAACAAAACTTGTTGGAGTCATAGATAGTCTTTTATTGTCCGATCCCACGAGTCTATGACGTATCAAAGATTAATTGAAGACGTTGCGACAAAGTTACATGGAATTAATTATGCCAAAGTTTAATTAGTGGAATTTCGCGTCTTCAAGGTTTTATTACATTCCGAGATCACCCATGTTTGAATGCATAATGTTAATGAAACTCGGAATTCATTTTATAAAATAAGGATGGTTTTTTAAAAGAAAAATGTTTTTAAGTGTTTTAATTGATTACACTTCGTTTATGTCAGATAAGGACGGATGAGAATTGGATAATATTTGGTTTTTATCAAAACTCTATTTAAATTAAGAACTCTATTTGACGACGTCGTTCAAACGACATTTGATGTCGTTCGAACGAGATCCACCGTCGTTCAAATGATGTGGCATCTCGCTCAAATGAGATTCTGACATCGACTCAATTTTATTATAAATAGAGGTATCCTATTTTCTCGAACTGTGTTCATTCTGGAAAAATAGTTTACGACCCAAAAACCTGTTTGCACATATTTTCTAAGGTTTCAAAAGTTTAAACACATCCTTAGAGTTTGCAAAGATCCGAGCTTTCATTAGCATAATGTTAATGTGATCCTTGATGCACCAAGTTTAGTTTGTTCAAAACAATTGGAAAACCTGTTTATCTAGGTTTTGCGGTGAAGAAAAGGAGGACACCTGTTTCAACATCGTAGATGACATCAAAGCCATATCGGAGGACACCGAGGCACTATTGGAGTCGCGTGATGTGGGCAAGTAGCGTGGAAGAAGGAGTTTCCGTGTGGGCATTGTGAGAGGAGTGGTAGAAGATCAGAGGAGCGTCAAGTCTCGTGGGTGGATCGAGTCGTTGAGTAAGACTACTATATATCTTTGTAAAACCATATTTATAGTGATTTTTTGTCTTGGTCCATCTGAGGGTTTTTTCCGTTTTGGGGTTTTCCTCATACAACCCGCACTGTGAACTTTATTTTACTTTCTTTAATCACTTGATTCATGCTTAGGGTTAAACAAGATAAAATTGGGTTAAGCTAATTTGTTCACAACTTGTTTTTGTTTAAAATACACATTTTTCTGCACTTGGTATATACAAGGGACCTACACTCTGTTATAGTTTTTGTGGGGGATGTAATACCCCGTAATTCTGTTTAATTAGAAAAAATACGTTTTATTTAAATTACGTGAGTAGAGTAATTTAATGCGATATAAGTTTTATTTAAATTACGTGAGTAGAGTAAATAAGTTTGATTTAAATTACGTGAGTAGAGTAGTTTAATGTGATAAAATACGTCTTACTTAAATTACGTGAGAAGAGTAATTTAACGTTATATTATGTTAATAAAGATTAATACGATGATTAAAAATTTACTATATGTGAGTAGTAAATCTTGAATGTTTATATGTACGGTCTAGTGATTTTATGAACGTATCTGAGTTATCTCAACCGAGTGTCACGAGTAGACAAAATTTGAAGATGGGATTAGAAAAATATTTTAAGAGACTCAAAAGATAATTGAGAGTCCACAGATGATTCCGAAAGGGTCGAATTAGTCAAAATAGTGTACCCGGGGGTACTAGTTGAGTGCCGGGACATTTTCGGGCTAAACCGGGACCCTTCGAGGGCGTTTTGGTCTCTTTACATTTATGGGCCTACGAATTTTGAAACCCTAAATCAGATTATAAGAGTTGAGGCTAGTGTTAGAAAGAAAGAAAATACACCATAGCCATTAGAGAAGAGAGAGAAGCAAGTTCCTAAGGCAAAAGAAGGAAGGAGGGGAAATTCTAAGGAGATTTCACCACAAAGTTGTTGGGAAGGAGGATTGAAGGATCAAAATCATCAACCAACAACAACAACCACGAAATCAGACCCTACAAATCATAAGGCAAGTGGTTATTTGCAAAATAAATTGAGTTATAATACCCATATTTAAGCTTTATGAAGAACATGGTTTTTATGATATTTTTGGGAGTAAAACAATTTATTATGATCCATGATTGGTAGGGATTGCATGTAGAACGTTTTTGGATCTCCAAATATTCTGATATCATAGAAAACTAGAGGATTAAATCGAACTAAAAATCTGGGATTATGATGAAAGATGTAAAGAATGTATTTTTAGGGTTCTTGAATATTATTAAGATTTTAGTAGATTTGGCCAAGATTTATAATGATTTTGTTGTTTTAAATCGTTAGTGATCATCCCAGAACATGTAGGAATGATTAGAAATTTTTGGTTGCAATTATGGTGGTTTATCATGGAAGATAGTTAGATAAAAATGGTGAAACCCTTGAATGTCGATCGATCGATCGATCGACCCTTGAATGTCGATCGATCGAGCAGTCGGTCGATCGATCTTATCCCATCGATCGATCGACCCTACCTGGATTTTAGAAAATTAGGTGAAAATTTCTTTTTAGTTACCGTTGCTTGATGGGAACCTTAGTGATGATATTTTACCTATGAGGAGACTTCATAAATACCAGTAGGTGTACCATTAGATTTCTTCATAAATGATTGAGCGGGAATTTTGGAGAAATGAACCGACGGGAGAACGATTGATAGCCGTTTGTTGGAATTGTGAGGATTTAGCTACGGAAAGAGTGAGAGTAAATTCCGGAATAATACCAGTAGGTTAAAGTTAACTTAACTACTGAATTAAGGGAGGGGTAACTAGGGCCCTTAGAGTTGCGTGAATACTCGAATAAATGCAATAGTGAAATAAATTGTAAATTAATGAGTACGTTGGATATAAGTAAAATATATTACGTACGTGCATGATTTGATGGGTCGAGTGTGTACCTACTAAATTATATAAAATTTTGGGTGAAGAGAATTTTACCTAAATTAATTATGTTAGGGTCGAAGAGACACTCCGAACTAACTTAAAGTTATTATATGTTTGGTGTCGATGAGAAATGCCGAACCAAACCTTGAACTGGTGTCTCGATGAAAGAGTCCCAAACCAGAATATGTGTATATATATATATTTTAAAAAAATAGTTGGGGTCGATGGATAATTCCGAACCAACTCTCATTTGGGGTCGATGAATCATTCCGAACCAAGAGTCCTTTATGTGTAGTAAAAGGATATGTTGTGATAACTAATATTCAATACATGATTGTATGATAAAAATGTATTCTATGTGCATAATCTACAAACTAAGAATAGTAGATAATGAGATGAATTGTAGATATCTTAGTAATAATTTATAGCGTGATGTAATTATTACAAGAATAAGGATAACAAGCAGTAAATAATTTACCTACGCTTATGGGTAATATAACCAGGTGAACTAAGTATCCTCGTTAGACATGCGCTATAGAAGAGAGGTGAGGAAGTTCAAGGGAGTGTGCAAATCTTTAATATGTGTAATCAATAACTCAATTGTGATAACTGCTTGCAAAATATTTTCAAAATATTTTGAGTACTAACTCTTGCTATGTAAAATTTTTAAAACCTTTTAGGTGCCCAGCCACAGGGACACCCAACATGATTTCATTCCAAGGATTTGGGAGCTGCAACACATGTGGATGTTGCAGGGATTGTTTAGATGCTTCCTCCTTTTCAGTTCTAGTGTAGGATCTCAGTCTTAGTATTCTTAGTTGGGACATGTTGTCCTATCTTTACTCTTACAGTTATTCTGATTCTGAATTTTGAATTGTCTGTTATTGGCCGTGGTTTTCGGCAAGACTTTATCTGCATACAATTATTTACGTAAACTGTTTTATTACTAGACTTGTAATGTGCTTGTATGAATTATTTGTTTTGCTTAAGAAAGATAAAATTTGGCAATAGCTCAATTTCACTTAGGTGGTTAGTAACTTAAAAAGTTTTTGACAGTGATGCTAAGAATGAACCATTTAAGAATCCTGTTTAAATTAAATTAAGGCTTGATTACCTAAGGTTTAATTGGACGGGGTGCCGCAGATGGTATCAGAGCATCAGGTTCTAGTGTCCATAGGATCTGTATGGATTACTACATTTCAACGTAACATTTGGTTGTATTAGAGCCCTACTATTAGGACTATTGATTCATTATCCGCTTTTGCGTTATCGTACATCTGTTCTTAAAATTTGTATAAACTGTGTACTTATACAATTTAATCTTATTTCAAATGCCACCAAGGACACAGCGAGCGGAGAGGGCTGAAGCCAAAGATGAGGTGAGGGAGGCTCATCAGGAGCCACAGGTGCCGATACCGACGCCCCCACCCGAGTTAATTTCCACTACTCAGGCTACAGTGATAGTGGCTCAGGCAGTCGAGACAGCTATGAGGGCCATGGAAGCCCATTTTCCTCAGCCCCAGGTACCTCCTCCCATGGCACCGATAATTCAGGCTCCAGCAGGACCATCTACTTGGCAACGACTCAGAGAGTCATTTCAGAAAGGACACACACCCGAGTTTCAGGGTAGTACCGATGTAGCGGAGGCATGCAACTGGAAGAAAAATATTCAGCGCCACTTGCGCATGCTAGAGTGCACTGAGGTACAAAAACAAATGCTAGCCACTTTCCGTCTGTCCGGAGTGTCCTTACAGTGGTGGGAGTCAGTTACCACCACCGAGGAAAGGGACACTATGGGAATTTTTGAGTTTTAGGTGCGGTTTGACCGCAAATATTTCCCTCCAGCAGTAGAGTCAGAGATGAGGAAGAAATTCAGTGAAGTGGTTCAGGGTGATCGCTCAGTTGCTGATTATGAGGAAGAGTTTACCCACTTGGCTAACTTTGTGCCAAATTAGGTGAGTGATGAGGAGAGGAAAAAGTCAAAATTTATGAATGACCTGACCTGGAGAATCAGACAACATTTGATCGGTAATCCGGCATTGGTAACCTACACAGATGTCGTTAAAGCCGCTCTACTACACTGTCAGGATCGCCGCTTACATGCGAGGGGAAACAAGAGAGGTGAGCCTAGCCAATCGGGCAAGGTAGGCAGAAGTAGCGACAACAGCACACCACAACAGCAAAAAGTGGGCCAGTTAGGGCAGGATTCCTAACAGGGGAACTCTACCAAGAAATTTAAGCACGGAAGGCACCGCTTTGACAGACAGGGCCAGCAAGGTCCCCAACAACCAGTTCCTCATAGTCGACATGGCCAAGGGAATCAAAATGGAGGACAGCAAGGTCAAGGGCGACAGGGACAACATCAGGGCCAACCGGGCCAAGGGCAGAGACACTTTCCGGGTCAGTGTTTCACTTGTGGCCAGCAGGGTCATAAGAGCAGGAATTGTCCACAACCAGATAGGGAGCAACAACAGGGTGCCCAGCCGGGGCAACAGGCTCCGTTAGCCCCAGCAGTAGCACAGGCCCCACAGCCAGGACAGATGCAGTATGGGCGTGTGTTCAATGTCCGTGATATTCCTTTTCAGCCAACACCTCCTGCACCGCTGGCAGTCACGGGTATGTTTCCTATTCATGGACTTGAGGGTAGTATTTTATTTGACACGGGGGCAACGCATTCATTTATTGCCACTAGATTTGCACAGGCAGCCGACCTATTAGCGACAGCTGATACTCATCTTATGTGCATGGAGTCACCGATGGGTAGTGGGTCCCTCATACACTCGATTTGTAAGGGTGTGGACATTATGGTCGGGAGATTGAGTCTAGCGGCAGACCTCCTAGTGCTGGATATGGAGGGATATGACGTCATCCTAGGCATGGATTGGTTGGCGCATTATAGGGTAATGGTAGATTGTTATGAGAGGACTATCGTGTTCTCCATCCCGGGACAAGAGATGTTCCTTATGGCAATGCCACTTCCCGAGGGAGGATCGCGAACTCATCTATATTATATTGAGGAGGAGACCTCACATGGGGTTATCGTTTCTTTGGACTCAATCCCGGTGGTGAGGGATTTTGAGGATGTCTTTCAGGAGATACCAGGGTTACCACCCAGTAGGGAGATAGAGTTCGTTATTGACCAAGCACCGGGGACGAGACCGATTGCCAAAGTACCGTATCGCATGGCTCCTTCAGAGATACGAGAACTGATAGAACAGATTCAGCAGCTATTAGGACAGGGTTTCATTCGACGGAGTACATCGCCCTGGGGTGCGCCGGTATTATTTGTAAAGAAAAGGGATGGTTCACTTCATTTGTGTGTAGATTACAGAGACCTGAACAAAGTGACGATACGTAATAAGTATCCGTTTCCAAGGATTGATGATTTGTTTGATCAGTTGAGAGGGGTTGCATACTTCTCAAAGGTCGATTTGAGATCGAGTTACCACCAATTGCGCATTCGTGAAGAGGATGTACCCAAGACCGCTTTCCTATTGCGGTATGGGTCATACGAGTTCAGAGTGATGTCGTTTGGGCTAACTAATGCGCCTGCAGTATTCATAGATCTCATGAACAGGGTATTCAGGGAGTTTTTGGATCAATTTGTGATTGTATTCATAGACGACATTCTGATTTACTCTCGCACGGAGGAGGAACACGCTGAACATTTACGAATGGTTCTAGGGACATTGTGGGACCATCAGCTATACGTCAAATTTGAGAAATGTGGATTTTGGTTTCGGGAGGTTCAATTTCTAGGCCACGTTGTATCTAGAAGAGGCATTGCTGTTGACCCAAGTAAGGTATCCGCGGTGAGGGAGTGGGGACAGCCCATGACACCGACCGAGATTCGCAGTTTCTTGGGGTTGGTCGGTTATTATCGTCGCTTCATCAAGGGGTTCTCAAAAATTGACGGACCATTGACGAACTTGACTCGGAAGGGAGTGCCCTTCGTATGGAGTGACAATTGTCAGTTAGCATTTGATGAATAAAGGACAAGTTGACATCAGCACCCGTTCTTGCCTTGCCTAGAAGCGGAGTGGAGTACCGAGTCTATATAGATGCATCCTTACAAGGGCTTGGGGGTGTGTTACAGCAGGAAGAGAAGGCTATAGCTTATGCTTCCCTAAAGCTTAAGCCACATGAGAAGAATTACCCCACCCATGACCTCGAGTTGGCAGCGGTCGTTTTTGCATTGAGGATATGGAGACACTATCTTCTGGTCAAGCAGTTCACTCTATTCACGGATCATAAGTCACTGCAGTATCTGTTCACTCAGAAGGATCTGAATATGAGGCAAAGGAGGTGGTTTAAATTCGTGAAGGACTACCAGTTTGATATACAGTATCATCCTGGAAAGGCTAACGTAGTGGCAGATGCGTTAAGCAGAAGACCTACTGGGGAGTTGGTAGAGATTTGGAAGGCAAAGTGGAGTGAACTTCGACACGAGAATGAGATAGCTAGAGCATGTATGGCAGTTTTAGCTATCACTCCCGAGAGTGTTATACGGGTAGTGAGGGCACAGGCCGAGGACCCATTTTGTCAGGACCAAGTACGACAGTTACTAGCCGAGGGGGCAGAGTTCTACTCCATCAGCTCAGAGGGCGGATTACAGTTTATGGTACACTGATAGTACCCGAAGATGATGATTTGAGGCATACTGTTACGACGGAGTTACACGGGTCAAAATTTTTGATACATCCAGGTGGGGACAAAATGTACTAAGATATGCGACGATTATATTGGTGGTCAGGTATGAAATGAGATATTATAGAATTTGTCTCAAAGTGTGTTACGTGTCAGCTCGTAAAAGTTGACCATCAGAGGCCTTCAGGGATGCTACAACCACTGGAGATTCCCGTATGGAAGTGGGAAAGTATCTCGATGGATTTTATTACTGGGTTACCAACATCACAGAAGGGTCACGATTCCATATGGGTAATAGTGGATCGACTGACTAAGGTAGATCATTTCTTACCGGTTCGTACGGATTATGATATGATGCGGTACGCGCAGCTATTTATTTTAGAGATTGTTAAGCTACACAGAGTTCCTATTAATATTGTGTCGGACCGAGACAAAATATTTGTGTCACATTTCTGGCAGAGCTTTCAGGAGGCTATGGGCACTGACTTACGATTGAGTACAGCGTATCACCTACAGACGGACGGTCAGACTGAAAGGGTAACCCAGATGTTGGAGGATATGCTAAGGATGTGTGTCCTAGATTTTGGTGGAGGTTGGGAGCCATACCTTCCTTTTGTGGAGTTTTCCTATAATAACTCTTACCACTCACTATCGGCATGGCTCCATTCGAGGCACTTTACGGGAGGCCTTGTCGTTCGCCTGCCTATTGGTTAGAGGTGGGGGATAACAAGCTATTGGGGCCAGAGATGATACATGATACTTCCTCCAAAATAGAGTTGATTCGAGGACGTATGCGAATAGCTCAGGATAGGCAGAAGAGTTATGCTGACGCCGGTAGGAGACACGTGGACCTAGATGTGGGCGACCAGGTGTTAATTCGGGTATCTCCTATGAAAGGGATTATGAGGTTCGGCAAGAAAGGGAAATTAGCACCGAGATATGTGGGACCATTTCCTATCATTGAGAGGGAGGGACCGGTAGCTTACAAATTGGGACTCCCTTAGCATCTTCAGCGAATACACGATGTATTCCATGTGGCATCGCTGAACAAATATAAGAGGAGCGAGAGAGCCTTCTGACACATTCCACTGGAGGATATCGATTTGCAGCCAGATGTCTCGTATGAAGAAAGACCCGTGGCTATTCTGGATTATAGTGAGCGAAAACTACGATCCAAGGTGGTACCCTCAGTGCGAGTATAGTGGGGACATCACAATATGGATGAGTCCACTTGGGAACGGGAGGAGGATATGCGAGAGCAATATCCAGAATTATTCACCGCATGTATTTTCTAATTTAGAGGACGAAATTCCTTTTGTAAGAGGGGATGTATGTAATACCCCGTAATTCTGTTTAATTAGGAAAAATACGTTTTATTTAAATTACGTGAGTAGAGTAATTTAAAGCGATATAAAATGCGATATAAGTTTTATTTAAATTACGTGAGTAGAGTAATTTAATGCGATATAAGTTTGATTTAAATTACGTGAGTAGAGTAATTTAATGTGATAAAATACGTCTTACTTAAATTACGTGAGAAGAGTAATTTAACGTGATATTATGTTAATAAAGATTAATACGATGATTAAAAATTTACTATATGTGAGTAGTAAATCTTGAATGTTTATATGTACGGTCTAGTGATTTTATGAACGTATCTGAGTTATCTCAACCAAGTGTCACGCGTAGACAAAATTTGAAGATGAGATTAGAAAAATATTTTAAGAGACTCAAAAGATAATTTAGAGTTCACAGATGATTTCGAAAGGGTCGAATTAGTCAAAATTGTGTACCCGGGAGTACTAGTTGAGTGCCGGGTCATTTTCGGGCTAAACCGGGACCCTTCGAGGGCGTTTTGGTCTCTTTACATATATGGGTAAGTAGACCTACGAATTTTGAAACACTAAATCAGATTATAAGAGTTGAGGCTAGGGTTAGAAAGAAAGAAAATACACCATAGCCATTAGAGAAGAGAGATAAGCAAGTTCCTAAGGCAAAAGAAGGAAGGAGGGGAAATTCTAAGAAGATTTCACCACAAAGTTGTTGGGAAGGAGGATTAAAGGATC
Organism: Sambucus nigra; assembly: GCA_949130495.1. Classification (NCBI taxonomy): domain Eukaryota; kingdom Viridiplantae; phylum Streptophyta; class Magnoliopsida; order Dipsacales; family Adoxaceae; genus Sambucus; species Sambucus nigra. The sequence continues at coordinate 422,087,343 of OX422209.1, forward strand.
AAAATCATCAACCAACAACAACGACCACGAAATCAGACCCTACAAATCATAAGGCAAGTGGTTATTTGCAAAATAAATTGAGTTATAATACCCATATTTAAGTTTTATGAAGAACATGGTTTTTATGATATTTTTGGGAGTAAAACAATTGATTATGATCCATGATTTGTAGGGATTGCATGTAGAATGTTTTTGGATCTCCAAATATTCTGATATCATAGAAAACTAGAGGATTAAATCGAACTAAAAATCTGGGATTATGATGAAAGATGTAAAGAATGTATTTTTAGGGTTCTTGAATATTATTAAGATTTTAGTAGATTTGGCCAAGATTTATAATGATTTTTTTGTTCTAAATCGTTAGTGATCATCCTAGAACATGTAGGAATGATTAGAAATTATTGGTTGCAATTATGGTGGTTTATCATGGAAGATAGTTTGATAAAAATGGTGAAACCCGTATGAAGAAGATGAAATGGGTCTGTCACTTCTTGATCGATCGATCGACCCTTGAATGTCGATCGATCGAGTAGTCGATCGATCGACCTTATCCCATCGATCGATCGACCCTACCTGGATTTTAGAGCTCTTAGAGTTGTGTGAATACTCGAATAAATGCAATAGTGAAATAAATTGTAAATTAATGAGTACGGTGGATATAAGTAAAATATATTACGTATGTGTATGATTTAATGGGTCGAGTGTGTAGCTACTAAATTATATAAAAGTTTGGGTTAAGATAATTTTACCTAAATTAATTATGTTAGGGTCGATGAGACATTCCGAACTAACATAAAGTTATTATATGTTTGGGGTCGATGTTAATGCCGAACCAAACTTTGAACTGGTGCCGCGATGAAAGAGTTCCGAACCAGAATATGTGTATATATTTATATTTGTAGATAGTTGGGGTCGATGAACCATTCCGAACCAACTTTCACTTGGAGTCGATGAATCATTCCGAGCCAAGGGTCCTTTGTGTGTAGTAAAAGGATATGTTGTGATAACTAATATTCAATACATGATTGTGTGATAAAAATGTATTCTATGTGCATAATCTACAAACTGAGAATAGTAGATAATGAGATGAATTGTAGATATCTTAGTAATTATTTATAGCGTGATGTAATTATTACAAGAATAAGGATAACAAGAAGTAAATAATTTACCTACGCTTATGGGTAATATAACCAGGTGAACTAAGTATCCTCGTTAGACATGCGCTATAGAAGAGAGGTGAGGAAGTTCAAGGGAGTGTGCGAATCTTTAATATGTGTAATCAATAACTCAATTGTGATAACTGCTTGCAAAATATTTTCAGAATGTTTTGAGTACTAACTCTTGCTATGTAAAATTTTTAAAACCTTTTAGGTGCCCAGCCACAGGGACACCCAACATGATTTCATTCCAAGGATTTGGGAGCTGCAACACATGTGGATGTTGCAGGGATTGTTTAGACGCTTCCTCCTTTTCAGTTCTAGTGCAGGATCTCAGTCTTAGTATTCTTAGTTGTGACATGTTGTCCTATCTTTGCTCTTACAGTTATTCTGATTCTGAATTTTGAATTGTCTGTTATTGGCCGTAGTTTTCGGCAAGACTTTATCTGCATACAGTTATTTACATAAACTTTTTTATTACTAGACTTGTAATGTGCTTGTATGGATTATTTGTTTTGCTTAAGAAAGATAAAATTTGGCAATCGCTAAATTTCACTTAGGTGGTTAGTAACTTAAAAAGTTTTTGACAGTGATGCTAAGAATGAACCATTTAAGAAACCTGTTTAAATTAAATTAAGGCCTGATCACCCAAGGTTTAATTGGGCAGGGTGTCACAGCGGAGCCCAGCTCTACTGTCACCATTGTGGTTGTTGTTACTCCTACAGGTGCCACTACGAGAGTCATGCAAGTCTTGTTTAGACTCGCCATATCAACATTGTTTTACTTAAAAAACTTTAAAAAATGCTTACCATATTCATCCCTGCTAAAGGAATTACTTTTGCTGCACTGGCATCCCCTCAATGAAGAGCAGGTGCCCTAACTCCGACCACCACCACCTCTTTTTGGGCTATCTGGTTACTTTAAACTCAATTACCATGTGGATTATCTTCAAATACTAGCTGCTTTGACACATTGTATACTTCTTTATCCATGGCAATGAGAATACCTCCCCAGCAGAGTCGCCAAATGTAGGAGAGTGGTTGTACTGGGGTCTATGAGGTACTAGATCTGGTGAGGTGTGATCACTTCTGCGAATTCTATCTTCAAGGTCTCTAGGGTCTCAAGAGAGGCTATAGAAGAAAACTCTTTATTTCTAGTAACAATGGAGTTTTTGTAAACGCTATTTTAGAAGACAAATGGTTAGCTATAACTTTTCAACAACAATAATAAGAGAGAAACGAGATCACTTCGAAGTGATGGCTGTAGGGAGCGAAGAGACAATAACTTCAACTATTAAGGAGAGAGCACAGAGAGAATAATTTATGGTGAGATTTTGACAGAGTACTAGTGCTAACTTGAGTTTTTCAATTGTGTTTGACCATACCCAAGGATCCTATTCATAGATAGAAACTAAGGTTGATATGGAATTTAGGTGCCAAAATGAGATGCTCTTTGAGACAAAATCTTAAAGATACCTTTTGTCTCTATTAACTATTTGTTTCATGTCCCCTCTGACATGAGAAACATAGGGCATGCCAAATTCAAAAAGCATATATGTCGAGCATAATGCTCAAAAGTTTGATTTCGTAAATATCTTTTCAAATGGTAACTTGGTGAACAATCTTTAAGAACTTCTGAGTGGCCTTAGGATCCATTCACAAATTATTAATTTCATTAAAATACTTTGTGGACAACACCTTGGCTATTCACTCTTTTGACTAAGTGCGAACTGTATGAGTGCTTGAGTGACCTCTTGGGTCTCTCTTATTACTATTCTCTGTTTCCTTAGGTACTGAAGTGATTGGGACTTATCTTGACCAATAAACCTTATCTCTTAGCCACCAAATCAGAACTCCCTAGAGATAAAAAATGGCTCGCTCAAGCCCTGCTTACTCGATCAAGGCTACATATGTAACAAAAACAATGAGAAGGTATGCACTCGATTTAAAAAAAGCTCTGATACCAATATGTAAAAGGGGCACGAATGCCGTGTGCGATACTAATTTGAATGGATATGCAAATTTCATTCACAAACTTATTTAATTATTGTTAATTTATGAATCGAATTAATTTAACCTTAAAAAACAACTAGCTAAGTGCATACATGTGTTAAACCAACATAAAAAAAATATGTGACACAAAGTTCAGGAAAAATACCCTCAGGGAAAAACCTTTTATTTCACTACAATTTGAAATCACAACTTACACGAATTATAATGAAATACATTTATTTGACAGACGAATACCCGCAGGCGTCGCCGTAAGAAATGAATTACAATCAACAATCTGCAAGAACCGCAGTCCTATCTTCAGCAAACATCTATACGCAGTGAACCTTAATGACACGCAACCATATGATGAATAAATCTTCTCCACTAAAGTATGAACACCAGCAAGATGTGTTCTCAAACTTCAAAACAATTCAGTGACAAATTGGGATGTTTCGTGAATTGAAAACAAGAGATTAAACTCTAAAAGAAGAAGCCAAAAGTGTTTTTTGCCGATATAACACTATTTTTCATAATGAAAAACATACAGACTTCTTGTGGAAAATGGAGTTGAAGTGACCCTTTTATAAAAAAACTTACGGCGGTGGGACGTTCAAATGAGATTGGATGTCATTTGAACGCGATCTAGTGTTGTTTGATGTTTCTGACGACACAGACTGTTGTTTGAACGACGTATAGTGTCGTTTGTATGAGACCAATACTATAATATTTTTTTCGTTTATCCATTCAGTAAATGCACCGCCTCAAAAACTCCAAAAAATAAATTGCGAAAAATATTTAAAGCTCCTCTCCAACACATATGTTGATACCAAATTTAATCTGCTGACTTGGATCAATCAAACAAAGACACGTGGCTATCTACATGGCAAAAACAAACACTTTCGAGAAACTCATACGCTCCGAGGAACAGACCTCTCCGAGGAACTCTTGAATACCAGAAAGCTTAGGCGGTCCGAGCTACTCAGGCGGTCCGAGCTGCACCTCGAACAGAGCATTAATGGATGAATAACCAACAGTTCAACTGGTTCATTAAATGCTTATCATTTAGACGCACACACTAAAAGGGCATTAAATGTATTACCCTTTCATATGTATATCATTTAATGTATCACCCTTTCAGATGACGGTCTCAAGGATATAAATACGTTGTACAATCCTCATTGTAATGAGGGCTGATTCTGAATTCAAACTTTGGGATCCAGAACGCAATTTCTTGTAATCGAGAATTCCCAAACACTCAGCAATAAAACAATAGTGGACATAGGCCATTCATATAAGGCTGAACCACTTTAAAAATATTTTGTCTCATTTATTTATCTGTGATTGAATTATTAGAGTGATCTAGTTTTTTACATCAACAGATTGGCGCCGTCTGTGGGAATGACTGGTAATATCGTTTTCTCACCAATAACAATCCAATACCAATGACTGATGTGCCGGATTCCAGCAATCGAAACGTCGGAACCCCTCCAAATCCATCTGCACCACCAATCATTCCAGATCTGACTGGAATAATGGAAAATCTAGCTCAGGGCCAGACCGCCATGCAAGAAACAATGCGACAACTCATCCAAACCCTCCATAGCGGTGCACCAGCCCATTCCGAATCACGAAACATCCAAAGAAATACCCGTGCGCCTTCTACGCATACTAGGCGTGTTAATTCATATCGCAATGAGGAATCTGAAGATTTTTCCTATCAATCAGGACAAACTTCGTCAATGCGAGCCACATATACTGAGCAACATGTCACCCTCTCCCCATAAAGGGCCAGCGCATTGGAAAGATTAAGCAGGGCCTCTCCTTTTGATCGATTAGGCCCTAGGAGGAACAAAAGTCCTCTTAATGCAGTGTCGAGGAGCTTTCGATGACCATCATATTTAAGGGAAGGATCTGCTCAGTCATGACCAGTTACTCGTCGAGATGTATCTGCTGACCGATCAGCTGCTCGTCATGATAAATCCCAGGAAGCCACTTCAACGCGATCAGTTGTTCGAACCAATAGGCCCGAGGAAGGAAATGATGCTTGGAAAGGATTTATTCAGAGGCTGGAAGATAGATTAGGGGAAATAGCTAAGGCCAAGAACCCTCTACAACGAACCTTTGTTCGAGGAACACCTTTTTCCAGGATATTGTTGATTTTCCAACACCATCGAAGTTCAAAGCACCTGTTGTGACTCCTAAGTATGATGGGAAGACTGACCCTGTCTTTCATATAGAACAATATCAAGCTGCTGCCGACATCTATGCTGTCCCAGACGAGATGAGATGCAGGGCATTCTTGGGAACTCTTACCGGATCTGCTCAGATATGGTATAATAATCTTCCTCGGGGTAAGATTTCAACTTTTCTTCAACTGGCCGAGTTATTCATTGGGAATTTCTGCTTCGGAGCAAAGCCAGTTAAACGAGTAGCACATTTGTTAAGTGTTAGACAAAAAGTTGGTGAGAGTATCAGAGATTACATAACTCGTTTTAATAACGAGAAGCTCGAAGTCATTGATTATGAGGAGAAGACATCGATTACTGCTTTGATGAGTGGACTGCTGCCAAACAAGTTGTACTACACTTTAGCCAAAGACCCACCACGAACCATGTCAGACCTGATGGGAAAAGCGTCCAAGATTATGAATGCCGAGGAGGCTATGTCTGCAAAGAAGAATATGGACTCCAAAGAAACCAAGGGGGAAGGTGATAAAGCTAAGAAGAAAGAACATAAGAACAATGATGGTGACAAACATTCCAAAAGTAGGTCGTCATGGGAGGTCTTGAAGAAATTTGATAATTACACGCCTTTGAAGGCAAATATCAACCACGTCCTAGAAGAAATTAAGAACAACTAGGAGTTAAATTGGCCAAAGAAAATGAGGTCAGACCCTGACACGAGGAATAGGGAGAAATATTGTGAGTTCCATAAGGATCATGGCCATATGACCAAAAATTGCATAGCTCTTCAGAACGAGATTGAAACACTTATCCGACGAGGAAAGCTAGCAAAGTATGTTGATCAGGGAGGCGAAAGAAGAAACAACGACCGAACTAGAGAGAGGTCTAGATCTCCTCGTCGAGCAGAGGAGAAAAAGAAGAGAAACTATGAAGATGATCCGGATGATGACCCTGATCTTCCCAAGAAACCAAGGCAGCCAGAACGAGAGGTATTTTCAATACGCGTTGGGAGGAGATGCAGGAGGAGGAGACCTTACTGCAGAAAGAAAAGCTTACCTCGGAGAGGATCAAGCTTGCTCTTACATTCAACGAATAAACTTAGCTGAGGAAGATCGCCCGAGAAAGGTGAACAAAGAAAAATTGGTCATTGGGTTTTCAAAGAATGATCTTGCAGGAGTTTTATATCCCCATGAAAACCCATTACTGATTAAAATAAGAATGAAGGAGGTAATGATTTCAAGAGTATTGGTCGATAATGGTAGCTCGGTAGACATCATGTTCTACTCGTGTTTCGATAGTTTAAATTTAAAGCTATCTCAACTGGAGCCTTACCACAGACCCCTCATCGGTTTTGCTGGCGAGAAAGTGTTTCCACTTGGGACGATTAAGTTGGATATATTCATTGGTACGTGGCCTGCTTGTCGGACAGAAAATATGCTTTTTCGTGATGGATAAGAATGTCCATTCATCATACAATATCATCATGGGAAGAGTAGGATTGAAGAAGTTGGAGGCTGTACCATCTATAGTGCATCAATGCCTAAACTTTCCAACAAACTTTGGAGTAGGAGTTATGAAAGGTGATCAGAAAGTAGCTCGGGAGTGCTATTATTCATCCGCCGAGCAAGATGAATTGTAAGAATCAAAGAAAAAGACTACTACTTATCAAGTGGATGAAGGTGCAGAAATTGAAACCTTGGATCCTCGGGATGAGTCGCAACTCGTGAAGGGTCAAGTGGTGGAAGCTACTGAAAATATCGTTCTGGATGATAAACACCCTGAACGAACTACTCAAATAGGTTCATCATTGGAAGCCTCACTAAAATAGGAATTGACAACTTTCCTTAGAAGCAGAAAATAAACTTTTGCTTGGAGTCATGAAGATATGCCTGGGATTGGCCCAAACTTCTTATGTCACGAGCTCAATGAGAATAAGGAGATCAAGCCTGTGAAACAGAGAAGAAGAGTATTCAGTCCTGAGAAGAATCAAGCTATACAGGAGGAAGTCGAGAAGCTCCAGAAAGCTTGTTTCATTGAAGATGTAAAATATCCAGATTGGTTAGCCAATGTGGTGATGGTAAAGAAGAAAAACAACAAGTGGAGGATGTGTGTAGACTTCACCGACCTCAACAAAGCATGCCCAAAAGATCATTTTCCATTGCCCCGAATTGATCAACTGGTGGATGCTACCTCGGGACACGAGTTGCTGAGCTTCATGGATGCTTATTCTGGTTATAATCAGATCAAAATGAAACCTGAAGATAGGGAGAGTACTTCTATCATTACCCATAGGGGAACTTATTGTTATAATGTTATGCCTTTTGGTTTACAAAATGCAGGTGCGACATATCAGAGGCTGATGAACAAGGTCTTTGCTGAACAAATCACTGACAATATGGAAGTCTATGTTGACGACATGCTGACAAAAAGTAAGAAAGCTACAGATCATCTAGTTGACTTAAGTCAAACTTTTGATCAACTAGATAAATATCAAATGAAGCTGAACCCGACGAAGTGCATATTCGGAGTACGAGAAGGCATGTTCCTCGGGTACATTGTCAATCAAAGAGGCATTGAAGCAAATCTTGAAAAGATCAAAGCTCTATTAGGGCTGCGATCTCCAATAACGAAGAAGGAAGTACAGAGTCTCACAGGACGAGTAGCAGCACTCAACAGATTTGTGTCACGAGCAACTGATAGATTTCTCCCATTCTTCAAGACACTCAGAAAAACTTTTAAGTGGAATGATGAATGTGAGAAGGCTTTTCAAGACTTGAAGAAATACTTGGGAGCACCTCCACTGTTGTCCAGGCCGGTGATGGGAGAAAAATTGTATTTGTACCTTGCAGTATCCGAGAATGCAGTTAGCTCGACGCTGATCGGAATGGAGAATGGAGTACAAAAGCCAATTTATTACACAAGTAAGGCCTTCCGAGGAGCAGAGATTAGATATCTAAGACTGGAGAAATTGGCACTGGCGCTGATTGAGGCGAGTAGGAGAATGAGACCGTATTTCCAAGCTCATACTATAGTAGTATACACCGATGTGCCATTGAGACAAGCCCTTCATAAGCAAGAGAAATCAGGGAGATTGATGTACTGGGCAATAGAGCTCGGAGAATATGATATAATTTATGAACCCAGATCATCACTAAAAGGGCAGGCTGTAGCAGATTTCATAGCGAAGTTCACCTATCCTGATACCCCCGAGGAGCAAAAGTTGCTCGCAGATCAACCTGTGGATGTTACAGGATCAACAAACACAAGCCCAGACCGATTCCGATTGGTAAAAGGACATGTGGATGTTACAGGATGTGATGCAGAGATAGTTGGGAGGAATTTGGACAAGAAACAAGATTTGCTCACTGATCAACCTATGGATGTTACAAGATCGACAGACACTGGCTCAGACCAACTCCGGTTGGTAAGAGGGCAAGTGGATGTTACAAGGTCATTAAATTGGAGCTCAGACCAACCTCGGTTGGTAAAAGGGCAAGAAAAGATGATCGATGAGGAGCGAGAAAAATCCAGGGAGGATGAAAGGAAGCAGCAAATATTTCACCGAGGAACTCTGACTGATCAAAAATTTGAAGACGAGTTACCTATATGGAGGCTATATGTAGATGGCTCATCTTGCACTGTAGGATGTGGCGTGGGGATAGTTCTGAGCACTCCGGACGAGGTCGATATGGAATACGCCTTGCGTTTCCAATTCAAAGCTTCCAACAATGAAGCAGAATATGAGGCCATGATTACAGGACTTAATTTGGCAAAAATTATGGAGGCACAGCAGGTTGTGATCTTCAGTGACTCTCAATTGATTGTAAACCAAATGATGGGAGTATATGCAGTTAGAGGAGAATTAATGATCAGATATCATGCAAAGCCAAAGGAGCTGTTGTCAGAATTTGCCGCTATTCAGCTGGTCAGAGTACCAAGAATGTAGAATGCGAGAGCAGACGCCCTAGCTCGACTAGCATCAGCTACTCGCACCGAGCTACGACGAACAATCCCAATTGAAGTGTTAGCTGGTCGGAGTATAGATGAAGATTTGAAGATGAATTTTATCACCCTTGATTTAAGACCATCTTGGATGGATCCCATCAGGGTATATATCGAGGAAGGAGAACTGCCAATTGACAAGCTTGCATCCAAGAAATTGAAGTTTAAAGCTACTCGGTATGTACTAACTAATGGTGTTTTATGTAGACGAAGAATTATGGCAGGTTTGTAAAGATGTGTACATCCCACCGAGGTGAAAGATTTGATTGAAGAAATCCATGAAGGGTCTTTTGGAGCACATGTAGCAGGTCGGACACTTTTACAAAGAGTGATGACGCAGGGATACTACTCGCCGACGATGAGGGCAGATTGTATAGCCTACGCTAAGAAATGTGACAAGTGCCAACGCTTTTCCTCTATCCGAAGAACTCCACAAGCATTGTTGACACCCATAAATTCCCCTTGGCCATTTTCCATGTGGGGAATTAATTTGGTTGGACCACTGCCAATGACCCGAGGAAGGTTCAAGTACCTCGTCGTCGCAGTGGATTATTTTACTAAGTGGGTAGAAGCTGATCCACTCATTGATATGACGTACGAGAAGGTGTACCAATTTGTTTGGAAGAACATCATTTGCCGATATGGTCTCCCTCATGCCTTCATCACAGACCATGGGACACAATTTGATAACGAGGAGTTTGTCGCCTATTGTCATCAGTCAAATATTTTGAAGGTCCACTCAGCACAAGGCCATCCTCAAAGCAATGGTCAAACTGAAGTGATGAACAGGACGCTGCTGAATGGTTTGAAGAAAAGATTGGATGATGCGAAAGCAAAATGGATCAATGAGCTACAATCAGTACTTTGGGCTTACCGAACTACTCCCCGAGTAGCAACTGGAGAATCACCATACATGTTGGCGTTCGAAAGTGAAGCTGTCATACCTGCCGAGTTGGGCCTCCCAACACACAGGGTACTAAATTTCAATTCCCCTGTTAGCGATTTAATGAGAAGGCTGGATTTAAACATGCTCGAGGAAGTTAGAGAAGAGGGAGCCATTAGAAATGCTGCTTACCAGCAGCGAACAACTTTGTTCTACAACAAGAGGGTGAAGACGTGCGACCTGAAAGAAGGAGACTATGTGCTGAAGAAAGTAATTCAAAAGCATAACAAACTGGAGGCAAACTGGCACGGACCATACCGAGTTACAGAAGTTGTTCGACCAGGGACTTATCGAATAACAACTTTAGAAGGAGAAGAGATCCGACAAGGATGAGAGACACAATACACAATATCCACACCTTTTTCTCTCTACACCACATCGTGCTATTGTAAACCCCTGGGAATAAAATAACAGTGGACGTAGGATTTTCCTTATAGCCGAACCACTTTAAAAATCTTTGTCTCTCATGTGCTTGATTGAATTGCTTTTATCTATTTATCTGTGATCATAAAAATGGGATTCGGTCCAGTTTTTTACATCAACAGATTTGCCATAATTCCTCGTCTATATAAAACACCATTAGTTAGTACATACCGAGCAGCTTTAAACTTCAATTTCTTGGCTGCAAGCTTGTCAATTGGCAGTTCTCCTTCCTCGATATATACCCTGATGGGATCCATCCAAGATGGTCCTAAATCAAGGGTGATAAAATTCATCTTCAAATCTTCATCTATACTCCGACCAGCTAACACTTCAATTGGGATTGTTCATCGTAGCTCGGTGCGAGTAGCTGATGCTAGTCGAGCTAGGGCGTCTGCTCTCGCATTCTCCATTCTTGGTACTCTGACCAGCTGAATAGCGACAAATTCTGACAACAGCTCCTTTGCCTTTGCATGATATCTGATCATTAATTCTCCTCTAACTGTACCAACATAGTTGGTCGACGAGGAGAAAATATTCCAAACTGTACCAACGTAGTTGGTCGACGAGGAGAAAATATTCCAAACTGTACCAACATAGTTGGTCGACGAGGAGAAAATATTCCAAACTATACCAACATAGTTGGTCGACGAGGAGAAAATATTCCAAACTGTACCAACATAGTTGGTCGACGAGGAGAAAATATTCCAAACTGTATCAACATAGTTGGTCGACGAGGAGAAAATATTCCAAACTGTACCAACGTAGTTGGTCGACGAGGAGAAAATATTCCAAACTGTACCAAGTATGGTTGGTCGGGATAAAAACCCACTAACTATAATTGGTCGACGAGGATAATTTATCGACTTTGGTTAGTCGGATACCTTTTATGAAAAAGATAAAAATTTACCAAGTATGGTTAGTCGGGGATCAACTCTCACTAACTATAATTGGTCAACGAGCACAATTTAACAACCTTAGTTGGTTGGAAAATTTTTAAACATTTTTATACTCATTACTTTATTATTAAGTGATCGAGCAACATTACTGATACTTGTAACTTTATTACTAAGTTGGTCGATGAACAACACAATATTATTATCTTTTAAACAGAGATACATGAATATAAAGTATTTGATAACTACAATAGCAATTGAGATTTGCAAGCAAGAATGAAAGTCTTTCATAAAATTCAAAATAAATTACAAGTTACATTCATAATTACATGGATATGTATATTAACTGTTACATCAAAAATTCCTATTCTATTGGTCTTTTCCCCTCAGCTTTCGATACAGGTTCCTCGCCAGCAGGCGAATCATTTAAAGACTGAGGAGAATTGATGAAGTTCAAATCCTTCAGCATCCTGACGTTCATCACAGAAGGTCGATCTAGAAGATGCTCGGGATGAGATACCTCAAATTGAGAATGTAAATTGTAGTCCCCGAGGTATTTCGTAATTAAGCTCCGAGGAATGGCACGAGCTGGGATCCATTCCATGTCTAGATTTTACGGTGGTACAGGCAAGTCAAGCAACCCGGGATCATAATAGTCCCACAGATAGTGTCCTTGTTCGAGCTTCATCACGCCTAAGGCATTCAGCCAGCCTTGCTTATAGCCCTCATTATTGGCATTCTGGATACGATCATCCAAGTGGAATAGTGCTTCATTGTATCCAGCCATCCAGAACTCCCTGGGTTGTTTGTGGAATTGAAATGTTAACCTTTCAAGATTCTCGTGGAGACTATTGATAAAAATCTCATTAGTCTCCAACACTGATTTCTTTGCAGAGAGTTGTTTTTCCAGGTCTCTAATTTTCTTTGACATGTCAGACAAAGCTTGATTCTTAGCCATTAAATGGAAGGCTTGGTTCTCTAAGGCAGATGATGTCCTCTGTTCCTCCACAAGAACCTGAGCTTCTCTTCCTCGTCCCCGAGGAGCTCTTGCTCGTCCTCGAGGAGATGTGGAAGTGCCCGACCTCCTCAATGTGTCCAACTCTTGCCTCAATTTGGCATTCTCAACCTCTAAAAATGAAAATCCCTCATCAGTCACTGGGATTATAGCTGTTGAAGAAGAGGCTGCAGACTTCAACTGTGCCAGCTCTTTCTGCAAATTATTATTCTCTTGCTCCAACAGCTCGGTAATCTGTCTACATACTTCAACTTCACCCTTTAGGGTTCTCTCCCTGACATCGTACCCAGCAAAGAGCTTCTCGTATCCCTTCTCAGTAGAAAGCTGCTGATACCTCTTCTCATACCCCTCATGCAACAGGGCAGTTGATTCCTTGTACTGATTCTGAAGGTCTTCTAGGGTACATTGAAGATCCTCAATCATTTCATAGTAAGCCACGTTATTGGCCATAGCTCTGTCAAGTAAGAACTTCAGGTACTGATAAGCTTCGACTGCCTGCTCTGAAGCATTATGACCAAGGATGTCGGCAACTTCTGATGCACTCAGGTCTGTGTGACCAGCCTTATAATATTCATTGCATTGCTGCATCAGCTTTGTATCATTGGCAGATAACATATCCATCCTGGCCAGAAACTAGCAGAGAAAGAAAAGACAATCATCAAAAAGAAGATCAAAACAGAGTACAAATAGAAAAGAGACAACCGTATGGAAGAAAACTCAAATTTTATTAGATCATAGTGCAGAGTTACAAAGATCTTGGTTACATTTGACAAAGAAGAAAAAGAGGAGAAAACCGAACAACACTACACCTTTTCCTTATCTCCCAAAACCTTCTCGGGAGGTTGGGAAGAGGAGGCAGGTTGCTCGGAGGGAATTGTGACTTGTTCAGAGAGCACCAGCTGTTGCTCGGAAGAAGAAACTCCTTGCTCGACAGCATGCTGATTGGTTAGGGTATTTTCTCCCACTACCATTGAAGACTCCTTAGAGGTAGCTTCGTCCTCTTCTAATTCTTCTGGAGTAGGAGGGGGACCAGGGATGTGTCTCTGGAAGAGCTCGGATGACTCGTCGACCTTCAATTCTTGAAGGGCAGCAACCCATCCGTCCCTGAAATATTTTACACTGCCATAATCCACTTGAGGGACCATAGCAGCACATCCCTTATCCCAACCTTTGTCCCAGCCAGAGCTGAAAGACTTCTTCACGGCAGCTTTCCTTTTGGCATTTTCCAAGGCAAGCTTCTCGGACAGCATAACGTCAGCAACCTTCAATTTTTGTTCAGCTTCCTCCTTCTGCCGAGTTATTTCCTGGATTTGGACCAACCTCTCCTCAGTAGCCTTGAGTTTATTTTCAAACTCCTCAGCAGTCTTGAGCTTCACAACGAGCTCTTTGTTAGCCTTCTCCAAGGCATTCACTTTGCTCTCCAAATCCCTGGAGGCCTCAGCAACCCGAGTTTTCTCCTGCTCGGAGGAAGCAAGTTTATTCTCCCAGACTGCCTTATCAGTAGTGTAACTCTGGCGAGATTCCTCCAAGGACTTGGTAGCTTCTTCCAGAGCTCCCTCCACACTGGACGAGGAGCAAGAAGCTTTGATTGCTTCATCCTTCTTGAGGATTATGTTGAAGCAGCTCGTCAACTGTAAACAGAAAAAGAAAGCAAAATCAGAAACAAATATGAGAAACAACAAAGGAAAATATAAAAAAGTTCAAAGTAAAGGTACTTACTGAAGCAAGATGACGAGCAGCCAAAGAAGTAACCATATCCCGAGTAAGGTTATCTTCATTACCTTGCACCTCGGGAATGGTCAAGGACTTTACCGAGCTCATGTCAGAACTCGGGGGAATAGATGTAGGAACCTTAGTCCCAGCAGCAGGGGGCTGAATGGTGATGTCAGCCAAATTGACCGAGGAGCTCTTCTTCAGCCTCCTCGGAGGAACATGTACAACCAAGGAAGAATCCTTGGTCGGTGATATCACAATCACCTTTCCAGGAGCAGCAGAGCTTCTCGGAGCCGCTACGGGCTTGTCAGCAACCTTCTCGGAGACTTTAGCAAGAGCAGTTGAAGGAACTACACCAGTCTTCTTTGTCCCCTCCTTTGGGACATCAATCTTAATCCTTTTTACCTCCCCAGAATCGAAGGCAGTTTTCTTAAATAGAGCAGGAGTCCTTCTCTTCTTCATCTTTTCGCTCAATGGAACGTGAGATTCTGGCGAAGAACTAGCAGAGGGTTGTACTGGCTCTGCTTCACTGATCACTGGACGAGTAGAGAAAGAAGTTGTACAGCTCTTGTATTGGAGCAGATAAGAGGCTGATCGAATGTGCTCGTCAGCAACCCTTTGATGTAAACCCCAGATAAGTCCCAAATGCCTTATATTGACATCTGTTTCTCTTGGGCACTTTCTCTTGCTATCAACTGCAAATAAACAAACATTGTTATTAGTAACACATTTTATCAAACACAAAACAAACATGATTTTAAAATAAAATAAAATAAAAATAACCTATCCCATTGCCATAAGGAGGGCATCTGGGACCCTGGTAAACCTCATCTCCGCTTAAAGGAGGATGTTGCCAATTTTTTACAACAACCCCATGTTCAAAATAATCCCTGTTGGCATCAGGAAGATTGACTACTAAGGCTCTATTTATAAACCTAGTTTTCAAATAATAAATATTATCATTAACTGCCCATCTATAGCAGTACATGATTTCTGGAATTCCTATATGAGTTCCATGTAATTGATTTAATTTATACACCCCATTAACTATTCTCCAGGTGTTGGGGGCTATTCGTGCAGGAACAACATCAAAGTACTGACAGAATTCCAAACACAAAGGATTTGGTGGAAAAGAAAATCCACACTCAGCAAAAAGAGACTGGGGAACCAATGTCCCTCAGCCAAATTGAAATAATTAGTAGGCTCAAAAAGCTCTTCCAATACAACCCAAGAAGGAATGGAAAAATCAGATCGAAATTTGTCAAGAGACTCAACTGGGTAAACCATGATGATGAATTAAAAGAAATGAAGAAGAAGAAAGAGGATCTTACAGAAAAAATACTGAAGCTGTTGACAATGAACGACGGAAGAGATGAATGCACACGAGAGTAGAGGATAATGAAAAACTCGAAGATGAAAATTTGAAAAGATAGAAGACGATGGGAGTCTCTGTGAAGTTTAAATACTTTGCCTTGGGAACTGGCGAAATAATGATTACAAAAAAGATGATTACGTTACCGACGGCTAAAAAGCATTAAATGTTGACGCGGGAATCAAAGCGAACAACAGCGACTAAAAAGGCGAAAAGTGACACGGGAACCGAAGCAAGCAGAAAAGTCCAAAAAAGCATGATTCTACGAATTGGGATGGAGAAATAAATACAAGGGAGATGATCCTAAAAATCAGGAAGAACTATTTAAAGCTACCGTATTCCGAGAAAGAATGTTCCATACTCCTCAAATTTTGAACTATGAAACATTGGGGGGTTCTATTGATACCAAATTTAATTTGCTGACTTGGATCAATCAAACAAAGACACGTGGCTATCTACATGGCAACAACAAACACTTCCGAGAAACTCATACTCTCCGAGGAACAGACCTCTCCGAGGAACTCATACGCTCCGAGGAACAGACCTCTCCGAGGAACTCATACGCTCCGAGGAACAGACCTCTCCGAGGAACTCTTGAATACTAGAAAGCTTAGGCGGTCCGAGCTACTCAGGCAGTCCGAACTGTACCTCGAACAGAGCATTAATGGATGAATAACCAACAATTCAACTGGTTCATTAAATGCTTATCATTTAGATGCACACGCTAAAAGGGCATTAAATGTATTACCCTTTCATATGTATATCATTTAATGTATCACCCTTTCAGATGACGGCCTCAAGGCTATAAATACGTTGTACAATCCTCATTGTAGTGAGGGCTGATTCTGAATCCAAACTTTGGGATCCAGAACGCAATTTCTTGTAATCGAGAATTCCCAAACACTCAGCAATAAAATAACAGTGGACGTAGGCCATTCATATAAGGCTGAACCACTTTAAAAATCTGTTGTCTCATTTATTTATCTGTGATTGAATTATTAGAGTGATCTAGTTTTTTACATCAACAACATAGAAAATATTTTGTGAAAAATATCCCAAAATCCTAAGTGAATTATTAAGAAATTAAAAACCCAACTTTACCATTTTCATATCACGGAGGTTTGATTGTTGACGAAGCTTGATATTCGGAACCGTCTTGTTGCGTATTTGATCTTGAACATCTTTAACGGTTGTAGCGGTATATGACATACTAAATGATGACGGGCAATGTCCTTGTAAATCTCCCCCTATGTCTATGTCTGTACAAAATAAAAACATCCGAATTATCGATCTAAAAAATGACCTATACAAATCTACCCTCCCATAAACTCAAAAGTGGAAAGATAAACTCTTAAGTCTTCAAACTTTGCTTGCAACATAATGATTTTCAATTGTACCAACACACATGAGACAAAGCAAATACCTCGTGACGTATCGAGTTTGAAATGATATAGGCATAAACATGAAAGCATAATCAATTCTCCACCATACTTAAAATTACCCATAAAATAAAAATTCGTTCTCCCCCTTTTTATTTGTTCGAAATAGACATGGAAAAGAATAACCCACATAAATCAAATCGGGGTGCCATGGTAAACAAGGTAAACAAACTATTTTTGATTTTTCATATTTTTCATACAAAAATTCAAAACTAAATTTACAAAATCACACACCATGAATTTACACTAAGATAACCAAATCATGGGAATGGAATGAATGGGTGTGAACAAATTCGATAGGAAAATCGACTCAATAATGACATGTGTGCATGATGCATAGGTGTACTCCTAACGAATGAACATAAAAATAGTCCTTAGGTGTAAAATTGTTGAATTTATAAGACATGGTCTTAATTATTTCAATAAATCAAAGTATAAATGATTCCCACACCAATAACGTCTAAAACTATGTAATGATTTTTCACGGCTTTCATGGACATGCAAACCGTTTTAAATTCCATCCAAACTCCCTCATTAAAAGATAATGCTTTTTTTTTCTTATGAGGTGATGAAACTAAAACCTATTGGCCCATTTTTGGCATATATTTCTTTTTATCGCCTTCTAATTTTTTTGGGCTCTTTTAAACCTCATTGGACCCCAAATAATTTTCAATTCCTCAGTTTTTTAGGTCCGATTTAAGTCGTTGCTTATTCCCAAAGGATAAATAAGTACCTTTTGTAGCCCTTTCCCGTTTTTAAAATAAATCACACAAACTCACAAACGGTTTATAACATGCACTACTTTCTCGTCAAGTTTTATCGCATTTGGTTCGTTGTATAGACATGATTGAGATGGAAACACTAAACCAACATGTGATAGAAAAGTACAAAAGTCAAACAAATCCCTGTATGTGTGCAATAAAGGACAAATGAGTCAAACATGTAGGAAGCAATGCTATATATCATCTCAAAGACTCAAAACTTTGTAAAGCACATGAATGATACATCATATTGTCTCAAAACACTATCAAATAGTCACATGGATGTGGAATGATGTTGTGACTCGGTCATCCTAAATGTTCATTCATAAACGGTGTAAACAAAATACAAAAATCTTTTTGGATTTTTCAATTTAAAAAAAAAAACTTTTTGTATTTTTTCAAATATGATCCGCCAAAAAATATATGAATGGACATACAAAAAGTATACATGTCAAAACACTAGAAAACTTATATCATGAATCATAACTAGTGTATGACAAACAAGTAAACACAATCATCTATATGATATAGCAAGAGAAGAATCACGTGCAAGTAACCGAGAATCAACTAGTCTAATATCTAGTTCCTCTAAAAGTGATTTCCTAACTCAAATAGGTGTGCAATGATGCATGGGAGTTATGGGAACCAAGGGAACACTAGACTTAAACTTCCTAGGACCTTTTCGAATATACAAATAAAAATGCCTAAGGTGCCCTTTCCTACCACAATGTGAACACCTATAAACGGGTGGAACGACTCCTATGGGTTGACCTTTTCTAACGTCCTTGAAAATGGTTGATCCTCTAAAACAAACTATGGTTTTGGATTTAACACTAGAAGAATGAGAATAAGACGAGCCATTACCACCACTACACAAACTACTCGATTCTTTCAAATCATTTTTCAACTTTAAAATTTTAGACTCAAGTAAAGAATTAGACTATTCCTAATTTGAGGGACATTTTTTTCAAATCATCAATCAAACCTAGAAGGTTATCTCGCTCACTCTCAATTCAAACAAATTTATCCCTAAGAGTCTTTTCATGTGCCGTAACATGATTAATTAAACTCTTATCCTCAATGGCATAAATAGGAACGACCCTAGAAATTTTAAAGTCCTCCAACTCTTTTTTTAAAGCTAGGACTCTATCATCACTCTCCTTTTTGGACAATTTTAAAGCATTATATTCCTGGTCCAAAGAAACATATTTTTCATGATAAAAATCTCTTTGATTTTGAACAGTTTACAAAAGATCCATCGCATATTTAAAACGAGAATTTTCTTTTTTGCAAGACTTCAATTCTTTTCGCAAGCGTTAAATTCAAACTATTTAAATCGTAAAACTTTTGGTTGTGTCATTTGGGGGGGGGGGGGGGTGGTGGTCCAATTACATAAGTGTTCCGTTGGAAAATTGCAATTTTCCACAAAATAGATTTTTCTCAAAAAAAAGAAATACCACACAATTTTGCGAAAAGTAGGAATCCCCGATAAATTAGCGTAATCTACTCCGATACCAATTTGATAGGGAATGCACTCGCTTTTAAAAATGTTGTGATACCAAGTTGTAAAAGGGGCACGAATGCCGTGTGCGATACTGATTTGAGTAGATGGGCAAATTCCATTCACAAACTTATTTAATTAGTGTCAATTTATGAATTAAATTAATTCAGCCCTAAAAAATAACTAGCTACACACGTGCATGTGTCAAACCAATATAAATAAAATATGTGACATAAGTTCAAGAAAAATTCCCTAAGCAAAAAACCTTTTATTTCATTATAATTTGTAAATCGCAACTTACACGGATTACAATGAAATACATTTATTTGACACACGAATACCCACAGGCGTCGGTCGGTGTCGTCAATAATGAATTACGCGCAACAATCCACAAGAACTGCAATCCTATCTTCAACAAGGATCCACACGCAACGAATCTCAATGACACATAGCCATATGATGCATACATCTTCTCCACAAAAGTATGAATGCCAGAAAGACGTGTTCTCAAACTTCAAAACAATTCACAAACAAATTGGATGTTTTGTGAATTGAAAACAAGAGATTAAACTCTAGAAGAAGAAGCCAAAAGTGTTATGCCGATATAGAACTTTTTGCAGAATGAAAAACGTACGGACTTGTTGTGGAAAACGGAGTTGAAGAGACGCTTTTATAAAAAGCTTAAGGCGGTGGGTCATTCAAATGAGAATGGATGTCATTTGAACGAGATCCAGTGTAGTTTGTTGTGTCTTGCGACATAGACTATCGTTTGAACGACGTACAGTGTCGTTCGTGCGAGACCAATAAAATAATATTTTTTTCGTTTATTCTTTCAGTAGATGCACCGCCTCAAGAACTCCGAAAAATAATATTTCAACAAAAAACATTTAAAGCTCTGCTCCAACACTTAGAAAATATTTTGTGAAAAATATCCCAAACTCCTAAGTGAATTATTAAGAAATTAAAAACCCAACTTTACCATATTCATATCGTGAAGGTTTTATTGTTGACGAAACTTGATATTCGGACCCGTCTTGTTACTTATATGATCTTGAACATCTTCGAAGGTTGTAGCGGTATATGACATACTAAATGGTGATGGACAATCTCCTTACAAATTCCCCCCTATGTCTATGCCGGTACAAAATAAAAACATTCGAATTATCAATCTAAAAAATGACCTATACAAAGTTACTCTCCCATAAACTTAAAAGTGGAAAGATAAACTGCCAAGTCTTCAAACTTTGCTTCAACTATCAAATATTCATAACTTCAAGCTTTTTTCATTAGGGTATGCAACATAATGATTTTCAATTGTACTTACACGCATGAGATAAAGAAAATACATCATGACGTATCGAGTTTGAAATGATATAAGCATAAACATGAAAGCATAATCAATTCACCCTCATACTTAAACTCCCTCATAAAATCATAATTCATTATCCTCCTCCTTTTTTTTGTCCGAAATAGACAAGGAAAATAATAACCCACATAAATCAAATCTGGGTGCCATGGTAAACAAGGCAAACAAACTATTTTTGATTTTTCATACAGAAATGCAAAACTAAATTTACAAAAATCACACACCATGGATTTACACTAAGATAACCAATTCATATGAACGGAATAAATGGGTGTGAACAAATTCGATAGGAAAATCAACTTAATTATGACATGTGTGCACGATGCATAAGTTTACTCCTAACGAATGAACATCAAAATAGTCCTTAGGTGTAAAATTATTGAATTTAGATGAAACCGTCTTAATCATATCAACAAATCAAAGTATAAATGATTTCCACACCAATAACGTCTAAAACTATGTAATGCTCTTTCACGACTTTCATGGACATGCAAACCATTTTAAATTCCACCCAAACTCCCTCATTAAAAGATAATGCTTTTTATTTTTTCTTATAAGGTGACGAAACTAAAACCTATTGTGCCATTTTTGGCATATATTTCTTTTTATTACCTTCCAATTTTTTCGAGCCCTTTTAGACCTCATTGGACCCCAGATAATTTTCAATTCCTCACTTTTTTAGGTCCAATTTAAATGATGGCATAATAACAAAGGATAAATGAGTACCTTTCGTAGCCCTAACACATAAACTCACAAACGTTTTATAGCATGCACTACTTTCTTGTCAAGTTTATCGCATTTGGTTCGTTGTATAAACATAATTGAGATGGAAACACTCAACCAACATGTGATAAACAAGCACAGAAGTTAAACAAATTGTGCATGTGTGCAATAAAGGACAAATGAGTCATACATGTAGGAAGCAATGCTATATATCATCTCAAAGACTCAAAACTTTGTAAAGCACATGAATGATACAACATATTGTCTCAAAACACTATCAAATAGTCACATGGATGTGGAATGATATTGTGACGCGGTCATCCTAAATGTTCATTCATAAACGGTGTAAACAAAATACAAAACGCTTTATGGATTTTTCAAATTATTAAAAAAAAAATCTTTTGTATTTTTTCAAATATGATCCCCCCAAAAATATATGAATGGACATACAAAAATTATACATGTCATAACACTGGCAAACTTATATCATGAATCACAACTAGTGTATGACAAACAAGCAAACACAACCATCTATATGATATAGTAAGAGAAGAATCATGTGCAAGCAATCGAGAATCAACAAGTCTAATATCTAGTTCCTCTAAAAGTGATTTTCTAAGCCAAATAGGTGTACAATGATGCATGGGGGTTATGGGAACCTAGGTAACACTAGACTTAAACTTCCTAAAACCTTTTCGAAGATCAAAATAAAAACGCCTAAGGTTCCCTTTCCTACCACAATGTGAGCATGTGTAAATGGATGGAACGACACCTATGGGTCGACCTTTTCTAATGTCCTTGGAAATGATTGACCCTCTAAAATAAACTATGGTTTTGGCTTTAACACTCGAAGCATGAGAATAAGATGAGCCATTACCATCACTACACAAACTACTCGAGTCTTTCAAATCGTTTTTCAACTTCAAAATTTTAGACTCAAGCAAAGAATTAAACTCTTCCCAATTTGAGGGATCCTTTTTCAAATCATCAATCAAACCTAGAAGGTTATATCACTCACTCTCAATTAAAACAAATTTATCCCTAAGAGTCTTTTCACGTGCCGTAACATGATTAATTAAACTGTTATCCTCAACGGAACAAATAGGAACCCTAGAATTTTTATACTCCTCCAACTCTTTTTATAAAACTAGGACTCTATCATCACTCTCTTTTTTGTACAATTTTAAAGAATTAAAGTCCTGGGCCTAAGAAAAAAAAATCATGATAAAAATATCTTTGATTTTGAACCGTTTGCAAAAGATCTATCGCGAATTTAAGACGAGATTTTTTTTTATCAAAACTTCAATTCTTTTCCCAAACGTTAAATTCAAACTATTAAAATCGTTAAAACTGTTATTTGTGTCATTAACGGGGGGATCTAATTACATAAGTGTTCCATTGGAAAATTGCAATTTTTCACAAAATAGATTTTTCTGAAAAAAAATCAACACCACACAATTTTGCAGAAAATAGGAATACACAATAAATTAGCGTAACCTGCTCTGAACCAATTTGAGAAGGTATACACTCGCTTTTAAAAAATCTCTGATACCAATTTTTAAAAGGGGCACGAATGCCGTGTGCGATACTGATTTGAATAGATGTGCAAATTCAAACCACAAACTTATTTAATTATTGTCAATTTATGAATCAAATTATTTCAGCCCTAAAAAATAACTACCTACGTGCGTGCATGTGTCAAACCAACATAAATAAAATATGTGCCACAAAGTTCAGCAAAAATCCCCTCAGGGAAAAACCTTTTATTTCACTATAATTTGTAAATTGCAACTTAGACGGATTATAATGAAATACATTTGTTTAACACACGAATACCCATAGGCGTCGGTCGGTGTCATCAACAATGAATTACGTGCAACAATCCACAAGAACCGCAGTCCTATCTTCAACAAAGATCCACACATAGCGAATCTTAATGACACGCAGCCATATGATGAATACATCTTCTCCATAAAAGTATGAACACCAGCAAGATGTGTTCTCAAACTTTAAAACAATTCACTAAAAAATTGGGATGTTTTACAAATTGAAAATAAGAGGTTAAACTCTAAAAGAAGAAGCCAAAAGTGTTCTGCCGATATAGAACTGTTTTGCCGAATAAAAAACGTACAGACTTCTTGTGGAAAACGGAGTTTAAGAGACCCTTTTATAAAACAAAACTTAAGGCGGTGGGTCGTTCAAACGAGATTGGATGTCGTTTGAACGAGATTCAGTGTCGTTTGATGTTCTCGTGACACAGACTATCATTTGAACGACGCACGGTGTCATTCGTACGAGACCAATAAAATAATTTTTTGTTTATCCTTTCAGTAAATGCACAGTCTCAAAAACTCCGAAAAATAAATTTTTGACGAAAAACATTTAAAGCTCCGTTACAACACTTAGAAAATATTTTGTGAAAAATATACCAAAATCTTAAGTGAATTATTAAGAAATTAAAAACCCAACTTTATGATATGCACATCGCGGAGGTTTGATTATTGGCGAAGCTTGATATTCGGACCCGTCTTGTTGCGTATTTGATCTTGAACATATTCGACGGTTGTAGCGGTATATGACATACTAAATGGTGATGGACACTGTCCTTACAAACAACAGTGTTAGGTAACTATTTATCAATTTAGTATTTTTTTTGACAATTATTTGATGGTGAACATCCCTTTAATCTTTTGGGTCTGCTCATATATTTTCTTTGTTCCCTGGGGTTACTCGTCAAGTATCTAGCCGCCATCTTTGAGACTTATCAATTGCCTCTCTATTAGTTTTGTGTCTGTTTGTTGTGTCATCCTCTCACCAATTCCTCAATTTTCACTCATTTATGGAATTGGGCCACTCGTTGTGGACCCTCTGGTCAAATCCTCTATATTGGCTAATTTATGGAATTAGGCCACTCGTTGTGGACCCTCTCACAAAATCCTCTATTTTGTCTCATTTTTGGAATTGATCCACTAGTTGTGGACTCTCTCGTCAAATCCTCCATCTTGGATTTCTTTAACTAAAGGTACATTTAAGCCTACTCGTGTGGAATCCCACTCATCCATTCTTGCACCCACTCGTCTGTGATCCCCCTCGCCCCATTAGATTTTCTTGTGGGTAGTTAAGTGGGTACCCCTCTACAAGCTTCATTTGCCTTAAGTGACATCATGTATGACCTATCCATTGTCCAATACAAACTTGAGTAAATCGTGATGGTTTTTGGTTGTTAGTTAGTTTTGTATATTACCAATGTTGTGACAGCCTCCTAACACATACCTGGTCACAAAAGCTATCTTATTGGCATTTAATGACAATGACGTAGGGGCACAATGGCACATCTTTACTTTAAATGCTACTGACATAAAAGTATAAGGGTCTTACTTTTGCATTGATTGAGCCTGAGATTACTCAAGTGGGGACTGATTATATAGATCATCTAATGTTATTATCATCAATTATCTGGGACAGAGAGTTATTGTGATACTAGTGCATTTATCATCCACCATTAACACTCTTTTTTTGAGCTTTTCCACTAAGAACCAAGCACTTATTGAGCTTTGACTTGTGTTTCCCCAGACCTTGGTGTTTGAGCTATCTGCTTAAGGTATTTCTAAGGGTTCTTGCATCTCTCTCCCTCTATCTAGTTGGTTTGAAGGTTCATTTCCTCCTTATTATTGAGTTAAACAAGAGTGTTTTGTGAGATTATATCAAAGCGTTTGGACCTATTTCACCTAAGTTAATCTCAACATAGTTAATAGTATCCTCTTTAGTAAATTATTACCATTTTAATAGAGGTTACACCTCTGTTTATATTCAAGTACCCTCATCATTAAGAGGACTCCGCTCTTACAGTAGGAAATATGATGCGCGTGGGAACAATAAAAGACGAAGAATAATGACACAATCAGATAGTGAAATTAGGGTATGGGTTTCATATGAGTTAATTATTATGATAATGTCTCTAACTCAATGGCAAATTGCAATAAAGACTTAAAACTAACCTAATTAGTTTATTTATAATCTCAACTAATAAATATGGTTGATGGGACACCAATGCTTGCTCGTTTAGCCATTGGACCTAATTTTATGGCACAGGAGTACAAAAAGTATCGATTGAACAACTATGTATTCGGTGTAAGTGTTTACGAGGAAAATACCAATGTATAGAATTCAGGCATTTCATATAAGCATCTTACTTTTTTTCAGAGTGAGTGTGAAAAATAAAAACCTAATTAAAGCTGAAATGACTTACTATGGTTTCATTTGGAATATTTTTGAATTAAACTATATAAGCTTCAAACAGGTTATGTTTTACTGTGATTGGTAAGAGTTGAGGAAAAAAATTATTGTAAAGTTTATTTAGGTACCAATTTGATCATGGTTGACTTGTCCAAGATGAAAAGAAACGAGCATGTGAGCGATGAGCCGTTTGTTTGTGCTTTTCAAAAGGTCGAGCAAGTGTTTTACTCGGAGTATATCAATAACGAGCCGTGGTCAATCATCTTACACATGCCAAAACTTCTAACCAGTAGCGTGGATGATTTGGTTGCTCCTACCAAATATCAATCCATTTTGGATGATAACCCGAATTTGAAACATTATTAGTTTGGTTTAATATATGAATTTGTACTATTCTAATGTTGTTGTTAATTTATCATGCATATTATCTAACAATGTCAAACTATATTATTATTTATATTTCTAAATCTTCTTTACACACACACACACACACACACACACACACATATATATATATATATATATATATATATATATATATATATATATAGTAATAATAATTTTTGTAGGATATGTCTTTAGAGCATTAGACCCACATTTGGTGCTTGTGTTTGGGGATGGACATTTATGCACCATAGTTTAAACATGTTACATTTATTGATATGTTCGGGCACAAATGTTCCACATGTTTGTCATAACTAGCTTTAGAATTGATGGTGCTTATTATAATTGTAAAATGTTGCAAGAATTCAAGGGGCTATGATTTGGCAAAGAGGTTCAACTCTAAGCTTACACATATATCACCTATGAAGTATGACCTCTATAGATATTCTTAATTTAGGATTATCAATTTGACAAACTATCATTAAAAACAAGTCTTAAATGTGAAACATCACCATCTTTTCCCAATTTCAATGTTCCCAAAGAATTAGATTCAATGAAAACTAGAAAATTACGAGAATGTGTCACTATGTTCTCTTTAAAATGAAATTCTTTTTAATTTTTTTTCTAACTTTATAATCAAACTCACCAATTTTGCTAGTGCAGAATTGCATTTACTATCGTTAATTTTGCAATTAGATATCTTGGCGCTTATTATTCTTTCTGATCCAGCCAAGGTACCAAGTTAGTTTTGGAGGGAAGGCATAATGTTGATGTAGTATGGATGTCAAACCTTAGAATGAAAGTACATGCTAAGGTATATTCGACTTTCCACCCTCCTTAGTGTTGATTATTATAATAATGACAACAGCCAAACATATCCATGTGATAATTTCTATATGGTTGCGTGGTAACAACACCAAATAAGCATTTTATGTACTTCTTTTTGTTAAGAAAAAATATCTTCTCTTTCTTGAAAGTAAAATCTTATGGTTGGATGGTCAAATTATATACTATTGGGTAGTGGCAGTAGCCAGACTTCCCAGTAATATTTTTTATCCTGCTGCCCAGTTTTGTCACGATCAAAGTTCGTGACAAGTTTTACTTTGTTAAGGACTTGTCATAGTCATGGGTGTACGAGAAAAATACAAATGTACAAAAATTGGGCATTTCATAAAAGGCTCTTACTTATTTTCGAGCGGATTTGAAAGATAAAAACCTCGTTAAAGCTGAAATGACTTAATATGGTGTTGTGAGTACAAGAAATCACAATTAAATATTTCTATAAAGCATAGTATTAAAAAAGTAAAGAAATTCACTCACAACACACAAAATTTATATGGTTCGACAACTATGTACATCCACGGAGGGAGTTCTCAACTTTTATTAATTTATCAAAGGTTTGAAATTACATGCCCCTTTACCTCGGGATAACGGTTGTATTTATAGAAGTAAAAAGTAGTTGGGTTGTATAAGAAACTCTCCTAGATCCTTATTGGACCATTCGAAATCCTTGTTTATCTTGTCCAAAAATATAGGTAACTAGTTGAGTCCGTAATTATACATGTGGTAAGCCATTGTGATTTTCCATATGGCAGCAAATTTGACTGGGCCGTGTGTTGGTCTTGTTCGGGCCGCCGGCAGTTGGGACCCTATGTTTTGGTCCTCACAATTATCCCTAAAATTATTTACCAAAGATGGGGAAAATAATTTTAATCCTTTATAGGCCTAAGTTGAACCCAAAAGTATGAGATTCATGGTCATATATGTTTATGATTACTTGAACCCGATAGGGGTACGGTGGTTATTACAAAATTAAAGTGTAAAAATCCTTCTTGAGCATCATACCTTATGGTTGATTTGTTAGAATTCGAACGCCACTTTGTTTCAACTCTGTACCCGTAATTTTTCCCTCCATTTCTGCTAAAAAAGACTTTTGAAGCTTCTTTTTTATTTTCTTACTCTGTAAGTCCTCTTGATTTCTTCTTGCTTCTCTATCTTCATAGTTCTTTTCTGTTTGCATATGCTATATATTTTATTCTTTTACTCTACAAAAATGGTTTACACTCTCCATGAGAAGAACTTAGAGGATTTTAAAAAAACTTATCCTATCCCTTCCTGGGTCATAATCGAGTGTGCCCCCATTCTTAGAAACTCCATCACGGTTGATGGTGGCCACTGGATTCATTTTCTTGTTGTGGTTCAGGGGGGATTAAATTTTCACCCAAACCAACTTTTCTTAGAGTTTTATGAGTATTTTAAGGTCGTTCTAGTGCAATGTACCCCCAATACATGGCGTATTGTCAATGGGGTTTATAAGATTAACGAGCTATATGGGACCAACTCGGGGATCCCAGAGATCAAGTATCTTTATTCCTGGTCCAACACCACAGATGGTATTTTGTACCTAAAGTCAAGGAAGGCTAACAGGGTTCTAGTATTAAACCTTCCTGATTCCAACTAGGATATTGGGATTAGGGTTTTATCGCCCGTAATTGGAAACATCAGAGCGAGAAGTATCATAGGTTTATGTGCTCAACATGGGAGAGTGATATAGGTTAACATTTTTGTTTTCATGCCTTTTGTGAATTTTCTTTTGAATGTGTTGACTGATAGTGTTTGTTTTCTTTATTTGACCATTTCAATCAAAGAAGAAATGTCTCTCCCTTGCCCATATCAACAGGGAAGAGCTATTAAAAGTTTTGAAATTGAAGGATATAAGAAATCTAGTGGTATCTTCCGGTGGTGATCATCCTCACTCCGCCTCTTTCCTTCTTGAATACAAGAATTCTACTGGTAGCTTCACCGCCCGTCCAGTAGACAACATCCCTGATCTCCCACTTCCAAGAGAGGAAGCTTTTATTTTTTCTTCCTTTGAATCTCTAGACACTAAGTCCATCCCCGTTGAGGAAGAGAATTTAATGACTCCTAAGAGGATAATTTTGCAGATTGAGGATGATGATATTGATGTTGGTGCCTCTTCCCCCCCAAGGCCTAGTTCTTAAAGAGTACAGAATAAGTCCCCAAAGCTACTGAATCAAAATTGGTCATCTGAGATAAGAACAAGAAAAATATGGCTCCCATGGCCCCACAACCATCCAAGATGGGTGATTCCTTTTCATCTGTGAGGTATTTACAGGTGATGTCAGGGGACAAGAATCCCTCATTAACCTACAGCTTGTTCAAGGGAGTTATGATCGTAACTGATTGCGAGCAGGTCAAGCAGTTATCCTACGAGCAGTTTACATCTCATACCACCCAAGCATTGTCATTGGTAAGCCGAGAGTTCCTTTTTTTCACTCCTTTAAAATGGATGGATGCCTTTTTGTTTTACTAATATCTCCCTTATTCATTTGTTTTACAGTTTGTGGTAGATTTTACTTCTATTTTGGATTGTCACCTTGACCAATCCACAGTTAATGACGATCTAAGTGAGGCTCTCCAAAAGTCCAAGGAAGCCCTTGCCTGTTCCAAGAGGGCTTATGATGATAAGCAGAAGTCAACCAGTGACGCCATAAGCGCACTGAATAACGAGCGTGATCAACTGAATGTCGATAATAACCAACTGAAGGTTGAACACTATCATTTAATAAAAGAATCTAAAGACCTTTTCTCGACCAAGGAGGCAAGTTATGAAAAATGCTACACTGAGGCCTTTGAGGATGCCAAATTCTAATTAGCCTTAATCCGAAAATCTAACTTCAAGGAAGGATGGGATGCTATCTTAGTGAGGATGAATAACCCCGTGATTCAGAACTCTTTGATGAGTACAATCCAAGTTCTCCACTAAAGGTTGATGAAGAGGACACCACAAGTCCTTAGCTGATCAGAGTGGTGATGTTGCGTCCAAGGGTAAGGCCCTAGATAGAGAGGAGTAGGTGAAGAGCAAAGGAACTTAGTCTAGGGATGATTGTTCCTTTATGCTCTTGTATATATCTTTTGGCCTCTATTTGTAAAGGTTTTACCCACTTTTCTTGTTATTAATGAAAAGATTCATTTTTGTTAATTGCAATATTATCTAGACACTTTGTTCAATATGTCTTCACCTTTATTTTTCTTTTTGTAGTGTATAAACATTGCCGAGGACATTCCTTATTTTTCTCCCAACTTAAGTGCCCTCCTTGGTCGGGATGCATGTGCCCAGGCTCGCCGAGCATTTATCTCTATTCGTCAGGCCCCTAAGAAGATAACTGGTGCCTGTAAAGATCGGTCATCCTTAGCGGCCAAGCTAAAAGATTATGTAAAGGATCTCTGCAATGTAGTTATTCTCATACAAGAGGAGGTGAACACTTTAAAGGCCTAACTAGCTAGGGAAAAAGACATCAGAGACATTAAGGCCCTTCTCTAATCTGAGAATGATGGGCATGAAAAGAATCTTGTCGATGGAGAGGATGGCATTCAAAGAGCTCATGTCATGGTGATGGGACTTAGCCGTGATAATTTCAATCTTCGCTATTTGTTCAGAATGGGTCCTCTACCAGCATGGTCAGTTGGTTATAAAGAAGGTTGGGCAAATTCCCCTGCTAGGCTGGATGAAGCAAAGAGTATGGCATATAAGCATGGTTGGTTGAAGGCCTTGGGAGTCTTAAAAGTTCCAAAGACTTTTAACTTTGGTATATGTACTAAGTTGATTGTCCGACTTATCGTCACCTACCTTTTGGCAGTAAAGAGAGCTAGGTGCCCCTGGATGATACTCCTCATCAGCTAGCAAGAGTTATTTGTCTTCTCACATTCTTAGCAGCTGATCATAGCATGTCCGCCTTTTTTTATATTTTTTCCATTATAGATGATATTTTTGTAACTTGTAACTTTTATTATAACAAGTTGTTTATTTAATATTAACCCTCTGCACTTTTCCATTCCATTATACCTAGCATGTGTTTTATTGTCTTATCTTACCATTTTGGTTGTGTCATCATACCACCTTTAGCCTAGAACAAACTATGTAAAAAATGCACCTAGTTTAAGGTCCATCCACCCGTTCTGAATTTTATCTGACTAAGTCAGGTTCATTCAGTGCCTAGGGGTACTCCATAAGACTTTTTCTTGCCTGAGAAATTAATGTGGTCTTTGTGTTTTTTATGACGAAGACCTAGAGACCTTAGGTTTAATTGTAATTAACAAATTTGTAATCGCTAAGGTAACAGTGATCAACATTTCGATCGTTAATGCAAAATGTGAGCCTTCCGTTTTGGAACAATGATAAGTAATTTAAATGCTAATTAATTGATTGAACCACTTGGATATTTATTAATGAATATAAATAAAACTACGAGCTTGAAATAAAAATTTTAAAAACTAAGTACACTGAAAATGAAATCAAAAGTAAAATTTCTTGAAATTATCCACATTCCAAGCTTTGGGTATCTCTCTGCCCTCCATTGTTTCAAAGTGATGGGCTCCTTACAGATCATCTTCGATCAACTTTAATGGTCCCTCCTAGGTAGGTTCCAACTTGCCATCCGAAGGTTTTTGGCATCACCGAGGACTTTTCTAAAGACATTATCCCTGACATGAAATTTCCTTGAATTAACGACCTTGTTCTACTTCTTGGCTAACTGCTGTTGGTAGGAGGACAGTTTTATCACGGTTTGTTTCCTCCGTTCTTCTGTCAGGTGAAGTTTAGCACTTATAGCTTCGTCTTTCAAACCTTGCTTGGTAATGATAGTCGTCATGGTTGGCATACCAACATCTAGGAGAATTATTGCTTCCATTCCATAAGTTAGAGAGAATGGAGTTTCCCTAGTAGGTCTCGTCAGCGTAAGCAATATGCCCAAAGAATGTGAGGAAGCTATTCCATCCAAGATCCTTTTGCTCTTTCCAGCTTATTTTTCAAGACGTCAAGCATCGTTTTGTTGCAAGCCTCTACTTGGCCATTATTTTAGGGGTAGGCCATATAACTGAAATGGTGTTTGATTCTATGGCCGTCGCAAAAACCTTGGAAAGGCCCACTTTAGAACTGTGTGTCCTTATTCGTTTTGATAATCTTTCTTACCCCAAAGTGAGTTATAATGTTCCTCCATATGAATCTGATCATATCAGTATCTCTGATGTTCTCTAGTGGCTCTGCCATAATCCATTTTATGAAATAGTCTATGCCGATAAACAAGTACTTGCGATTTCCTGGTGTAGTTAGTAGTGTCCCTACAATGTCTATCCCCCACTATGTAAATGTCCATGGACTGGTTAAAGACTTCAGGTTGTTGGCTGGTCGATGAAGCATGGGGGGGACTTTTCACACTTCTGAGCATAAGTATTGGCATCTTTCTGCATATATGTCTACCAGTAGCTTTCTTTAATTGTTTGAAAAGCCAAAGACCTTCCTCCTATGTGCCTCCCATAAATCCCATCATGTAGTTCGTAAGAACACTTGGTCGACATCGTTTTGATGCACACATTAGGGGCAGGGACTTATGAAGGATTTCTATAGAGTTTTTCCCTAGCTCTAAGGTAAAATCTTAAAGTTTTTACGTTGACTTGATGAGCTTATTTTTTATCGGTTGACAAGGTATCATTTTGCAAATAAGCAATTATCAGATCCATCTAGCTTGGACTTTTCTATGTCGAGAACGTTCTTGAAGGCCAACGTCTTCAGATTGTTAGGATTGTCGAGGAACTCCACTTCAATTATTCTCCTGAGATCAAAATCCACTACTGAACTTAAGGCTTCTAAGGCATTGGCATGACTATTATGCCCCCGAGGGAACTTTTAAACATGTATATCCTAAAACTTTGATATCAAATTACGAACAACCTGTAGGTATGTTTCCATCCTTTCATCCTTGGCATTTAAGTCTCTAGTGACTTGGTTGGACACCATCATTGAATCGTAATACCCTTTAAGGTAGTTTGCCTCTAGTAAGTGAGCCTTAAACAGTCTAGATATAAGAGCTTTGCACTCGGCTTCGTTGTTGGAGGCTTTAAACTCCATCCTCATTCCTTGCTTAATCATGTTATCTTCGACGTTATGAGAACAATTCCCACTCCAACTCCTTTAGAGTTGGAGGCACCACGCATATATAATATCCACTTCCTGGATTAATCAATCCTATGATCTCTCAACTAGTCAGCAACTTGTTGATTAGTAGGGGCTTCTTCTCATGCAAATTCAGCTATGAAATTAGCCAACACCTTCCCCTTGATTGATGTTCTTGGCTGATAGTGTATATCAAATCTTTCGATTTTAACTGGATATTTAGACATACATCCAAATAGTTCGATCTCGTGAAGAACAAATTTAAGATATAAGGATGTGATAACTGTGATGGAATGTTCCTCAGAGTAATTATTTAACTTTTGGGATGAGATAACCAACAAGTAATTCAACTTCTCCAGTGGAAGGTAGCGTTACTTGGTGTTAAGGAGCGTCTTGCTGACATAGTAAATAAGGAACTGCCTGCCTTCCTTCTTGTATACCAAGGCCGAACTGCTTGTGTGGATTGAAGCTACTAAGTAGAGGTAGAGAGGATCCCCTAGGTCTGAAATGGCTAACAATTAAGGTTTTCTCATATAAGAATATATTTCTTCAGGTGCTTTTAAGTATTCATCATTCTAGGTGAGGCCCTTTTCTTTCTTTAGCAACCAAAAAAAGGGTCTGCAATGCTAAAATTACTTAGAGATGAAATAGTTTAGGGCTGCAAGCATCCTAATTAGCTTTTGAATCTCTCACAACGTCTTCGGTGACTTAACATTATTGATTTCTACTATCTAGTCAGGGTTTGCTTCGATCCCTCTATTACTGAATAGGAAGTTGAGGAAATTTCTTGACTAGACCCCAAATGAGAATTTGCTTGCATTAAGCTTTATCCAGTAATGCTTGAAGATTTCAAAGGTTTCTACCAAGTCCTTAAGATGGTCTTCCTTGCTTTTACTTTTGACGAGCATGTCGTCAATGCACACTTCCATCATATCTCCTATTTTTTGCTCAAACATCTTGATGATTAATCTCTAGTATGTGGCTCCAGTATTTTTTAGGCCAAAATACATTACCTTATAACAATATAAGCCCAGTGGGGTGATGAATGGGGTTTTGTTTTGGCCAGGGCCGAACAAGGAGATCTGGTGGTACTTTGAGTAAGTGTTTAGGAAACTCATTCATTTGTGAGTTATTTTAGCGTCAACCAATTGGTCTATCTTTGGCAAAAGGAAGTTATCTTTGGAGCAAGCTCTATTGAGATCGGTGAAGTCCACACAAACTCTTCAGCTTCCATTGCTCTTTTGGACTACCATCGGGTTTGAGAGCTACTTTAGGAATTGAACTTATGGGATAGACCTTGCCTCCAAAAGTTTTCCTACCTCCTTTTACATTGCCTTGGGCTTCTCTGGGGTATTATGATGAGCCTTTTATATGATCGGCTAAAATCTTGGGTCCACATGAAGGCGATGGCAGTTGATTTTGAGATCAATCCCTAGAACATCATATGGTTCCCATGCAAAAACATCTAGACTCAGTTTAAAAAAAATAAACAACTCCTTCTTTTCTTGGTCGGATAAAGTGGTGTTGATTAGGAACTTCCTCTCTAGTCGTCTCTCATAAAAAACTACTTTATCTAATTTCTCCAAAACTCTGTCTATGGGATGGATTCTCGTCTCTTCCACCTCTGGTCAGCCATACTTTAGTTGCTACTGAAAGGGAGTGGATCCGTCCTGAGATGTATCGGGGTTGACTTCTGTTTATTTTTTCTTCTCTTATTTAGGCCTGATGGCGGTGATGTAGCATTTTTGAGCAATAGCATAATCGCCTTTGATCTCCATGATTTATGAATCTATGATACACTTGAGTTTATAACGGTAGGTTAAGGGGACTTCCCTCATAAAGTGTATCCACCCTCTCCCAAGGATAGCGTGGTAAGGTGAGTCGATATCTACCATCATAAATTCGATGAGTTTAGAAATGTTCCTTGTGCTCACTGGTAAGACTACCTTCCCTAATATCATGATCATCTTTCCCACGAAGATGACCAATGGGACAGTCGCTTCCTTCAAATTCAACATCTTTAGTTTTAACTTGTGAAAAATCTCCAAGTATATCACTTTATAAGAACTTCCTTGATCCATAAGTAGCTTAACCACATCCTAGTTTACAATTCTAAGAATGATTACTATTGCATCATGGTGTAGGGTTCTTAGCCCAATAAAATCAGCCTCCTTGAACACTATATGCTTATTGTAATCCATATCTTCTGGTTGTCTGCCTTTACTAGCTTGAATTTTGGCAGGATTTATCTAGAAAGCCTCCATTACCAGTGTGATCTTCTTGAGTTCCATCCGAACTGCATTGCCCTGGATTTACTTGAGGTCGGACGCCCCATGTATAACCAAAAACTCGTGTCCTACTTCATCGTCCAACACATTATCTCATTTTGGGTCACCGTTGGTGGTGAGCTGATCAACTTTCTTATCAATATACTAGTTCATATGCCCCACCTAGACTAACTCCTCTATATGATATTTTAGGGCCTTGTAATTTTCTATCTTGTGTCCGTTTTCCTTATGGAAGGTGCAACTAAGTGCGTTGTTCCTCTCGTTCGAATTTCCTTCGATCTTCTTCGACCATTTGAGAAACTGTTGGTCCTTGATCTTTTCTAAGATTTTATAAATTAGTTCCTTAAAAATCGTGTTGATAGCTTGGAACGCTTTGGATGAATCTTCTTTGCCCCCATTCTTGTCTCCTCTGTTCTGTTTCTTATTCCCCCTTTTTTAGTGTGTTCTCTTTATCGTTGCCTTTGTTCACCTTTGTGCAACCAGCGTGCATGAACTGTGTAGACCACGTCTTCTAACTTGGCATTCTTTTTAATACATGCATGATATCATTAATGGTGTCTTCTTCTTTCTTAGTGAGGGACTGATTCAGTATAGAGGTATGGGAAAACCTATCTTTAATGAGGTTATGGATACCTGCTCCGACCAATCTTCCACTTCAATGAACGTTTCCCAGGAGTGCTTGTCAAATTCCCATAAAGTCTCCCTTGGATTTTTGCTTATGGTGAGTAGAGAATCCATCCTCTTTGGATGCGAGATATTGGTTATAAAAAGAGCAATGAAAGCCTTTACGAGGGAATTAAAGCTCTTAATCAACATGTGGGGAAGCCTCTTAAACCACTTATGGGCAACATTTCTTAGTCTGGATAGGAATATGGGGTACATAAGTGCATTATTATGATTCTATAGAGTCATCGCTTACCTATACTGTCAAACATGATCTATGAGGTCTATCTTCCCATCGTATATTTTAAATATTGGGGCATGATGATCGCCTTTCTTTCCATCTCTTTTGTGGATCTGGATCCACGATGTGCTGGGTATTAGTCCGTCTCTCTTCAGACCAAACTCCTTATATCACGCCGATGATATTCTTCATCCTAAGTATGTTTCACCAGGTGACTTCCACACTTCAAACGATCCTTATCGCGTTCAGTATTCCTTCCTCGACTATGAGTTTTTCTTATCTGAGGGCTAAGAGTCTGACCACGGTGTTTTCGATTCCCCCAAAAGATTTCTTTCTCCATCGCTAGAAGCATGCATTCTCCTCCATTTAGAGGCGAGTTGCCTTCTATTATTGGTGGACTCTTTCCCCATAAGTGTCGACCAGTCATGAGATCTGTGTTGATCTAGGTTGCTCATTGCTTTACTCGGAGAGCTACTCCTATGGGTGAAATCTAAGATTCATGTCTTGACAAACCTTAGATATTATTCTTAATGTGTCTATATCAGCTTGCACATTTCCAGCAAGGGACACACTATTTGGATGATGAGACATTGTGTTCATTTTTTTATTTTGGGTTTCTTTTCTAGAAAAGAATATCGGTTCCCATAGACGCTGACAATTTTGAGTACAAGATCATCATAATTAAATATTTCTAGAAAGCAAAGGTATTAAAATAGTAAAGAAAAATGGCCACAACACGCAAAATTTACATGGTTTAACAACTTCCTTTGTCCACGGAGGGGGTTCTCAGCTTTTATTAATTTCTCAGAGGTTCGAAATTGCATGCCCCATTGCCCCGGGATAAGGGTTTTATTTATAGAAGTGAAAAGTAGTTGAGTTGTACAAGAAGATCTCCTAGCTCCTTATTGGCCCACTGGTAATCCCTATTTATCTCGTCCGAGAATATAGGTAACCAGTTGAGTCCACAATTATTCATGTGATAAGCCTTTACGATTATCCATGCGACACTGAACTTGACTGGGGCAACGTGTTGGGCCTATTCAGGCCGCGAACAGTTGGGCCTCTATGTCTTGGTCCCTATAATTACCCCAAAATTCTTTGCCAAAGATGGTCCAGATAATTTTAAATCCTTTATAGGCCCAAGTTGAACACAAAAGCCCGAGACTCATTCTCGGATATGTTTGTGATTACTTGAAATCGACAGGGATACACTGGTCACTACAAAAATTATACTGTAAAAATCCTTCTTGAGCATCGTTCCTTGTGATTGATTGTTGGAATCTTTATAATTGATTTAGTCCCAATAGGTGTCATTTGGAATATATTTTAATTAGACTACATAAGCTTCGAAGAGGTTGTGTTTTACTGTGATTGGGTAAGAGTTAAGGACAAAAATGCTTGTAAATTTCATTTAGGTTCCAATTTGATCGTGGTTGACTTGTCCAAGATGAAGGACAACGATCACGTGAGCAATGAGCCAATTATTTGTGCTTTTCAAAAGGTCAAGCAAGTGTTCTACTCAAAGTATATTAATAACACTCTGTGATCAATCAACTTACACGCGTCAAAGCGTCTAACCAGTAACATTGATGACTTGACTGCTCCTATCGAATATTAATTCATCTTGGATGATAACCCGAATTTGAACAAATTCTTAGATTTGTAACTAATATTCCAATTGTTTGAAAAAAATTAGATTGGTTTATGATATGGATTTGTATTCTTCTACTGCCATTATTAATTTATCATGCATAATATTTAACAATGTCAAACTAATTCACTATTTATATTTCTAAATCATCTTCTTATATATATACTTCTACTAATAACAATTTTGCAGGATATGTCTTCAGATCGTTGCACCCCCATTTGGTGCTTGTGTTTAGGGAGGGACATTTGTACCCCATAGTTTAAACATGTTACAATTACTTGATATGTTTGGGCACAAATGTTCCACATGTTTGTCATAACTAGCTTTAGAACTGATGATATTTGCTGTAATTATAAAATGTTGCAGGAATTCCAGGGGCTATGATGTGGCAAAGAGATTCAACTTTAAGCTTACACATATATCACCGTGTGGTATGACCTCAAGAGGTATTCCTAATTCATGATTATCAATTTGAAAAACTATCATTAAATACAAGTCTTAAATATGACACATCACCATCTTTTCCCAATTTCAATGGGAAACATTTTTTACTCACAGCCTAAAGAATTGGATTAAATGAAAATTAGAAAATTAAGAGAATATCTCACCAAGTTCTCTTGAAAATGAACTCCTTTTCAATCTTTTTCTGCTTCATAATCAAACTCACCAATTTTGTTGATGCAGAATTTCATTTACTATGGTTACTTTTGCTGTTATATATCTTCACGCTTGTTGTTCTTTCTGATACAGCCAAGGGACCAAGTTAGTTTAGGAGGGAACACATAATGTCGATGTAAGATAGATTTTAGACCTTAGAATGAAAGGACATGCTCAAGTGTAGTCAACTTTCCACCCTCTATAATGTAGATTATTACGATAATAACAACATCCAGAAATATCTATATGATAATTTCTACATAGTTGTGTGGTAAAAACACCGAATAAGCAATTTTTGTACTGCATTTTATTAAGATAAATACCTTCTCTTTCTTAGAAGTAACATCTTATGGGTGGATGGTCAAATTATATACTGCTAAGCAGTGGCGGTGCCAATACTGTCCAACAGTTTTTTTTATTTTTCTATCGAGTTTTATCACAGGCTTTGATTTCGCCAAGACCTTGACACGAAAAACTTTTCAAGGACTCGTCACGATCAAAGTTTGTGACAAGTTTTCCTTTATCAAGGAATTGTCATAGGCAAAGCCCATGACAAGTTTTTCTTTGTCAAGGACTGGTCACAGTCAAAGTTCGTGATAAAGAAAAACTTTTCATGGACTTTGACCATGACAAGTGAGTGATTTTATGTTACAATTTTTTACTGTGCCAAGTTCGACTTGTCAAAGTCTATGAGTGTGACAACAACGCGTTTGGGTGTAGTGAAAATGGTTTTGTTGTAATGATTGTTGTAGCTGGTATCGATTATAAATTACCTTTAATGATATAAG
Source organism: Sambucus nigra (assembly GCA_949130495.1). NCBI lineage: Eukaryota > Viridiplantae > Streptophyta > Magnoliopsida > Dipsacales > Adoxaceae > Sambucus > Sambucus nigra. The sequence goes on from OX422209.1 coordinate 422,126,706, forward strand.
GGTACATTCTACGGATTATATCATAAATTATAGAAGCATAGGTTAGAGATAAATAAAGTTTCGGTTAGTTTTTATCTTAAATGTTGGTTTGCAAGTATAATTGTAAATGAACTGAGTCGATCTTGATCCGATCTTAGCTAATCTCGTTTGTTAAACGAGGTTGAAATTATGTTCGAGATCAGTTCATTTACTAAACGCATGAGCCGAACACGAGCTTTAAACTAGCTGAGTTCAAGTAACTCAATTTTAAGAGGCCTAATCGATCTCATTTATGCTTTAAAAGACGATCTCGAGTCGAGCCCAATGTTTCCAATTTTTTAAAAGAGCACAAAATTGTGTTCAAACTTAGTTCATTTTCTTAATAAACGAATCGAGGACGAACTTTAATCGAGTCGAGCACCAATTGACCCGCGCTCGAGCAATTCACAAATAACTGCTCTAATCGGCCCACACTCGAGCTATTCACAAACAACCGCATGATTCCTTTGCAACCCTATTCCCAAGGATGATTGGTTAAAAGCCTTATCGACAATTGAACTTCATTGAAAAAATTTTGCCTCTAAATTCATCACATGGTAACCTAACATAATAACTTGTAATCTATGACACCCCGCCCAATTAAATATCGGGTGATCAGTCTTTTATAAAGATTATAACAGAATGTTCGATTGGTTCATTCTTAGCATCACTGTCGAAAACTTAAATCCAATTAATTACCTAACATTTAATTAAGCTAGTGTCAAAATATTTTCCAATTAAACTTTAAACCAATTAATTCATTTAAATTCTGAACATATGATTACAAACCATACACAAGAGATGAATACTGACTGAAACAAATGCTAAATAATTAAGACTGGATAAAACCTTCCAATTCAAAGTCACAAACCAAACCATAGTAAATACTCAATCCAACTGAAAAGAACTACAAGGGAAACTGAGTACAACCCCGCTAATGAGAATGGGCGACACATGCACAAACATAAATATCTGAACTAGGAACTGAATGAAATGAGAGAAGTGTCTAATCACAATGACCCGCAACTTCCACAACAACTGCAGCTCGACAAACCATCCAAGTATCTAGAACCGGTGTCCCTGTGGCTGGGCACCTGTACTAATACATATATATATATAGCAAAAGACAGAAGAGATGCAAGAGACGGGTCAGAGCCCGATGTTTTGAAAAGATTTATTAGTAAGTATTTAAAACTGCATTAAAGCAAGTATTATATGCATGTTAGTTCGAACTGTCACATGAGATTCTCACCTCTCAACTAGTGTGCACACCTAACGCACATTTAATCCATCTTAGCCATCTGACACACTTCTAACTGGGAAAAGGCTTATCCTTCTATTTACCCCTCGTAGTATTATTCCGTATTGGATCTCAACATTTATCATTTAAATAAGTGTTATCACACTAAAGTCAAGTATTCACTATTTATGTTATAGAAGGTTTCACTACCTTAATAGTCTGCAATTATTCCATTGTAGATATACCATAAGCATACATATATATATCCCTCACTATTATATATATATGTATTAACACAATCTTAATAGCCTACAATTATCGCATTGTAAGTATAACACAAGTATACATATATATGCACCACTATTATGTATATATATACTAACACAGCACCCCAAGGATACACCTGTAGTGCATTTCATACACTGCTATCATATCCCGATACATCTCGTACTCAAACAAGGACTATCGGTTCGGAAATCTCCCACGAACCATATAAACAAATCACACATATTGGCGATGAACATAGTTCACATACCTATGGATCACGCACATACCTACGCTCCCATAGTCAGCTGACATATCAACTCACAAATAAGTCTTCACAGTCCTATGTGTTGAGATACAAGTCAAATATCCCCCCGAAGGTCACTCAGGATAAGACCGTCTCTACACAACCTCTGACGATCGCAAGCATCTCGGCATGTCATACAAAAAATATATCAAATATAGGTATACACACAACCCATCAAATCAAACGGTATAAACACAAACCAAATGTCATATTCCATACGTAGTATTACCATCACTAAATGCTATCAACGTATTTTAAATTACGATATTTCCTCTCTCGTAATATATATATAAGGATAATATGCCACCCGAAAACCCTTAATACATAATCATAAGAAGTCCCAAATGTAACCACTAATTTTTTTTATAAGTTCCATATCGTTAGAATTAATATCGTAAGTATTTATCACTTAATACTCTCGACGAATTTACAATTAAGATTCTCTCTCTCTCTCTCTCTCTCTCGTAATATTCAAGGTAAACTCACCATCCCTAATGTTTAAATCATTACACCTATACAACTCCTAATAATTCTGCACTATTCTGGGTTCATCGGACACTGGTTTTCCTCACCCAAATTAACCGTTTACTAAAATAGGGGAAAAATAGGAAATTCCTTAAAAATTAGAAATCTCGCTCGAACCAGAAGAACATATTGAACGAATTCGCGTGACAACCTATCTCACTCGAATGACTTCGCGCGAGATACTGATCATGCTCGAACGACACCCTTCGCTTGACTTCGCACGACATCTCGCGACTTGAGCTGTTTCGTCTTCAACCTTAGACAACCTCGTTTTTAATAATTTTTAAACCCTAAAACCTCTAAAATATCATCCCAAACTCCAATCAATCAGTCCCAAATCGAATCCTATCATTTTTAAATGAATTCTAACAACCTAGAATCATTAAATCATCCATATAATTCGAAATCCCCAATTTATTATCAAGAACCCTAGTTCTTAAATTAATATGCATAACTTCTAAATTAAACCCAGATTTGTTTATAAAAATTAACATAATTTTGCAGGCATCATCTTATCTACATATGGGATTTAAATTCTTATCAAATCAGCCCTAGGTTATGATATAGTTCTCCAATTTCACCCAAATTAACTTTCATAACAATGGTTTATTAACCTAGACTAACATGAACACAATTACCGCTAAAGAAATCAAGCAATAAAAACTTGCCTCGATTTCGAAGGTCTGATCCATTGATGTTGTTGAAATGGATTCGCACCTCGCGTTCCGATCTACACAATGGTGGTGGTGGTTGTGCAAGGTGGTGTAAATTGACTCTCCTTCTTTGGAATTTGCTCTCCCTCTCCCACTGTGGCTCTCTCTTGATTTTGGTATATCCTAACCCTAATTGTTCCCAATTAGCTGATATAATATTTCTCCAATTTTCGTCCATATAATTTCTCTAAAAATCTAAATTACAAAACTACCCCTAACGGGTGTCGGCTTGGCCTAAAAATATCCTGGAGTCCAAATAAAATACCCGAGTAGAGTTTTCTGACTATCTCGACCCCTCCGAACTCAACGACGCACTAGAAATGATCATAAGAGTTACTTAAAATAATTTACTTTTTATTCCACTTAATTAGTCCTTACACGACTCACACGTGCGTCCCCGACTTAATATAAAAAACTGTCGTATTTCTCTCTCACGACAAGTTATATAAAATCATCATTTCATATTACTTATTCTCACAGTAATATCAATAATTACTAACTTCTTGTCACACTAGTAAATATTCAAATTTAATCCGGATTATTAATTAATTCTCATATTTTAATTTAATTAATCCCACAATAATAATATATCACATAATTATTTAAATCTTTCAAAATACGAGGTATTACATACGTCCCCCTAATAACGGAATTTCGTCCTAAAATTCAGAGAATAAGGCATTTCTGGTAAGGACAACTCCAGGGATTAACCTCACATCTCATGTAAACTACGCAGTACCGCCCATACAGTACATTACCGAATAACCTTAATAATGAACACCTCAGTGACGTTATAATTTACTCTCCAAGCCTTACGATTTAAGTTACACCACTTAATTTTTTTTTATAATTACTAACTAGCCTCTTACTACTCGCACTAGTAGATTATCAGTATTTAGATATATACGAATTTGTCTTACTACTATGTTTCATCAGTAGTTTATTCCTGCTTGAACGGTATATACTTTACACACAATATATACTATAAATGTTAACACATTTTCGCCATATTACCTCCGCAAGGGACTATGGAATCCAATCATGTACGCTAGCGGCTCAAACTTAACAATAATAGGAAAAGATCCCACATCACTCAATACCAATTCCCTCATTCCAACATGCAATAATGCAACTCCTAATCATTTATATCCTGGTTAGCGGCCCCTAAATTTCCTCTGGACCAAGAAGATTATTGTCCTCCCCTCTATCCAATAAGCACAAGGATGACAAGGATTGATATATAAGTCCTCAAATGGAATCCTATCGATAATGAGCTGAGGGGAGTAGTCTTACACTAACTCCACCAGTGGAAGATATTGCACTAAACCTTCCCATAATTGGAAATACAACATTCCTCGTAATGTGTAACTAAAACTCTCAGTCTGCCCATTCGCCTGCGAGTGTGTTAGGACGAACACTTTCGCATCTCGATATTCATGGCCTCCCGAAAACTCTTCCCAATAATCGAGTCATAACTCTCTTGACTCTATCGGAAAAAACCTTTAATTGTACCCATATGACCTTACTATCCCAGGAATAATGGTTGAGGTTTAATGTTACACGTTATAATTTGTACTAAGGTGGCATAACGTGAGCTACTTTAATTACCCGACCCACTTTCACCCACATAGGGTCGTGATCCCATTGCGAAGTAATTAGCTCTGTATTGGTTCAGGGATTCACTCTCCCATTACTACCAAGGAATTCCTAATGCTGAAGGAACTCTATTATTTCCTGATGGTCCACTTCTAATTGGAGCTCAGTAATGTCTTGCTTTGCTTATGCCATAACTACTATGGCTTATATCATTATGAATTATACCTTTCTTATAACCACATCCATATATATGGCTCAGGTGAAAGTGTCATCACTCCATGTCGCAAGTCTTTCCCCCTCTCTCTAAGCTTCAGATTCTCGTAAAACATGCTCTCTCCATGTCTTATCAAGTAAGTTTCAACTTCCCCGAGTTAAACTTTATCGAATTCTTCCTATACTATCCTCGTGGAAAATCTGGGAATTAACGATCCTAACTGCCCTAACCCATCAAACAGCTAAGTTCTAAAGTCACACACTTCTACATCCATTTACCTCTCGCAATACGCATGGTGCCACAATTCTCAATTATGGAAAATACTGTAATTCAACTATCAAGGACGCCCATACACCATATGTTTTGTGCATTGCAGCACCACCGCAATAGACGTTTTATATAAATATCAAATTATGTCCCACATACTTGGCATGACTATATAGCAAGGTCCTACTCAGTCACCCTACCTTTTCCACCTGATCATATCTTAGGTTGTCCCACCGATCTTCTCGTGGTGTCAACGATTGGTAACATTATCACATATTAATCTTATATGGCTCTATTGGCCTTGATTTGTAATATAACCATTAATTCACAGCTACAACTACGAATATTGCAATCACTACGATATTAAATCCATGTACTAAAGGTAAACTTCTCCCAACTTCCAACGTTGGCTAAGTTTCATTCGTGGGATGTCTCGCAAAGTAAAATCCAAACAAGGAACCCCCCGATACACTACTACCTAACACTGCTGGTCATCGAGATCTGTTAATTCCTTACTCCATAACATATATCACTGAATTCCCATCTACGAACATAAAAGTCTACTCGTCTACTTTCATGTCACTAAAGATGGCATACAATGCGACGCTCTCCCGAACATAAGTTATTAGCGATATATAATTAAGGAGCTATATCTCTCCTCCATGTAATAAGTCAATATACCCTGAATCAAATCAGTAGAATATCCCTGCTCACCGGGATCAACATAGTAAGATAACATACTCGCTGAAGTCTACAATATAATACAACACATATGAAGGCTCATCCGTCTTTCGGGTGATGCCTCACTAAAACCATGTATTTAATATTTAAAATTTTTAGTACGATAGTCTTATCACACAAATTACTACTGTTCAAACCCTCGGTAACCAGTAATCATATAATATAATCATAATATGCTCTACTATCATAATGCTTAAAGGAGCACAAATAGTTACATAATACAATATACAAATTTCTCTTAGTGTCCACACTTGCTCCTCCTCGCAGGTGGCACGAAAATCTGGCTACCAAATGGTAGTCATTTACATAATAAGGCTGCTGTCGCCAGCGTACTCGATAAACCAAATGCACACTCAAATTCTTAGTGTTAACTATTCACATATGTTATGACAAACCCACGTCACTTTAACTCATCATTTATTCATAAGGATGAAACAAAGCTCCATCAGTCTATCCTGATTGTAGGGTCCCCGTATGCACGTTTTGCGACCCATTATTATCTATAATCGTTATACCTTTCGAATTCCATTCATTAGATTTTCTCTTCCTTTTTTGGGGGTAAATTATTCTGTTTTACGGCTCACCCGCCCGACATCGATACATTGGCCCCATATCTCTAGGCCTCAATTATGGCCTTACTGGCCTTCCCTTGATTTCTTGGGCCCCGTCGAGCCTGAAATACGGTATGCTACAGTTACTGAGGACTATGTTGGTCCTGACTAGACCCACTACTCTCGGATTATTAGTTCCTGGGACCAATTCTCTTGACCCAATTCCTACACTGGACATTTTACTTCTGCAACTGGTATGCCTTACACACACAGTTTATTTCTCCCGATACTATCAATTTCACTTCTCAAATGATCACATTCAATATTGGTAACCCTTATCTCTACATATAGGGTAATTTCCCTTTCATTGGTCCTCTTGGCCTTGTTGGGATGTTCTTCTCTCGGACCTGACAGTCTTAACTCCCAGTTGTTATTTTCGTTGTTCCTTGCACTCTACAGGGCATATGGAACACATGGTCGACCCGTTGGTCTTGACTGAATCCATCATCATTTCGTTAAGATTTAATCATATCATTTAAATAGGTTTTCCCCACTGGGTATACGTTCTGGTGATATTCTACTAACACTATTGAATTCAACCTTGCCCTTCGGCTAGGTATCACAACTCTACTCGCCCCTTTCTTCTGGGGTGTTGACATATTCTAATAAACATATACTTTGACGGCATTGACACTAGTCAACTTAATCGCACCTCCCATTCACGTTAGGGCATTCCACCCACGAGTCCATTTTAACTTACGAACCCTTTTTATCTTCCCTGACTCCTACTTCGGTTACGAAGTTAGCTTACCAAAGTTAACTCATCCTTTATGGTCGGTCCTTACCCGACCAACTGGTGGAAGATTAAACGATTAACTTGCACCTAATATCTCGATTTGATTTTCTATTATTACTCTTTGTCATTTCTCTGAGCAAGAAAAATTTCTTCTGAATTTAAAATTCTGTGTGTTACTGCACTCTATTTGACATTATTGCCTTTGGATTATCTCCCTCCACTGTCCCGTCACACTTAGATATTACTGTTGGTGACTTCTATCGTGATCACCGTTCCCCTAATGCTTCGCAACTTTCAATTATTTTCCTCTTCATGTAGTTCCGCTAACGGCCTTCATTGGTCGTCCCATATTGTTCGAAGTACGAAGTCCAATCACTCTCGCATATGAATTGGATTCACTAAAATAAATTGCAGAAGAGTGTAAATCGCATACGCAGTGGAATACAACAATCGCAGAATAAGGCTATACATTAAAGAATGCTAAGCTAAAATGTAGTAAGCCGTACAGATCCTAAAGGACTCTACGGGGTTATGATATGGGACATACGGGGTTATGATATGGGATGGAATCATATTATGAAAACTAGTTAAGAGGAGCAATTAACTAGGAGGATAATAGGAAACGTTAAGTGTGCACTCTAGTTGAGAGGTGAGAATAGCAAGTGAGAGTTGGATACTAACATGTACATAATAAATGCTTAATTGCACTTGTTAAATACTTGCTGTTTTTAAAATCATTTTCACATCGGGCTCTGACCCGTTTCCTTGCATATTTTCTTTTCTATTGTACCTTCTATATCAGGTGTCCAGCAGCAGGGATGCCAACCTTAGCGGATTATGACGAGCTATGAAGCTATGGAATATTGCTTAGATGCCTATCTTCATTCGATTCATGTCGCCCAAAGGAATTCAGTTATCTCTTCTATATGAGTCAAATACTCTTGTACTCGTGTCATTTTAATACATTTATTATTATCGGGAGTACTGTATTGGATTATTACTTGGGAATGCTTATTCCAATTGCATTTAAATTCTTTTGAGTTATTTGTTTGGTTATCAATGTTGTAGAGTAAAATGTGTTGTGTTATTCGTAAACTAAAAATGGATTTTGTTGAAATTAAAATTTGGAAAGTTTTTAACACCAGCTTAATTGGATATTGGGTGAGTTGTAAATGTTTTCGACAGTGATGCTAAGAATGAGCCAACTGTATATTCTGTTTTAATTTGGTATAGGATTGGCCACCCGGTATTTAATTAGGCGGGGTGTTATAGATGCGGTTGGTTCATTCTTAGCATCACTGTCGAAAACTTAAATCCAATTAATTACCTAACATTTAATTAAGCTAGTGTCAAAATATTTTCCAATTAAACTTGAAACCAATTAATTCATTAAAATTCTGAACATATGATTACAAACCATACACAAGAGATTAATACTGACTGAAACAAATGCTGAATAATTAAGACTGGATAAAACCTTTAAGTTCAAAGTCACAAACCAAACCATAATAAATACTCAATCCAACTGAAAAGAACTACAAGGGAAACTGAGTATAACCCCGCTAATGAGAATGGGTGCAAATGCCCGAACTGAAATATCTGAACTAGGAACTGAATGAAATGAGAGATGCATCTAATCACAATGACCCGCAACTTCCACAACAGCTGCAGCTCGACAAACCATCCAAGCATCTAGAACCGGTGTCCCTACGGCTAGGCACCTGTTCTAATACATACATATATATATATATATATATATATATATATATATATATATATACATATATATATATATATATATATATATATATATATATATATATATATATATATATATATATATATATATATATATATATATATAGCAAAAGAGAGAAGAATGTAAGAGACGGGTCAGAGCCCGATGTTTTAAAAAGATTTATTAGCAAGTATTTAAAACTTCATTAAAGCAAGTATTATATGCATGTTAGTTCAAACTGTCACATGAGATTCTCACATCTCAACTAGTGTGCACGCCTAACGCACATCTAATTCATCCTAGCCATCTGACACACTTTTAACTAGGAAAAGGCTTATCCTTCTATTTACCCCTAGTAGTAGTATTAACCATTGGATCTTAATATTTATCATTTAAATAAGTGTTATCACACTAAAGTTAAGTATTCACTATTTACGTTATAGAAGGTTTCACTACCTTAATAGTCAGCAATTATTCCATTGTAGATATACCACCAGCATACATATATATATCCCTCACGATTATATATATATGTGTATGTATGTATTAACACAATCTTAATAGCCTACAATTATCGCATTGAAAGTATAACACAAGTATACATATATATCCACCACTATTATATATATATATACTAACACAACACCCCAATGATACACCTGTAGTGCATTGCATACTCTGCTATCATGTTCCGGTACATCTCGTACTCAAACAAGGACTATCGGTTCGAAAATCTCCCACAAACCATATAAATAAATCACACATATTAGGGGCAAACATAGTTCACATACCTAAGGGTCACGCACATACAAACACTCTCATAGTCAGCTGACTTATCAACTCACAAATAAGTCTTCACAGTCCTATGTTCTGAAATACAAGTCAAATATCCCTCTGAAGGTCACTCGGGATAAGACCGTCTCTACACAACCCACCGCGATAGCAAGCATCTAGGTATGTCATACACAAAATATATCAAATATAAGTATACACACAACCCATAAAATCAAACGGTATACACACAGACCAAATGTCATATTCCATACGTAGTATTACCATCACTAAATACAATCAACGTATTTTAAATTACGATATTCCCCCTCTCGTAATATATATAAGGAAAATATGTCACCCGAAAACCCTTAATACATAATCATTAGAAGTCCCAAAAGTAACCACTAATTTTTTTTATATGTTCCATATCGTTATAACTAATATCGTAAGTATTTATCACTTAATACTCTCTACGCATTTACAATTACGATTATCCCTCTCTCTTGTAATCTTAAAGGCAAACTCACCATCCCTAATGTTTAAATCATTACACCTAAACAACTCCCAATAATTCTGCACTATTCTGGGTCCATCGGACAGTGGTTTTCCTCACTCAAATTAACCGTTTACTAAAATGGGGGCAAAATAGGAAATTCCATAAAAATTAGAAATCTCACTCGAACCAGAAGCGCATTTCGCTCGAATGACTTCACGTGATAAGCTATCTCGCTCGAAATACTTTGCGCGAGATACTGATCTCGCTAGAACGATACCCTTCGCGCGACTTCGCGCGACATCTCGCGAGCTGGGCTGCTTCGTCTTCAACCTTAGACAACCTCATTTTTCACCATTTTCAACCTTAAAACCTCTAAAATATCATCCCGAACTCCAATCAATCAGTCCCAAATCGAATCCTAACATTTGTAAATGAATTCTAACAACCTAGAATCATTAAATCATCCATATAATTCGAAATCCCCAATTTATTATCAAGAACCCTAGTTCTTAAATTGATATGCATAACTTCTAAATTAAACCCAGATTTGTTTATAAAAATTAACATAATTTCGCAGGCGACATCTTACCTACATATGGGATTCAAATTCTTATCAAATCAGCCCTAGGTTACAATATAGTTCTCCAATTTCACCCAAATTAACTTTCATTACAATGGTTTATTAACCTAGACTAACATGAACACAATTATCGCTAAATAAAGCAAGCAATGAACACTTACCTGAATTTCGAAGGTCTGATCCGTTGGTGTTGTTGGTATGGATGCGCTCCTCGCATTCCGATCTACACGATGGTGGTAGTGGTTGTGCAACGTGGTGTAAATTGACTCTCCTCCATTGGAATTTGATCTCCCTCACCCACGGTGGCTCTCTCTTGATTTTGGTATATCCTAACCCTAATTGTCCCCAATTAGATGATATAATATTTCTCCAACTTTCGTCCATATAATTTTTCTAAAAATCCAAATTACAAAACTACCGCTACCGGGTGCCGGCTTGGCTTAAAAATATCCCGGAGTCCAAATAAAATACCCGGGTAGAGTTTTCTGACTATCTCGACCCCTTCAGACTCAATGGCACACTCTAAATGATCATACGAGTTACTTAAAATAATTTACCTTTTTATTCCACTTAATTAGTCCTGACACGACTCACACGCGTGTCCCCGACTTAATATATCAAACTGTTGTATTTCTCTCTCACGACAAGTTATATAAAATCGTCATTCCATATTACTTATTCTCACAGTAATATTAATAATTACTAACTTCTCGTCACGCTAGTAAATATTCAAATTTAATTCGGATTAGTAATTGATTCTCACATTTTAAATTCAATGAATCCCATAATAATAATAAATCACATAATTATTTAAATCTTTGAAAATACGAGGTATTACATACTTCCCCCCTAATAACGGAGTTTTGGCCCGAAATTCAGTGAATAAGGTATTTTTGGTAAGGATAACTCCGGATATTAACCTCATATCTCATGTAATCTACGCAGTACCGCCCATACAGTACATTACCGAATACCCTTAATAATGAACACCTCACTGATGTTATAATTTACTCTCCAAGCCTTACCATTTAAGTTTCACCACTTAATTTTTTTTATAATTACTAACTAGCCTCCTATTACTCGCACTTGTAGATTTTCAGTATTTAGATATATACAAATTTGTCTTACTACTATGTTTCATCAGTAGTTTATTCTTGCTTGTACGGTACATACTTTACACACAATATATACTATAAATCTTAACACATTTTCGCCATACTGCCTCCGCAAGGGACTATGGATTCCAAGCATGTACTCTACCGGCTAAAACTTAACCATAATAGGAAAAGATCCCACATCACTCGGTACCAATTCCCTCATTCCAACATACAATAATGCAACTCCCAATCATTTCCATCCTGGTTAACGGGCCCTAAATTTCCTCTGGACCTAGTAGATTATTGTCCTCCCCTCTATCTAATAAGCACAAGGATGACAATGATTGATATATAGCGCCTCAAATGGAATCCTATCGATAATGAGCAGAGGGGAGTAGTCTTACACAAACTCCACCAGTGGAAGATATTACACTAAACCTTCCCATAATTGAAAATACAACATTCCTCGCAATGTGTAACTAGAACTCTCAGTCTGCCCGTTCGCCTGCGAGTGTGTTAGGCTGGATACGTTCGCATCTCGATATTCGTGACCTCCCGAAAACTCTTCCCAATAATTGAGTCATAACTCTCTTGACTCTATCGGACAAAAACTATAATTGTACCCCATATGTCCTTACTATCCCAGGAATAATTGTTGAGGTTTACTGATACATGTTATGATTTGTCCTAACGTGGCATAACACGAGATACTTTAATTACCCAACCAACTTTTACCCCCATAGGGTCGTGATCCCATTGCGAAGTAATTAGCTCTCTAATGGTTTAGGGATTCACTCTCCCATTACTACCAAGAAATTCCTAATGCTGAAGGAACTCTATTATTTCCTGATGGTCCACTTCCAATTAGAGCTCAGTAATATCTTTCTTTGCTTATGCCATCACTACTATAGCTTATATCAATATGCATTTTACCTTTCTTATAATCACATCCGTATCTATGGCTCAGGTGACAGTGCCATCACTGCATATCGCAAGTCCTTCCCCCTCTCTCTAAGGTTCAGATTCTCGTGAAACATGCTCTCTCCTTGTCCTATCAAGTAAGTTTCAACTTCCCCAGGTTAAACTTCATCGGATTCTTTCTATACTATCCTCGTGTCAAATCTGGGAATTAGCGGTCCTAACTACCCTAACCCATCACACAACTAAGTTTTGAAGTCACACTCTTCTACATTCAGTTACCTCTCATAATACGCATTGTGCCATAATTCTCAATTATGGAAAATACTATAATTCACCTATCTAGGGCGCCCATACACCCTATGTTTTGTACATTGCAACACCATCGTACTAGACATTTTAAATAAATAACAAATTATGTCCCACATACTTGGCATGACTATATAGCAAGGTCCTACTTAGTCACCCTACCTTTTCCACCTGATCATATCTTAGGTTGTCCCATCGGTCTGCTCGTGGTGTCAACGATTGGTAACATTATCACATATTTATCTTATACGGCTCTATCGGCCTTGATTTGTAATATAACCATTAATTCACAGATATCGCTACGAATATTATAATCACTACGATATTAAATCGATGTACTAAAGGTAAACTTCTCCCAACTTCCAATGTTGGCTAAGTTTCATGCGTGGGATGTCTCGCAAAGCGAAATCCAAACAAGGAACCCCCCCTCCCGATACACTACTACCTAACACTGCTGGTCATCAAGATCTATTAATTCCTTACTCCATAACATATATCCCTGAATTCCCATCTACGAACATAAAAGTCTACTCGTCTACTTTCATGTCACTAAAGACGACATACAATGCGGCGCTCTCCCGATCACAAGTTATTAGCGATATATAATTAAGCAGCTATATCTCTCCTCCCTATAATAAGTCAATATACCCTGAATCACATCAGTAGAACATCCCTGCTCACCGGGATCAACATAGTAAGATAACATACTCGCTGAAGTCTACAATACAATACAACACATATGCAGGCTTATCCGTCTTTCGGGTGATGCCTCGCTAAAACCATATATTTAAAATTCAAATTTTTTAGTACGATAGTCTTATCACACAATTTACTACCGTTCAAACCCTCGGTAATCAGTAACCGTAAAATATAATCATAATATGCTCTACTATCATAACGCTCAAAGGAGCACGAATCGTTACATAATACCATATACAAATTTCTCTTAGTGTCCACACTTGCTCCTCCCCGCAGGTGGCATGAAAATCTCGCTACCAAATGGTAGTCATTTACATAATAAGGCTGTTGTCGCCAGCGTACCCACTAAACCGAATGCACACTCAAATTCTTAGTGTTAACTATTCACATATGTTGTGACACACCCACGTCACTTTAACTCATCATTTATTCATAAGGATGAAATAAAGCTCCATCAGTCTATCCTGATCGTAGGGTCCCCGTATGCACGTTTTACGATCCATAATTATCTATAATCGTTATACCTTTCGGATTCCATTCATTAGATTTTCCATTCCTTTTTGGTGGGTAAATTATTCTATTTTACGGCTCACCCGCCCGACATCGATACATTGGCCCCATATCTCTAGGCCTCAATTATGGCCTTACTGGCCTTCCCTTGATTTCCTGGGCCCCGTCGACCCTAAAATACGGTATGCTACAGTTACTGAGGACTACGTTGGTCCTGACTAGACCCACTACTCTCGGGTTATTAGTTCCTGGGACCAATTCTCTTGACCCGATTCCTACACTGGACATTTTACTTTTCCAACTGGTATACCTTACACGCACGGTTTATTACTCGAGATACTATCAATTTCACTTCTCAAGTGATCACATTCAATATGGGTAACCCTTATCTCTACATATAGGGTAATTTCCCTTTCACTAGTCCTCCTGCCCTTGTTGGGATGTCCTTCTCTCGGACCTGGCAGTCTTAACTCCGAGTTATTATTTTCGTTGTTCCTTGCGCTCTACAGGGCATATGGAACACATGGTCGACCCACTGGTCTTGATTGAATCCATCACCATTTCTTTAAAATTTAATCATATCATTTAAATAGGTTTCCCCCACTGGGTATACGTTCTGGTGATATTCTACTAACACTATTGAATTCGACCTTGCGCTTCGGCTAGGTATCATAACTCTACTGGCCCCTTTCTTCTGGGGCGTTGACATATTCTAATAAATATATACATTGATGGCATTGACACTAGTCACCTTAGTCTCACCCATTCACGCTAGGGCATTCCACCCACGAGTCCATTTCAGCATACGGACCCTGTTTATCTTTCGTGACTCCTACTTCGGTTACGAAGTTCGCTTACCAAGTTAACTCATCCTTTACGTTCGGTCCTTACCCCACCAACTGGTGGAAGATTAAACGTCAACCTGCACCCAATATCTCAATTTGATTTTCTATTATTACTCTTTGTCATTTCTCTGAGCAAGAAAAATTTCTTCTGAATTTAAAATTCAGTGTGTTACTGCACTCTACTTGACATTATTGCCTTGGGATTAGCTCCCTCCATTGGCCCGTCACACTTAGATATTACTGTTGGTGACTTCTATCGTGATCACCGTTCCCCTAATGCTTCACAACTTTCAATTATTTTCCTCCTCATGCAGTCCCACTAACAGCCTTCATTGGTCGTCCCATATTATTCGGATTACGATGTCCAATCACTCTCGCATATGAATTGGATTCACTAAAATAAATCGCCGGAGAGCGTAAATCGCATACGCAGTGGAATATAACAATCCTAGAATAAGGCTCTACATCAAAGAATGCTAAGCTGAAACATAGTAAGTCGTACAGATCCTAAAGGAATCTAGAGCCTGATGCTTTGATACCACCTGTAACACCTCGCCTAATTAAATATCGAGTGATCAGTCCTTTATAAAATTTATAACAGAATGTTCTGTTGGTTCATTCTTAGCATCACTGTCGAAAACTTAAATCCAATTAATTACCTAACATTTAATTAAGCTAGTGTCAAAGCATTTTCCAATTAAACTTGAAACCAATAAATTCATTTAAATTCTGAACATATGATTACAAACCATATACAAGAGATGAATACTGGCTGAAACAAATGTTGAATAATTAAGACTGGATAAAACCTTCCAGTTCAAAGTCACAAATCAAACCATAATAAATATTCAATCCAACTGAAAAGAACTACAAGGAAAACTAAGTACAACTCCGCTAATGAGAATGGGCGACACATGCCCGAACTGAAATATCTAAACTAGGAACTTAATGAAATGAGAGAAGCGTTTAATCACAATGACCATCAACTTCCACAACAGCTGCATCTCGACAAACCATAGAGGAGTATCTAGAACCGGTGTCCCTGTGGCTGGGCACCTGTCCTAATGCATATATATATAACAAAAGAGAGAAGAGATGCAAGAGACGGGTCAGAGCCCGATGTTTTAAAAAGATTTATTAGAAGGTATTTAAAACTGCATTAAAGCAAGTATTATATGCATGTTAGTTCGAACTCTCACATGAGATTTTCACCTCTCAACTAGTGTGCACGCCTAACGCACATCTAATCCATCCTAGCCATCTGACACACTTTTAACTAGGAAAAGGCTTATCCTTCTATTTACCCCTCGTAGTAGTATTCCGTATTGTATCTCAACATTTATCAATTAAATAAATGTTATCACACTAAAGTTAAGTATTCACTATTTACCTTATAGAAGGTTTCACTACCTTAATAGTCTGCAATTATTCCATTGTAGATATACCACAAGCACACACACACACACACACACACACACACACACACACACATATATATATATATACTAACACAGCACCTCAAGGATACACCTGATTTGCATTGCATACTCTGCTATCATGTCTCGGTACATCTTGTACTCAAACAAGGACTATCGGTTCGAAAATCTCCCACGAACCATATAAATAAATCACACATATTGGCGGCGAACATAGTTCACATACCTATGGGTCACGCACATACATACGCTCCCATAGTCAGCTGACTTATCAACTCACAAATAAGTCTTCACAGTCCTATGTTCTGAGATACAAGTCAAATATCCCCCCGAAGGTCACTCAGGATAAGACCGTCTCTACACAACCCCCCGCGATACCAAGCAGCTCGGTATGCCATACACAAAATATATCAAATATAGGTATACACACAACCCATCAAATCAAATGGTATACACACAGACCAAATGTCATATTCCATACGTAGTATTACCATCACTAAATACTGTCAACGTATTTTAAATTACGATATTCCCTCTCTCGTAATATATATATATATATATATATATATATATATATATATATATATATATATATATAAGGATAATATGTCACCCAAAACCCCTTAATACATAATCATAAGAAGTCCCAAACATAAACACTATTTTTTTATAAGTTCCATATCATTATAACTAATATCGTAAGTATTTATCACTTAATACTCTCGATGCATTTACAATTACGATTATCTCTCTCTCTCTCATAATCTTCAAGGTAAACTCACCATCCCTAATGTTTAAATCATTACACCTAAATAACTCTCAATAATTTTGCACTATTCTGGGTTCATCGGACACTGGTCTTCCTCATTCAAATTAACCGTTTACTAAAATAGGGGAAAATCCCTAAAAATTAGAAATCTCGCTCGAACCAGAAGAGCATCTCGAACGACTTCGCGCGACAACCTATCTAGCTCGAACGACTTTGCGCGAGATACTGATCTCGCTCGAACGATACCCTTCGCACGACATCTCGCGATCTGGGCTGTTTCGTCTTCAACCTTAGACAACCTCGTTTTTCACCATTTTTCAACCCTAAAACCTCTAAAATATCATCCCGAACTCCAATCAATCAGTCCCAAATCGAATCCTAACATTTGTAAATGAATTCTAACAACCTAGAATCATTAAATCATCCATATAATTCGAAATCCCCAATTTATTTTCAAGCTTAAATTGATATGCATAACTTCTAAATTAAACCCAGATTTGTTTATAAAAATTAACATAATTTCGCCGGCATCATCTTATCTACATATGGGATTCAAATTCTTATCCAATCAGCCCTAGGTTATGATATAGTTCTCTAATTTCACCAAAATTAACTTTCATTACAATGGTTTATTAACGTAGACTAACATGAACACAGTTATCACTAAAGAAAGTAAGCAATAAACACTTGCCTCGATTTCGAATGTCTGATCGGTTGGTGTTGTTGGTATGGATGCGCTCCTCGCGTTCCGATCTACACGATGGTGGTGGTGGTTGTGCAAGGTGGTGTAAATTGACTCTCCTCCTTTGGAATTCACTCTCCCTCACCCACTATGGATCTCTCTTGATTTTGGTATGTCCTAACCCTAATTGTCCCCAATTAGCTGATATAATATTTCTCCAATTTTCGTTCATATAATTTCTCTAAAAATCCAAATTACAAAACTACCACTACCGGGTGCCGGCTTGGCCTACAAATATCCAGGAGTCCAAATAAAATACCCGGGTAGAGTTTTCTGACTAACTCGACCCCTATGGACTCAACGGCGCACTCGAAATGATCATACAAGTTACTTAAAATAATTTACCTTTTTATTCCACTTAATTTGTCCTGACACGACTCACACGCGCGTCCCCGACTTAATATAACAAACTGTCGTATTTCTCTCTCACGACAAGTCATATAAAATCGTCATTCCATATTACTTATTCTCACAGTAATATTAGTAATTACTAACTTCTCGTCATGCTAGTAAATATTCAGATTTAATCCGGATTAATAATTAATTCTCATATTTTAATTTAAATAATCTTACAATAATAATAAATCACATGATTATTTAAATCTTAAAAATACAGGGTATTACATAATCATGTACAGAAATGTGTACGCACTCTAATTTTGTATACTAGTAGGGATCTTCATAGTACGTGCCTTAACCGAACACGCTTAGAATCTAAAGTTAATAAAAACATAGTTTCCATAAATAATTAATATGTCATATATATTTATGGGGGAGTGATCTCAACGTTGTCCTCAAATATACTAGGTTTTAGTCCCACCTTTTGGAGGGCTCCGTTTGAATTTAGATATGATAAAAAAATAGAATATTTTGATAGGGGAGAATAATATCAAATCAAACTTCATACTATATATATATGTTGAATTTAAAAACTTCAGTAATAACAATGAGATAAAACTCTATACATGTAAATCTATATTTGTTTAATTTGTTGAGAAAATGAAAAAAATATTTATTGGAAAATTTTAAGCAGGAAAATTTTAAGACACTGGGGAAAGTCTGATAAGTGTTGAATCTCCAATCATTCAATGAATGGACCTGCAAAAATGGTAAAAATAATAGAAGCGACATAATATTTGTTAATGTAAATGTGAGATTATTTTATAGTATAAATTACAATATTGTGGGTAATTGCACTTTAAGAGTATTTCAGAATTTTTTTTATGTAATTACTTATACATGTTATGAATGTAACAGTGGTAATGAAAGTGGGTAAATATTTTAAAAAATCATTGTATATCATAAGGCTTTCAACTTAGAGGATTTCGTTGATTATTTTGAAAACTCAGGATTACGTATAGGAGTTATTGAACATTAGTTTAGATTTTTTTCCTTAAATCCCATCATGTTTCACTTGATTGGTAATAACCCTTTTATGAAATTCAATAAAATATACAATGAAGCCCAGATAAAACAGAATGCAATATGTAGAATTACTCATCAAACTTTAATCTGAAATCAACCATACTATTCATTAGTTCATTAACAGCCAAAACATATATGTTATATCTATCAGATCATTTCCATTACTTCCTCTCATCTAATCACCTCTATTATCTCAATTCTTTTAACTCTAAAAAATACCTAAGTTTTTTTATTTACAATTTATATGCTAGGGATGCCAAAATACAAAATCACCGTTACAAACATAACAACATGTTATGACCGTTAAAGGATCGATAGAAATAAAAAAAAATTCCATTAAAATAATGCATGTATGCTCAATGCTCCTTTTGTCAACATTAGTTCAAAATTAATTTAGGCTAGCCATCAATAAGAAAAGTTCTAGTTAAAGGATCTTAAGAATGGAATTCAAGGTTAAGGCTTAAAGTTATAAAGCTCAAAAAGACACAAAGTTATCTCACATATGTTGTACACTTCTTATAGTTGCTGCAAATGTATCTAGATTTTCATGTAATATAAATTTAACGTTACAGAAATCAAATATCTCGATCTAAAGATACATAAATCTTATCGAAAACATAACAAACATGCGTAAAATTGAAAATACATGTGAAAATCAAACTACATATAAATATCGTCACTCGAGGTTCTAGTCCCAACATTTACAAACAAAAAGAAGAATTTCTCAAAACAAAACACAAACAAAGAAGGGGCCAAAATGTCACCGAAGTATATGAAATTTTCAGAGGCCGAAATCAGTATTGAAAATTTAATGGGGATGGAATAAAAATGAGACAATTTATCAAAGTAAATAACAATTCAGAGACAACAAGCATAATTAGATAACATGGCATAGAAACTTGGGCTATTTAGTTTTCTTTGAGGAATTTAAAAAAGGAAAAAAGTTCAAAAAGATAGTTTATGTTGAATAAATATGAATTCATTATGACATATCATATTAAAAATCAACAGATACACCATATTCATATTATCTTTAAAATCTCAGGAGTAATAATCTTTAACAAAAAGAAAGAAATAACCACACGTGGTAGAAAAGTCTTTTATCAAACACTTAATAGGCCTACATTTGGATATATAATCATCTTCATATCATTTAGACTAAAAGAAACAAAAATTTGACGGTATAAAAAAATAAGTCATAAATTTCTTCGTGTTATTTCATTAAAAGATAAAGTGTAATAAAAATTCGCCAAAATAAACATACAATAGCCTATTATCATTTTTAAGAGTTCTCCTTTTAGTACCATGAAATTTACTAATAAATCTTTATTTAAGTCGTGTAACTATTTATATATTTAATTTAACCTTCTAAACCGTATTGTCTAGAACTGAGATTAATTTCATTTGAACTAACAAAATAGCTCAATTATGCTGGGAATTTATATAGAGATAGGTTTTATTCATTTTGCAAGCAAACACAGAGTACCCATTTTTGCACAAAAAATCTAAAAACTCAATGACAGGGAAAAAAACTTAACAGAAAGCCCATTTTCGGAGGATGATTGCATACCTTGATAGTTTCGGAGCAGACAAAGATGTGTGAAATCCTTATACTGATTGATAGTTATATATTGTAGCCGGATAACATTTCAGAGCCATTGTAATGAATTTATTTGAGAAGATGTGAAGGTGTTGGGTTAAGGACATTTGATAGGAGGAAGAGTATGGGTTGGAGTTTGTTTAAAAGAGGAAAATGAAATGGCGTTTGGAACTAGGGCTGTAAACGGATATTCGAAAATCCGCATCCGTCCGATATCCGAATCCGAATTTGCGGATATTTATCCGAAAAAATGAAAACAGATACGAATATGGATACTCTGTAAAAATATCCGACAAAACGGATACGGATATGGATAGTACTAGTATTCGACACGGATAATCCGTATCCGATGCGGAGTATCCATTTTAACGGGTATCCGTTTTACCGGATATCCGTATCCGTCAAACATATGTTTAAAATATTACTAATAATCTTAGTATTGGTATTACAAATAAAATAATATTAAAAAAACTTAATTTTTTATTCCCTAAAACAAAACAAACACATACTCCACTCAAAACAAAAGCATCATAAAGTTATTATTTTATTGTGTATATTATAAAATGCCATGTATTATTATTTTATTGGGTATATTATCATGGAGTTACATTAAAGTTACAACACACCCTATCACACACAACATACACCCACTAAAGAACATATACTCCACTTAAAATAAAAAAAATCATAATTTCATTTCATTTCTCTTTCGTACAGAATAAGAGAAAAGGAACCCTCATTTCACTCCACAAAAAACCCTCATTTTGCCACCTCTCCCTCTGCCGCATCAGCCCGTCACTGCTCATCAACCCCGCCACCACTACTCATCAACCCCTCCGCTACACATCAACTCTGCCACCCCGCATCCCATCCTCCTGCAACAGAAAGTTCGCAACGACAGGAACATACAAAATAAAAATAAAAATATATAACTGTATATATATATATTGTTCTTGTGGTTGTTCATTAGTTTCTTTATGTACGAGAGAAACAAAAAAATAAAGATATGGTTTTGATTGTGATGAGAATTGAAGTTAACAAAATGTATATTATATACAAAATAAAAATGTATACTTATTAGAATAAAAATATCAGTATGTTTTGAAGACTAAAAGGTCCATGAGATTATTATTCTCAATAAATTTGATTTAATCTAAAAGGTGCATATTTATATTTACTATTATAAAATGCTACAATAATTGTTTTTGGATGTCTTTAAGTTTACATGGTTGTAAAGTATGGATGACTTTAATCCATATTATCATTATGGAATGCTATTATTATTATAGAAGCCATAATTTTTTATGTTAGGAGGTAGCAATTTTGTTATATATTTATTTGGATTGGATTTCATTTGATTGGATATTTTAATAGTTATTTTTTGCGATGACTAATCAATGTAAACGGATACGGATATTATCTGAATCCGAGGTATCCGAGCGGATATGGATATGGATAGTTGATTTAACTATCCGGGCGAATACGGATACGGATATGGATAGTGTATCCAGATAGCGGATACGGATATGGAAAACATGGTATCCGATCCGTATCCGTTCGTTTACCACCCCTATTTGGAACTGAATGGCTGGGTTGGTGTTGAAATAATTATAAAAATAAATAAAAGGAAAGGTACAGAGTTAGAGAGAGAGAAAAAGGTGAAGGAAATGATGGAGGAAAGTAGAAAGGGACATGATAGAGAAAGGGTAAGAGGCATATATAAATAAGATCTTTTGACTTTTCTATTGAAATGGGCAAGCCGAATGTTTAAGGGCTTTTGAATATTGTCTACGTGGATATATTGGTGGGTTGTGAGATGATGTAAATGGGAGACTCACCAAAGTGGGGATACTTAATTGCAGTCCAAATGTGAACACCGTGGCAAACCATCAAGAAAAGATACCATTTTTTATATATTAATTGAAGCCATGTTGCAAACTCACAATTGAAGACACCATATTTATATTTATATTTATATACTAACATGCAGGCCACATCACGTGGTCGAAAATCAAACTCAATTCATTAGAACCCAACCATTTGTGTTCGTAAGTTAACATTAGTTTATAATCAAAGTAAAAATTTCAAATTGGAAACAAAAAAAAATGCAAATAATTATTCAATAACAACTCATTGCTAAAAAAAAAGATACAAATCCCTAAAAACAATAGGTCCAATCCACTAAAAAAGATAAACATATTGCAAATACCTCGATAGCATCAAAGAAAAAATGTCAAATATCAAAATCCTCACTAGCTGCTCTTGGATTTTATTTCCGAAGATACAGATATTACATGTATAACAATTAAAAAATACCATAGCCAGAAAAGTCACCCAGGCATGGTTAAATACCAACCTGCAAAAAAGATGCAGATATAGTGGTAAACCATCTTCCTAAGTAGTGAATCGGCTCATACCCGAGCCTTTAATAAAAAATAAAGTGAAATAATATAAAACTAAAGTTTAACCAAGGAAGAGAACTTACATACCTATTTTTTCCTACCCCAAAGTTCATATCCAAGATTTCCATCAAAATTAGTTGATTGGAATTTTTTTCAAACATGTAAGCTACAAACATTTACACCTCAAATTCAACCAACCTTAAAGGACGTGTAAATATATATTTCAAGGATATAAAAATGTTATTAAAAATCAAAATTATTTCCATTTACCTAGCTTTTCCCCATAGTCGTAGAGGGCCAAAAATTACTCTCATAGCCTAAAGCTATACCCCAACCAATGACCTGCGTGATAGCAAAAATTGCTTAACATATAATTTATATTATAAAAAATATTTTTTCTTAATAGAAATAGATTTAGACCCTAAATATAAGTATCTATCAATCTAATAAATCATGAATTTAGACCTAAATAACTATGACCACAAACCCTTAAAAGTAACCATTATCCTCTAACCCATCAATCACATAAGAACTCACACGGATCATCGAAATTAATAATTACCTAAAGTTAACCCCATATGAGGTAGAAGAATAAGAGCAGTTTATCAAACAAAAATCAATAATATAACACTGAAAAGGAAGATAGAGAGAGAGAGAGTGAGAGTGAGAGTGAGTGAGAGTTACCCATTTACCCTGTGTGTGCATGTGTCTGAGAGAGAGAGAGAGAGAGAGAGAGAGAGAGAGAGAGAGAGAGGTGTGATATTTATCTTAATTGTGTGTTGGTTCAGAGAGTGTGAAGATGTTTATAAAAAAATGAATTTGCCAACCCCCTTTGTATGCCCGAGGAGGAAAGTGCTAAAGAAGAAGACGAAGAGAAGGAATCATTAAAATTTAGGGGCTTTGGGGGTTTAGTCCTAACTCCTAAGAATTATTAGCCGCCGATCTCCTGTATATTAATTATTTGTTGCTAGTCCTATTCACACAAATACAACCAATCACAATTTAGAGCAACGCCCTTCCACGTTCAACTAACTACTCTAACTATTCAGTTATGGGAATAATGACAAAACAAAAAAACACATGGGATCGGCACCCATTTTATATATCTCATGGGGGACTGCAGCCATAATATCTATAAAATTTATAGATTATGTAATTTTAGGACTTAAAATAATATTGATTATGGATATAGGACAACAAACATTTCGTTTTCATTTTTAGTCCCTATTTTCAAATTAAAGGGACACGTGGCATTTTGTGATTGGTTGACGTTTTATGAATATAGGTCCGCGCCAGCGGCTTTATTCAAAAATAGGGACTAAAATCATAAATAAAATATTTGTTGTCCTATTTTCAAAATACATATTACAATAAGTCCTAAATTTACAAACTCCTAAAATTTATTGTCTTTCAAGTTTCAGAGGGAGAGAGAGATTATAAAATAATTATGGATAGACTGTGGAAGACAAAAGGTTGTGCAAACCTTGAACAACTCGTTAAATGAGAAGACAGATGGACGGGTCTTGGCTTCCAGATTTTTTTTTGGGGGGAAAGATCTAAGGGTTGGAACATGTGCTCGAGGAAAATACAAAGAGTTTAAGGCGCTCATTAAGGCGCTTTTATTACTTATTTTCCGACTATTTATATATGAGTGCACAACGTTACTGTCTTTTCATATAGCAGTGGGACACTGGGAGTGGTCTTAACGCAAGATGTTAACATGGGAAATCAACTGAATTTGCTATGCAATCCTTTTTAACCAAATCTTTAAAACTATTGCAGCAAATCATACCCATGAGTTTGTTACACAATCTCTGGAATTTTCTCATCCATTCGCATAGACAAGTCATGCTTAAAAAGGAAACTCATAACACGTAATCTCCCCATGATATCACCAAAATCCGGAACTTAAGGTGAAACGTCAATTTAATTTTGACTAGATATGGCAGAAAGTTAAACAACTAAATTTGGATTTAATTTGCGTTTATTTATCTTCCCATTATCCCACCAATATAAATAGGGGGACAGGTCCTAAATTTGACCTCTATCCCAACATTGCACCTTAACAGAGGTAAACACTAGTTCGTGGGGGCCAAATTCAAGGAATGAGAGAAGAAAACAACCCAGAAAAAAAGTGATTTGGTGAGATACGGCTTTTGTATTTTATTTTTTATTTTTGCTTTTGTTCTCCTGAATTTATTGTTATGAAAGGCTCATTTTATTTTAAAAAAAAAAAGGAAAAAAATAAAATAAAAGGCTGTGTTCTATTTCCTGATTTACTGAGGAAAGAAAGTGTTAATGTTCATTTTATCTTGTTTGATACCATGAAAAAACATGAAGAAAAAGGAAGTAAAATGAACGAGTTTTGGCTTTGTAGATTCGTAACAATATTTTAGAACTCTTTCTCCTGAGTTTTGTTTGAGAAGGATAAACATACAACAAACTTCTGCCTTTCACTTGTCAAAACTGCGAACCAATAGAATGCACATGTTTCTTAGGAAGATCAGCTCTAGTGGGGGCAAACCTTTTAGTGGATGGGGATTTATAAAAATACAGGTATACACCCAAAGAACAACTTAATTAACAGATGTCAGACTCCCAATGTAACAGAATTGACTATCACCAATGTGTTAGTTTCGAATTCCATATGATGCAATGCAAGAAGTTTGTGTTAAATTTGAATGGGATATTTTATGACTATTAAACATTTTTTTTTCTCTGTGGTACAATTTTTTTAATAGCTAAGCAAGTAAGAAAGAAATCTCTAGTACAAATGTTAACAATGAATCGTGGATCCTATGTGATACTAGTTTTTTTATTCATCATTGCGTTAAAAAAAATTCTTTGATTCGTGATAGCATTTTTTTCCCCTGACTGAGATGGTTAGATCTTCTTTCATTTTGTTCACATCTGCTTCAGTAATTATCCATACCTGCATTGCTACAAAGGCATTTTTTGTATCAGTGTTTATTTTTCTCACATGGCACCTAAATTATTATTATTTCTTAATTGCATTAGAGATGCTCTAAATAAGCTGGTTAACTTGGCTGTCATTGAAATGTCATTTTCTATGGTTCATAATCCCTGATTTCTCAAGTATAGAGAAGAGTTAAGTGCATGAAAGTCATCTTGCGTTGTGATCATGTGGTGTCTGGCACCATGTAAACACGCTACACTACTAGTGCTCTCTTTGATAAAAGCTTACATGTTGTAAGCTCCACGATGCAGCTATGTCCACTAAGAGTTACACAAATGACCCAAAAAAAACTGTATCATTCTTAGGTAGACAATTTTATTATAATTATTGTTCGAGTCATATTCGATAACTTAGTTTCAATTCACTAAAATATTTTAGTTTGAAGCATGTGCTAGGTGAGAAGTCCCTCGGGGCCTCAGAAACCTATTTCATATAAACTATATATAAAAGGCCCAATTTTATTGTTAATACATATAAAGGGGCTTATTTATAATTTCTGCACGGGATCTTATAAAAATTTAGAAATTTCAGGATCGACCATCGTTTTAATTTATTTACAATTCCAAATAGTATGTCCTGAGAGACATTATGCATACTTTGGATTACTTTTTTAGGTCATTTAAATCTCATACATTTGGCTTGGGCATAACCTTTTTCACAGTTCGGAATATGAGTAACAACATGCCATAATTAACGTTTCACTATGTATTTCTGTAGGAACATATACTGTGAAGATCCATTATTTCTGTGGTCCCTTCTTTCTTTCCACAAATCAAGTTTATCTTCTTACATACTAACCACAAGGGAAAAGATAGGGGAGTGGGGTTAACTCAAAATGGTCGAAGGTAGGCTTGTGAAAGCAGATAAATCAGAGTTCACAGAATGTTGGAGGACATCATGGAAAACACCTTACATCATGAGGCTGGCCTTATCAGCCGGCATCGGTGGTCTCCTCTTCGGCTATGACACTGGTAATAGATAGCGTCCTTTATTGCAAATTTAGAGCATGTTGTTACCTTTTTTCAATGTTAAAGAATTATTTGCTTTATGTTGTATCCTATATGCCTTATATCATATTACTCTTAAATAAACGAGTCAAACTTATCAAAAATTTAAAAATAAAATGTGAGAAACTCTCTAAACTATTGCTCTAATTGCATATCTCTAGTGTTACTGTTTAAACGATTGACCTAATTAGAGAAGATATGCCTAGTTTAGAGAGAAATAGATTAGAGAGTTTAGAGATTTGCCTTAAATAGCTAAAGAGTTTAACTAAAAACCTTTGATGGTGGCACAAGCAGAATCACAAACAATAGGAATAGTTCAATGAGTTAATTACAACTCACTTCCTGAAATTTCTTGCAATTTACTCTTTATTTTAATCTCATTGTCTTAATGAGCTCAGCTTGAATTCAAGTTGGTTATCATACTAAAGGTGTACAAAAAACCGAGCAGTTCAAACTAGGCTCATGGTCGATTTTGATTACACTTGCTTATTATCTCCTTGTGAGAAATATGGGAAAGCTCAAGTTTTATTCAAAACTCCTTAAATTGTCATTCTTAAGCAACCCATCATTTAATTCATACCAACTCATTTTCACCCCTGGGAACTTGAAGTTACAATTCTATACACGCATGTTGAGTGCGTTCGAATTGCTGGGAAGTTGACACGATTGTTATAAAATGAGTGCAGGAGTTATTTCTGGTGCTCTCCTTTACATTCGTGAGGACTTTAAAGCTGTTGATAGGAGTACATGGCTGCAGGTACATTAATCTAAATTGCTTCTCTTATTGTCACGTCTGGATCTTGATAAACATGGGGTGGAAAGGGCTATTTAGCCTTTGCCCCCCAATCATTTAGTCACATTCAATTTGACCCCTATAATTTTCACTTCTTGCAACCCAAAAATGTCATAATACTCACAAAATGTCACAAAAGATTGTCAGAGTGTCATAAAAAGTATATGTCTGACACTTTGTGCCAAAAAAATAATTAAAATTATGGAATCTAAACTATAAAAGAGCCAAATAACGCCAAAAAAACATAAATAATATGATACACACTATATTGATTTGGTTTTGTTTGTGGATGGATGTATAGGAAACCATAGTGAGTATGGCAGTGGCAGGAGCTATAATCGGTGCAGCAGTTGGCGGTTGGATTAACGACAAGTTTGGGAGGAAATTGTCAATTTTAGTGGCCGATTTTCTCTTCTTCGTTGGTGCATTGGTTATGGCAGTATCTCCAGCTCCATGGATGATCATTGTTGGGAGAGTATTTGTGGGTTTGGGAGTGGGAATGGCTTCCATGACTGCACCTCTTTACATTTCGGAAGCTTCTCCTGCTAGAATCAGAGGTGCACTTGTTAGCACCAATGGTTTGCTCATTACCGGAGGACAGTTTCTTTCATATCTCATCAATCTAGCTTTCACCCATGTAACCCTCAATTTTTTTTTCTTCTAAATAAATATACATTAAGCTGTTTTTTTTTATATGTTCGGATGTCAAAAGATATACAGAAAAAGTTGAAGGGAAAGAAAATATATAATAGAATTGTAGAGTACTACATTTTATTACTTTTTAGATTTGTGTTCTTGTATACTCTACAAGATCGAATATCTTTAAAGAAGTAAAGTTTTTAGTATTGTGACTTGATTTGTTTCTGTTTCAGGTTAATGGAACCTGGCGTTGGATGCTTGGTGTTGCAGGAATTCCAGCCGTATTTCAATTTGTATTGATGTTGTCGCTCCCTGAGTCTCCTAGATGGCTTTACGCAAAGGTTTTTTGCTTCTCTCTTTTTTTTTTTTTCCATTTTCTTGTTTCTTACTTTCTTTTTTCTAGCATCACTAATTTCCCCTTTACCAAATTTTGAAAAAGCATATGTATTATGGTTATAACGCCTTTGCTATTTAAGCATGTTCAATTATTTTGGATCTGGATTTATAATTCAACGTGTTTATGTCACTGGAGGTCATGTAGTGACCAATGGCATATTACATTTTCTAAGCAAAGTCTCTATCTAGACAACGATAAAAGTAAGTCTTCAATTCTCTAAATTTAAAATTAAAGGTTGGTTGACACTCGCCTCTAATTCAGTTTATCTTATTTCCAACGAAAAAAGATAACCTAGAGTATTGATTCACTCCTATATCAAAGACTAACCTGAACCACAATCAAGTGTGGGCTTCCAGTAATAAAGGAATGAGTAAATCCCAATTATTAGCTAACACCATAACTTATATTGAAAATATAGCTGCCAAGCATCCTTCTATTAGAAACAACAATGCAAATCTTTTTGGGTTTTTCCAAAGGGTTAGTGGTAACATCTTACTGTATTGGTTAATCAGGGGAAGGAAGACGAGGCCAAGGCCATCTTAGAGCGCATCTATCCAGCAGAGGAAGTTGATATGGAGATAAAAGCCTTGAGGGCGTCTGTTGCAGCTGATAAGGCCCAGAATGGCACACTTAGGGAAGCTTGGAGTAACGATATAGTCCGTAGGGGTCTTTACGCTGGCATTGCTGTTCAAGTGGCTCAGCAATTTGTGGGTATTAACACAGTCATGTATTACAGCCCCACTATAGTCCAGTTGGCAGGGTTTGCCTCAAACAAGACAGCTTTGGCCCTCTCTCTCATCACCTCTGGCCTCAATGCTGTTGGGTCTATCATCAGTATGTGCTTTGTTGACAAATATGGGAGGAGGAGACTAATGATTATATCTATGGTTGGTATTATTTCTTGCCTTGTGATATTATCTGGTGTCTTCCACCAAGCTTCTGTCTCTTCTCCGCCAATTAGCAACAGCGAATCGGCTCATTTTGGTGGGAACTCTACGTGTTCGAGTTATCTGAATGCCGCAGATGCATCCTCTTGGAATTGCATGACATGCTTGCAAGCACCCTCAGAATGTGGATTCTGTTCTAATGGAGATAATCTTGTAAGTCTGTTCTGCTTACTTTTTGGTGTTATTAGACTGAAACACACAACCCATTTAACACTTGAACCTGAGACTGTTTTGTTTTTGCTACTCATTGAAACCCAACTTCCAGCTATAAAGACCTGACTGAAGTTATTATAGTATAACTGTGTGGATAAATATACATAAGTGGGATAATAACTATAGTTAACTCCCTTGTTAGGCATGTGTTATTTCACATGCGTCCCTTGTGTTTTGGAAATTCACACTGATCTACCCTCAATATTGGATTCAGTATTAATGAACCCCCCTCACGTTTGTTACCACATAGAGAAGATTGTTCATATGTTAATATTGATTTCCACACATATTATTTGTAAAAAATGATTAAAAAAACTGATCGGAAACAAGAGAAATCATTGTGTCTCTCACAACACAAGGACTCTTCAGCAAATAGCGCTTCGAACATTTTTTAATACACATTTAGCCCAAGGTTTTTTATCTTGTTCCAAAAAGTTTCTCATCACATAAAAACACTCGAATAAAGGAGCTACGGTGGGGTCGCCGGAGCTCCGGCAGTGGGGGTGGGGGTGGGGAGGTGGGGCGGGAATACCGCCCGCTAGCGTGAACCTTTAAAAATAAAAGAATATTGGTTAAATGAGTGTTTGAGAGACTTTTTGAAACAAAATAGAAAATGTTAAAAATGTTTGAATAACTTTTTGATAATTGATCATAAAAAGAAGTCAAAAACACATGGGAGGTCACTATAATTATTTCATAATTCAAAATAAAAGAATATAACAGTAACAGTGTGCTCGTTTGGTTTGAACTTATTTTGTTTCTTCACTAATCCCAAATCAAAATTTGACTTGTTGAAAAATAATTGGAGAAAGCTCAAAAGCTCAAACCAAATGAAAGCTTCAAATACATTTTTATATGACACAAGTAGTTTTTAACTAACACTAAACTTTTTCGATTTTTCAATCAGTATTCTGCGGGGGCGTGCTTGGCTGCACATGACGTTGTAAAAGGTGCATGCCGTGCAGAGCACCGAACCTGGTACAGCAAGGGTTGTCCAAGCAAAGTTGGATTTATGGCAGTTGTGCTCTTGGGAATGTACATCATTTCTTACTCACCAGGGATGGGAAGTGTACCCTGGATTGTGAACTCAGAAATATACCCACTGAAATTCAGAGGAATTGGTGGAGGGATCGCTGCAGTTTCTAACTGGTCTTCAAATCTCCTTGTGAGTGAGACCTTCTTGACACTGACAGAGGCTCTTGGCGCTGCTGGCACATTCCTCCTGTTTGCTGGCTTTTCGGTCATTGGACTAGTGGCCATTTTCTTCCTTGTGCCAGAAACCAAAGGGCTGCAATTTGAAGAGGTTGAGAAGTTGTTACAGAAAGACTATAGCCCATTAAACAAAGAGGATAAAACTTCCAGGGATGATTCTTATTAAGCTCTCGAACCATTTATTCCCTTTTTAACTGGTTTGGCTTCACTACGTTGCTTTGGTAGTGTGCAATGTTGGAGAGCAAGCCATAATGAATTACTGTATTAATACCCTGTATTTATTTGTAAAAATTTAAGGAATCGGGTCTGCTCACTGATCCACAATTCACATAATATTCCGGCCTTTAAGATCGTCTCTTCTCTTGTGGCTAGTTACCCTAAGTAATAATACTTCAAGTAACATGGTACTTTTAAAGAAGAAACATCCTTTAGACTAATATACCAGCATACTACAAACTTTTAGACTTTGATGTAAGAGTAAAATTTAATATATGCGTTTACATATGAAATAAATATGAATTATAGGGTATCAAATAAAGTTAGATCAATTAAAGTGATTAATTTAAGTTTTGAAGCCTTAATAAGGTATTATTAAAGAGTGAATTTTAATGTGTAGAGATAAGCGTAATTTCTATTTTTATGATGAGTTAAAATAGAAAATACAAAAATATGAAAAGACACAATTGTCTTATAAATAGGGGTCATGATCTCCAGATCACACAACTCTCTTCTTATGATTCCTCTTGTCAGAGAGAAATTCAGGCATAAAATAAACGTGCTGATCTGGAAGATCATAAGATTCCAGACTTAGATATATTACTTTTCTCGCTACTAATCTAGGTACGCTTTCGCAAATTCAATATTTTTTATTTCTTAATGATTCAATATGGATGTTCTTGTTTGTGTGATGATTTTCACAAATTAGAAATTAATCCAACATGTGGTATCAGAGCTATTTCATGTTGAATTGTTAAGAACACTAGTATGCAACCCGTGCGATGCACGACATCACGTATATACTCGGATGTATGAACATTACAACAAATTACTCGAACAATTCTATTTAATTCCAAAACCATATAGTCAATGATTTTAGCCCTCGAAAAAAGTGTGGCATACCTATCGGATCTCCCAATGTGACCAATTTTAAAAAAGTCTGATAGGCCTGCGCGATGCGCGGGCAACATTCAATAAGCGATGTGTATTTAGCATCAAAACAAAAAAAAATCTGATCACAAATTCATTAATAACAATTTCAAGTAAATGAATATCATATTGTTATATACCTTATAATTCATTGTTGCAAAAGCATGACCAAATGTTCATTTGGAATCCTTTCAGACTTTTTAAAATTCACAAATCCTATAAGAAAAGAAATTTAAACATATACCCAAATAATGAATCTGAATACAATAACTCGTCCATTGAATAACTGAAAACCTGATCTTTGATTCAACACAAATGATCCATTGGAGCTATTACCGACATGATTTTTCTCTGCACTTAATAAACACTTAACAATAAATGTTATTGTCAGAACTGTATCTTGTTGCGTACATATAAGGGTTAAAGCTCAAATATATTAGTTATTCAAATGTTTCATACCAATTTTTTAAATAAATACAACCTTATCTCAATGGATCCTATAACTGCATTAGACCAAGTTCTACGGACCAAGCAACAAAATCCTGAGACTGACCAAAATGCTCTAACTATAATCTAGACATTACCAATTGTGTAATGAGAAAGATAAACATATGAAAAGGCTCAATCTCCATTGTCTTTATTGTCAGTGTTGTTTTTCAAATTATTCTCTTTGCGAGTTCACAACCCTTTGTGCATATGTTACCCCACTCAACTCAATAATGATCGCTCAAAATCTGCCATGGTTGTGTACTCAGCTAAAGTCTTTTGCATTAACAAAAGTAAGTTGGGATGCATTAAAAATGCATATGCCAATTCATCGATCAATATTATTAGATGACGTCAACCAAAATAAGAATAATGTATTAATTCACACTTTGACGCAACTTTATCACAAATTCTTAATTTTTGTTAGAAAATAAAAATTTCAATTTTAATTTCATCAAAGATTTTTATTAAGAAATAGTCAATTCATTACAGTATACAGAATATATAAACCATATGTGGGATTCAAACTCTACTTAATCACGTTTAGTAGGAGGGATAGATTAATTGTTAACTAAAACAAATAGTAAAATATACCATATAAAAACTATCAAATAGGAGACATTTGACAAAGCTCTAAGAAAATAAAAAGGACAATTTCAAGTTATACATTGGATGAGACAATATTTTATAGTTTCAAAAGTCAATATAACAAAATCATGGACAAAATTACCAGCTTTAGTAAGGTCATTGAGAGGATCCTTACTTATGAAAGTTGGATCACTTGTACATGTTCATATTATATTACCTTGAATGTAGCCAAAATACCCAAATAAGCCCATTCTCAAAATTTGAAGGAAATTATCTCAACGGCTGGATGGGGCTTTGGATTCATTGTGGCATTCTATCAAACATAGAGTTTGCACAACACAAAGCACAACATACACAACAATTGGTCATCAAAACATTTATAAACTTCAACAAAAATTTGTTATGTAGATGAATAAAATCCCCTAAAATTCAAAAGGAAAAAAAGTAAAAATAATAGATATTTGGTGTTAACTTGATTTGATAAAAAAGTAAAAATAATAGATATTTGGTGTTTGATAATACCTCCACCTGAACCTGCCTATATAAATAACAAACACATAAAACAAAACAATCTTGTTTTCAGCTTTCCAGATATTAGAGAGAGAGGGGGAGGGATAGAAGTTCCAAATGGCATACATAAGGATGAAGGAGAAGGGACAGCTAAATGTGAAACCTATTTAATAATTGATGGTTCACATACTATTGCATCCAAAGGGAGGATAAAGTGGATAGGACTGATAGGGTTTGAAGATGAGTTCTAACAACGTTTTGGTTTATTTTAACATTCAAAGGGAAATGGAGGAAGATATTGGACCTCTCTGATCTGAAATTAGGTGCAATAAATGGAGAAGAAAGATTAGCAAAATGGATGGTTCAACTCCGAGAGAGAGGGCATTTATGGGTATGGGGTTGAGAGAAAGTCGGTGTAATATGGAATTGGTTTGCGATTTGTCCTACTATTTACTCTTGAAATACAAACGCTCTATTATATAGAGAATAGATATATGAAGGAATTTAATTTAATTTTGCGCTGAAAATATTTTTTTTGAAAATTTCAATATTTTTGAAAAATTTTAGACAGAAATATTCTTCGTTTTATTACGATTCCAAAGATATAAAATTCATGAAATTTGGACGACATGATTTTTTGAAGAAAAAAAGGCTTGGATTTGATGGTAGTGGAAGGTTAAGGGTTCGACTCCTCGTGTTTCATTTTTTAAGCCTTTAAAATAACGAAAATTATGTTAGTGAAGGAGAGCAAGGGATTTTGAACCCATGACCTTTCAAGTCTGGAGCCGAAGGAGTTTTGAATCCCATGACCTTTCAAGTCTCAGGTCTATAATTAAGACTACTAACCATTAGGCTAAGCAAACTCTCTTTGGTTATGCTATTATTTCCAAATATATAGTAGTTACAGAATATTACTTTCATGCTTGTATACCATACAAATTTAAATTCAAATATAGGTATATATATATATATATATATATATATATATATATATATATATATATATATATATATATATATATATATATATATATATATATATATATATATATATTGAGATATATTAATTTAAACAATACGTCACCAAAGTGACCTCTTTTATTAAAAAAAATAATTTTTATTTCGAAAAATAAACAGATAATGTGCATGTAATTTATGTGAATATTAATCGGCCCAAAGAAAGATTAATTTTTAACAAAATTGCATGTGCACCTTTAGTAATAAGCGCGTGATAATTATTTGATTTTTACATATGAATAATAAATCGGCACAAATGAAGAATTATTATTCGATATGTTCTTATTATTAGTGTTTGATTACTACACCAAGATATCACTTACAAGTTAATATTTTTTACAAAGATAAAATATTAATAGAGTGTATGATATCTTAAAATGGGGTTTGCCTTCATTTGAATTTATCTTTATTTTAAGACTTATATGAGATAGTTTTATTTATTTGTTGTTATCCGGATGCAGCTATCAATTTTGCTTCTAACATTTATGTCAGTATTAATTCTATTTCTGTGCTTAATGGCACAAACTTTAAGTCATGGCAAGAGAACCTCCATATATTTCTCGGTGTTATGGATCTGGACCTTGCGTTAAGGGTTCCTTCTCCTGCACCTTTTACGAATAAAAGCTCCTATGATGACAAAAAGGACATTGAAAGGTGGGAGAAGTCAAATCGTATGTCTTTGATGATCATAAAGAAGGTCATTCCAGAAGCATTCAGAGGCGCAATATCGGAAATGATAAAGACAACCAAAGAGTTCCTAGACGAAATTAAGAATAGATTTGCCAAGAATGAAAAGGCTGAAACAAGTACACATTTGGCAAGTATCATCTCAATGAAATATCAAGGTAATGGGAATATTAGGGAGTACATTATGAAAATGTCTCATCTCGCTTCAAAGTTAAAATCACTTAAGCTTGATCTCTCTGAGGATTTTCTTGTGCATTTGGTTCTGATATCTCGTTCCACACAATTCAGTCAATTTAGGGTGATTTGCAACAGCCAAAAGGAGACTTGGTCTCTTAATGAGCTCATCTCACATTGTGTGCAAGAAGAGGAAAGACTGAAGTAAGAAAAGATAGAAAGTGCTCATTTGGCTAGCTAGTACTTCCAAGGATAAAGGGAATAAAAGAAAAAAGGATACATAAGCTGCAGTGGTTCCATATCAAAAGAAACAAAATAAAGAAAAAATATTGATGGTTGTTTCTTTCGTAGAGCCGCGGGACATAAGAAGAAGCAATGTACCAACTATCATGATTGGCGTGTAAAGAGAGGTACATTTCTTCATCTAGTTTGTTCTGAGCTTAATTTGACTTCGATACCTAAACACACTTGGTGGATAGATTCTAGTACAACCACTCACATTATTGTGTCTATGCATGATTTCCTGAGCTACCGAAAACCAAATGATGGTGAAAGATACATTTTTATGGGCGATGGCAAGAAGCTTGAAGTTGAATCAATTGGGATATTTAGGTTATTATTAAATTCTGGTACTTATTTGAATTTGAATGAGACATTTATTGTATCGTCATTTAGATAAAATTTGGTTTCTATTTCTGTATTGGATAAATTTGGTTATACTTGTTCTTTTGAAAATGATAAATTTAGTCTTCTTCATAGTTCAAATTTGGTTAGTACTGGTTCTTTATCTTATGTGGATAACTTTTATATGCTTGCTTCATATCATGAAACCTTGTAATTAAGTACTCGAGGTGTCAAAAGAAAATTAACCAATGAAAATTCGACGTCATTATAGCATAAGAGATTAGGTCATATCTCCCAAAGGAGAATTGAAAGACTTATGTCAGATGGGATTCTTGATTCCCTTGATTTTTCAGATTGTGATGTTTGCACAAATTGCATAAAGGGAAAAGAGACAAACATAAGGAGATTTGGTGCCAATAGGGCAACAGACGTCTTAGAACTGACACATAAATATATTTGTGGGACATTCTCTACGGTTTCATTGAACGTTCAACAATATTTTATCACATTCATAGACGATTTTTCGCGTTATGGCTACCTTTACCTCATCCATCAAAAGACCCAATCACTGGATGTGTTCAAGTCATTAAAGGCTGAAGTTGAAAATCAACTCAGCAAAAGGATTAAAAGCATCAGATCTGATCGTGGTGGTGAATACTACAGTAGATATGACGGTTCAGGTGAACAAAGCCCAAGACCATTGCTAAATTCCTAGAGGACTGCAGTATCGTGCCACAATACACCATGCCAGGTTCTCCAAGCATGAATGGGGTTGCTGAAAGACAAAACAGAATGATTAAATACATGGTAAGGAGTATGATCAGTCACTCTAACTTAGCAGAATTACTTTGGGGTGAATCATTAAAGACTGCAGTGTATATCCTTAACAGAGTACAAACTAAAGAAACTACTAACGGTTAGTTGCTATTTTATTGGATACTTTGAAAGATCTAGAGGCTACAAATTATATGATCCTACTACTAAATCAATTTTTGAGGCGGTAAACGCCCATTTCTTTGAGGATGTTGAGTTTTTTCGCCGGGGGGGGGGGGGGGGGGGGGGGGGGGATATGTTGATATTCCCACAATTGTTATTAACATTTATTAATATCCTATTACTAGCGTTGTTCAAGAAACAAATCCTAATAAAAAAAATATCGAAGAACCTCCTGTTCCAGAAGAACAAACTCTAACACTTATAGAACTTATGCCATTAAGGAGATCCACTAGATAAAGGAAAAGTGATGTGCCAGATAATTACAATGTATTTCTCCAAGAACGTGAGTTTGACATTGGTGCGGTGGAAGATGATCCAATCACCTTCCATCAAGCCATGGAAAGTTCTAAATCTCAAGAGTGGATTAATGCCATATATGAGGAGATAAAGTCCATAAAGGACAATAACATTTGGGATCTTATCCCATTACCTGAAGGTGTGAAACACATTAGTTGCAAATGGATATTTAAAATCAATAGGGATTCGAAAGGTGATGTGGAGAGATACAAAGCTCGTCTTATTGCTATAGGCTTTACACAAAAAAAGACTGTAATACCCCGTATTTTTATGCTTTCTAAATTTGGGTGATTTATTAAATTTGATGTGGTGAGTTGTTAATTTAATATAAATTCAGAAATTAATTATTTTATTACTAACACAACGAGAGTTAGTAATTATTGGAAACTTGTTGAATATTACTAATGAGCAAAGTAATATATAATATTGGTTCTATTAAATCTCACAAGTGAATAAAATGATAATTTTGGAAATTTAAGTCGGGACGTGCTCGTGTCGTGTCAGGACTAAATTTTGATTAATAAAAGTGAATAAATTATAAGTCACCCATATGGTCATTTAGAGTGCGCCAAAGTGTCCGGAAGGATCGAGATAGTCAAAATAATGTACCCGGGGGTTTAGTTTAGGTCTCGGGAGGTTTTTAGGCTTAATTAACACCCCGAGAGAGCGTTTTAGGGATTTTATATTTTTGGGCTTAGAAACCTATGAATTTTCTAGATTATATCAGATGCTCAAGGTTGTCTTCTAGGGTTAACACAATCAAAAACAAAAGACGACCATTGGAGAAGGAAAGGAAGAGCTTACCAAGGAGTTCTAGGCCAAGAACTCCTCCGTTTGCACCGCCGTCACCGCCAAACGTTAGATCGCGCAACGAGGATCACCACCACACCGATTTCATCCACAAATCAAAAATAAAAATTCCCAGACAAGTATCTATCTTGCTCTATTTCAGTTAATGCTCCAATCATATTAGCCTAAAATTGATTAGGACTAGTTTTTGTGAAAGAAGAACCCATTTTGGAGAATTAAATTCGCATGTTGTATGAGTATTAGATGTATTCTGGAAACACAATTCATATGTAGATATTGAACCATGAAATTACAGTAAATAAAGAGTATGAAATCTGGTAAAATAATGGGAAAGAACTAGACAAAAGAAATATTAGGGTTCTTGATATTTTTATGGATTATATCCCTTTTGATTCGTTTTTCATGATGAAAATCCGCATGCTTAACGTAGAAAATCATTTATTTGAGGTTATAATACTTGTAGTATAAACTATTTGGAGTTTCGTAATCAAAGATATCGTTTTGGATGATTTTGGAAGAGTAATCCGTAATCTGGAAAATCTGCAGGTCTGCCATACCTGCTTGATCGATCGATCGACCCTAGAGCATCGATCGATCGAACACCTGCCATAGATCGATCGACCCCTCCTGCATAACTCATATTCCCCTTTTTATAGGTTGTTCCAACTTAAATGATTAGACATTCTTGGATATTAATGTTAGAGCATTTTGGGATATAAAGAAGACCAGTAGGACTTATTAAAAATATGGAACCTTTAATGTAAGGCGAGATTAACCTTTCACGGGGATGTTTTACATATAAGGGGCAATGGGAATATGTGTTAAAGGGTGAGACTCGTAAGGAAGTTACGTTGTAAAATAAATGAGTACCTACTGAAATTACACTTAGGAGGATAGGAATCCGCGAGTGTCACTTAATAAGTTGGAATAATCCCACAAATTTGAATAAGAGACAAACCGTTATACGTGATAACTAATTAATGAGTAATAAGGATAAATATCATAATTATGGGTCGTGAGAGTGTACCTAAATTTGATATGGTAATAGTAGTATATATATATGACTGTGTTTATGCATATACTATATACGTGTAAAAATCATGCCCACGCTACTTGCTATCCCTGAGGTTACGATGCTGGGACAGCCTTATCTCGATGGGACCTTTATGGGGGATATTGACTCATACCCTAGAAGATAGAAATCCTTGTTACATGCTATTGGATCGATAGTAAGACGGTCCTAAGAGGCGTAAGGATATGTGATATCCTCTTAGTGACATGGAACTATGCTTCGCCTCATTCTGTATGTGTTTTGTGTTAATACAGTTCGAGAGTGATTTCGAACTAGTATTTCCCTTAGTACGAGTGATACGGGGACTGGATAACAGAGTATGCTCGCACCATAGGTTTTATGTGGGGTGCTGTTAGAATATATATATTATATGAGTATTTAATATATATATTTAAATCTGGAATTTGGGAACTACTTGCTGTGATTATGGTATTTAAGAAATGAATAATTAATTCAACTTGGGTATAAGTGTTTGAAAAGCATGATATATTACTGAGAAACTTTATTATTAAATAAGGTTTAATTGAGAACTTTGCTTTTAAAATAAACTTAACCTCTTAAACATTTGAATTTGTCGGTTTGAAACCTCACGAGCAACTTAAGATAAGATAAGTTAAACTATTGGTAAGAATTAGTGCGATAGGTGTGCACATTAAAAGAGAGGTGAGAATTTCTCAAGGGAGTGTCGCACTAATATGTTGGTTGCATTAGCCTATAGCACTTTAAATACTTGCTAAACTAATTTTAAACTGTTTTTACAATCGGGCTCTGACCCGTTTCCTATTTTCTCTTCTCTCTTGTATATATATGTATATATTACAGGTGCCCAGCCACAGGGGCGTCTTGCATAGGATCCTCCGTAGGGAACGCGCTGCAGCTTAGGTGGGAGTTGCAGGCCTCTTGCTTAGACGACCTCATTGTTGATTCCACTTCTAGTTCTATTTTATCTAGTTGGGCATGTGTCGCCCTTTTCATTATTCAGTTGTTTTTTGTGATGGATTGTAATTCATTTACTTTCAGTAGTTTTACTTTGGTATTTATTACTGTCAGAATGTTTTTCTTTGGTGGTTTGAAGTTGGGATTTACTATTGATAGTTAAATTCTTGAATGATCATTTATATCGTTGTTATTATTGTGTGACTTTTAATATGTTAATTACCAAAGGTTTTAAATATTGGTTTTAAATTAAATTTGGAAATTGAAGTCTAAAAATGGTTTTGTCACTTAGCTTAATTAATTACGGTGTTTAATTGGAAAAGTTATTTTTTTATGACAGTGATGCTGAGAATGAACCAACCATTCACCTTGGTTATAATTTAATAAAGGACTGATCACCCGGTATTTAATTAGGCGGGGTGTCACAGGTGGTATCAGAGCATCAGGTTCTAGCGTCCTTTAGGATCTGTACGGCTTATTTCGCTTTCAGCTTAGCATTCTTACTATAGAGCCCTATTTTAGGATTGTTGTATTCTTGCTTTTATAATTACGTCTTCAGCTATTTAAGATTTGATAATAACTGTAGACTAATAAATTTCTTCACGTTTCAGATGCCTCTGAGATGTGCCCCAAAGGATAGGCGTGCCCAAGCCGAGAAGCCAGTAGCTCCGGCTTAGGGAATGATGAACGCAAATGAGGTAGCCGCCATCGTTGCTTAGGCGGTAAATGTCGTGCTAGTGGTAGTACAGCAGGCTCCACCTAAAGCTCAGGTAGTAGCGCCAGTACCTGCACAAATTCCATCTGTATGGGAGCGGGTTAGGGATGCCTTTCAGAAGGCGCATCCCCCTGAGTTCTCGGGTAGTTCAGATATCATCATTGTCAGCCAGTGGAAGAAAGATATCTAGAGGCATCTGCATATGTATGAGTGCACAGATGTGTAGAAACAGTTGTTGGCTTCCTTTAAGCTAGTGGGGGCCGCTTTACAGTGGTGGGAGTCCACCACCACCTTGGAGGAGAGGGATGTTATCCCGATTCAGTCATTCTGGGCGCGGTTTGACGGTAAATATTTTCCATCCACCGTGCAAACTGAGATGAGGCGGAAGTTACTGAACTTGAAGCAGGAAAATTCTACTGTTGCTGAGTATGAAGAGGAGTTCACAAGACTTCTCACTATAGTGTCAGATGAGGCACCCACTGAGAGTAAGAAGATACTATTATTTATGGACGGGTTTGCTTGGAGGATCTGTCAGCACCTTATAGGAAATCTGTCTCTGAGTACCTACACAGACGTACTCAATGTCGCTTTACTACACTATCAGGATCACCGCTTCTATCTCCAGGGAAGCAAGCGAGAAGGAGAGTCCATCCAGCAGGGAAGGACAGGGGGTAGTGGTGCTAGTGGAACACCGACATCTTAGGGGCAGACTCGTCAGCATGAGCAGAGTTCCCATCAGGGGAACCCTGCCAAGCGGTTCCAATCAGGTGACTCCAAGCAGGGATTTGGGGGATTTAGGCAGGGGCAACAGGGCCAGCCTAATCAGCAGGGCCAACATCGTCATCCGCAGGGACAGTAGCAGGGCCATCAGGGCCAACAGCGATTTCAGTAGGGCCAGTAGGGCCAATGGCGGGGTGGTAATGGCCAGCAGGGCCATAATCAGCAGGGACAGAGGGGAGAAAATTTGAAGTGTCGATGCTTCGGGTGTGGTAAAAATGGCCACAAGCGCCAGTATTGTCCAGAGGGTGATAGGGTCCCACAGCAGCAGGGTGCCTGTAATGAACCACAGAGGCCACTTTTTCCAGTCGCCCTCCCAGCACCAGCTCAGGTACCAGCCCTACCAGCCATTCCAGCCGCTCCAGTACAGCAGGGGAAATTACAGTACGGACGTGTCTATAACGTCCACCAGGCATCAACTCCACAGGCGCCGCCCGTGATTGAGGGTATGTTTCCTATCCATGGTACTATGGGTCGGGTTTTATTTGATACTAGGGAGACACGCTGTTTTATAGCTGCCCATTTTGCGAAGGCCTTAGGGTTATTAGCCATAGTAGAGAGCACTGTAATGTGTGTAGACTCACCACTGGGAAATGGATCTCTAATTTTCTTTATATGCCGGGGTGTAGGAGTAGAGATTGGTAGCTTGGTATTACCAACAGACATGTTAGTCTTAGATATGCATGAGCACGACGTTATTATTGGTATGGATTGGCTCGCAGCTTATAGAGCCATGATAGATTGTTTCGGTGGGAGTATTGTCTTTGTTATTCCGGGGAAAGAGATGTTTGTAGTGGCGATGCCTCATCCAGAGGGAGGCTCGACCGCTCATTTATATTACATAGAGGAGGGATACCTCTAAGGAGGTCGTGATTCCCTTAGACTCAATCCCAGTTGCTCGTGAGTATTCTGAT
Source organism: Sambucus nigra (assembly GCA_949130495.1). Taxonomy (NCBI): domain Eukaryota; kingdom Viridiplantae; phylum Streptophyta; class Magnoliopsida; order Dipsacales; family Adoxaceae; genus Sambucus; species Sambucus nigra. Next base: position 422,170,212 of record OX422209.1, read on the forward strand.
GTATTTCAGGAGATACCAGGCCTACCCCCCAGTCGAGAGATAGATTTTGTCATAGATTTATTACCGGATACTCGACCGATATCACGTGCTCCATACCGTATGGATCCGGCTGAAATGCGAGAGTTATGGGATCAGATAGAGCAGCTGTTAGGTCAGGGCTTCATTCGTAGGAGTACCTCACCTTAGGGCGCTCCAGTGTTGTTTGTGAAAAAGAGAGATGGTTCACTGAGGCTATGTGTGGACTTCCAGGAACTGAACAAGGTCACGATACGGAACAAGTATCCGTTGCCTTGAATCGATGATCTGTTCGACCAGCTGAGGGGAGCAACTTTATTTTCGAAGATAGATCTGAGGTTAGGGTACCATCAGCTACGTATTAGGGAGCAGGATGTTTCAAAGACTGCTTTCTTGACGAGATATGGGTCCTATGAGTTCATAGTGATGCCATTTGGACTCACAAATTCTCCAGCCATATTTATGGACTTGATGAATCGAGTGTTCAGAAAGTTCTTGGATCAGTTTGTCATCATCTTCATAGATGACATCTTGATATATTCAAACACCGAGGAAGAGCATGTCGAGCACTTGAGGCATGTTCTTCAGACTCTACGAGAACATCAGCTATATGCTAAGTACGAGAAGTGCGGGTTCTAGTTACGAGAAGTGAAGTTCTTGGGACATGTTGTTTCTGAACAAGGGATAGCGGTTGACCCGAGTAAAGTGTCAGTGGTGAGGGAGTGGGGACAGCCCACGACACCGACAAAAGTGCGTAGTTTCTTGGTATTAGTCGGATACTACAGGAGATTCATTCGGGGGTTCTCCAAAATAGCGGGTCCATTGATGAACCTGACTCGAAAGGGGGTACCATATGTTTGGGATGATGCTTGTCAATTGGCTTTCGACGAGCTGAAAGACAAGCTTACTTTAGCACCGGTCCTTGCTTTACCTAAGTCGGATGTGGAGTATCTGGTTTACACCAACGCCTCTTTATGGGGACTTGGGGGAGTACTTCAGCAAGAGGAGAAGGCTATAGCTTTTGCCTCCCGCAAGCTTAACCCGCACGAGAAGAATTACCCCACACACTACCTAGAGTTAGTAGCGGTCGTGTTTGCATTGAGGATATGGAGACGCTATTTATTGTGCGAGAAATTTCGCCTGTTCACAGACCACAACTCACTGCAGTACTTGTTCACTCAGCGAGAGCTGAATATGCATCAGCGCGGGTGGTTAGAGTTTGTGAAGGACTATCAGTTCGACATACAGTACCATCCAGGGAAGGCCAAAGTGGTTGTCGATGCGTAGAGCCATAGGCCGATAGATAATGTAGCGAACATCTGGAAAGCAAAGTGGAAAGAGTTGGGTCACCAGGATGCAGTAGCCCGTTCCTTTATATCTGTCATAACAGTGACAACCTAGATTGTTACGAGGGTATTACAGGCGCAGACCACCGACTCGTTTTTCCAGGAGCAGATTGTATGACTTTTAGCTGAGGGTGCTAAGTCCTACTCTGTTAGCTCTGATGGTGGTTTGAGGTTTAATGGGAGATTGGTGGTCCCAGAAGGAGCAGACTTACATCATGCAGTGATGACCCAGTCTCACGGGTCCCGATTTGCGGTGCATCCTGGGGGAGATAAGATGTACCAAGATATGAGGCGATAATACTGGTGGAGTAGGATGAAAAAGGATATTGCTAAGTTCGTGTTCAAGTGTTCTACCTGCCAGCTGGTAAAGGTGGACCACCAGAAATCATCGGGGTTGCTTCAACCATTGGAAATACCCGTGTGTAAGTGGGAGAGTATTTCTATGGACTTTATTACTGGGTTGCCTACATCACAGCGGGGACACGACTCCATCTGGGTGATTGTGGACAGTTTGACCAAGGTGGCTCATTTTCTGCCAGTACGGACAGACTATACCACGGGCAAGTATGCTCAGTTGTTCATTGCTGAGATTGTTCGATTACATGGGGTGTCCCTGAATATTGTGTCAGATAGAGACAAGATTTTCGTGTCGTGTTTCTGGGAGAGCTTTCAGGAGGCCATGGGCACGAAGTTCAGGTTGAGTTCAGCTTATCACCCATAGACAGATGGACAAACATAGCGTACTAATCAGATGTTGGAGGATATGCTACGCATGTGTGTCCTTGATTTTGGAGGGGGTTGGGAGCCACATCTTCCGCTGGTAGAGTTCGCTTATAATAACTCTTATCAGTTCACGATTGACATGGCTCCAATCGAGACTTTGTATGGCAGGCCTTGTCGTTCCCCAACTTGTTGGCTAGAGGTGGGGGATAATAAGTTGCTCGGACTAGAGGTGATTCAGGAAACCTCCGCTAGGATTGAGATTATCAGGAGTCGCATTCGGGTAGCCCAGGACAGGCAGAAAATCTATGCCGATGCAAAATGGTTCTTCCGAGAGTTTAATGTGGGGGACCAAGTATTACTACGTGTATATCCTATGAAAAGAGTGATGTGATACGGGAAGAAATGGAAATTGGCCCCGAGGTACGTGGGACCATTTCCCATTATCGAGAGGATTGGGTCGGTAGCATACAGATTGGGATTGCCAGAGCATTTACTTCGCATTCACGAGACGATACCTTCAGGATGGCATTGCCCATACCCATATTGCGATTGAGGAGATTGACTTACAGCGAGACAGCTCTTACGAGGAGAGGCACTGGCTATCCTAGATCATAGCGAAAGAAGATTGAGGTCAAAGCTAGTCCCACTTATCCGGGTCCAGTGGGAGCATCATAATGTGGAGGAATCCACTTGGGAGCTTGAGGCGGACATGCGTGAGAAGTACCCAGAGTTATTCTTACCAGGTACACCTTATTTTTCGAATTTCGGGACAAAATTCCGTTATTAGGGGGGAAGTATGTAATACCCCGTATTTTTATGCTTTCTAAATTTGGGGGATTAATTAAATTTGATGTGGTGAGTTGTTAATTTAATATAAATTCGGAAATTAATTATTTTATTACTAACGCGATGAGAGTTAGTAATTATTGGAAACTTGTTGAATATTACTAATAAGCAAAGTAATATATAATATTGGTTCAATTAAATGTCACGAGTGAATAAAATGATAATTTTGGAAATTTAAGTTGGGACGCGCCCGTGTCGTGTTAGGACTAAATTTTGATTAATAAAAGTGAAAAAATTAAAAGTCACCCGTATGGTCATTTCGAGTGCGCCAAAGTGTCCGAAAGGGTCGAGATAATCAAAATAATGTACTTAATTTGGGTCTCGGGGCGTTTTTAGGCTTAATTAACACCCCGGGAGGGCATTTTAGGCATTTTGTATTTTTGGGCTTAGAAACCTACAAATTTTCTAGGTTATATCAGATGCTTAGGGTTGTCTTCTAGGGTAACACAACCAAAAATAAAAGACGTCCATTGGAGAAGGAAAGGAAGAGCTTACCAAGGAGTTCTAGGCCAAGAACTCCTCCGTTTGTACCGCCGTCACCGCCAAACGTTAGATCGCACAACGAGGATCACCACCAAACTGATTTCATCCACAAATCAGAAATAGAAATTCCTAGGCAAGTATCTATCTTGCTCTATTTCAGTTAATTCTCCAATCATATTAGCCTAGGATTGATTAGGACTAGATTTTGTGAAATAAGAACCCATTTTGGAGAATTAAATTCGCATGTTGTATGAGTATTAGATGTATTCTGGAAACTCAATTCATATGTAGAGATTGAACCATGAAATTACAATAAATAAAGAGTATGGAATCTGGTAAAAGAATGGGAAAGAACTAGACAAAAGAAATATTAGGGTTCTTGATATTTTTATGGATTATATCCCTTTTAATTCATTTTTCAAAATGAAAATCCGCATGCTTGACGTAGAAAATCGTTTATTTGAGGTTATAATACTTGTAGTATAAACTATTTGGAGTTTGGTAATCAAAGATATCGTTTTGGATGATTTTGGAAGAAGAAACCCGTAATTTGGAAAATCTGCAGGTCTGCCATACCTGCTTGATCGATCGATCGACCCTAGAACATCGATCGATCGATGCTTCGATCGATCGAACACCTGCCATAGATCGATAGACCCCTCCTACATAACTCATATTCCCCTTTTTATAGGTTGTTCCAACTTAAATGAGAGGACATTCTTGGATATTAATGTTAGAGCATTTTGGGATATAAAGAAGACCAATAGGACTTATTAAAAATATGGAACCTTTAATGTAAGGCGAGATTAACCTTTCACATGGATGTTTTACATATAAGGGACAATGGGAATATGTGTTAAATGGTGAGACCCGTAAGGAAGTTACGTTGTAAAATAAATGAGTACCTACTGAAATTACACTTAGGAGGATAGGAATCCGCAAGTGTCACGTAATAAGTTAGAATAATCCCACAAATTTGAATAAGAGACAAATCGTTATACGTGATAACTAATTAACGAGTAATAAGGACAAATATCATAATTATGGGTCATGAGAGTGTACCTAAATTTGATATGGTAATAGTAGTATATATATATGATTGTGTTTATGCATATACTATATACGTGTAAAAATCATGCCCACGTTACTTGCTATCCCTGAGGTTACCGCGCTGGGACAGTCTTATCTCGATGGGACCTTTATGGGGGGATATTGACTCGTACCCTAGAAGATAGAAATCCTTGGTACAGGCTATCGGATCGATAGTCAGACGGTCCTAAGAGACGTGAGGGTATGTGATATTCTCTTAGTGACTTGGAACTATGCTTCTCCTCATTTTGTATGTGTTTTGTGTTAATACAGTTCGAGAGTGATTCCGAACTAGTATTTCCCTTAGTACGAGTGATACGGGGACTGGATAGCAGAGTTTGCCCGCATCACAAATTTTATGTGGGGTGTTGTTAGAATATATATATTATATGAGTATTTAATATATATATTTAAATCTAGAATTTGGGAACTACCTGCTGTGATTATGGTATGTAAGAAATGAATAATTAATTCAACTTGGGTATAAGTATTTAAAAAGCATGATATATTACTGAGAAACTTTATTATTAAATAAGGTTTAATTGAGAACTTTGCTTTTAAAATAAACTTAACCTCTTAAACATTTGAATTTGTCGGTTTGAAACCTCATGAGCAACTTAAGATAAGATAAGTTAAACTGTTGGGAAGAATTAGTGCGATAGGTGTGCACATTAGAAGAGAGGTGAGAATTTCTCAAGGGAGTGTCGCACTAATATGTTGGTTGCATTAGCCAGTAGCACTTCAAATACTTGCTAAACTAATTTTTAACTATTTTTACAATCGCGCTCTAACCCGTTTCTTATTTTCTCTTCTCTCTTGTATATACATGTATATATTACAGGTGCCCGGCCACAGGGGCGTCTTGCATAGGATCCTCCGTAGGGAACGCGCTGCAGCTTAGGTGGGAGTTGCAGGCCTCTTGCTTAGACGACCTCATTATTGATTCCACTTCTAGTTCTACTTTATCTAGTTGGGCATGTGTCTCCCTTTTCATTATTCAGTTGGTTTTTGTGATGGATTGTAATTTATTTACTTTTAGTAGTTTTACTTTGGGATTTATTACTGTCAGAATGTTTTTCTTTGGTGGTTGAAGTTGGGATTTACTATTGATAGTTAAATTCTTGAATGATCATTTATATCCTTGTTATTATTGTGTGACTCTTAATCTGTTAATTATCCAAGTTTTTATATATTGGTTTTAAATTAAATTTGGAAATTGAAGTCTAAAAATGATTTTGTCATTTAGCTTAATTAATTAGGGTGTTTAATTGGAAAAGTTATTTTATTGTGACAGTGATGCTGAGAATGAACCAACCGTTCACCTTGGTTATAATTTAATAAAGGACTGATCACCCGGTATTTAATTAGGCGGGGTGTCACAAAGGCATAGATTATAGAGATACTTTCTCTCCGGTTTCATCGAAAGAATCTTTTAGGATAATAATGTCAATTGTGCCGCACTTTGACCTTGAGCTTCATCAGATGGATGTTAAGACCGCGCTTCTCAATGGTGACATTGATGAAACAATCTATATGGCGCAACCAGAAAACCTTATGTCAGGAGATATAAAGAAGACGATTTGTAAGTTAAAGAAATCCATTTATGGGCTTAAGTAAGCTTCTCGTCAATGGTATTATAAGTTTCATCAAGTTGTCATCACGTTTGGTTTTGAGATGAATATGGTTGATGATTGTATATACCACAAGTTCAGTAGGAGTAAGCATATTTACTTTGTTTCATATGTTGATGACATCTTGCTTTCCACCAATGATATAGGTATGTTAAACAAAACCAAGAGATTTCTTTAAAGAAATTTGAGATGAAAGATCTTGATAAAGCTTCTTTTGTGTTGGGTATACAGATACACCGAGATCTCTCTCGGGGTACACTTGGGTTATTAAAAGAGAGCCATATCCAGAAAGTTCTTAAAATGTTTGGCTTTCATGATTATAAAACATGTGACACCCCTGTAACTAAAAGAGATAAATTTAGTCTCACTCAATGTCCTAAGAATGATTTTGATATTTGGGAGATGCAAAAGATTCTTTATGCGTCAGCAGTAGGAATTCTTATGTATGTTCAAGTATGTACACGTCCATATATTGTGTACAATGTTGGCATGTTGGGCAGATACTTAAGCAATCCTGGAAAGGATCACTGGATAGAAGCCAAGCGGGTCATGAGGTACTTATAGAGAACAAAAGACTACATGCTCACCTATTGAAAGTCACATTGAGGCAGGTTCTTCAGACTCTACGAGAGCATCAGCTGTATGCTAAGTATGAGAAGTGCGGATTCTGGTTATGGGAGGTACAGTTTTGGGGCATTTTTGTCAATTTTATAAAATACCGCAAGTGCACGGGCTATTATAGAATAGCGAGTGTAAGTACGGGTCGAACCCACGAGAATTTATCAATTTTTCTTTCGTTAAAAATTATTGTGACTGTCCAACTAGACTAAATTGGGTTAAAGATGAGATGTAATATTAAACTAAGCAACACAAATAAGAAATAGTATTACGAGAGATATAATCAAGGTGGCGTGAAAACTAGGACGTTGGATCCATTTATCACGTTAAACTAACACTGTGCAATAATTTAAATTCGTCATTTCCGATTTTATAACTCAAATTAAATCGACTCTCGTCGTATTTAATTCGAAAAAATAACACGTTAGAAGTCCAAAATAAAATTTAACGTCTCTAAATTTAGACGTCTAAAATCCCTATTCCCTTAAAAAGTTCACTTTTTAATTTCAAAATATAGTCTTTAAGCATGAGCTATCAATCAATTTAATAAAAGTATAACCCATCAAAAAGTACTCATATTTAAAAAATTTAAAAATGATTTTTTTTCAAACAATGCCGAAGGTTTAAAACGCACTCTCGTGTCATTTTAAATGAATACCGAATTTTTTTTAAAGTATTTAGCACATATCGGGAACAAAAACGAATTTAAATCACACACAATATTAATCACACATAATAAATTTCACTTAGTCCTAGTAACGAAATTAAGCTATCATAATTGTAGATATAATAAAATTCAAGAATGAATACTCAATTTCATTAAATAAACAAACTTACAATTGATGTGTCACAAATATTCTTGATAAAAATTTCACTCACAAAATAGTTATTGGCCCTCAATAAGGAACAAAAAACTACACCTAAAGCTCTCTCTAAAATTCTCTCTACAACTCCCCGTTAAAAATAATGAACCCAAGGGTCCTATTTATAGGCTTAGGGTTAGGGTTTTTGGATGAGATGGGACTCTCCCTGATTAGTTGTATTTGAGCTGATAATTATCTCATGGAGTCTTGAAAAAAAGTTGGGGATAATTATCCCCAAATTCATCACTATTCACGTCACTATTCATGTCACTATTCACGGCACCAACTTTAATCGCACTTTTGACCTCCAAAACATCAAAATCTCATTTTCGTTCGAACTTTAAAGTTGTGAGTCTTGACCTTTTCGAAAAGTTATGGCACGGCCTCAACGGACACTCGAGCGATTTTATAAAAAATATTTAGTCCAGCTGTGTCAACCGTGTCGTGTCGCGTCGCATCCTGATAATTTTTGCAAATCAACTCCTTTGTAGTACAAATTTTCAGGGTACCTATAAAAATAAAAATAAAATAAAAATTATTAATTCAAATTTAGGGTCACAAATATTTAAAATTTACAAAATTACCCCTTTTTCCATTTTAGCCCCCGAAATTCATTAATTGCTCGTTTGAATTCAGAATTCAACCGAATTTAAAAGAGAACTTTATTTTGCCTAGATAAACATTTATAAATTATTTTTAGGCCCATAAATCTTCTGAAATTATAGTTTCACCCCCAGAGTTATTAAAATCACATTTTTAACTCGAATTTGATTCAAACTTGCATTTTTCTTTTAATTTACGAAAAAGACTCTAAAAGCTCATTATTTAAGATATGAAGGGCCTAAAAAGGCCGAGATTTGGGCATATTTCATGCAAATAATGCACTCATCAGACATGTTGTGTCGGAATTGGGAATATCGGTTGAACCGAGCAAAGTATCGGCGGTAAGGGAATGGGGACAGCCCACGACACCGACGAAAGTGCGTTGTTTCTTGGGATTAATCGGGTACTACAGGAGATTCATCCAAGGGTTTTCGAAGATAGCGGGTCCATTGATGAATCTGACTCGCAAGGGAATTCCGTATGTTTGGGATGATGATTGTCAATTGGCTTTTGATGAGCTGAAAGATAAGTTGACTTCGGCGCCAGTTCTTGCTTTGCCCAAGCCGGGAGTAGAGTATCTGGTGTACACTGACGCTTCTTTACGGGGACTCGGAGGAGTATTTCAGCAGGAGGAAAAGGATATAGCTTTTGCCTCCCGCAAGCTAAAGCCTCACGAAAAGAATTACCCCACCCACGACCTAGAGCTAACAGCGGTCGTTTTTACATTGAGAATTTGGAGACATTACTTGCTGGGGGAAAAGTTTTGCTTGTTCACAGACCACAAGTCACTGTAGTACTTGTTCACTCAGTGAGAGTTGAATATGCGTCAGCGCAGATGATTGGATTTTGTGAGAGACTACCAGTTCGAGATACAGTACCACCCAAAAAAGGCTAACGTGGTTGCTGATGAGTTAAGTCGTAGACCGGTGGGCGATGGAGTGAACGTCTGGAAAGCGAAGTGGAAAAAGTTGGGCCACCAGGATGTGGTAGCCCGTTCCTCTGTATCTTTCATGACAGTCACACCAGAGATTGTTATGAGTGTGATACAGGCATAGTCAGCGGATTCGTTTTTTCAGGAACAGATTGTGCGGCTTTTGGCTGAGGGTGCTAAGTCCTATTCAGTAAGTTTTGATGGAGGTTTGAGGTTTAATGGGAGATTGGTGGTCCCATAAGGAGAAGACTTACATCATGCGGTGATGACACAGTCCCATGGGTCGCCGGAGTTGAAAAGATGTACCAGGATATGAGGCGACAGTACTGGTGGAGTAGGATAAAGAAGGACATTGCCGAGTTCGTGTCCAAGTGTTCTACTTGTCAGATGGTAAAGGTAGACCACCAGAAACCGTCGAGATTACTTCAGTCATTGGAGATACCTACGTGGAAGTAGGAGAGTATTTCCATGGACTTCATTACTGGGCTACCTACATCACAGCGGGATTACGACTCCATATGGGTTATTGTGGATCGATTGACCAAGGTAGCTCATTTTCTACCAGTACGAACAGACTATACCACGGGCCAGTATGCATAGTTGTTCATTATCAAGGTTGTTAAGCTATATGGGGTGCCCCTGGATATCGTGTCTGATAGAGACAAGATCTTTATATCGCTCTTATAGGAGAGCTTTCAGGAGGCCATGGGTACTGAGTTGAGATTGAGTTCAGCTTATCACCCGCAGACAGATGGACAAACAGAGTGTACCAATAAGATGTTGGAGGATATGCTACACATGTGTGTCCTTGATTTTGGAGGAGGATGGGATTCGTATCTCCCACTAGTGGAGTTTTCTTACAATAACTCTTATCAGTTCACGATCGGCATGGCTCCATTTGAGGCATTGTATGGAAGCCTTATCGTTCTCTCGCTTGTTGGCTAGAGGTGGGGGATAACAAATTGCTCGGACTTGAGGTGATTCAGGAAACTTCAGCTAGGATTGATCTCATCAGGAGTCGCATTCGGGTAGCCCAGGACAGGCAGAAAAGCTATGCTGATGCAAAATGATTTTTTTGAGAGTTTAACATGGGGGACTAAGTATTAATGCGTGTATCTCCTATGAGAGGAGTGATGAGGTTTGGAAAAAAGGGGAAGTTGGACCCGATGTATGTGGGACCATTTCATATTATCAAGAGGATTGGGCCAGTGGCATAGAGATTGGGGTTACCAGAGCATTTGCACCGCATTCACGATGTGTTCCACATCTCGTCGTTGAGACGATATCTTCGGGATGACATGGCCCATACTCACATCGCGGTAGAGGAGATTGATTTACAGCCCGATATCTCTTATGAGGAGAGACCAGTGGCCATCCTAGACCATAGAGAGAGGAAATTAAGGTCGCGGGTAGTTCCACTTGTACGGGTCCAGTGGGAGCATCATAATGTGGAGGAATCCACTTGGGAGCGCGAAGCAGATATGCGTGAAAAATATCCAGAATTATTTTTTCCAGGTATGCCTTATTTTTTGAATTTCGGGATGAAATTCGTTATTAGGGGGTAAGTATGTAATACCCCGTATTTTTATAACCTTTAAATTTGGGGATTTATTAAATTGAAATTGAGATATTAATTTAATATTAATCCGAAAATTATTTTAAATATTTACTAGCGTGATGAAAGTTAGTAATTATTGAGAATTTGTTGAATATTACTTAATGGATAAAGTAAAATATATAACGAATTTATGGAATTATCATGAGTGTATAATTTAATAATTGTGAAAATTGAATCGGGACGCGCCTATGTCATGTCGGGATTAAATTATTATTATTTAAAGTGAATAAATTATAAGTCACCCGTATGGTCATTTCGAGTGCGCCAATGTGTCCGGAAGGGTCGAGATAGTCAAAATAATGTACCCAGGGATTTAGTTTGGGTTTCGGTGCGTTTTTAAGCCCAATTGACATCCTGGGAGGGTATTTCAGACATTTTACATTTTTGGATAATTAAACCCACGAATTTTCTAAGGATATATCATCCTTTAGAAGTCGTCTTCTAGGGTTAACAAACACAAAATCAAAGAACGGCCATTAGAGAAGGAGTTGGAGAGATTTCCATGCAACTCAAGGCCAAAGACTCACTCTTTTGCACCGCCACCACCACCAAAGCGTAGATCGCGCGACGAGGAACGCAACTATACCTCTTTTGTCCATAAATCAGAAACCCAAATTCCAGGCAAGTATTTATCTTGCTTCATTTTTAGTTAATGTTTCAATCATGTTAGTCTAGAATTGTTTAGAACATGTTTCATGAAAGAAATTATATTTTTGGAGATTTCAAATCATATGTTGTAGAGAAAGTAGACGTATTTTGGGCATCTAAATCACATGTAGAGGATAAGCCATGAATTTTTATGGGTTTAGAAGCAAGAAATATGGGAAAGAATGGAAAGAATGGAAGCTAAAGAAAAATTAGGGTTCTTGAAGTTTAGGTGAATTTTACCCCATTAAATCGTTATACTTGATGATTTCGGACATGTTTTACGTAGAAAATCTTGTTGGTAGGTGTATAGTACTTGTAGTATTATTAATTGGGAGTTTGGGAATCGTTAATGGAGATTTGGTTGAGGTTGTAGAGGTAAACACGTAACTGGAAAAGAGCAGGTTTCGTCATAACTGCTTGATTGATAGATCGATCAAGAACATCGATCGATCGACGATCGATCGATCGACCCCTCCTGGAAAACTGCATATTTCTCGTCCGATGGTTTAATCCAGTTAAAATGCATAGGAACCCTTGATTATTATTATTGGGGTATAATGGGATATAGAGAAGAACACTAGGGTCTAGTTAGACCCCGTTGAGTGAAATATAATGTAGGGTGAGATTTTGGGTTAACGAGGAATTATTCATGCGTATAAGAAAACAGACGTACGTTTAATAAAAAGATCGAGACTCATAAGTAAGTTAGACTAAAAGATAAGTGAGAGTGTCTACTAAAATTATACTTAGGGAGATAGAATACTTCGATAAATGAGAAGTAAGTATGGAGTAACTTATACATGAAAATAAAAATGACGAGTCCGTTATGCGAAATAATCGAGAAAAATGTGTAAATGATGGACAATTATAATTATGGGTCGTAGGCACACCTAATTTAGAAATGTGGATATTAATACATATATGACTGTGTGATTGTGCATATATTGTATATTTGTATAAAAATCATACTCGAGCTACTTGCTATCACGAGGGTTTCCGCGTCGGGACAGTCTTATCTCGATTGGGCTTTTATAGGGGATATTGACTTGTACCCTAGAACATAGCATTCCTTGGTATAGGCTATCTGATTGATAATCAGACTGTCCTAAGAGACGTGAGGGTATGTGCTGACCTATTAGTGACTTGGAACTATGGTTCGCTTCCAATTGTATGTGTTTTATGTTAATATAGTTCGAGGGTGATTTCGAACTAGTATTTCCCTTAGTACGAGTGATACGGGGACTTGATAGCAAAGTATGCTAGCACCATAGATTTTATGTGGGGTACAGATAGTATATATATTATATGAGTGACTAAAAGTAGATTTTATGTGGGGTGCAAAGTATATATATATATATATATATATATATATATATATATATACTTTAAGTATGGGAATTTTCTATTGTGCATAAAAGTAGTTAAGTAATGAATAAATTCTCCAACTTTATTATAAGTGTTTGGAATTTTGTGACATCACTGGGTTATTTAAAATAACATAAGATATATGAGAGAGCTTAATTTTCAGAAATTAATTATCTTATCCATGGTATTTATCGGAATTAAACCTTATGGGAAAGTTAAGTTAAAATCAACTTTTAAGATTAATAGTACGGTAGACGTGCCCACTAGATGAGAGATGAGAATTTCTCAAGAGAGTGTCGCACACTAACATGGTTGTTTCATTAGCCGGTAAGCGTTTTAAATACTTGCTAAACTATTTTTAAACTATTTTACACTCGGGCTCTGACCCGTTTCCTGTTATTTCTTTTCTTTTGTATATATATGTATATATTACAGGTGCCCAGCCACAGGGGCGTCATGCTTAGATTCCTTGGAACGAACGCGCTGCAGCTTTGGTGGGAGTTGCCGGCCATTGCTTAGACGACCTCGTTGATTGACTCCACTCTTATTATAGCTTTGATTAGTTAGGGCATGTGTCTCCCGTTTCCTTATTCAGTTGGATTGTCAGAGATTTCTATTCATTTATTTTTCAGTATTTGGCACTCTTTGGGATGTAATTCGTGTCAGGATGATTTCATTTGTAGTTTTTAGACTTGGTATTGGTTTATCTGAATGGTTAAATTCTTGTGTGTTCATTGCCATCTTTAACATTCATACGATTCGTAAACTATTAATTATTGAAAAGGTTTTCTTAATGGAATTAAGTAAAATAGAAATAAGGTTTAAATTGTTTTGACACTTAGCTTAATTTTGTAGGGTGTTTAAATTGGAAATTTTATTTTATGACAGTGATGCTAAGAATGAACCAACCATTCACCTTGATTTTAATTTAATAAAGGACTGATCACCCGATATTTAATTAGGCGGGGTGTCACATATTGGTTATTTTTTACTCCTCTAAGTCATAAGGTTTCCACCTACAAAGGTGAAGTATCTTGAGGTAGACCTTCGATTATCGGCTGAACTTGCCCCAATCAGCATTAATATAGCCTTCTACCTTTAGTTGACCATGATTCGATAATAATAAACTTTTACCTTGAGTAGCTTTCAAATATCTCAATATGTGGTCTACAACATCCAAGTGAGGTTTACGCAATACCTGGAACAGTATGAGGTAAATAAATTAGTTTTCGCATAATCCTCTGGTATCTCCCTTTATCGCTAGACGTTGCGCTCAAAACTGAAATATCTTACGGCTTTACTCAATGGGAGTATCAATTATCTGACATCTGAGTATTCCCGTCTCAGATAATAAATCGAGTATATATTTCCATTGGTATAAGAAATTTTCATGTTTTTTTATCGGGCTACAACAATCCCAAGGAAGTATTTACGGTCTCCAAGATGTTTCATTTCAAACTCAGAAGCCAAATACTCTTGTAAACTAGAAATCTCATCATGATAATCACCAACATATCATCAACATAAATAATTAAAGTTATGATCTTACCTCTTTTGTGTTTTAAAAACAAAGTGTGATCCGAGTTACTTTGTTTATAGCCGAAATTCTTCATAGACTTGGTGAACCTGCCAAACCAAACTCTTGGTAACTGTTTCAACCCATGCAAGGCCTTTTTAAGTTTTCCAACTATTGTTGTATTTGATTATTCTAGTATACCTGGAAGAATATCCATATATACTTCTTCAATAATATCTCCATGCAAGAAAGCATTTTTGCATCAAACTAAATAAGTGGCCAATATTGATTAGTTGCTAATGACAAAAGTACTCTAAGGGTATTGAGTTTGGAAACTAGTGAAAAGGTTTCTTGATAATCCTATAACTATCTAGAATCTACTAAATCTTCATGTATTTTACTAGAAATAGAGATAGGTTGTATATGGTATACATAAGATGCATATAACTTGGACAATATGTGAAATGACACATGATTACTCATGGGATATTTCACTTTAATTTTAGTATCGGTCTCACATTTAATTGGTGATAGGCCACGATTAGATCGAGTTGGAAGATGATATTAAGATGGTTTAGAATCAAGACCAGGACCAGTTATATTAACAACATAATGAATATTATAATCAATAAGAATAAAATTAGAAGGTATATCAACAATATCATGAATATTAGAATCAGCAAGAATAGAAATAAAATATTAAGTCAGTGGGATCATTGTAGGACTAGGAGGTAATGTATTATCATGGACTCGATCTTCACGTCCTTCAACTGAGCACTTAGCTGAGGTTTAATCGACTTCCTATCGTTAGGTGGCCTTAGCCTCAATACATCAAACCCTTATATAGTCATGATTATGCATTTCACTCATATTATCCCCTTGAAGTGATGAATCGGGAATCCATGTTGTATAGAAAAGCTCATGTTCGTGGAATATGACATCCATAGATATATAAAAGTTTTATAAGAGGGATGATATCACCGATAACCTTTCTAAGTTGAGCAGTGCCCAACGAACACATGCTTCAGTGACCATAGATCAATTTTGGTACATTAATGTGTATGTAAGTGAACATATACCACACATCTAAAGATAAGATATGCCAAATGAACAGCTGAATGAAGCACACAACGGTTAGAGATTACATCCAAGGGTCTCCTAAATTTTAAAACACTATAAGGTTTACGATTAATAAAGTACGCGCCAAAACTCAAGGCCTCACCCCATAAGTGAGATGGAACTTGACCACTAATTAATATAGATCGGGTGACCTCCAAAAGATGTATATTTTTTTGCTCAGCAATCCCATCCTATTGAGGATAATGAGGACAATATGTTTAATTAAGAATACCACCAACATACATAAATTCAGGCAATTCTCCCTTGAAACACTCACCCTCATTGTCGAAACAAATAACCTTTATAGAGATCCATCTAATGGAATAGACTATGTCTCAGTAAATACACAAAAGTCATATGAGTACAGTCATCCACAAATATAATGAATCATTTCATTCCATTATGTGTGGGGAGTGGGGAAGGACCCCAAACATATGAAAGAACTAATGAAAAGGGAGCTTCAACTTTAATATCATTTGAATAAAAAATATTACGATGGCTTTTTGGCATTACAAAAGTTTCATAAACAAAATTTGAAATATTACATCAGTTAAACAGTGATGGAAATTGTCTCCTATGATAACAAAATGAGAGGTCTCATAGTCTTCTATTCCATAGCCAGATCTCTTCCTTTTTTGTTTAACACGTTGTCACACATAACATGAGCTAGTAGCCCTCCATCGGACCAGTGAAACCTATCCTCGAGAAAATACAATCCTCCACTTTGTTTACCACTACCAATCCTCTCCTTGGTATGGATGTTCTGAAAAATACAGTGAATGGGAAAAAAATAGGATAACACAATTATGAAACTTGGTCAACTAGATAATAGAGAGAAGGTTACATTTTAGTGAGGGGATAAATAAAACATTAGGGATAGATAAAAAGGGTAGCAAAGGTACAGTGCCAACACCAATAACTGGAGATGGCACACCATTGGCATCAATATGACTTATTTTTAACAACTAGAGGATAAATGGCTAAATTTATAGAGATCACAAGTCATGTGATCAGTAGCACCCAAGTAAATTATCCAATCACTATCTCGAGAAAAAGCAGGAAAACTAAAAGCAGAGTTAGGCACACCTGACTCGGCAACGAATTCGATAGTAATGACTAAGTTTCTCTTCGAACTTGAACCCTCTACCTCAGGGTTAGAAGACATGGGAGACACTCTCTAACACTTTGGGTACCAATCGGGATAACCATGGAGCTTAAAGCATGTATCCACCACATGATTATCACCATTAAAATGGGTACACTTACAAGAACCTTTTTTCGAATTCGGATGAGAAAATGATTTTTAAGCAGCCATAGAAGTCCCTTTATTTGATGTCCCACCAATCATGGAATCCTGTAGATTTGCCTTGGTACAAACCTTGTCATAAACAGTATGTAGATTTGGGAGTGGAGTCGTATCTAGAACAAGAGCACGAACCCCATTTAAATGAGCATCAAGACCAGCCAAGAAAATATACACACCTTGAGAATTAACATTTGTTGTATATTTCCCAATGTCCATGGCACACTCCATAGTGCAATGCTCAATAGCGTCAAACTCTTGCCATTATTTTTATAGTTTTCCAAAATAAGAAATAATAGATGCTCTGTTTTGGTGGACTTAAATTACCTAACAATAAACTTATATGCCTTTGATGCATCTTGGCTGACTGCGGAAGTGTGTTTGACAATCCCTAAATTTCCCCGGCTGTATATAAGTAAAGAAAAAGTGGCATTATGTCCTTGGCCATGTCATCAAGAAGTCAAGACTTGACCCGACAGTTCTCGTCCTCCCAAGATTCATATTCATCATTAATAATGTCTTTTGGGGAAACATTAATACCATAAATAAATCCCCAATGCTTTCTTCCCCTGATATTACTTGTGCATTTAAGGACCACTTGATATAATTAGTACCATCAAGTCGTTCTAGGGTAATGAATGAAGACATTTCCTACATATGAAGAGCAATCAAAATAGTGGGATCATCCTTCTCTCTCCATGTTAGAGATTCTAAATCACTAGTATTTGAATGGGTCATTATGATATACAAAACAAACAAGGATTGAGATCAATTAAAAATTATGAAGAAGAGTTAATTAATACAATCTGATGTAGTGGAATAAATTGTATAATATGATCAAAGAAACAAAATATAAACATGAAACCAAACTATGATTACGATGGTAATGGAAAGAAAATCAAATTAGGATCTGACACCATGTTAACAGGGTTTGAAGGATGATAATTTTATTGATATCACACAGGGATATATATAGACAAAATAATGTTATGATTACAGAAGACTTCCAATGATTATAGGATATCCAATATTATAGGACCAGATTACTATACAATTTTTAAAACTAATAACCATAACATATTACCATTAATTACACATAATTAACAAAATCATTGACTTATTCTACCAGTCTCCACCTCAAACAGTGGGTCGCTAATTTTGGCGACCACTCAGACATGTATATCATCTCTTATCTCAGTGTATACCATCTTTTGATAAGTATTGCATGGTGTTGACAAGGTTTTAGTCAGCTATAATATTTCAGTCATTTTGGGCCATAGTACCTAATTGGGATTTGGTCAATTTTCATTACCCGATGAGAAGAAATTTCATATTGGACCGCAAAATATTGAATTCGTTCAATTTGATGGCTCACAAACTACTGTTATGGCACTTTGTTTTTAATTCTGGATGTGAAATACATATGCAAAAAAAGCCTATATATACTAACAATACAATCTATAATTAATATATGGAGAGACACTTAGCCAAATAGACATGAAGCAACTAAAAAGCCTAAATAGACAATGGGACGTATTGTTTTTTTATTCAAAGCAACACCATATGTGTGAGGTGAAGCACCATAATGGGTACTTGTAATTTTGGTGTATTACTTAAGAGTTCAATATAGTTTTTCGTAAAATATTACTGTTTGAAAAATCTCATCCCAACTTCTAATCAGGAGAAGATTAATATCTTAAAATTAAAGTATGTTGTGAACTATAAATATTTTCTCCATAATTACGGTTCTCCGAAGTTTATGCTAATTGACTACTATATTTATTTTTTTCATGTATAAAATATGTATGACTATTTTATACATGTTTTTGTCCATGTATGTATTTACCATACAATTTTATTATTCATTTAAAATTTTTAATACTTGGATTGGTTGAGTTGCTAGGATTTAGAATTGTTTATGATAAATTGAACTTCTATCAAGTAAAAAACAATATCACAACTACTTGGCATTGTTTCTTGGGTGGAATCCATTTGTACTTTTCAATCAGTATTGTGCTGATTGGAAATGCTTTTAGAAAATATATTATTATTGCCTCGTGAATTAAGAAAATAAATTTTATTTTGGAGTATAATCATTAAGATGCTAACATTGGCCATTGATCAAAAGATGTCGATGAGCAGACTATTTAGTAGTGTAGTGTGATATGAAAGTTTATCACATGGGTTTTGAATATTTTAATATGAACTTTGAATTTAAGGTTTACTCACCCTATTTAAAAAGTCATTTGTTACCATTCGATTTTTAAAGACATATTTTAAATATATTTTTAAAAGAAAATATAAAGGATTTTCTTAAATAAATAATATTTAAGATGATCACGCATCGCACAAGTTGTATGTTAATAACTATTATAAACTGGACTACACTATTTATTTATGTTCTTTAAAGAAGCTACCCACGTGACTTCATCTCTTAACTAAAGATTTTTGGTCCACAATTCACTCCACCCCGCCTCTTTCCTCTTTTACCTTGCCTCTCCATTGTCTGGTACTTTAACCCCATCTATCCTCTATTAACCCCATTAATGACTCATCTAAATAATTCACTATGATAAAGTTTACGAATACAAACAGTAGACTTACTCAATGACTCGTCTTCCTCGCAATTCTTGACGCTTCTCTATCTTTGAAATTCTCCTCCACATTTCACTATATGAGTTCACCCTCATAATCTTCCACAATGCACGAATTCACACATAGCTTAGTATCCACCGATATAGCTCAGCAACCATCTAGGAAATCAGAACACGGAACACCGCTTCTTCAACTCAATATAGAAAACCACAAGTATGTAGTCCACCACACGAAATGTTTTTTCTTGAGAATAAGAGAAAATAAACTTTGGTTCCCAACACAAAGATCTCAAAGCCAAAGAAAGATGAAACTTGGATATTTAAACTCAAAGGATGAATCTAGGGTTTTGGTACTTTTGTAAACAGGTAGAGAATTCATTTTCACCAAAAGTTTTTTAAAAAATTGAGTCCAACATGCCTTAAATAGTAAAAAGAAGAATTATGAGGCGATGACTCTGTTCAAATAAAAACCTGTGGTTCGTTCGAATAAAAATCCAGTTTTGTTCAAAACGAATCCAAGTTAGTTCAGATGAGAAGGCATTGTCATTTAAATGGACTTCCAATAAGCTTCCAACGGGTACCATTCTATTTTACAAAGAGTTCCCGTTGATGTTTGTTAGATGCTCGGTCTAACAAGTTATTAAAGTTCATTCGAACGAGATTTAATCTTCGTTTTAATGAGTTATATTCTCACTCTAATAAGATCCACACTTCGTTCTAATAAAGTACATAACTTCATTCTGAAGAGCTTCATATCAAAAAAGTAATTTTGTTTAAAAATAAATTAAAAATAGTTTCAGACGTTTTTTTATTTAAAACAAACACCCAAATATATTTCCAAGGATCATGTTCTCAATTCATCCATACCCGCGATATCCTAGGTAAACATGAAGATAAACTTGGCAGGAAAAACACGGTACAATGTATATCCACTTTTATGCTTGGCCTCTACGTCTTCATCAGACATTTCATAGGCTTACGAGATCGACAATCCAAAGCCTAATCTATGACTTAAATGTTTTGTCCGAAATTAAGACAATTATAAACAAATTGATATATTGGAAATTTGTCCTTGCAAATCTCCTCTTTTGTCTATTTTGGGAAAAAACTAAAATAAAAACCCTACGGGTCGTCAAGCTTATCTAAAAAGATACAATCCCAACCCCAAAAGGAAAAAGAGTACAGATGCTCGATAGACACATAAGTTGAGTAGATTTGCACGCTTGAAAAAATTTGTCGAATATTGTAAACTTGCACACTTAAACACACCTTCAAATGTAAAGAGAATATAAAAAGTATAAAATTCACATAAGAATAAAATTTGAATAACAATCTCAACCTTGGTAAGACGTCTCCCCCTAAGGCAAAGATATCCTAATTATGAAAGGAAATATACCATTTCTCCCCCCTTTTTGTTTAGGAAGAGACGAAGTAAGAAAAACATAAACTCTTTTTCCCCATAAATCAAATCTCCCCCTAAATGTGTGAATATATGACACTGAGGGATATAAGGAGGAAGGAGTAAAATCATGTGACGGTGTAAAGTGCAACAAAAACACAACATGGCAAATCAAGCACAAATAATTTAAACAATGATCAACCAATATCAATATCAATGTAAAAGGATACTAATATGAATAAGCAATGAAGTACAGAACCAATTTTTAAATTACAAAATTTGAGATATGAAATTTTAATGCACACAATGAGTGATATTAATATTAGCATATAACATGCCTAATATAATCAAAAGATAAAGCATATGGCAAACATGGACTAAATGCAAACTACAAAGATGCAAAACAAAACGATACCAAATATATAAATGCGGAATATAACAATGACTACCCGACACATATATATAGATATAAACAATAGTAAGAGGGAAGTTGCACTAGGGTCTATGAATATATGAATCTGGTAAGGTATGACCCACTCCAATGGAAGCTATCTTTAATGTTTCCAAGGTCTTAAGAACAGCTCTTGATGAAAATTATCTATATTTTTATAACAATGGAGTTTATATGATTACTATCTGAGAAGACAGTTATTAGATATGACTTTACAACAACAGTAATATCAAATAAAAGGGATCACTTGGAAGTGATGGTTCTTGGGAGTGAAGAGATGAGAACTTTAAATACCAAGGAGAAAGAAGGAGAGAAAATACTTTATAGTGTTATTTTGATAGGGTAACAATGCTAACTCATGTTTTTCTTATTTGACCTTGCCCAAAGGCTCTATTTATAGGAAAATATTATAGCTAATCAGGCATATGCGCACCAAAAGGATATCCCTTTCAGAAAATATCTGAAATGTACCTTTTGTCCCATTTTATTGTTTGTCGGTTGTCCACTCTAACAGACGACATCTGCCACAACCCAAATTCAAAATGAAGATACGTTTGGAATAGTGACAAAAAAAATAAGATTTGGTAAATATATTTTCAAACGTTAACTTGGAAAATAATCTTTTAAAAGTTTGCGAGTGGGCTTATGGGGCACTCGCCAATAATAACTTTGAAAATACTTTGTGAGTAGCACCTTGATTACTCACCTATTTGACTAAGTGTGAGTTGTGTAAGTGCATGAGTGAACTCTTAGGTCCCTCCTATTATTATTCTCTATTTCCTAAGGTATTGAAGTTGTTGGGCCTAATCTTTCCCAACAGAACTTGCCTCTCATATACCAAACCAAAACTCCCTAGAGATCCCAACTGGCCTACTCGAGCCCTGCACGCTCGATCGAGGCTACCTGCATACAAAAGTAACGATGTTAGAAATTATTCCAATATAAAAACAATCTTATAATTACTTGATTATTCACATAGCATCTCCTCCATCTTTTGGGTCCACTCGCATGCTTTTTTTCTTGTCTTAGGGTTGCTCGTTGATCATCCCCTCGCCAGTCTTGAGACTTATTTGATCAAGTGTCTCTCTTTTGGTCTTGGGTCCACTCGTTGTGGCACCCTCTCTTTGATTGGATTATTTTGGGTTACTTTTGTTTACTTTTGTCTTGGGCCCACTCGTTATGGCATCCTCTCGCCAAATATTTTATTTTGACTCTCTTTTATTTTGGACCCACTAGTTGTGGCCCTTCTCGCCAGATATTCTATTTTGAATAAATGTCTATCTTGGACCCACTTTTGCGGCCCCTCTTTTTAAATACCATTTTGGACTGCTCTGCTTTTCGACCCACTCACGTGGCACCCCCTCGCTCTGTTGGGCTCATTTGATCAAAACTATTTAATGGCCTAATCGTGTGGCAGCACCCTCGTCTGGACTTGCACCCACTTATATGGAGCCCTGTCGCGCTATTGGGTTTATTTGTGGGTAGTTGAGTGGGTGTCCCTCTAGATTTAGCCCCTCGTGCAAAACAATTTATGTTGATTAAAATGAAGATTTTTGCACACATCAATCATTATCTTCTAAGAATTCAAGGGGATAGTCAAATCATTACTTTTGTTATGCATTTAATTCCTTGACGGGTCTTCTATTCTAATGTCTCGTTTAGTGTCTGCAGGAGATATGTGTCTACTTGGGAACACTCATATCATGATTTAGGTAATCATTTTTATTCTTTCTTGAGCCGTCAAACGTGTTCCCATTTTAAGATATAAATATCTATTTCAAAAAAATCAAACTTTACCTATCATTTGCCTTTTTTATTTCCAGAATTTACAGAGATAAAAAGAGATTTCATCCCCGTAAACCCTACATTATCCATTACTTTTATTCTTCAATATTTCATTATTTCAATGGGTTACTCATCTCATGTGTTATATACAGCCGTTTCCACCTCCATTAGCGAGATTCTCATGGTTTTTTTACCCATTTAGGTCACTATCTCCATTACAACTGCCATTGGTGCTACCATTGTGGCCTCCTCCATGATGGTTTCCACCACCACCACCGTTGGGTCTGGTGGTGTTGGTCTTTCCACTAGTGATGCCACCTCCCCTATAAAGCTCAAAAGGAATATCTCGAGGGCTGCTCGAAGAGGGACTTTACCATTTATCACCTTGTTCCTTATTTGTCCGATAAGGACAATTTCAAGCCCTCGCTCGAGAGATTTGAGGTTGAATTTTAGCAGAAGATCAACGAGTATCCCCTTTGGGTTTTGTTGAATCAATTGACACTCCCATCATACTGGTTGATAGTATTTTGTATGTTCAAGTGGTTAGAGGTGATTTTCCTTACTCTAACATTAATATTAATGTTTGTGTGGTGCCCCAGACATGTGGGACCTTTGGGTAGATCATATCATAATTGTACATGCACATAAGGATATTGTCAAGGAGCTTGATCTGACCAGGAATCTCACCAGCTTGAAGAATTGTACCACTGCAAAGAACACCAACACTTTCAACCTTTTAGTCTCTCACTAGAGTGTTGACTCCCACACTTTTATTACTAGTTGGGGTGAATTTTCTATCACCCTTGAAGATAATTGCGAGTTGATAGGGCTCCCTCTCTTGGGAAGTCATGTGTATATAGATGGTTATGATAATACTGAGTGGGTCATGTGCGAGGAGCTCCATCAGGCTATGTCCGAATGTCCTCGTTATATGGCAATTAACAAGACAGGGGCCACTAAGAACTCTTTTGTTAAGTGTCAAACATATTAGTTCATGGATTTTGAGCTAACTCCAAAAGAGGGAAGTTTGAATAGGGCACCCAAGAGCCAGGATATACCAAAGATCAAACCCCCAACCCACTTAGTTGCATTTTTTGTGACTTTCTTAAGTAGATTCCTATTTTAAGGGATGCCAAATGACTCCCCTCGCTAATTATTATTTCGCCTTGCTATTAGACTTGATTGAGGGAGGACTGTGCCCCTCGTAGCTCTTAATTTTGGTTCCATATATACTTAGCTAGATCATTCCCATGTGGACATGAAACGTGCACATGGTCATTTTCATGTTACAAACTTTGTTAATTCTTTTATTTTAATGGGATTCCTATTTGAGAGATTCCCAAACTTTGACCCAGAGCCTCGCTCGCTGCATAGTCAGGTCGCTCGCATTACGAGGTGGCATAAAAGTCCCCCAAACAATCCTTGGGTTCACTTATGAAAAATATTAATGAGTTTTCTTTTCATTCCTACTCCAAATGAGTGAGTGGTGTCTTTTCTTGGGGTTTCTTCTAAGCTTCCTCTCGTACCTTCCTTCGCCATGCCAATGTGGAATCAGTGCCACATTTCCCCACATATATGTTATGGCAATGGTTTTGCCTTTTATTCTTCCATCTCTAACTGAGTTTGTCTAAGTGGTGGAATTTTATCACTCTGAACGTGTGAGAAGGTAGATTGGTCATGACCATGGTACTTATACCCCAAACTATCCTTCCATCCACTCGCCAAAAGAATTGTACCTGGAAGAATATGCTAACTTCGTTTTGAGTGGATACTCCAGAGGACTGACAACTTTGGTAATTTCTTTATACTCCCTCGTGATTATATGTCACGCCCTACTTTTTTGTATGAATGCACAAGTGAGTATATATAAATCAATGAATTAAAGTTAAGGCGGAAACCAAAATTTATTCATTACAAAAGTAGTGCGCATAGTGTATTACCACCGCATGGGTAAATTACATTTTATTTGTCAACTCGAACTATAACATAGAAATAGAAAAGTATCATTCCCTGCTCTGATATGTCTTAATCTCCTCCCATACAGTCACATACGCAGACAGGTGACTGGTGTTTGTCTCTAACGGGGAAGAGATACTATCCTATTTCTCCTGGGCCATCTGGAGGAAAAAGAATTAGCACAAATATGTTAAGCAGGCTTTACCAATTTTATAACAAATATATGTATAGATGACAAGTGGAGTGTATGTATAATTCAGTGTTTGTTAATGTAGGTGTTCCTCATAATAACATTAAATCAAGGAGTTTCAATTGATAATCCCATACTTACCAGTTTATTATAAACAAAGTCAAGAATTTCTGAATTGATAATCCCATACTTAGCAGTTCACTAAGGTGTATAAAATTAAATAAGCCATGAGTAAAAAAAAATAATAAATATCCAAAACCTTTGGATAATAACTGGCTAGGCACACAACTAAGGTGGCACTCATACGTATGTAGCACAAATCCGTCTCTCAACATCGGAGACCATAGGCCAAGTAGAAAAATCACGTGGGATAACACAACAATCTACTCCCTAGTTATTACTGATACTATTATAATAGATAATAATGCACAAAAGTGCAAGGTGAACTGAATCGTTTCAATGAATTGTCATGATATCAGTTATTAGATGAAAATGGTTCAACTTGATCCGATTGATCATAATTAGAACACTAAGTGATAAAATAACATATGAGTATGGTAATTTCTACACATACTTGGAATCAAATTGGGTTATATTAGGCTATCACATAATGATATCAATATCAGTTAAGAAAATACACAAAAGTTTACTATCAAATAGGTAAAATGACCTAATTAATTAGTATGTTTGAACTACTTACGGATCAAAAGAGGATATCGGGAGGAGTTGGTACGTGATTATCTATATACAATGTTTGGGTGAATAATTATTTGTTGGAATTGGCTTCGGTTTTAGTCAGTTTATACTAAAAACTGTATCTTTTAAAGTTTTAGGGGTTTAATTGTTAATAACTTTAGACATTAAAATCTTGGACTTAAGGTCAAACTGGAACTTTGGGGTAGAAGACTACTTGACTTAAAATATTTTAAGGTATTTATAGACAAAGTTAAGGTTCAAATTCCTAAGTTAAAAAAGTTAAGAGGCGTCAAATTGTAATCGAGGAAAATATGTCAAACCTAAAACCTCATTTTTCCATAACTTTGTCTACGCTTAACCAAAAACAACCTTACTTATACCATTTTGACCAAAAAATAAAATAAAATGATTTAAAAAATTCAGATAATTTTGACTGGCCAGGCACCCTCACGCACGTGGTCAAGGTTCCTGGTCAAATATTTCATCTTCAACCTCTCGATTATTTGAATTTCTTAGATTTTTAACCGAAGATATCTCCTTCATTTATAAACCATTCTTGATGATTTCTTAACAAACTCAACCTAAAATTTCTTAAGGAATTCAAATATATAGGTTATATTAATCGAGCTCTAGTGTACATTGACTTCTATAATTGTGATTTTTTCCAAAATTTTGACTTAATATTCGAAGCTTTTAAGAGTATGGCAAGGATTCTTATGGACATGGTTTTGTTTCTGCTATGTTTAGGAGTAATTTGGTTTTGATTTCAGAGTTTGATGTGAATTATATAAGGAGAATTCAACGTTTTGAATTTTCTAGTTCAGAAAACACTTTTAATCAATTGAAGCTTATTGTGTATATTCGTGGGTTTCGATCATTGCACTAGAGTTCCTAAGGTTATAATCAATAAGTTCATAACTTCAAACATAATCTATATGCATTATATCGAAGTTCACCATTAAAGCTCAAGCTTTAATAGTGGAATCTTCATATTTTTCACCTAGGGGATGTTTTACATGTAAAGTTTCTATTGTTAAAAGTGTTATAAGCATAATTTCTACACATAAATCATTTGGTATTAAAATAATTGAATGAAATCCATAAAATGATAGGCTACCTATTTTGAGGGAAAATTCGAGTTTTTGAATCTATTGATGAGGTGAGTTTTAATGGCTAAGCTCGTGGGTTTTTATAGTGTTGGATCAGAGGAGTTGATTGGTTAGAATGGGAGGTGGATTTGAACTATTTTTATAGAGTTAAAATGCTTGGTAATTGAACCTCACATGTTTTCATGGTTCAAACATGTGCTATTTGGCATTTAGAGCTTAGGTGGAGGCTTAGGTGGACAGGGGGATTTGTGTAAATGACAAATAATTGGTTTTTAGTTCTTGGTTGATAAGGTTTATGCTTGTATAGCCTTAAAAGTGTGATTTTGATAAAGTTTTAAGGGTATTTTTATAATTTCAGAAAGTTACAGGGGATGAAATTATCATTTCTAGCGAATTAAAGTCTAGAGGGTCAATTTGATATAAAGTTTGGATCTAGAGTTAAGTATAGGTTAAGTTATAATAGTTTGAATTTTTTAGAGTCTAATTTAAAATTATTTAAACTTCAGGGATCCTTAGTTAATTTGGAAATTTTATAGGTTTTATAAAATAATTTAATCCTTCTTTTGAATAAGCTTGAATTTATATATTTTGGGAGGGATTAAATTGAGGATTAAGTTCTCATAATTCGAGTACGGATATTACATTATATTCCTTGTTCAGTCGTTCATGGTTTGGCTTATGGCAACGCGAAATCATGTTGATTAAAAACTACATCAAAGACATTCCACGTGATTCTATCTCCATCCGAATTCCTACTAATGATATATATCTGGCTAAGAGGACTCGAAAGAAGATTTGGCATCCCAGTACCTTTGTGAAGACCCCCCCCCCCCCCTCGAGCAGGTCACCCCCATTCTGGTGAGGACCTTGCACGAGGAATCTATATATTCCAAGCATCCTGAGCCCAAGGCTCAACCAACAAAAGGAAAGTCAAAGAGTAAGGTTAAGTCTAAGGCTTCTTCAAAAAGTAAACACCAAAACACTGATGTGTCAAACTTTATGCATGCCCAAGCAGAGGTAGTTGATTATCCTCCTTCATCAATAAGGACTCGAGCTGCTAAGCATAAGAAGAGGGTAGTTGAGCCCACTGGTCCTTCTATTGTACTAGACCAGGAGTCAGATACTGATAATTTTGGAATTAAAGAGACTTTCTATATGGTTCATGAGCAGGGATGTGAGACTCTGGACATTCCTCTTTCTCAGCCTTCAGATTCATCAACCCCTCTCACAGAAGGTACTCAAGTCATTTCTTTTTTACTTAGTAATTTTTAAGCCATGGGGTTACAAATGATTTCTCCTCTCACTGCTCATCTCAAGAGCAACTTTTTGATTATGTAAGCACCCCTTCCTACGGTGAAAATAGTTCTTCTTCAAATGACATTGGTATTTTTAACATCAACCAAGATCGCTCGCTTGAATTTTGTGATTTATTGCAAACTTTGAGAGGCTCATATTTTGATCATGATGACACCATAATCTATTCTCTTTCTACCACCAACCCCACTACTAGGAATTTTCCTAATGGGCAAGTGATAATACGTAAATATTGCGTATTTCATCCGTCGAACCTACGCATTCTAGCCTCCTCGGGTGCCTTAATCATTATATTTAAGCCCGTTAACCAGAAAACCTCGATTTATATTGTTAACATGCTATATGAGGTATAATTGGGCTTTTGTAGGTATTTACGTACCAAGTATGGGATTCAGACGCATTTTGCGCAATTTTCGTACGCAGCCACACGTTCAAGGGCATTTCGGTCATTTCACAACTTGGGCACCTGGCCCGACATCTACACGGAAGTTGTAGCTCTCCTCGCTAGATTCGTGTGGCCACGAACGGTACGCCATTCCGAGTCCGTATGACAAAGTTACGACGAATTGAGCGGAGATGGAAAGCATGCCAAAACAGGGGATTCAGCAGGCTGCCCTGCTTGATCGATCGATCGAGCCTGGGGGTCGATCGATCAAGTCTTTCTATTTTTGCCATGATTTTAACAGTCGATCGATCGACCATAGGGGCAGATATTTTCTTTTCATTTTCTTTCTTCTTTTCTTTTATTCTAACTTGGTATATAAAGCAATTTTGTTGTAATAAGAACATATTCAGTAGACAAAACGATTTTAGGTTATAATAGATTTGGTTTTGAGGGTTTTGAAGAATTCTTCTTCAATTGTTCTTGGATTGACACCCTTTTGGATTGATTGTTGCACTATTCATCATCCCCTCCATTTATATAGTTTGTATTTCCTTCTTTCTTGCTTTGATAGTTTGATTTACATGCTTTCTTAATTAGATTCACATGCTTTGATTTACTTGCTTTATAGTATAGTTTTATCGCGTTTATTCCCGTTTTCCATTTATCTCGTTTTTAACATGCTTTCTAGGTAATCTAAATGAGGTTGTTCTTGAATTGAACTCACTCGATTTGATGCGTTGTTTTGCTTTGGTGATGGTGTTTACGGGTCTATTTCGAGTGCGTTGACCTAGTTATTACGCCTAGGGGATTTGACGGGGCATATCATGTATGTCCCGTGCTTACGACCTTTCGCGCGTAATTTTCGGAATATTTGTTGACGCCAAAATCTTATTAGGCTTTTATGATGATTTAGGGCGTAACAACCCTTGATTTAATTAACTGTCGAAACGAGACGCACGTGTAATAACTCGTCGACCCATGTAACCATTTTATACTAATTAACTTGGGTGAGGGATATTCGACGCAACCTATAGTTCTACTCGCTTTCTTAATCTAGTTTCAATACCATTGCCTAGATTAACATTTCCCTTTATGCATGTTTTTCCTTTTAGTTTGTAACCATCTTTTACACTTTTATTTCGGAGTATTAAATCACTTAAATTCTAGCAACTTGTCCCTGTGGATTCTTGATACCCGACTTACCGTTGTACTCACCAGTAGAGTATAATCGTAGTTTAGGTTTTTGTATAGTTCAGGTGAGCCGAACATAAAACGACCGGCGTGTAGGTGACTCTCGCGCCGCGACGAAACCCTGCTCCATCAGCAAGCCCCTCACCAGGGAACTACAAGTTTCTTAGCTCACTTATTTCTATTATATCTCTTTAATTTACTTTGCTTGGTCTTTTGTAATCTCTTGCTAACATTAACTCTTTTTTTCTTGCTTTTAATTAGGTTTCTACAGTGGGTAAGAGTGACTCCCTGGAGGTGAGGGCTACCCCCGAATCTACTAATCCCCCAGTTCCTCTAGCACCCTTCCGCCTTAAGTGGAATTCCATAATTGTCTCCTCTTTAAGTATTGCTATAGAGGTTTGTCTATAAAACTCTAAGACTTGTATCTTTATTATTTTTCAACTCTTTGATATTTTTTCTGAGTATTATTTGCCTATTGTTGATGTAAAAAACTAGATTGGATCTAATTAATTAATCACATATAAATACGAATAAAGGAATAAGACAGGATATTTTTAAAGTGGTTCAGACTTATAGAAAATGGCATACGTCCACTATTTTGTATTAGTGGGTCTTTTGGCTTGATCTTGATTATGTTCGCTAATGATTGCTTACCCTGCCATGAGGGTGTTACAATGTATTTATAGCGCTTGGGCTGTCAATGTGAATGGATAATAAGCAATAGTCGTATTCATTCGTGCATGATAAGGAATGACTATAATACAATAAATATTGAATCTGTCTTGGTCGTTTAGTCTTCCCAATAAGTTACTCGGTATGCTAGGTAGCTCGGTACGTTGAGTAGCTCGGTACATTTGAACTTATGCCATACTGGATGATACGTGTCTTCATATAACTGGTCCACGTCAGCTGACTAATTTTTGTATCAACAGAAGCCCCCAATGTTTCACAGTCTAGGTTGGATGTGAGAATGTGGAACATTTACCCAAAAAGTTGCTCGGGCATACTTCTCACGTTTTGATTATTTGCAGACCTTCAGTACTTGTAAAAAAAATTCACTTTATATAACAGTTTTGAGCGCGAAATGGAAAATTTGTAAATATTTTGAATTTTTGACGAACGCTTGGGTACTTGCATCTTTTTCCTTTGATTAGCCGCCGAAAACGTAACCATCGTCATTTGTGATCATTACTTTTATCGTTTTCCAAGGCAACGTATATAAAGGCGGTAAAATTCGATTGTCTTCAACCTTTTGCCATCTAGATTCCCGAAAACTCTTTATTTTCTCACTTTTCTTCTTACAATCGTTCTTTATGTCATCTGCCTTGGCTGATTTCTTAATTTTCTGTAAGAATTTCTTCCCTCTATTTTTGTAGCAGAATGTGATTTTTCTTTCCCACCTAATCCCCTGTGTTTGGAATTCTGCCAATATTTCGATATTATACTTATAAAAGTAGTTCCAAATACATGGAGGGTAGTTAATGGCGTACATAGATTGAATCAAATTCATGGAACTCGTCTTGGAATTCCTGAAATTATATTTTGTTATAAATGGGTTACCAGTGATACTACTTTTTATTTAAGAACTAGTTATTCTAATAGAGACTCAATGGTCAATCTCCCTGATTCCAATAGAGATTATTTTGAATATGGGGTTGTGATGAAAAATTGTCAACACCTCCCATTAAAGGGGAAAGATGTGTACCAAGGTCCCTGATGTCCACCTCATGGCAATGGTATAGGTTATTTGTTATTTTTCAAACTAGCTCTGTTTTTGTTTGATAAAATGTGTCACTGACTTTTAGTTTTTGTTTTGCAGTTGACAGTAAAAGAAAACCCCCAAAAGAGAGTGATATCAATATAAAAGATTTGAAATTTATCTGGGGTTTGCATCAATCAGTTGTTGGGGATCATGTGAGAGTTGCTTCATATTTATTGCGATATAAGAACACCAGTTCCTCTTTTATAGCTCATCCTACTGCTCCTCCTTTGGTGATTGATCTTGAGCAAGTTCGAGCATCTTCTTTAGCTGTTGAAAGAATCTTCTTCTAATTTGTCTACCTTCATTGCTGATTTAATGAAGAATAGGAGAATACCTTATTTCTTTGCCAGGATTATCCCCGTTGCTGATGGGAAAAAAGGATCAAAGAAGATGTCCCAGCTGAAGGGACTAAGAAAAAGTATATTGATCCATTTGGAGGAGCAATTAAATCTGCCAATAAGGTCATCAAGAAGCCCCATATTGCTCCAAAAGAGGCAGCACCTTTGATTAAAGAGGCTATTGTTGTTCAAAAAAAGGCATCACCTTTGATTGAAGCTGCTCCTTTGAGAAGATTGAGAAGGGGTTTTGCTGAAAAGACCGTTGATGTTACTTCTCAACCTACTGAGGTTGAAATACCTTCTTTAAAGGCGAGTTATCCAACACTCATTGCTCCTGGCTTGGACAAGAAATTGATCTGGTCTAGAACTCTTCCTGATTGTCGAGTTGTTGTGACTTCTACTCCTCGGGTGAAAATCACTGACTTGGCAGCCCAACACCTTGCATCAGCAAGTGTCATTATACCTATCATTTTAAGTCTACGTGCAATTTTCATATTATGATTTGAGTTTCTCTTCTTCTGGCAGTTTTTGGTGTATTTCAATAATATCCTAGAGAAGGATGAAGCTATCAAAGTTGCTACCTCTTCCAGCGAAGTAGAAGAAGCCCTTGTTGGGTTATCAAAATCTTTGGAAGAGTCCGGACAAAAGTATAAAGATGACAAAACTCCTTGGAAAAATAAAATTAAGGCTGCTGAGATAGCTCAATAAAAAGTTATGGATGCTGCAAAGGAAGCTGATCTAGCTCGGTAGAGAGTTATGGATGTTTCCAAGGAGGCAAAGGAGAAAGTGAAGGTTGCGATTACCAACAAGGAAAAATTGAGGGCAATCTTGAAGAGGCTGAATGGCGTAAGTAAGAGCTTGAACAGAAGGTTAAATCTATTGAAGATCAACTTAGAGAGAATGCATGCTCATAGAGGATGAAGAGGAGGTCTGCAGTAAAGAAGTTCTTCAGCTCTGGCTGGGACAAAGGGTGGAACAAAGCGGTAACTGCTGCCTCTACTTAAATAGAGTATGCAAGTTTAAAGTTCTTTAGGGATGGATGGCTTTCAGCATTGAAGGAGTTGAACATTATTGAAGACTTTGAATTATTTCAAAAATATGTTCACGACCCTCCTCTTTCTATTAAAGAACAAGGACAAGAAGAAGATGAAGTTGGGTATAATGAATCTTCTTTGATGATAGTAGAACAAATACCTGCTACTGCAATCCCTCAATCCTCCGAGTAAGTCCAATAGATAAAAATCTCCTCTGAATAACTTCAACTGCCCTCCGAGCAACTACAGAAGTCAATTCCTTCTTTAAAATTAGCTGAAGATGTAGTGGGGAATAAGGAGAAGGTGTAATGTTGTTCCATAATTTTTTTCTTTCCTCTGCTTCCCTTTGTTTTGTACTTTTGGTTGTACCTTCCTCTATTATGATCAATAAAATGGAGTTGTTGCTCAATTTGAATTTCTCCTTTATTGTTTAATATAGTTGTGTTTTTGTTGATCTATTTTTACTTTCCCTTGCTAGTTTATTATCAAGATGGAACTGTTGTCAGCCCATGATACAGAGTTGATGAAGAAATATACAGATTACTTCAAAGATGGTTGTGGAGATTTCACTGAAGCACAAATAAGTGATATTCTTGGATATGATGCCTCTGAATGAGCAATTGAGGCTTAGCAGTATTTAAAATGTCTACTTGATCGGGCAGTAGCAAATAACATAGTTTACTACGAAATGAGTGGAAACCACTATTCTTCTTCATGAAGGTTATGAGAAGAAGTACCAACAGTTGAATGTTGATCGGGGTTATGATAAATCTATTTTTACTCATAATAAAAGAGAGAGTGTGCTAAAACTGGAAATTGAGGAGCATAAAAATATTGCTAAGCTGCTGGAGGAAGAAAATATTACTTTAAGAGAAGAACTTGGACAACTAAGATCTGCTTCTTCATTTATAGCTCTGGTCACAATTAATGATGAAGGTTTTTCCTTTTTGGAGAGTGAGAATGCCTCATTAAGAGAAGAATTAGAATCTTTGAGAAGAGTCAGACCTACATACACTTCCCGGGGTAGAACAAGAGCAGGTCGGAGTAGCACTGAAGAGACTAGAACTCGACAAGTTTTAGAAAATGAAGCTGCTCAATTGAAGGCCAAAAATAAAGCTCTGGCTGAGATGTCCCAGAAGATTCAAACTATTTTCGAGCAACTATGCAATCAGAGTTATGTGTTTCAGAATAAGGAAATGTGCTGAAAAGACCTCATCAAAATGTTGAACGATTAACTTATCAGTTTCACAAGCAACCTAGAGAGTTTTTGATGAAGGGATACAATGAGCTTTATATCATCTTGATGCCGGGATAAAATAATCAAACAATTAGGGGTATAAATATGGATGAATGAATGCTCTAACTGCGATGAAATTTGAGCAAGGGTCGGAACTGTGGGATTGGTGTAACCCTGGATTACTTGATCTGCCAATACCTCCGTTCAAACTAGATGTTAGTTGGATTCCAATTAGCTCTATTCCAATTTGTTTGATTTCCAAATACCTTGGTGATTACAATCTTCACGAAGATTTTGAGATATCCCTACCTCCACATTTACTTAATCGACTAAGTACGAGTAATACCCAAATGCTACAGGATTTAAACTTTATCAATTCTTCTTTTTCTTTAGATGACCCTCGAGATGGAATGGTATCTAAATCTGAAGGAAATAAACCAATAGAATAGACTATTTTTATTTCATTAGTAATTGTTGGTGTGATTGAGGAAGAAATTGTCTTTTTGTAATTTTATTTCCTTGGAGATAAAACAATCGCTTGATATTTATTCTATTAATCTTTATAGCATTGTACTTTTCTTTCCAGTCATTGAGTATGTATATATTTGAATGGAAAGTTTGCCCATTATTGATTTGGTTGGTTGCCTAGACAATGGAACTTTTGCCCCATGTGTTTGCCTAGTTGTAATGACTTATCACCCATAAGTGCCTAAGCAATGGAATTTGTATCCCATGTTCTTGCTTAGTTATAACAATCATTTAAGTAAATAATTTCCTTGGTGCCTAGGCAGTGGATATTTGACCCATCTTCTTACCTAGTTTAGATGCAGCTTGGGTCACCCATAATCAAATAGTCCTTGCCTTGCTCGATCATTTTACCAACGTTGTTAGTAGTTAAAGTTGATGCCGACCAACTTTTAGTTGGTGGTTGTTGATGTCGGCCAACTTTGTTGGCATTTATGCTGATGTCGGCCAACTTTTAGTTGGTGGTTGTTGATGTCAACCAACTTTGTTGATGATTGCTGCAAAGTTAAGTATAGTGTGTAGCACTAGTTTGACCAACTTTGTTGGTGATTGCTGCAAAGTTAAGTGTAGTGTGTAGTAGTAGTAGTAGTACTCCCAAAAAAATAATTGGGAAATCATCATTTTCATTCATACGGAAATAATTTGTACATGGGCAGTTACATTACTGGTAGTATTTGCGTAGGTGCTCTGCATTCCAGGCATTTTTGAATTCTTCCCCTTCAAGAGTTTCTATTCTGTAAGCGCTAGGTCGAACAACAGTTGTGATACGATAAGGCCCATGCCAATTGGCCTCCCATTTATTGTGTTTTTGAATTACTTTCTTAAGCACATAATCGTCTTCTTTGAGATCATATTTCTTGACTCTCTTATTATAGAACATGGCAGTTCGTTGCTGATAAGATGCATTTTGGATTGTTGCGTCTTCTCTGACTTATTCAATCATGTCCAAGTCCAAACGTCTCATCAAATCACTTACTGGAGAATTGAAGTTAAGCACCCTGTGAGTAGGTAATCCTTGTTCGGCAGGTATCACTGCTTCACTCCAAAAAGCCAACATGTAAAGAGATTCCCCAGTTTCTGTTCGGGGAGTTGTTCGATAAGCCCATAACACTGAGTGCAACTCATTGATCGAATTCCCTTTAGCAGCATCCAATCTTTTCTTCAACCCATTCAATAGAGTTTTATTCGTCACCTCTATTTGCCCATTACTTTGGGGATGACCTAGAGCGGAATGGATCTTTTGAATATTGGATTGTAGACAGTACGCTACGCACTCATCATTGTCAAATTGGGTACCACGATCTGTAATAAAAGCATGGGGCAGACCATATTTGCAGATTATATTCTTCCAAATGAATTGATAGACCCTTTCATAGGCCATATCGATGAGAGGTTCAACTTCCACCCACTTTGTAAAGTAGTCAACCGCTACTACCAAATATTTAAATTGTCCTCTTATAGTTGGCAAAGGCCCGACTAAATCTATTCCCCACATAGAGAATAGACAGGGTGAAGTGATTGGAGTTAGTAGCGCCTGAGGAGTTCTTTGTATAGTAAAAAATCGCTGACACTTATCGCATTTCTTAACATAAGCTGTAGAATCAGCGCACAATATGGGCCACTACTACCCCTGCGTATTTATTCTCTGTAAAAGATTTCTACCTTCTACGTGAGCGCCATTAGATCCTTCATGAATTTCCTCTATTAGATCTTTAACTTCTACTAGATGAACACATCTTTACAGACCTTCTATCACGCCTCTCCTGTACAAAATTCCATTATTTAAAACATATTTAGCAACCTTATACTTCAACCTCTTGGTTGCAAGTAGGTCGGCTGGAAAAGTACCTTGTTCAATATAAGCCTTGATGGGATCCATCCAGGATGGTCCCATATCGGAGGTGATAAAATTCACCATCAAATCTTCATCAATACTTCTGCTTATAAGTATTTCAATGGGGATGGTTCTTCGTAGCTCGGTGTGTGTAGCTGAGGCTAACTGAGCAAGTGCATCTTCCCTTGCATTCTCCAGTCTTGGTATTCTAATCACTTGAACAGTTTCCAAATTGGATACAATCTCCATAGCTTTAGTTAAATACCTTGCCATGAACTCTCCTTTTGTTGTGTAAAGACTTAGCATCTGATTTACCACTAGTTGCGAATCACTGAACACCACAACTTGATTTGCATTCAATGATTTAGCTAAATTCAGGCCCACAATCACGGTTCATACTCAGCTTCATTATTGAAAGCCTGGAATTAGAAACGTATAGCATATTTTATGTCAATTTCGTCAGGACTATTGAGAATAATTCCAGCTCCACAACCTGTTGCACACGTAGAACAATCAACATATAAATTCCATATACGGATATTATCATCAAACCCTTGGTCTGACAAAATCCCTTGATGAAATATCTTATCCTTCTTTTCTTTATACTTCTCATTCAACTCTTTTCGCCTACCAAAATATTCTGGTTAATCGGTGGCCATTCCTTCTGGTAATTTTGCTGTTGGGAGTTAATCGGAGACAATTTCTGTTAGTCTTTTTGCATCCTTTAGTTGTGCGGAATTAGCCCCTATTGGTCGGAGACATCTGGGTAAGTAAAACTCAGTAATAAAATCCGCCACTGCCTATCCTTTGAGAGAGGACCTCAGCTCATCAATAATGTCGTACTCCCCTAACTCCACTGCCTAGTACATCAATCTTCCAGATTTTTCTGGCTTATGTAAAGCCTGTATAAGTGGCATGTCAGTATATACCACTATTGTATGGGCTTAAAAATATGGTTTCATTCTCTTTCTTACTTCAATCAACGTCAATGACAACTTCTCCAGTTTTGGGTACCTGACTTCTGCTCCCCTGAATGCCTTGTTAG
Organism: Sambucus nigra; assembly: GCA_949130495.1. Lineage (NCBI taxonomy): Eukaryota > Viridiplantae > Streptophyta > Magnoliopsida > Dipsacales > Adoxaceae > Sambucus > Sambucus nigra. Next base: position 422,207,774 of record OX422209.1, read on the forward strand.
TATAGTAAACTGGTTTTTGCACTCCGCCTTCTATTCTTATCAAGGCTCAACTGACTACACTTTCTGAAACAGCTAAGTACAAGTATAATTTTTCCCCCACCACTGGCCTGGACAATAAAGGAGGCATCCCCAAGTATTTATTCAACTCTAAAAATGTCTGCTCACATTCGTCATACCACTCAAAGGTCTTTCTGAGCACCTTGAAGAATGGAAGACATCTATCAGTTGCTCATGATATGAATCTTTTGATAGTTGCAACACGTCCCGTAAGGCTTTTCACTTCCTTCTTGGTGGATGGAGATTGTAACTCTAGTAAGGGTTTTATGTTGTCAGGATTTACTTTGATACCTCTTTGATTCACAATATACCCGATGAACATGCCTTCTTATATGCCAAAAATGCACTTGGTCGGGTTTAGCTTCATCTGGTGCTTCTCCAATTGATCAACTGTTTGGATCAAATTAGCTATATGGTCAGTATCTTTCTTGCTTTTGGTCAACATGTCGTCGACGTACACCTCCATATTTTTGACAATCTGCTCCGCAAACACCTTATTCATTATCCGCTGATATATAACACCTGTATTTTTAAGACCAAAAGGCATAACATTATAAAAATATGTTCCTCGTGGGTTAATGAAAGAGGTACTTTCCCTGTCTTCTAGTTTCATTTTAATTTTATTATATCCAGAATAGGCATCCATGAAACTTAGCAGTTCATGCCCCGAAGTTGCATCTACCAGCTGATCTATCTTGGGCAGAGGGAAATGGCCTTTTGGGCAAGTTTTATTCAGGTCTGTGAAGTCCACACACATTCTCCACTTATTATTTTTCTTTTTAACCATCACAACATTAGCCAGCCAATCAAGATATTTCACGTCTTCAATGAAAAAAGCTTTTTACAACTTTTCCACTTTTTCTTGAATTGCCTGGTTCTTTTCTGGACTAAAGATTCTTCTTCTTTGCTTCATTGGTTTGATCTCCTTGTTGACATTGAGCTCGTGACATAATAAGGATGGGTCTATCCTCGGCATATCTTTATGAATCCATGCAAATACTCGTTTCCTATGTTTCAAAAATGCCACCATCTCTTACTTCAATACTGGATCAAGTAAAGCTCCAATCTGAATTATTCTTTCTGGTTGCTCATTGTCCAGAATAATACTTTGTATTGCCTCCATGACTTGGCCTTTAACGAGTTCCGTTTCATCTCTTGGGTCTAAGGTTTCAATCTCAGATTCATCAGATTTATTCACTAGATAAGTGGTTGTTTTCTTTCTAGCATTATCCAATTCTTCTTGCTCGACAGATGAGTAGTAGCATTCCTGAGCTACTTTTTGATCGCCTTTCACAATTCCAACCCCAAAGTTGGTCGGGAACTTCAAACACTGATGTACAGTTGATGGAACTGCTTCAAACTTTTTTAATCCTACTCTCCTCATGATTATATTATAGGCTGACTGGACATTTTTATCCATCACGAAGAAACACACCTTCTCTGACCTGCAAGCTGGCCAGGTACCAATCAACATGTCTAACTTGATCGTTCGCAGTGGAAAAACTTTTTCCCCTGAAAATCCAATGAACGGCCTATGATACGGCTCCAACTGACCAAGTTTCAAGTTCAAACTGTCCAACCAAGGGTAGAACATGATGTCTATTGAGATGCCATTATCTACCAGCACTCTTAAAATGATTACATCCGTCATTCTCATTTTAATCACCAGAGGATCATCATGAGGATAAAAAATGCCTTCCAGATCATTTTTAGAAAAACTAATGACGAGCTTATCTTTGTTGACCTTCCTCGGGCGATCTTCTTCTGCCAGATTTATCCGTTGTATATAGGAGCAATATTAAGCCTCATTAAGGTAAGCTTTCCTTTCAGCGGTATGATCACCTCCTCTTACGTCTCCACCTATAATCATGTTATAATATAATTAACCAAAACGAATTGAAGATACCTCTCGCTCGGGTTATTTTGGCTTTTTGGGAGATCGGGATCATCTTCATGGTCCCTTTTCTTATCGTCTATTAGTCGACAATGGGATTTGGACCTTTGTCGAGCTTTGTTGTTAGTCTTCCCACTATTTTGATGATCAACATACCTGTTCAACTTTCCACATCGAATGAGTGCCTCTATCTCATTTTGGAGAGCTACACACTGCTTAGTCCTATGACTGTGATCTTTATGGAACTCACAATACTTGGATTTATCCCTTTTTTCAGGAGCTGGTCTTAATTTTTTTGGCGAATTCAGTTCCTCGTTGTTCTTAATTTCCTCCAGAACGTGGTTTATATCTACCTTTAAGGGAATATAATTTGTATACTTCCTCAAGTGATCCAACATTTCTTTGCCTTTCAATGGCTTTCTCCCATCGTTATGCTTGTGATCTTTTCTCTCCAATTTGCCTTCAGTTTTAGCTTCCACCTTTGCCTCAGCATTCTTCTTCGCAGCCATAGCTTCTTCGGTGTTCATAATTTTGGCTGCTTTAGCCATCAATTCAGCCATAGATTTAGGGGGATCCTTGGCCAAGGTGTACTACATCTTATCTATTAAAATACCACTCATGAGAGCTATAATGGTTGTGTTCTCCTCATAGTCTATGACCTCCAGTTTCTCGTTGTTAAAACGAGTGAATCCCTGGTACTTTCTCCTGTTTTTTGCCTAACACTCAACAGATGTGCAACCCTTTTAACTGGATTTGCACCAAAATAGAAATTTCCTATAAAGAGCTCTGCCAGTTGATGGAAGGTTGCAATCTTCCCCCGAGGAAGGCTATTGTACCATATCTGAGCAGATCCAATAATGGTCCCTGAGAACGCCCTGCACCTCATTTCATCTAGAACTGCATAAATATCCGCTGCAGTTTGGTATTGTTCTATGTGAAGAGCAAGATCAGTTTTACCATCATACTTCGGTGTGACCACGTGAGCCTTGAATTTTACTGGTGTGGGAAAATCCACAATTGCCTGTACGCATAGAGATCCCCTAATAAAGGTTCTTTATAGAGGATTTTTGGCCTTGGCCATTTCTCCTAACATATCCTCCAAGCTTTGAATGGATCATTTTCATGCATTATTTCCAATCTCATATTTATTTATGTTTACCCGAGCAATAGATCGCGCAGAATTCTCCTCTTTGGATCTTTCTATGCTAGCTGCAGGTCTGGGATTTGGATGTGATTGGACCAAGCCTTCCCTTAAATCATTTGGTCGTTGAGAATTTCTCAACGCAGATCGAAGAGGATTTTTATTCCTCCTGGGACCCACACGGTCGAAAGGTGAGGCTCTGCTCAGCCTTTCCAGGGCACTTAGTCTTTCTGGGATTAGAGTGACGTTTTCCTATGAATCTGTAATTCTTATAGGGGAAGTTGAACCAGGGTGATAGGATAGATTACTTGAATTCCCAGAATAATGAACTTCAGTATGTCTAGGTCGTGACCTAGACTGTGGTTGTCGTGAATATGGTGGACGCATGCTTCTTTCAATACTTCGTTAGCCTGACTGGGCAGACATTCCATTTCGAACAGTCTGAATAAACTGTCGTATAGTTTCCTGCATAGTCGTTTGCCCCTTGGCTAAACTTGCTAAAATTCCAGTGATATCGTTGGCATTTAGAGGGAGACAAGGGTTAGGCAGATTCCCTTTATTATTCATATTGCCGAATTCTGGGATATCATCCATGTATGATTAGTTTTTTTAGGGAAAAATGCTACATATAGTCGCTCCCACATACGGCGCCAATCAATTGATATAAAAAATTAGACTGGATCTAATTAATTAATCACAAACAAATACGAATAAAGGAATAAGACAAGAGATTTTTAAAGTGGGTCAGCCTTATAGAAAATGGCTTACGTCAACTATTTTGTATTACTGGGTCTTTTTCCTTTATCTTGATTATGTTTGCTTATGATTGCTTACCCTGCCATGAGGATGTTACAATGTATTTATAGCCCTTGGGCTGTCAATGTGAATGGATAATAAGCCTTTATTGAATAGGTGTATTCATCCGTACATGATAAGGAATGATTGTAATACAATAAACATTGAATCTGTCTTGGTCGTTAAGTCTTCCCAATAAGTTACTCGGTATGCTAGGTAGCTCGATACGTTGAGTAGCTCAGTACATTTGAACGTATGCCATGCTGGATGATATGTGTCTTCATATAACTCGTCCACGTCAGCTGACTAATTTTTGTATCAACAGAAGCCCCCAATGTTTCACAGTCTAGGTTGGATGTGAGAATGTGGAACCTTTACCCAAAAAGTTGCTCGGGCATACTTCTCACGTTTTGATTATTTGCAGGCCTTCACTACTTGTAAAAAATTTCCACTTTATATAACAGTTTTGAGCGCGAAATGGCAAATTTGTAAATATTTTGAATTTTTGACGAACGCTTGGGTACTTGCGTCTTTTTCCTTTGATTAGTCGCTGAAAACGTAACCATCGTCATTTGTGATCATTTTTTTTATCATTTTCCAAGGCAGCGTATATAAAGGCGATAAAATTCGATTGTCTTTTACCTTTTGTCATCTAGATTCCCAAAAACTCTTTATTTTCTCGCTTTTCTTCTTACAATCGTTCTTTCTGTCATCTGCCTCGGCTGATTTCTTAATTTTCTGTAAGAATTTCTTCCTTCCTTCTTTCTTTGTTTCAGTCATCATGATTTATCTTATCGAGACGTTAGATAAGTTTAGAACGATTTTAAAATTCCTTCTTGGGTTGTCTTGGAAGAACCCTCTTATGGAAAATGGCCTATGTGGCCATACCCGATCCTCACGGTATCCGGGTGAGTGAGGATCCTAGGTCCCGCGCATCCCTCTCGGGAGCGCTTCGGTCGGCATCGTTGATGAGGTGAAAATGTAGAGAGATGGAGTTGCTAGTGTATTTTACTCAAAACAGACAAAAGAAAGGGAGCCATCCCTAAGGACATCATCCAAGAACTTACTGATACATACGAAACCAAAATGATTCGAGAAGGGTCCGAAGGCTAAGTTACGAAATGGGAAGGTGTTAGGCAGCCATTCCGCCCTTACGATCTCTCATGGGTTTTTTGCTATTTTCCTTTATTTTCCCCGTGATATGCGTGCATGTGTATATATAGTGGATATAGGAATCCTCGACTTGTATCATGGAAGAGATAAAGAGAGTCATCCGTAGGAAGGTTCATAAAAATAATATTAGAAAATATGATTTACGCGATTATCCTTACGTTGATCGTTATAATGGAACGATAACGTATGTGGAATAATACGCCACTAAGAACAAATATATATATATATATATATATATATATATATATATATATATATATGTATAGAATCTAATAGAATTGAACTTAGTGAAAATAGAAGACGAGAGAAAAAGTGAGAATAGGACTCGAGTCTCGGGTTTTACCCCGAGACGCCTACGTAGCCTATAGAGGCATCAAAGTCCATATAGTTCGCATGAAAAACAAGGGGTGGGATTTATCCCATAAATCCAACCGGGGACTTCTCTTATTTGTGTGTTGTGTGTGTAAAAAAGTGTTTTAGTTGTGAGAAAAGTGTAAGAAAAGTGTGAGAATTCCCGTTTAGAATTTATGAGCAAACCCTCTTTTTCTTGTTTTTTGGGTTTTTTATTTGTATGAAAATAATATATGTACAATAATACTAAGTAAAAGTATATTAGGATATGTGAGATGAGAGAATAAAAGCGCTAAATAATAAAACAAATTAATGCGAATTTATGAGAATTTAAGGAGAGAATTGAGAAAATTGGACCTTCTTGAATATCTTGAGCTTGATCTTGAGTGTTGGAGAATAGCCCCTGCACTTGGATGATGATGGAGGGTAATGAATTCACCAAGTTTGATGAAAATGATGATGAAAAGAGAAGGTTGGAAAGGGATTTGGATGTGGAAATCACGTTGACTTCGAGAGAGGTTTTCTGAATTTGCTGAGAGTGATGTCTATCAGATTTGCGCTCCCCTTTGCAATGAGGTCAAGGCCTCCTTTTTATAAACCCGGGGAATTATCGATCAGCATAGCCCTGGTTCTGCCAATTGGCATGTGTGTTTAGGCACACTACCGATAGGCAGGGTCTGAGACCTGTGTTTTGGTAGTGTCTTTCAGGCCTTTTTGAAAAATCGGTCGCTGAGCGCAAATCATTGATCTGAATCGCATACGGGGTAGACCATTGGAAAGGTAATTTAGATACCTTCGAAAGTCCTTTGGACTGCTACTAGGTTCAGGAGTTGACTTTGGGTCAAATGTGGCTCGGAAGCGCTCGTCGGTCCTTTGGACGAGAAAACTTCGAACTCAAACGGATCGTTCGTCCGCATGGTAAGTCAGAATCGAGTATGGGACAGTCGGTTGGAAAGGTTATGAGATTTAATTTTTTATTCCAAAGAGTTTGATCCGATTTGGGTAGTTGACTTTGGTCAACTGGTCCCTGGAAGCATTTGGCGACCTCTCAGAGTAAAAAGGATCGTTCGTCCATACCGTAAGTCAGAATCGCGCACGGGATGGACCGTTGGAAAGGGTTTTTAGTGACCATTGAAGATTCATTTAGTCTCGATCGATATTAAGAGTTGACTTAGGTCAATCGGAGCTCGGGAGCACCCAGTGGCCTTTAGATTAGGTTTTGAGGGAAAATGGGTCGTTCGTTCGCATGGTAAGTTAGAATTGCGCACAGGATGGACCATTGAAAAGGGGTTTAAGTGCCCTTTCAAGATTCATTCAGTCTTAATTGAGCTAAAGAGTTTGAGGTTTGGTCAAACGGAGCCTCGGAGCATCCGATGGCCTCTAGGTCGGTACTCGGGGTATGACCTGGGTTTGTAGTGATGAAGGGAGGTGCTAGGGACCTAAGTAGAGTTTAGGGGGTAATAGAATGGGGTTTCTATAAAGCCCCTTGACGGATGAGTTCGGAACAATAAATAGCCGTCGAATAGACACCACATGATGCCTTTGGGAGAGTATGACTAGAGGGTCGACATCGATTCTGAGGACGTAATGATGAGGATGACCGATTCTATGGGTCGAATCCAATTCTGAGGGCTTGGAGATGAGGGTAACTAATTCTGCGGGTCAAAGCCAATTATGGAGGCTTGGAGATGATGGCAACCGATTCTGTGGGTCGAAGTCAATTCTGAGGGCTTAGGTTTTGATGACCGATTCTGTAGGTCGAAGCCAATTATGAAGGCTTAGGTTTTGATGACCAATTTTGTGGATCGAAGCCAATTCAGCGGGCTTTAGAGAGATGGCCAATTCTGTGGGTCGAAGCCAATTCTGCGGGCTTGAAGGTGAGATGACCGATTCTGCGAGTCGAAGCCAATTATGCGGGCTTGAAGATGTGATGACCAATTCTTAGGGTCGAAGCTAATTCTGTGGGCTTAAGTTGGGGTGACCAATTCTGCGGGTCGAAGCCAATTCTTCAGGCTTAAGTTGGGATGACTAATTCTATGGGTCGAAGCCAATTCTACGAGTTTAAGTTGGGGTGACCAATTCTGCGGGTCGAAGCCAATTCTGAGGGATTAGGTTTTGATGACCGATTATGTGGGTCGAAGCCAATTCTACAGGCTTGAAGATATGATGACTAATTCTGCAGGTCGAAGATAATTTTGTGAGCTTGAGGTGACGATATAAGACCAAGGTCAATTCAAACCTAAGAGAGGTGTTGACCGAGGTTAATTCTGACCTAAATAAGGTGACGATCCAAGACTGATGTCTATTCTGACCTAACTAAGGTGACAACCGAGGATCAAGGTCAATTCTGACCTAAGAGAGGTGACGACCAAGAATCGAGGTCAATTCTGACCTAACTAAGGTGACGATCCAAGACCGAGGTCAATTTTAGCCTAAGAGAGGTGACGACCGAGGACCAAGGTCAATTCTGACCAAACTAAGGTGATGATTCAAGACCGAGGTCAATTTTGACCTAAGAGAGGTGACGACCGAGGTCAATTTTGACCTAACTAAGGTGACGATCCAAGACCGAGGTCAATTTTGACCTAAGAGAGGTGACGGCCGAGGACCGAGGTCAATTCTGACCTAACTAAGGTGACGATCTAAGACCGAGGTAAATTCTGACCTAAGAGAGGTGACGACCGAGGATCAAGGTCAATTCTGACCTAACTAAGGTGATGATCTAAGACTGAGGTCAGTTCTGACCTAACTAAGGTGTACATTTTCTTCGGGAAAATCAGGGATTCTAGTGGGGATAAAGATTGGATTTTGGGTTTCGTTGGGGAATAGTGAATGAGTTGGGGAGCCGATTGCTAGGGAAATCCTTATGATTTTGGAGATTCTGTGAAGGAAAGGCAAATTTCATGCTAAAAACTCTGTTGGAGAGTGATTAGGTGGTCCAGGTATTAGACGTATTGCTTAGGGAGGTTTGAGACCTTTGGGGTATATGAGGTGATCCTTAGAGATTCTCTGGGGACGTTGCTCGGAGGGAATTCACTTGGATTTTTAGAGCTCCACTGTGAAAATAGGGGTTCCGCTTGAGGGAGTTTGGAATTCTCTTAGTGAAAATGTTTTAGATCCTTCCTGGGATTTTTAGGAATTTTCTAAGGATTTTTCAGGGATTTCATGTATTTTCTGGGAGTTTTTATACGAAATTTTAAGGGGGTTGCCGGTCGGCATGGTATGGGGGGTGCCATTCGAAAATAGCATAGACTTTTGGACTACCTTGGTAAGGTAAAAGGGCAGTGTTGATCGGTGGTTGGGGGGTCAGTGCTAATCGTCATGACCCTTGGCATCTTATATAAAGGGGGAAAATTCCCTTCATTTTTCACAGCTTCTTGCTTTCTCTCTTTCTGTGATTTTCCTCTGCAAATCGTTATAGCATTCTGATCTCTAAAAAATGGCCGCTTTCGTGAGCTCTGCAGTACATAGGGAATGGTTGATCGTTGATGACTGGGGGAACATAGAGTGGAGGGCCAGGGCGCCTCTTGCTTTGGGGAGCAAGAATTCTTTTGACGCATTCGAGCCAGTTGCGGATGAGCGGACCTTCCTACAGGATCCGTCGCATCATCGCTCTTCGAGGTTGGTGAACCCTAGCAGTTATGTAAGTAGCATGACTTTTGGCATTCTTCTCTTTTTGGTGATTTTTCTTTTTCTTCTAGAATTTTGACAAGGTTTTTTCTTTTGACAGTCTAACATCTCTTTGAAGAACATGTGTACCCGCGGGACGATGGGGCTTAAGGATGTTTGGGAGCATCTTCCACCTGTGGTGTGTTGGGTGGTATCCTCAGCGAGTTTTGGGAGGTTGGCGTCTGCACTGGATGAGACGCCTCGTTCGACAGCGGTCTTGTGCGCTCTGGGGGAGAGATGGTGGGATACTACCCACACCTTCCATTTTGGTTTCGAGGAGATGATCGTGACTCCTATAGATGTGCATCAGCTACTAAGGCTGGATTTTGATGGGGAACAGATAGAGGTGGATTGTTCTCTACGGGTGAGGCCGGAGGCGATGCGTGCGGCGCTTAGTGACGTAGGGAGGATAGTGTCTGGGGATTCTATTCGGTTATCCCTGTTGAAGGATGTTTTGCTGAGTAGGGTGGTTGATGTGGAGGGCGAGCTGCAAGTGAGGCAAATGGCCCGATTGTTTATTTTGTTGGTGTTGGGAGGCTTCATGTTGGCCTCGAGCGGTAACGTCGTTCATTTATGCTTTTTTTCCGTACCTGATGGTGTTTTTGAACATCCTTTTATACGATTGGGAAAGCCTGACTTTGGCTACCCTCTATTTTTCTCTAGAAGCATTCAGTCGGTGTTGCCGACAAACTTTTACTGGAGCCACGTATCTCCTTGAGGTATTCTTTAATTTGTACACTTTCCTTTCATGCATTTTCACTTTCCATATGCGTCTGTTTTTGTATTATTATTATGGGTTCTTGTCTTTGGCAGACCTGGTTCAATGAGGTGATTGGGTGCAATACCCAGCTGATCGCTCTGAAGGATGAGACTGTTGGGGACCTCTGTCAGTTGTACCAGTGGCGGAAGGCCAATCGGAAGTCGAAGGGATCTCTTTCTCTGGAGGCAGTGCGTCAGGTCTTGAATGGACTGACCAATGGTAGGGTAAGAATTTCTCCTTTTTAGTCTTGGACTTTTGCATGTTCTGATTCTGTATTGACTTATTCCTGGTGGGGATTTTCATGTGACCTTTTACCCTTGGGGGACGGCCATTCAGGACACGAGGGTGACTGGGGTGAACGCGCAAATGAGGCATTTGATGGCGCATGAGTTTGGCCACTCTTGGTATCTCGGGGAGAGGGTGGTCTGACAGATTGCTGAGGAAGTGGTGGTGCCACCCGCGAGGCCTCCTATGTCTATGAGGTGAGACCAACTGCTGCCAAAGGATGCGAGGATTACGGAGATGATCAGCGAATCCTACCTGTTGTATATTGATACGGCTGCGCCGTATGACTATATGGACTTTGTGACGAGTTGTCTGATGGTGTCCATCATATATGATGCCTTGCCTTTCCTTCATGCGGGTTCGAGTTGGGCAGTGGGGTCCTCCCACAGCGGCGGTGGTCCGTCGACGTCTGTGGCGACGGCAACTTTGGAGGTTCCTTTTGTGCGGTTGCATACCCCTTCATACAACATTCGACGAGATGATGGGGGGATGGTGCCTATGTTGCACCGTCCTCATGCGATGGATCCGGAGGAGCTGGGTTTGACAGAGGAGGTCATTCATCCTGCGGTATACCTTTCTGTGCTTTTCCTCTTTTTGGTTTCTTTTTTGTTTTGATCTTTTCTGCTTAATACTGATTTTGCCTTTTCCTTGCAGCAAGTACGGGTGTCGACCACTTGGCTGAAGGACATCAGAGACTGGATATCTTCGGTGACTTCCCATATTCGGGATGCAGTTCCTATTCCTTATTGCTTAGTGTCATCTGCTTCGTCCTGGGAGGACTCTTGCTCGGGTAATGGTGGTGCATTGTCTCACCGTAGGGGAAAGAGAGCATGTCGCAGGGGTGGAAGCTCTTAGAGAGAGGGGTGAAGGGTAGAGAATGTGGGTTTGGGTTGAGTCCCATTTTTTTTTCTTTTATTTCCTGCAACATTGATGTAACACAGAAAAATATATACATGTAATGCAATGGAGTTTTTTTATTATCTTTTGTTAATGATGAATGAATGCATGCGCATGTGCTTTTTACTTTGCTGATGAGACCGTAAAAAGAGATATTTTTGGAATTTTGAAGGAAAGTTTTAAAAATGAGAGATTATACAAGGGTGGATGGGGATTTTTGAAATTTTGTTGAGAATATCAATTTATTTTTTATTGAGTTTTTAATTTTGAAAAAAAAAGAGGAAAAAAGCGAAAACTTCCAAAAATAGGGGGTTGCAGATCGACAAGCCCCTTTTCCTGCCTATCGGCAGTCAAGTCCAGTCCCATGAATTCAAAGTGTTGATTTGGTACCCTCTTCAGCCTTTTGTAATTTTTGTGGTAGGATTCCCTTCGATTTCTGCAGGGATTATGTCTTTTGTGAGGGTTTTCAAGTATAAAAAGGGGTAAGGGTGGAGTGTTTTCATCACACCTTAAAATTCTTACTTACTTGCCTACTATCTTTTAGTCTTGCAAGATGGCTCTCCCTAGTAGCATTGAGTTTGCTAACTACCTCGAAACCCTGGAAGCAATGTGCCCTTATAATGTTGACTATGATGCTTTCAACATGCGTCGAGTCTCTTTGTGGCGCAATCGGCCCATTGAGTGGAACATGTTAATGGCGGAGGTACAATTTTGGTACCCCAAAGACTATGTATTCCGCTTTGGGTTGGATGAGGTTTGTCCCACCTATGAGGAATTTTTTGCCATACTGGGGATAAATCCCAGTGTTGTCGCAGCTCTGCCTGAGTTTTCCCGTTCTCCTAGGGATTTATTGATCGGGCTTCTTCATATTTCACCTTCGGCGGCTAGACCACTGGTTGCTGGAGGAATGATCTCTCTTTCGGCGGTGTTATAATCCGTGCATTTGCAGGAGGTTGGCGATGCTGGATACGTCGGAGCCGTTGTTCTGGGCTTGGGTTCAAAATTATTATTGGTGACTGGGGAACTACTGGCGGACCCACAACTTCCATCCATTACTTCTTGGATGTCATACCATCGTAATCTTGCGACAGTGATACTGGAGGAGACTTTAAATGTCCTGGATGCCTGGCGAGAAGGTCGTTTTGACTTCCTGAGGGATAGCCCTGTGATGTTGTTCATGTGGTTGTCTGAAAGACTCCACCTGGTGACTCCTCTAGGTTATCCTTTGTCAGCTGTACCCAACTTTTTTCACGCCATTTCATCAGCGTTGGCTTAGATATTGAGAGTTGGGTGAACTTTTTTGTGGAGCATGTGGCTCTAAATCTGTACTAGTCAGTGCCTTGGTGGGGACAGCTGCTGCCTATTTTGGAGCTGGGAGAATATCCGTACGTTCAGTTGGTTGGTCTCAGATAGACCTCTTTCTATTTCCTTGGTGGCTTCTACGTTAATTTGGCTGGGAGAAAATTGTTCCACCTCGGACACTAGACTTCTTTCCGGTAGAAGATTTTATAGAGCGTCTGCGCATGCGGCTTGGGTCTTTATGGGAGAGTCGGAGTAGGTCATCCCGTCCCTCCCAGTATGTTGGGAGAGTTTGGTATATCCCTGGGGATTATATGAAGTGGTTATGGAGGAGATTAGTCAGCAAGATGCTGGTAGTGGAGACTGGACAAAGGTGGCTTGTTTTTTTTAATACCATGGAAGGAGGCGTTGTGGTTTTTTCGAAATTGGTTCGAGATTATCGGTCCATGGAGCGTCTACGGTACTCTGTTCAGGCAGGGGAAGCTTGGGGACCCCAGGATATAGATGATGATAACGGAGCAGGCTCCTCTGCTAGCTATGGATAGGACTCCTAGAGAGTTTATTTTATAATGGGGAATAAATGTGGGGATTTATTTAGCTTAGGAAAGTAGGGGAAAGGGAGTTATCCGTTCCTTTTCTCATGTAATCTGTATCATAATTTCTTATTAGTGAAATAAACAAGTTTTTGATCATCCATCTATACCTTTTGATGAGTTTCATATTTTTAAATTATCTATACTGATCGATAAGGCATACATAATCCTTTTGTTCATGTATATGTTAGAATGAACTGTCGTTCTCGGAGATAAGAAAAGAATAGTTTTTTGTGAAAAAGAAAGGGTCGTGCTCATGTAAGATGTATGAGCTGCCTACATACCTCTAGGGTTTTGAAAATTTTAAATTTGTTTTAAAATAATTTTTTTTTAATAAAAGGGAGATGAGAAGAGTCGTAACGCATCGAGATTTTGGACTAGGGGTAGAATTTCTTGAGACGATCCAGGTTGACTGGACGAGCCATCTCCTCCCCATATAAGTCGGTGAGCATGGCATCACCGTCGAACAAGATCTTCTTCACAATGTAGGGGCCTCTCCAATTGGGCTTGAATTTCCCTCTGGGGTCCCATATGGGCTCTACTATTTCTTTTAGAGCTAAATCTCCCTCTCGGACACCGCGATCCTTGACTCTCTTATTGAATGAACGCGCTATTTAGCGATGGTACCCTTGTATGTGGTATAGAGCTTTCAATCTCTTTTCATCTAGGAGGGTCAGCTCGTCAAGACGGCTTTAGCACCAATCTTCTTCGCTGATTTTGCTTTCAAGCATGACGCATAGCGAGGGTATTTCCAGCTCCACAAGTAGGACTGCTTCCAGGTCGTAGACTAGAGAGTAAGGGGTAGCACCAGTAGAGGTTCTAATTGAAATTCAATATCCCCAGAGGGAGTAAGGGATTCGATTGTCCCAATCTCGGTAGCTTTTGGTCATCTTGCTGATGATGGCTTTGAGGTTCTTGTTGGCGACTTCCACTGTACCATTTGTCTGAGGTCAGTACGGAGAAGATTTGTGTCTCTGAATTCCATATTCTTTGACCACTTCTGTGACTTCTTCCTTGAAATGCAACCCATTATCTGACACTGACTCGTGCGGGACCCCATATTGGCAGATAATATTTTTCTTGATGAATTTGGCCACTTTCTTGGCGTTCAGGACTGCATATGACTCAGCTTTGACCCACTTGGTGAAGTAATCAATGGGAACTAGGATGAACTCATGCCCATTGGAAGCCTTTGGTGTAACCTTCCCTATGATATTGATGCCCCAGGTGGAGAACAGCCAGGGAGAGGTCATGTTGTATAATTCTCGTGGAGGCAGACGCTGAAGGTTGGAGAACTGTTGGCATTTGAGGCATCTCTGGACATTGGCAGTGCAATCCTGGGTCATGGTGGTCTAGTAGTAGCCTTATCGGGTGATCTTCTTGGCAAGCATATGGCCGTTTATGTGGGGTCCGCATTCCCCGTTGTGGATCTTCTGCATTATCTTTTCAATATCAGCCCCTGCGATGCAGTGTAGGTGAGTTCCATCGAAGTTCCTTTTGAGTAGTGCTTTATGACAGATGATGTATTAAGCGACTTGTCTTCGGAGGGTTGCTCGGTCTTTCTTATTGGAACCCTCGGGATACCTACCATGCTTGAGGAGATGCCAGATATCATAGTACCAATAATTGGCTAGCTCGGGATCTTCTATGGAGACAAGCTCAATGTGGTAGCAATGGGTTGGTTTGTCTTGCTTTTGAATCTGAAAGGGGGTCATTGTTATTCCTTCGGGCATGTTGACCGTCGAGGCTAATGTAGCAAGGGAATCGTCTAGGTTATTCTTTGTTAGAGGTAAGTAATGGAAGGTGATATCTTGGAATTGGGAGGCTACCTCTTCTAAGTGGGCATGGAAGGGTTGGAGCTTCTCGTCCTTGACTCTCCACTTTCTGATCACTTGATCGATAATGAGGGCGAAATCCTCATAGATATCTAGGCGTTGAATAACTTTCTTGGGAGAAACCTTGAGGCCTACCGTGCATGCCTCATATTCAGTCATGTTGTTAGTATAAAGGAAATCCAGCTTGATGGCGATGGGAGTGTGGGAGTTATTTGGGGCGATCAGAAGTATCCCAATGCTATATCCCTTTTTATTGGCAGCGCCGTCAAAGAACATTTGCCATTGAAGATTATCCTGGGCAGTGCAGAGGATGTTTTCATATGGGAATTCGGATATCTAGACATTGGCTTCATCTATGGGGTAATCAGGGAGGTAGTCAGAGATGGATCTTCCTTTTATGGCTTTATGTGTGATGTATATAGTATCAAACTCGGATTAGAGCATCAACCATCGAGCCATTCGCCTAGATAAGACGGGTTTCTCGAGCGGGTATTTGATGGGGTCCATTCGGGATACAAGTTTGATGGGGAAAGTGAGTATGTAATGTCGCAACTTTTGGGTGACCCAGATAAACGCGATATATGCCTTTTCCAAAGCAGTGTAGTTAACCTCGTACCTGGATAATCTGTGACCGGCATAATATATGGTTCTTTCTTTGCGGGAATCTTTAAAGTATTGGGCTAGCAAAGCCCCAGCTGTAGTGTCGGTTATGGTTAGGTATAGGATTAAAGGGAGATCAGGTTGTGGTGTCATGAGTATCGGAGGTTGAGTCAGGTATTGTTTGATTCATTCGAAGGCTTCTTGGCAGGCCTCATTCCAATCCTTAGTTGAATCCTTTCGGAGGGGTTTGAAAATAGGTTCGCAGATGGAAGTTAACTGGCTGATGAACCGGCAAATGTATTGTAATTTCCCAAGGAAACGTCGGACTTCTTTCTCTGTTCGTGGAGGTGGCATCTCAAGTATGGCTTTCAGCTTGGCAGGATCTGCTTCTATCCCTTTCTCACTGACCATGAATCCCAACATTTTTCCCTTTGTAACGCTGAAGACGCATTTCTGTGGATTGAGTCTCATCTGATACTGTCGCAGTCATTCGAAGAACTTTCGGAGAGCGGGAACATAACCTTTTCTAGTTTTGAATTTGATAATCATATCATCCACATAGACCTCAACTTCTTGTAAATTAGATCGTGCAGGATGGTTGTGGCATCCCTCTAGTAGGCAGCCCCAGCATTCTTGAGACCAAATGGCATGACAGTGTAGCAAAAGGTTCCCCATGGGGTGATGAACGCGGTCTTTTCTTGGTGATATGGGTGCATTTTCATTTGGTTGTATCCGGTAAACCCATCGACGAATGACTTAAGAGCATGATTGGCTGTGTTGTCCACGAACATGTCGATATTGGGTAGCGAATAATCATCCTTTGGAGAGGTTTTGTTCAAGTCCCGGTAGTCTATACACATCTGAACCTTCCCTCATGATTTTGGTACGGGCACTATGTTGGCTAGCCATGTGGGATATCCGATCACACGGATGAAGCCTTGACCTTGAACAACCATTCGGTGCAGAGTTTTCTCAACTTTTGTTTGATCGGCTCGTAATCTGGAAGAGTGGGTATCTCATGTTGAACAATTTCAAGATCAATATCGGGCATATCTTCATAGGACCATGCGAAGACATCCATGAATTCCTTTAGCAATTCTTCAAGTTGTGCACGCTCATGCTCGTCACGGGTAGCCCCTATCCTAATCTCACGTTGTTGGCTACTAGAACCGAGGTTAACAGCAACAGTCTATTCTTCATTAACTTGAATACAATTATGTTATTTATTATTAACCTTATTTAGATCAGTTAAGATTTGTTCATTTAAAAAATCATCATCATCAAAAGTTTGATTAGAATTCAAGCAGTTAATGTAAGGCACAACAAGATACTCAAAATCTTCATTTATTTCATTGATAGGAAAAACAGCATTGAGAACCTCATCAAATGAGGTCTCGATTACATTTGAGCAAGGATAGATAACAGAAGAAGAAAAGGGGTAAACATTGGAGTTAGGTGGGATTTGAACAGGTAGAACCGGCGCAGCATGCCAATTGAGGAGAGGTGTATCAGCATCTTTAATCATGTGGGATGGATCCAGTGATGTAGTGCCTGAGTGGACCATGTAGAGTGTCATCCCCAGTGTCTATAAATTGAATGACTCCTCGGAGTCACTTCCCTCAGAATCTTCGGTATCTTTGATGAGCGATTATACATAGTGTTGGGAACTTTCAGCCCATGGGTAGCTGTCTTGCAAAAAGATCTCCATTCCAGGATTCATCTTCTTGTCTATATAGTCATACCATGGTTTCGAAAAGCCACAAAAGTGGAAGTCTTCACCTTCTTTAATGAATCATCCATTCAAGGAGTCACCTGGGATAGTCTGGATGCAGTCTAGTCTCCTCTTTGGTCGAGATTAATGAATCATTCTGAGCTCTTGTTCTGATGGTTGATACCCCAAACCATAAGGAGGGAAAGCTTTCTTCAGTTTAATGGGCTCAAGTATCCCTTGCTGTCTTTATCCTAGACCCAGTCCGATCATGAAGTGCATATTTCTAAACATCTGAATCACATTGATGTTGTCATAAGGGTTGTATTCTGGACAAAACCTTTCTTTGAAGTCGTCCCCTGCCAGAACTATAAGTGGTTCAATCGAAATCCTGATAGGAGCATATCATTTGACTCATGCTGTATCTCAAGGATCGGACTGCTGGTACTTGCACTCTCGGTATTATCTCCGTCGCCCAAAATGGTGATGACCCGTCCGTTGGCGAAGAACTTCAATTTTTGATGGAGTGAGGAACACACACCCTTGATATTGTGGAACCAAGTTCGTCCTAGCAATAGGTTGAAACAAAATCGGATGTCAATAACTTGGAATTCGACGACATGGCTTATAGGGACCTCCCCTATTACAAGCTTTATGGATCCCATCACCTCTCTATGGGTATTATCGTAGGTCCGTACAGCAGCGGAGGTCAGAGCGAGGTCAATTTCTTTCAGGCTTCTTAGTGGGTAAACATTCAAGGCGGATCCATTATTGACAAGTGAGAGTGATACGACCTTCCCCATAACTTCGACGGATATGTTGAGTGCATGATTGTGGTTTGGACCAATTTTAGGGATTTCTTCTTCATAGCATTTAGGTAGAGGTCAAGGATCCGACCAAATTTATCGCTTCTTCTGGTGTGGTAGAGGGATGAACTGTGGGTCCAGTGAGTAACTTGATAAGAGCATTTATGTGCAGCTGAGAAGACATGAAAAGCCCCCATAGAGTGATGTTAGCTTGAGTTTTCTTTAGTTAATCGAGGATCTTACTCTCCTCGAGGGTCATCTCTGGCATAGGAAGGTTTCCAATGCCCTACCCCTTTTCATTTGATGGTAGTGAGTCTGGGATCTGGTAATTCCTCCCTAATCTGGTCATGTGATTTACTGAAGAAGGGAAGAACATGAATCCAATTTCCTCGTCAATCTCGGGTTGTTCTGCCACCTTATTTTTTCTCCGAGGAGTTCTTAAAATGATGTCACCCCACACATGTCAGCTACCGAGCCAGTTTTATTGGGAGTTTTCTCTTCATTCGAATCTCCGAATTCTTCCCCCTCATCCGGTGGAAACAATTATGTATTTCCATGTAAAGTCGATGCATTACACAACTTCAACGGCTTCTTCATACAGGTCATCCTATTATGTGGGGATGTGTAAGGGTGAAGGGACCAAGCATCCTTGTAGCTTCAGAGTATCAAGTAACTCGGTCATACTATAAATGTTGCTGGTTTGCTTGAATAATTTTGCCATGATCTGGACAACATCATCCAAGTTGACTTCATCGGTTGATACCACCCAACTGTCTGACTCTCGAGCCCATTTTTGTGCTTCCAAGAACAGGGTACTGAACCTCTGCCAATCAATGATCATCTGTAGGAACGGGTACGGATAATTCCATAATATCCGTACGGATAATTCCAATCAATGATCACCCTGCTAGCCTCGCTGATCAGGCACTGTCACTCCTTACTAGAGCATGCATCGCTATCTGTACCCGTTCTAAAAATGGAAACATGGAATTATCAGAAGTCCTAAACCAAATCTAGGATTGGCAGAGGAGAGCATGCTCTGGCAATTTCAGTTCGAACTCTAGGATTTGGTTCAAGACTTCTGATAATTCCATGCTTCCATTTTTAGAACGGGTACGGATAGCGATGCATGCTCTAGTATGGAGTGACAGTGCCTGATCAGCGAGGCTAGCAGGGTGTAGGAGGAAATATGGGCAGGTTTGGAGAGGTTTAGGAGAGTATATGGGTGTGATTTGAGTTGAGGGATCAAATTCTGGGTTCTCTTCTAAGAAGATGGCATTGGCATCATTTGGGAGTGGGTTGTGAGTAGTGTTTGGCTTAGGATTGGCTTGTGGGGAAATGGTACACCAGTCAATTAGACCTTGGATTATGTTTCGGAGGTGAAAGTATTGGTCGGTGGTATGGCCAACGGTTTGGTGAAAGGCGCAATGGGTATCTGCCTTGGAGTTTCTTGGGAGTGGATTTGGCAATGGATGAGGATCCAAGGGTTTGATAAGGTTTTAGCTTGACAGGGCTTGATAAACTTTAGAGAGGGAATCATGGAGCTCAGTGTACTCCTTTTGGACTAGGACAAGGAGGATTTTTGGTTTCCATGGTGTGGTTGGTTGAGAGATATTGTTGATGGTTGAGACTGTAGCACTAGCAGGTTTATCATATTTTCTGGGGGTGAACTGTCCGGACACCTTCTTTAGTTCAACATCTATTTAGCCATACTCTCCTCGATTTCTACTCCTGCTTCTCTGAGAGCTCAAAAGTGAGGATAGTATTGTCCTCCCATGGTTGCTCGGACATGGGGTAAGAAATTCTTCTTCACTATGTTGACTTATTCTTCTCGGAAGGCCGATTGGTCATGGTAGCTTCTTTTTCCCTCCATCGGGCTATAAAGTTACTGACTGATTCCCCAGAGTTCTCTTTGAGCAGTTCTAAATCGCGACAGGTGACCTCAAGCTCTTTGTTATATTTGTACTGTGACATGAATTCTTGAGCTACATCCTCCGAGCTATGGATTCTAGAGTCTTCGAGAGATAAAAACCATCGGAGGGCGCTATCCTTCAGAGTTTGCTAAAATAATTGGGCCATCACTTCTTCAGAAGCCCCTAGTAGAGTCATGGAATGGTGATAACTACGGAGATGAATAATCGAGGGTCCACTTCCTCCGAATTTCTCGATATTTGGCATCTTGAACTTCTCGGGTAACCTCTCCTTAGGATAAGGGGACATGTGGGTGTGGTCCATGTAATTCCCAGAGACTCTAACTTGGTCAAACTTCTTAGTGAGAATATTGAGGTCTTCTTTGACTTTGTTCAACTCTTCCTCTTTCGGATTAATGATCATGGGCAAGTTGGCCCCAGACTGAGCAAGGTTCGGTATCGAAAGCTGGGCAAGAAGCAGCCCATTAGCAGGAGGGGTACGTGGAGTGTGCTGATACTCTTTGGGAACCCAGATGCGCTCGGGTGGACCCATAGGGCGAGGAAATAGGGCCTCGAGCTCTTAAGGAACGGGAACCTGGTTTCATTGCATCTCTCGGACCTCAGTCTGGAGGTTGTCAATCTTGGACACGAGCTAAGCTAGGACTTTCGTCAGACCCGGCTGCACAACGGGTACTTGATATGTGTTCTCCATAGAAAGAGAATGGATTCCATACTCGGAAGAAGTAACAGGGGAACGTACGGAACTCCGGGGTGATTTGACTGAAGACAGAAGCCAATAGGGAGCCAGGCTAAGGGCGTACGATCGACGTGAGAAGGCACAAAATGGGATTTATTCTTGGAAAAAGGATGAAAATATTTTTGACATTTTTTTTTGGAGATTAGGAGACAAAATATTTTGGATTGTTGATAAAGAAAGGAGAAATGTTTTTGTATTTTTTTTATAAGGAAAGGAGAAATGTTTTTGGATTTTTGATAAAGAAAGGGAAAAAAAATTGGAGACGGTCTCAGCATGATTATTATGATTATGTTCTCACTTGTATTTAATTCTTCTAAATGCAAAATGAAATATCGGACGGGACCCGATCATGGAAAAGTTGGGTTTGTAACATATGTAAAGTTATGGCTGGACTTGTAACCAGGCTCACGGGCAGGGTCCTTTTTTAAAAATGCGCGAAAATTTGGGCAACGGGTCAACTCAGAATTTTGGCAGAGTTTCGGGTTGAAACCGGAAATATATTATGTGTGTCTTAGGCTTGACACCTATATGCAGGTATGCAGTTGGATGGGTGAATCGAAAGGGGTTCCCCCTTTGGCGTGACCTCCACGATATACGTCTTGGTCTTACAGGCAATCGGTACGTGTGGACAAGCCATTTGATATACCTGAGTGTACGTGAATTACCTCACCATATACCACGTGGGGACGGTACGTGTGAGAGCGAATTCTATATACTCGGCGTACGTGAATGAGTTCCCTGCGATATACCTCCCGTCATCACTTCGGTCAAGCGTTACGATGCGGGGGAACCGTTTGATATACGTCGAAGGTACTTGGCCAATGGAAGGTGAGAGTCATATCGCTTAGGCTAACTGCGCCCTGTCGGACCAACACCCATCACGAAGTGACCCTTCAGTTACTAGACAAAATTTGGTCAATAACAATGCTCTTTGGTGATGTCGTGTGAATCATGCATGGTCCTCTTATTAGTATCTTATCATGAGAGTGTCTTTATTGATCATGCCAAACAGGGAGCAAAGTACAAGTACAAATGGTATACCAAGTATGGGTGATGCGTGCAACATGAGGATATATGTGATCCTAGGTGCACGTGGTACGAAGTGTACATAGAGAATTTTTTTTAAGTGTGTGAATAGAAGCATAAGTATGGGGGACACATGAAAAAAGGGAACATGCAAAAATGGGGGAAATATAAATAAACATAACACCCATGTAAATAGAGTCTAGCCCTCAAAATCTTAATCCCCGGCAGAGTTGCCACTGTGGCCATCCCTGATCCTCGCGACGGGCGGGTGAGTGAGGATCCTAGGTCCCACGCGTCCCTCTCGGGAGTGCTTTGACCGGCATCGTTGATGACGTAAAAAATATAGAGAGATGGAGTCGCCAGTTTATTTTACTCAAAACAGACAAAAGAAAGGGAGACATCCCGAAGGACATCATCCAAGGACATACTGATACATACGAAACCAAAATGATTCGAGAAGGGTCCGGAGGCTAAGTTACGAAATGGGAAGGTGTTAGGCACCCATTCCGCCCTTATGGTCTCTCATGGGTTTTTTGCTATTTTCCTTTATTTTCCTCGTGATATGTGCGCATTTTTATATATAGTGGAGATAGTAATCCTCGACTTATATCATGGAAGAGATAAAGCGAGTCATGCGTAGGAAGGTTCATAAAAATAATATTATAAAATAGAATTTACGCGATTATCCTTGCGTTGATCGTTATAATGGAGCGATAACGTATGTGGAATAATACGCCACTAAGAACAAATATATATATATATATATATATATGTGTGTGTGTGTGTGTGTGTGTGTGTGTGTGTGTGTGTGTAAATGTATAGAATCTAAGAGAATTGAACTTAGTGAAAATAGAAGACGAGAGAAAAAGTGAGAATAGGACTTGAGTCTTAGGTTTTACCCCGAGACGCCTACGTAGCCTATAGAGGCATCAAAGTCCACGTAGTTCTCATGTAAAATGAGGGGTGGGGTTTATCCCATAAATCCAACCGGGGACTTCTCTTATTTGTGTGTTGTGTGTGTAAAAAAGTGTTTTAGTTGTGAGAAAAGTGTAAGAAAAGTGTGAGAATTTTCGTTTGGAATTTATGAGCAAACCGTCTTTTTCTTGTTTGGGGGGGGGTTTATTTGTATGAAAATAAGAGACGTACAATAATACTAAGTAAAAAGTATATTAGGATATGTGAGATGTGAGAATAAAAGTGCTAATTAATAAAACAAATTAATGCGAATTTATGAGAATTTAAGGAGAGAATTGAGAAAATTGGACCTTCTTGAAGATCTTGTGCTTGATCTTGAGTGTTGGAAAATAGCCATTGCACTTGGATGATGATGGAGGGTAATGAATTTACCAAGTTTGATGAAAAGGATGATGAAAAGAGTAGGTTGGAAAGGGATTTGGATGTGGAAATCACGCAGACTTCGAGAGAGGTTTTCTGGATTTGCTGAGAGTGATGTCTATCAGATATGGGATCCCCTTTGCAATGAGGTCAAGGCCTCCTTTTTATAGGCCTATGGAATTGACGATCGGCATATCCCTGGTCCTGCCAATCGGCAGGTGCGTTTAGGCACACTGCCGATAGGCAGGGTTTGGGACCGGCTGTTTGGCAATGTCTTTCAGGCCTTTTTAAAAAATCGGTCGCTGAGCACAAACCGTTGATCCAAATAGTGCACGGGGTGGACCGTTGGAAAGGTTATTCAGAGACCTTCCAAAGTGCTTTGGACTTCTCCTGAGTTTGGGAGTTGACTTTGGGTCAAATGTGACTCCAAAGCGCTCGTCGGTCCTTTGGACGGGAAAACTTCGGACGCAAACGGATCGTTTGTCCGCATGGTAAGTCAGAATCGTGCATGGAGCGAACCGTTGGAAAGTTTAGGAGATCTACTTATAATTCCAAAGAGTTTGATCCAGTTCGAGTAGTTGACTTTGGTCAACTGGTCCCTGGAAGCATTTGGTGACCTCTCAGAGTAAAACGAATCGTTCGTCCGTATCGTAAGTCAGAATCACACATGGGATGGACTGTTGGAAAGGGGTTTCAATTCCCTTTGAATATTCATTCAGTCTCAATCAAGCTGAAGAGTTGACTTAGGTCAAACGGAGCCCGAGAGTGCCCGGTGGCCTTTAGATCAGGTTTTAGAGGGAAACAGGTCATTCGTCCGCATAGTAAGTCAAAATCGCGCACATGATGGACCTTTGAAAAGGGGTTTCAGTGCCTTTTGAAGATTCATTCAGTCTTGGTCGAGCTAAAGAGTTTGTGTTTTGGTCAAACAGAGCCTGGGAGCGTTCGATGGCCTCTAGGTCGGTACTCGGGGTATGACCTGGGTTTGCAGTGATGAAGGGAGGTGCTAGGGACCTAAGGAGAGTTTAAGGGGTAATATAATGGGGTGTCTACATCCTACGTCCACTATTTTGTATTACTGGGTCTTTTACCTTGATCCTGATTATATTCGCTTATGATTGCTTATCCTGCCATGAGGGTGTTACAATGTATTTATAGCCCTTGGGCTGTAAATGTGAATGGATAATAAGCCTTTATTGAATAGGCTTATTCATCCGTACATGATAAGGAATGACTGTAATATAATAAACATTGAATCTGTCTTGGTCATTTAGTCTTCCCAATAAGTTTCTCGGTATGCTATGTAGCTCGGTACTTTGAGTAGCTCTGTACATTTGAATTTATGACATGCTGAATGATACGTGTCTTTATATAGCTGGTCCACATCAGTTGACTAATTTTTGTATCAACACCTATCTTTGTTTATTTTGCAGCTTTCCACCATGTTCCTTACTTCTATAAGGGGTTCCTCTATATATCCCCTCTCTCTGCAGTTATTTATCAATTCTGTCAATATATCTTAAGTCTTGTTACTTATGACTTTGGTCTTATTCTTGTGGACTCGTGTGTATATGTTTTCCTCTTTAATAGGTGATTGTAGCCCCCAGCTCCACCACCTGAGAGGTTATCTCCTCTAAATAATAGAAATGAGTGGACAATCCCCTTCAGGATGATCGACCCCCACCACTGTAGCGTCGCTCCCACTAACTAAAAGTGATTAGCATTTATTTTCTCACCCCATCGCAATCTCCCATGTGTAGGTGACGCTGGATACCTCTCTTCCTTGACACGCTAGTACTACACCTGAACCTCCTCGCAACTCTGGTGGGTTCCCACTAAAAATAACTACTCTTTCTTATTTGCACCCCAATGACCCCGCGTCAGTCTGAACATCCGACGCCACGAACACTTGTGGCGGATCCCGTGGAAAGTACCTTGTCGTTCTGACCACCGTCGTTTCAACTGTCTGTGCCACTATTTCAGTTACTTGTGCTGTCAAAATCATCTCTGGCTGTAGCTGCAGTAACTCTTGCTCCTAACGAGTCTCCCTCGTCTCATCTCCCCCTACTGCCCTAACTGCTCTCTCTCTCCTGGGCGTCATCCGGAATGAGAATCAAATTTTTATGAGTTCACTCTCAAATATAAATTTGGAAGAAGAACGTATATGCGCATACATATGAGAATACAACAATCCTATAATAGGGCTCTATATCAAATATTGCTAAGCCGAAACGTAAAAATCCGCACAGATCCTAAGGACACTAGAACCTGATGCTCTGATACCATCTATGACACCCCGCCTAATAAAATACCGGGTGATCAGTCCTATACCAAATTAAAACAGGAATCCCAGTTGGATCATTCTTAGCATCACTGTCGAAAACTTTTTAAAACTTACTAACCACCTAGTATTCCAAAAACTGGTGCCAATTTTAACTTTTTAATTAAAACAAAACAATACATGCGGAATTAAAATATAAACCATTCACACAACTGAATGAAAGTAAATAGAATAATAATAACACAACTTGCCGAATAAATCACCGGCCACCAAATAAATAATCCAATACAAATATTCAACACCTGAATGAATTACACCTGAAAACTCTACTGAGAAGTCTGGGCGACAAGCCCTAAATAAAACTGAACTGAGAAATGATTCCTACTCTAGGAATGAATGAACGATGCGTCTAATCCAAACTCCTGCTAGCATCCGCATATGCTGCAGCTCCGTGTCCCTGGAATAGAATATCAATCCTGGCGTCCCTGTGGCTGGACACCTAAAAGGTTTTGAAAATAGTTTTATAGCAAGGGTTAGAACCCAAAACATTTTGAAAATATTTATCAAGTGAAATAACTGCAGTAATTTAAAATGCATGAATGCGCTTCATATTTAAGTTAGTGTCGCACTCCCTTGTGGACATTCTCACCCCTCCACTATTGTGCACACCTATCGGTTACCCTAACCCCACCTAGTTGTACTACCCCGTTCAACTAGTCCTGGTATAACCATCCCTTGCCATACTACTCTAACCCGAGTATAATGATTCTTGAATTATAAGTTATCTCACAATTAACTTACTTAATTCCTCTAAAATATTAGCATATAACCGTGTCACTAGTTATATAAAGTAAATACATCACACACTGTATTATTACCCGCATATAATATTTACTACAATTATATATGTACCTTTACCACAATATCCACACATATAATATATGTACATCCATCCCTTCGAGTATACCCTCGCCGGATGATTCCCTCTAAAATGCTATCTCACTAGGTGTGCTCACAAAACCTAGTTATCCAAGTTGGAATCGCTCACCAACTTGGCCCAAAATATAAACGTAGTGGAGGCGGTCATATTCCTTCCCTGAAAGTGAGATACATCCCTCACCCATATATACCGGACGCTATGACCTGGGGATATACTCGCCCTACTCCTCAAGCTAGGGGATTCACCCACAACGCGCAACATCCCTTGATAGCATTAGAGTATATAAATTGAATAAATATCTAGTCACTGATATTTAATATCACACATAATATATACACGTATATATATATATATATATTATCACTACACCGTATATATATAATATAAACCCCGACTTTACCGTGTACTCAAAATCCCATACACTGCTTGTAATTTCATGAGTCTGTGGCCCGACTCAACATAATTAATTCTCACTTAATAATTTATGATCCTCCCGAGTCTATGTCCGACTCTAATATAATTAATTCACGCCTCAATTAATATAATACTTTCCCCGAGTCTGTGGTCCAACTCTAATTAAATTAATTAACACACTTATTAATTTAATACCTCCCCGGGTCTACAATTCGACTCTAATTAAATTAATTAACACAACCATTAATTTAATACCCACCCGAGTCTACAATCCGACTCTTATTTAATTAATTTACACGTTAATTAATCAACACAAATCCGAGTCTGTGATCCGACTCTAATATAATTAATTTACACAATAATTAATTTATACCAAATTGAGTCTGTGGTCCGACTCCCAATTAATTGATTTAGACATTAATTAATTTATACCAAACTCCGGGTCTACAACCCGACCCTAAACTAATTAATTACAACATCAATTAATTTAATACTTTTTCGAGTCTACCCTCCGACTCTACCTTCATTAATTATCACATCCATTAATTTAATAACTTGGTGTCACCCAACCATTATCCCCGGACTCACTTACTTAGCCCGTAACTTAATATTTCCCGAGTCTTTGTTCCTATCACAAGGAAACACACAATAGGCATTCACAACCTAAGTAATCCTATAAAACAGTAGGTATTTACACAACCCAATTCTTCATACTTGTACGTAATATATTTCTCTCTAATATTCACCGTACTTGTTTGCTTTACGAATTTATTTCACTTTCGTATTAATTCAAGTATTCACATAACTCTAAGGGTACTAGTTACCCCTTGTTATATCAATTCATTAGTTACCCTTGTTAACCCACTGACCTAACGAATTTAAGCTCGCTCACGCTTTTCTGTAATTATATTCTTATCATCTCGAATTAGAGTACGTCACAATCAAGCCTATGAATCTCCACCTTAACTCTCTCACAAAATTAAAGTTCAACACTCAATCATAGACCTACTTCCATATCATTATTCCATAAATATATTTCATCAAGGTCCCAAACACTTCCCCGATAAAATTTTAGACATTTGAGGCTTAAAAAGAAAAATCTCAAATTTTCTGGCAGATTAAACACCCTCTAGTAAAATTTCGATTTCTCCTTCTACAGAAATCCGATTGACCTGATTCCAAGTTCATAGGATATCTAAGAGAAATATATTTCCAGTAATGTATGGTTAACACTCTAATTCGAAGTAGAATTCAAATCGCACACGTTTAAAGTCACGTCAAAATTCTGGCAGATTACTATGTTGACAGATCAAACACCCTGTAGTAAAATGTCGATTACTCCCTCTACAGAACTCCGATTGATCTGATTCCAAGTTCATTGGATAGCTAAGAGAAATACCTTTCCAGGATGTATGTTTAACACTCTAATTCGAAGTACAACTCAAATGGTATACGTTTAAATTTGTGTCAAAAATTCTGGCAGGTTGACATCTTGTGTTCATCAATTAAACCCTAAGTCATTCAAGATTCATGTTCTTCACCCAAGAACTCATAAAGATTCCATGTTAATCATCAATTATATTAAAATTTCATTTTATCTTTACTTAGGGATATATAATACACTTATTTCTTACTTTGAATCTCATTCAATAGCTACATGAACAAAACCCCCATTTTTATACGCATTTATCCCCAAAACGAATTTTGGTTTACACATCACTATGATATGAATTGATTATCATCAATTTAGAGATCACAACAGTTAACCACTTTCCTGTAAGTGTTCGTAGTATCTGATCCGTTGGCGTAGTCCCTCAATTCTGCTCCAAAATCCCCAGATTGGCTTTTGTTAAGTGTTAATACCAAAATTAATATGCTGATGTGGACGAATCATACGAAGACACTTGTCAATCTACGTGGCACAATAACAACGAGGAAGTTCATTTCCTCGACCAACTTATGTTCTCCCCGAGCAACGAGGATATACCGAGGAACTGTAACACTCCGAGGTACTTTAGCGCTCCGAGGAACTCTTAATCAACGAGCAACTAAGGCGGTCCGAGCTGCATCTCGGCCGTAGCATTAATTGCCAGAATGTCAACAGTTCAACTATTCATTGAATGTTCATCATCTTGACGCACACGCTGCATTAAATGTATTACCCTTTCATATGTATTCTCATTTAATGTATCGACCCATTCATGTACAGCCTAAGGGCTATAAATACCTTGTATCACCCTCATTCAAAGGGACCAGAATTTCTGGATTGAACTGATAATCGAGAATTCCCAAACACTCAGCAATAACATAACAGTGGATGTAGGCCATTCTTATTAGGCTGAACCACTTTAAAAATCTTTGTTTATTTTATTTATCTGTGATTGGATAATTAGGGTGATCTAATTTTTTACATCAACAGATTGGCGCCGTCTGTGGGAAACGACTGTTACTATCGTTTTTCACCAAAAATCATTTATCATCAATGGCAGATAATCCAGAATCCAGTAATCGAATTGCTGGAAATGTTGGAAATCATCCGAATCCGTCTGCACCTCCAGATCTGGCTGGAATTATGACGAATCTGGCTGAAGGACAAACCGCCATCCAAGAAACAATGAGGCAACTCATTCAAACTCTTCACGGTGGTGCACCTACCCATTCAATGCAAAGGAGTGATCGTGGGCAATCACGATCCAGGCGTACTGAGTCATATCGTAATGAAGAATCTAACGATTTTTCTTATCAACCTGGGCGA
This sequence comes from Sambucus nigra, assembly GCA_949130495.1. Lineage (NCBI taxonomy): Eukaryota > Viridiplantae > Streptophyta > Magnoliopsida > Dipsacales > Adoxaceae > Sambucus > Sambucus nigra. The sequence goes on from OX422209.1 coordinate 422,237,052, forward strand.
ACTTCATCGATACGAGCTACGGATACAGATCAACATATCACCCTCTCTTCGGAGAGAACTAGCGCCCTGAAAAGATTAAGCAGAGCATCTCCTTTCAGTCGGTTAGGACCAAGGAGAAATATGAGTCCACCTAGAGCCCCATCGAGAAGCTTTCGACCACCATCAGGTTTGAGAGAAGGATCAGCGCAGTCAAGACCAGTTACTCGTCGAGATAGATCTCAGGAAGCTACGTCAGAACAATCAATTGCTCGGACTAAGCAGCCCGAGGAAGGAAATGAAGCATGGAAGGGTTCCATTCAATGATTGGAGGATAGACTTGGAGAAATGGTTAAAGAAAGGAATCCCTTACAGAGAACTTTTGTTCAAGGGACACCTTTTGTGCAAGCCATTGTGAATTTTCCTACACCGTCGAAATTTAAAGCACCTGTAGTGACACCTAAATATGATGGAAAGACAGGTCCTGTTCTTCATATAGAGCAATACCAAGCTGCTGCCGACATATATGATGTCCCCGACGAGATGAGGTGTAGAGCATTTTCGGGAACTCTTACCGGATCTGCACAAATATGGTACAATAATCTTCCTCGGGGTAAGATTTCGACTTTTATTCAGTTAGCCGAGTTGTTTATTGGCAATTTCTATTTTGGAGCAAAGCCAGTAAAACGAGTAGCACACTTGTTAAGTGTTAGACAAAAGTCTGGTGAAAGTACTAGAGATTACATAACTCGTTTCAATAACGAGAAGTTGGAAGTCATAGATTACGAAGAAAAGACAGCGATCACTGCTTTGATGAGTGGATTGTTGCCTAACAAGTTATATTATACTTTGGCCAAAGATCCACCTAAAACTATGTCGGAGTTGATGGCAAAAGCGGCCAAAATCATGAATACCGAGGAGGCTATGGCTGCGAAGAAGAATATGGATAAAGAAACCAAGGTGGAGGTTGACAAATCTAAGAAGAAAGAGCAAAAAGGTAATGGTGGTGACAAGCACTCCAAGAATAATAGGACGTCATGGGAAGTCCTAAAGAAATAAGATAATTATACTCCATTGAAGATGGGTATTAATCATGTTTTAGAAGAAATCAAGAATAACGAAGAAATCAAGTGGCCAGATAAACTAAGGACCAATCCTGATCTGAGGAATAGGGCCAAATATTGCGAGTTCCATAAAGATCATGGCCATATGACCAAAAATTGCATAGCCCTTCAGAACGAGATTGAAACGCTCATCCGAAGAGGAAAGTTGTCAAAGTATGTAGATCGCAGAGGTGAAAGGAAAAATGATGATAGAACCATAGATCGTTCCAGATCTCCTCGTCGAACGGAGGAGAAAAATAAAAGAAATCATGAAGATGATCTGGATGAAGACCCCGATCTTCCAAAGAAGCCAAGACAGCCTGAATGAGAGGTATTTTCCATACGTTTTGGGTCAATTGATTGTAATGTTATAACAGGAGGAGATGCTGGAGGGGGAGACCTTACTGCAGAAAGAAAGGCCTATCTCGGAGAGGCCCAAGCCTGCTCATATATTCAACGAATAAATCTTGCCGAGGAAGATCGTCCGAGGAAGGTAAATAAAGAAAAGTTGGTTATTGGTTTTTCAAAAAACGATTTGGCAGGTGTTCTTTACCCTCACGACGATCCCTTGGTGATAAAAATGAGGATGAAAGATGTGGTGATTTCAAGGGTGTTGGTGGACAATGGTAGTTCGGCAGACATCATGTACTATTCATGTTTTGATAGCTTGAATTTGAAATTATCTTAATTGGAACCTTATCACAGACCCCTTCTGGGTTTTGCTGGCGATAAAGTTTTTCCACTTGGGACGATCAAGTTGGACATATTCATTGGAACTTGGCCCGCTTGTCGAACAGAAAGAATACGCTTCTTCGTGATGGATAAGAATGTGCAGTCAGCCTACAACATCATCATGGGAAGAGTTGGTTTGAAGAAGTTCGAAGCAGTTCCATCTACAGTACATCAATGCTTAAAATTCCCAACAAACTTCGGAGTAGGAGTTGTAAAAGGTGATCAAAAAGTAGCTCGGGAATGCTATTATTCGTCTGCCGAGCAAGAGGAGTTTGAGGAATCAAGAAAAAAAACTATTACCTACCAGGTAGAGGAAGGTACAGAAATTGAAACTCTTGATCCAAGGGATGAATCCCAACTTGTAAAAGGACAGGTGGTAGAATCTACAGAAAATGTTATTCTGGACGAGGAGCACCCTGAACGAGTAACCCAGATAGGTTCGTCGTTGGATGCTTCAATAAAACAAGAGTTGATAATGTTCTTGAGAAACAGGAAGAAAACTTTCGCATGGAGTCATGAGGACATGCCAGGAATAGATCCAAACTTCTTATGTCACGAACTCAATGTGAATAAGGAGATCAAGCCCGTAAAGTAGAGAAGAAGGGTATTTAGCCCCGAGAAGAATCAAGCTATTCAAGAGGAGGTCGACAAGCTCCAAAAAGCCCAATTTATTGAAGATGTGAAGTACCCGGACTGGTTGGCGAATGTGGTGATGGTAAAGAAGAAAAACAACAAATGGAGAATGTGTGTTGATTTCACTGATCTTAACAAGGCCTGCCCGAAGGATCATTTTCCATTGCCCAGAATTGACCAACTAGTGGATGCTACCTCGGTACATGAGCTGCTCAGCTTCATGGATGCGTATTCTGGTTACAACCAGATCAAGATGAAACCTGAAGACAGGGAAAGTACTTCTTTTATTACCCCTAGGGGAACTTATTGTTATAATGTTATGCCTTTTGGTTTGAAAAATGCAGGAGCAACATACCAACGACTGATGAACAAGGTTTTCACCGAACAAATCAGTTGCAACATGGAAGTCTATGTCGATGATATGCTGACAAAAAGCAAGAAAGATGCAGATCATCTAGTTGATTTATCTCAGACATTTGATCAGCTGGATAAAAACCAGATGAAGCTCAACCCGACGAAGTGCATATTTAGAGTACGAGAAGGAATGTTTCTCGGATACATTGTCAACCAGCGAGGCATTGAAGCAAATCCAGACAAGATCAAATCTCTTTTAGGGTTGCGATCTCCAACAACAAAGAAAGAAGTGCAGAGTCTTACAGGACGAGTTGCAGCGCTCAACAGATTTGTGTCTCGGGCAGCTGACAAATGCCTCCCATTCTTCAAAACACTTAGAAAACTTTTGAGTGGACTGATGAATGTGAGAAGGCCTTTCAAGACTTGAAAAAGTATTTGGGAGCACCCCCATTGTTGTCCAGACCAATAACAGGAGAGAAGTTGTATTTGTATCTGGCAGTATCAGAAAATGCAGTCAGTTCAGCATTGATCAGATTGGAGAATGGAGTCCAGAAACCAATTTATTACACAAGTAAGGCTTTCCGAGGTGCAGAAATCAGGTACCCAAAGCTGGAAAAATTGGCATTGGCATTAATTGAAGCAAGTAGAAGAATGAGGCCATACTTCCAGGCCTATACCGTCGTCGTTTATACCGATATGCCATTGAGACAAGCCCTTCATAAGCCAGAAAAGTCAGGAAGACTGATGTACGGGGCAGTAGAACTCGGTGAATATGATATTGTGTATGAGCCTAGATCATCATTGAAAGGGCAAGCTGTAGCGGATTTTATAGCAGAATTTACATATCCTGATACCCCCGAGGAACAAAAGCTGCTCGCCGACCAACCTATGGATGTTACAGGATCAACAGACATAAGTCCAGACCAACTCTGGTTGGTAAAAGGGCTTGTGGATGTAGAAGGATCATCAACTTCAAATTCAAACCAGCCCCGGATGGTTGAAGAATGAAAAGAGATGGTCAACGAGGAGAGAAAAGTGCCAGGAGATGATGAAAAGAAGCAACAAATATTTCGTCGAGGAACCCTGTCAGATAAGGAATTTGAAGATGGGTTACCCATATGGAGGTTATATATGGATGGCTCATCTTGCACAGCAGGTTGCGGCGCAGGAATTATTTTAAGCACCCCAGATGAGGTTGACATGGAATATGATTTACGATTCCAATTCAAAGCCTCTAATAATGAAGCTGAGTATGAAGCCATGATAGCGGGGTTAAACTTAGCAAAAGTTATGGAAGCACAACAAATGATGGTATTCAGTGATTCTCAACTAATTGTGAATCAGATGACGGGAATATATGCGATTAAAGGAGAGTTAATGATCAAATATCACGCAAAGGTGATGAAGTTGTTGACAGAATTTGATGCCATTCGGTTGGTGAGAATACCGAGGATGGAGAATGTACAAGCAGATGCAGTGGCCCGACTAACATCAGCTACTCGTACCAAGTTGCGAAGAACCATACCGATTGAAGTATTAGAAGGTCGGAGCATAGATGAAGACCTGACAATGAATGTAATAACCCTTGATTTAGGGCAATCTTGGATGGATCCCATCAGGACATATATTGAAGAGGGAGGATTACCGGAGGACAAGCTCGCTGCCAAGAAACTGAAGTATAAAGCTGCTCGGTATGTGTTAACTAATGGTATTTTGTATAGACGAGGAATTATGGCAGGTTTGCAGAGATGTGTACATCCCTCCGAGGTGAAAGAATTGATTGAAGAAATCCATGAAGGGTCTTGTGGAGCTCATGTAGCAGGTCGAACGCTTTTACAAAGGGTAATGACTCAAGGATACTATTGGCCAACGATGAGGGCTGATTGTATAGCCTATGCTAAGAAATGTGACAAGTGCCAACGTTTCTCCTCTATCCGACGAACTCCACAAGCATTGTTGACACCCATAACTTCCCCTTGGCCATTCGCCATGTGGGGAATTGATCTGGTGGGACCATTGCCGATCACCCGAGGAAGATTTAAGTACCTCGTCGTCGCAGTAGACTATTTTATTAAGTGGGTAGAAGCTGAACCCCTCATCGACATGACATACGAGAAGGTATACCAGTTCGTCTGGAAGAATATCATCTGTCGATATGGTCTCCCTCATGCCTTTATCACAGACCATGGAACCGAATTTGATAACGAGGAATTTGCTGCTTATTGTCATCAGTCGAACATTTTGAAGGTCCATTCAGCACCAGGCCATCCTCAAAGCAATGGACAGACTGAAGTGACGAATAGAACACTGTTAAATGGTTTGAAGAAAAGGTTAAGTGAAGCTAAAGCTAACTGGATTAACGAGCTACAATCAGTATTGTGGGCTTACCGAACAACTCCCCGAGCAGCGACTGGAGAATCACCATATATGCTGGAATTTGGAATTGAGGCTGTAATACCTGCCGAGTTAGGTCTCCCAACACACAGAGTGCTGAATTTCAATTCCCCAGTCAGCGATTTGATGAGAAGACTGGATTTGAATATGCTCGAGGAGGTTAGAGAAGAGGCAGCCATTAGGAATGCTGCTTACCAACAACGTACAGCTCTGTTCTACAACAAAAGGGTGAAGAAATGTGATTTAAAGGAAGGGGATTATGTGCTAAAGAAAGTCATTCAGAAGCATAATAAGCTGGAAGCAAACTGGCATGGACCTTACCGAGTTACAGAAGTTGTTCGACCAGGAACTTACAGAATAGCAACTCTAGAGGGAGAGGAATTTAAGAATGCATGGAATGTTGAACACCTGCGCAAGTATTATCAGTAATGTAAAATGTAAAGCATTTCCTTCATTATGAATAAAATGAGGATGTTTCACCATTTTCCTTCTGTTGAAAGTTTTTCGGGGAATACTAGTGTAATACACTACGCTTATAGTTCGAAAGAACAAAAAAAAAATACTCCTTTGGTTAGGAGGTGACACTAGTGTGATCAACTACGGTTGGTAAGATAACTAGTGGACAGTTCGAAAGAACCAAAAAAAAAATCCTTTGGTTAGGAGGTGACACTAGCGTGATCAACTACAGTTGGTAAGATAACTAGTGGACAGTTCGAAAGAACCAAAAAAAATACTCCTTTGGTTAGGAGGTGACACTAGCGTGATCAACTACGGTTGGTAAGATAACTAGTGGACAGTTCGAAAGAACCAAAAAAAATACTCCTTTAGTTAGGAGGTGACACTAGCGTGATCAACTATGGTTGGTAAGATAACTAGTGGACAAAACTATCACAAACGCCAATTTTGGTTGATTGGATTTGAAAATATACTCTCACATTCCAACTTATGTTGGTCGGGAGGTAAGATTATTACAAAAAGTTCTTTGAAGAGCAAAATATTACAAAATACACCAAGTATGGTTGGTCGGGAATAAAAAACTACCAACTATAGTTGGTCGACAAGAAGAATTTATTGACCTCGGCTAGTCGGGTACATTGTATAAAGTCAAAAATTTACCAAGTATAGTTGTTCGGGGATAAACTATCACTAATTATACTTGGTCGGCGAACGCAATTTAACAACCTTGGTTGGTTGGCAAATTTTTAAACATTTTTATACTCATTACTTTATTATTAAGTGATCGAGAAACATTTCTAATACTTGTAACTTTTTATTACTAAGTTGGTCGATGAACAGCACAATATTGTTATCTTTTTAACAGATACATATGCATAAATGTAAAGTGTTTGATATTTACAAGACAATAGCAATACAGATTTACAAACAAAAATGAAAGTTTTTCATTAAAAATTCAAAATAAGTTACAGGTTACATGTATGTGCTAACTATTACATTAATATTCCTATTCTATTGGTTTCTTGCCCTTTGCTTTTGAGATAGGCTCTTCGCCAGCAGGAGGATCTTCCAGGCAAAGAGGAGAATTAATAAAGTTCAAGTCCTTTAGCATTCTGACATTCATTATTGAGGGTGTATCCATTAGATGCTCTGGACGAGATACTTCGATCTGGGAGTGAAGACTGTAGTCACCAAGGTATTTTGAAATTAAGCTCCGAGGAATGGAACGAGCTAGGATCCATTCCATGTCCAATTTATAAGGGGGTACAGGCAAGTCTAATAACCCAAGAGCATGATAATCCCATAAATAATGCCCTTGCTCCAATTTTAATACACCCAAGGCGTTCAACCACCCCTGCTTATAACCTTCATTATTGGCGTGTTCAATACGAGCATCCAAATGACAAAGGGCCTCATTGTACCCTGCCATCCAAAATTCCCTGGGCTGTTTATGGAATTGGAAGGTTAATCAATCCAATTGTTCGTGAAGGCTCCTGGCAAAAACATCCTTATTATCCAGAGCAGACTTCATCGCAGTAAGTTGATCCTCCAAGGATAGATTTTTCTTGGACATTTCAGACAGAGCTCGGTATTTTGCGTTCAATTGGAATGCTTGAGTTTCTAACGTCGACTGAGTACGAGCTTCTTCAACATTGCAGCTAAGAACTCTTGATCGACTCCGAGCAGCAACTGGAGAACTTTGCTCCTCGGCAATATTTTGAACAGCTCTTCCTCGTCCGCGAGAACCTCTTCCTCGTCCCCAAGCAATCGCAGGAATAACAAATTTTCTTAAGTTGTCCAGCTCTTGCCTTAATTTGGCATTCTCAACTTCTAAGAACGAGAAACCTTCATCGGTAACTTGCACTAAAGCAGTGGAAGATGACGCTGCAGATTCATACTGTGCCAGCTTTTTCTGCAAATTATTGTTCTCCTGTTCCAGCAGCTCAGCAATCTGCCTGCAAGCTTCAACTTCACCTTTTAAAGTTCTTTCCCTAACATCGTATCCAGGCAGGATCTTTTTATGGCCTGTGTCAGAAGAGAGCTGATGATATCTATTTTCATATTCTTTGTGCAACAAAGCCATTGATTCATTGTGCTGACCTTGGAGATCTTCTAAGGAATAATGAAGTTCCACAATCAAGTCGTAGTAGGCTACATTGTTGGCCACAGCTCGGTCGAGTAAATCTTTCAAGTATCGATAAGCCTCAATTGCCTGTTTTGAGGCATCATGGCCAAGGATGTCAGCAATTTCTGATGTACTAAGGTCTGTATGACCAGCCTTATAATATTCGTGACATTGCTGCATCAGCTCGGTATCAGGGGCAGATATCAATTCCATTCTGGCCAAAAACTAATAAAGAAGAAGGCAGGAGTTAATAAATAAAAGCAGACAGAGTATCAACAATGAAGAGGAACGAAGATGTATTTTATTAGATCATCAAAAGATTACATTGTTTGATTACAAATAATGAAAGATAGAAATGATACCGAACAACTTCACACCTTTTCCTTGTCTCCCAAGACTTTCTTGGGAGGCTGGGATGAGGAGCTCGGTTGCTCGGTGGCAATGGCGACTTGGTCTGCAGAAGTTGAAATTTTTTCAGGAGGAGGAGGCATGGAAGAAATGTCCTCGTTGGCAGAGGATAGATATGCAGGGACTTGATCATCTATGGCCATAGAAGATTCATCAGAGACAGGCTCATCTTCTTCTTCTTCTTCCACAATTGGTGGAGGAGGACCAGGGAGGTGTAGTTGGAATAGCTCAGAGTCGTCCTTGATCTTCAGTTCCTGCAGAGCAGCTACCCAGCCATCGTGGAAGTATTTCAACTTCCCGTATTGAACTTGGGATGTCATTGCAGCAATCCCCTTATCCCATCCTTTATCCCAGCCAGCCTGAAGGATTTTTTTACTGCGACTTTTCTTCTCAGTTTCTCCGAGGAGAGCTTCACGTCCAATTCTTCTTTTGTACTTTTAATATCTCGCAGGACGGACAATTATTCCTCTGCCTTCTTCAGTTTATCCTCAAGCTCTCCAAAATTCTTAAGTTTGTCGTCATATTTCTTATGCTCGATTTCCAAACTTTTCACTTTATTCTCCAAACCTTTGGAGATCTCAGCCAACTTCACTTTCTCGGCTTCAACTATTGACAATTTTTTCTCCCAAGCAGTCTTGTCCTCATTGTACTGTTGGCGAGATTCCTTCAAGGATTGGGTCAAACCCAACAGAGCATCCTCTACACCAGGCGAGGAGCTAGAGGCTTTAATTATCTCGTCCTTCTTCACGATGTTATTAAAACAGTTCACCAGCTGAAAGATGAGAAAAACAGTAAAGTCAATACAAAATGCAAGCATTCAGAGAAAGAAAGAAAATTCAGAATGTGAGAAATTTACCGAAGCAAGATGACGAGTAGCTAGGGATGTCAGCATATCCCTAGAAATTTTCTCATCAATTCCTTGGACCTCAGGTATGATCCAAGTTTTTACCGAGCTCATTGCAGAGCTCGGAGGAATGATGGTTGGAATACCAACACCACTAGCAGGTAAAGAGGAGGCAGTTTCAGCCAGATTGACTGAGGATGATTTCCTCAATCTCCTCAAAGGGACCTCGGCAGCTTCAACCAAGGAAGAACTCTTGGTCGGAGAGATAGTAATCACTTCCACAGGAGCAACTTTCTTGCTCGGGGCCACTGGGGGCTTCTCGGTAGCTTTTGAAGGCGCAACATCCACCTTCTTAGTCCCCTCTGGGACATCAATTTTACTTTTCTTAGCCCCAACAGCAGAAGTAATGTCATTAAAAAGAGCAGGAGGAGCTCTTTTCTTGCCCATTCTTTGACTTAAAGGAAGATGAGAATCTGAAGAAGAATCCTCTGGAGTTGAAGCTGGTTCAACAGGGCGAGCAGTATAAGAGGTTGTGTAACTCTTATACTGTAGCAGATATGATGCAGACCTGATGTGCTCGTCTGCAATGTTCTTATGCAAACCCCAGATAAGTTTCAGATGCTTAATATTAACCTCTGATTCTTTTGGAGTTTTTCTTTTACTATCAACTGCAAACAAACACATAATGAAATATCAGACATACATTTTGTCAAACATGATAAAAGCATAATTTCATAAGTAAAATAAAATGAAAAATAAACCTATCCCATTTCCATATGGGGGGCATCTGGGACCGTTGTATATTCCATCTCCAACTAAAGGGGCATATTGCCAATTTTTAATAACCAACCCATGTTCAAAATAATCTCTATTTGAGTCAGGGAGGTTAACTACAAGAGCCCTATTCAGAAACCTAGTTTTTAAGTAATAAATATTATCTAGAGTGGCCCATTTATAGCAATACATAATTTCAGGGATCCCTATACGAGTCCCATGAGTTAGATTTAATTTGTGCACCCCATTAATTATTCTCTATGAATTGGGGGCTATTTTTGCAGGAACAAGATCAAAATACTGACAAAACTCAAGACACAATGGGTTTGGTGGAAAAGAAAATCCACATTCAGCTATGAATAGACTGGGGAACCAATGCCCCTCAGCCAATCGAAAATAATCTAAAGGCTCAGAAAGAACCTCCAGAGTCACCCAAGAAGGAATGGAAAAATCGGAACGAAATTTCTCAACAGACTCCACAATATAAACCATACTGAACAAAAGAGATACAGAAGAAAGGAAGAAGATCTTACAGGAAGAAAGGAGGTATGTTGACAATGAACGAAAACTAGGATGAACGCACAAGAGAGAAGGAGAGAATAGAAAGCTTGAATGCAGGAAATTGGAAAAAGAAGAAGACGGTATGTTTACCTAAGAAGTTTAAATACTTTGCCTTGGGAAGCGGCGAAGGAAATGATTACAAAAAAGAAACTATTGAACTTCCGGCGGCTAAAAGGACAAAAAGGGCACTAAGATCGAAGCGCTCTTAAAAGTTCGAAAAAAGGCGGATTCTTTGAATTTGGAAATAAATTCAAATACGATGCTCCTAAAACCCAGGAAGATCATTCAATATTACCATAGACCAAGAAAGAATGTTCCATACTCCTCAAAGTTCGAAATATGAAACATTGGGGGCTTCTGTTGATACCAAAATTAATATGCTGATGTGGACGAATCATACGAAGACACTTGTCAATCTACGTGGCACAATAACAACGAGGAAGTTCATTTCCTCGACCAACTTATGTTCTCCCCGAGCAACGAGGATATACCGAGGAACTGTAACACTCCGAGGTACTTTAGCGCTCCGAGGAACTCTTAATCAACGAGAAACTAAGGCGGTCCGAGCTGCATCTCGGCCGTAGTATTAATTGCCAGAATGTCAACAGTTCAACTATTCATTGAATGTTCATCATCTTGACGCACACGCTGCATTAAATGTATTACCCTTTCATATGTATTCTCATCTAATGTATCGACCCATTCATGTACAGCCTAAGGGCTATAAATACCTTGTATCACCCTCATTCAAAGGGACCGGAATTTCTGGATTGAACTGATAATCGAGAATTCCCAAACACTCAGCAATAACATAACAGTGGATGTAGGCCATTCTTATAAAGCTGAACCACTTTAAAAATCTTTATTTATTTTATTTATCTGTGATTGGATAATTAGGGTGATCTAATTTTTTACATCAACACTAAGCTTTCCCCCAATTTCCCTCTCAAGCCCTAGGCTTAGAATTGTGTTGGCTGCTGATTTCCTAATCCCTCACTTAGGTTAAAACCCTCCATCCCGTTTTTCACCTAATGGGCCTAATTAAAATAGCCCAAATCACCTCGTGTGGGCCCGGCTATGCTCAAAAATGCCCCGAGACCCAATTACTACCCCCGGGTACTCTTTTCTGACTATCTCGACCCATCCGGACACAACCGCGCACTCAGAATTGGCATTCTAATTAATTTATAAAAATCCTTATCTCACACCCAATTTAGTCTATACCGACTCCCGACTGGGCTAAGTGTATACCTTGTCATTAATACTCGAAATGACGTAATTAAATAATTACTATTCACTTAGTAAATAAATTTCCCCAAACATTAACCATTCACTCCCCGATTAATATTTAAATATATATATTGCCATAATTAATTCAATTAAAAATACAATACACAAGTAATTTAATATTCCCGAATTAATTAAATATTAAATGTATAAAAATACGGGGTGTTACATACTTCCCCCCTTACAAAGGAATTTCGCCCTCGAAATTAAGATAAACCTAGTGTTCCGATATTCACATCTTATTCACTAATCAAGTGCCTCCAAGCCCGCTATATCCATCACAGCCGCTTCTAACCATACGTTACATAAGCATGCATTTAAACCTTGTCAGGTTACCCATACACCCTATACCCGTGCTTAACCGCACAAAATTTGTCTATTAACCCGGGTGCCCATACACCCTATCCCCGCACTCTATCGCACGAAAGTTACCCGACTATGCTAGTCGTAACCCGTAATATAACTTCGAACCCGTAGTCATATTACATATATATATATATACTGCCCGGGCACTCAACCCATGCTACGTCCAACTATCTCCCCATAAATACTTATCTCTCAACACAAAAGAATAGACGCTTACCCTTATGCTACCAAAGACAACATAATACCGCGCCCTTACTACCACTAGTCCTTGCGCAAAATAAACCCCGAGCTATCTCTCTTTGCTCGAAGATCAATTTAACCACCCTGATTCACTTCAGTAAACATCCCCACTTACCGGGATAATATGTGAGAACACAAACTTCACTATGTGCTATCGCACCACGCAATACAACATATATAGATATCCACATATATAGGCTATACGCCCTCTCAGGTGATCTTTATTACCAACCATACCCTGGTGTCGCGAAGACCAAAATTTTACACCACTATCCACCATAGGTAAATTCCATCGCTATCCAGCTGATTTTTTTTTTTTTTAGGAAATGTTATCAACCCTACTCCCATAATTATCGAAAGTAGTAATTCCTCGTATAATTCAAACTTTCACTCAGTGTACACCTTCACTCTTCTGTGAAGAACACCAAGGAACTTCGTTACTCTACGAAAAGTTTATCGACATGCTTTGGCTGCTACCGCCAACGTACTCACTAAATTCGACTCACCCGCGAACTTTAGTGAAAAATAAGACTTATATTGTGACATCCTCCCTGTCACTCAAAAATATACCCCATGCCCCTAGGGTAAAAATAATTACCTCCATACTCCAGCTGCAACGGCTGGTTCTCGAGTTTTGGAGCATCTTCTCCCTGCTCGAATGCACCAATGACTTGCTTTAGTGGCTGTACATCCAGGACCTCGTCATGTAGTTGCCCCCCTACCTTGCTTAAGACAATCTCTCTTTAAGTGTCTCGCTTTCCCCACGGACGAAACACCGTCTAATACATTCACCCTGCCACTAGTCCCTTCCATGCCGACCTTGTTGAATTCCCTGGCCATCCTGCCGATAGCATCCAGTTCTCAATCGTTTGGCGTGGTTTCCCTACCGGAAATCCTGCCCCTGATCTCCCCCAGTCTGTTGCTAGGATACCCCACTAGTATTGTTCCCTCCTGCCTTATCCGACTGGCAAGTTTCCACTCCCCTCCCGCTTCCTTTCACGTGGAAGCGATATTTCCGACAGTGCCGGAGTGCTGCGTTAATGACATCAGTATAATTTAATAATGCGGAATTATCAATTAAAGGTTGTCTGATTCTCCAGACTAACCCTTCCATAAACTTTACTTTCTTTCTGTTTTCCTCGCTTACCTCATCCGGTACAAAATTTGCCAACGAGTGAAATCTTCCTCATAATCGGCCACTGAACGGTCTCCCTTTGAGTCTCCTCACAAAATTTTCTCCTCATTTCGGTCTCGACCGCTGAAGGAAAAATACTTGCGGTCGAATCGTACCCAAAACTCTGCAGTAACTAGTGTGTTCCTTTCCTCAACTGTGGTGATCGACCCCCACCACTGTAGCGTCGCTCCCACTAACTAAAAGTGATTAGCATTTATTTTCGCACCCCATCGCAATCTCCCATGTGTAGGTGACGCTGGATACCTCTCTTCCTTGACACGCTAGTACTACACCTGAACCTCCTCGCAACTCTGGTGGGTTCCCATTAAAAATAACTACTCTTTCTTATTTGCACCTCAACGACCCCGCCTCAGTCTGAACATCCGACGCCACTAACACTTGTGGCGGATCCCGTGGAAAGTACCTTGTCGTTCTGACCAGAGTCGTTTCAACTGTCTGTGCCACTATTTCAGTTACTTGTGCTGTCAAAATCATCTCTGGATGTAGCTGCGGTAACTCTTGCTCCTAACGAGTCTCCCTCGTCTCATCACCCCCTACTGCCCTAACTTCTCTCTCTCTCCTAGGCGTCATACGGAATGAGAATCGAATTTTTATGAGTTCACTCTCAAATATAAATTTGGAAGAAGAACGTATATGCGCATACGTATGAGAATACAACAATCCCATAATAGGGCTCTATATCAAATATTTCTAAAACGAAACGTAAAAATCCGCACAGATCCTAAGGAAACTAGAACCTGATGCTCTGATACCATCTATGACACCCCGCCTAATAAAATACCGGGTGATCAGTCCTATACCAAATTAAAACAGGAATCCCAGTTGGACCATCCTTAGCATCACTGTCGAAAACTTTTTAAAAATTACTAACCACCTAGTATTCCAAAAACTGGTGCCAATTTTAACTTTTTAATTTAAACAAAACAATACATGCGGAATTAAAATATAAACCATTCACACAACTGAGTGAAAGTAAATAGAATAATAATAACACAACTTGCCGAATAAATCACCGGCCACCAAATAAATAATCCAATACAAATATTCAACACCTGAATGAATTACACCTGAAAACTCTACTGAGAAGTCTGGGCGACAAGCCCTAAATAAAACTGAACTGGGAAATGATTCCTACTCTAGGAATGAATGAACGATGCGTCTAATCCAAACTCCTGCTAGCATCCACATATGCTGCAGCTCCGTGTCCCTGGAATAGAATATCAATCCTGGCGTCCCTGTGTCTGGACACCTAAAAGGTTTTGAAAATAGTTTTATAGCAAGGGTTAGAACCCAAAACATTTTGAAAATATTTATCAAGTGAAATAACTGCAGTAATTTAAAATGCATGAATGCGCTTCATATTTAAGTTAGTGTCGCACTCCCTTGTGGACATTCTCACCCCTCCACTATTGTGCACACCTATCGGTTACCCTAACCCCACCTAGTTGTACTACCCCGTTCAACTAGTCCTGGTATAACCATCCCTTGCCATACTACTCTAACCCGAGTATAATGATTCTTGAATTATAAGTTATCTCACAATTAACTTACTTAATTCCTCTAAAATATTAGCATATAACCGTGTCACTAGTTATATAAAGTAAATACATCACACACTGTATTATTACCCGTATATAATATTTACTACCATTATATATGTACCTTTACCACAATATCCACACATATAATATATGTACATCCATCCCTTCGAGTATACCCTCGCCGGATGATTCCCTCTAAAATGCTATCTCACTAGGTGTGCTCACAAAACCTAGTTATCCAAGTTGGAATCGCTCACCAACTTGGCCCAAAATATAAACGTAGTGGAGGCGGTCATATTTCTTCCCTGAAAGTGAGATACATCCCTCACCCATATATACCGGACGCTATGACCTGGGGATATACTTGCCCTACTCCTCAAGCTAGGGGATTCACCCACATCGCGCAACATCCCTTGATAGCATTAGAGTATATAAATTGAATAAATATCTAGTCACTGATATTTAATATCACACATAATATATACACGTATATATATATATATACTATCACTACACCGTATATATATAATATAAACCCCGACTTTACCGTGTACTCAAAATCCCGTACACTGCTTGTAATTTCATGAGTCTGTGGCCCGACTCAACATAATTAATTCTCACTTAATAATTTATGATCCTCCCGAGTCTATGTCCGACTCTAATATAATTAATTCACGCCTCAATTAATATAATACTTTCCCCGAGTCTGTGGTCCGACTCTAATTAAATTAATTAACACACTTATTAATTTAATACCTCCCCGAGTCTACAATCCGACTCTAATTAAATTAATTAACACAACCATTAATTTAATACCCACCCGAGTCTACAATCCGACTCTTATTTAGTTAATTTACACGTTAATTAATCAACACAAATCCGAGTCTGTGGTCCGACTCTAATATAATTAATTTACACAATAATTAATTTATACCAAATTGAGTCTGTGGTCCGACTCCCAATTAATTAATTTAGACATTAATTAATTTATACCAAACTCCGGGTATACAACCCGACCCTAAACTAATTAATTACAACATCAATTAATTTAATACTTTTTCGAGTCTACCCTCCGACTCTACCTTCATTAATTATCACATCCATTAATTTAATAACTTGGTGTCACCCAACCATTATCCCCGGACTCACTTACTTAGCCCGTAACTTAATATTTCCCGAGTCTTTGTTCCTATCACAAGGAAACACACAATAGGCATTCACAACCTAAGTAATCCTATAAAACAGTAGGTATTTACACAACCCAATTCTTCATACTTGTACGTAATATATTTCTCTCTAATATTCACCGTACTTGTTTGCTTTACGAATTTATTTCACTTTCGTATTAATTCAAGTATTCACATAACTCTAAGGGTACTAGTTACCCCTTGTTATATCAATTCATTAGTTACCCTTGTTAACCCACTGACCTAACGAATTTAAGCTCGCTCACGCTTTTCTGTAATTATATTCTTATCATCTCGAATTAGAGTACGTCACAATCAAGCCTATGAATCTCCACCTTAACTCTCTCACAAAATTAAAGTTCAACACTCAATCACAGACCTACTTCCATATCATTATTCCATCAATATATTTCATCAAGGTCCCAAACACTTCCCCGATAAAATTTTAGACATTTGAGGCTTAAAAAGAAAAATCTCAAATTTTCTGGCAGATTAAACACCCTCTAGTAAAATTTCGATTTCTCCTTCTACAGAACTCCGATTTACCTGATTCCAAGTTCATTGGATATCTAAGAGAAATATATTTCCAGTAATGTATGGTTAACACTCTAATTCGAAGTAGAATTCAAATCGCACACGTTTAAAGTCACGTCAAAATTCTGGCAGATTACTATGTTGACAGATCAAACACCCTGTAGTAAAATGTCGATTACTCCCTCTACAGAACTCCGATTGATCTGATTCCAAGTTCATTGGATATCTAAGAGAAATACCTTTCCAGGATGTATGTTTAACACTCTAATTCGAAGTACAACTCAAATGGTATACGTTTAAATTTGTGTCAAAAATTCTGGCAGGTTGACATCTTGTGTTCATCAATTAAACCCTAAGTCATTCAAGATTCATGTTCTTCATCCAAGAACTCATAAAGATTCCATGTTAATCATCAATTATATTAAAATTTCATTTTATCTTTACTTAGGGATATATAATACACTTATTTCTTACTTTGAATCTCATTCAATAGCTACATGAACAAAACCCCCATTTTTATACGCATTTATCCCCAAAACGAATTTTGGTTTACACATCACTATGATATGAATTGATTATCATCAATTTAGAGATCTCAACAGTCAACCACTTTCCTGTAAGTGTTCGTAGTGTCTGATCCGTTGGCGTAGTCCCTCAATTTGGCTCCAAAATCCCCAGATTGGCTTTTGCTAAGCTTTCCCCCAATTTCCCTCTCAAGCCCTAGGCTTAGAATTGTGTTGGCTCCTGATTTCCTAATCCCTCACTTAGGTTAAAACCCTCCATCCCGTTTTTCACCTAATGGGCCTAATTAAAATAGCCCAAATCACCTCGTGTGGGCCCGGCTATGCTCAAAAATGCCCCGAGACCCAATTACTACCCCCGGGTACTCTTTTCTGACTATCTCGACCCATCCGGACACAACCGCGCACTCAGAATTGGCATTCCAATTAATTTATAAAAATCCTTATCTCACACCCAATTTAGTCTATACCGACTCCCGACTGGGCTAAGTGTATACCTTGTCATTAATACTCGAAATGACGTAATTAAATAATTACTATTCACTTAGTAAATAAATTTTCCTAAACATTAACCATTCACTCCCCGATTAATATTTAAATATATATATTGCCATAATTAATTCAATTAAAAATACAATACACAAGTAATTTAATATTCTCGAATTAATTAAATATTAAATGTATAAAAAGACGGGGTGTTACAGCACCTCTTTACTAGAGGACTCTCAGGTATTCACTTTATTATACTTGTTATTTCACCCTACTTGCTTTATTTACTTATGCGAGATATCTTGGTGACATATTCTTTATCCCTTTATTTTCAGGTCAGTGTTGTTGATGTCCCTTTGTTTGTGGGACATCTTGTAAGCCATGTTGAGGTAACTCCCCATGTACTCATTTTAACATATTTTTTCTTTAAACTTGCTTTTATTGTGCAAGTACTCATTAACACATCCATGTTTATTTGTTTTTAGGTTAGTGATACGAGTGTTCCAATGATTGTGCAGTAGCTTGGGAGCATTACTGTGAACGAGGTATTATACTGTCATACCTTAATCACCCTTTTTATTATCTCTCCCTTTTTCATTCTTGCTTTTACTGTGCAAGTACTCACCATCACTCCCACTTTTCATTGTTCTCAAGTTAGTGAGGCAAGTGTTCCTATATACGTGGAATAATCTTGGAGTGTCATTGTTAACGCAAAAATTCTTCATCTATGAGGACCAATCAGAAAAGGACACATGTCATCCTACGTGGCAATATTCGACACCCGAGGAGAGTTGGTCGGCATCCGAGGAGAGTTGGTCGGCACCCGAGGAGAGTTAGTCAGTACCCGAGAAGAATTAGTCGGCATTCGAGGAGAGTTGGTCGGCCCCCGAGGAGAGTTAGTCGGCACCCGAGGAGAGTTGGTCGGCATACCAACCAGGAAGATCAAGGGATAACTATGCATTTAATGTGCATTAATGAAGATGATAGCGCATTTAATGAGCCTTAATGTACATTTATATTGTATTAATAGATGATAACACATAGCATACCAAGCAATTCAACAATTAGATTCGTTGAATGTAGACATAATGTATAAATGTCTACATATAATGAATCTCTTTATCTCCCATCACTATAAATACATGTATTCCCTTAGCAAAAAGAGAGGGCAAAGATATCCAAGAGAACCTAGAAACCCCATACACAAGATACACATCCTTTCTCTCTCTACACCCTATGGTGCTATTGTAAACCCCTGAGAATAAAATAGCAGTGGACGTAGGCTTTATTCATAGCCGAACCACTTTAAAAATCTTTGTCTCTTATGTGCTTGATTGGATTTCTTTCATCTATTTATCTGTGATCATAAAAATGGGATTCGGTCCAGTTTTTTGCATCAACAGATTGGCGCCGTCTGTCGGAACGTGTTACAAGCATTGTTCTCCATCAAAAGCTAAGTTTTTATTTTCTATATGTATAATCAATTATATATTATGCATACATCTTTTGATTCAATCATGATTTTTATGTTTATATACATAAATTAATTGTCCAATTTTTATCTGCAAAATGTTGCATATCATGATTTTTAAATCATAACTACTAGATTAATTCTTATTTAGATATCTGAAAAATTGTGGATTTCATAAATCATAACTTTTTGCTTGATTCTCAAGTTTCAATTTTATATCATGGAATAAATATTTTAAATGATTAAATATACCAATATATACGATGATGATAAGATTTGATAATTTTCTTTGTTGATTTTGAAATAATTTGTGAAAGATCTTTGATGATTATTCAAATTCCCATTATATTTTTGTTCAAATCATGATTCTCATATGTTTATATCCATAAAATTAGAGATCAAATCAATTATATATTGTGCATACATCTTTTAATTCAATCATGATTTTATATTCACAAATTGTTGAATCTAATTTTACAAATCTGCATAAATGTACATTTCATAATCACAAAGTTTGAGAAATTTGTGTACATATTATATTATTTCTTCTTTAAGGAGATAAAATAATTTCTCTATATTAATAAATCTCTTTTATATGAGTATATACAAATTTGATTCATTTGAAAATCTTTTAATTTAGTCATAATTTTTATATGCACTAACTGTGTGATCGATTTCAATTTGGGGATCTGGTGAATTTTAGACTCATAAATATTATACAAATCCTTGCATCTATGGATCCACTTGAAGATTTTTTGAACAAATATGTTAGGATATGTATAAGCATTAAGAACGATTATGTATTTTCCATTCCGATATTAACATGAATTGAATCAAACCCATTTTCTCTCTCTTCAAGAAAACTATGTTCTCTGCACAAATAATCATAATATGTAATTGTGTTGATACGATCAATTTTATCAATATATGAATAATCAATTATATGTTGTACATACATACATACAGATTTTGATTCAGTCATGCTTTTTATGATTATAAACATAAATTAGTTGTCCAATTTTTCATTTATCAAATCTGCAAAATATTGCAAATCACGATTTTATTAAATTAGTGGATCGGTTTTTATTTCAAATATGAATAAACGAAAATTTCATAATCACAAGTCCGTTAATTATTTTTATGGAGACACGTTTATGTACATCATATTTTTATGAGAACACGAGATAATTTGATTGTTATCTCTCATATTATTATCTGGAAATTTAAATTGTCCAATATTGAAGCCAATGCACACTATATATTGGTCGGCTGAATAATTATTCTAATCGTAATTTTTATATGATTCAGCCTCAACAGATGCTCAGGAAAAATTATCTGCCCAGTACAATTCTTGGATGCTCATCAACAACACATAAAGACCTTAAAAGGTCAATACCGAACAAAAACAACGCAGCTAGACTGCACACAACACAGCAGCAAGACTGCAAACAACAATTCAATTGGCACCATCAGATTCATTTCATACATGCCCCAATCCTGGGCATAGAGCTTCATACTTGACTTAATCGAGTTAAGAGTAGGATTGAAGAAGTTCGAGGCAGTGCCATCTACAGTACATCAGTGCCTAAAATTTCCAACAAATTTTGGAGTAGGAGTTGTGAAAGGTGATCAAAAAGTAGCTCGGGAATGTTATTATTCATCTGCCGAGCAAGAGGAGCTGGAGGAGTCGAGGAAAAAGACTACTACTTATCAAGTGGATGAAGGTGCAGAAATTGAAACATTGGATCCTAAGGATGAGTCGCAACTCGTGAAGGGTCAAGTGGTGGAAGCTACTGAAAATATCATTCTGGACGACGAGCACCCTGAACGAACTACTCAAATAGGTTCGTCGTTGGATGCCTCATTAAAACAAGAATTAATAACTTTCCTTAGAAGCAGAAAAGAAACTTTTGCGTGGAGTCATGAAGATATGCCTGGGATAGATCCAAATTTCTTATGTCACGAGCTCAATGTGGATAAGGAGATCAAGCCTGTGAAGCAGAGAAGAAGAGTGTTCATCCCCGATAAGAATCAAGCTATACAGGAGGAAGTAGAGAAGTTCCAGAAAGCTTGTTTCATTGAAGATGTTAAATATCCAGACTGGTTAGCCAATGTGGTGATGGTAAAGAAGAAGAAGAAGAAGAAGAAGAAGAAGAAGAAGAAGAAGAAGAAGAAGAAGAAGAAGAAGAAGAAGAAGAAGAAGAAGAAGAAGAAGAAGAAGAAGAAGAAGAAGAAGAAGAACAAGTGGAGGATGAGTGTAGACTTCACCGACCTCAACAAAGCATGCCCAAAAGATCACTTTCCATTGCCCCGAATTGATCAACTAGTCGATGCTACCTCGGGACACGAGTTGCTGAGCTTCATGGATGCTTATTCTGGTTACAACCAGATTAAAATGAAACCTAAAGACAGGGAGAGTACTTCTTTCATTACCCCTAGGGGAACTTATTATTATAATGTTATGCCTTTTGGTTTGAAAAATGCAGGTGCGACATATCAGCGGCTGATGAACAAGGTCTTTGCTGAACAAATCAGTTGCAATATGGAAGTCTATGTTGACGGTATGCTGACAAAGAGCAAGAAAGTTGCCGATCATCTAGTTGACTTAGGCCAGACCTTTGATCAACTAGATAAATATCAAATGAAGCTGAACCCGACGAAGTGCATATTTGGAGTTCGAGAAGGCATGTTTCTCGGGTACATTGTCAATCAAAGAGGCATTGAAGCAAATCCTGAAAAGATCAAAGCCCTATTAGGGCTGCGATCTCCAACGACGAAGAAAGAAGTACAGAGTCTCACAGGACGAGTAGCAGCACTCAACAGATTTGTATCGCGAGCAATTGATAGATGTCTCCCATTCTTCACAACGCTCCGAAAGACTTTTGAGTGGAATGATGAATGTGAGAAGGCCTTTCAAGACTTGAAGAAATACCTGGGAGCACCTCCACTGTTGTTCAGGATGGTGATGGGAAAAAATTATACTTGTATCTAGCAGTATTGGAGAATGCAGTTAGCTCGGCGTTGATCAGAGTGGAGAATGGAGTGCAAAAAACAATTTATTACACGAGTAAGGCCTTCCGAGGAGCATAAATCAGATATCCGAGGCTGGAAAAATTGGCACTGGCATTGATTGAGGCAAGTAAGAGAATGAGGCCATACTTCTAGGCTCATACCATAGTAGTATATACTGATATGCCGTTGAGGCAAGCCCTTCATAAACCAGAAAAATCAGGGAGATTGATGTATTGGGAAATAGATCTCGTTGAATATGATATAGTTTATGAACCCAGATCATCACTAAAAGGGCAGGCCGTAGAAGATTTTATAGCAGAGTTCACCTATCCTGATACCCCCGAGGAGCAAAAGTTACTCGCTGATCAACCTGTGGATGTTACAGAATCAACAGACACAAGCTCAGACCAACTCCGGTTGGTAAAAGGGCGAGTGGATGTTACAGGATCATCAATTTCGAGCTCAGACCAACTTCGGTTGGTAAAAGGGCAAGAAAAGATGATCGACGAGGAGCAAGAAATATCAGGGGAGGATGAAAGGAAGCAACAAATATTTCACCGAGGAACTCTGTCAGATTAGAAATTTGAAGACGAGTTACCTATATGGAGGCTATATGTATATGGCTCATCTTGCACAACAGGCTGTGGGGCAGGGATCATTTTGAACAGCCCGGACGAGGTCGACATGGAATACACCCTACGATTCCAATTCAAAGCTTCCAATAATGAGGTTGAGTATGAGGCCATGATTGCAGGCCTTAATTTGGTAAAAATTATGGAGGCGCAGCAGGTTATTATCTTCAGTGATTCTCAATTGATCGTAAGTCAAATGTTGGGAATATATGCATCCAAAGGAGAATCAATAATTAGGTATCATGCAAAGGTGATGGAGTTGGTATCAGAATTTGTTGCTATTCAGCTGGTCAGAATACTAAGAATGGAGAATACGAGAGTAGACGCCTTAGCTCGATTAGCATCAGCTACTCGTACCGAGCTACGAAGAACAATCCCAATTGAAGTTTTAGTTGGTCGGAGTATAGATGAAGATCTGACGATGAATTTTATTACCCTTGATTTAGGACCATCTTGGATGGATCCCATCAGGGCATATATTGAGGAGGGAGAATTACCAATTGACAAGCTCGCAGCCAAGAAATTGAAGTTTAAAGCTGCTCGGTATGTATTAATTAACGGTATTCTATATAGACGAGGAATTATGCCAGGTTTGCAAAGATGTGTGCATCCCACCGAGGTGAAAGATTTGATTGAAGAGGTCCATGAAGGGTCTTGTGGAGCCCATGTAGCAGGTCGGACGCTTTTGCAAAGGATGATGACGCAGGGATACTACTGGCCAACGATGAGAGCTGATTGTATAGCCTATGCCAAGAAATGTGACAAGTGCCAACGCTTTTCCTCCATTCGAAGAACTCCATAAGCATTGTTGACACCCATCACTTCCCCTTGGCCATTTTCCATGTGGGGAGTAGATCTGGTCGGGCCACTGCCAATGACCAGGGGAAGGTTCAAATACCTCGTCGTCGCAGTGGGTTATTTTACTAAGTGGGTAGAAGCGGAGCCTCTCATTGATATGACGTACGACAAGGTGTACCAATTTATCTGGAAGAATATCATCTGTCGATATGGTCTTCCTCATGCCTTCATCACAGACCATGGAACATAATTTGACAATGAGGAGTTCGCTGCCTATTGCCATCAGTCCAATATCTTAAAGATCCACTCGTCACCAGGACATCCTCAAAGCAACGGACAGACTAAAGTGACGAACAGAACACTGCTAAATGGATTGAATAAAAGACTAAGTGACGCAAAAGCAAACTGGATCAACGAGTTACAGTCAGTACTGTGGGCTTATCGTATTACTCCCCGAGCAGCAACTGGAGAATCACCATATATGCTGGCGTTTGGAAGTGAAGCTGTTATACCTGCTCCTTTTATTGAAAAATTTTCGGGGAATACTAGTGCTACACACTACTCGGAAAAACTCGGCAAAGCTCAGACTACTCAGCAAAAATATTCCTAAAAATGCCAACCTCGGTTGGTTAGGAAACAAAATATTCCTAAAAATGCCAACCTGTTTGGCTAGGAAACAAAATATTCCTAAAAATGCCAACCTCGGTTGGTTAGGAAACAAAATATTCCTAAAAATGCCAACCTCGGTTGGTTAGGAAACAAAATATTCCTAAAAATGCCAACCTGTTTGGCTAGGAAACAAAATATTCCTAAAAATGCCAACCTGTTTGGCTAGGAAATAAAATATTCCTAAAAATGCCAACCTGTTTGGTTAGGAAACAAAATATTCCTAAAAATGCCAACCTGTTTGGTTAGGAAATAAAATATTCCTAAAAATGCCAACTTATGTTGGTTAGGAAGTACATATATTCTCGAAAATGCCAACTTATGTTGGTCGGGAGGTAAATATATTCTCGGAAATGTCAACTTATGTTGGTCGGGAGGTAAGATTATTCCAGAAAGTGCCAAAGTTGCTCGTAGAGGAAAAATCCACCAACTATGGCTGGTCGGGGATAAAAACCCACTAACTGTAGTTGGTCGAAAAGGAAAATTTATCGACCTTGGTTGGTCGGAAACATTTTATGAAAACGAGAAAGTGATCGAGCAATATTTTTTATACTCGTAACATTTTTACTAAGTTGGTCGACAAACAAAACATCATTTTTTATCAAATGGTTACCACAAATTCAAACTAGTCGATAATAAGTTGATCGACAAACAACACAATATTGTTATCTTTTTAACAGATACATATGCACATATGTAAAGTATTTTACAAGACAATAGCAATTAAGATTGCGAACAAAAATGAAAGTCTTTCATTAAAATCAAAAATAAAATACATCAGGAATGAAATACAAATTTATTACATCAATATTCCCATTCTATTGGTTTCTTCCCCTATGCTTTTGAAACAGGTTCCTCGCCAGCAGGTGGATCATTTAAAGCAAGAGGAGAATTTATGAAGTTAAGATCTTTGAGCATCCTGATATTCATCATGGATGGTCGATCTAGGAGGTTCTCGATAAAGTATTTGTTCATTTGGGGGCTTCTATTACAGATATATTTGTTCATTTGGTGGCACATTATTATAACATCATGCAGTCGAGCACCAAATTCAACTTCACAAACTCACACGGAGGCGTATTCAGAAGTTCAGGAGGTGCATTCACAAGTTCAGGAGGCATATTCAGGAGTTATTATGCACATACTATTGAATTTCAGAAGTCAAATTTAGCATCTACAGCACTGAGATCTTTACTACTACTATCCCGACCAATATTGAAGAAGAAGTTGTATGAAAATGTTTCGAAGTCCACCACTAGCTTGGTACTAATCAGATTGAAGAGTTGGGTTCAAAAGCTAGTATGTTACTCGACAAAGTATTCAGAGGATCATAAATCAGAAGAATCAAGCACGTGAAGTTAGCACTTAGTGGCTCGGCACAGGAGGAAGTTGGTCGGCTAGCAAACCAATCAACATACTTAAATATTATGACAAGCTACAAGCTGCATACTATGGCATGGCTGCATCCAAATTCCCAGGGGTGATACATAGCACACGGAGTTCCTCAAAAGAAAGATTAGCAACCGTCAATCAGCCTGCATCATATGTCGTCCAGGAGATAATGCACTTTATGTTAAACAAATCAAGAAGGTAGATTAAGAATTTCACGAGCACCGAGCAACACTACAGAATAAATAATCCATCCTTTCAAGTAAACCATCAAGCATGGAGCATTGGGGTCTTCTGTTAACGCAAAAATTCTCCATCTACGAGGACCAATCAGAAAAGGACACATGTCATCCTACGTGGCAATATTCGACACCCGGGGAGAGTTGCTCGGCATCCGAGGAGAGTTGGTCGGCACCCGAGGAGTGTTAGTCGGCACCGGAGGAGAGTTAGTCAGTACCCGAGGAGAATTAGTCGGCATCCGAGGAGAGTTGGTCGGCCCCCGAGGAGAGTTAGTCGGCACCCGAGGAGAGTTGGTCGGCATACCAACCAGGAAGATCAAGGGATAACTATGCATTTAATGTGCATTAATGAAGATGATAGCGCATTTAATGAGCCTTAATGTACATTTATACTGTATTAATAGATGACAACACATAGCATACCAAGCAATTCAACAATTAGATTCGTTGGATGTAGACATAATGTATAAATGTCTACATATAATGAATCTCTTTATCTCCCATCACTATAAATACATGTATTCCCTTAGCAAAAAGACAGGGCCAAGAGATCCAAGAGAACCTAGAAACCCCATACACAAGATACACATCCTTTCTTTCTCTACACCCTATGGTGCTATTGTAAACCCCTGGGAATAAAATAACAGTGGACATAGGCTTTATTCATAGCCGAACCACTTTAAAAATCTTTATCTCTTATGTGCTTGATTGGATTTCTTTCATCTATTTATCTGTGATCATAAAAATGGGATTCGGTCCAGTTTTTTGCATCAACAGTCATAGCGAGCATCCCTTAGGCATTATACTATCATACCTAATTTACTTTTTCTTTTGATATTTTTTATAGAGTCTTGTTTTTTTCTGAGCAAGTGCTTCTACTAACACTATCTTGCTTACCATTTATCAATTCAGCACAATGAGTCAGGGAGGATTTTGCAGGCTGTCTGGTAGCATTCTCATTCCTCTGGGCTTGGGAGTAAGTTCTTTCCCCACATTACATACTTATTTTACCATATCTCCTGTTTGAGATTATTCAATTTAGCTTTTACTTCTTCTCATTTCTTTCTCCAAATCATTATTTTAAGGATCATGCAAGTGATCTTGTGGAAGTAGCCGGTGGTAATGAGCCCAGCATTGAGGTCACTCAGCCTGAAAAAGTTGAAGAAGAGAAATTTGGAGAGGAGCTCTATTTAATTCCTTCTAAGCTTATTTCTCTGAACACATGATATGATAACATT
The DNA here is from genome assembly GCA_949130495.1 of Sambucus nigra. Lineage (NCBI taxonomy): Eukaryota > Viridiplantae > Streptophyta > Magnoliopsida > Dipsacales > Adoxaceae > Sambucus > Sambucus nigra. The sequence goes on from OX422209.1 coordinate 422,264,217, forward strand.
GAATTGTAGGCTCCCGAGATCTCATGATAGATTTATGGAACAAAGAGTACCCAAAGAGATTTAAGGAACACGAGCGGGAGACTTGATTCTAGAGCACCATCCAGAGACTTTCACCTCCTAAAGAGTTCTCAACATTGACAGCCTTATAATCCTTAAAGTGAAAGATCTCGCCATCCATGTGCATAAATTTCTATCAACGGCACCTGTCACTAGTGCAGAAACTCACCTCTTCCTAGCAGCGATTCATGGCCTAGAGATATGCTACCACTTTAAGCTTAATTGGCCTGATACCCCTGTGAGCCACCTCATTGGTTTCCTATACAGGAAGCTGGTGAAAGCTCCGACGTCTAAGCAAACTAGGCGCAACGCTATGTTGAGGCTACCAGACTTCGTGGACAAATCCAGCAACTGGAGGCTAATCTGGCCAAGGTCTTGGCTGGTGACTCTCAGTATGATGCTCGCCTAGTTAGGTTGGAGTAGGAGTTTGTTCTAGAGTATGTCCCTTCTTTTGACAACTTTCAATCTCGAAAAAACTGTAATACCCCGTATTTTTATGCTATATTAATTTGGGGATTTATTAAATTTAATGTGACGGTTTATTTAATAAAAATCCGGAAATTTAAATATGTTATAATTATTAACGTGACGAGAGTTAGTAATTATGGGAAACTTGTTGAATATTACTAATGAGCATAGTAATATATTATATTGGTTATTTTGAATGTCATAAGTGAATTAAATGACTATTTCGGAAATTTAAGTTGGGACGTGCTCGTGTCACGTCGGGACTAATTTTGTTAAATAAAAAGTGAATATTTTATAAGTTGTTCGTATAGTCGTTTTGAGTGCGCCAACGCGTCCGTAAGGGTCGAGATAGTCAGAAAAGTGTACCCGGGGGTTTAGTTTGGGTCTCGGGGCGTTTTTAGGCCTAATTGGTGCCCCGGGAGGGCATTTTAGTCATTTTACTTAATTGGGTAATTAAACCCACGAATTTCAGCCATCTTTATCAGCCATTAGGTTAGCCTTTTAGGGTTAGAACCTTCAGAAATCAAGTGACGGCCATTGGAGAAGAGAGGAGAGAGCTCCAAGGCAAACCAAGGCCAAAAAGCCACTGGATTTCACCGCCACCACCACCACCGCGTAGATCACGAGACAAGGAACGCAGCCATACCAAAATCATCCGGGAATCTGCATACCAAAATCCTAGGCAAGTATTTATCTTGCGTATTTTCGTTAATGCAATCTTTATATTAGTCTAGGATTGTTTAGAGATGGAAATTATGGAAGAAAACTCAAATTGTGTTAGGATAATGCATGTAGTTTTGATAATATGGAAATTCTGGAACCCTTGCCATGTAGAGGAATATAACCCACGAAATTTTGATGTTAAATTAGAAGGAATTTTGGGTAAAAACATATTAGAACCTTGTTTTAGGAAAACTCTAGGGTTCTTGATGATTAGATGGGATTTTGAGTTAATTATCCATGTTTAATGATAGTTACACGCATGCTTTACATTATAATCACCTGGTATAATGTTATAATGATGATAGTAGGATTTTTGGGGCGATTAGAATGGAAACACATCGTTTTAGATGAAGAAGTTGGATGAAACCCGTAACTGCATTCTGCAGAATTTTGCCCAGACCTGCTTGATCGATCGATCGAGCCTAGAACTTCGATCGATCGAGCCCCAAGCTTCGATCGATCGAACCCTCCTGGCAGACTCCTAATTCCCTCTTTAAATGCGTTAAATTCAAATTGTCGTGATATAATTCTTGGGCACTCTTGATAAATTGATTTGGGAGACATTGAGGACCAGTAGGGGATATGAATAAATGTTGGAGCCTTTAATCTTTAACGAAAATGGTATTTATGGGATATTTACTTTAGGTTAATGGATTTATGAATTCAAAGGGTGAGGTGCGTAAGAGAGTTACGTTGGAACCTAATAAAGACACTTACTGAAATTTAGATTTGTGAGGATATAGCCACGAGTGTTAGGTAATAAGTGAGAAAACCCTTCGAGTTAAGGTTAGGAACGAAACCTTATACGTATTTCTATAAATGTGAAATTAAGGATAAATGGTATAATTACGGGTGATGAGAAGAACCTATATTAATATGATAAAGTGGTATATTTATATGACTGGGTGTACATATATTATATGCATGTGAAAATCATACCCACGCTACTTACTATCCCTGAGGTTTCCGCACGGGGACAAGTCTTATCTCGATGGGACCTTTATGGGGGATATTGACTTGTACCCTAGGAGATAGATATCCTTGGTACAGGCTATCGATGTGATAGTTCAGGCGGTCCTAAGAGACGCCGGTATGTGCTATCCTCTTAGAGACTTGGAATATATGCTTCGCCTCACTATTGATTGTGTATTTTTGTTAATACAATTCGAGAGTGATTCCGAATGTATTCCCCTTAATATGAGTGATATGGGGCTTTGGATAGTAGAGTATGCAGGCACCATAGTTTTATTAGGGGTGCTGTTATATATATATATATATTATACGAGTAGTTAATATATATATGAGATCATGATATTTGGAACTGTCTACTGAGATTTGATAAGTAGGACGTGGTTGTTGACTCAAATTATTAAATACTTGTTTTGAAAAAGTATAATATGTCACTGTAAAACTTTATGGATTTTATAAAGTTAAAATGGAGGACTTTGATTACTATTTGGAACATTCTTTTTAAAATGGGGTCGTGAATTATAAATCTTGCGAGTAATCTAAGTTAAGTCAAATCTTTTAGAAAGACTAGTGCGTTAAATGATAAGAAACCGTGGGGAAGGTTAGTGCGATAGGTGTGCACATTAGAAGAGAGGTGAGTATTTTCTCAAGAGAGTGACGTGCTAATATGTTATTGCATTGGCCTGTATCATTTTAAATACTTGCTAAACGTATTTTAAAATCAAACACACTTTCGGGCTCTGACCCGTTTCTTTTTCTCTCTCTCTCTCTCTTGTATATATATATATGTATATTTTTAGGTGCCCAGCCACAGGGGCGTCTTGCTTAGGATCCCTTGAGAGGAACGTGTTGCAGCTTAGGTGGGAGTTGCAGGTCACTTGAGTAGACGGCTTCTTTTATTGACTCCACTTCTAGTACTCTCATTTATTGGGCACGTGTGGCCCTTTTCATTATTTATTTGTTATCAGGACATTTATATTTCAGTCATTCCAGTATTGTTTCTTTGGGATTTATTCAGTATGGACTTGTGATTTTAGTTTTTATGTTGGCATTCGATTGACGAATGTATTATATTATTTGGTTTATCGTGGTGTGATTCTTAATTGTAGAAATGTTGTTTTATATAAATAAATCTTTTTCTTTAATTAAAATTTGGAAGTTTGTATGAAAAATGTTTTTGACACTTAGCTTAATTATTTTAGGTGTTAAATTGGAAAATTTATTTTTATCGACAGTGATGCTGAGAATGAACCAACTGTTAACCTTGATTTAATTTAATAAAGGAGTGATCACCCGGTATTTAATTAGGCGGGGTGTCACAAAAACCTCATTTTCCTTGTAACTAGTTGAAATATTGTAAATAGACTTCTCTCTCTTTGTTTTTTCTTCTGTAACTGCAAGGGTTGCTCAATTTTGAGCAAGTCTTTTATATTAATGAGAATAAGAAAGAGAATTTTTTTACTATCTACCTTTCTCTTTTTGCATTGTCTTTACTTGGACTTTTATTCGTTTCATGTGGACTGATTGCTGCTTTTTAATATGTGGGAGTACTTGCACATAATCTTGGCAAGTTATCTGTTATCTTACCCCATAATATGTGGGTACTCGTTCTATATTTCATTTAGAACTAAAATTTAAATTTAGAGTGGGCGTTAACCCCCTCTCAATATCTTCAAATGATCATGTTAGTTAAATTAATAACTCATAGAAAAAGGTAAAGTCACTCTCTTACTTTTAAAAAAACTATTCTCAAGATAAAATAAAAGTACCCTTTTTATTCTGTTTAGTATGTGAATTATTATAAATGAAGGAACTTTGCTCATTATACTTTATCCTTATGAGGTATATATACCCCTAAGTATGAGGAGTAAAGTTCCTCAAGCTCAAGACCCTCTCATAAACTTCAAGAGTCAAAATGAATTATGCCCACAAAAATTTATAAGTCTAGGCAAAATGATTAAGCAAGAAAATCTGAGTGCATACGCTCACATTGTTGGTTAGTGAATGCACAAGAGATAGAAAGTAAACACAAGCTATTATTATTAAATCAAATCTCATGTATGACTCATCAAAAGGAACTATATTCATTCATTTATGTCAAGCAATATATGTCTTTGCTATGACAATAGTTTCTTGCTCAAAATTTCCTTTACTACAAAGGACCAACTGTTCTGGAGTAAATGATTAAAATAAAAAAAAGGTTTTGAGATGCCTTAAGCATAGTAATTTTTCAGCCAATTGCAGTTGATGAACTGGATACAATTGCTCTTAGGCTCTCAGATCTGACAATAGCCTGACTTTCCTACTTCGCGTACTACAAAGGGTCCTTCCTAGTTTGTCTTGAACTTTGATGTTGACATGCCTCTTAGGGCTTGATTGGATTCTTGTAAGACCAAATCTCCTACTTGGAACTCGGGCTTAACCTTATTTTCATAAGCCCTAGTTGTTGGGTGTAGACTTTGACATTTTCCTTGGCTTTATCCCGGTGCTCGTCCAGATATTCCAGTTGCACATGCCTAGGATCAAGAATGAGGCCTTACTGTCAACTCTGCCGGTAAGATAAATTTTGTTCCATAAACTATAGAGAAGGGGGTAAATCCTAATGGCTTTCTTTTCGAAGTTTTATAAACCCATAAAACAATCGATAACTTCTCATCCCATGACCCTGGCAAGTCCTTCAGCATCTTTTTCAATATATTGATCAATGTATTGTTTGTGGCCTCTGCTTGTTCGTTTCCCTTAGTATTAAAGATAATGGAACTGTTGTGAATAATATTGTACTTATCTATTAGGAGCCTCCTCTCTTTGCACACGAACTATTTCCCATTATCTGTGAGAATAACCTTGGGAATGCCAAACCTGCATATTATATATTCTCTGATAAGTTGTGTCACTACTTGAGCAGTGACCCTCCTCAAATGGATAGCTTCTGCCGATTTAGTGTACAGCTTCGTGGCAACAATGATAAAAGCTTTATTGTGAGAAGATGGGTTGATCTTACCTACCAAATCGAATTCCCAAGTGTGAAAAGGGTATGGGGATGCTAAATTCCACACACCCATTGATGGGGCATGGACTAAGTTACCATGCACTTGAAACGCTTTGCACTTCTTCACGAAGCTGATAGAATCAGTTTCTATTATTGTCCAATAATACCCTAATGTCATTAACTGGTCGTACAATTTAGCACCGCCCATATGGGAAAGCTCATGAGATTCTTTCAGTACCTTCTCCACATCTTCTCGAGACACGCACTGCAATGCCTTCTCATTATATTTTTTCCTATAGAGCTCCCCTTTTACCAAGTGGAAATGAGAAACCCTTTTCTTCTGGTATATCTCACCCACTCTTTCAGTTGCCATCTCTCCGTCCTTAAGGTATACTATGTAGGGCTTCCTCCAATCATCAAACTTTTCTATAAAGTTAGCTTCAGTTGGTTGATCGAACTAGGTCTGGAACTTTAAGGAGCCCTGCTGCAGTCGAGCAGCCTCTGTTCTTATAGTGGGCTAATAATATCCCCCTAGTTGCAACCACTGATAAAGGGGAATGTCAGTGTCTCCCCAATTCCTCTCATGCTTTACTGCTAGCCTTTATTTTTCTTCCTCATCCCCTACACATCTTGCCAGAAATCACCCTGGGCTTTTGAAATAAAGTGTCCCTTGAGGCAGGTAGTTGACTAACTCGGACGTCTTTATTTTACCTTCTCTTTTTTATAGTTGTTTCACAATGGGCATCTCCAATCTTCTAACTCTTCACTTGGGAATGATGACTTAAATATTATCAGCATTTCCCTTCGTAAGACCGTGATGGTGTCCTCCTTCTCCTCCATCTGCACTTTTTGAGCTAGTGTTGAAATGTGTCTGGGTGCCTGTTCATTATTCAAGCGTGCCTCTCTTTCTTTACGTATGCATAACACTCTAATTCCTCTCCTTAGTGCCTCAAACAAGCCAAGTATGAGAGCCTCATACTCTGCCTCATTGTTGGAGTATTTGAAATCCAGCTTGAAGGAAAGAGTGACTTTTTCCTTTCCATTTGAGAGGATGATGCCAGCCCAACCTGTCCCTTGAGCACAAGAGGCATCAAATTCCATCTTCCATTCTTACATCTCCTCTTCTAAATAGGCTTGAAAATTTTCATCAAGCAATTCTTCACTAGGAGGCTCAAAATTCTGACTCAGGAACTTATCTAATAAATCAGTTATTGCCTGACTCTTAATGGCCTTCGGGATAACACACTTCAAATCATATTCAAATAATATTAAGAACCACCTTACCGATCTACCTACTAGGATGGTTCGTGCCATTAGATATATGATAGGATCACATTTGGTGATATTGTGCACCCTGAAAGTGAGCAGATAGCGTCTTAGTTTTTGTGCAATGAAACCAGATACAAACAATGCCTCTCTACATTGATGTATCCGAATTATGTGCCTAAAATTACTCGTGACAAATAGTACACAGGACTCTCTATTCCTTCCTTCTCCTAGGTGAACAAAGCTCCTATGGATCGCTCAGTTGAAGTTAGATAAAGCATTAAGGGCGCACATGCTTTCGGTGGTACCATTGTCGAGGGGGAAGTTAATATTGCCTTTATCTTCTCAAATGCCCTTTTCCCTTTCTACCCCAAAATCTACTTGCTTTTTCTTTCATGAGAGGAGCAAGGGGCTGAGTGACCTTTACTAAAGCTGGTGTGAACCTTCTCAAGTAGGAAACTTTAGCCAGAAGCTCTTCAACTCTCTTTGTCTCTTTAACGATGGAAGCATTAGAATGGATTTATGTTTCTACGCGTCAACTTTCACCCCTTGCATGTTTACAACAAAGCCTAGAAATTTTCCAGCAGTTTGTAACACCCCGCACAATTCGGACAATGGGGTAGCCAGCCACCGCCGTCGAACTACGTCGGGCACTACTAAATAAATATCATTCTCAGCATGTGACAGATATGAGACAATAAAAATCAATCCACAAGATGAATAATAATTAATCCCAAATAATAATGACCAAGAATGCGATACAAGAAATCGATCACATGCTAAACTCCAATTAAATTCAATCTCCAAAATATGAAATAATTCAAAATTTGAATAATAAACTGACTGTAAATACTCCAACTGAAATCCTCAAACAATTTTTGAATCGAATGGCCCAATAAAATCCAAAAGAAGTCTCATAATGAAATACGTGGTAAAGGAAAATCTAAACTAAATAAAACAATAAATAAAGCCTCTCCAACTACACCTCCAAGCGATATTTGATAAATTCTATGCAGCTACTCCAGTACTAATATCTGAAAATGTTAGTCAATGCACGAGGTTAGAGATTCGAGCATGAATACACCCCTCAAATAGGATCCATGAATTCAGACAATAGCATTATACGCAATAAACATCACAATAGAGTATTTTAATTAATAAGAGATAATTAAACGCATGAAAGATAAATCACTAACCACCCCCAAATATTCTTATAAAAATCACACCAATATTATTTTAAATATCCCACAGCCCAGATTGTTAATTTAATTAAATTAGCCCAAATTATCACTTTTCTCAATTCTTACTTTACTTAAGTATAGCGGTCCTCCCGCCTCGGGTGATTCCTCCACCAAAATACACATCCCTACGTCAAAACGTCAGCTAATCCGTTTAAACTGTCGACCCCTGCTACATGACGAGATTCCATACATGACACGATATAAAATATCGGTTGGCCCGTTTAAACTATCGGCCCTCGCTGATTATGTCGCCAATATATTTTAATGCTCGTTTTTTTATCTTAGGTCCCACCAAAGTTTTACACTTTCCCTTGTCAATGGCCTCTGATCTGTTTAAACAGTCAACCCCGCCCTATGACAAGGTTCCACACACAACACGACATAAATCGTCCGCTAACCCGTTTAAACTGTCGGTCCCTGGCACATTATATCGCCACCAATTTTAATACTCGTTATTATCTTAGGCACAAATTCTCATCTTCTCAATTTCACAATTATCAAACTACCCCACCCTTTTAATCGATGTGAGATCCTCTAAATACCCATTAGTCTCATACCTAAGGGTCCCCAAGTATACATACGTCCTATCCTACATATAGGATGAATCACCAATATAAAACACGTAATAGTCTCATGCCTAGGCTAACGAAATGATGATATAACGTAAAAATTTGCCCCACCCCAAAATATAAAATTTCCACGAATTTACACTAACTAGTCACATACCTAGCAAGTATAAATTTTAACCAAGGCCTATCCATTACTCCCATACCTAGTAAGCATCATAAAATAGGGTTGAGCAAAATACTACCCAAATGCCCCTTGTCCCCATTATGGCAAAAGTGACTAAAACAATTCACACAAAGCACAATTCAATATGAACAACATATCAATTTAATCATAAGGGCCCGAGTTTAATTTAAATCCATTAATAACACCATCATTGATTTCTACACCATTAATTCCATTCAAAAATGTTAAATTAATTAACATGCAATAATTTTCAATAAGACATAATCGTTTTCTTTTATAAATCATCTACATTTTATGACTGTGAGCGCGTCCCAATAACCATATAAATAACCCCCATAATTTCTACATGAGAACCTACATCCAAAACCATAAAAACCTAAAAATCTAACCTACGCACCCAAGGGTTTCAAAGATTAAATCATAATTAAAATTTTCACAAAAATAGTCCCAAAATTAAGTGTCCACTTTCTCTAATTAAGTTACTAATTGATTTTAATCAAAAACACATTATTAAGGGTTTAGGCGACACTTAAATCGCATAATACTAAAGGTACGAAATAAAGTATTCATGCCTGAATAAAAGTTGGTTTAAAATCTGATCTTGAATGTGTATTCCTCTCAAAAAATTGACAAAGATTCGTTCTTGACGCGTCTTGAGAAAACCTGGTTAACCTTGACAAAACATGAGTTGAAAGTTATGTAGAATGGGGCTAGGGTTTGGAGGTTGAAGAAGATGAGAGGTTTCTGATTTTTGAGAGGGCTAAAATGTGTTCTAAAAGACCTAAACTCATCACTTTATGTTTATATACCAACAAGAATTAGAGTCATAATCAGATACAAACACTAAAAAGAACATTCTCAATGATCAGACCACTGGAATCGCGTGAAATTTTGGGTTGTAGTAGCTGAAGACGAGAGGAAGCTGCATAAAAAAATTTAGCTCGATCGGACGGTCAAATATTTTATATTTTTTTCTAGAAATTTTATGTTTTGGGGACTGTTGATGTAAAAAACTAGATTGCTCTAATTATTCAATCACAGATAAATAAATAAGATAAAGATTTTTAAAGTGGTTCGGCTAGGAATAAAGCCTACGTCCACTGTTATGTTATTGCTGAGTGTTTGCAGAATTCTTGATTACAAGTTCTCCCAAGAAGTTCTGGTCCTCCCTGAATGAGGATGATACAAGGTATTTATAGCCTTTAGGCTGTACATGAAAGGTTCGATACATTAAATGACATACATATGAAAGGGTAATACATTTAATGTAGCGTGGGCGTCAAGAATATAAACATTCAATGAATAGTTGAACAGTTGTCCGTCTGGTAATTAATGATACGACCGAAATGCAGCTCGGACCGCCTTAGTTGCTCGTTGATCAAGAGTTCCTCGGAGCGCATGTAGTATCTCGGGATGATGGAGTTCCTCGGGGTGTCTTCCTCGTTGCTCGGAGAGAATATGAAATGGTTGAAGGAATTAACTTCCTCGCTACTATTGTGCCATGTAGATTGACACGTGTCTTCGTATTATTCGTCCACATCAGCATATTAATTTTGGTATCAACAGAAGCCCCCAATGTTTCATATTTCGAACTTTGAGGAGTATGGAATATTCTTTCTCGGTATGTAGCAATATTGAATGATCTTCCTGGGTTTTAGGAGCATCGTATTTGAATTTATTTCCCAATTCATAGAATCCGCCTTTTTTCGAATTTTTAATAGCGCTTCGATCTTCGTGCCCTTTTTGTCCTTTTAGCCGCCGAAAGTTCAACAGTTTCTTTCGTGTAATCATTTCCTTCATCGATTCCCAAGGCAAAGTATTTAAACTTCTTAGGTAACCATACCGTCCTCTTCTTTTCTTAATTTCTTGCATTCAAGCTTTCTATTCTCTCCTTCTCTCTTGTGCGTTCATCCTTGTTTTCGTTCGTTGTCAACATACCTCCTTTCTTCCTGTAAGATCTTTTTCCTTTCTTCTCTTTTAGTCAGTATGGTTTATATTGTGGAGTCTGTTGAGAAATTTCGTTCTGATTTTTCCATTCCTTCGTGGGTAACTCTAGAGGTTCTTTCTGAGCCTTTAGATTACTTTCGATTGGCTGAGGGACATTGGTTCCTCAGTCTTTTTGTTGCTGAATGTGGATTTTCTTTTCCACCAAACCCATTGTGTCTTGAGTTTTGTCAGTATTTCGATCTTGTCCCTGCAAAAATAGCCCCCAATTCATGGAGAATAATTAATGGGGTGTACAAATTAAATTTAACTCATGGGACTCGTATAGGGATCCCTGAAATTATGTACTGCTATAAGTGGGCCACTCTAGATAATATTTATTACTTAAAAACTAGGTTTCTGAATAGAGACCTTGTAGTTAACCTCCCTGATTCAAACAGAGATTATTTTGAACATGGGTTGGTTATTAAAAATTGGCAATATGCCCCTTTAATTGGAGATGGAGTATACAACGGTCCCAGATGCCCTCCATATGGCAATGGGATAGGTTTATTTTTCATTTTATTTTACTTATGAAATTATGCTTTTATCATGTTTGACAAAATGTATGACTGATATCTCATTATGTATTTATTTGCAGTTGATAGCAAAAGAAAAACTCCAAAAGAATCAGAGGTTAATATCAAGCATCTGAAACTTATCTGGGGTTTGCATAAGAACGTTGCAGACGAACACATCAGGTCTGCCTCATATTTGCTACAGTATAAGAGTTATACAACTTCTTAAACTGCTCGCCCTGTTGAGCCAGCTTCCACTCCAGAAGACTCTTCTTCAGATTCTCATCTTCCTTTAAGTCATAGAATGGGCAAGAAAAGAGCTCCCCCTTCTCTATTTGATGATACTACTTCTGCTGCTGGGGCCAAGAAGAGCAAAATTGATGTCCCTGAGGGGACTAAGAAGGTGGATGTTGCACCTTCCAAAGCTACCGAGAAGCCCCCAGTGGCTCCGAGCAAGAAAATTTCTCCTGTGGAAGTGATTACCGTCTCTCCGACCAAGAGTTCTTCCTTGGTTGAAGCTGCTGAACCTCCTTTGAGGAGATTGAGGAAATCGTCCTCAATCAATTTGGTTGAAACTGCCTCCACATTGCCAGCTGGTGGTGTTGGTGTTCCCACCATCATTCCTCCGAGCTCTGCAATGAGCTCGGTGAAAACTTGGATCATACCCGAGGTCCAAGGAATTGATGAAAAAATTTCTAGGGATATGCTGACATCCCTAGCTACTCGTCATCTTGCTTCGGTAAATTTCTCACACTCTGAATTTCTTTTCTTTTTCTGAGTATTTGTATTTTTGCACTGACTTACTGCTTTTCTCCTTTTTCAGCTGGTAAACTGTTTTAATAACATTGTGAAGAAAGATGGGGTAATTAAAGCCTCTAGTTCCTCGTCTGGTGTAGAGGATGCTCTGTTGGGTTTGACCCAATCTTTGAAGGAATCTCGCCAACAGTACAATGAGGACAAGACTGCTTGGGAGAAAAAGTTGTCAATAGTTGAAGCCGAGAAAGTGAAGTTGGCTGAGATCTCCAAAGGTTTGGAGAATAAAGTAAAAAGTTTGGAGGTTGAGCATAAAAAATATGATGACAAGCTCAAGAATTTTGGAGAGCTTGAAGATAAGTTGAAGAAAATAGAGGAAGAGTTGCTCGCCCTGCAAGATATCAAAAGTAAAAAAGAAGAATTGGATGCGAAGCTCTCCTCGGAGAAATTGAGAAGAAAGGTTGCAGTTAAAAAATCCTTCAGCGCTGGCTGGGATAAAGGATGGGATAAGGGGATTGCTGCAATGACATCCCAAGTCCAATATGGGAAGTTGAAATACTTCTACGATGGCTGGGTAGCTGCTCTGCAGGAATTGAAAATCAAGGACGATTCTGAGCTATTCCAACTACACCTCCCTGGTCCTCCTCCACCAATTGTGGAAGAAGAAGAAGATGAGCCTGTCTCTGATGAATCTTCTATGGCCATAGGTGATCAAGTCTCTGCCTCTCAACCCTCTGCCACCGATGACATTTCTTCTATGCCTCCTCCTCCTGAGAAGATTCCTGCTGATCAAGCCGCAGTTACTACCGAGCAACCAAGCTCCTCGTCCCAGCCTCCCGAGAAAGTCTTGGGGGACAAGGAAAAGGTGTGAAGTTATTCGGTATCATTTCTATATTTCATTACTTGTAATCGAACAATGTAACCTTTTGATGATCTAATAAAATACATCTTCATTCCTCTTCATTGTTGATACTTTGTCTGCTTTTATTTATTAACTCCTGCTTTCTCTTCGTTATTAGTTTTTGGCCAGAATGGACTTGATATCTGCTCCTGATACTGAGTTGATGCGTCAATGCAATGGATATTATAAAGCTGGTCATACAGACCTAAGTGTATCAGAGATTGTCGACATCCTTGGTCACGATGCCTCAGAACAAGCAGTTGAGGCTTACCGGTACCTAAAGGATTTACTTGATAGATCTGTGGCCAATAATGTGGCATACTACGAATTGATCGAGGAAATTCATTGTAGCTTAGAAGATCTTCAGAATCAATATAATGAATCAACTGCTTTGTTGCACAAGGAATATGAAAATAGATATCAGCAGCTCTCTTCTGAAACAGGCCATAAAAAGATCCTCGCTGGATATGATATTAGGGAAAGAACTCTAAAAGGTGAGGTTGAGGCCTGCAGGCAGATTGCTGAGTTGTTGGAACAGGAGAACAATAATTTGCAGAAAAAGTTGGCTCAGTATGAATCTGCAGCATCATCTTCCACTGCTTTAGTGCCAGTTACTGATGAAGGTTTCTCGTTCTTAGAGGTCGAAAATGCCAAATTAAGGCAAGAACTGGATGACTTAAGAAGATCTGCTGTTTCTGGGACTGCTCGGGGACGAGGTAGAGGTTCTCGGGGGCGAGGAAGAGCTGCTCAAAATGTTGCCGAGGAGCAAAGTTCTCCAATCGCTGCTCGGAATCGATCAAGAGTTCCTAGTCGTAATGTCGAAGAGGCTCGTACCCAATCTACTTTGGAAACTCAGGCATTCCAATTAAACGTCAAAGATCGAGCTCTATCAGAAATGTCCAAGAAAAATCTATCCTTGGAAGATCAACTTACTGCAACGAAGTCTGCTCTACATACTAAGGATCTTTTTGCCAAAAACCTCCTCGAACAATTGGATAGATTAACCTTTCAATTTCATAAGCAACCCAGGGAATTCTGGATGGCAGGATATAATGAAGCTCTTGTTCATTTGGATGCTCGTATTGAACATGCCAACAATGAAGGTTATAAGCAGGGGTGGTTGAATGCACTGGGTGTGTTAAAATTGGAGCAAGGGCATTATTTATGGGATTATCATGCTCCAGGGTTATTAGACTTGCCTGTACCACCTTTCAAATTGGACATGGCATGGATCCCAGCTTGTTCCATTCCACGTAGTTTAATTTCAAAATACCTCGGTGATTATAGCCTTCATTCCCAAATCGATGTATCTCGTCCAGAGCATCTAATGGAGACACCTTCAATAATGAATGTCAGAATGTTGAAGGACTTGAACTTTATTAATTCTCCCCTTTGCCTGGAAGATCCTCCTGCTGGCGAAGAGCCTATTTCTAAAGCAAAGGGCAAGAAACCAATACAATAGGACTATCAATGTAATAGTTAGTACATTCATGTAACCTGTAATTTATTTTGAATTTTAATGAAAAGACTTTCATTTTCTGTTTGTAAATTTTGCTGTTGTCTTGTGTTTATCAAACACCTTTATATTTGTGCATATGTATCTGTTAAAAAGATAACAATAATATTGTTCATCGAGCAACTTAATAAAAAGTTACAAGTATCAAGGTTATTCAATCACTTAATAATAAAGTAATGAGTATAAAATGTTCAAACTGTTTCCAACCAACCAGGGTGGATAAATAATGTTTGTCGACCAACTACAGTTGATGGGTCTTTATCCCCGACCAGCCATACTTAGTTTAATTTCAAATATTTTCATAAAATGTGTCCGACCAACCAAGGTCAATAATTTATCCTCGTCGACCAACTACAGTTAGTGGGTTTTTATCCGCGACCAACTATACTTGGTGTATTTTGGAATATTTTGTTCTTCAAAGAATTTTTTGTAATAATCTTACCTCCCTACCAACATAAGTTGTAATGTGAGAGTATATTTTTATCTTACCAACCGTAATTGATCATGATGGTGTACACCTCTTAACCAAAGGAGTAGTAGTGGTTCTTTCGAACTGTCCACTAGATATCTTACCAACCGTAGTTGGTCACACTAGTGTCGCCTCCTAACCAAAGGAGTATTTTTTGGTTCTTTCGAACTGTCCACTAGATATCTTACCAACCGTAGTTGGTCACACTAGTGTCGCCTCCTAACCAAAGGAGTATTTTTTGGTTCTTTCGAACTGTCCACTAGATATCTTACCAACCGTAGTTGGTCACACTAGTGTCGCCTCCTAACCAAAGGAGTATTTTTTGGTTCTTTCGAACTGTCCACTAGATATCTTACCAACCGTAGTTGGTCACACTAGTGTCGCCTCCTAACCAAAAGAGTATTTTTTATGCGTAGTGTATTACACACTAGTATTCCCCGAAAAACTTTCAACAGAAAGAAAATGGTGAAACATCCTCGTTTTATTCATAATGAAGGAAATGCTTTACATTTTACTGATAATACTTGCGCAGGTGTTCAGCATTCCATGCATTCTTAAATTCTTCTCCCTCTAGAGTTGATATTCTGTAAGTTCCTGGTCGAACAACCTCTGTAACTCGGTAAGGTCCATGCCAGTTTGCTTCCAACTTATTTTGCCTCTGAATGACTTTCTTTAGCACATAATCCCCTTCTTTTAAGTCACATTTCTTCACCCTTTTGTTGTAGAACAGAGTTGTACGTTGTTGGTAAGCAGCATTCCTAATGGCTGCCTCTTCTCTAACCTCCTCGAGCATATCCAAATCCAGTCTTCTCATCAAATCGCTGACTGGGGAATTAAAATTCAGCACTCTATGAGTTGGGAGACCCAACTCGACAGGAATCACAGCCTCACTTCCAAATGCTAGCATATATGGTGATTCTCCAGTTGCTGCTCGGGGAGTTGTTCGGTAAGCCCATAGTACTGATTGGAGCTCATTAATCCAATTTGCTTTAGCTTCACTTAACCTCTTCTTCAAACCATTTAGTAATGTTCTGTTTGTCACCTCAGTCTGTCCATTGCTTTGGGGATGGCCTGGTGCTGAATGAAACTTCAAAATGTTCGACTGATGACAATAGGCAGCAAATTCTTCATTATCAAATTGTGTTCCATGGTCTGTGATGAAAGCATGGGGGAGACCATATCGACAAATGATGCTCTTCCAAATGAACTGATATACCTTCTCGTACGTCATATCAATTAGTGGTTCAGCTTCCACCCACTTAGTAAAGTAATCCACTGCTACGACGAGGTACCGAATCACGTTTTTATGATCACAGATAAATAGATAAAAGCAATCCAATCAAGCACATGAGATACAATGATTTTTAAAGTGGTTCGACGATGAATAAAGCCTACGTCCACTATTATTTTATTCCCAGGGGTTTACAATAGCACAATGTGGTGTAGAGAGAGAAAAAGGTGTGGATCTTGTGTATGATGTCTCTCGGTTCTCCCCGATCTCCTCCCTTTTGGCTGAGGGAATACATGTATTTATAGTAATGAGAGATAAAGTGATTCATTGTATGTAGACATTTATGTCTACATTCAACGAATCTAATTGTTGAATTGCTTGGTATGCTATGTGTTATCATCTATTAATACAGTATAAATGTACATTAAGGCTCATTAAATGCGCTGCCATGTTCATTAATGCACATTAAATGCATAGTTATCCTTTGATCTTCCAAGTTGGTATGCCGACCAACTGTCCTTGGGTGCCGACTAACTCTCCTCGGGTGCCGACCAACTCTCCTCGGGTGCTGACTAATACTCCTCGGGTGCCGACCAATTTTCCTCGGGTACTGACCAACTCTCCTCGGGTGCCGACTAATACTCCTCGGGTGCCGACCAACTCTCCTCGGATGTCGACTAACTCTCCTCGAGTGTCGAATATTGCCACGTAGGATGACATGTGTCCTTTTCTGATTGGTCCTCGTAGATGGAGAATTTTTGCGTTAACAGAAGCCCCCAATGCTCCATGCTTGATGGTTTACTTGAAAGGATGGAGTATTTATTCTGCCGGGTTTCTCGGTACTCGTGAAATTCTTGATCTACCTTCTTGATTTTGTTAACATAAAGTGCATTATCTCCTGGACGACATATGATGCAGGCTGATCGATGGTTGCTAATCATTCTTTTGAGGAACTCCGTGTGCTATGTATTACCCCTGGGAATTTGGATGCAGCCATGCCATAGTATGCAGCTTGTAGCTTGTCATAATCTTCAAGTATGTTGATTGGTTTGCTAGCCGACCAACTGCCTCCTGTGCCGAGCAGCTGACTGCTAACTTCACGTGCTTGATTCTTCTGATTTATGATCCTCTGAATACTTTGTCGAGTAACATACTAGCTTTTGAACCCAACTCTTCAATCTGATTAGTACCAAGCTAGTGGTGGACTTTAAAACATTTTTATACAACTTCTTCTTTAATGTTGGTCAGGACAGTAGTAGTAAAGATCTCAGTGATGTAGATGCTGAATTTGACTTCTGAACTTCAATAGTATGTGCATAATAACTCATGAATATGCCTCCTGAACTTCAATATACCTCATGAACTTCAATATACCTCCTGAACTTCAATAGCCTCCTAAATTTCAATAGCCTCCTGAACTTCAATATACCTCCTGAACTTCAATATCAAAAATAATTCATGAGCAAGAAAAACAACTCCTGAATGATGATTGGTCGGAGCCCCGACCGTGTGAGTTTGTGGAGTTGAATTTGATGCTCGACTGCATGATGTTATAAGAATGTACCACCAAATGAACAAATATATCTGTAATAGAAGCCCCCAAGTGTGGAATGTGAACTTTGAATGCTTTTTGCTTGATCGCTTTCACATACTCATAAAATGTTTCCGACCAACTGTAGTTGACAGCTTCTTATTTCCGACCAACCTGAGTTGACATTTTTGGGAATAGATTTACTTCCTAACCAACATAAGTTGGCATTTTCAGGAATAGATAGTTTTAGTTCCCATAGGAATACATTTACTTCCTAACCAACATAAGTTGGCATTTTTAGGAATACATAGTTTTACTTCCCGTAGGAATACATTTACTTTCTAACCAACATAAGTTGGCATTTTTAGGAATACATTTCCTGACCAACATAAGTTGGCATTTTTAGGAATAGTTTTACTTCCCGTAGGAATACATTTATTTCCTAACCAACATAAGTTGACATTTTTAGGAATACATAGTTTTACTTCCCGTAGGAATACATTTACTTCCTAACCAACATAAGTTGGCATTTTTAGGAATACATTTTTGATAATAAATGATAGAGACTTCCTCGGAGCTGACCAACGGATTGTTGGGAATAAGATATAATAAATGATGGAGACATCCTTGAAGCTGACCAACAGATTGTTGGGAATAAGATAATATATGCTGGAGACATCCTTGGAGCTGACCAACAGATTGTTGGGAATAAGATAATATAAATGTTGGAAACCTCCTTCCTGAAATAAGAATAGAATATGCATCCAAATAGATATAAAGAATAATTAAAAATAATAAAGTGCCTCGTTGATCTGTCGAGGTGGAATAGTATAATGCTGAACAAGAATAAGATCTTCCAGAACATAAGAATATGACCGAGAACGTTGTTAGGCCTGAATATAAATAAGAATTATCCGACCAACTATCCGTTGGGGGTGAAATACAACGAATGTTGTAATTCCCCTTAAAGCTGAATAAGTATCTTGTCGAGGCACAATTGCATAATGCCGAATAAGAATAATATTTTCCAGAACATAAGAATATGGACGAGAACTTTGTTGGGCCTGCATATAAATAAGAATTACCCCAATCAACTATCCGTTGGGGGTGACATATAATAAATGTTATAATTCTCGGAGCTGAATATGATAATAAGTATCTCGCCGAGTTCCATGTTGAGATGAATATACAATATGAATCCCAAGGGATATAGAATAATTTGTGCTTGAGCCGATATCTCCGAGTAATAATAAAATATATAATGCCTCGCTGAGGTGAAATGATAATAATTTCTAGATTGTTTCCGAGCATTCATCGACGTTAAGTCTTGTATCTGTAAAAATTAATATCTTGCTCTACCATTTGTGTAGGCTGAATTGATCAGTTATAATGAGAATAATTTACTCATTCAATCAATATATAATATGTATATGCTTGAGAAATAAAAATATTAATTTCAAAAAATGAAATAATATATGTTGGCTGATATGTTGAGGCAAAATTGCCTGATGTCGAGCAATAATAGTTTCCAGAGGTTTAAGATTGTGGCTGAGCTTTTGTCGGGATTGAATCTCGTCCCTATGAAATTTTAATAAGCTACCCGAGCACCTGTTGAGACTAGATCAAATAATTATTGTCATAAGAATAATTATTCAGCCAAACAATATGTGACGTGTATCAGCATAAAATAATAAAAATTTCAAAATATGAAATAATATTTTTGTGCCAAATATGTGTGAGATGGACAAATTTTTATCAGATATGCATCATAAATAAGACGTAGAGTTTTTTGTAAAGTTATTTAATCTCCAACAACTAATCAGGTATAAGTTGCTGTTTGAAAATTATTTATCACCTGGTTTTAAAAATATTTTTGGGGTGATCACAAGTTAAAAAAAACTTAAGCCCCTTGTTTGTCCCCGAGCTGAACTCGTGTTTAAAGAAAAACCAGGGGTGCTTCGCATTTTTTAATACCCCAAAATTCTACTGCTGCCAAGAAGCGGCATGGATGTTGTCGACCAACATTTAAGGATATCTCAAGTTATAGAATATATGGTGTCGACCAAGAAGCAAATGGTCCCCAACCAGCTGAGCAATTTTGCCGATCAACAAAAATGGTGCATTGACAGCCCCGAACAACATTAGATGTCACCGACCAAAAAGTGGATGGTTGGATAGTTGCCGACTAGTAAATTGAACCCTCCGAACAAGACTGAGATGTCGCCGATTAAGAAGTAGATGATCGTCGACCTAAAATTGGTTCCACCGAGCTACAATATGAGTCTCCATCCAACAATAAGATGCCTCATATTTGGATAAAATTATTTCAACGTTGCTAATGGATCTTCACATCTTATCTCCGATTAAAAAAAATGGTCTGGTTAAGCTTTCCTTTAATAAAAGATGGCCCAAGATGATGCCGACCAACAATATAGATGGATGACCAGAATATCTCGAATCCTTAGATAAGAAAAATAACATTCGATGTAAAATTTAAGCATTAAGAATATTAATTAAATGAATAATTATCTAATCCACTAGATCGTGTGATTTCGACAAATAAACCCTGTGATGTGATGAACGAGGGGCCAACATATCAAATTTGTGCCCAGAGTCTTGATATGGTCATGATTGTTTTACTGATCATCGTTTACAAGAGGTGGGTAATGATTTTTCAGGTGACAGAAAATTATTTTTTATATTGATCCCTTCCTATTCCCTATTTGGAGAGATAAAAATATGTTGAATGATCGAAGTTATTACCAAATTTATATCAAAAATCAATCGATGAGACTTTATTGACATACATGGAAGACGAACCAAATTAAGTATATAGTTCATAAAAATGAATGCAAAGATACTCAAACTTGAAGAGAGAGAAAATATATATGGGTCATGATTTCCATGAGAAAACTTTTTATTGTCTTTAACCTTTTCACATTCTCTGATTAACAATATGATGGGAATTTGAATAGTCATCAAGATCTTTCAAAAATTATTTCAAAATCAACAATGAAAATTATCAAATCATATCATCGTCGTATATATTGGTATATGTAATTATTTAAAATATTTATTCCATGATAAAAAATTGAAACTTGAGAATCAAGCAAAAAGTTATGATTTATGAAATACACTATTTTTCAGATTTCTAAATGAGAATGAATCTAACAGTTATGATTTAAAAATCATGATATGCAACAATTTGCAGATAAAAAATTGGACAATTAATTTATGTATATAAACATAACAATCATGATTGAATCAAAAGATGTATGCATAATTGATTAAACGTAGAGAAAATAAAAACTTAGCTTTTGATGGAGAACAATGCTTGTAACACGTTCCCACAGACGGCGCCAATCTGTTGATGCAAAAAACTGGACCGAATCACGTTTTTATGATCACAGATAAATAGATAAAAGCAATCCAATCAAGCACATGAGAGACAATGATTTTTAAAGTGGTTCGGCTAGGAATAAAGCCTACGTCCACTGTTATGTTATTGCTGAGTGTTTGCAGAATTCTTGATTACAAGTTCTCCCAAGAAGTTCTGGTCCTCCCTGAATGAGGATGATACAAGGTATTTATAGCCTTTAGGCTGTACATGAAAGGTTCGATACATTAAATGACATACATATGAAAGGGTAATACATTTAGTGTAGCGTGGGCGTCAAGAATATAAACATTCAATGAATAGTTGAACAGTTGTCCGTCTGGTAATTAATGATACGACCGAGATGCAGCTCGGATCGCCTTAGTTGCTCGTTGATCAAGAGTTCCTCGGAGCGCATGTAGTATCTCGGGATGATGGAGTTCCTCGGGGTGTCTTCCTCGTTGCTAGGAGAGAATATGAAATGGTTGAAGGAATTAACTTCCTCGCTACTATTGTGCCATGTAGATTGACACGTGTCTTCGTATTATTCGTCCACATCAGCATATTAATTTTGGTATCAACAGGGACTCTTAAAGGGTTTTATGTTTTGAGGACTCTTCTAAACGGCCCAAGACTTATATATACTCATATTAGGAGTCTTGTAATTTAGCTTTTCAAATTTCAAATATAAAAACCAACATATTTAATTATAAAATAATTAAATCCAAAATTTTATTTTTCTCTAATTTTCGAATTAATTAATAAAAACACGGGGCACAGTTAACCTAAAAGCACACTTAGAGGGGTTCATGCTCATCTTGTACTTTCTACATCTCTCAAAGAAATTCCTTAGATCCTACACATATTTGCTTTCCTTCTTGGATTTTACCACCAATTCATCCACGTAAAATTATAATATGTCATGAAATATATCATAAAATATTGCCATCATTGTAGGCTACTAGGTGGCATCTATGTTTTTCAATCTAAAGGGCATAACCGTATAATAGAAATTTCCCAAAGGCGTTCTGAAAGCAATCTTTTCTGCATCTGTCGAATCCATTCTTATGTGGTTATAGCCCACATATCCATCCATGAAGCTATACATTTCATGGATACTTGTATAATCAACTAGGTTGTCAATGTTAGTCAATGAGAACTCATCCTTCAGGTAAGCATGAATTAGGTCTTTAAAATCTATACATACTCGTATCTGATTATTGTCCTTCTTTGCTATGGGAGAAATACTTGAGAGCCAGATTGGGTGCTGGATAGGCTTGATGAATCCCATTGGGAGTAACTTCTCAACCTCTTCTTTGACCTTCAAGTCTAGTTCAGCTTTGTAAGTCCGAGTGGCTTGTCTCACTGGTAAAGAATATGGAAAAACGTTCATCTTATGGGATCTCACTTCTGGATCTATCTCGTGCATCTCCATGCAAGCACATTTATGAATTCTTTGAGCAAGATGATGATCTATTCCCGCCGCATGGGACTCAAACCCTTGGAAATAAAGATGGGTCACTCATTACACCCTTTTATTCCCAAATTTATTTCTTCCAACTCCTGGAGTTTCTCTCGTGGCCCATATTGCATAAATTCTGGACCTTCCTCTGGCTCCTCAACATGCTCGATTATATGGTACTCATCAACCACAAAACATTTGGGTGTCGGGTCTATGCTTTCGTCCTAAAATACCGCCTGTGAAGATCGTTATAAATGGTAGATAACTTTCCCATTGGGAAAATTAATTTTCTTGCAATTCCACGATGGTCTTGCATCGTCTTCAAATTTCCTCTTTCCTTTCTTTTATCTATCAGAAGCAGCCACTCACTGGCCCAATCTCTCATGCACTGATTTCTTAAGTTGGACTCCTTCCTTAGACACGTGAGGTTCCTCTACCCACTTGATCAGACATCTCATTTCTTCATCCAACTCACTAGAAAATGTTGCATCAATCAGGTGGGAATCCTCTATCGAGAATGGTCTTTCATTAGCTTTGATCACAATCTCTATTGCGAATATTTACTTTTGTGCATTGGTGGAATGTCGATGGCACAATCCCATGTATATGCATCCACACTCGCCCTATCAAGAGTTGGTAGTTGGTGTTGGCATTAATAATGTGAAACTTAATGTGGGATGTGAAGTTTCCCAACTTAATTCATGTTTACATATCCGAGCGATTGCATCCCCACGCTATCAAAGTCGGAGATCACAAGCGGCACTGGCACAATCTTATCTTGGTAAATACCAGTCTCATACAAGGTGTTGATGGGCATGATGTTAATCGATGCTCACCCATCCAGAAGTGACCTTGGAAAGCTAATTCCATTCACCAAGGTTGTGACATATAAAGTATGATTATGGAAGTAGGGTACCTACCTGTCTGCCTTTGAGAACACTACTTCATATGTGTATCTTTTAATCATACTACCTATAGGACCATACCAATTAAAAGAGGGGCACCCTTGTTTCTAGACTGCTTCTAGGATCTTCTTAGTGATTATTGTTCGGGTGTCATGCTTTACTCCAATCCGGTTGAAGAGCCATTTAAATTTTTGGCTCCTTGCAATAACTATGCATTCTGAATCGAGTTCAACTTCATATGTTTGTGCGTTGCACACATATTATGCTTCTGATGCCCCCCTTCATTTAGAGTGAGAACTACATCCACTATTTCACCTGGTGGACTTACCCACTCGACCCACTCATTTTCTTGTTCTTCTCTAGCCAAGTCAGCTAACCATTATTCACATGCCCTTTCATTACTCCACCATTCTTCAGGTTCATGGGCTCCTTCTTCAACATACTCCACCACCATGTTCGTCGTACCATAATGGTGAGCTATTAAAGGACTTTCATTGACATCTACTTGTGGAATTTGTAAAGTTCCGTTGGCCACCTGCTCGCCAATTATTCTTTGCAAATAGTAGCGGTCCTTGGTAGCATGCTGGACTCTCTAATGCAACTTGCAGAACTTTGCATCCGCTTTCTCTGTTGTTGGTATCTGTCCATTAGAGTGGGGAGGATATGTTATACCCTCACATACCAACGTGCGATAACAATTCATGGCCTTCGCTACGTTACAAGGCAACGGTGGTGGGACATCATCTCCAAACTTTCTTTTTTGCAACACTATTGTTCTTGCACCCTAGCCCCCCTTCTTTCCTTTGGATCTCCCATCAACATAGTTAACATCATGTCATCTAGAAACTTGAAACCTTCCTAGTGTCAAGGGCACTTGTGCTCTCCACCCTTAGGTCCCTAAAAGTACCATCTCGGGTTTTGTTGACCAGGTGGATCTTATATTCCTCCAACATCCCCTCAACATAAATTTACAACAATTTAGCCTATGTTACATCTTCATTAACATCCAATGCTCTTTCTCTGAAGCGTTTGATATAGTGCATCAACTCCTCATCGGGCATTTTCACCTCATGTGTAAGATGTCTTAGAGTTAAATCATCTTATTCCAAGAAAAACTTTTGCAAAAACTACCTATGCATATCTTCCCAAGTGGAAATTATATTTGGCTCCAAGTAGGAGTACCACGTGTACGCTTTTCCAGTGATGGTTTTTGAGAACTTTCATAGCTTCAGCTCTTTATCATTTCCATGCACACCAAGATATTCCATGAACCTCTTCACGTGCTCCCTAGGGTTTTCACCTTTCCCATTGAATTTTATAAACTTGGGAGGAACATGCCCTTCTAGGTATAGTTTTACGTTGATGCCTTCTAGATAAGGGTTTTGCAGCTCCTCATACATGTTAGGTGACTCCTTTTGAGAGGAAAGTAATTTCTTCACCTCCTCAATTGTAACAACCTTGGAGGGGTGACTCCTCCATCCCAACTTTCTTCACCACTGGCGATCTTACTAGAGTCTCCACCTACTTCGTCATAATTTTTCATAGTGGAGCCTCCTCCATTGTCGTTGTTGCTGCTTCTGTTGCTCCTCCTACAAGCGTCGTCACAGGTGTTATTCAAGTCTAGACCAAACTAGCCATATCCACATTGTTCTGCTTCAGAAATTCAAAGAACATGCTCATAAAATTCATCGCACTTAGTAGGGTGGCCATTGTTGCGCTGGTTTGTGCTTGTTGAGGGGTAGGTGCCCTTTCTCTGGTCACCATGACCTCCTCACTGGGGGTTTGATCGATTTGAACTCTGTTACCAGTTAGAGTATCTTCAAACACTAGCTACTTTGAAATGTTGTATCCTTCTTTATCAATAGAAATGAGAATACCTCCCCAGCAGAGTCGCCAAATGTAAGAGGGTATTTGTACTGGGGTTTATAAATATCTCAATCTAGTGAGGTGTGACCCACTCCAATGGAAGTTTCCTTCAAGGTTTCCAAGGTCACAAGACAATATGGAAATGAAAAGTATCTATTTCTAATAACAATGGAGTTTTTATGATTATTGTATGAGAAAATAATGATTAGCTATGACTTTACAATAACAATAATATCAGAGAAAATGGATCAATTGGAAGTGATGGTTCTTGGGAATAAAGAGACAAACACTTGAAATACCAAGGAGAGAGAAGGGAAGAGAATACTTGCTGGCGTTATTTTGACAGAGTAATAGTGCTAACTTGTGTTCTTCTTATTTAACCTTGCCCAAGGGCTTTATTTATAGGAAAAGATTATAGTTGATCTGTCATGTGTGCGCCAAAAGGATATTCCTTTAAGACAACATCTAAAATTTACTTTTGTCCCATTTTACTGTTTGTCGTCGTTCCATTAGTATTCATTTGGTAAATATCTTTTCAAATGGTAAATATATCTTTTCAAACGGTAATTTGAAAATACTTTGTGAGCAGCACCTTGGCTACTCACCTATTTGACTAAATGTGGGTTGTGTAAGTGCATGAGTGATCTCTTAGAGCCCTCCTATTAGTATTCTCTATTTCCTAAGTTATTGAAACGGTTGGTCCTTAACTTGCCTGACAAAACTTGCCCCTCAGCCACCAAACCAAAACTCTCTAAAGATCCCAACTGGCCTGCTTGACCCTGCTGGCTCGATCAAGGCTACCTATGTAATAAAGTAACAATGTTAATAATTATTCCAATATACAAATAAGCATATAATTACTTGATTGTTCACATAACATCCCTCAATCTTTTGGTTCTGCTCGCATACTTTCTTTCTTATCTTGGGGTTGCTCGTTGAGTACCCCCTCGCCAGTCTTAAGACATATTTGATCAAATGTCTCTCTTTTGGTCTTGGGTCCACTCGTTGTGGCACCCTGTCATTGAGTGACTTGTTTTGGCTTACTTTTGTTAACATTGATCTTAGTCCCAGTCATTATGGCACCCTCTTGCCAAATACTCTATTTTCTCGTTGTAGCCCTTCTCTCCAGATATTCTATTTTGGATAAAGGTCTGTCTTAGACCCACCTCTCGTTAAATGGCCATTTTCACCTGCTCTGCTTTTGGGCCCACTCGCATGGCACCCCTCTCCCTGTTGGGCTCATTTGATCAAAACTATTTAAGGGCCTACTCGTGTAGTAGCCCCCTCGTCTATACTTGCAGCCACTCGCCTGGCACCCCTTTGCGCTATTGGGTTTATTTGTGAGCAGTTGAGTGGGTGCACCTCTACAACAACCACAAAGACTCAACATAAAATACTTAAGTTTTGCACAGTAGCATAGTATCAATGTGTCAAAACATGTGGGATGGAATAAATGGGTGTGAACTAAATACAAATGAATTATAATCCAAACACTTATATATGTTCAAAGAGTTCTACTTTATCACAAAACTTTATCAAACTAAGGTTTAGCCTCAGATGAAAAGATAAAGTGAACTTTATGAACGTATAAGAACACAACACACATGTCCAGAATATTAATGATTCTACAAATTAATTTTGTCATGACAATATAAGCATAACTAGGATTCATTTGTGCAAAATCGTCGATCTTCAACTATAACACCCTCAAAAGATAAACAGCTATCATATTTATTTTCACTCAATTCGTTTGAAGTTATAACTTTTGAAAATCAAACAAACAAAACTAAGTTACCTAAGCAATTTTTCTATTTTTACTGCCTCCAATCTTTTCGTTAGTCTCTTGCCAATGGTGGCTTTCCCGAAAAATAGATTTTATCCTTTCATATCCATTTCCCGTTCATCCTCATATTTTTCAATAAAGAACAAACTATCTCATAAAAAATGTGAAAAGTGCTACTGTGTGATAATTGTTTAAATTCGCAAATTTCCAATCAACCTTTATATAATTCAGCCCCTAAACATGCATCTAAGGTGCGTTTGTCAATCCATAAATAAATAAAACATGTGACACAAAAATATGCTAAGACACAGATTTCAAGAAAAAAAAACTTTCGGGTAAAACCTTTATTTCACTATGAATATATAAATCGCAACTTACAATTACATAGAGAAATCTGCAATGAATCAATGCGCAGCTAACCCACAAAGACACACAGTCTTGAACTCAGCAAGAGAATACACGCAACACCCTCCAAGGACTCACAGCCCAAACAACAAAGGAAGAACCGCAGCTCTCCTTAATGACACACAACCATAAAACTTTGTAGAGACTCCCTCAGCAATGACACGTAGCCCTCGGTTGCAAAGATCTCCCCACAAAGGTTAAACAGTAGCAAAGCTTGTGTTCTAGGGTTCCAAAAGATTCACAAAAGTAATTGGGATTTTTGTGTGTGAATCAAAAAGATGTTTGGCACATTAAAAATCGAAGTCTTGTTGTGTTTGAACTCTTAGAAACGTTTTCTCAAAGACTTCAAAAATACACCACCAAAATAGGTATATATATAGAAATTTTGAGTTGGTGGTTAAAACACTCACGGAACTGTTCGATTTTATCTCAGGCGGACCGGTCCGGCTTGGAGGCTAATCGGTCCGACCTCGGATCGGTTAGTTTTTTAACAGGGCCTCTTCGATTTGCAATCAATCCGGGGTTTACTGGTGCAAAGAGGATCGGTCCGGTATGGAGGCGGATCGGTTCTTTTTCCAAACTGGTGGATCGATCCGGTGCGGACCGGTTCCTTTTTAAAACAGGCGGACCGATCCGGCTGACCAGAAAACTGATTCCTTGAATTTCCTCAACGATGTAATGACTTATGACATACACAGAAATAATGGACAAAATGTACTTACAAATCTCCCTCTATGTCTATGCCGGTACAAACATAAAAACATCTGAATTATCAAATATCAAATTGCATATACAAATCTACCCTTCCATGAACCCAAAACTGGAAAGATAAAAATGAATAAGACTTCATCGTTTGGTCTTCAAATCTTCAGGAATCTCAATGCTTTTCTCATCAGGGTGTGCAATTCAGACATCATCAAAGTAGTACCTACACACATGAGACAAAGCAAATACCAAGTGACATATCAAGTTTAAAATGAGATAAACATAGATACCAATATGATAAACAAAGTTCAAAACTCCCCCAAAATTCAAACTCCCCCCGCCCCCCAAAAAAAAAAAATAAGATAATTCTTTCTCCCCATTTTTATTATGTCCCCAAATAGACAGATAAGAAGAATGAATCAAACAAGAAAAATCGGGGTGTCACGGTACACAAAACAGGGCATCAAATAATATGGTAAACGTGCTCTTGCAAGGAGATGCTCAGAAACAAATGCACAAACTATTTTTGATTTTTTAATTTTTCATACAAAGATAAGATACATTTGAAAAAAAATATGCTACAAAAATCACACCATGGATTTAGACTCAAATAACCAAGTCATGGAAATGGAATGAATGGGTGTGAACACATTCGATAGGTAAATCAACTCAATCAATCATATGTGCACGATGCATATGTGTACTCCTAATGAATGAACATCAAAAGTATCCTTAGGTGTAAAGATTGTTGAATTTATATGACATCGTCTTATGCAAATCAACAAATCAAAGTCAAAATGATTTCCACCCCAATAACGTCCAAAACTATATAGCGCATTTTTTAGCATTTTCAGGACGTGAAACCCCATTTTAAATTCTCCAACCAAACTCCCTCGTATATATTTTCTTTAAGAGGTAATCTAAATTCTCAAACTTTGGAGAATTGGTGCAAAAACCTAAATGGCCCATAATTTGGCATGAATTTCTTTTTATTGCCTTTAAATTTTTTCGGGCTCTTTTAAACCTCTTTGGACCTCGGATAATAAAAATTCCTCCATTTTTTAGGTCCAATTTAACGGTGGCTTAGTATTCGCAAAGGTAAAATGAACCTTTCGCAATCCTTCCCCGTTTTTTTCAAACAAAGCACACAAACTCACAAAACAGTTCTTATATGCATAATTTCCTTAGCAAAATTTATCACGCTTGGTTTGTTTTAAGGACAAGATTGAAGTGAAAACACCCAACCAACATGTGATAAGACAAGCACAATAATCAAACAAATCCGTGCATGTGTGCAATAAAGGAAACATGAGTCAAACATGTAGGAAGTAACACTTAATTACATCTTAATGACTCCAAACATTACAAAGCACAAGGATGAATTGACCTATTGTCTTAAAACACTATCAAACAGTCACATGGATAAATGGAATGATGTTGTGACTTGGTCATACTAAGTGCTCATCTATAAAAGTTGCAAACAAAATACAAAAATCTTTTTAGATTTTCTCAAAATTTTATCAAAATAAAATCTTTTTGTATTTTTCAAAAATTTTTCCTAAAAAAAATAAAACATACAAAAATGATACATACTAGCAATAGGCAAACAATGTCATCATGAAAAACATCATATGCTAGTAAGCAAGTCAAACCTCAATCATTAGGTGCGGAGGGATTTTTCAAAAGTGGTGACAACTTATGAAAAACCTCCATCAATTCTTGTGAAGTTTTGACTAAAAACTTAACTTGCTCACCTAAATGTGCAAACTCTCTCATGTAGTCTCCGGGAGCATGTAAAGTATCATGTGTGGGTTCATGTGTGTCAGAAATACGTGTAGAAGAAAAACGTGACACATAACCCAACTTAAAGCAAAATTCCCTAAGGTGCCCTTTCCTCTTACAATGTGAGCAAACATAAATAGCCCTAGTAGCACCTCTCTCAAAAACTCTAGTACGCACTTTCCTAGTAGGAATGGGACGCCTAGGTGGGTTAGGGTGAGAGTCACGTGAATCAAACATTAAAGTGGGAACCGTCTCGGGTGCTAATTGGGAAGTAGAAGCACCGTCATGACTTATTCCTAACTTCTCACCTTTACCCTTATGAACCACATTTTCAACCTTCTTAGGTGCGTTCATGAATTTGGCTTTGACCTTCCTGGCGCGCTCAAGATCACTCTCGAGTTGGGATACATGTGTCGTCAAAATAGACAACGTGTTGGTCAAATCACTCTTATCCTTTCTCAAAACCTCCTTCTCTCTCTCCAAATCTAAAACTCGACGACCTAAATCTCGATTATACTTCTTTGTTTTCAAGGTCTCGGTGTACAAATCTCTAAAATCTTTTTGGAGAGAACGTTCATCTCCACTCTCAAACTCGCTCTCATCTCTGGTGCTCTCATGACCTTTATCAACGTGAGACAAAGTGGGTGTGCTCACACGACTCGAAAAAGATACAAACTTCTCACCACTAGTCTCATTACCCTCACCTTCACGACTATCACAAAAAATGTGAAAAGTGCTACTGTGTGATAATTGATTAAATTCGCAAGTTTCCAATCAACCTTTATATAATTCATCCCCTAAACATGCATCTAAGATGCGTGTGTCAATCCATAAATAAATAAAGCATGTGACACAAAAATATGCTGAGACACAGATTTCAAGAAAAAAAAACTTTCGGGTAAAACCTTTATTTCACTATGAATATATAAATCTCAACTTACAATTACATAGAGAAATCTACAATGGATCAACGCGCAGCTAACCCACCAAGACACACAGTTTTGAACTCAGCAAGAGAATACACGCAACACCCTCCAAGGAATCGCAGCCCAAACAACAAAGGAAGAACCGCAACTCTCCTTAATGACACACAGCCATAAAACTTTGTAGAGACTCCCTCAGCAATGACACGCAGCCCTCGGTTGCAAAGATTTCCCCACAAAGGTTGAACAGTAGCAAAGCTTGTGTTCTAGGGTTCCAAAAGATTCACAAAAGTAATTGGGATTTTTGTGTGTGAATCAAAAAGATGTTTGGCACATCAAAAATCGAAGTCTTGTTGTGTTTGAACTCTTAGAAACGTTTTCTCAAAGACTTCAAAAATACACCACCAAAATAGGTATATATATAGAAATTTTGAGTTGGTAGTTAAAACACTCACGGAACTGTTCGATTTTATCTCAGGCGGACCGGTCCGGCTTGGAGGCGAATCGGTTAGTTTTTTAACAGGGCCTCTTCGATTTGCAATCAATCCGGGGTTTACTGGTGCAAAGAGGATCGGTCCGATATGGAGGCGGATCGGTTCTTTTTCCAAACTGGCGGATCGATCCGGTGCGGACCGGTTCCTTTTTAAAACAGGCGGACCGATCCGACTGACCAGAAAACTGATTCCTTGAATTTCTTCAACGATGTAACGGCTTATGACATACACAGAAATAATGGACAAAATGTCCTTACAAAATGGTTCTTATATGCTCAAATCCCCCATGGTCACAAAATATGTAGACAATAACATTAACGAGAGAACATCTCTCATAACTCAAATATAACATTTGAAGTTAACGTTCAAAACATAGCTCGTACATGTGTGTGTAAAGGCATATACAAAGTGAATTCATTAAGCGAATCAAGTTTGAAACAACTCCATGCAAGCATGATCAAGAACAATCTAAATATTGACAATTGTAACCAAATATCCAAGTCATATGGATAACATGGATTGGATTGGATTCAATCACACCAATATGCCACACAAAATAAGTAAAACTAAACCTCATAATAATGCCTTCGGTTCCCTCGGAATCTCTAAGTTTTACATTCTTTTTAGCAACCTTCTCCAACCTCCCATAAACCACCGGTTGGTAATGAAAAATCATCTTTGCCCCTCTTTGGAGAATAGGGCATCCGTAATTTTCCCCTGCATAACAAAATGACTAGGTGCTTGTCGCTCACACATCTTAATGACACTTAAATATGATATCTTATTACTACTAAGATTATCACAATTCAACATCATAAATTTGCCTCCTAGTGAGGACTACTGCAATTTCGATTGCCATCTGAAGGCAAGTTGAGAATTTAGATCGACGCTCTTCTTAAAATTATGCAATCCCTGCTTGCCTCCTTTTTACCAAGACACGTGTGAGAGCTTTCGCTCACTGGAGAAATTTCTACACCATTTCCACCTGTTACTATGTTCCCTTATAGAAAATATAAATTTCCTACTCTGATTCCCCTTAACACCATAAGAGAACCCGACACTACCCTCATAGCTCCACCTGCAGTTAGAATTTTCAAACCTTTGGAATCTAGCACAGCCATTGAAATAAGGTTCATTTGAATACCAGAAATATGATGCACCTCACATAACTTTCTCACCTACCGTTACGTGACTAATTTTGATTGTTCCAATTCTAAAAAATTTGAAGGCTCTCCCATCGGCCGATAAATTAGAACAAGTTGTCACCTCTTTGTAGGAGGAGAAAGAATCCATGTTGGGACACATGAACGTAACAACAAGAATCAAGAACCCAACTATTATTAAATGACCTCCCCAAACAAGAGGTAGCCATGAGAGCATACTCGTCATCTTTCGAATCACACGTCATAGCAGCCGCACATACTGCCTCTTAAACCTTCTCTGTGTCTTTCCATTTCATCTCTTTCAGTTTGGGACTGTGCATAATGATGTGCCCAATTTTGTGGCAATGGTAACACTCTTTGTTCTTGTGATTTCTCAACTTGAACCTTATATATATATATATATATATATATATGAGTTTACTTTTGTTTTGTACATCTGGAACAATTTGGTTTTGCAAAATCCACTGTTCTAAAAAACCCGCCTAGATACACCAAGGCTTGAGGCTTGGGAGAAACGCCCCACCTTAAGCTTTTCACGCGTTATTCTTGGTAAAAACTCTTAAGGCGCACTTTTTTTCAAAAACAACAATGCTTCAGTGAAACGATATCGCATTTTAAAGAATTTTTTTACAAACCGGACCATTATTTCATCCAAAATAATCAAATAGTATTTTAATTTGCAAATATTCAAACATATTTTTATGATATGTACAATTTTAGTATTTTAATAGCCTTGTTATGGTTAAAAAAAATATTAAAATATATTAAGAAAGCCTAAATGCATTTTCACGTCTTTTTACGCCTAATGCCCGCCTAAGCTTTTAAGGGTTAAAACTTGGCCTCTACGTCTCGATCACGCCCCACGTTTTTTAAAACCTTAACAAATGTACCAACGTATAAAAAAAATCATATAGGCTCACCAATAGTGCTATTAAAGCATTTGATGAATTGCCCACGAGAATATGTTTTTAGATGAGGAAAAGAGGTACATGATGAAAATTTTGACAAATGGTCAACCCTACTGCCTTTCTTTTAGTAGATGAATGCCTTTACACTTTCTTGGATTATAACTGAGTTGGAAATTTGAACTGCCTTTCACAAATGTTTGGATTGCTATTTTTTCTATTCTGAATTTCCTGACATTGGCAATATATTGAAAATGATATATAACAGAATTAGTTTGTTTAATAGTATGATTTTGTTAATTGATGAATTAAGAGGCCATTGCTGATTTATTTTCTTTCACTGCTTTGAGATTAACTAATAATCATGGACACATTTACTTTGGATCATTACTTTTGTCTCTTATGACATATGTTAGCTTCGGTAAATTGGTATCACTATGTTTGCAAGGATTTGATCAGTATAGCAAAGAGATGAAAATAGGCAAAAATATAATGTAAAATATTCTATTTGTGTCTTTGATATATTCTTATATTACTTATAATACAACAATTTAACTGGGTTTCTAATGTTTGGCCTTTTTTAATAGTTGTATTTAGAAGCAATTAGATATTAGATGAATATCTTTCAAACGCTCTATTTAATTGCCCTGAGAGAAAGGGACAAAGTTAATTCAAAACGTAATTTTTTTCCCTTTTTGGTATGAATAAATTGAAATTTGTGTGACCAAGGGATGATAATGTATTTGGTTTCACTTTCTCTCAGTTAAGTAGGATATTGATACCTGGTTGGTTTTAAAACCACAGGTTGAACACTAGTTCATATAAAATTTAAAAACGATTACTTAAGGCGCGTTTGGTTCTCTATTCAGAAAACTCAATTTAAACGTTGTTTTTAAATACAATTTTAACATTCAGTTTTTTGTGTTTATAATTATTGGTATGCGGTTGATAAACTTGTTTTTAAATACAATTTTTTAAAAATTTGACAAAATTGACAAACATGTATATTTATATCATACATATGTGTGTGTGTGTGTGTGTAACTATACATAAAACTTTCATACATACATGATACGTGAATGTATACATATATACATGCATACATGCACACATACATCATAAATTGTATACATGTATATTTAATATCATGTATTTTTAAATATATTTAATGAAGTATGTTGAGGAGTTTAACTATATATATATATATATAAACATACATAAAACTTTCATACATACATAATACATAAATGTATACATATATGTATACATACATATATACATGCATACAACATAAATTATGTACACATACATTTAATATCATGTATTTTAAGGTATATAATGATATTGCATGTATAATTCACTATAAAATTATTTACATACATAAATTGATATTATTTGTTAATACATATGAAAGAGTTGGCTCTTGCGTTCAAATAAGGAAACAATATAATAAATTCCTTTTAACCCAAATTAACCCTAAGCATGCAACTAGGTGTGATTGAAACAATATGAAATCATGCAAGAATTATTCAACACACAAAGTTAAGGAAAAATCCCCCACAGGGGCAAAACCATTTGTATATCACTATAATTTGTAAGAGAAACGGCTTACAATCGGATTACACTGAAATACAAGTTTTTGACTAAGAATTACCCTCAGGTATCAGATTCTGTAGTCGCCGCTGGAATATCCCTTTCCAGTAGGGTTGGCGGCTGGAACTATCCCTGTCCAGTAGGGCAGCAATGAAGAGGAAGAAGCGGTCCACTTCACAAAGGTTGAACAACAGCAATGGTGTTCTTGGGTTACCAAAAGTGACTCACAAATGTATGGAATTTGTGTGAATCAAGGGTATGAATCAATGGACTCAAATACCATGAAGACTTAAGAGTTATGGAACTCAGAAAATCGTGTGTAAGTCTTAAGAAAACCAACTACCCGATCGTGGTATAAATAAGAATTCATTTGCCCTAAAAATCTCCACACGATCTGTTCGTGGTTATCCAGGGAGGACCGGTCCGGGCCTTAGTCGGATCGGTCCGATGGCAGACCGGTTCTTTTAATTTGAGGCTGATTCGGTTCGCATTCGGTTCGGTGCTCACTGGCTTCAATGTGCAAGACGGATCGGTCCGGCAGGGAGGCGGATCGGTCCGGAAGCGGATCGATTCTTTTAATTTCTTGGCGGACCGGTCCGAGCTGTTAGCGGATCGGTTCCTTTTTCATTGAGGCGGACCGGTCCGGCTGACTGGATTTCTGATTCCTTCCTTGATTCGATACTCGGATTCCGTTGATGACGATATGGACATGAATTTCTTCAACGATGTTACGGCTAATGACATATACAAGTATGTTGGACAAAATGTCCTTACAAATCTCCCCCTATGTCTATGCCGGAACATACATAAAAAATTCGAATTATCTAGAATCAAAAATGCCTATACAAATCTACCCTTCCATGAACCCAAAACTGAAAGAGGTACAAATGATAAAGGCTGCATCGTTTGTTCTTCAATTCTTCAGGAATCTTCACGCTTTTCTCATCAGGGTGTGTATCATGGGATTATCAAGGATGTACCTACACACATGAGATAAAGCAAATACCAAGTGACGTATCGTGTTTGAAATGAGTTAATAAACATATGCGTATATACCAGATTTATGATAATTCTCAAATTTCAAAACTCCCCCATAATCAGATAATTCATTCTCCCCCTTTTTATGATGTCCCCAAATAGACAAATGAGAGAAATAAATCAAGCAATCAAGTACCGGGGTGACACAAGGCATAAAATCACACCATGAATGAACATAAAACAACCAAGTCGATGATAGCGTAAAAGAATGGGTGTGATCAAAATTCGATAGGAAAATCAATGCATACAAACATGACATATGTGCACGATGAATATTGGATATTCCTAACGAATGAACTCAAATGCTTCCTTTGGTGTAAAAGATTGGAAATATAAGACATTGATTATATCAAATCTACAAATCAAAGCTCAAAGTGATTTCTACACCTATAACGTCCAAAATGATTTTCATGCTTTTTCAGGACTTTCAAGGAAGTGCAAACCCGTTTTTCAATCTCCAACCAAACTCCCTCAGATTTATATTTTTAATAGAGGTATGCTAAATTCTCAAACTTTGGAGAATTGATGGTGAAACCTACAATGGCCCATATTTGGCATGAATTGCTTTTTATTGCCTTTAAATTTTTTCGGGCTCTTTTAACCTCTTAGGACCTCGGATATTACAATACCTCCATTTTTTAGGTCCTTTTTAACGGTGGCTTTTGCGCAAAGTATAAAGAATCAACTTTCACAGCCCCTCCCCGTTATGCAAATAATCACACAGTCTCACCAAAACGATTTTTACATGCAATCCAATCTTGTCAAGTTTTATCGCATATTGTACATTGTATAGACAGAATTGAGATAGAAACACTCAAGCCAATATGTGATAGACAAGTGCAATAATCAAATAAAGCCGTGCATGTGTGCAGTAAAGGATATAGGAGTCAAACATGTAGAAAATATCACTAATTACATCTCAAGGACTCCAATCAATGTAAAGCACATGGATGAAATGATGTAGCCTCTCAAATCTCTATCAAATCGTCACATGAAAATAATGGAATGATGTTGTGACTTGGCTAACTTAAATGCTCATCCATAAAAACAAAACTCTTTTTGATTTTTTCAAAAAATTTATCAAAATAAAATCTTTTTCTATTTTTCAAAATTTTTCAAAACAAAAATATATACAAAAATGATACATACTAGCAATAGGCAAACAATGACATCATGCAAATCATCCTATGCTAGTAAGCAAGTCAAACCTCAATCATTAGGTGCGGAGGGGTTTTCCAAAGGTGGTGACAACTTATGAAAAACCTCCATCAGTTCTTGTGAAGTTTTGACTAAAAACTTAACTTGCTCTCCTAAATGTGCAAACTCTCTCATGTAGTCTCCGGGAGCATGTAAAGTATCATGTGTGGGTGCATGTGTGCCAAAAACACGTGTAGAAGCAAAACGTGACACATACCCCAACTTAAAGCAAAATTCCCTAAGGTGTCCTCTCCTTTTGCAATGTGAGCAAACATAAATGGGTATAGGAACACCTCTCTCAAAAACTCTAGGACGCACTTTCCTAAAAGGAATGGGACGCCTAGGTGGGTTAGGGTGAGACACATGTGAAACTGTCACTAAAGTGGGAACCGGCTCGGGTGCTAATTGGGAAGAAGAAGCATCGTCATGACTTATTACTAACTTCTCACCTTTAGGTGTGTTCTCAAACTTGACTTTGACCACCCTGGCACGTTCGAGATCACTCTCGAGTTGGGATACACGTGTCGTCAGACAAGACAACGTGTCGGTCAAATCACACTTCTCCTTTCTCAAAACCTCCTTCTCTTTCTCCAAATCTAAAACCCGACGACCTAAATCCCTATTATACCTTTTTGTTTTCAAGGTCTCGGTGTACAACTCTCTAAAAGCTTTTTGGAGCTCACTTTCATCTCCACTTTTATTCTCACTTTCTCCCTCACTTGAAACACTCAAACCATCACTATCACATTCGTGTGCACTATTGTGGGACAAGGTGGGTGTGCTCACACGACTAGAAAAAGCTACAAACTTCTCACCACTAGTTTCATCACCCTCACTATCACTAAGTGTGGTAGGCATGGCTACTTTCTTTCCTTTCTTTCTAAGCCACGTAGGACACTCAGATGACTTATGTCCCTTACCCCCACATTCAAAACAAGTGACGTTCTCAAAATCTTCCTCACACTCCTCATCGGAGTCATTCTCTTTTTCCCTCTCACCACTTTCTTTGGCATTTCCTTTCTTTTTATTTTTCTCAAAAAAATTCTTTTTATTGGAAGAATTATTTTTGTTCATGTTGAGAAATTTTTTAAAATTTTTCGCAAACAAGGCCATATCATTAAAATCAAAATCTCCCTCAGAATCTGACTCACAAACGGTTTCTTTCTTTTTCTTAAAATGAGTCTTTAAAGCAATCCCATTATCCTTAGCCTTAATGGTTTTGGGAAACATGTCAATCTCATAGGTTTGAAGATCTCCTTCAAGTTCTTCCAACTTAAGTGATTTCAAATTTCCCAAAGAGTTCAAAACAGTGACTTTAGGAATAAAGCGTTTTGGGAGAGATCTCAAAATCTTTTTAACGACACGCGTGTTATCAATTACCTCACCCAAATTAAAACTAGTGTTAACAATGTTCGACAAGCGTGCAAAAAACTCATCAAAGCATTCGGACTCAGACATGGTGATAGTCTCAAATTGGGTGGCCAAATTTTGTAATTTAGACTCTTTAACAGCGTTCGTACCCTCATGGGTAAGTTGCAAAACATCCCATGCCTCTTTTGACGTGGTACACGTCATTATGCGTTTGAACTCATCAGGTGTGACAGACCCAGAAATAGCACTTAGACCCTTAGAATTAAAAGATGACCATTTAAATTCTTCATCAGTCCAAGAAGTGTCAGGTTTCAAGTTGGTCACATTATCAACAGTCACGGTGGGAGGAGTCCACCCTCGTTCAACCAAAATCCAGACACGTTCATCAATGGCTTTTAAAGCCGACCTCATACGGGCTTTCCAATAAGCATAATTTGTCCCGTCAAAAATAGGCATTTTATAATATGACTTCTCCATTTGAACACGCACGTTTTCAAAAATCAATTTTTTTCAGAAAATTGATATCTTAGAAAAATTTTGCGGAAAAAGGAATACGCGATAGATTAGCATAACCTGCTCTGATACCAATTTGAAAGAGTTGACGCTTGCGTTCAAATAAGGAAACAATATAATAAATTCCTTTTAACCCAAATTAACCCTAAGCATGCAACTAGGTGTGATTGAAACAATATGAAATCATGCAAGAATTATTCAACACACAAAGTTAAGGAAAAATCCCCCACAGGGGCAAAACCATTTGTATATCACTATAATTTGTAAGAGAAACGGCTTACAATCGGATTACACTGAAATACAAGTTTTTGACTAAGAATTACCCTCAGGTATCGAATTCTGTAGTCGCCGCTGGAATAACCCTTTCCAGTAGGGTTGGCGGCTGGAACTATCCCTGTCCAGTAGGGCAGCAATGAAGAGGAAGAAGCGGTCCACTTCACAAAGGTTGAACAACAGCAATGGTGTTCTTGGGTTACCAAAAGTGACTCACAAATGTATGGAATTTGTGTGAATCAAGGGTATGAATCAATGGACTCAAATACCATGAAGACTTAAGAGTTATGGAACTCAGAAAATCGTGTGTAAGTCTTAAGAAAACCAACTCCCCGATCGTGGTATAAATAAGAATTCATTTGCCCTAAAAATCTCCACACGATCTGTTCGTGGTTATCCAGGGCGGACCGGTCCGGGCCTTATGCGGATTGGTCCGATGGCAGACCGGTTCTTTTAATTTGAGGTTGTTTCGGTTCGCATTCGGTTCGGTGCTCACTGGCTTCAATGTGCAAGACGGATCGGTCCGGCAGGGAGGCGGATCGATCCGGAAGCGGATCGGTTCTTTTAATTTCTTGGCGGACCGGTCCGGGCTGTTAGCGGATCGGTTCCTTTTTCATTGAGGCGGACCGGTCCGACTGACTGGATTTCTGATTCCTTCCTTGATTCGATACTCGGATTCCGTTGATGACGATATGGACATGAATTTCTTCAACGGTGTTACGGCTAATGACATATACAAGTATGTTGGACAAAATGTCCTTACAACATATGTACTATATATATATATTTTATATTATTTCGTACCTTAATAATACATGAATAAAACTATATATAAGTATCATGTATCCATTGATAATATTATTTAACTATATATTATTCCATACGTAATTTTGTGTACATGTACATATATATTTTTTATTTATAAGAATTACACACATATTAATGTATTATGTATGTATATTATATATTAAGATATAACTGCTTTAAAATATTAAGAATGAATAATTCTGAGTAGAAAAATAAAAAACTGAAGTTATAAAACACCCTAAACCTGTTTTCCAAAAAACTTGATTATAACACAGAAATATTATAAAACACAGGTTGTCAAACGAAGATTTTTTTCAGAATTGTGTTTAAACACAGAAAATAGAATTATAGTTACAAACCAAATAGGCCCTTAGTCATAACTCACTTCGGCCACTAGAATGTGAGGAATGCAATAAACATTAGCAATGAAGTTTATTTAACTGCACCACTAATATATATTTTATGGAGATCACTTCTGTACATGTTGGCACGGGTGCTGATGATAGGCTAGTCCACTTGGCCTCCAATCCAATTATAGACCAAACTACTACCACTCCATTTATCTAAAAAACAATACAAAGAATCTTCACAATTGAAGGTGCCAAGCCAGAAAAGCTTGGGATCGGTGCGCTGCTAAGCCTCCAACACAAACTACAATCTCTTTGCATCAGCCAATCCTGCCCTTTCGGCCAGACATTAGGACATTGTCATAACTCATAACCGAGCACAGCAGGCCTGAGAGACGGAATATAGTAAACATGTGAATGTATATAAACAATTGTCAGTCAAAAAACCAATGAAAAAGATGAGGTTCACCTACTCCTAATACTCGCATCGCACATAGCCATCTGTTATTCTTTGGAATACTATTTGGCCAAAACGTTTCTCCATTTGTCCTTGAGGTCCACTGGAGTACGAGTCCCGTGAAAAACATGACGACCAAATTCCAAAATTTTCCGCCAAGGGATATTTTTGTTCACTGCACTTGAGAATTTATGAACTCCTTCCTGCAGCATTAGAGTACTGTGACGACTTTATACAGTTACACTACTAAAATTTAGTTCCATGCTACATCATGCATAACCAAAAGGGACCGTATGTACTAAAACATAAACTCTCTGCATCAGGTTAGGGTTATAACTCACAGACAAATGGATGAATTTGAAAATACTGGTGTATAACTACTAATATATCTTTAGAAAACCTAAAAAATTATATTCGGACAAACCCTGTAGTTTCTATGTTTCTATCAGCTTGATACATATTATACAATAGTCTTGCGAGCTTCCATTATTATAACTTTACAAGTAGATGGCGAGGATCTTACTGAGTGCATTTCCTTTGGTATTATTCTTGTCCTTTAGAATTGCTTGCTGAAAGGTCCAACCAAAAAAGATTAAAAATAATATATATATATATATATATATACACAATACTGTTCTTGTACGGACCAGTCCGCATTTTAAAAGTGCGGACCGGACATGTGTCACCTGGTGGTGAGCCTAGAAATTATAGGCAATCTCTCTCTTTTCTGGGCTCACCGCCAGGTGACACATGTCCAGTCAGCACTCTTAAAATGCGGACTGGTCCGCACATATATATATATATATATATAGAGAGAGAGAGAGAGAGAGTAATGATCCTGTGCGGACTTTCCGCACAGAAAATGTCCGGACCAAACTTCTTTCTCCTTTTTTTCAGGAGTAGTCACCCTCTCTTCTTATGATTCCTCCATGTTTATACCAACAAAATAAGGGATTACTATATTCCCTATAATATTGGAGAAGAAAGAGTGAGAGATTTGATGAATATCCACCTAGCGGTGAGCCCACTTTACTTAAATCACGGGAATCTTGCCAACCATAAATCTCAACCCAGCAGTCCCGTATTTGCCCTTGTGCGGGAAGTATGCACAAGAGCAATTTCGTATATATATATATATATATATATATATATATAAAAGGATAATGTTATGACATTAATAGCGGAATGATCAACCACCAAAAACATATAACAAAGAGAAGTCAAGAAATGGGTGGGAAACTAATTGCCACCCAATATACCCATTAGTTCTTATTTCGTCTTTTTGTGTACAAACTTCAAAATTAAACCTCACAAAATATAAGTTCATCTCATATGAAATTTATATATTTCGATAACTTCCAATAAGATCTCATGAAAGTAGACAATATACTCGAATGATTATTGCAGTAGGATAATGGCTAGGAGGATTTGAAAGGCATTATGGCATTAAGATTTCCAAGGTTTAGCCAAGGCTTAGCTCAAGACCCCACTACTCGTCGTATTTGGTTTGGTATTGCTACCGCACATGACTTCGAGAGTCATGATGATATTACTGAGGAACGTCTTTATCAGAATATTTTTGCTTCTCAGTTCGGGCGATTAGCAGAATATTCATAAATATCAAAAAAAAAATCATGAAGGATAGCCTCCAGAGTCTCTAAATTTTCTTAATGAGAATTGTACAAACTTTAAAATTAAATACCGATCAAAATATAAGTCCATTTGACATAAATGTGCATTGACTCCATCACGGAATTTTGCCACAGATATTTCACGGTGAGAAACATTGATGTTTTTTTACATAATATTAGTGCAAATCTAACTTTTTCAGAAAAATTGTGTTGATCTCTATCAAATGGGATCAGGTTTGGATGAGTAATTCTAAGAAAATACAATAATTAAACTGTTGATTTCAAAAAACGAAACTGCTGTCATTAGGGATGGAGCTAGGTGAGGCCGAGAGGGAGCTTGTGTCCCCACTGAATTTTAAAAAATATATATTAGAAAAGTAGGTATATAAAAATATTAGGGATAAAAATTGAAATAGTAAAGTTTTGGGGTTATTTTTACAAATAAACAGAGTAGCAGCCCAAGTTTTAAAAACCTAAAAAACTCTCTCATTATTCAAAGAGTAGAGGCACGACCACGACAGCACAGCAGACCTCTTTTCTCTCAGTCTCATCTCATTTCCGGAGGCTCCATTTCCATCTGAGCTTGCAGGCGGCAA
The DNA here is from genome assembly GCA_949130495.1 of Sambucus nigra. Classification (NCBI taxonomy): domain Eukaryota; kingdom Viridiplantae; phylum Streptophyta; class Magnoliopsida; order Dipsacales; family Adoxaceae; genus Sambucus; species Sambucus nigra. The sequence continues at coordinate 422,307,177 of OX422209.1, forward strand.
GGCAAGGCAGCACTGGTGTGACTGTGTGCAGCATCCCTTCTCTTCTCTGTCTCCCATCTGTTTTGCGGCAGCAGCAAAAGCAATCGAAGACACACACATCACTGCTCCGTCCCTGCGCATCAGGTAATTCTCTCCCATCTGTTTACTTGGCTATCCAAGTTATGTTTATTTAGTATATATGCTGCTTGGTTGTGTTAATTTGATTGGGGATATTAATGAACCTTGGTTGTATTAATTTGATTGGGGATATTAATGAACCTAATTTTGGGGGGGGGGGGGGGGGCATTTATGAACCTAATTGTTGGGGGGGATATTAATGAACCTAATTTTTGGGGGGGATATTAATGATCCTAATTTTTTTTGTCAAATCAGTCAACTTATGGAGAGGTTTTATAAAAGAAAATTGGAGTCGACACCGCATATTGAGAGCAATATAGAACCGGATGAAATTATTTTGGAGGATTTACATGTCGATCCCGCCCTACGAACTCCAATTGCTCGTGGCAATCCTAAACTGGAAGATAAACTCCATAGAGCCTATTTACAAAAGGGGCCTTGTCAACCTCGTGGCCACACGTTCCCGTATAAAACTATGAGCAAACAATTGCGGCGTTTTAACCCTGCTTGGTTTATTGAATTCTCTCCTTGGCTAGAATATAGCACCACTACTAATGTTGCATATTTTTTGTGTTGCTATCTTTTCAAGAAAAATGTGGGTGACCCAGCAGGTGGGGACATATTTGTGGGCGAAGGTTTTTCTAAATGGAAGAAGAAAGAGAGATTTGTTACTCACGTGGGAGGTCCTACTAGTACCCATAATCAGGCTTTGCAGGCATGTGCGAATTTAATGAACGAAAGTCAACACCTTGAGACAATTTTACACAAGCAATCGGACAAAGCTCGTATGGATTACCGAACACGACTAAGTGCATCAGTCAACTCTATTAGATTTCTTTTACGCCAAGGGCTTGCATTTCGTGGTAGCGACGAATAGGAAGAGTCAAAAAATAAAGGGAACTTTCTAGAACTTGTGAAATTTTCTTGTGATTTAAATCCCGATATTAGAGCCGTTGCATTGAAGAATGCTCCCTCAAACCACACAATGACATCACCGGATATTCAAAAAGATATTGTTAATTCGATTTCAAGTGAGATTGTGGACTTCATTATCAAAGACATCGGAGATTCATTTTTGGCAGTTTTAATTGATGAGTCCCGTGATGTGTCGATTAAGGAACACATGGTTGTCGTATTGCGATATGTTGAAAAAGGGGGGAAATCATGGAGCGCTTTGTTGGTGTAGTACATGTTGAGGATACAACGGCCGTGTCGCTTAAGTTGTCAATAGATAGTCTTTTTGCAAACCATGGATTGAGCATTTCTAGACTACGTGGGCAAGGTTATGATGGAGCAAGTAATATGCGGGGTGAATTCAATGGTCTCAAAACACTTATTTTGAGGGAGAATGAATGTGCTCTTTATGTTCATTATTTTGCTCACCAACTACAGTTGGCTCTTGTTGCGGTGGCAAAGAAAAATGATGATATTATGACTCTTTTTACCTTGGTTTCTAGTGTTGTTAATCTAGTTGGAGCCTCGTGTAAGCGTCGTGACCTTCTTCGTGAGCAACAACTTCAAAACACTAATTGTGCAATTGGAAAGGGTGAGATTCAAACAGGAAAAGGACTAAATCAGAGTACCTCTCTCCAACGTCCGGGGTACACTCGTTGGGGATTAGATTTTCGCACTTTACTTAGTTTGATGAGTATGTTCTCCGTAATTGGTGTTCTTGATATTGTCAAAGTGGATGCAATCAACCACTTGCATAGATTTGATGCAAAAAATACAACAGATACATTGCATACTTTTGAATTTGTTTTTTAAATGCACTTGATGAAAAATGTATTGGGGTTTGTAAATGAATTATCAAAGGCATTGCAAAGGAAAGATCACGATATTGTAAATGCCATGTCTTTGGTCCGGGTATGCAAGCAACGACTACAAATGATGCAGGATGATGGATGGGTGTTGTTGTTTAATGAAGTTTGTACGTTTTGTGAGAAACTTGAAATTGAAGTTCCTATTATGGATGATGTATACGTTGCTATAAAAAGATCACAACGTAAAGCGGCGAAAAGGACAAATTTGCATCGTTATCGTGTTAGAGTTATTTTATCCGGTCATCGATATGCAACTTCATGAGCTTAATGAACGTTTCACTGAGGCGAACACCGAGTTACTACTTTGTGTGGCATGCCTTTGTCCCGATGATTTGTTTATTGCATTTGACAAGGTAAAATTAATTCGCCTTGCCCTTTTTTATCCTAATGAATTTTCAAGCGTCCAACTCATTGAACTTGATATTCAACTTGAAACTTATTTTCTTGATGTCCACTCTAATCCCACCTTTCAAGGATTGTTTGGACTTTCTTCTCTTGCAAAAAAGATGGTTGAGACAAAGAAAAGTGAGGTATTTTCGTTGGTTTATTTGCTTGTGATTTTGGCGTTGATATTACCGGTTGCCACGGCCTCCGTGGAAAGGGTGTTTTCGGCTATGAATCTCATAAAGACTTCATTGCGCAATCGGATGGAATGTCAATGGATGAATGATAATATGATCGTGTATGTGGAAAAAGATGTCTTTGCTGTTATTGATAATGAGTGTATCATTCAACGCTTTCAATCTATGAAAAGTCGTCGAGGACAATTGTAGTTGTAACTGTGTCACAAATTTTCGATCGAATATTAAGTCTTTTTTGTTATGCTCGTTATTTTTTATCTTAACAATTTTGTAGTTCCCCACATATGAAAATTCCTGGCTACGTCCCTGGTTGTCATTGATATCTCATTGATTAGAATCTCACATTGACAATGATTTTCGTGTTCTTTTATATTTTGCCAATTAAGCCCTGTCATTTGTCCATTACACATTGCAACTTTCAATATGAAATTTCACATTAACATCTTCCAGCTCGTGGATTGTTGGAAGATATTTATATAATAAACAGAAAGACTATATGTTTATGCAGCATACCTCTTGGCCGAAATTGTTTTAGTGGTTTAACATCCTATGATTCAAAATCTTTGTTAAAATGTGGCAAAGTAGTAATTAACAATACAAAAATGATTAACGCGATTACATATTGAATTTCAACTTCAGCAAATCATTCCTTTTGTAGGAAACTTTGTATTTGAATTCCAGCTGAAAGCTATCCATATCTATCCCTTCCACACAAAACACCTCATAATCTCTATCTTCTCTCATCTCTCGCTCTCTTAATCTCTAGCGGCTCTACGATGTCTCTAATTCCTGACTCTTCCCTCACCCTTTTTCTCTCTCTACCCTGGATCTCTCTCTTCTGTTCAGTTGATATATTACAGATTTGTAAGTAGGTTTGTGGGTGTGGATGATTATATCTGGAAAAGCAATGGTAAGGACGGAGAGTCGTGTATGTGCACGGATGTATAGATGTGTGTTTACATGATTGAGTGGGTGGGCATGAACGTAGTGAGGTGGTGGCAGCCATGGATACAACCATTGCTAGCCATGGGGTGGTGCAAAAAAATAAATAGATAAAGAGGGAATGTGTAAGAAAGTGTTTCAGATGCTGGGTTTATTCCGGATAGATATAACAAAGTGTATGGAGATCTAGATAGGATTTCTATTAGGGTTGAGCTACTAATTTAAAGCTTTGTTCAAGTCTACAAATTCAAGACAAGCTTGACGGGTTCGGATTGTTCTCGTCATTGAAAGCCAAAATATTTCACTCTTGTTTTGAAATCAATGATTTTTTTTTTCAGAGTAGTTAAAACATCCATTTTTCAGGATTAAATGATGCTTGGAGAATTTTTTATGAAAAAGACAATAATGTGTCATCAACTTCAAGGATAATTTTGGAACATTAAATGTTAATATTTTAAAAAAAAAACATAAAAGTTGAAGATCTATCGGTGAACATGTCGTTAGCAAGCTTGTTCAAACAAGATTCGAGCTCATTCAAACAACCTTTCATGGGAATTTTAATTTACATTACAGAATGGCTCGTGAGATTCTCGTGTGAAGCTCGTTCGCGTGACATGGTTTGTTCAAACGAGAATGAATCTCTTCCGAATGAGATTGCGCCTTTCTGAAGCGTTTTTAATCAATATTAACAGGTCTTTAAGCATCCTACAACTATAAAACTCGACCTAAATCATTGAGGACGGATAGTTTTTATGCAAAATACTTTTGAGAGACAAACACTTGACGGCATCTCTCATCGTAAACAGGCGATATTTTTGTCTTAGAACTACATGTTTAACACGCACCTCAAACATCCCGATACCTACCCACAACATAGACTAGGTCACACTGTGGTTTTCCACAAGGTTTTCACGTACATGTGGTGTCACAGTGTGCTTACCTTCTCTTTAGTTTAAATTATATTTCATTAATTGATCAAGTAAAATGGACAAGATAAAATTGAATTCACACTTAACAAGAATTTCAACCTATTAATTGATCTCACTAAATTGGATTTATTAAAATTTGGAATTATACTTTCCTCCAAAATGAACTCTGGGTTTTTATTACAACCGGTATAAGAGATATCAGTTTTTAGTATGGTTGCTACATATATGAAGAAAAAAATGGAGAGAATGAAAATGATGCTAGCGTTGGCGTAGGAGTTGTGTTCGTGAAGGGAAAATTTGCACCCCCCACTGTAACACCCTGTATTTTTAATAATTTTTATATTTGGATTAATTGTGAATTAAATTGGTATTAATTAAATTAAATTAGAATAACTAATCAGGGATAATAAATATTAATTAGCGAGATAAAGGTTAATATTTATTTATATTGAATATTACTTGGTGGATGAGTAATAATAATGATATGAAAAGATTAAAAATGTCGTGAGTGAGAAATACAACTGTTACAGTAAATTAGTCGAGGCGCGCGAGTCAGTCGTGTCGGGACATAATTTGAGAAATAAAATATAACTTTACTTTTCATATTTCAAATGGTCATTTCGAGTGCGCCAATGTGTCCGGAAGGATCGAGATAGTCAGAAAAGTGTACCCGGGGATTTGGGTTCCAGGGCAATTTTAGGCCAAACCGACACCCGGGAGGGTATTTTAGTCATTTGTATTTTTTAGGAAGGGAAACCCACGAATTTAATAAGTATAAATCAGATTGGGAGTTGTAGAAGTTAGGGTTACGTGAACCAAATTTAGAGAGGTTATCAAGGGAGGAAGAAGGAAAGTTCTGAGAGAGCCCCAAGACTGTACAACACCATTCTTGAACCAAAAACACCACTGTTGCGTAGATCAGAGGGAGAGGAACACAACCATATCAGCAATTTCGTGAAATTCAGACCTACACACAAAGGCAAGTATTTATCTTGCTTAATTTATGAAGGATTTATCATCCATGTTAAAATAGGATGTTTATTATCTTGATTTCATGTGTTTTGATGACTAAATGGAGAAATTATATCATGCTTTGGGTTGAATTAATGTTCGAATGGAATCACTTTTATAATATGACGATTTTGATGAATTACTGAAAAATCAGACATGAAGAAATCTGGGTTTTATAGTGGTTCTTGATAAAAATAATGAACTAGGGTTTTTATGAGTTAATCTTGAATTAATTCGATTTTAGGAGTAATCTTTGATGATTTAATGATTCTACCACGTTAGAAATTGTTTATATATGTTGGTATAACGTTTGATATGATTGGTTGGGAGTTTGGGATTGATTAATGGAGTTTTGGTTGTGTAACAATTGTGTAAACATATAACAGTTAAGTGAAGAAGACGAGACCTGTAGAAGCGAATCGATTCGGGCAAGGCCGAATCGATTCGGCTGCCTAGATTTTGATAATTTTCTCCCTTTTTATTTACAACTCGCGGGAAACGATCAAATTAATATTTGAGATAATTTTTAAATATAAAGAGAGTTATTTTAAGATACCAGTAGGTCAATATTGGGTTTAAGACTTAGTCACATGAGAAGAACTTAAGAGCTAAGATTTATTAGGTTTAATTGAGGAATAAGAACCTAATTCGAAGAATGATATCGTGTCACGGGAATTCAGTGGGAACGATGATCTAGACCAGTAGGGAATGAATGAGATAGCTACTGAATAGACTTAAGGGACAACTGGTAACCTTCCAAGTGATGGGAAACACTCGGGCTTATATGAATAAGAAGTTTGGTGGTATGCTAATAATACGTAGGCGATGCGAGAGTATGTAGACTATGTACAGACTATATTATGGGATATGGGATTTCCTTTATTGAATGTATATACATAGGTTGTGTGAATACCTAATGTCTGGCTTATTTTGCGTACGACATACCTACGCTGCTTGCTATCGTGGGAGGTTTGGAAAGGGGACAGTGTTATCTTGATGCGCCATCTTAGGGGATTTTGACTTGTACCTCAGAACATAGAAATTAGGGATGAGCACCACTTGTGTGAATGAGGGTGTGCCCAAATGGGTCTGTGCGTAGCCTAAAGGCCTAGGACTATGTTCGCCTCCAATATGTATGATTTGTATTTCTGGTTCAACAGTGATCCTGGACAATTAGTCCTCTATTTGTACGTGATGTACCGGACTTGATAGCAGAGTATGCATGCACCGCAGCTCAGCATAGGGGTGCTATATTAGTATATAATTAGAGTGACATGTATATATATACTTGTGATTTAATTCTACTGTTTGTGCTTAGTAGATGAGAAAGATGATATCTAAATTAATCTAAACATGTGGGAAACTTAACCCTAAATGAGAAATTCATAATTGTCTAATAGACATAGAGCTTCAATAGTTGTTATATGGGTAATAAGGGTGAGCACAAAGAGTTAGAAGGTGTGGTAAAGTATTTAACTCGAACTAGTTAGACGGGGTAGCATAATAACTAGGACGGGCTAGGAATATACATTGGGCGTGCACACTAGTTGAGGGGTGAGGACCTCAAGTGAGAGACGCGAAACTAACATGTATATAATATCTGCTGATTATGCATTTTAAATACTTGCAAATATTTTTTATACTGTTTTACTCGGGCTCTAAACCGTTTTCCAAATCTATTTTGTAAAACTCATTTTACGTGTCCAGCCACAGGGAGGCCCAGCTTAGGTGTTCATTCTCATTTGACGTTGATGCAGTTGTTGTGGACGATTGCAGGACTTATTTGGTAGACGCCTCCATTTCATTCAGATCAGATGCATCCTTTCATTTATCTCAGTCGGGCATGTCGCCCATCTTATATTAGGAGATGTTTCCAGAGACTTTGTACTTCATTTATTTTTAGTTGTGCATTTAGTTTTGTTTATGCATTATTGTATTGAAGTTTCAGACTGGGGTGTTTACTCCCGTCATATCTTATTTGATTCAGTTATTTCATTATTTGTGGTGTTGGTTAATTTAGTATGGTGAATGTGATATCTAAATTATTTAATTGTTTTAAATCATTGCATGTTAATTATAAAGATAAAATTTGACACTAGCTTTTCAAATACTAGGTGGTTAGTAAATATTAAAAGGTTTTTGACAGTGATGCTAAGAATGGACCAACTGGATATTCTGTTTTTAATTTAATAAAGAACTGATCACCCGGTATATAATTAGACGGGGTGTCACACCCACCCCCACCCTCTCCTCTGGCGTTAAACATGCAGAACAAAAAGAATAAAAATGACAAGGGTGAAGAACTACGCGATTGGTATGGGATATATTATGACGTAAACTACACGTCAATGGCTAAAAGAAACAAACAAACCCTAACTTTTAAAGAGAGCCACGAAAGATGTCTTATATTCAAGAATAGAAAGTTAAGTACAAATGAAAATACAAAGAGTATTTATTTGGGCTGAATTACTTGCTAATCAGTAATTAGCTAAAAGGACCAACTAAAAATAAAAGAATGCCTAATTAGTCCCAAACATGCTTAGGAGCTAATTAAGGAGAAAAAATGCCTAAAAACAACTAAAACAAAAAATAGAAGAAAAATGAAAAATAAAAGGGAAAAAAACAAAGGATTCCCATCACTCTCCCCCCTCAAAAAGAATTCGTCCACGAACTCAAAGGGGTAGGCCTTCTGAATCGCCCTCTAAAACTGTGATGTGCATGGCCAGGAGGGTGCTCGGTCTCATCAAGGTACTGCGGTGGCTGATCCATCGCTAGGAGGGTCCGACGATGAGGAAGAGAGCAATTTGAAGCTCGATGTCCCATGTTCCCGCAATTAAAATATGTGAATGTGGGGGAACTCGAATGTGTCGTAGCAGAAGTAGTGACAGAAGGTGTCGGTGTTGATGCTGTAGATGGCGCAGGAGGCAATGAAGGAGGAGGTTAGAGTGCTGGAGGAGCTGTAGGTGCTGCATGACAGGCCTCGACCTTGGTAGCATACTCTACCGCTTTTGGAAAAGTCGGTATGTCTCTCAATCCAAGATTCCGGTGAATATATGGATGGAGTCCTAAAATATAGCGGTTGATTCGCTGATCCTCGGTCTCGGAAAGGCGAGCTCTAGTGCAAAGGAGCTGGAACTGCTCCGTGTACTCTACCACTGAGGACGTATCCTGAAGGAGGGAGGGACTGGATGCGCGCAAAGAGATCTCGCTCGTATATCGGGGTATAAATGATGCCTGAAGAGAGGTCGAGCCAATCCTGAATGGGAGGGAGTCCTGCAGTCGTCCTACGGTAGCAAAGATCACTTCACCAAATCCGAGCTGAAATTTGGTGGCGGCTAGAAGAACACATGAGCAGCCCTGAACCCGCTTGTAGTCGAAAACTGTCTCCATGGGGCTAGCCAATCGATCATATCATCCAGGGAGAACTACCATCGAACATAAGAATATCTGTATATCCCCACGGAGACTCCATCCTGATGAGTGCCTAGACCCATCCATCACCCGGCGCAAGTGTAGCATAATCGGCAAGTATCGGTAGTACCTGAGCAGGTGATGAATGATGAGGATGATCACGGGGCGCTATGGGATGTACAGGGGAGCCTCGAGAGTGATGGGGGCATGTACTAATCAAATGGCCATGCTTCCCGCAATAGTAGCACTGACGGTTTCATAAAGGGACAAAATTACGGCTACCAGGTGGGGAAATCCAATCCAAGATGCTATGGTGGGTGTCCCTCGTGTCAGAAGATGAAGAGGAGTCGGAATGGAGGGAGAGGGCATTGATGAGAAGGTGTATGATGTGAGGACGGAGGGGATGGGTGGTGGAACATTTGTGGGTCATAGGGTGATCGATGGTGGTCTAAAGGGGCAGTAAAAATGTATGGATGGAATAGATCGAGATTGGGTGGGTGTCCGAGGGATCCAATTTGATGAACGTTAGCACTGGGATAGCCAAAATTTTGAGGGTGCCCTGAAATATCAGATGGCCGAGGGGTGGGGTCATATTCGAGGTGTTTTGGTTGTTTCAAGGGTAACCCTTAGGGCTGCCGAGGTGTAGATTTGATTCTCTTTCTTGAATTTTTTTAGCATATCAGAATTATTTGGGAAGATTGCCAGCTTCGATAAACCAAGGGGGCTGGAGGGAAGATCTGGTTCGGATTGGTAGTGGCGTTTGAGGTTATCTTGGCTTTCTTGAAAATCCTGTGGATCATCCACGGGGCAGATTGGTGGATCATGGTAGGGTGGAATAGCAGCAGGTAACCCCACTGAGTTGTTGATGCCTGTTGAAATGGCAGCAAGAGTGCCTAAGGCAGCGGCTGCTTGGATGTCCAAAGATTTCTGGCAACCTGCTGCTGCAGACGGGGAGTTCGGCTTGGCGCCTGCAAATGGGGGCTGTATGGATGTCCGGTGACCTTCTGTGCCTGCTGAAAGTTGTACTGATGCCAAAAACAGGCCGCCAGCGGCTGTCTTGCAGCGCTGGATCGGCGGGTTCTCACAAGGTCTGTCGGCGGAGCATTCTTGATCATCTGGGTTATTTTTTTTTTATTTTAAATGTTGTTCTGCTGTAGGCTATTTTCCGAACAGCCCTGGGGCAGATCTGCTGTCCTGGATGTTGTCTTCATCAATTTTGGGTTGTCATGATGGTTTTGGAAATTAGGGTTAGGGTTTTGCAACATAGAAAATTGTTGCATTAGGGCTTCAAATTGGGCTTGTTGCTTTCTTGTCAATTCTTCTATTCTTCGTTCATTTTCCTCTTTCGATTGTGCCAATTGTTCTTTCAATTCTTGAATCTCTTCAAATTGAGGTTTGGATTTTCTTGGATCCTTCGAGAAAGTAGCATATGATTTTTTTTATACACTACACACACCGATACAAACTAATACACGAACACCAATGTTTGGAGCGACACCCGTTCTGAAACCAATTTTGACGTAAACTACACGTCAATGGCTAAAAGAAACAAACAAACCCTAACTTCTAGAGAGAGACTCAAAAGATGTTTTATATTCAAGAATGGAAAGTTAAGTACAAATGAGAATACAAAGAGTATTTATATGGGCTGAATTACTTGCTAATCAAGTAATTAGCTAAAATGACTAAAAGGACCAACTACAAATAAAAGAATGCCTAATTAGTCCCAAATATGCTTGGGAGCTAATTAAGGAGAGAAAATGAATAAAAAAGAACTAAAATAGAAAATAGAAGAAAAATGAAACATAAAAGGAAAAAAAAAAGGGATTCCAACATATTCATTAAAGGGGATCATGATCTTACATAATTTGTTATGTAAGAAAACATGATTCTCATTCATCAAATGCATTAATGTACTATCTCATGGTTCCAAGTTGTTAAGCAAATAAGATGGGCCACACATATACAGCATTAAGCCAATGTTTTGGTTTGTATATGGCCACAATGTACAGATTATGATCTGGGTTTGTTGCTATATGGTAAGAGACAAAGTCCAGAGCATTGCGGTATTTTGAGAAACAGAGCATTATGCAAGTCTAGCCTTCTTGCGCAAGACAACTTTCCACGTCATTCCAACTGCCGCAGGATCAACAGGCACTTCTCAACGGCTCTTTTGGCTACCAACGGTCAAATTTCCAGAAATTGTATATATACCCCCAAATTTTAACATTTTTGCAGACGAGTGTTGAGGGGGAATACCTGGAATGTCCTTTGCTAACCTTATGGGTACTGTTTCTTTTTCTGTTTTTTCTTTGTCAAACCTAATCTGTTCATATCCAAACAAAAGACAATATCGCAGTGGCCTTAGTTATATTTGTCCATGAAGTTGTGACTAGAAATTTCCCTTTTTTCCTCCCCATTAGGTGTGTGACAATTGAGTTATACTTAGTTATACAACACAAAGGAGCTTTGGAAGCTTATTTGTAAAGCTATATATACTGATTGTTTCATGCAAAGCCTGAAAAATGTAATCCATTAAATAGTATTTTTCATTTGAATGTCTGTAAGATGCAATTTTTCTTTGATAAGTTTTGTGAGAGTTGCTTAGGGTTTTAGGTATGCTTTGTATGGAGATGAATTAGTTGGTATATTTTATGCATGGAACATGAGTAGTCACTAGAAAGGAGTGAAATAATGGGCTGACATGGTGAGTTTCGAGTCGGTGTACGGCTGATTCGAATTCGAATAGAAATGCAGAACTGAGATGGATGGCTTAACCGTACGGCTTGGAAATTAATGGCCTCTTAGTACCATTTGGAGAACTAAGATAACATATGTCGATGGGTGTATCGTAGATACTATGTACATGTGTTGTAGGCATGACAGTCATGTTGCAGAGTCGAGGGGCTGAACCACTTGATCGGTGGGTTGCTCGAATCAGATGAACACACAAAATCAATTCGCAGTAGAAAGCTTTCAGCATGTCTGACAAATCCATTAATATTGCAAGTGATGAAGGCCCAATCATTTGAGACCCTATAAAATATAAATATAGTGTGTAAGATGTGAGTACAGATTTGGGGAGGCACCGTGTTGAGCGTGTTTTAGACTTGAGCAACATTGTTGCGCCTACGTATCCGTCTTGGCAGAATCAAAGTCTGCGTAGTTCGTGGGTCCGTACGCTACGCCGGAGAGAGCTCGGTTTTTGGTTTTGATAGTTTTTGGTGCGTGGGGGGTGCCAAATCCGGCTAGCCACCTCTCAGACGCCCATATACCGTGATGAAACTATGAAAATTCGCTCATCACTATCGAACCCGTGACGAAGCTCAAGAGGTGCGTGGGGGAGAAGAGTTAGGTTTCCTCTCCTTACTTTGCCCCCAAGACCATCATCCATCAAATGAGGGGAGAAACCCTCTTTTATAGCAAAAGTGCCTCAATTGGGCTTGATACATGTCATGTAATCTGTGGAATCAAGTGTCCAATATTTATGGTGCCACTTGTCACAATATATGTGGTGGAATATTTAAATGAACTAATTAAAACATTACTAGAGTATTGTCTAGTGTAATTTATTGAATGCGGAGCATACGCAATATATTAAATCGTGCGTAATAATATCTCAGCCGGTGTAGGGTCTGAATTGTAGAAAAACTTGATAAATCATAAATTAATATTTGATCAAATCTGTGAGGTTAATTTATTAGAGTGTTGGTGATTAATTTATTTAAACTCACTCCACATTTGCCCCCTCGTACGCACAGTTAGTGTGTTGATGCTTCGCCCGAGGCATATCAACTGTGTGTACGAAATAAATCATTTAGCCTGTTTCGACTAGAAAATCATCAAATAAACATGTTCGGTCTGTTATCATGTGTGCATATGCACATATCATTTGCGCATAGTTTTGAGAACTATCTTTGTTGCCTCTGCTTTTCATTTTGGAGGAGTATTTGGGTGGTCGCCCCATTCCTCTCGAATGAGCATGTCTCCACAATTTTATTGTGGTTTTAAACATTTTGAACAAAAAACTTGCCAGATGTACTGGCCCGAGCAACCAATTGGAGGTTATGTAAGTATAGTGGGTCTTTTGTAATCATAAGATCAAAACCTGTTGAGAGTACTCGGTCGAGCAACCATAAAGGTCCTTTGAGTAAATTAGGACTTTAAGCGTGCCCGAGAATAAGGTAATTAAGTGTGCCTAGTAATGTAGAACTTTAATATCCCATAACCGAGGGTCAGGCGGGCCAAGTCATATTGGTCTTAAAAACAAAATCTCCCAAAACCGAGGGTCAGACGGGCCAAGTCATATTTATCTTAAAAACAAAATCTCCCATAACCGAGAGTCAGGCGGGCCAAGTCATATTAGTCTTAAGAACAAAATCTCCCATAACCGAGGGTCAGGCGGGCCAAGTCATATTGGTCTTCAGAATCTCCCATAACCAAGGGTCAGGCGGGCAAGTCATATTGGTCTTAGTATCTCTCATAACCGAGGGTCAGGCGGGCCAAGTCATGTTGGTCTTAAATCTTCCATATTCGAGGGTCAGGCGGGCCTAGTAATGTAGAACTTTAATTTCTCATAACAATAATGCACCTCTGTGGACGAATGACCACAATACTGGTAAGATTTGTGAGAACTATAATGCACCTCGGTGGGCGACTCACCCCGATACTGGTAAGGTTTGTGTGAACTATAATGCATCTCTGTGGGCGACTCACCACAATGCTGGTAAGTTTTGTGTGAACTATAATGCACCTCTGTGGGCGACTCACCACAATACTGGTAAGGTTTGTGTGAACTATAATGCACCTCTGTGGGCGACTCACCACAATACTGGTAAGGTTTTGTATGCAAACTCTGTATCCATGCTCTAGATTTTGCGGGCAATTTTGCTTGCCCATGTCGCTTTGCTGGAAATAATGTCGTGTAGCTAGTGGTATATATGAGCCAACTGGTGGCTATGCTGAATAACTCTGATATTTCTTTTAGGGATGCTTCATCAATGATGGTCATTCTGGGACCGAATCCGAGCATGCTTGTCACCTGTGTTTATGTCTAACTACAAGTGGTACATCATAGCTACAAGTGGTACATCATACAGTACTTTTCCCCATCTTTACTTTGCTTTGTCTTTTATATCAAGATAAAGTAAAGTAAAGAAAAGAAAAATCTAGCTACTAGTTACAACACCATCTAAGAATTGAAAGCATTTAAATACATTTCACGGGGTATTTGTCCCCAATTAAAATAAAATCTCTTGAGCGTTTGGCTTTGACATCTGTAAGGGCTGATGTAATTGCTCAAGCTCGATTTGATCATGTGTGTTCAATATCTGCAAGGATAAGAAATCATCTCGGATTTTGGCACAAAAATCATTAGTAACTTGTGAGGCATATTATAATGCCATATATAATCATGAGGGGTGTTGATGCAAAAAACTAAACTAATCTAACTAATTGATCACAGATAAAAGTGAGTAAAAAAGATAAAGGATTTTTAAAGTGGTTCGGCTTAAAGAAAGGCCTATGTCCACTACTGTGTATTGCTTTGTTCAAGTGCCTCTTGTCTCGTTGTTCATGTCCCTTGGTTGTAGGGCTTACAATGTATTTATAGCCCTTTGAGGGTGTACAAAAGTTGGAATATTAAAGGATGGAATGTCTTTATAACGCAAGCATTTACCTCTGTACAATGTTAATGTATACAACTGTTGAGGATTTACTGTCATTGTTGGTCGGTCTTCCTGGTGTTGGACGGTCTTCTTTAACCTACTGGTCGGCATTCTTTCAGTTTGTCGGTGACTTGTCCTTGCTGACTTGGATTAATGCCCAACTGGATGACACGTGGTCATACATAATTGGTCCACGTAGCAGGATAATTTTTGGTATCAACATGGGATATATCTTGCCACCTTTATTTTATTTTATTTCAAATAGAATAAAATAAACTCGGAATCATGGATCGAGGAATCGTAAACATATTGTTCTGTTCAACTTCACGATGCGAATTTGATATGCTACAATATGCAGTTGATAGAGTGTAGATATATCATGTGGTGAGCTATTTATCTCATGCCCCCACTATTTTATCAAAGATGAGAAAACTCAGAAGTTTTGGGATCCATTTAAATCATATGCAGAATAATTCAGTCAGTTAAGTATGTTGAGTCACCTTGAGGTGAATAATAAATATCAGACTTGAATTTTCATGTAATTAATATCACAATATGAATAAAGCATACTTCAATATAAATTGAATACAAGGTAGCGCGGAAGGTTGCTCCGAGCGACCTTGGAGGAGGTTACTCAGAAGGTTACTCCGAGCAACCATGACTGAGGTTGCTCGAGGTACCATGACTGAGGTTGCTCGAGGTACCACGGATGACGCTGCTCGAGGTACCATGACTTGAGCAAAATGCTAAGTTTCAAAAAATATTATGCTGCCATGATCACTCTAAAAATATCATCTTTGATAAGGTTGTTCGAAGGATGTCATTTTTGACATGTTTGCTCGAGTACATGCTCGTACTAAATCTTTAAATGGTTCTCTCGAGACAACATAAAATATTCGTGTAATTTCAAGGGGTATACGAGTTTTTTCAGAAATAAATATTTTTCTACTCGAGCAACTCAAATTCGTGCGAGGTTACAAATATTTTTAATAGTATTTTTCAGGGTGTGCAAATAAAACACACACAAATTAAATACCACAACATACAAATTTAATAAAATAATAATCTTGACCGTCTATTTATTGTCAAGGTGTTCAAATGACATGTAGTTAATAATGTGAGTAATTTTGAAACTATTTCGGGTGTGGTTCACTACCACCGTACAGTGCCCATAACTTTAAAAGAGGTACCTCGAGTACCTTATTATCTCAGTGCCCTTACCTTATTAACATCAAACAAAAGCAACACCCATTAACTTGTACATTCTCAATTCAAATCCCAGCTCACAAAGAAAATATTATACGAGTTCATATGAAACCTCCCCGGTGATCGAGGCAGCTCGCACATTAAGGTTCCCCGGAGATCGAGGTTGTTCCGAGATCAAGTCCACTCGAGGATGCTCGAAGGGTGTTCGGAGAACGAGGATAGTCAAAAATCGAGGATGTTCTGGAGATTGCTCGAGGTCGTTCGGAGATTTTGAACAGGTTGTTCGAATTCAAGCTTCCTCGAAGGTTAGTCTGTTCCGACTGCTTGTTCGGAAGTAAGGTTTCTCGGAGCTACCTACTCGGAGGTCGACGATGTTCAGAGTTCGAGTTGGTCGGACTCAGGTAGGTCGGAAGTAAAGGTGGTTCGGATGTCATGGCTCCTCGGAGGTTATCGTTCGGAGGTGGTTGTTTGGATTACCTATTCAGAGGTTGAGCTTCCTCGGAGGTCAAGGCTCCTCGAGGTAGCTGATCGGCGATTTCATTGCACGGATTTGTGGTTTGTTGTTAACAAACATGGTAGTATAAATAAAGATGAATTGAGTCCGTTTTGGGTTTGTTTCTCGTTTCTGGCCGGAGTGGGTCATTTTCGGGCGGTAGTTACAAAAACGTTTACCAGCCTTGAATTCCGTTGTGCAGGTGGCTCTGAATATATATGTGTATATATATATATAAAGTCTGCATAGGATGGTTTATGAAATGCTGGTCCAAACCCTAGGTCGAGCCATGTGGTTATGTAGAATCATCCCTTACTCGTGTAAAAGTCCCATACAGTCCGAGTTAAAATTGGGACAAGGAGAAGTAAAGTCAATTGGGGTAGTCTACTGTGTCAACCAATATAAAAGCAAAAAATCAGTATTGAGTAGTGCTAGGGAAGTCGTATTAAACTTGTTTGATCTGACCGACTTTTAAAATCTACGAAGTGTAGATTTGTTAATACTTTTATTATTTTCATTGGAAAAGGGTCTGCACAACTATTTGGATATATTAATATAACGTGTAGTCCCATCAAGTTTATTTCAATAGTTTGAGAATACAGGACTCTATGTCCTATCTGTCCCAAAAGTAAACAGGAGCCTGCTTTATGTGTGGCTCAAAAATAAAGTACACAGTGTAATGTGACTTAAAGTTTAAAAATAGTCCCTTGGAAGCAGTGATTCAGACCTTTGTTTGACAAAAGTGTACGAATATATTTATTATATATGACCATGTATCAAGGTATATCTCCAAAGATTTTTTCAAATCAATACACAGCAGCAGCTAGAGTTTAACACAACTTATTGTATATGCATGTTTTATATATCTCAACCTGTTGATGAGAAATCATTATAGTTGTCACTAATCGTCTGCAATGTTTATGAACCAATATAGCCATTACATCACATGAGGTGTATTCACTGCATTTTTTATGAAAATGGATGTTGAAGTCATATTTCGACTAACCTTTGAGATAAACAGTATATACCATTTTTTTCAGCTAAGATTTAGTAATATGCATCATGCCATCTCATGTACTAACAGAAGATTAAATAATGAAAAATATCAGAATGCTTATCTGAAATGGGGTGTTTCCTCCAATCTTGCCGAGTTCTCCGTGTGTGTGCACGAGGTGTTACGCAAGCGGAATCACGAATACCTCCCTAGTGGAGTTGCCAAGATGTAAGTGCAGATTTGGGGAGGCAGCGCGTTGAGCGTGTTTTCGACTTGAGCAACGTTGTTGCGCCTACGTATCCGTCTTTCCGGAATCAAAGTCTGCGTAGTTCATGGGTCCATACGATACGCCGAAGAGAGCTCGGTTTTTGGTGATTTTGGTAGTGTTTGGTGCGTGGGGGGTGCCAAATCCGACTAGCCGACTCTCAGACGCCATATACCGTAATGAAACTATGAAAATCCGCTCGTCACTATCGAACCCGTGACGGAGCTCAAGAGGTGCGTGGGAGAGAAGAGGTAGATTTCCTCTCCTTACTTTGCCCCAAGATAATCATCCATCAAATGAGGGGGGAAACCCTCTTTTATAGCAAAAGTGCATCAAGTGGGCTTGACACATGTCATGTAATCTGTGGAATCAAGTGTCAAATATTTATTGTGCCACTTGTCACAATATATGTGGTGGCATATTTAAATGAACAAATTAAATCATTACTAGAGTATTATCTAGTGTAATTTATCGAATGCGGAGCATACGCAATATATTAAATCGCTCGTAATAATATCTCAGCACATGTAGGATCTAAATTATAGCAAAACTTGATAAATCATAAATCAATATTTGATCAAATCTATGGGTTTATTAGAGTGTTGGTGATTAATTTCTTTAACCCCACTCTACATAGTGTTAATCTAAATCAATCACGATTTCCTAAGGGTTAGTTGGTTGCTCATCTGTGTGCATTATGAGGACTATATGGAGGGGGCAGATTAGGAGCTGCTTCGATGATGTGGGCACCTTTCCATGGGAGAAAATATAGCACATTTTGATTTGTAAAGCATTCCAAACATATTTCACATACAAAAAATGTCAAGATCTAATACTTTTCAGTTAAGTTTGGCATCCAAGAAGCATTGGACATGGATTCGACCTAAATATTATTTTTTTAGTGAATGACGCTCAAAAAAAGGTGTCAAACACGTATCCATGAAGTATGTTGGCCAACATGGATCTGACAAACTGTGCTTTCTTAGAAGTGTCTATGCTTCCTAGAGCAATTGGTTACGGATTTGTGCAAACAATGTTCAATATTAGGTCAGTACACAGTCCACTCCTCCCAACAACCGCGATTTGACAAAGACCAAATTGGGTTGTAGTCTTTATGTATGTGTGAACGCCACGTGCACAAGAATTCAACTAAGTGCCAAATTGTTCAGAGATACTTACCTTGCATATTGTGAAAGTAAGCACATATAAACAAAATATATAAATAAGTCTGTATCCAGAGAGTTATACCTTCAGCATTTCTTCCTCATCATCCCTCCATGGTAATTTCTTACGCCTCACACTAGGACTTGGTATATTTATGCTGAAATGCAAAATCAGAATTATAATAATGAACAATACTTACCACTCATCAAAATAATAATGAAGACATATCAACAGCAAATTAAATACTATTTCAAGCAAAATTACTTCCATTCAAAAGAAAAGATTCCTAACATGCTTGAATGTATCAATTACTCACAGTTGCTTACAAAGCTTTTCAGGCTGTCTCAACTTGATGAAGTTTATAATTTCCTCATTTTGGATGGTGTTGGTTCTTAGCTCGGAAGATGATGTACTAGATGACCTCTCAGAGGAACCAACGTTCAGAGGCTGTACTCTTTCCTTATTGTTCTGTTTGGCATGAATATTAGCGTCTGTGCAGATTGACTCATGAGTTTCAGCACCTCTATTAGCTTTCGAAAGCACCTGCGCTGCAGGCTCTCCGCGGGTGAAGGGTATAGTTTTTTGATGTGCTTGCTCATGCATCTCTTCTTCTACTTCTCTCCTATCTTCATTCTTTTCGAATACGTTTTCATCGTTTAGTTTATGTTTGGTTGAAATGTGAAGTGCACCATCTAATGTTGCCTCTTCTTCCAGTGATGAAGTACCCAAATGCTCTGCATCCAGATCCTCTACACCACATCCATTCAATGAAACTTCATGTAGCTTATTTCCTATTGATTCATCAGCTCTCTTGCGCAGTAAATTGTTAGTAGTGCATTCAGGAGCAAATGCCAATTCTTGGTGACCTCCCTCTAATGGGACGTATTGGTTTTGAAAAGCATCACTTCCCATCATGTTTTCATTATCATTTTCAGCAAATATGGATAGAGTGAACTTTTTCCTCTTCGCTGTCACTGTTTTTTCTTTCTGTGGGTTAGCAGCAATAACTTCTTGATCTATAAAAATTGATAAAGCTTTCTTAGCCAGCATAGCCTTTTCCCTTGCTTGACTTGATTCTGCAACAGCTCGTTTATATGAACAGTAGGGGCAGTAGAAGTTGCCCGTGTCATCAAATTTAGGCCGACAACCCATGCACTTCTCATGAACAGCTATAGGGCAGCCAATGTCACAACAAATCAACAATTTTCCGTCTCTCTCGCATTTTATACAAACATCTTTCTCTATCCAATTGATTTTCAAACAATCTTCTTGCACATTTATATCCCGAGCACCAAAACCACGAGACTTTTTCACAGGAACAGCCATCTCAGCACCAGTATTAAAACCTAAGTCATAACATCATTCAACATCGCCCCAATCGCTCTATCACTTGATGTTCCAAGACCAATATCTTGTGCCCTTTCATCCTTATTCATTAATTGTATTCACAACCTATCAACGTCAGGCATAATTAGAGAGCACTTGAGAAAGAGATGACCACGAGTTAGTACATACTTGATGACATTGACTCAGGGCTACTTCCAAGCAAACTTCACTAACGTATAATTATATACATATGATATGTACACACACACATATTTTTTCTTACAACTGACGTCTACGAAACTTCCTATATAACCAATACCGAAATTGAATCAAATCAAAGTGTGTATCAAGTTTACATACCATTTACTTCACACATATTAACGTGTTTCATTCATAGTCTACCAAGTAATAGTTAAACATCAAAACTAACGATTCAGGTAATTATGATTTCATTACTCATTGCAATGGAAATGTGATTTCTATATTTACTTGTTCATTTAACCATTTCAAACTGTATCCATGCCGTCTCTTTTTACCTATGCCTTGGATTGTCACATTTATGAACAAATTGGCATCTAATTTTTCATCAATAAAATTAAGCAAGTTTTAATGTGAATTATTTAACATCTCTCTTTATATATAAACATACGAACATGTACATATATATAGACAAACACGGAAGCATCGGACGATAAGGAAATGTTATTTACCTGTTCAATTCAATTAAACCAATTCCGCTGATACTTGTGGCTCTCAATACTCACTAATTGCCATTGTTGTCATCTGGTACGGTTTGATTGATCAATTGAGCTGAAAAGTGAAGGAGATGAAAATTAGGGGTTTAAAATGCAACAAGAGCTATGCAATATAAGAGGATAAGCAAATTTATGCTGGACGGGGTTCAGAGGTCACCTTCAATTATTCAATGAGTCTGCGATTTTACTGAATCAAACTGCAAAGTTGCTCTCGGGGTATCTCAAACAGGAGAAAGGCTTTTGTATGCAATTTTACTTGTGTGGAAATCTTCAAATCTGATTGTAACACTTCAGAACTTTACTAATGTTCACCTTCAATCAAATCTTCAAATCAATACTAAGGTTGCGTTTGTTTTTTTATCTGAATCTGAAATCTGAAATCTGAATCTAAAATTTGAAGACTGAATCTGAAGTCTGAAATCTGAATCTAAAAAATGTGTTTGTTTTTACGTCTGAATATACTTCTGAATGAATGTATTTAGACTGATTCAGACTTCAGATTCAGACTTCAGCCCTAAGTCTACCTCTTAATCATTAAGAGGCAAATTTGACCGTTAACATCTTAATCATTTAAAAAAACAAACACTTTTTGATACCTCTTAAGTCTGAATGGTTCAGATTCAGACTTAAGAGGTAAAAACAAACGACCCCTAAGCTGTGTTTGGTAATGGGTTATTAAAAACTATTTGTTTTTAAACAAAATTCTGGGGACACTATCATCTATCTTTTTAAAACTTAAAATATCCTGCAAGTACAATCTTATTTTCTGTAGAAAAAAATATTATTTTCATAAATTTCTTCTAGGGTAAATACTCATTTGGCTTTTAAACTATCATGGTTGTTAAAAAATGGTCATGAACTATAAAAAGAGGAAATTATGCCCTTGGTGGAAACATATTTAAAAAGAACATTATGTCCCTTTTGGTGGTTCAGAGTGACAAAAAGAGAACATGTGTCACATATATACTTTAGATCGTCGATAAATAAGGCATACAAGTTCATATGATCACACCTAACATTATTTCCAACTCACTCTCTCTTGCCTCAATCTTGTTGAAAGTCTCTTGGTGGTCAAACCTTAAAAATCGAAGATTGGGGATCAAATCCTTGTTGTTTTAGTAAGCAAATCAAAGGTAAATCATATAAGTTTTCCTCAAAATCGAATATATGGATTAGACTTTAAGGTTAGACGATGATCCAGACCTTGATCTAAATATTTTTTTAAGGTAAGTTTTTCATGCATAAATGATTTATGTATTTTGGTATAATATTTATTTGGAATCACTAGTTAATCTTCATTTTCAATGATTTTTATCCTATATTTCAGATAATAATGTTCCCTACTCCAATGTTGCATTATATTTTAGTGGGAAGTTTGACTATATAACACATAAGGTTTACAGTCGGGGTGGTTAATTTTTCTGATATGGTTGACCTTAATCGATATTTTATTCGTGAAATTCTATTGATATCTAAAAAATTAAGTACAAAATTAGTGTACGCATGCTTCTATAGGATCTGTCTTTGACTAATAGTTTAGTACAATTGACTAGGTATATAACATTTTCTAAATGGGGAAATGGGTTCCAACATTTAGGTAATTGATATATAGATATATTATGAATTGTATATGATAATGAAGAGGTTATATACATTCCACCACTTAGCCAAGAGCTACCTGATGAACCCTAATTTCTTAAACCTCAATTTAATGAGTCTCAAATCGATGAATCCCGATTTTTTTAAAACCAATGTTGATGAAACTCAATTTCATGATTTTAATGTATTGGATGATTCTAGTGTTTAAAATCTTTTAAGGTCAAGTGTAAATATAGGTGAGGATGAAATTTTGAATGACACAAATGTTAAAGAAACTCAATTAAGAGATGAGGTGAAACTTAAGGCCAAGTAAGGGAAATTAACTAATATTGAATATTCAGATGACTTAATTAGCTTTTATTTAATTGATATGTCTGAAGAATATAAAGATAATCCTAGGGAGAAAATAAAATATACTGAATTTAATCCTGAGAGGTACATGAATAATCCAATTTTTTAAAATTGAACGAAAATTTACAATTATTGATCAATTTAAGAAGGCTATAAAGGAGTACTCAATAGTTAGTATAAGGGGCAAACAATTTGTAAAACATGAAAAATGTATATTAGTCCAAGTGTATCACACTATACACAAGGTTTGTTTTGCATCCAAAATTTAGGATGAGGACACTTTGCAAGTTAGATCGATGGAAATGCCTCATACGAATTATATAAATGCACATTACAATAAATATATGAGTTCTGGTTGGTTATCTAATAGGTATGAAGGGATGTTTAGTGTAATTCGAATATGTCTTGGGAAACATTAATATAGGTTGTGAGAAATGATCATAAAGTGGATATAACAAAAAATCATGTATAGGATTAAATGAAGATCAATGTTAAATATAGAGGGTGGCCACGAGGAACAATATATGTGGAATTATTGTACGAAAATTAAGAGGGAAATGCATATTTACACAGTTATTGTTAATAAATATGATTATGTGGTGGATGGAAAAGAATAAAATATATCCAAAAGATTGTATTGTAGCTTTGGGTCATGGAAAGAGGGTTCCAAAAATGGATGTAGGTTATTAGTTGTGTTAGATGGATGTTTCTTTAAAGGGCCCAAGTCATGACAGTTATTGAGCGAAGTTAGTATCGATGCCAATAATGGCATTTACCCATTTTCTTATGTCGATATTGAAAAAGAGAATAAATAGATGTAGATTTGTTTTTTTGAAGTTTTGTATTTTGATACTGGCATCAAGGAGGGGTAACTATCAAATTTGTTCATGACTGATCAAAATAATGTATATTATTTCATTTAGTATTTCATTAATTAATTAATTAACTAATGCACCTATTTTGTGTTTACATATGGCTTGGTTCAAGTTTTAAACGATATAGATCCACAATGTGAGTGAAGATATTATGTGAAACATCATCACAACAACTTTAAAAAAGATTTTAGAGGTTAGTTGTTCAAAAATATATTTTGAAATTGTGTTAGGGCAAGTAATGTAGTAGATTTTAACAAGTCAATCAAAAAGTTAAAATGGTTGATGACAAAGGTTTTAAGTGGTTAGCTAGTGAGGTTCCCCCGACGCATTGGTCTAGGTAACACTTTGCTATAAACACTAAGCGTGACCTTCTCATCAACAACCATTGTAAGGTTTTAATGGTTTTATATTTAATGCTAGGGTTAAGCCCATACTCTTAATGATGGATTCCATTAGTAATATCTTAATGGTTATGATAAGAAAGAGCACAAACAAAATGAGAAATCATCATGGCACAATTTTCCCTAAAATTGAAAAAAAAAATAGATAAATAAGTGAATGATGCATCAAGTTAAATATGTGAGTGGAGTGTAAGAAATAAGTGGTAGGTGAGGGCTCCTTATGTCCAATACGTTATAAACTTAACAAGAAGAAGTATCCATGTAGAGTGTGGTAGTTATATGGGCTTCCTTTTGTCCATGGGGTTTCTATAATGTTAAACCAATGTAAAAGCCTAAAGACTACGTTGATAGACACTGCATTAAGGAAACTTACCTCCATGCTTATGAGAACATAGTCTTTTCTATTAATGACACACAATTAAGGCCTCAATCATCCAATTCACAATTAGAATCACCTAAAGTTAGAGTGCAACCCGGTAGACCCAAAAATTAAGGAAAAAGGGAGGCCAATGAATATAAAAGGTAAAAAGAAGGGGAATTAGGTAAGCATATGGTAGTTATGGCTTGTAGAAAGTGTGGTAATGCTAGAAGTTACAAGGGGCAAACGAGTGGTGTCATTGGTGATCATGTGGAGGGAAATGGGGGTGGTGGAGCATTAAAGGGGAAATTAAAGGCAAGTGGTAGTGGTGGATCAACTATAGGAAGAGAAGTTAAGGAAACTAAAAAACGTTGAGGTCTGATTATATGTATAAATCATAAACTAGGTCACACGCACAAACTAAATTTAATTTAGTCCAAATTTTATCTTATTAAAATTGTTGAACTTAAGCCTACCAGATGTTGAAACTAAATGATAACACACCACTAAATGAAAATACACCACAACCAACAAACAAAAGATATGAGATAGAAAAAATCCCTTTTGGGCAAAACCTATATTTTAGCATTGTTTACAATTGAGTATTACAGAATGACATCTACAGACTTATAAAACTTAGAGTTCCACTAAGTGACGCAATAATGTCTTCACTCCTTATTGAAAATGGTGAAGATCCATTACCACCCCCACAATAAGATCTACTTACCTCGGTATCCACTGATCAGCCTCGGGAATCAGTATTCCTATCTTCAGCAATATATACTCAACTCTACAAGGGTATGAACATGTATGGTGTTCATTTAGGGTTTGATAAATGCTCAACAAATCATTTAAGGGTTTGGATTTGGAAAACAAAAGAGTTTTGAACATACTAGGATTTGGAGTTCTTTTGGATATATATGGAAAAATAAATTTTGCCAAAAGTTTTGAGAAAATTGATCATAATCTCCTTTTTCACAAAAAACATAAATTTCGAGCCAACACAAATTTTGAGAAATCTCGTTCAAATAAAAATAGGATCTTGTTCGAACGAAAATGCTAACTCATTATAACCATGGGAAAACTCGTTTGATCAAAAAGTCAATCTCGTTTGAACCAGCTTCGAACGATATTAGTTATATAAATAGAAAATTTTCATTTGACGTTAGTTTAGTGTTCATTTGAAGTTTATTTGAATGAACTCTCAATCTCGTTCGAACGAAGACTTAAAGTCATTGGAGCGACTTGAAAAATAAAGATATTTTCTTTTGAAAGGCCATTTTAAAAACAAACCTCGAACAAATTAGAAAAGCAGCCCCTGAATAAATTTTTTACACATAATCAATACCATATACCTTCTCAATGATTGTAGCAATGATCTCAATTCATCTGACTTTCAACTCATTTAATCTTCGATTTTTGCGTTCGGTCATCAACTTGTCTTCATTTAAAGCTCTTGAAAATGTACACGATGATGAAGATGTAATGGAATATGAGAAACAGAAATGGATGATGAGAAAATATAAAACTTGCTCTTACAAATTTCCCCCTTTGGATATTCCAGTACAAAACACAAATAAAAAATAAATACACTTAATGGCCCCTTAAACCCGAAAAGGAAAAACACTTGTGACAATGTCTTCAACTGAAAGTCTTAATCGTGTAGCCCGTGAAATCATCAAGGCAAAAAAGACATATATATACAAGAAGTAAAAGAAATATTATAATGCATGGAGTTTAAAGAAAGCACAAAAACTCCCCCTCAATATGTTCTCCCCCTTTTTGTCCATTACAGACAAAGAGTTAGAAACTGATCCCAAAATGTTAGCATCGCGTGAATCCAAATTTGAAAGATCATCACAAAGAATAAACAAGTAAGCATATGCAATGAAAGCCTAAAGAAGCAACAAACTGTATTTGAATTTTTTCAAATTTGTTGAGTATAAAAATATACATATAAGTACAAAATGCAAATAGTCACACCATGGAGATCATCACAAAATACAAAATACATCTTTAAATAAAAATGATTTTCATATCTAATAAAATGACAAAGAAAAAGGAAGTACCGACGAAGATTAATTGAGTTTTTACAAAAGAAAGTATCGCCGGAGACGAAAAATGAAGTAACGGCGAAATTATTTTGTTACGTGGCTTTATGAGAGCAAGACTTCATAATTGCTCATAGCTTAAGCTTTTTAATATTTTGGCGTATCCCGTTACAAATCGGAGTTTCAAACCGAACACTACATCCGCATTGCATCCACGATCATTCGAAGATATGTTAGTGACCGAGCGTTATTTTTAGAATCATCTCCGACACTTTATGGAGGTATAAAACTTATGATTTTTATTTCTCATATAAATCATATTCTGATATGTTTATTTTTTTAAATAGAGGCGTTTTATAAAATAGATTTTAAAAGAATTTTTTTTGTAATCTCGTTCGAAGGAGATTAAGATTTGGTTATAACAAAATTGGCTTTTGTTAAAACTAGCTTCGAATGTTAACTAACAAGAATCCCCTACCTAACAGGTTTATTTTCGTTTGAAGGTCGTAAGAATTTTGTTCGAACCAAAATGAGTTGTCATTCGAATGAGACCATGTATCGTTAGAACGAAATTGGTACTTTCATTCGAACGAGATGCCATTTTCATTTGAATGAGGTCGTTACCTCAAAATTTATGTTTTTGCTAAGGTTCTAAAAAACGCGGGGCGTGATCGAGGCGTGGAGGCCAAGCCTTAAGCCTTAGAAGCCTAGGCGGGCCTTGGCGTAAAAATGCGTGAAAAGGCGTTTAGGCCTTTTTAATATATTTTAATATTTTTTAACCATAACAAGGCTATTAAAATACTAAACTTGTACATATCCTAAAAATATGTCTGAATATTTGCAAATAAAAATACTATTTGATTATTTTGGATGAGATAATGGTCCGATTTGGTAAAAAATCTTTAAAAGGCAATATTGTTTCACTAAAGCATTGTTGTGTTTAGAGAAAAATTACGCCTTAAGGGTTTTACCAAGAATAAAGCGTCAAAATCTTAAGGCGGGGCGTTTCTCCCAAGCCTCAAGCCTAGGTGGAGCCTAGGCGGATTTTTTAGAACAGTCCTATGATGAATTGTCAAATTTTTAGAGGACTTTTGGCGAAAACATTTTTCTAATACCTATTCCAAAAGATTTTATCTTTAATTTTTCTAAAAATGTTTTTATTTTCCAGATCATACATCCCTCTATATGATTTGTTGAGTTTATGAAACCATTTTTTCTATATCTACATCAAATCCTATAGAGATCTACTCTATGACTGAGTTTTGTGGAGTTGCTACTCTACGACTCAAGAAGGTAAGATTATGCAATACTGAGGCTGATCGGTGGATACCATTGAAAGATTGCTTCATGTGAGTGGTGCTAGACTACATCACATTCTGTAGAAGATTTGAAGACCCTATACGTTATTCTAAGTAAAGCTAAGTAATTCGTAAGTCGACTAGAGTCTGTCAAACTTTTTACAGTGTTAAATATCAAGTTTTGCCCGAAAGGGATTTTTTTATCTCATTTGCATATTTGGTTTGATTGTGTGATTGGAGAACTAATTTGGACAATTTATTACATGACACCTAATAAATTGATCAAGATATAATTTGGTCAAATTTTGAATTTGTGTGTGAGGAACCTGATATACGGACTATCCATATGAACTTGCATTCCTAAATTGGTATTATAACTGACTACACTAAGTTTGTGTATGATCCTTTAAAAATTTGGGTTTAAATGAATAATTTGTATAACAGAGTAGTTGTTTTTTATGGGTTGAATTATGCTTGCTCGAAAGCTGGGACGATGTCCATTTTCAAATCTATTGATGAAAAAGTATGATATGTTTTTGAAAGAAGGTAGACTCCACCCATAGTGACCAATGGCAAGGTCATAGGTCCAAAACTTACCACTGCATAGATAGAAGATGAGTTGAAATGGAGTAATTTATCTCCCACTATTTAAATTCAATTTCTGGAGTCATCGCCCCTAATGAGTTTTGTCGAATCACAACGTACACCATGTCCAAGGAAGCGTTGGATATACTCCAACTCACTCACGAGG
This sequence comes from Sambucus nigra, assembly GCA_949130495.1. NCBI lineage: Eukaryota > Viridiplantae > Streptophyta > Magnoliopsida > Dipsacales > Adoxaceae > Sambucus > Sambucus nigra. The sequence continues at coordinate 422,335,544 of OX422209.1, forward strand.
TACCAATGTTGTGAATGCTTATAAGCTTCAAAACCTCACCTCACAGTTTAGGACTATTACTATGTAAGAGTTTGAGTCGTTTGATGAATCTTGTGAATGATTGACTGATGTTGTTAACTCTAGTTAAAATTTGGGTGAGAAAATTCATGTTGTGAAAAAGATTTTGAGATAAATGCCAGACCATTTTATCCCTAAAGTCACTGTCCTGAATTCATTGAGAATATTAGATACTCTTAGGTTAGAATAACACATAGGAGATCTTCAAACTTATGAGATCGATATGTTTCATAAAACTGTTAAGAAAAAATAAACAAGGATTGCTTTGAAAGCTCAAAATAAGAAGTAGAAAGAAAGTTTTTTTATCATGAGTCTGAATTTGATTTTGAGATGGATAATTTAGCCTTTTTTGCAAAAAAAAAAATTCAAATTTAACAATGAAAAACCTTCTAAAGAAAAGATATTTGAGAAAATAAAAAATGGGAATGGGGGCAAGAATGTTTGTGAGAAAGATTAGGTGAGATGTTATGAGTGTGAGGGCAAGGGACATAAAGTTCACGAGTGTGCCACTGGGCTAAAGAGACAGAGCAAAGGGAAATTTTCACACAAAGTCACTCTTAGCGATAGTGGCATCGAGTCGGTGGATTCTAGAGATGAATCACCACATGAACCTAATTTTTGTGCATTCATGGCAAGTCACGTTAGTGCTGTTAGTTTGTCCCACCTCAATGAAGACATTTTTAAGTGTGAAAGTCCCGATGATTTTTCGAATCATTCTGGAGAAAGTGAGAGTGAGAGTGAAGAAGAGACTTTGAGTGGGGGAAAAGGTTCACTCTAAAAAGTCTTTCATGAACTTTACACCGAGACCTTAAAAATGAAAAGGCATAATAAATATTAATCTCTTAGGGTGTTTGATTTAGAGAATGAGGTGAATGTTCTGAGAAAGTGTGAGGCATCAGTGAGTCAACTCGAGAAGGTAAAAGTTTCTTTGTGTGAGCAATTGATTGTTATTAGTAGGAAGATGACCGATTTGACCAACAGTGTAGTTAGTCTTACGAGAGATCTTAAAATTTCTTTTGAGGCTCATGAAAAACTTGAAGCCGCCCGTGTATCCCAACTCGATATTAATCTTGAACGTGCTCGGTAGGCCATTCTCTTTAAAAGACACATTGGAAATATGTTCCCCAATCCCACATTAGGTAACGTTGAGAGGCAAGGAATAGGTTATGACGGTGCATCCACTTTCGAAGACGCGCCTAAATTGGTTTTCGAGCTTGTGATGGATCTTTATAGGCCTCGACCTAACCCACCAAGGATACCTAACCTACAAAGAGAAATCATCCTAGGAATTTTGAGCTAGGTAGACCCAAGCCCATTTATGTTTGTTCCTATTGAAAACAAGGTGGTCACCTTCGAGAATTTTATGTGAAGTTAGGGAAAGTTTCTCATACACATGTTCCCCAGTATACTCCCACATGATTTCTTACGCATGTTCCTGTATGCACTACCACACATATTTCTCTATATTCTCTTACACATCACCATAGAGATGTTTAGAGTTTTCAAGAAAAAGTAGAATATTTAGTCAATACTTCACAATGTTTGATGGAGGAATTTCATAGGATGTCTTCTCCTTTTGAGAACTCCTCTGGGCGTAATGATTGAGGTCGAGACTTGTATCTCCTATAGGGTATTTATCACATTAATATCTTATATCCCTATTGCTAGATTGTATTTTTATTGTATTCATATATTTTTATATATATTTTTTTAAAAAAAATCTAAATAGATTTTCAGTTTTTAAGAAAAGTTTGAAAAATTGAAAAAGATTTATTTTTGATAAAAATAAATAAAAAACACAAAAAGATTTCGTATTTTTGTTTTTCACCATATATGGATGAACATTTAAGATATTTGGATCACTCCTCCATTCTATCCATTCACCTGACTAGTGTTTTAAGACATGTCTTTGTTAAGTTATTGTGCTTAAGAATGTGTGGATGATATTTCGTTGATCATTGATGATTAGTTTCTAAATGTTAGACTCTTTATCACCTTTATTCCACGCATACACGGACTTTTTGAACATTATACTTGATTATCACGTGTTGAATACGGTGTTCTCATCTCAGTCCTACTTAATAATGAACCAAATGTAAAAAGAGATAAGTTGTGCTTGTAAGAACCATTGTCTAGGTTTCTTTTCCTGGCAAATATTGATATGTGTTCAGCAATAGAAAGGGGCTTTGAAAGAGAAAAATACTCTTTGCATTAAAAGCCATCATTTGTAAAAAAAAGCCTAAAAATATTAGCGGCACACAAAAATAAAAGTGACAATACCATTTATTTATATTCATTGACGCTTTATTACATATGAGCATTATGATATCTTCAAAATATTTGAGAAGTAACTCTTATATATGTGTGATTTTGAGGGTGTTATAAAGAACAAGATCATTGGTTTTGTGTGGCCATCCATAGGTTTTTGATTCCCTCTAGCGCTCGCGGGAGATCGGGGGTCAGTCGTCGTCATGCGGCAGATAATGTAAAGAGATAGAGTCATCGACCTATTTTTCTCAAAATAGGCAAAAGAATGTCACTGTCTCGAGAGAATGACATCAAGGTCAAACAGATGCTTGCAAAACTAAATAATTCAAAGGTTATGGGATTAAGTTACGAAATGGGAAGATGTTAGGCACCCGTACCACAAGTTATGAAATGAGAATGTGTTAGGCACTCATTCTGCCCTTTAGGTCTCTCATGGGCTAATATTAATCTTCTCCTTTTAGACTCTGTGATGTATGCGTACATGTGTATAATATAACCCGGCGGGAGAATGGAATCGTTCAACTCGCTTCATGGAAAGGGATGGAATAAATTCTTCCGTAGAAATGTTCCCAAAAATAATGATAAAAATATGATGTAAGTGTTCACTGAATCACAACTCGCTATGAAAGAGCGAATGTTCACGTCGAGCGAGACACAAGTATATAAGAGCATGAGACTCATAAAACATATATATAAGATGGGAAAAAAGTATATAAACACAAAAAAGGGAGTAAGGACTCGAATCTCGGGATTAGTCCAAGACGCCTACGTAGCCCAAAGGGCATCAAAGTCCACGTAGTTTGAAAATAGCATTAGGGTGGGGTTCAACCCATAAATACAAAGGTGGGACTTATCTTATGTGTGTAGGGGAAATGTATTTTAAGAGTGAAAGTATGAAATGAATATTTCGCTTTTGAAATTTACATATGAACCCTATTTTTCTTCTTTTGGGTTTTTTATGAAAATATATTATGTAAATTACTACTAATAACGAGTAGAGATTAATGGATGTGATGTAATGAAACAAAATGTGAAAGTAGAAATAAGATAAATAACACCAAAAATGGAAAACTAAAGAAAGGGATCGAGAAGTAGACTTCCTTATGAGTGCTTGTTGCTGAATTTGAGATGCTAATATGTTGATAGGGAAATGGTATAAAAGTGATATTAAGAGGTGGGGTGGAATACTGTAACACCCCGTAATTTTGAGAATTTATTATTTGGCATTTAAATTACACGTGTGTATGTAATTTAAATAAATTGTGAAATAAAATGAATTTAAGATAAATATTAATTAACGTGAAATGGAGTAATAAAAATGTGATTTAATATTTACTAGTGCGATAAATAAAATAAAATTATGTCAAATAGAATTACATCGTAAGTGAGTAAATGCGATAGGATTTGAGTGTATCTCAACCGAACACATGTGTGGGTGATATTATGTTGAGATGAGATATTTATGATTGGTGACTTGGATGATGATTTTGAGTGCACGGTTGATTCTTAATACGTCAAAATAGTCAAAATACAGTACCCGTGGTAGGGATTGGGTTCCGAGGACTTTTTAGACTAAATGGGACCCACGTGGAGGTACTCGGGTCATTTTAAAAATGCATGTTAACCTAATTTCGAAATTAGGCTTATATAAAGAAAGGTTAGGCTTGAATGATTAGCCACTTTATCATATCAAAAGTTTTTATTATCATACCAAAAGCCTAAGAGAGAATTTGGAGAGAAAAGATAAGAAAACTCAAAGAAATTCCAAGACGAGACCAAAGGAACTCAAGAGAAGAACAATTAGGAAAAGGTTGTGTGAGAATGATCTATTAGGATCATCACCAAAGGATTTATTCACACAACTTAAGACTCGAAAAGTTAATTAAGGCAAGTAATTGACTTGCTAAGTAAATTATGGATGTATGTCAATTCATATCATACTTGGAGAAAATTATTTTGGATGGGATTCACATGAAAATGGGTTTGGGGGGCATATTTTTCCAGAATTGAGATGTGAATTATAAAATAGGAAATTTGAATTTTGTTGGATCCCATGTAAAAAGATAGAATTTTAATTGAAAGATGGGAAAATTGTGAATTATTATATATTTTGTGAAAAGTATACGAATCTTACATAGGATGGTGAATCCCAAAATATATACATGAATTGAAATAGGAGAAATGCTTAATTCGTAGTATGGTTGATGGAGAATGGGGATCTTGGATGAAATTGAGTTTAGATATTAATTGAATTGGTTAAACTATGATGGAATTCGCCATGAACAAGACTTGACTATTCTGTGGGGCGAACCGGTTCTCCCTTAAGCCGAAATAGTTCGACAACCCCGATATAGCCAGATTTGGTTATTTAAGGGGTTTTGTTAATGATTTAGTTTTGTTATGATGTCCATGAATAGGTTAGGACTTCTGAAAAATTATGTTAATACTGATAAAAGGCCTTAGGATGGTTGGAACATTTGGGGTAAAATTTAGAGTATTTTGGGATGAATAATACTCAGGGAATTAAGTAACAAATTATGATGAAAATTCGGTAGAACATGAATACGGACTAGTTGAGAATGGGTATATGTCCAAAATATTATTTTAAGGGATAAATTAACTAAATAGGTGATTATTTAATAATTTGGCGGCGAGTTTGGATTCGGGATTTATAGGCTAGCGCTACGAGTGACAATCACGATTAGCCAAGGTATTAGATATATATACGGGTATTGAGACAATATATATGTGTTTGAATATATATATATATATATATATATATATATATATATATATATATATATATATATATATATATATATATATATATATATATATCGGTGGAAGTTGCGCGGCGTGGGCAATCGATCTCTCCTGGTGAATCCCGGTAGGTGTAGTATTGCTCTACAGGGCCATAGGTATGTGCATGCTCACTCTATGTGAGGTTGGAGTCCAAGTGGAGTAATGTAATATGGTTATGACCCACTGACTTAAGGCGATGACCGCCTCCAATTACGTATATGATTTGTGTTCGGTGGCGAAATTTTGACTCGGTAGCCCAGGATGATGTTTGTATGCCCTGAAGTCTGATAGCATACTAGAGATTCGCATCCAGACAGTTATTACTATGAGAGATTGCGGTTATACATATATAGTGAGTGATATATATGTATGTGTACTTGTTTTGATATGAATATACATATATAAAAGTGAAGAAACATGGATATGGGCATAAGACAAGAAGGTGTGAATATTGATTTAATTACTAGTGAAGATTATTTGAAATAAATTGGTTAATTAGTTATAATTAAGAACTATAATTGTTGAGCGAATAGGAAAGTTAATTATATAAAATGTGTGTGACACAGGGTAGAGTATGGGATTAAGATTAACAATGAAACTAGTTGGGCTGGGTAGCATTACTTGGATGTTAAAATGCATTCGTTCGGTGCGCATTATAGTTGAGGGGTGAGTATTTTCTAATGGAAGTGCGATACCTATTTAAATATGGAAGAATACACTCATATTTATAATGAATTTTAATTACATGCAAAATATTTTAAAAAGGTTTTGGGATCTGACCCGTGTCAAAATATTTTCAAAAACTTTTAGGTATTCAGCCACAGCGACGCCAAGCATAATTATCATTTTCAGGTTATCGGATCTGCAATAACTATGGAGTGCTTGCAGAGATTGTTATAGACATTTTCTATTTTTGAGATTCTAGATAGGAATCAGTGAGTTACTAGTAGGACATGTTGCCCAATGACAGATTTTATTTCATTTTATTTAATTCAGTTTATTTGGATTATTGTTAGGGATTATATACCGATGGTTTATTCAGTTAGTTTGTGTTTATTGTATTCCAGTATTCAGATTTTATTATCATATTGTGGTTTTAATTATTTATCTGAATGAGTTGTTATGAATGATTTTATTTACGACATTTTAAGAAAGTTAAAATTGACACAACTTGATTAAATACTAAATGGTTAGTAATTAATTGGATTTTCGACAGTGGTTCTAGGGATGATCCAAATGAGATTCCTGTGTATTTTAGTAGATGATTGGCCACCCATTATTTTAATAAGCGGGGTGTCACAAATGGTTTTAGAGCACCGGGTTATAGAGTCCTTAGAATCTGTGCAGACTTATTACGATTCTAGCATATCGTTCTTTGATATATAGCCTTATTATTAGGACCGTTGTACTCATTTACATATTTACGTTCTTCTAGTGATATAAATTATATTGACCGTAAAATTATACAAATTCGATCAAGTTTCATATGCTGCCTAAGAGAGCACAACAGACTAGGGCCAATGCTGGAGCCACAAGTGCTACAGGGGACCGTGATAGCTGCAAAGGTGGCTAATATTATTGCTCAAGCAGTCAATGCCATAATGATCGCTATGGCTCAGTAATTTCCTTAGGCACAGCAGCAACTGCCGATGGCATTTCCCGTCCAAGCATACCCAGGGCCATTTATGCGAGAAAGGATTAGGGAGGCCTTTTAGAAGGGGCATCCACTTGAGTTTTAAGGCAGTGTCGATGTCGTAGCTGTCAGTCAGTGGAAGAAGGATATCCAATGCCACCTTTACATGGATGAATGCACCGACACTTAGAAACAAATACTTGCCATTTTTAAGCTAGTGGGTGTGTCTCTACAGTGATGGGAGATGGTGACTACATATGCGGAGAGAGACATAATGACTACAACCGAGCTCTGGGTGCGGTTTGATCGCAAGTACGATTCAGACTGAGATGTGAAAGAGATTTTTAGATGTTGCACAGGAGGGCCGGTCTATGGCTGAGTATGAGGAAGAGTACACCCATATGGCGAACTTTATGCCTAATGAAGTGAACACCGAAGAGAAAAAAATTCTAGAATTTATTGATGGGCTGAATTAGAGTATTAAACGACACTTATTGGGGAACACAACATTGCAGACATACACTGAGGTCGTTAATATCGTATTGTTACACTATCAGGATCACCACTTCCATATGAAGGGGAGAAAAAGAGCAAGGGAATCTATCCAGATAGGCAGGACATGGGGTAATGGTGCTAGTGGAGAACCATAGTAGCAGACTAGTCATCATCATAAATGGGATTCCCAGCTAAGGGATTCTATTAAGAGATTATGTTCTGGGGTTTTTAGACCTGATAGCAGTGTTCCCCCGGGTCAGTAGGGCCAAGGGAGAATAATGGGGGTGGCCAGCAGGGTCGAGGCTACCAGGGACAATAATAAGAACATCCTCGACACGACTGGAAGGGCCAGAGACATGGGCATTTTACATGCTATTACTTTTAATGTGTAGAGACAGGTCACAGGAAGATAGATTGCCCGTAGCTGAACCAGGGGCACTAGAAAGGTGCCGAGTAGGGACAGAAGGCGCAGTTACCACCTGTAGCACTAGTTTCGGTAATCCCACAGCAGTAGGGACATATGCAGTAAGGATGTGTATATAAAGTCTAGAATGCGATGATACCTCAGGCACCGCATGCGCCACCTACAGTCGAGGGTACGTTTCATATCCATGGTCATATGGGTTGGGTGTTATTTGATATAGGACCATCGCATTCCTTTATAACTACTAGATTTGCACGCACGACCGATTTATTAAAGACAATCGGTAGCATTATTATGTGTGTAGGTTTGCACTTGGGTAGTGGGTCACTTATTCACTCCGTTTGTAGAGGAATGGGTATGGATATCGAGTGATTATATTTAGTAGATGACTTGCATGTATTAAATAAGTAGGTATGATGTCATTTTGGGCATGGACTGGTTGGCAGAGTATAGGGCAATGGTTGATTGTTTTGTTAGGACAATCGTGTTTATCATTACAGGGCATGAGATGTTTTTGGTGGCGATGCCTTTTCCTAAGGGTGGGTCGAGCCCTCACCTGTATTATATTGAGGAGGAGACCTCGCAAAAGGTGGTTATATCATTACACTCGATCCCAAGGGTTACGAAGTTTACAAACGTATTTCAGAAGATACCGAATTTACTACCAAGTCGAGAGATAAAGATTGTTATCAATTTATCGCTTGGGATGAAACCAATTGCATGTGCTCTATATCGCATGGCCCCATTAGAGATGCGGGAGTCCAGAGACCAGATTCAACAGCTCTTGGGGCAGGGATTCATTAGATAGAGTATATTATCATGGAGTGCTCCAGTGTTGTTTATGAATAAGAATAATGGTTCACTCAGATTGTGCATTGATTACCTAGAGTTGAATAAGGCCAAGATTTGGAATAAATATTTATTGCCTCGAATCGATGACTTATTTGACTAGTTGAGAGGAGAATTTTACTTCTCAAAGATAGACTTGAGATCTGGGTATCACCAGTTGTGTATTAGGGAGCAAAATGTCCCTAAGACTGCATTCCTGACGCGGTATGAGTTATATGGGTTCATGGTCATGCCATTTGGTTTAACAATGCCCTATCAGTATTCATGGATATCATGAATAGGGTGTTTAGAGTTTTCCTATAACATTTCATGATCGTATTCATAAACGATATTTTGGTATACTCTTAGACAGAAGACGAGCATGTAGAGCACTCTTGTATGGTTTTATAAATGTTACGGGATCATCAGTTGTACGCTAAGTTCTCAAAGTGTGGATTCTGGTTACGTGAGCTGTAGTTCTTGGGTCATATTATGTTTGACAGAGGCATTTTAATGTACCCGATTAAGGTTGCGGTAATAAGAGAGTGGGGTTATCCCATAACACCAATAGAGATCCGCAGTTTCTTGGGTTTAGCAGGATATTATAGCTAGTTTATTAAGGAATTTTCGAAGATTGTCAGCTCATCGATAAATTTTACTCACAAGGGGGTGTCATTTGTGCAGAATGATTATTGTCAATTCACTTTTGATAAGCTAAAGGACAAATTGACTTCAACACCTTTGCTCGCACTACCTAGGGTAGGAGTGGAGTACCTTGTATTTACTGATGCATCCTTACAGGGACTTGGGGGATGCTATATTAGGACGGTCGGGCTATAACTTATAATTCTCGCAAACTTAAGCCCCACGAGAGGAACTACCCCACACATGATTTGGTGTTAGCTGTGATAGTTTTCGCCTTGCGAATTTGAAGGCACTACCTCCCGGGGTAAAAGTTTAGTTTTTTCACGGATAATAAGTTATTACAGAATATTTTCATTCAGAAGGATCTGAACATGCGATACCGTAGATTATTGGAATTCGTGAACGAATATCAGTTTGATATTCACTACCACCATGGAAAGGATAACGTAGTAGCAAACGCATTGAGTCGATGGTCTATGGGGGAGTTAGCAGCGATATGTAAAGCTAAGTGGAGTGAGCTTTGCCAGGATGATGAAACTTTTAAGGTTTGTACGACAGTATTGACTATCACACCCGAGATTATTATGAGGTTGTGAAGGCGTGGACCGCGAATTAGATTTGCCAGGAAAAGTTACATCAATTATTGGCAGAGTCTTACTCGATCAGTTCTGAGGGAGGCTTATGCTTCAATGGGAGACTTATAGTCCCAGATGATGTGGATTTGAGGCATGCTGTTATGATTGAGGCCCACGAGTCGAGATTTATGGTACATCTCGACGTGGATAAGATGTACCAGCATATGCGTAGATAATATTAGTGGGTAGGTATGAAACGGGACATAACTGAGTTTATCTCGAAGTGTGTCATATGTCAGTTAGTGAAGGTAAACCACCAGAGGCCAATTGAATTGTTGCAGTGATTAGAGATTCCAGAATAAAAATGGGAGAGTATATCGATGGACTTTATCACGTATCTACCGACATCACAAAGGGATCATGATTCCATATAGGTGATTGTGGATCATTTAATCAAGGTGGCTTACTTTTTTTCGATATGGACAGACTATACGATGACAGAGTATGCCTATCTCTTCATAGTTGGGATAGTGAGCTGCGATTAATATTGCATCTGATTGGGATAAAATCTTTGTGTCCCATTTTTAGTAGAGTTTCTAGGAGGCGATAAGGACTGAGCTGCGATTGAGTACGACTTATCATCCGCAGATTGATGGATAGACTAAGCGGGTTCATAAGATGTTGTAGGATACGCTCACGATGTGTATGCTTGATTTTAGAGGAGATTGGAAGCAGTACCTTCCATCGATGGAGTTTGCTTATAATAATTCATACCAGTTCACTATAGGTATGGCACCTTATGATGCATTACATGGTTGACCTTATCGTTTGCCTACTTTTTGGTTAGAGGTGGGGGATAAAAAGCTCCTTAGGCCTGAGATGATCCAGGATACTTCTGCCAAGATTGGGCTCATTCGAGGTTGCATACGAATTACTCGAGATAGGCAAAAGAGTTATGCCGATGTAGATCTGAGACATGTAGAGATTGATGTGGGTGGACAGGCATTGTTACGTGTGTCTTCTATGAAAGGATTCGTGAGGTTTTAGAAGAAGGGTAAGATCGCACCGAGGTATATAGGGCCTTTTTTATTATCGAAAGCGTAGGGTCGGTGGCATATAGGTTCACCTTGCCAGAGCATCAATAACGAATTCACGACGTGGTTCATGTATCATCATTGAAGAAGTATCAGAGGAATGAGATGTCTTATTAGCATATTACACTAGAGGATATTGATTTTCAGCCTGATATCTCATATGAGAGAGACCGATTGCTATGTTGGATAGTAGTAAGCATAAGCTGCGATCTAAGGTGGTCCACTTAGTTCGCGTTCAGTTGGGACATCACAACGCCGATGAGTTAACGTGGGAGAGGGAGGATGATATGCCCGAATTTTGGAGATGAAATTCCTTTTCAAGGTGGGAAGTATGTAACATCCCATAATTTTGAGAATTTATAATTTGGCAATTAAATTCCACGTGAGCATGTAATTTAAATAAATTGGGAAATAAAATGAATTTGAAATAAATATAATTAGCATTAAATGGATTAATATTCATGTGATTTAATATTTAGTAGTGTGATAAAGTAAATAAAATAATGTCAAATGGTATTACGTTGTAAGTGGGTAAATACGACGGGAATTGACTATATCTCAATCGGGACACATGTGTGGGTGATATTAGGTAGAGATGGGATATATATGATTGGTGACTCAAATGATGATTTCGAGTGCACAGTTGATACGGAATAGGTAAAAATAGTCTAAATTAAGTACCAGAGGTGGTGATTGGGTTTCGGGGGACTTTTCAGACTAAACGGGACCCATATATGGGTATACGGGTCATTATAAAATACATGTTAACCTAATTTTGGGATTAGGCTTATATAATGAAAGGTTAGGGTTGAGTTATTAGTCACTTTATCATATCAAAAGGTTTTCTTATCTTACCAAAAGTCTAAGAGAGAATTTGGAGAGAAAAGATAAGAAAACTTAAAGAAATTCCAAGAGGAGACCAAAGGGACTCAAGATAAGAACAATTGGGAGAAGGTTGGGGAGAATTATCGGCTAGGAGAATCACCAAAGGATTTCTTCACACAAATTCAGACTCGACAAGTTAATTACAACAAGTAATTGACTTGCTTAGTAAATTATGGATGTATCTCAATTCATATCATAATTGGAGAAAATTATTTTGGGCAGGATTCAAATGGAAAAAGCTTTGGGGGACATGATTTTCTGGAATTGAGATGTGAATTATAAAATAGGAAATCTAAAAATTATTGAATCACATGTAAAAAGATATAATTATAATTGAAAGATTGGGAAAATTGTGAATTATTGTATATTTAGCAAAAAGTGTACGAATCTTACATAGGATGATGAATCCCAAGATATCTACATGAATTAAAATATGAGAAATACTTAATTCAAAGTATGATTGACGGAGAATGGGTATCCTTGATGAAATTGGGTTTAGAGATTAATTAAATTGGTTAAACTGCTATGGAATTCGCCATGAACACTGTTCTATAGGGGCGAACCGATTAACCCTTGAGCCGAACTGGTTCGGCAACCATGTTATAGCCAAGTTTGGTTATTTGAGGGGTTTTGTTAATGATTTAGTTTCGAGTTAAATTATGATGTCCGTGAATAAGTTAGGGCTTTTGAAAAACTAGTTTAATACTGATAGAAGGCCTTAGGATGGTCGTGACATATTCGGGGTCAAATTAAAAGTATTTGGTATGAATAATACTCGTGGAATTAAATAACAAATTGTGATAAAAATTCGGTAGAAAAGGAATACGGACTAGTTGAGAATGGATACGTGTCCAGAATATTATTTTAAAGGATAAATTAATTAAATATGTGATTATTTAATATTTGGAGTCGAGTTTACACTTGGGATTTATAGGCTAGCGCTACAAGTGACAGGCACAATTATCTAGGATATTAGATATATATACAGGTATAGAGACAATATATATATATATATATATATATATATATATATATATATATATATATATATATATATATATATATATATATATATATATATATATATATATATATTAAACATACCACTAGAGTGGGAATGCTATCGGTGGAGGTTATGCGCCGTGGGCGATCAATCTCTCCTGGTGAATCCCAGCAGGTGTAGTATCGGTCCGCAGGGCCATAGGTCTGTTCATGCCCATTCTATGTGGTTGGAGTCCAAGTGGAGTAATGCGGTATGGTATGAATTTAGGACTATGACTGTCTCCAATTACGTGTACGATCTGGGTTCGAGGCTGAGATTTTGACCCGATAGCCTAAGATGATGTTTGTATGCCCTGGTGCCTGATATCATAATAGAGATTCACATCGAGTGAGTTATTACTCTGAGAGCTTGAGGTTATACATATATAGTGAGTGATATATATTTATCTAGACTTGTTGTGATATAAAAATACGTATATAAAAGTGAAGAAAATTAAATACAAGCATAAGACAATAAGGTGTGAATATTGGTTTAATAACTAGTGAAAGTTGTTTGAAATAAATTGATTAATTTTTATAATTAGGAATTATAATTGTTAAGCGGATGGGAAAGTTAATTATATAAAATGCACGTGACACTGGGTAGAGTATGGGATTAAGATTGACAGTGAGACTAGTTAGGCTGGATAATATTACTAGGATGTTAAAATGCATTCGTTAGGTGCGCACTTTAGTTGAGGGGTGAGTGTTTTCTGATGGGAGTTCGATAATGAATTTTAATTACTTGCAAAATATTTTCAAAAGGTTTTGGGCTCTGACCCGCGTCAAAATATTTTCAGAAACTTTTAGGTGTCCATCCACAAGGATGCCAAGCATAATTATTGTTCAACTCGCAATCATGGAAAGGGACATAATGAATTGATCCATAGGAGTGTTCCCCAAAGTAATGATAATAATATAATGTAAGTGTTAGGTGAATCACAAATTGCTATGAAAGAGCGAATGTGCACGTCGAGCAAGACACGAGTATATAAGAGCCTGAGACTCATAAAGCATATACATAAGATATGAAAAAAGTATATAAACATGAAAAACGGGAGTATGGACTCAAATCTCCGGATTAATCCAAGACGCATACGTAGCCTAAAGGGAATCAAAGTCCACATAGTTCAAAAATAGCGTGGGGATAGTGTTCAACCCATAAATACAAAGGTGGGACTTCTCTTATGTGTGTAGGGAAAATGTATTTTAAGAGTGAAAGTATGAAATTTAAATCCCATTATTGGAATTTACGGATGAACCCTCTTTTTCTTATTTTTTTTTATGAAAATAAATTATGTGAAATACAACTAATAAAGAGTATAGATTAATGGATGTTATGTAACGAATCACAAGTATGAAAGTAGAAATAAGATAAATAACACTAAAAAAGGAAAACTAAGGAATGGGATGGAGAATTTGACCCCCTTATGAGTGTTTGTTGTATACTTTGAGATGCTAATATGCTGATCTAGAAATGACATAAAAGTGATACGAAGAGGTGGGGTGGGTTACTGTAACACCTCGTAATTTTGAGTATTTATAATTTGACATTTAAATTACACGTGTGCACGTAATTTAAATTATTTGGGAAATAAAATGAAGCTAAAATAAATATTAATTAAAATGAAATGGATTAATATTTTTGTGATTTAATATTTATTAATGTGATAAATTCAATAAAATTATGTCAAGTGGTATTACATCGCAAGTGGGTAAATGCGACAGGATTTGACTGTATCTCAACTGGAATACATGTGTGGGTGATATTAGGTTGAGATGGGATATTTGTGATTGGTGACCCGAATGATGATTTCGAGTGCACGATTGATTCGAAATAGGTCAAAATAGTAAAAATTAAGTACTAAAGGGTAGTGATTGGGTTCCAGGTCCTTTTTAAACTAAACGGGACTCGCATGTAAGTATTCAGGTCATTTTAAAAATACATGTTAACCTAATTTCAGGACTAGGCTTATATAAGGAAAGGTTAGGGTTGAGTGATTAGCCACTTTATCATATCAAAAGGTTTTCTTGTCATACCAAAAGCCTAAAAGATAAGATGGAGAGAAAAGAGAAGTTAACTCAAAGCAATTCTAATAGGAGACCAAAGGGACTCAAGAGAAGAATAATTAGGACAAGGTTGTGGGAGAATTCTCTACTAGAATCATCACCAAAGGATTTCTACACACAACTTCAAACTCGACAAGTTATTTAAGGCAAGTAATTGACTTGCTTAGTAAATTATGGATGTTTGTCAATTCGTATCATAATTGGAGAAAATTATTTTGGATGGGATTTATATGAAAATGGGTTTTGGGGCCATGATTTTCTAGAATTGAGATGTGAATTATAAAATAGGAAAATTGAAAATTGTTAGATCCCATGTTAAAGGATATAATTTTAATTGAAAGAATGTGAAAATTGTGAATTGTTATATAATTTGTGAAAAGCAGGCGAATAATTGTGAATTGAAATAGGAGAAGTACTTACTTCATAGGACGGTTGACGGAGAATGTGGATCCTTGATTAAATTGGGTTTAGAGATGAATTGAATTAGTTAAACTATAACGAAATTCACCATGAACAAAACTGGTTTAGACTGAAAAGGGATAAATGAACCAAATAGGTGATTATTCAATAATTTGACGCCGAGTTTAGACTTGGGATTTATAGGCTAGCGCTACGAGTGACAAGCACAGTTAGCCAAGGTATTAGATATACATACGGGTATAGAGACAATATATATGTGTGAATATATCTATGTGTATAATACATATATATAACATACCACTCTAGTGGGGATGCTATCGATGGATGTTGCGTGCTGTGGGCAATCGATCTCTCCTGGTGAATCCCAGTAGGTGTAGTATTGATCCGCAGGGCCATAGGTCTTTGCATGCCCACTCTATGTGAGGTTGGAGTCCAAGTGAGTTAATGTGGTATGGTTATGACCCACTTACTTTAGACTATGACTGCCTCCAATTATGTGTACGATTTGGGTTCGGTGGTGATATTTTGACCTGGTAGCCCAGGATGATGTTTGTATGCCCTAGAACCTAATAGCATACTAGAGATTCACATCCAGTGAATTATTACTCTGAGAAATTGCAATTATACATATATAGTGAGTGATATATATGTATGTATACTTGTGATATGAAAATACTTATATAAAAGTGAAGAAAATTAGATACGGGCATAAGACAATAAGGTGTGAATATTCATTTAATAACTGGTGAAAGTCATTTAAAATAAATTGATTAATTAATTATAATTGAAAACTGTAATTGTTAAGCGGATGGGAGAGTTAATTATATAAAATGCGCGTGACAAAGGGTAGAGTATTGGATTAAGATTGACAGTGAGACTAGTCAAGCTAGGTGACATTACTTGGATGATAAAATACATTTGTTAGGTGCGCACTATAGTTGAGGGTGAGTATTTTCTTATGGGAGTGCGACACCTGTTTAAATATGGAAGAATACACTTATATATTACTAAATTTTAATTACTTGCAAAATATTTTCAAAATATTTTGGGCTCTGACTCGTATCAAAATATTTTCAAAAATGTTTAGGTGTCTAGCCACAGGGACACGAAGCATAGTTATCATTTCTAGGTTATCAGAGTTGCAACAACTATGGAGTGCTTGCAGGGATTGGTATAGACATTTTTTATTTTTGGGATTCTAGATAGGACTCAATGAGTTACTATCCGGTCATCTTTACCAATAACATATTTTATTTCAGTTTTATTTAATTCGATTTATTTGATTATTGTTAGGAATTTTATACCGATGGTTGATTCGATTAGTTGGTGTTTGTATTTCAGTATTCAAATTTAATTATTTGATTGTGGTTTTAATTATTTATATAATTGAGTTATGGTGAACGATTTTATTTACGACATTTTAAGAAAGTCAAAATTGACACGACTTGATTAAATAATAGGTGGTTAGTAATTAATTGGATTTTCTACTATGATACTAAGGATGAGCCAAATGAGATTCCTTTTTATATTAGTAGAGGTCTGTCCAACCATTATTTTAATAATTTGGGTGTCAAAATTACCATGTGAGGTGAGAAAGTGATGGAAAGAGATATGGGTAAACCAACTTTTTGGGAAATGGAAGAGCTATGAATTCGAAGGGAATGTTCTTTGACTTTATGAGAGGGGTATCTTGTGTCCTATCAAAGGGAGGTAATGACATGTATTTATATAGTCAAGGATGGTTCCGATCAGAATATGTATTGACTTTTTTATCAGCAATGTGCTTTCCTTGTCGAGCAAGGAAAAGGACAACCTGTCGTTCCTGAGGTGCCTATAGGCAGTTCGATTTTTTTTGGGGAAAAACGGGCATAAAATGCAAACCATAAGTCCAAATCATGGAGGGGGTCATTTAAAAGCAAATTCAGACCCCTTTAAGGATCCATTAAGACAGTCCTAGGTCCAGGAGTTGGCCAAAGTTCGTAAGATGTGGTTTATTGGAATACAATTATTATCAAATGAGGCGTAACCCCTTATCAAGGTCAGGATTGATGCTCAGGACAGTATTTAATAATGGCAATAAATGAGGGTAAGAGAGACAATAACATTCAACATGCAAGCTACTATTAAACGAGATCTTTACACCATAAATGCACTGTAAATACAATAAATAGATGGGACCAGCAAGTAACTTGGTAGGAGGGAGAAACAACAAGCACTCTTGACACAATAAAGGCAAGGCATTAACCTCAAGCTCAGTCAATGCTCAATAATGGGGATATTAATGGGTGTAAGAAGAATGTTTGGACAATCAGTGTTCTCACAGAGGCTCTCGTGTATGAGGCAAATCCAATATCAATTCTAGATCAAGATCACCGTCCTTATAAACTATTTGGCTGGTTTATTTATATAGAGGCAAGGTTATTCGTACTCGAGTAACCTTACAGGCATTAAATGTGATTGATCGGCAATAAATGCTAAAGTATCGTAGCATTAATGCCAAAGATATTACATTAAATGCATGGGATATTGTATTTTGGCGGGAAACTGCCCAGCCAATTAGAAGCATGGTGGCATTAATGAGGATGTGATGTGGCAGCTCAAAGGCTTACCGTAGAACGGATATAAAATCAAGTTTGGTTAACTAGGCCTACCATCCTCAGGATAAACTCACTTGAGTGCGGTAACTTTGAGCTCCCAAATGCCAGACGTTATTATGTCATAATGTTGGTGAACACTGACCCCCACTAGACGTGTGGTCACCTCAATCGAATGGGTGGTTTATGGTTTTAAGGTTGCTCAGCTGGAAGGTAGCTCGAGCATTAAGTATGTTATTTATTGGCTAGGAACTATCTCTAGGAAAAAGATATAAGATTGGGGTTCCTCGAGGAGGTTCTCCAAGAAAAAGGTATAAGATTAGGGTTCCTCAAGGAGGTTCCTACGAATAGGTTGAAGTCATGGTAGCTCAGCTAGAAGTAGCTCGAGCAACCATTTATACTGAATGAAGTTTTGCCCAAGTGTGCCAAGAGGGTTGGTTATTGTTTTCCCAATGTTGCCTTACTCCTAATCCTCCAAACCATGTCCCAGAAAGGTTCCCAAGCTATGTTGGGGTGGATCTATATATTTTTAATTGATAAAATTGAGAAGTTTGTCCTTCGGCCCTATGTTGGGGTGGATCAATTTTTTACAAACGACTTTTTTACGGACGAGGAGTGTCCTATTACCCCCATCAAGGAAGCGTTGGCCAGGAATTTTTCCTGTGAACAATATTCCTCTGTTATTAATTCCCTTTTATATGACTTCATACACATAGTGGTTATCCTTTTATTCCATCCACTGTCTAAATCGTGTGGCTATGCAGTTTGGTTATGATCAAGGTAACCCCATGCTTTGTCATTTCACCCGCGAGAAGTCTACCAGCTTTTCTTTCGCCGGCAATAACTTTCTTACCTCTATCATCGTCAACCTTTATTCAAATTATGCTGCCAACCCTATTATCCCGAGCAAAAATGCTCAAGGGGGAGGTCTGCTATGTAGTTGACGGTATTTTGGCCAAATAAGTTGGGTCGTTTCAAAAGCAATCTTCTTAAAGAACCCCGATACCCCGATGTTGAAAGGTTTCCTCCGATGGATCTAGGATTGAGGAACTCTACTGTAAGGACACAAATTTCCAATTGAGTCCATGTATTGTGTTGGCTCAATTCCGGACAAAAATATCTATTCATAGGATAGTATGTCATTGTTATACTCTCAAGCCTATGAAGTGTCTGTTGAAGACGTAGCGGCAAAGAATATAAAGCTTCATCAAATATGCCGGTTTGCGTGCCTCGTTTCTACGTCATCAACTATGGTTCCAATGCTCCCAAGGTGTGAATGCAATTATATATATATATATAGGAGCTTGGAACAAAGTTTATTGGGTGTTAGGTTTAATATAAACTGCGTTTTTATTTTCAGAAAAATTTAATTGGAACTTTAAAATAAATTATATAAAGTTTCTGGTCCAAAATCGAATTTTATAAAATTTCTGGAAGTCGTTCGAAATGTCGTTCGAACGAGTTTTTCGTTCGAACCAGGTTTCGTTCGAACGAGTTTGCTAACGAGTTCTCACTAACCTATACTGGTCTGTCGTTCGAACGAGATTGTTCGTTCTAACGAGATTTCCAACGAGATTCTAACGAAGTCCATACTGGAGCGTCGTTAGAAGTCTCGTTCGAACGAGATCTCGTTCGAACGAGATGTCGTTCGAACGAGAGGCCAGGCAGGAACAGTTTTTGGCAGTTTTTTGGCAGTTTTGCACCCACTTTCCCACTATGTTTGTAACCAACATTTTCAGATTTTAATAGGGACGGGAATCACTTTTGTTAATCTATCTTTTCATATCATACAAACTCTTAGAGAGTGTTTTGAGAGCAAAAACAAAAAGAGAAAAAGATCATGTTTTGAATGCAAATTTTCAAAGAGAAATTCATATACCACTCTAGTGTTTACACCCAATTATTGTTTATCCAAGTTCTTATATACATATCAAATTGCTTGGAGTTTGGCACCGGTTTTTCTCTACCGAATTCAAGAAGAGAAGTTTTGGTTTGCTTCTACATCCATCAAAGAAGAAGACGTTTGTTGTGATTCTACCCACTTGGAGAAAGGCTCCTTGCTCGGGTGACGGTGACCATAGAAAGCCCTATCGGTGGATTCCGAGACCGCGGTGGTGTTCCAAGGTTATCCGCTAGGAAGAGGTGTCTACAAGAATAAGCGTCGAGGCTTGAGAGGGATCGAGTCAGTCGTTGTAAGTCTATCTATCTTGTACTTGTAATTCCGTATCTAGTGGATTTGTGGCTAGGGCCGTCCGAGGTTTTTTCCCGTCTTGGGTTTTTCCTCGTACATCGCGGCGTAGTGTGATATTGTTTATTTTATCTTGCATTATAACTTAGAACGCATGCTTAGGACAATTCAAGATAAAATTCGGTTTAAATTGTCGCACTCATTTTAATTTGGACTTAAATTAAATATTGGGTAAATTTGGTTTATTCAAGTCTTTTGCTAAAATTGGTTTCGCCTAACTTTGGATAATTGTTAATTATGACTTAGGCAAATTCTAGGGCTTGGATTAATGAATTGGTTTAAGTGAATATATTAATTGATTAATTTATTTTAATTTCACATGGTTTAAGTTTAATGTGTTTAGAGAAATTTAAAACTTGTTGTTTTTAAAGATTGAACCATTTCCTTTTAATTGGTTTTGTTTTAATTGAGTAAAACTCACAACCCGGGGATCCAACGTTTTCAAATTGGTATCAGAGCCAAAAACGATAAATTATTTCGTTAAGATCCTTTAAATTTTTGGCTAAAATGGAATTTTCCTCATTTTCAAAATTTCCTATTTTTGATGGTTCAAACTACGCGTATTGGAAAGCGCGAATGAAATCGGCACTAAAATCTATCGACGAAAGAGTTTGGATGTCTGTTGTTAATGGGTGGTCCCCACCAACTTATTTAGTTGAAAATGAACGTGTTATCAAACCCACCGATAGATGGACTGAAAATGAGTTTAAACTTGCTAATTTCAATTCCCGTGGTTTAAATGCCTTGTTTAGCGCTGTCACACCGGATGAATTCCGACGTATTATGACGTGTGAGACCGCTAAAGAAGCTTGGGATATTTTACAATTAACTCATGAAGGAACTAGTGTCGTTAAAGCTTCAAAACTCCAAAACCTCACCACTCAATTTGAAACTATCAAAATGAATGAAAAAGAAACTTTTGATGAATTTTATGCTAGACTTTCTGATATTGTTAATTCATCTTTTAACTTGGGAGAGAAAATACCTGACGACCGTGTTGTAAAGAAAATTTTAAGGTCCCTTCCCGATTGATTTATTCCAAAGGTGACCGTGTTAAATTCTTTACCCACTTTAGCCTCTACGAAATTAGAAGAGCTTGTAGGTGATTTACAAACCTATGAACTGGATATGTTTCCCTCTAAAACTGAAAAGAAAATCGAAAAGGGCGTTGCTTTAAAAGCCCGAAAAGAGGTCAAACAAGTAATAGAGAGCGATAGTGATAGTGACTCGGAAGATATGGCTTTATTTTCTCGCAAATTTAGAAAATTTCTTAAAATTAACAAAGACAAACTTAAAAATGATTTTAAGAAATTTGATACTTCTAAACATGATAAAAGCGAGAAGATTTCTAAAGCCGAGAAGATCCCTAAACCTAGCAATGACAATTTAGATAGGGACGAGTCTAATAAGTGTTTTGGTTGTGAAGGTTATGGCCATAGGGCTTATGAGTGCGCCACTAAACTAAGGAAAGAGGGTAAGCGACCCATTTCATATAATGCGACCCTTAGTGATAGTGATACGGAAGAGAAGCCCGATTCCCCCACTAAGAAAAAATTTGTGGCTTTTATGGCAAGTCATGTGAGTAATAGTGAGAACTCATCGATTGATGAAACCTTAACACATGACACTTCCAAGGTCAAAGTTTTTGATCCCCTTGTCTTTGATGATAGTGAGAGTGAAAAAGAAAGAGAGAGTGAAAATGAAGAAGAGGTTGATGTGAGTGAACTTCAAAATGCTTTTCAAGAACTATATAATGAATCTATTAAATTGAAAAGAGCTAATTTGAAGTTAGAAGCGAGTTTAAGAGAGAGTGTCAAGGTCGTTGATGATAGTGCTTTAATAGAAGACCTTAGGACACGTGAGAGAACTCTTCAAGAGAAGCTACAATATGTAGAAGGCGAAAGAGATAGCCTTAGGGGTTTAATGGAATCCTTGAAAAAGGAGCTTCTTGCTTTTGAAGAGCGAAATATTTTACTAGAATCTAACATTTTAGAATTGGAAAATAAATTAAAGGATTCTAGTAATGTCAAATTTGATTTGGAGTGTCGTTCAGAAAAACTAGATAAAATGTTAGGAACGATCCAAATTAAAAATGACACTTGGGGTTTAGGCTTCAATTCTTGTAATGCATCTACTCATAAAGCCAAAACCAATGTTTTAGGAGAATATACTAGGAATGCATTTAAAGATCACTCCTTAGGTAAATCTTTTCGACATATTTTTACTTGTACCCCTTGTGGTCGAAAAGGTCATCTTAGAAAATTTTGTTTTGATCTTAAACGAATTCCTAGAAAATCCCATAGTAAAGTAACCACGGTAGTTAAAGCTCCTACACCCCAAGATAGTCACTCTTCATTAATTTGGGTTAGGAAATCCGACTTGGTTGTTTTGCAAAATACGGTTTTTGATTCTCATTTACTTTCACATGCTTCCTCCCTTGATAAATCTAAAGGATGAATGTGTTAGTGTTTGCATACTTTAGCGTTTGTACTTCATGCTATATTCACATGCTAAATGTATGCTTGTTAAGTCATTTTCTAGTCATTGCCTTATTTCATATCACATGCTTGAATTTATGACTTGTTTATCTTTTTGTATTATATTTTGTGTTTGAATTAATTGAAAAATATAAAAAGATTTTTGTTTATCATTTGTGTTTTATTTATTTCATTTAAGCTTAATGAAAAATACAAATGATTTTTGTTTATTCTTTTGAGTGTATATCTTTATTTTTGATTAAAAATGTTAAAAACTCAAAAAGAGTTTATTTTGTGTGTATTATTATTTGACACACTTTATGTGGCATATATTTGTGTTTGAATCCCATCTTTTACGCTCCCACGTGGCTAGAACTTTTGGTTTAGGTTTTCAATCCTTAAAATGTTCTTTACCATGTTTTATATGGAGTAGTTGGATTTTGTATTGTTTAAATGGATTTAATTGTTATATGCCTCTATTCACACATGCACGAGCTCTTTTGAAATTATAAATTCATATGTATATTTGAGCTATGAGAGATGTTCTCCTACCAATCTTGTCATCTACATATTTGTGACTTAGGAGGACTAGTGCATGTCAAAATCCGTTGCACGTGAGATTTGTGTAAAAAACGAAACATGATGAATATAAATGTGCACGGGGAAGGGCTCCGAAAGGACTAAGTGATCCTTTGCGATTGTAAGCCACCATTTTGAATGGACCTAAAAGAAATACGTGGTCCAAAGGCCTAAAAACAGAAAATATGGCATTAAAAAGAAAATAAATTGCCAAGGCCTATGTTTGATTGATATATTCATTCAAATTTAATATATATGCTTATTGAGGGAGAATTGGATGGTATATCAACGGTTTGCACAATGTCCGTTTATCCTAGTTGCGTATTTCATGTCATGACTCTATTGGTTTGTAGAATCATCAATATACTAGGCTTGTATGCATTGTGTATGTTTGTTCATTGAGTTCAATCTATATTGTCACATGAGGTTATATTTCAATGTGATGAAGTTTGCAATCAAATGAGAACTCCGTGAACGTTTATTAAGTGTTTGGGTCTAAATTTAATTGTTGCTAGTTCACACCCCTACACTTCCGTTTCCATATGACACATTTTTGCCATACAAGTGTGAAAGACTCCTATTATATGTTGTGTGTGTCATTTGTGTGTTTATATCTATACATATGTGCGTGTGCATTATTGATATATTTCTAGTACATATATATATGATATTTTGTTTTGCCTTTGCCTTGCTTTTGTTGCCCATATGCTTTCATGTCTTATCACTTTAAGCTTCAACATGCTTTTATGTTTTGATTCTTTAGCCTTTGTCTATTCCTGAACAAAAGGGGGAGAATGATGATAAGGGGAGAAATCTAATCCTATTATTATCGTATCTTAGTTTGGGGAGATTTATCTTAGGGGGAGACGTCTTTCTAAGTATGTCATTTGTTTGATAAAGGGGAGAATTAACTTAGGGGGAGTAACTTAATTAATTGCATTTTATATTTTGATATTCCCTATGCATTTGATGAGTTTGCTTAAGTGTGCAGGTATTCTACTAAAGGCAAAGTGTTTAATCCTTGGGTTGAGTCAAGTTTGGGTGGGTTATGTTTTGAGTCTAGTAGAGCTTGACGGCCCTTTAGGATTTTTGTTTTGGTTTTTGTCTCGGAATAGCCAAAGGGGGAGATTTGTAAGGACACAAATTTCCAATTGAGTCCATGTATTGTGTTGGCTCAATTTCGGACAAAAACATCTATTCATAGGATAGTATGTCATTGTTATACTCTCAAGCCTATGAAGTGTCTGTTGAAGACGTAGCGGTAAAGAATATAAAGCTTCATCAAATATGCCGGTTTGCGTGCCTCGTTTCTACGTCATCAACTATGGTTCCAATGCTCCTAAGGTATGAATGCAATTATATATATATAGGAGCTTGGAACAAAGTTTATTGGGTGTTAGGTTTAATATAAACTGTGTTTTTATTTTCAGAAAAATTTAATTGGAACTTTAAAATAAATTATATAAAGTTTCTGGGCCAAAATCGAATTTTACAAAATTTCTGGAAGTCGTTCGAAATGTCATTCGAACGAGTTTTTCGTTCGAACCAGGTTTCGTTCGAACGAGTTTGCCAACGAGTTCTCACTAACCTATACTGGTCTGTCGTTCGAAATGTCGTTCGAACGAGATTGTTCGTTCTAACGAGATTTCCAATGAGATTCTAACGAAGTCCATACTGGAGCGTCGTTAGAAGTCTCGTTCGAACGAGATCTTGTTCGAACGAAATGTCGTTCGAACGATAGGCCAGGCAGGAACAGTTTTTGGCAGTTTTGCACCCACTTTCCCACTATGTTTGTAACCAACATTTTCAGATTTTAATAGGGACAGGAATCACTTTTGTTAATCTATCTTTTCATATCATACAAACTCTTAGAGAGTGTTTTGAGAGCAAAAACAAAAAGAGAAAAAGATCATGTTTTGAGTACAAATTTTCAAAGAGAAATTCATATACCACTCTAGTGTTTACACCCAATTATTGTTTATCCAAGTTCTTATATACATATCAAATTGCTTGGAGTTTGACACCGGTTTTTCTCTACCGAATTCAAGAAGAGAAGTTTTGGTTTGCTTCTACATCCATCAAAGAAGAAGACGTTTGTTGTGATTCTACCCACTTGGAGAAAGGCTCCTTGCTCGGGTGACGGTGACCATAGAAAGCCCTATCGGTGGATTCCGAGACCGCAGTGGTGTTCCAAGGTTATCCGCTAGGAAGAGGTGTCTACAAGAAGAAGCGTCGAGGCTTGAGAGGGATCGAGTCAGTCATTGTAAGTCTATATATCTTGTACTTGTAATTGCGTATCTAGTGGATTTGTGGCTAGGGCCGTCCGAGGTTTTTTCCCGTCTTGGGTTTTTCCTCGTACATCGCGGCGTGGTGTGATATTGTTTATTTTATCTTGCATTATAACTTAGAACGCATGCTTAGGACAATTCAAGATAAAATTCGGTTTCAATTGTCGCACTCATTTTAATTTGGACTTAAATTAAATATTGGGTAAATTTGGTTTATTCAAGTCTTTTCCTAAAATTGGTTTCGCCTAATTTTGGATAATTGTTAATTATAACTTAGGCAAATTCTAGGGCTTGGATTAATGAATTGGTTTAAGTGAATATATTAATTGATTAATTTATTTTAATTTCACATGGTTTAAGTTTAATGTGTTTAGAGAAATTTAAAACTTGTTGTTTTTAAAGATTGAACCATTTCCTTTTAATTGGTTTTGCTTTAATTGAGTAAAACTCACAACCCGGGGATCCAACGTTTTCATGTACTACCTCTAGCTCCCTGTTCTCTCACAGTACCACCAATAGTTTTATACCTTCTGAGTTGCCTCCCTTGGTCCCTATGGAGCAACCTGTAGTGAAAAATAAGAAGGCATCTTAATTTTCAATTCCAGTCGAAGTGGCTGCTATTTCCCCTGATCCCTCAAGACCAATCGAAGGGGGTGACACTCCTCATGCTGCTTAGAGTGGGGTAACTATGAGGGATTCAAGTAAGGCTACCCAGAAGAAGCTCAAGGTTACTCAAGAAGTCTTTGCCAAATTTGACTCATGTTTCTAAGGTTGCTAAGCTAGTTAACCAGATGTTCGATCATCTTAGACAGACTTGGAAGAATTTTTCTGAGGAATATATGGCTTTTACGTCTGCCCAGATGGACTCTCAAGGGTTTTCTTATGCTCCCTCGACCGCTGAAGTTAGCAAGAAAAGAAAGTTGACTAGTCGTGTTAAAATTATGTTAAAGGAGGCGAGTAAAATAAGTGATGAAGAGCATTCTGAGGAAGAGGTAGCTATTGATGAAGAAGTGGTAGGAGATGATGATAAAGAGGAGGAGGAAAAGGAATAAGATAAGGAAGAGGAGGGGAGTAAGAAGACTCTCCCCTTATTCTAAGGCGTAGGTTGCGAAGGATGGTTTCTTTCTCCAAGCATGTTTCGCCTATTTTAGACTATGAAGTTTTGGAAGATATTCTTGAGGAAGAGGTATGCCTTCTATTTTCTTTTATTACTTATAACTTTTCCTCCTTTTACCTTATGATATTGACTCATGTTTCCCATATTCAAGTTGATGTCTGAGGTGACTTTCACGATGATGTTAAAGTTGGTGGTCCATTGGTGGAGTCATCTGGAGTTTTATTTATCCCGAAGGAAGCTGCGCCGAAGGAGATAACTTCCCCTATGACCTCGCAGGTAACTATTAATTTTCCCTCAGGGGTAGATATAACTCTTTTTTCTGTTCAATCTAGTAGTGCTTATTGGTCTGACTCTGCCTTCTTGTTAAATCAGGCTGGTCTCGAGGAAGTTGTTCATGATGAAGTTGTTGTTGAGTGTGTCGTTGAAAAGTCCCATGTTATTTTTGTACCATCGGTTATGGTAAACTTTTCCCTTTTTATTTTTGAACTCCTTATGCCATATTCTTCTTATTCTCATCTTGCTCTCTGTTATTCCTAGTAGGTTTCACTTCCCAAACAAACCGCCCCACTAGCCCCTCCTCCCTAAAATGACTAGGTCTTGGTTACTCTCTTTGGACCCTCATTCCTTAATCCAGAGGCATATTAGGTTATTGTTATTGGTCCGGTAGGGATGGGCAGAAAGAAGTTATCGAAGTTGGAGGTAACATTGTTATTCCTGCAGAGCAGCATCTTTTGGTAGTGCCAAGATATTTTTATGAGGAGGAAGATTTGGTACA
The DNA here is from genome assembly GCA_949130495.1 of Sambucus nigra. Classification (NCBI taxonomy): domain Eukaryota; kingdom Viridiplantae; phylum Streptophyta; class Magnoliopsida; order Dipsacales; family Adoxaceae; genus Sambucus; species Sambucus nigra. Next base: position 422,362,859 of record OX422209.1, read on the forward strand.
AATGGCCACCAGGAAGTTCGTCGATGATCAACAGCCAGATCCTATCAAAGAGTCATTGAGTTTCACTCAATCTAGAGAGTTTACTAGAGGTTAAACGGGCTTGAGAGTGCTCAGTAGCTTTTAGAGTAGTGCTCAGAGTAAAATGGATCATCAGTCCAAATCGTAAGGCCGATTAACAAACGAAACATACCATAGAAAGGGGATTCAGAGACTTTTAAGCATTCATTCATCTTCATTCAAGATGGAGAGTCAAATAGAGTTAAATGGGGGCTCAGGAGCATCTGGTGACCTCTAGATCGGTATTCAAACTATGACCTAAGGTTTATAGTGAATGGGTGAGTGCTAGGGACCTAAGGAGGTTCTTGGGGGGAGGGGGGGTTCCTATGATGGGGTGTCTACAGAGTCCCTCTACGGGCATGCTTAGAACAAGTAAAGACTGTCGAATAATTGACTAAGCATAAAATCTTCTGAATTTATCCTCCTAAGTTGGTAGTTTTAGTACCTCGAACAACGTAATTGATTTGTTTTTATCTCATATCATTGCTAATGACTTCTTCTAACAAGTACCCCGAGTTTCGTGTATTTCTTACTATTTTTACATATATTTAGTACACAGAAAAGAGAGAAAGAAACCGAAAGAAAGAAAGAGAACAAAGAGAGACAAGTCAAAGGGAAAAATCATAACTCTACACTCGGAGTTCGGATTTGAAGCTTAATGAAAGTTTAAGATGATCAAATCACAAGAGTGTAAGAAGAAACGACATTCAAATCGGAGCTCTGGATCAAAAGATATGGCAAGTCAAAGTTGGAGAAAGAAAGTCAAAGTTGAAATTAATTCTGGAAGCTGAAGAGTTTCAACTCTTGAAATTTCTTGTATAATTCCTTTTTATTGAGTGTAAAACGTGGAGAGGCATTGAAAAAGACATATTTGGGAATTATAAAAAGCGAAGCCCTGGAGTAATGAAGAAAGGAAAAGAGAGAGTTCCTTTTGGCATATAATTTCATATTTTCTTAGGATTTAGAAACCCTAGTGTGTAAGTTGAACAAGAGCTATTCAAGATTCAAGTTTCAAGTTCAGATTTCCTTCTTCTATTCAAGTATTGTTAATTTCTACTTTCCATTTCTTCCATATTGTAAGTTTAAATTGCTTTTGTAGTTTAATTTTGTTTCTCAATTCACGTTTCTTTTCAATGCATAATAGACCTATGATTTCTTGCACATTAATTTTTTTTTCATTTAATAAAATCATGTCTAGCTATGTTTTTTTAGGGTTGGGATGCATAAACCCATCCCAATGTACGTATGTAGAAAATAGAATTTAAATTAAAATTTTGAAAGAGTCGTTCCAAATAATTCTACAATCATTATAGGTATTTTATTCTCTCTTGCCCTAGGTACTTGGATGCTTAAGAATATAATGTGTGCAAAATTGAGTAGAACCGCTTTATATTTCCCTTTGATTTCATATGACGCGGGATTAAACCTCATATATGTAATGCTTAGGATCTATAAAGACTGGATTCATTCAAACTTCTAATTTATAATTTTAGTATTCAGATAAGTAATTACTAAGGATTGGGGGATTGTATTACCAACCTGTTTTCCCTTCAATCTTATTAAGTCATTCTTAGTTAGTTAATTTTGCTCATGTAGTTAATGCAGTAGTTTAATTTAATGTGCATTTAGTTAATTAGTTATTTCCCATCTCAATCATCTTTTTATTTCTTTTTAGAGTCAAGTTAGGGTTAACAGTCTTACCTTTGTCGTCACGTTCACTTGTCCTAGTTCCCTGAGGATTCGATACCCAGACTAGCCACTATACTTCGCAAAAGTGTAGTTAAAGTTTAGGTTTTTGTATTGCAGTTGGAAGCCGATAAAAATGATTAAAATATTTACACAGATTTTCGGTTTCCACCTCAATCAATAATATATACCACATCGACGTTTGGGAGTAGGATTAAGGTCAATTTTGTGGACTTAAAGGACGGGGGTAATCGATTCAGAGGGTCAAGGTCAATTCTGCAAACCTAAGGAATGACGACCAATTCTGTCGGCCTAGGTGAATTATGAGGACCTTAATTTGTAGTGATTAATTCTGTGGGTCGAGGTCAGTTTGGAGGACCTTGAGTTGTGGCGATCAATTCTGCAGGTCGAGGTCAATTCTAAGGACATTGAGTTATGACGATCGATTCTGCTGGCCGAGGCCTATTATGAGGATCTTGAGTTGTGGCGACCCATTTTGTGGGTCAAGGTTAATTTTGAAGACCTATAGGTTTGTCGCCCAATTCTGCAGGTCAAGGTCAATTCAAAGGACCTACAGTTACGGTGACCAATTCTGCGAGATGAGGTCAATTCTGGGAACCTTGAGTTATGACGACCAATTCTGTGGGTCAAGGTGAATTCTGAGGACCATAAGTTGTGAAGACCAATTTTACAGGTCGAGGTTAATTTTGAGGACTTGAGGAGTGCTTGAGGTTGATTCTACGAACCTACAGGGCGTGACAATCGATTCCGAAGGTTGAGGTCAATTCTAAGGACCTAAAATTTTAGTTCAGAGGGGGATAGCTCTGCTGGTGAAGGCGTGAAAAAAATTCTAAAAAGGGGCTTAGGGGATCCTAGGATGGGGTGTGTATAGATTTACACAACAGAATCTCTTGAAAAAAATTAAATAGTTTGGCATTATTGTTTTGAGAATCATTAAAGTTCAAGGCATATTACATTAGTCGAGTTAATTTCAATTAAGTTCAATATTTTACACCTAAACTATAAAGTGAGTTAAATCTTAAGAAGTGTTTCGTAACTTCGTGCACCTATGTTATGAGTGCATAGGTTGATTTGCCTTTGGAAAATGTTCACTCAATTTCATTTCATGTTCACGATTAGAATATTTTAGTATTATTCCATGGTGACTATGTATTTTTGTACCTATATGTACCTTTTATGCTTTACTCTTAATTTTTTTTAAAAAGTTCAAAAAATAGTCGCTATGCATCTTGGATTATCATTACATGTGCTTTATCGATTATATTTATGATGGTATCTTTGATTCTTCATGTGATGGTTATTATTCATGATTAGATTCTAACCCTTTGTCTATTACGAAAAAAAGGTGGAGAACAATTTGAGGGGGAGTTTTTTTAATTTTTTTTAAAACTCGCCTAACGGTATATCTTGTTTCATGTGTGTAAAGCTATTCTATTTTAATGAGAATATCATGGACTATATAAGATGAAGACAAATTAGACCAAGGGGAGAACAATTTGAGTTAAAGATAAAGTTTCAAATGTTGTCTCATTTTTGGGGTTGGGAGGACTGATATGCCCCAAGTGTAACCTCGGCCTAGAGACACCAACCTCGGCCGGTATTATGGCCGACGTTGGGCATCTCTTGGACACGCGATATCGCCCCTAGGCCATATCAAGGTCGGCCCAGGCCGACACTACCATGAGCCTCTCCAAGGGACGTCACAAGGATCGGCAGCATTCTCGTATACCTTGGAATGGCAACCTCGACCAGATGTAGGCTGAACTCGCATCAAGCCACCAGCAACCTCGTCAAGCCACCAGTTCAACCTCGTCTCAGGCCGACCTTGCCCATTGTCTCGGCCACAATTAGGTCGAGACCTCCATGGAACCGTCGGACTGAACAGGTATCAAGACTCACCAACCTCGGCCTCATCAAGGCCGAGGTCATACCCCAGACGCGATAGTCGAGCAACTGCTGACATTTAGATAAGGACACGCGGACACAAGTCAGTTATAACAAGATTATTCCCCACACGTGGGGAGAATATTGCATCATCATTCTCTACATGTGACAGTGACAGATGGAACTCCCATATTGGTGAGGTAACCACACACATGCTCATTGCATATATGGAGGGTATATTACACCCCCTAGGTAATATATATAGAGGTCATCCTCTACCTTGCAAAAGGATCCCATATATTCAACCCTAGCTGAAACTCTGTCTAGATACACAGTAGAGAGAGAAAGCTTGAGAGATTGTATCCATGTCCATTAGAGCCTTATTACAGTGAGATTATTCACACACACACAGTGGACGTAGGCTAATCTAGGCTGAACCACTTATATTCTGGTGTACTCTCCCCTTCTCCTCATCTCATTCTCTTGCCATTTACATAACTATGCTGCCATTGCTGTTCTTAGATTGAGCTTAAAAACACCTTACCTGGTGGTGCTGATTTCGGCATCATCATTTTGGCGCCGTCTGTGGAAAGAGAGAAGCTATCTCTTCCTCTTTTTCTGCTTAACCTCACCGGAGATTCTGGTGGTGAACCAGACCTCCCCCTAGCGCGGAGCTGTTTCACCATTGAAAGAGGTCGTGTGAGGTACTAAGCTCATCTGCTACTTAAGCTCTATAGTGTTAACATATGGCACCAGACTTACCACCGCTTCTTCAGCCGCCGGGGGTGGAGGGCCTAGTTCCAGTCAGGCGCCCCCCCAGTCCGAAATGGCGGAGGTAGCTGCAGCCTTGAGGTCTGCAACGCAACAAGCTATGCAGGAGCAATTTGCACAGCTCAGCCAAACTATGATGAGGCCACCTGGAGTCTCACCGGATATGATCATTCCGGCGGCTGTTCAGCCTCATCCTTACGCCAGGGGACCACCCCAGGCACCAATGAAGGACCAGCCTACACCCTAGCGGAGAAGGGACGTTGCTGACCCTAGGCGCTTGCGCCGGGGGAGGCAAGGAAACCCTTGCCCAGAGGACAGGTATGACGATCTAGAGGCAGAAGAATCCCCGAAAGACTGTTGGGAGCCGTATGAGGTGTCAAATAACACTGTACGGCCTCTTAGGCAAAGTCAAGGTTGTGTAGGCCGAAGAGGTGAAGAGGCCCAGCAAAGAGGGTCAGCCTTTGATAGGTTAAGAAGAGGGTCGACCTTTGAGAGACTGGGCCCGATGAATGACCTAAGATAGAGACTGTCGAGATCAAGGAGCGCAGCAGGCTCTCAGAGAGGGAACAGGCAGGGTCGGCCAGACCAAGGCCGACACTGTGAAAGAAGAGGCAGGGAACAGGAAGAGGTCAACATCCAACGTGTCGTGGCAGGGGAACCCTCGGTCCATCCCAGGGAGGTTGCAGGGGATAACCTCGACCAAGTCGATGGCCGGAGACCATGGAATGATTCTATCCAACGCCTCGAGGAGAAGATAGGAGACCTCATTAAAAGCAGGGACCCATTACAAAGGGGTTACTCAGAGGGCTCCCTATTTGTGGCTAGGATAGTGGGATTCCCAACCCCAGCTAAGTTCAAGCCTCCTACGGTGTCTCCCAAGTATGATGGCAGCACTAACCCTATACATCATATAGAGATGTACGAGTCGGCAGCGGACATATACTCGATACCCGATGAGATGAAGTGTAGAGCCTTCTCTGGGACATTAATAGGGGCTGCACACAGTTGGTTCACCTCCCTTCCGAAGAACTCAATTGAGAACTTCAAAGGCTTGGCTGAGCAATTCATCCACAACTTCTGCTTTGGGGTGAGGCCTCAAAAGAAGACTACCCACCTGCTGTATGTCAAGCAGGGTAAGGGTGAGAGCCTAAGAGACTACATAGCAAGATTAAATAAAGAAAAGTTGGAAGTCGAAGATTATGAAGAGAACATAGCCATGACCGCCCTAATAGGAGGTCTCCAGAAGGGGAAGATATTGTGGAAACTGGCGGAAGAGCCCCCTAGGTCTATGGCGGAGCTGCTGGCAACCGCAGGGAAAGTAATGAATGCGGAAGAGGCAATGGTTACCAAGTATGAGGATGAGAACCGTGGTGGCAGTGGAAAGTCCCAAAGCAAGAAAGATGGGAAGAAGAGATCGGGTGATGACAAGTTCGCTCACTCTACTCCTCTTACTGTGAGCTGTGAGCACATCCTCAACGAGATCAAGAATGACAGGGCTTTGAGATGGCCAGAGAAGCTGAAAGCTCCACCATATAAGAGGAACAAAGACCTATGGTGTGAGTTCCACCAAGATCATGGTCATGTCACAGATAGATGCTTCGCTTTGAAGGTAAGATTGAGAAGATGTTAAAATCTGGGAAATTGAGAAAATATGTAGACGGTAAGGCTCCTAAGAGTGGAAGAGATGACCATAAGAAAAGGAGGAATGACAGATGCCGTGACAACGTCCCGGCCCAAAGAGATGATGATTCAGAAGGTGATGATGAAGATGATCCGAATCTCCCACCAAAGGATGACAACACCCCGATGAAGAGGGTTAGTATGATCTCTTTCGGTGTTAGCACAATATGAGGAGGATTTATAGGTGGTGGATCTGAAGTAGCTGATAGGAAGGCTCATGTAGCTGAGGCCAAATCAGTGGCCAAGCTTGAAGTTATGAATCTAACGTCTTTCGATACAATACAGAAGAGGAAGAAAGTAGACATGAACACCCTCGTAGTTGGGTTCTCCAGGCTCGACTTCAGAGGTATCTTAGCCCCCCATGATGACCCTTTGGTCATAACGACAAGGGTGCATGGATATGAGGTGCAGAGAATCCTCGTGGATGGGGGGAGTTCGGCAGATGTGATGTTTTAGCCTTGCATCAAGAGCTTAGGCCTTAGTAGTGCAAGAATGGTCCCCTATCACCACCCTCTGATAGGCTTTAGTGGTGAAAAGGTTCACCCCTTGGGCATGTATGAGACGGACGTACGGATGGGTGATGAATGGCCTAAGAGGTTGACCAGGAGGATTAATTTCTTCGTAATGGACGAGAGTGTCTTCTCGGCCTATAACCTTATCATAGGAAGGGTGGCCCTTAGGGAGTTCGAGGTTATGCCGTCAACGATCCATCAGATGCTAAAATTCCCGACTCCTTATGGAGTAGGGGAAGTGCAAGGTGACCAAACCACAGCGCGAGAATCTTACTTCAACTCGGCTAAAGAGAGAGAAGCCCATAAGAGGGCAACCACCACTTATATCATTGACACCCTTGACCCAAGAGATGAAACAAAGTTTAAGAAGGGAGAGGCCGCGGAAGAGGTAGAGTCCATCGTCCTCAATGAGGACGAGCCGAAAAAAACCGTCCAGGTCGGTAAGGCCTTAGAGCCATGAACCAAGGAAGAGCTGATAAACTTCCTCAGGAGGAGACAGAGTCTCTTTGCATGGAGTCACACAGACATGCCTGGCATCGACCCTGAGGTGATGAGCCACAAGCTCAACGTGACCAGAGATGCCAAACCGATCAAGCAGAGACGAAGAGTCTACTCCAGGGAGAAATACGACGTCATCCGAGAAGAGGTCAAAAAGTTGGAAGAGGCCGAGTTCATAAGAGAGGTTACCTACCCGGAGTGGCTCTCAAATGCAGTCATCGTGCCTAAGGCCAATAGGAAGTGGCGAATGTGTGTGGATTTCACTGACCTGAACAGATCTTGCCCAAAAGACAGCTACCCCTTACCTCGGATAGATAAGATGGTGGATGCTACAACAGGACATGAGCTCATGAGCTTCATGGATGCGTATTCAGGCTATAACCAAATCTTCATGGATGCCGAAGACTAAGAGAAGACATCTTTTATTACAGACAAAGGGACGTACTGCTACAAAGTGATGCCCTTCGATCTGAAAAATGCAAGGGCAACATACCAACGTCTTGTTAATAATATGTTCGAAGAGCAAATAGGTAAGACCATGGAGGTGTATGTAGACGATATGCTAACAAAGAGCTTAAAATCTTGTACTCACGTAGCGGACCTTGAGAAGACCTTCGATGTTATGGACTCATACAAAATGAAACTCAACCCAGCAAAGTGTGTCTTCGGAGTAGGAGCTGGGAAGTTCCTGGGATTCATCATTAACCAGAGAGGAATTGAATCGAACCTTGAGAAAATTAAGGCATTACTCGACATGAAGACTCCTAGGAGTATTAAGGATGTTCAAAGACTCACGGGAAGAGTGGCTGCCCTTAACAGGTTTGTTTCTAGGGCAACTGACAAGTGTCTTACATTCTTTAAAGTTCTAAGAAAGGCCTTCTAATGGGACGAAGAGTGTGAAAAAGCCTTCAACCAACTCAAGTCCTACTTAGGGTCTCCCTTATTGCTGTCTCGGCCCATCGCAGGAGAAAGGTTGTTTGTATATCTGGCAGTCTCTGAATCAGCCATCAGCGCGGCCATCATACGGGAAGAGGATGGGATCCAAAGGCCTGTATACTTCAACAGTAAGGCCCTTCAAGGGTCTGAACAAAATTATCCCCGCATCGAAAGTTGGCTTATGCCCTAATACATGCCTCAAGAAAAATGAAGCCTTACTTCCAAGCTCACTCCATGGTAGTCCTCACTGACTCCCCACTAAGGCAGGTCCTGCATAAACCTGTGAAGTCCGGGAGATTGATGACCTGGGCCATCGAATTAGGAGAATATAATCTCACCTACCAGCCTAGGACAGCCATCAAAGGGCAGGCCCTCGCAGAATTTATTGCAGAATTCACCTGGGAAGAGGCCGAGACAGAGAAGGGCCTAGAGGATGCCGAAGAGACAAATTATAGTGTCTTCCGAAATTTGGAAGAGACGGCACCAAACGTCTTCCGAGATCGGGAAGAGGTCATCTCAGGCAAAACTCGCAGCAGAATAGAAGAGAACGAAGAGGATCGATACCTCTTCAAGCAAGGAGTTATGACAGAAGGAGTCTTCTCATCAGATACAGACGTCTGGAGCCTCTTCATTGATGGCTCTTCCTATGATAGTAGAAGCGGTGCGGGGCTAATACTCTCTGCTCTAGATGGCACCGACATTGAATACGCCTTGAGATTCAACTTCCAGGCATCGAACAACGAGTCCGAGTATGAGGCCATGATAACAGGTCTCTTATTGGCAACAACTCTTCGCATAAAGCGACTCCTACTCCATAGCGACTCAAGGTTGGTTGTCAATCAAGTACTGGGGATATACGAGGCCAAAGACGAAAGGATGGACAAGTACTTAAAGAGGGTAAGAAGGTTGTTAGAATATTTTGAAGAAGAAAAATTGAAGAGAGTGCCTCGACTAAGTAACAATCACGCTGATGCATTGGCAAGGCTGGCCTCGTCAATGAAGACAGATATGGGAAGGACCATTCCGATCGAGGTCTTGAGAAAGGAAAACATCGAGGAGGAAGAGGTATGTAACCTTTGTCACAATTTAAACCTAGGAGACTCATGGATCGACCCGCTCGTCAGATACCTAAGAGAGGGAGAGCTTCCTGAGTCCAAACTAGAAAGGAGAAAGTTGAGATATAGGGCTGCCAAGTTCTCAATGGTAGGAGACGTTTTGTATAAAAAGGGGTTTCTATTGCCTCTCCTCAGATGTGTACATCCCATGGAAGTTCCCTGGGTCTTACAGGAGGTTCATGAGGGTTCTTGCTCTAGCCACATAGGGGGAAGGCCCCTGGCCAAGAGGATCATCACTCAGGGATACTGGTGGCCTACCTTGTCCAAGGACGCTGCAGACTACGTGAAGAGGTGCGACAAATGCCAAAGGTTCGCCACTATACCTCATCAACCCCATCAGCCTATGACGTCAATCTCTTCTCCATGGACATTTGCGGTATGGGGAATTGACTTAGTAGGACCTTTGCCAAGAGCTGTCAACAACTATAGATTCTTGATAGTTGCCATTGACTACTTCTCAAAGTGGGTGGAGGCTGAGCCGATGATAACAATCACAAAGCAGAAGACCTTCCAGTTTATTTGGAGGAATATCATATGCAGATATGGCCTCCCAAACACTCTCATCTCGGAGAATAGGACCCAGTTCAAGAACTCCTCCTTAGAAAAGTACTGCCTAAGAGTAGGGATTAAGCAGTTCTTCTCATCTCCTGGTCGACCTCAGGAAAATGGTCAGACCGAGGTCACAAACAGAACTATCTTGGACGGAATCAAGAAGAGGTTAGGAGATGCGAAGGGAAGATGGACTGAAGAGGTCTACGCTGTGTTATGGGCCTACAAAACCACGACAAGGACACCAACAGGAGAAACCCCGTTCATGCTGTCACATGGCTCAAAGGCCGTCATACCAACGGAAGTAGGACTCCCAACTCATCGGATTCAGACCTACGACCCTGACAATAATGGATAAGAGAGTAGGCTAGACTTAGGTCTTATCGAAGAAAGAAGAGAGGACGCAGAGGCCAGACAAGCAGCCTACCAGCAGAGGGCAGCGAAATTTTACAACCAGAGGTGAAGTCAAGACCCATTGCAATAGAAGACCTAGTGCTGAAGAAGACCCTACAAAAAGCAAATAAGCTTCACCCAAACTGGCATGGCCCCTACAAAGTAACAGAAGAGGTTGTTCCTGGCACTTACAGGCTAGAAAACCTAGAAGGATAACCTTTCACTAACCCATGGAATGCTGACCACCTAAAGAGATATTACATATGATGTTGCATAGAGTTTTATGTAAATGTACCATCTTATTGTGAAGAGGTTATTAATAAAGATCAGTTCCCATGACAGTTCTTGCTTCATTATTAGATCAAACCCTTAACATCATTAATTTGGTGAGATTCATTATGAGGATAACATCCTAGGTGATGACCTCAGACCCTTATAACATCATAATTTGGTGATAAGGTCTGAGGTCAGACATCATACTTGGATGACCTCAGACCCTTAACATCATTAATATGGTGAAATTAATTATGAGGATGACATCTTAGTTGATGACCTCAGACCTTATAACATCATTAAGTGGTGACAAGGTCTGACGTCAGATACCATACTTGTATGACCTCAGACCCTTAACATCATTAATTTGGTGAAATTAATTATGAAGATAACATTTTAGGTGATGACCTCAGACCTTATAACATCATTAAGTGGTGACAAGGTCTGAGGTCATACATCATACTTGGATGACCTCCGACCCTTAACATCATTAGCTTGGTGAAATTAATCATGAAGGTGACCTCTTAGTTGATGACCTCAGACCTTATAACATCACTATGGTGACAAGATTTGAGGTAAGACTATTGATTGAACTAAAACATCACATGGCAAACAAGCATTCAACAGAACAAATGAAGTAAACATCCTCCTCAGAGGTTGTCATACAATTGTAAGATTAAAAAAATATGAGTTAACGATGTTCTTCAGAGATTATAAACAGTCAGGGGTTACAAAATAAAGCTTCACAATTAAGCCTAAGGATTAGAAGGAAGAGTGCTGGCATCCTCAGCCTGATTTTCTTAGCCAATGTTTATCATCTTGGCCTCGTCATCTCCGTAATTGGCTCTCCCTGTCTCTGTACCGTCCAGGGTCACAGTATCTGCAGGGGCAGCGACCTCCTCTTCAACCTCCTGAAGTGCTTGGGCAAACTGAGGGTCAGCAAAACCCAGACCTACGAAGTCAGAGGCCTCCAGACTCCATGCCCTTAACATCATTAATTTGGTGAGATTCATTATGAGGATAACATCTTAGGTGATGACCTCAGACCCTTATAACATCATAATTTGGTGACAAGGTCTGAGGTCAGACACCATAATGAGATGACCTCCGACCCTTAACATCATTAATTTGGTGAGATTCATTATGAGGATAACATCTTAGGTGATGACCACAGACCCTCATAACACCATTCAGTGGTGATGAGGTCTGAGCTCAGACACCATAATGAGATGACCTCAGACACTTAACATCATTAATTTGGTGAAGATTTATTATGGGGGTAACATCTTAGGTGATGACCACAGACCCTCATAACACCATTCAGTGGTGACGAGGTCTGAGCTCAGACACCATAATGAGATGACCTCAGACCCTTAACATCATTAATTTGGTGAAGACCCTTAACATCATTAATTTGGTGAAAACTTATTATGGGGGTAACATCTTAGGTGATGACCTCGGACCCTCATAACACCATTCAATGGTGACGAGGTCTGAGGTCAGACACCATAATTAGATGACCTCAGACAGATAACATCATTAATTTGGTGAAGATTTATTATGAGGATAACATCTTAGGTGATGACCTCAAACCCTCATAACACCATTCAGTGGTGACGAGGTCTGAGGTCAGACACTATAAATGAGATGTCCTCAGGCACATAAACATTATTAATTTGGTGAAGATTAGTTATGAGGATAACATCTTAGGTGATGACCTCAGACCCTCATAACACCATTCAGTGGTGACGAGGTCTGAGGTCAGACACCATAATGAGATGACCTCAGACCCTTAACATCATTAATTTGGTGAAGATTAGTTTGAGGACAACATCTTAGGTGATGACCTCGGACCCTCATAACACCATTCAATGGTGACAAGGTCTGAGGTCAGACACCATAATGAGATGACCTCAGACCTTTAACATCATTAATTTGGTGAGATTAATTATGAGGATAACATATTAGGTGATGACCTCAGACCCTTATAACATCATAATTTGGTGACAAGGTCTGAGGTCAGACACCATAATGATATGACCTCAGACACTTAACATCATTATGAGGATAACCTCTTAGATAATGACCTCAGACCTTCATAACCTCATTCATTGGTGACAAGGTCTGAGCTCAGGACCATTGGTTGAGTTTAAACAAGACCATTGCAAAGACAAGCTTAGAAAGAGGGCTTCAGAGGTTGAATCTCATTGCAAATTTACTTTTAGCAGACACCATCACAATGGAACTAAGAATGAAAAACATCACATGACATTCAATGAAAAGAAAGTGAAGATGGTCCTCATCAGAGGTTGATATATATATTCAAAAATTATATGTTTAATGATTACAGACAAAAGTTCCACAATACAGTTAAGTTACAAACAGTGATCAAAATATCCTAAGAGTCTGAGGGGGGAACGTTGACACCCTCGGCTTGGTTAGTCACCTCGGCCGCATCATCACAATAGTCTGCCCCTCCAACCTCGGTGACCTCTAATGTAGCAGTCTCGGCAGGAGCGGTAACCTCTTCCTCAACCTCTTGAAGAGCTTGGGCAAATTGAGGATCAGCAAAGCCGAGACCAACGAAATTAGAGGCCTTCAAAGCGTCGACCTCTCTCTCCCTGACGTCTGCCCATTTAATAGTGGCTTTGATACCTCTTTCAAGGTATTCAAAGTCAAAGCCCATGAACTCGTCAGAGGCCTTGTAGTCAGCAATTATCTTCTCAGAGGCGTCCTCAAGGGCGGCTCTGACAGTTGAGTTGACCTTTTGCTGCAGAACGTCGTCCTTAGCCTTTAGTGCAGCAGAATGATCCTTGCCGAGCTGGGAGATGTCCTTCTCCAACCCCTTCACCTTCTCCTCAGAGTCCTTCAGCTCAGACTTGAGGCGCTCGATCTTTGCATTCAGAGTACTCTGGACTTTCTCGGCCTCTTGCCCCTTTTGGATGAGGGGCAACTTCCTCAGAGTCCAGTTGGATAAATGGTGCATAACGGTCAAGCCTTGCATATTTAGTGATCATGAGTAAGCTGAAGAAGAATCAGATGTTACACTTATAAGAATTTTTGAAGAGGGATCAAATCATACCTGAACGGCTCTGTGAAGGCCGAACTCAACCAGCAATGGGGTGTCCATAGACTTGTAGAAGCATTTATCAGCCTCGATCATTACGGAGCCAATGGCATCCAGGGCCTGCATACTGTAGCCGACTACACTGTCAGTTAGCTTCAACTGATCCAGACGAGCCGACAGGATGTCAGCTGAAGAGATAGGGATGGCAGCTTCAGTAGTCTTTTTCTTAGGCCTCTGATCCTCAGGGGCATGACCTTCGGGAGCCCTCTTCTTTTTGGCTGGGGGCTTAGAGGCAGAGGGAGCTGGGGGAGGAGCATTAAGACCTGCTTTCTTGGCAAGTCTTGTCAAGCTTGGTGCAGCCATCTCCCAAAGCTCGTCTGGAATGTCCTTTGGTCGCTCAGATGATTTTTGGCTAAGGATGGGACGTAGCAACCTACGAAGACCTGAACTGGAAGGTCTGAATGGTGGACAGCCTTCCATAACACTATGGACCCTATTAGGACTCTCTAGGCATTTGGAGAGAGTTGGGAGGGGGCCAAATTAATGTAAGAAAGGATGGATTTGATAATGGGGTGAATGGGCAGACGGAACCCCAACTTGAACATCTGCTCGTACAAACAGATCTCGCCGTCTCGGCCATGATAAGCCCTCTCTTCCCTCAGAGGTCTCCTAAGTTTTATTGAGGGGCTGATAGAATACAGATATCTGAAGCAAAGAAGGTCTACCTCAGTAATAGTACTCTCGTTCTCGGCCGCCTCAGAGACGTCGACATCGCTCTCAACCTCATCATCATCCAACTCAACGTCGGCCGGAGCAGATGTTGATGGGTTACTCGGAAACCTCTGAGCGAACTCTGCCCCGGTGACGGCCGACATAGGGATGGCGTCAATTGGTGGTGGAATGGCCACACTCGGTTAAAGAATCTCAACCTCTGAGGAAGACCCTGAGGTGCTTGAGTGGTTATGGGACGAGGCTCGGCTGGAGACCTCGGCCTGATCATGCCTAGGTGTGAAGTCCATGGCCTCTTGAAAGGAATCCACAGACATGGGGTCTGAGGTAGACGATTCAGACTCAGACATAAGTATGGGATCAGTAGGAACCTCTATCTGATAGAAGTTCTCCGGGGGGTCAGGATATATCACCTTCAGAGGTGGTGGAAATATGGGTCTAATGGGAAACTCTTGTGATCTATGAGCCTCCTCCTGTGCTCTTTCTATTTGCCTAATCTTTTTTAAAGTCTTCTCTCTAAGAGAGGGGAACTCCTCAAAAAGCTGATATAAGGGTCTGAGCATCAGAGGACGACACTACACTTAGGGGTTTTCCTAAACTCTAAAAATTGCAAACAAGACTGGCTGATAAAGCAAAGGAATCTAAAGATCAAACTACTTAAATTTGGCAAGAATAGCTCGCCTGAAATTATGGTGGTGTCGTCGAAAAACTAAGAAACTCGCCGGAAAATACGAAAATAAGGGTGCTTGCAGGAAAAATGAAGGAAAAAGTATGGTAGACCTTACCTGATGATGAAATGGTAAGGAAGAGAGGAGAAGACACGAGAAATCACCACCCAAAAGCCTTGAACCAAGATCTTTCTAGAGAGAGAAAAGCTGCAGGAATGAGAGCGGCTGAAATGGAAGAAAT
Source organism: Sambucus nigra (assembly GCA_949130495.1). Classification (NCBI taxonomy): domain Eukaryota; kingdom Viridiplantae; phylum Streptophyta; class Magnoliopsida; order Dipsacales; family Adoxaceae; genus Sambucus; species Sambucus nigra. The sequence goes on from OX422209.1 coordinate 422,377,939, forward strand.
GAAGAAGAAAGAAGGGCTCAAAACCCTTAAATACTCAGGCACAACTCCCAAGGCCCATCATTGTCTTGGGAGCCCCAAAGGGCGGCTGACAGCACACGCCTACCAAGCAAGCATGTTCCAGCATTGGACAAGTGTCAAGCAGGTATTGGCTTGTAACAGACAGGCCTCGGAGGTGTAGTAATCCCCTAGTCACTTGCACTCACATATGACTAAGGGCTGGGGGGTGATTGATATGCCCCAAGTGTAACCTCGGCCTAGAGACACCAACCTCGGCCGGTATTATGGCCGACGTTAGGCATCTCTTGGACACGCGATATCGCCCCTCGGCCATATCAAGGTCGGCCCAGGCCGACACTACCATGAGCCTCTCCAAGGGACGTCACAAGGATCGGTAACATTCTCGTATACCTTGGAATGGCAACCTCGGCCAGATGTAGGCTGAGCTCGCATCAAGCCACCAGCAACCTCGTCAAGCCACCAGTTCAACCTCGTCTCAGGCCGACCTTGCCCATTGTCTCGGCCACAATTAGGCTGAGACCTCCATGGAACCGTCGGACTGAACAGGTATCAAGACTCACCAACCTCAGCCTCATCAAGGCCGAGGTCATACCCCAGACGCGATAGCCGAGCACCTGCTGACATTTAGATAAGGACACGTGGACAGAAGTCAGTTATAACAATATTATTCCCCACACGTGGGGAGAATATTGCATCATCATTCTCTACATGTGACAGTGACAAATGGCACTCCCATATTGGTGAGGTAACCACGCACATGCTCATTGCATGCATGGAGGGTACATTACACCCCCTAGGTACTATATATAGAGGTCATCCTCTACCTTGCAGAAGGATCCCATAGATTCAACCCTAGCTGAAACTCTGTCTAGATACACAGTAGAGAGAAAGCTTGAGAGATTGTTTCCATGGCCATTAGAGCCTTATTACAGTGAGATTATTCACACACACACAGTGTACGTAGGCCAATCTAGGCTGAACCACTTATATTCTGGTGTACTCTCCCCTTCTCCTCATCTCATTCTCTTGCCATTTACATAACTATGCTGCCATTGCTGTTCTTAGATTGAGCTTAAAAACACCTTACCTGGTGGTGCTGATTCCGACATCATCATACATTAGGATACATTGTTATAGGGGTTTTAATGTAATTTGGTTTTTGATTTTTGTTTTGTACCGTGATAGACAAAGGGGGAGATTTGTAAGAGAATTTTTTTTATAGTTGCTCGTAGTTTAGGATTTTTGATTTGATTACAAATTGAAGTTTTAAACTGAACACTACATCTGCATTACCTCCACGATCATTCGAATATATGTTAGTGATCGAGCACCATTTACGGAATTGTCGCCGACACTTTATGGAGGTATACAACTTGTGATTTTGATTTCTCATATAAATTATATTTTGGGATGTTTATTTTTTTCAATCGAGGGTTTTTTATAAGACAAATTTTAAAAGATTTTTTTGTAATCTCGTTCAAACGAGATTAAGATTTCGTTAAAACAAAATTGGTTTCTCATTAGAACCAAATTTGAACTTTCTCTCACCAGAATCCCCTGCCTAGGAGTTCCATTCTCGTTTAAAGGTCATTAGAAGTCTGTCCGAATGAAAATGAGTTGTCTATCAAACGAGACCATATCTCATTAAAACGAGATGGAATTTTTGTTCAAACGATACCGAAGCCTCAAAATTCATATTTTTTCTATAAAAACCTATTTTGTTCAGATTTTTAGAGGACTTTTGGTGAAAACGATTTTTCAATACTATTTCAAAAGTGTTCATCTTTAGTTTTTCTTAACATGTTTTTATTTTTCAAATGAGACGTAAGTATATGAAACCTTACTTTCTATATCTACATTAAATCCTGGCAGAGATCTTTTTTATGGTTGACTTTTGTGGAGATACGATTCTACTGCTAAAGAAGATAGGATTTTGTAATCCTGAGGCTGATCAGCGGATACCGAGGGAAGACTGCTTTCTGTGGGTGGTGCTGGACTAAATTACATTCTGTAGAATATTTGAAAACCCTGCGCCTCATGCTTTGTGGAGTTAAGTAGTCCGTAAGTCGAATATAGTATGTCAAACTCTTACAGTGCTGAAGACTAGGTTTTACCAAAAAGGGATTTTTCCTTATCTTCTTGGCGTGTTTGGTTTGCTTGTGTGATTGGAGCATTATTTTGGATAATTTATTGTATGCACACCTAATAGTTAATTAAGATTATATTTGGGTAAAATTTGAATTTGTGTGTGAGGAATCTAATATACGGACTATCCATATGAACTCCCATTCTCAGTCTTTGTTGGTGTGGTAGTGGTGATGACTTGAGTGGCTATCGGTGTGAGGTGAGGGGAGAAAGTTGAGAGTGCATCAACCATTCGCCATTGGAAAAGAAATGAAATAAATGTTAAACCTAAGCCCGACAATATGGGCTCTTGAGGATGAAACAATCCATAACCCGCCTAAAAGAATGTGTTTGGGGCCCATTAGTTTTCTGTGTGGGGAAAAAGCATTGAGTGACCCTATAAGTCGATTTTTTGGTCAGTCATTTGCTGGTCAAAATGGTTTTGGAACCTCTATAAAACGAAACCCAAATTTCTTTTGCTGAAAGATAGGCCCACTAGTATTGTAATAAATTAACAACACCCACGTTTTTTTATTAGTAAAGTTTGAGAAAGAGTCAAGCAGGTGTAATATTTATCTCAAAGATGTGTAACACACCATTTTTTTAAAACAAAAAAAATCTATTGGGAATTTCAAATTTCGGACAAAAATTATTTTTTTGGAAATTAATTATTTTTATATTTTAAAATGATGGTCTCGATTTATATAAAAAGGTGTTTTTATCGAATTTGAAATTGGATTTAAAATTGGAGAGTTTTGCTTGTAATAAAATTAGGGGGAAATTCGGATGTCAAGAAATCCAAATCGGTTCAGATAAAGGGCGAACCGTTTCGTTTGCATAGTTTCGCAAAATTAAAACTCTTAAATTCTAAAGTTGTTTAGGACTCATATTCTTCTTGATATAAAAACACAAAGTGACAAGTTTAGTTTTTTTTAAATACAATTTAGACTTCTCAAAAATCATGGATCTCCCACAATTTTCATCCTCTCTTTTCTTCCAAACCAAATATATCTAAACTCAACTTTCAACTCAAGATTTGAAGAACTAAACCAAGATTTCTCAGGATCGTCTAAAACGTGTTTTCATTGTTATCTCAAGAGGAATCTGACCATTAAATCAGATTCTTCAAACGATTTTTACAGGAATTAATACTTATATTTTCCCCCTTTGGTATTACACGTTTTAAATTTTACCTAAACACTAATAATAATTATTTTCTTAAAATCAATTAGAAATACTAATTAGGAAAATTGAAACTAAAGTTTGGTACTGATTTTATTGAAATCTTTAATACGAATTAAGACTTAAAACCTTTGCAAGCTTGTATTTGAGGTTGGGATTCCGTTAGAAATTATGACGTTTGCATATAGAATCAATCGTAGGAATGTTATAAATTGAATTCGTCATGAAAAACCATGTTAATTATGTGCATTTTGTAGAGTAGAAATTTATTTGTGTATGCTCCCAAAAATATGTATGTGAATAGAGATTCCATAAATTGATGAGAAAACGATTTGTTTTAAATTAATGTTATAATTAAACGGACCTAATTTGGATAAATAATGATCTTGCGATTAATTTAAAGAATTGTTGTGATAACTTAAAAATATGCCATATGTGATTTATTAATTGTATTAATAATTGACATTGCGGGGACGACATGATTGTTGAGGCAGTTATTGTATTCGACTTATTTTTAGATTGCTTGCTAGGTATGAGACTAGTAGGTAGACCTTTGTTGTTGGTAACGCTTTATAGGTATGGGACCATATAGTGAAGGTTTTTACTAACGGATGATTTCGAAGTGGGCTAATTTTTACATCGTTTCTGATGGATCGTGAGCCTACGTGCGAGGCTAGGTAGTAGTTATTAGTAGGTATTCTTCTTAAATGATAGGCTATGATACACTTGCGTTTTGGAGACCTCTAGGTATTGGACTAGGTGTAGTTTGAGGAATTTATGCTCGATAAAAGGGTGGGGCTAATAGAAAATAATGAGAACTTGAGAAAATTGATAATTAATGCCTAATATAATAAACGTGTATTAAAATGAATTTGCCTCATGAGTATGTGCAGAACTAACGAGAATTGGGTTGACTAGCTATGCCAATGTAGGGTGTGTTGGCGTCATAAGTATGTGCAGGGCTGATAAATACTTGGTCGACTGGCTATAGTGGCGTGTCGTGCATGGAACCTCATGAGTATGTGCAGAGCTGATAGAAATCGGGTTGACTGGCTATGGTGGGGGAAATGAGTGTGATGTGTTGGAACTTAAATGCGCCAAGAGTGTGTTCACGACCAATAGAGAGGTTGACTGGCCATAATGGTGTCGTACGAACAAAAATAATCGAACAATTAAATTAACTAAGAATAAGAGCTAATGTTTAAATTATAGTTGAAATGTAATAATTGGGCTTAAATAATTGGGGTGGTTTAGTTATGTGGGTAGATGGTAGTAGTTTATTCTTACTCACATGTTCAAATATCTCATTTAATTTAAAATACAGTATTATAATATTTATCACATATACTACTATTGTCTAGGTTTACGACCTTAATTGGGTTGAGTATCTAGTATTTATGCGGTGGAATCATGTATAGTGATAGTGATGGAGTAGCTGCACAAGAATGATTGAAGATATTTTTGGGAGTGCGGCTGGAGATTTATTTTATCTACTTTGGTAGTTTAGATTTATTCCCATTTAGGCATTTTTATTATGGGACTTTCATTTATGGATCTGGTGGGTCAATAGGTTTCACAATTGTTTATAGTTTCAGTCATATATTTATACTTTGATTATTTCGTTTGGGTTTTATATTTATATGGAGTTGGATTTATTTTGGAGGTAGGATGGTGATGGATTTTTAATTTTCAACAATGGTTATATTTATTGGATAAATTGGATTATATCTTGTATAAAAAAAATTTAATGCCTCATATTTCTGTCACATGCTGAGAATGATAACTTATTTAGTGACCCTCGACGTGGTTTGGCAGCGACGGTTGGCCACCTCGCTTGCCAGAATGGGCGGGGTGTTACAGATGGTATCAGAGCATGATGTTAGGTCTCGTAGGTTATGAGTCTGATTTAGCTTTCGCATTACCTATATTTAATTCCTTTTGAAGATTTGTACTCTAAGTTATTTTGAGTCTGATTTTTGTTTGTTCCTGTCTTTTCAGATGGCGAACATTAGGAGATATGGAGATAGGAGAAAGGGTTCGATTTTTGGTTCTGCAGTTCAAGACAGGCAGTGCTAGGTTATTTTGGGTGCTGAGGAGTTAGCGTACATAGTTTGCGAAGCCTCATTGACTGATATTGAGATGAGGAGACAGAGGTGGGTAACTTTAGAGGCGCAACAATAGGTACAACCGTTTTCGTTTAGGGCAGGGTGAAAGCTAATTTTTATAAGGGAAATCCTCCCACTTTTACAGGGGGATCTGACCCAATGGTTACTCACCAATCAAGGATAGATATGGAGAGGAACTTGAGGATGGTTGATTGTGCCGATGTACAGAAGCAAATGTTGGCTACGTTCAAGCTGACTAGATATGCGTTGCAGTGGTGGGAGAGTATTAGCACATCTTGAGGATAGGGATCGCCTGAACTATGAAGACTTTCTTATGAAGTTTAACGATAAGTATTTTTCTTATTCTATTAAGAGAGTGAAGAAGAAGGAGTTTCTGGACTTAGAGCCGGGTTCAGAATTAATTGCTAAGTATGAGAAGAAGTTCATCAATCTGTCTATGCTTGTATTAAAGGAGGTGAATCCCGAGGTAAAGAAAATGGAATGTTTCATTAAGGGTCTATCATGGTCTATTAATCAGATGGTGTTGGGGAATCCAACGTACACTACTTACACCCAGGTGGTGGATGCCACACTATTATCATGGCAAAAAAGTGAACTACCAAAAGAAGTTGGGAAGGTTACAGGAGTCGAATGGTCAAAGAGGGGAGAACAAGGGTCACAATGATCAACCGTGGAAGAAATAACGAGTATAACAGGAGCAAAAGGCCTTTTAACAAGGCAATGGAGTCCCACAGGGCCCTTAGGGGCAGGGGTAGGACAACATGGTATTTTAGAAGTGCTTGTTTTTATTGTGGGGAAGTAGGGCACCAAGCTTCAAAGTGTCCGAAAGCGCAGGACCAGTAGGTCCAAGGCGCACAGGGCCAAGGAGTACAGGGCCTCTAGCACCGACAACACTACGTGCGCAGGGAGCGCTAGCAGTACTCACAATGGGTAGGTGTTATCTACTTCCGACCTGGGAACTTCAGGCAGGACAAACTCATATAGAGCCAAGGCGTGGCTGGTGGGGTGGCATGGTACGTAATTATTTTACTAGATATGCATAGTTACGATTTGTATATAAATTTTATTTTATTCATGGGGTATGTGATTGTAAGATTGGGCGTATGGGCGCCCAATCGTGGCAATCTACAAATAAGCATATGTGAGTCTTATTTTATTTTGTGCATTTACGCTTCGTCGAATTTTGAGGAAAAAATTCTAGTGCTACTGGGAAAGTATGTAACACCCCATGTTTTTAAAACATAAAAATTTATTGGGAATTTAAAATGTCGAGTAAAAATATTTTTTTTGCAAATTGATTTTTTTTATATTTAAAAATAATAATATTGATTTATATAAAAAGGTATTTTTATCGAAATCTAAATCGGATTTAAAATAGGAAAGTTTTGCATTTTATCAAATCAGGGGGAAATTCGGATGTCAGGGAATCCGAACAGATTCGGATGGAGGGGCGAATCGGTTCGCTTGCACAGTTTTGCAAAATTAAAACTCTTAAATTTTAGAGTTGTGTAGGACTCATATTCTTCTTGATATAAAAGCACAAAGTGATGAGTTTAGTGTTTTTTAAATACATTTTAGCCTTCTCTACAAGCACAAACCTCCCATAATTTTCATCGTCTCTTTTCTTCCAAACATGAACCTTTTAAACTCAAGATTTGAATAAATAAACTAAGATTTCTCAAGATCGTCCAAGAACGTGTTTTCATTGTTTTATCAAGAGGAATGCAACCATTAAATCAGACTTTTTAAATGATTTTTACAGGCATGAATACTTCTATTGTTCCCCTTTGGTATTACGTGTTTTAAATGTTGCCTAAACACTAATAATTATTATTTTCTTAAAATCAATTAGAAAGACTAATTCGAGAGATTAAAATTAAAGTTTGGTACTGGTTTTATTAAAATCTATATTACGAATTAAGACTCAAAACCCTTGCATGCTTGGATTAGAAGTTGGGATTCCGTTAGAATTTATGACGTTCGCATGTAGAATCAATAGTAGGAATGTTATAAATTGAATTCGTCACGGAAAACCATATTAATTATGTGCATTTTGTAGAGTAGAAATTTATTTTTGTATGCTCCCCAAAATATGCATGTGAATAGAGATTCTATAAATTGATGAGAAAATGAATTATTTTAAATTAATGTTATAATTAAACGAACCTAATTTGGATAAATAATGGTCTTGCGATTAATTTAAAGAATTTTTTGTGATAAGTTAAAAATATGCCATATGTGATTTTTTACTTGTATTAATTATTGACAACGCGGGGACGACGTGATTGTTGAGGTAGTTATTGCATTCGCCTTATTTTTAGATTGCTTGCTAGGTATGAGACTAGTAGGTAGACCATAGTTGTTGGTAACGGTTTCTAGGTATAGGACCATATAGTGTTGTTTAGGTAGTAGTTGTTGGTAACGGTTTCTGATGGATCGTGAGCCTAAGTGCTAGTTTACGTAGTAGTTATTCGAAGGTATTCTTCACAAATGATAGGCTAGGATACACTTGCGTTTTGGAGACCTCTAGGTATTGGACTAGGGGTAGTTTGAGGAATTTATGCTCGATAAAAGGGTGGGGCTAATAGAAAATAATGCGAACTTGAGAAAATTGATAATTAATGCCTAAGATAATAAAAGTGTATTAAAATGAATTTGCCTCACGAGTATGTGTAAAACTAACAATAATTGGATTGACTGACTATGCCAATGTGGGGTATGTTGGCATCACGAGTATGTGCAGGGCGGGCTGACTGGCTATAGTGAGGGAAATGGGCGTGATGTGTTGGAACTTAAGCGCACCAAGAATCTATTCAGTACCAATAGAAAGGTTGACTGGCCATTATGGTGTCGCACAAATAAAAATAATTCAAAAATTAAATTAAGTAAGATTAAGAGTTGATGTTTAAATTATAGTTGAAGTGAAATAATTGAACTTAAATAATTGGGTGGCTTAGTTATATGGGCAGTTGGTAATAGTTTATTATTACTCACATGTTAATAAATCTCATTTAATTTAAAATAATCTACTTTGATGTTTATCATATATAATGCTATTGTCTGGGTTTACAGACCTTAATTGGGAGGAGTAACTTGTATTCATGTAGTGGGATCTGACCCATTGCGTTGACTAATATTTCAGGTATAGTGCTGGAGTAGCTGCACATGAGTGATTGAAGATTTTTTTGGGAGTGAAGTTGGAGATTTATTTTATATGCTTTAGTAGTTTAGATTTATTCCATTCAACCATTTTTATTACGAGACTTTCATTTATGGATTTAATGGGCCAATCGGTTCCATAGTTGTTTATGGTTTCAGTCGAATATTCATAGTTTGATTATTTTGTTTAGGTTTTATATTTATTTGGAGTTGGATTTATTTTGGAGATAACATGGTGATGGATTTTTAATTTGCAAGAATGGTTATATTTGTTGGATAAATTGGATTATGTCTTGTGGAAAAAAATTTAATGCCTCATATTTCTGTCACATGCTAAGAATGATAATTGATTTAGTGACGCCCAATGTAGTTTGGCAGTGATGGCTGGCCATCTTGCTTGCCAGAATGCGCAGGGTGTTACAGATGTTATCAAAGCATGGTGTTAGGTCTCCCAGGTTATGAGTCTGTTTTAGCTTTCACATTACCTATCAATAATTCCTTTTGATAATTTGTACTCTAAGTTATTTCGAGTCTGATTTTTTTTATTCCCATCTTTTCTGATGGCGAACACTAGGAGACTGGAGAGAGGAGAGAGGAGAGAGGAAAGATGGTTCTCTGGTCCCATACTTCAGGAGAGGCAGGGCTAGTTTTTTTAGGTGCTGAGGTGTTAATGGATATAGTTCAGAGGCCACATTGATCGGTATTGAGATAGAGACACAGAGGTGGGTGACTCCAGAGGTGCAATAGCAGGGTATGCCCGCTTTGTTTAGGGCATTGTGGGAGCTAGTTTTCATAAGGGAAATCCTCCCACTTTCACAGGGGGATCTAACCCAATGATTGCTCACCACTGAAGGAGAGATATGGAGAAGCACTTGAGGATAGTAGATTGTAATAATGTGCGGAAGCAGATGTTGGCTACAATCAAGCTGACTGGAGATGCGTTGTAGTGGTGGGAGAGTGTCACCACATCTGAGGATGCGGATCGCCCGAACTATGGAGACTTTCTTGTGAAGTTTGACAACATGTAATTTTTCGTATTTAATTAGGAGCATGAAGAAGAAGGAGTTTCTGGACTTAGAGCAAGTTCGAATTCAGTTGCTGAGTATGAGTAGGAGTTCATCAATTTTTTTATACTTGTACCGGAGCAGGTGAATAACGAGGCAAAGAAAATGGAATCTTTCAATAAGTGTTTATCATGGTCTATTAAGTAGATATTATTGGGCAATCCGGTGTACACTACGTACCATTATCTCTGAAAACCTTTGAACCATCAAACCGATCAGAAGAGCTTGGAAACGAAGGATTTTCTGTGGGTTAAAATCTTTGTGTGTGTTGTTTTAAAATTGGAGGAAATGGAGGAAGGTATTTCCAGATTTATAGATATATATTTTTTTATTTTAGTTATTATGTATATTTTGGACTTATTGGTTAGTTTATCTCGCTGTGTGGGTTGTGTGAATTTATACATCAATTTTTTTAATATGCGGGTCTTTGCTATTATTTCATGACTTTTATAAGTATAGAATTGAATTAGTTTGGTTATGAAGGGTTGATTTTGATTTTTTTTTATCAGAATTTAGTTTGGATTTGCTTAAAAAAATAAAGCTATAACAATAGGAAAAAATAGGTTAACCCGACCCAACCAGCTTAAATTATTCTGCCTGATCTGTCTAGATTTACTCGTATCCATTTTGATTCGCTCATAACCATCCATATATGAGCATTAGTTAAATCCAAAAATTACCTATCGATCTATCTATCTATCTAACCAAAGTTATTTTTGTTACAATACCCTAAACGGAGTGGGATAGGGATTTTTATACATAAAACTAGCAAGTAACCCGCGTGATGCATGGGCGTACATGTGTAAAACAAATTATACTTTTATTGTCGTAGTTAAGGTAAGTAATTAAATTGAATTGAGGGATGATGTAGCATAGCAGAATAGTAAATGCGTAACGAAAATATGTTATTCAATATATTGAATTAAGTAGAAAACATAACACATTTTTTATTGAGATGATAAAAAAGACAACGTCATATGATTAAGAAGAGGCAAATTCTTTAGGATTTGAGAAGTAAATGAAAAAGACAACGTCATGAAAATTCAAAAGAGATAAATTATTCCGTAATCCATAAGTCTGTAACTCCCCCAATCCTTGATTTGTATTCTTTTACCCCTGCAAAGTAATGAAATCTAGGTTAAATAGTTGTAGAATATGTAGAAAGTAATATAAGGGAGAAATGGATATCATCTAATGTAATGTAACATTTTTAATTATACTTAAAAGATTTGATTCTCTTTGAAGATCTTATGTGGCTTCCCTCATCGATATTTTTTGCAACATTTTCATGAATGTAGATGTTAGCGTCCCGCATTACCTTGTCGATTGGAATAAAGTGTTAGTAAATATCAAATTAAGGTTGTATGTTATTATTGAAAATATATACTCTGATGAACGAACTATAAAAATTTATAAGATATGATCTGTAGTTGTTTAAGTATCTTACTATTGAAAATATATGCATTGAATAAGTGTAATTCTAAAATGTTGCGAGTAATTGAAAGCGCATTCAAGGATATTCATATAGTTTTCTAAATGAAGCATTTATTTGAGGGTTTAAAATATCAAAGAAGGTAGCATTCCAACATGTATTTCAGTCCTGATTTAAACTACAACTCTTCAGGTTATCCTTCCAAGAGGGATTTAAGTCCTGATTTGAATCATCCGAGTATGAAACAAATTAACTTGGAAATCCATCTTCAATTTCAAATTTGAAAATTATTTTCAATTAAGGGCGTCATTTAAGAATCTTAAAAGTATGTAATACGATCGATGGGAGATGGTAAGTTTACTTTTTTTAAAAATTGAGTGCATCTTCAGTGATGAATTTTTAAATATTGTATTGCACATTTGACAATCTATTGTCAAATGGCTTGATTAGATATCTTTTATACTTTTTTAGAATTTGGATTTTAGTATGGGGCTTTTGGTGCCATTTGTTTTGTATTTTAAAGGTTTTTACTGTGTAGGTTGAGCTCTTATGTAACACGCGTAAGTCGGGGATCGTATCATACTGAGTCAGCGTAGGTTTATAACTGCATTAGGCAGTCCCTGAGTACTCTACATACTTGTAGACAATGCCTTTTGGGCCATTTATAGTTCAGTATCGAGTCGTCGTTTAAGAAAAGTAAGAATATAAGAGTTAAATGAATTGGAGCGTTGGATACATATACAACATCATTTGTTATGAATTATAAATAACAAATGTATGTAAGGGCTAAGGTTACAAACCTCAAGTTGACATAACATATATATCACGTATGATTATGATAAATGAAAATAAATATTATGGGCATAATTTTTTGAGTAGATGGTAGTACACTCGCTGTTCTGAAGAATCCAGAACATGGAAAATTATTTGTATTGTAGTCTCAGTTTCAAGCGAATTAACTTTTGAGTTTGGGCAGAAGTTGTTTTTCAATGTTTTACGCCAAATCAGAGGAAATGAATTAATCGAAATTAAAATTAACCACGTTTACTAAAAAAATACTATTTATTATTTTATTGAGGTTCATATTTATTATGTTATATATGTGTATTGATAAGGAACGTTTGTACTTTTTGAAGGAATTTTGGTTAAATGTGAATTAGACCTATGATTTGTATTTATGAAAAATGCCTAAAATTTAAAAAGTTTGTGTATAATGTATTTACTTGTGCAGCAAAAATTTCAGTGTACGATTATTGCGCTTACGATTCATCAATTCCCATAATTTGCTGAAATGTGCAAAAAGTTCATTAACAATACGTTCAATTGATATTTATGAGTTAAAAATTTGTGTAAAATGTACATACCCGAGCATCAACCCTGTTATTAAACGCATCTGCATGTATCATACATAAATTAAGTATGAATGATCAAACAGTTAGTAGAATGTATGTATCATACCAAAAGTATAAGTATGAATGAATAGATAAATTATAAAATTGAAATATTATCGAATAACGATTAACAATTTTGAGTTTGTATAGTTACGATATCTTATATCGAGAATAATTAAACAAATATTGAGTGTAGTGAATCAATTCCCAAATTATGCAAGGATGTGTACGAATTCTGTAATTTCAAATTTTTATATTTTGTTCTTGCATATTTTGTTTTGTAATGTAATTAGAATAGTGGTTTGTAAAGAATTCAACAGTTAAGAATTAGTTTTTTTTCGGGTGTAATGTATAATGAAGTTAGAACAGTTTGGTTTGGCCACTGTAATGCCACAATTACAACATACATGTCAGGTGTATTAAAGTAAAGCGTAATACAATAGTTATTTTAGTTATTGATCTCTGTATAGAGATTTGGATTTTTTAAATCCCCAGCTGTAATAGTTATTATAATGAACATAGAAATATAAGTAAGCTTAAGAAATATTGATGGTACGACAACTTGTGTTTTCGGAGCATGAATGTTTGTCAAATACGTTCCCAAAACTGCCTTTCGAGGAGTGATCCCCACCCATAACTTCATATTTCTTCTTACAAAGGTAACAGAATAAGTGGTATATGTTTTAAGAATGTCAATGTGGAAGAACCTAAAATCAAACTAGAGTATAGTTCACGATTCCCCTACTTGCCTAGACATCCTCATTTAGGAGAACAAAGGTGTTAGAGGTAATGGAATTAAATATTAACTATACTGCTGTCCCAAACCTTTCTTCCCCTCCTACAGCAAAGAAGTAGGGCAGTTATTGAAGTGTTGATGTTGGAAAAGTGCATGATAGACAAGGTTTTCGTCACGGCACGAGCGCCACCTGCGCGCCGATCGTTTGTTATATTCGGCTCACCAACTCTATACGAAAACCTAAACTTATGACTACACTCAAGAGGTCACTATAGTGGCCAAGTCCGGGTATCGAATCCACAGAGACAAGTTGCTAGAATTTGATTGGTTTAATACTTCTAAAATAAAAGTGTAAAAGGTATTTTGTTAACTAAAAATAAATAAAAGATAAACTAAGCATGAGTGTATTTAAATTAGATTAACAAAGAGAATAAAAACTATATATTGCGTCGAATATCCCTCACCCGAGTTAATTAGTATAAAATGGTTATATGGGTTGACGAGTTATTAAGGTTGCGTCTCGTTTCGACAGTTAATTAAATCAAGAGTTGTCACACCCCCAAATTCATATAAAAGCCTAATAAGATTTTGGCGTCAACAAATACCTCGAAAATTACGCACGCAAGGTTGTAAACATGGAACATACATGATATACCCCGTCAAATATCCTAGGCGTAATAACCAGGTTAACGCACTCGAAATAAACCCATAAACTCCATCACCAAAGAAAAGCAACACGTCAACCCGAGTGAGTTCAATCCGACACAACTTAGACTAAATTAGCTAGAAAGCACGATAAAAATGCGGTAAATAAAGGCAGCAAATAAACGCGATAAATCTATACTAGAAAGCACGGAAAGAAAGCGGATAAATAAAGCGATAAATAAAGAAATACAAACTATATTAATGGAGAGGGAAGATGAATAGTTGAACTTACAAAACCAAATGGGTGTCAAACTAAGAAGAAATGAAGATGAGCTCACCAAACCCTAACCTAAACTATCTAAAACGAATTATCTGAAAATAGAAACCAAAATTGGTTTATATAGTAAGTTACAAAAGAAAAAAAAAAAAAAGAACCGAAGCAACAAATATCTGGTATACGCGGTCGACCGGTCGTAGGGGTGCGGTCGACCACACCTTTAAGTTAAAGCCCACTGTCTTCGATCCGAGGCAAAATGCCAAATCGCGATCGACCGACATCAAAAGCGCGGTCGACCGGCATCTGAAGCGCGATCGACCGGGACTCTATTTCTCAACCTTGTTTGATCTAACATAAGGGGAAGAAGTCCATTATGAAAATGGACCTAACTTCTTCGTTCGAACTCCAAACGACGCGCCATTTACGGCCATGCAACACTAACTCAATGAACTATACATCCATGAATTTCCACGAGCCGAACATGAAATGTGAATTGACTAAAATGACCTTAAAGTAGCATCCGACGATGAAACTTCTCCGAAATGCAACGGATCCTCACTTTTAGCGTTCCAATACCTACAAAAGCACAATTAACCCCTGCAAAGCATGTATATAGTCAAATACGAGGTTATATGGTTAATGAGCATAAATATAGGCATTAAGGACACTAAAATGACTAGAATGCATAAAGCTATAGGGCGAAAATATGCAATACTCGATATAAATCACGCCCCCTAACTTAGACATTGCTAGTCCATAGTGATGAAACAAATAAAACCAGTCCACAGAAGGTAGTACAAGACGTATATATGCATCGAAATATAAATGACACTTTGATAGGGAACACGATTGAATTTAGCGTATGCAATAAGCCGTTAAACCCCTAGGTTGCCCTAGTGGACGAGTGTCGTCTCGTGAGGGTTTTCAGGGATGAAACCCACAAACATCATATGGTTTTTTCAAAATATGCCCAATAATAATGACAAAGATTTCATACACATTATTAGCAAAGTGAAATAATTCACACAAAAGTCCGTATTATTAACATTATTGAATGAACTTCGTTGAATTGAAACCTTAAAATGTGGGAGGGGAGCGAGCACACGCAAAATATGACGTGGCAAAAACTTGTATAAACCGGATAAACATTAAAGCAAGCATATATTCAATCCTCACGGGCGTTACACTCATCAAATGAATTCACTTGAAACAGGAAGGTAACACACGTGACATGCAGGCACAATGAGTAAATGTAAAGGGAAACTAGGCCGCGCACATGTCGCAAATGAAGAACGCTATAAATGAAATGAAAAATTGTAATCTCAATGAATGATACTGCTCACTAAAGGAGGCGAAATGTATTTTCACAGATTATCAAAACTATTGTGACTTTTAAATTAAATGCACTATAAGATCACATAGCACTTGAATAGGTTTGTAATGTAGGCTAGGCTAGGGTACGAAATGAAAGAGATGTATATACGGATTCAAAGTGTTCGGAATGAAAACTTGGAATAATGGAAAATTGCGTGCAATTTCAAAATTTGGAAAACACAACCCATAAAAGGCATTGAATATAACAATGGGGAGAGTAATCAAAGCTTATTTAACACTATACACAACATATACAACTTTCTCTTTCTTTTTCTTTTCTTTTTTTTTTCTCATATTTTCTTTTGCTTTTTGCTTTCTCCTTTTCTTTTTCACTACACTTTCTTTTCTTTACTTTTCACACTCTCACATTCCTAAATTGCAACCACATAATAAGAGCATCATTCAATCCCATGTAACATTCCAAACAAAGGTCTGTAAGGTGTATATATGGTGTATAACTCCAATGTGGAGTTGGTTATGGGATTGGGGTTATGGAACGAAAGGTTATATTTAGGCTCAAAGGGCTTGACGAGGGTAAACATATAAGGTGAGGTAAAGGCTAATATGGGTGATATAACAAGGATGGAATATGATCATTTCCTAAAGTTTACGCAATTCTCGAGTCAAAACAAACTTTGAAAATCATGCTCAAGTAATACATTTCAAGAAAGAACTCAATTAATGAACGATCAAATGAAAGAATAGAGAGATTACCAATGACTGTAACGTTTTCAAAGAGGAAAGAATAGTGTATAACACTCACAAACGACGAAAGGTACAAAGCTTACTCATTGTAAGTATATACAATGCAACAAA
The DNA here is from genome assembly GCA_949130495.1 of Sambucus nigra. Taxonomy (NCBI): domain Eukaryota; kingdom Viridiplantae; phylum Streptophyta; class Magnoliopsida; order Dipsacales; family Adoxaceae; genus Sambucus; species Sambucus nigra. The sequence continues at coordinate 422,394,283 of OX422209.1, forward strand.
ACATTACCGAGTTATAAAAATCTTAAACCAAATCAATAAAGCAAGAAAAGTGCATGTACTCATGGGATTAAAGATTAATTCGTGAAGTTATTCATAATATCAGTAATTGAGGACTAAAGTCTAATAACTTCTAAAATCTAGAGCATGCATCGTTGAATTGTCTATTGGATCAGGCAATTATTAAAAATCATCATCAGAAACAAAGGCAAAATGCCCCAAAAAGGAGAAAAAGAAAGAAAATCTTTTTGAAATTTTAAATTTTTACAAGAAAAGTATGCTTGAAAATAACATATAATCAAAATCATAGACACTACCAATGAATGGATAGAATATCCCACACCCCCTAACTTAAAACCTGACATTGTCCTCAATATAAATTAAGAACCAAGTTCAAGAGAGGAAAAGAGTGATATTACTCAAAATGGAACGATCTATGAAAAGTACAAGTCCAATGATTCTACAAAACATGTTAGTACCAATGCATAACAAAAATAAAGAATAATTTTTTTAACTAATTACACTAGACTATAAGTAAGAAGAAAAATAAGCTACTATATACAACCTACTATTTAGGCTTCACACTAACTATACACTAGAAGTCTAAATAGTTGAGGTTCCACCACGAAAACGATTTGACTTTGGAGGTTGAGCGGTGTACCCTCACTCTCAATGCCTTCCGAAAAATATGAATTCCGTTTGAACAACGGAAGGCATGTGTAAGGCATAAGAAAGGGATCATCGTCAATTAAAAGTTTTAGAGGGACGATGGGGGATTTGGATTGAACATGTGACAAAAACATGTGGGGACCGAGAAAAGCAGAATATCCTCCCAAGAATTTTAAAATTAGAATGGGAGGTGGCGCACATGAGGGCAAAGATGCTTTCATGGAAGGAGACTCGAGAAAGTACTCCTCATCGGCGGAAAGGTTTAACACATTAAAGATTGAAACCGATTAATTGGGTACTTGTGACGGTGTCATAACAGAGAATGAAAATGGGGAGGAAAGAAATTCAAACTCAAGAGATGAGTCATCATCACTTGAAGATTGAGTTTCGAAGGAAATAAGATCATTTTCAATGAAATGTTCTTCATTGGGGGGGGGGGGACAAAGAAGAAATCATTTCATTGCAAATGGATATTACTTTCATTTCATCCTCACTTTCAACATCTATTATGCTATGGGCAAAGTCAACAATGGTTTGTTCCAAAGTAGGCACAAAGTCCTCATTTGGTTCAAAACATTCCTCGACTTCAAAAGTCTCGGAAGAGAAATCATCGTCGAATTCAAATAATAAATCCACTTCATGCTCCCACAAACGATTTTCATCCCGACAACAATTTTCAAGTTTCTCATTTTCAAGCATACGCAAGCCCTCACCGAATGCCATAGGTCGAGGCGCGGATTCTTGAAAATGCGAACTTTGAAAATTACCATCGAACTTAAACTTAAACTCATTATTATAAGAATTTTGAAAGCTATTGCAATTCGTTTCAAAATTCCTATTATAAGGAATTAGAGGCCCAAAATCGTTATCATCATCCTCAAAATTCCAATAACCAAAGTTTTGACTTTCGTTATACTCGCCCAAATTCATTTTTGAATTTGTAAATTTTTGGGACTCTAAGTATTGACCAAAAGTCATGGGATTACGGGCATTTTGAGAATTATAATATTTTTTATCGAAATGATTGGAATAAGACATGCTTACCTAAAAAATGGCTCGAAGTGGCGAATTCCAAAAAAGTAGATGCGCGCGAGAGAAATTCAAGCATTTCTTAGCGCTCAAATGCTGAAGTCCTGCAAAAAGGTTAGAAAAAAATACAAATAGAAAGAAAATACTACGAAATACTAAAACAAATAAATTCTAAAATGAACAAGTCCCCGGAAATGACGCCATTTGATAGACAAGGTTTTTTCCGCGGTGCGAGCGTCACCTGCGCGTCGGTGGTTGGTTATATTCGGATCAACAACTCTATACAAAAACTGAAACTTATGACTACACTCAACAGGTGAGTATAGAGGCCAAGTCCGGGTATCGAATCCACAAAGACAAGTTGTTAGAATTTAATAGGTTTAATACTTCTAAAATAAAAGTGTAAAAGGTATTTTGTTAACTAAAAAGAAATAAAAGATAAACTAGGCATGAGTGTATTTAAACTAGATTAACAAAGAGAATAAAAACTATAGGTTGCGTCAAATATCCCTCTCCTGAGTTAATTAGTATAAAATGGTTACATGGGTCGATGAGTTATTAAGGCTGCGTATCGTTTCGACAGTTAATTAAATCAAGAGTTGTCACACCCGCAAATTCGTATAAAAGCCTAATAAGATTTTGGCGTCAATAAATATCCCAAAAATTACGCACGCAAGGTCGTAAGCACGGAGCATATATGATATACTCCGTCAAATCTTCTAGGCGTAATAACTAGGACATCGCACTCAAAATAAACATGTAAAATCCATCACCAAAACAAAGCAACACGTCAAACCGAGTGAGTTCAATCCGACACAACCTAGACTAAATTAGCTAGAAAGCATGATAAAAACGCAGTAAATAAAATTAGTAAATAAATGCGATAAATCTACACTAGAAAGCACAGTAAGAAAGCGGTAAATAAAGAAATACAAACTATATTAATGGAGAGGGAAGATGAATAGTTCAATTTACAAACCCAAATGGGTGTCAAACCAAGAAGAAATGAAGATAAGCTCTCCAAACCCCAACCTAAACTATCTAAAACGAATTATCTGAAAATAGAAACCAAAATTAGTTTATATAGCAAGTTACAAAAGAAATAAAAGAAAAAGAAAAGAATCGAAGCAACAAATATCTGGTATACGAGGTCGACCAGTCGCAGGGGCGCGGTCGACCGTGCCTTTAAGTTAAAGCCCATTGTCGGTCGATAGGCATCAGAAGCGTGGTCGACCGGGACTCTGTTTCTCAGCCTTGTTTGATCCAACATGAGGGGAAAAAGTCCATTACGGAAATGGCACTAACTTATTCGTCCGAACTCCAAACGACGCACCGTTTGTAGCCACACGACGCTAACTCAACTAACTACGCATCCGTGGAATTTCCATGAGTCGGAGATGAAATATGAATTGACTAAAATGACCTTAAAGTAGTGTTCGGCAATGAAACTTCTTCGAAATGCAACAGATCCTCACTTTTAGCGTTCTAATACCTACAAAAGCACCCCTTGCAAAGCATGTATATATCCAAATATGAGGTTGTATGCTTAGTGAGCATAAATATAGGCACTAAGGACCGTAAAAGTGCTAGAATGCATAAAGATATAGGGAAGAAATATGCAATATTCAATACGAATCAGTGCATTTATGTAATAAGTCCTTCATCTTTTCCCCAAAGGGCCTCATGTTGGTTGTACCCTCACTATAGATGAATTCCCGAATTTCATAGAATCTTTGCATTATAATGGAGGACCCATGGTTTAAAAATCTCTTTGGTCATAAATCATAGCCAAAACTATTTGCTTAGAAACTCATCACAATCCTATGTTGGGAAAAGATGAAAAGGGCTTTTCTAAAATGGTAAATGAGAAGGAATTAAAAATTCTAATCATGAACACAAAAATAATCTTGAGGAAAACCACAGTTGCTACAAAGGTAGCAAACACTTTTGCTCGCTGATTTTGATTGCAAATTATGATTTTGTTTCACAATTTATACTGCAGCTGACTATTAAATAATCCCCATGAACGACGTTTTGAATAAGAGGAACATATTTTGGGGAGACCTAAAAAAGTCTCCATATTTTAGATATTTTTAATTACTTTAAATAACCTAAAACAACCAGTTATTAAAGTATATATCTTGTGACCTAGAACTGTGAAAGTTGTTCATTAAATTGAAGTGGTGTTTGGATTATGATTGAATAAGAGATCCAAGAATTAAAACATGTATTTATCGTTGCATGTGGTACTATGGTGTGACATGCAGATAACTGTTGTGTAGAGTTAAGAGTAAAAGTTGTACAAAGAGAACATAAAGTTGTTAGCGATGTAATTGGAAATGGGTAGCAACAAAAGAGGATCATAGCATAGATAGATTAAGGAAGCTGCATATAGCGTCAAACAATTATAAATTATATAGATTTAATAGGTTAAATGTTGCAATAACAGTGTAAATATTAATGTAAGCAGGGAAATAAACGTAAAGATTGAAGAAATTAAGAATCTTAATCATGAATGAAACATAATGAATGAATATGTCACATACAACCATATATGAAGGTTTCAAAAGTTCCCAATATAATAAGGAATGGAGTAGGGAACTAGAAAGACGTATAAATGTATATGGATTCGTAAGAATAGGAAACGTAATTTTTAATCGTAGATGAAATGAAGAAGAATTAGAAGAGAAAATAAAGGCAGTACTAAAGTAATAATAGATATAATTTTTGGAAGCACTATTTGAGAAACAGTGACGAACATGGGATAAATGATTGGAGTTAAGATGATTTAGGTTTACGGTTATTTCAACGGTGATTTTATAATGGTGGCATGTGTTGTAGCATGTGATAAATCTATAGTCTAAGATAATGAAATAAGATTTACAATGTTTGATGCATATTTGCCATTGTAATTCCACAATTGCAACATGCATGTCAACTAAATTACGATAAACATAATAGTAGAAGATGTTTTTCATAATAGTACTTTTGAGGCTAATAAAAAGAATGTAGAAATTGTGAAGCGAAGCACGTATCGAACGAATGAGATCACAGAAAAGTAGTAATGTTACTGAAGCAACCTAAACTTAAAATTCATATAATATATGACTTTAATTTGTATGTGAGATATAATTTATAATAAATTTATTTGCAGACGCAAGGATTCAAATTCCATGATGGATGCAACAATAATCAATCCCAATAAGAAAATAATGAAGTGATAACTTTAGGACAATCTTTTCAATCACTCTATGTTGTTTATCCTAAAGTCAGTAGGAGGTATGCTATTTAGTTTGTACCATATTCAAAGAAGATATGCATTTATTATTTGTTAAATTTGATGGAGAATTTTGTTTAAGACGTTTCTCCACAAAATCGTCCCTTGAAATTCTTGTAGCTGTGTAGTTTTTCCACCCAAGGAACAAGTTGGGGAATGTGAGTTTCAGTTGAAATAAGTGCGCAGTTCCAATCAAATTTGTAAGTTGACTTGGTATGTGTGACACCCCGCCCAATTAAATATGGGGCGATTAGTCCTTTATTAAATTCAAAGTGGTTTCTCATTTAGTTCATTCTTAGCATCAGTGCAATTAAGCAAGTATTATGTGCATGTTAGTTTCGAATATTCACATGAGATTCTCATCTCTCCACTATTGTGCACGCCTAATGTATGTCTATCCTAACCTAGTTATCTGTAATGTTCCCAACTAGGTCATAGACTTATAGTTCTAAATATATCTCAAAGGAGTAACCCGTATCGCCCATATAATACGCTATTAAAATCATTTATCCCGAAAACCACATTCCATACCCACTGTTCTAATACTATATGTTTACTCACCAGATTTTATTTATTTATCAACATTACTATATATCCTGCACCCTTATGTTAAGACCACTTGGTTAATGCATACTCTGCTATTATGTCCCGGTGCATCAATCACTGCATAAAGGGCTACGGGTTCAATATCTCACGAACCATAAATTCAAAACACAAACATTGGAGGCGAGTATATTCCCCAGCCAAATTGGTCACGCACATACCTACGCTCCCATTCAACCATCAAAACTATCTTATATCTCAGATAACACGTAACCAAGTTCATATACTTTGTGTACAAGTCGAATATCCCCCCATTGGGTCACCCAGGATAAGACTGTCCACTACGCGAAAACCTCCTCCCGATAGCAAGTAGCATAGGTATGCTATACACACAATAATAATAATTATATAATAGGTAATCCGACATCCCATTAAACTTCAAGGTATTCGCCTGACCCCTACATGTATTTTCCATACGTAGTATTCTATCATTACTACTTATAATATAGTTATTTCCGTTATTCCCTCTCACCAAATTTCTAAGGTTAATTCACCTTTCCAAATATTTAAGGTATTATCCTACAAATGTTTCCTATCAATTCTGCACTATGCTACAATCACCAAATAACAGTTCCCTATCTCAAAACTACTGCGTAAACCTAATTGGGCAAAAATTAAAAATTTCCAAGCTTTGAACCTATCATTCGAACCAGGTCAGATGTCGTTTGAAGAACATCTTATGAGATCCTTTCTCGTTCGAAAGAAGCTCAATCTCGTTCGAACGAGATTGAAAAGCATTCTTACCCACTAGACCTGTTACGTTCTACAACCTTAATAGTTTCATTTTCAATCATTTTTAAGCCGAAAACCTCTAAAATAATCAACCCAAATACCATTCATTCAAATCCAATCAACTACCTAGCATGTATATATGATTTTCAACAATATATCATCATTAATTCATCACTAATCATCGTCAAAATTCGAAACCCCCAAATCTAAATCTCAGGAACCCTAGTTATTAGTTTTACATGCAAAACTCTAAATTAAACCCAGATTCAATCCTGAAATTATCATAAATTCAAGGACATACACCTATCTACATAAGGGAATCAAACTGTATTCAAATCCGACCCATATTATAACTAATTCTCCCAAAATTTTCACCAATTTAATCTTTATAACAAAGGGAATTTACCTAGTCTAACATAAACACAATTATTGCTAAGGAAAGCAAGTAATAAACACTTGTCTCGAATTGATGTTCTCACCCCTGACGAAATTGGTATAGGCTTCCTTCTCGTCTTTAGATCAATGCTATGGTGGAATTTGTGGTGTGAGTTCTTGAGTTTTGCACCTATGGGTTCTCTCCTTCCTCCGTGGTTCTCTCTTTCTCTCTCCTAGGTTTAGATACTGACAGACACCCTCTCACCCATGTACACTCTATTTTATTTTTTTCTAATTTTTGTCCATATTATTTCCCCAAAATCCAAAGGACAAAAATACCCGTACGGGGTGTCAGTTAGGCCTAAAAATATTTCGTAGCCCAAATAAAATACCCGGGTAGAGTTTTCTGACTATCTCAACCCTTCCAGACTCAATGGTGCACTCGAAATGGCCATACGAGTTAATTAAAAATAATTCACTTCTTTAATCCATTAAATTAGTCCCGACACGACTCACACGCGCGTCCTGACTTAGTATACATAACTGTAGTATTTCTCACTCGGCACAATTTATAAAATTTCATAATTCCATATTACATATCCACACAGTGATATTTAATAATTTTCATCAATAAGTATTAACCCTTGATATGCTAGTTAATAATTATTTTAATTCGAATTAATTAACAATTAATTTCTCACATTTTAATTTAATTAATCCAACAATAATAATTAATCCCATAATTATTTAAATCATCAAAAATACATCCCATAATTATTTAAACCATAAAAAATACGGGGTGTTACATACTTCCCCGCTTACAATGGAATTTCATCCCAAAATTCGAAAAAGTATATCAGGTATAAACAACATTGAATATATGTTGCGCATCGCATCATTGCGCTCCAAAGTAAACTACTCCGTACCACCCATATAGTACGCTATCGAATACCCTTAATAGTGAACACTCCACATATGTTCGTTCTAACTCCATGTTACCCTGTCATGTAGGTTCTAACCCTAGTCTTACTGTTTAAGTTTCACTACTTAATCTTTATTTTAAATATTCGCTATCTATCCTTCTACTATTCGTATCTTAGTTGATTAATCATTCTTTAGATACATATGATCTCGTCTCGCGATGATCGCACACGAGTCGGTTATTGGCGCAATATACTTTACACATTATATACTATAGTTATCAACTTATCTCTAATCTTCGCAATAGGATTCCCCCCCCCCCCCCCCCCCCCCACCTTTAACTAACGATCATGAGAACGAAAGGTTTACCGTGCCATACCTTAACTGGAAACATGCCCAAAAGTGAACTTATATGAGTTATTGTACACAAACACAACTTGTGGAAGGGACAACTCTCGTCCTCCCCTAAGATCCAAGAGTACACATATCCATTCATTTGATTAGTCCGTTTGTTCTGCGGATAATAGGCCGTACACAATCACAACTCGGTACCTATGGCCTCGTGAGCTCTCTTCTAAAATTAAAAGGTAAAGATTTTGTCCCAATCGGACACAATATTAAACGGTACCCTATGTACTCTCACTATCTCGGTTATAAAGATTTGTGCATACTATCCCAAAGTATGACCAGGCCTAACTGCCATAACGTGAGCTATTTGGTTGATCAATCAATTATCGCCCATATAGGACTGTAACCCCTCTGGAAAGTAGTTACTTTCGTGAAAAAATCCTTGGGAATACTCTCCCATTACTACTTCAAAATCCCTAATGGTTAAAGAAACCCCTACTGGTTTCAGGTGGTCCACCCTTTTCCAACGGACAGGTGACCATTGTAAAAATGAATTTAGAAATAATTCCCTTCATTAAATCCTATCTCCACTGTACCTCTAATCATGATCCATGTGACTTTGTCGCACCGCATGTCATAGGTCCTTCCCCTACTCAAAATCAGTTTTCTAAAAAACGTAGGCCTTTGAAAAATCTTACTGAATAAACTTCGACTCCCCGGTTAAATGTTACCGAACTCACATGACAGTCATAATCAACTACCTGATACAATACCATTCTCGTGAGCGTACAACTAAGTCCTGATATCTTCACTTCTATCTTCATTTACCTTATCCCATACGTTCCGAACAGAAACAAAATCAAGATTCAATTTCCTAGGGCGCCTATACACCCTATGCCTCGCGCATTATTGTATCAATGGAATATATCCTCACATCATAGTGGAGTTATTAACTCTCAATTATACTCATATATGTACAATTACTAAGGTTTGAAACCCATGCACTATCATCCAAAATTCTCTCCAACTCCCGACGTTCGTTAGTTTCTTACGTGGGATGTCTCGCAAAGTGAAATTCAAACAAGGAACCCCCATAATACACTACTACCTAACATTATCGATCGTCGAGGTCCGTAAGGTCGTTAGTCCATAATATGTACCTTCCCACAATCTCCGTATGTTGACATATTAATCTACGCATGTCTTTAAAAATAACATAAAATATGGCGCTCAAACTATCCTAAGTTTTTGACGATATATATAACAAGCTATAATTTGTTGCTCAATAAAGAACACAATGTATCTCGACTCACATCAGTAATTAAATACTAACGCACCGGGATCATATCTAACGAGACAACAAACTCACTGAAGTCTACGATATCATGAAGTTTGCATATATATATAGGCCCAACCCTATTTCAAGTGACGCCTTACCAAAATAATATTACTCCCACGGAGTACTCAACGCGATTGTCTATCACTCCATTTACTATCGTTCAAACATTCAATAATTATCACCACACATTACCATAATAATCTCTACTTTACTAACTCAATGTAGTAGTAACACTTAGGACAATAAAATATGCCTTTAGAGCCCACCTGTCTAACTCACAGGTGACATCTAGAAAGTCTTGTTACCCATGATCAATACACTTATAACCAGATTGTCTAAAATTAATGTACCCACTAAACTCGACTCGCACGCGAACCTTAGTGTTAACAATTCATATATGTATTGGGACACACCCATGTCACTTGACCTAATCCTTTTCTCACAAGGATGAAACAAAACTTCATCAATCTCTCCTAATCGTATGGTCCTTACATGCACTTCTCGAGGGCAAAACAACCCATAATCACTTGCACTCGTTATACATTTAGGATTTCATTCAATAGTTTCCCCCTCCTCGTTGTGGGCAAGTTATCATGTTCTATGGCTTACACACCCATCACTGAAACATTGACCTAACGTCTCCAGGCCTCACTTATGGATTTACTGGCCACCTTATTTTTTCTTGGGCCCAATGACCCTAAGGATTAATATGCTACTGTTACCGAGGACTCCACTGGTCCTGCCTAAAGCAACCACTCTTGGGTTGTAACTTCTTGGGCTCAATTCTCTTGACCCAATTTCTTCTTTGAAAATATCACTCCTCCGATCGTTATGCTTACCATCATCAAATCTTATCGGTTACACTCCTAAACGTGGATACATTCAACACTAGTAGTCCCACTCTCTACACATAGGGAAAATTCTCGAGACATTTCCCGTCACTAGTACCACTGACTATTTTGGAATGTCCTTCCCTCGGACTGGCAATCTTGGCTCCAACTGAAGCCATAAGGTAGGGTGCACGACTATTGGCCGAGTGCCTGACATAAAATTTATAACAAAATCTCTCTCTCGGCTAGGTGATAGTCTCGATATATCCTAGAACACATCAAAAAACTCGTGAACTAGAGGGATCGAATCAATGGGAATTACTGTCTCCTTAGAGGTCTCCTCCTCCGGATGATCCTTCCTCCAGACGAGGCATCGCCACCAGAAGCATCTCTTGACCCAAAACAACAAAAATAATGCTCCTACTGAAACAGTTTATTATGGCTCTATAAGCAACAAGCCAATCCGTGCTAATAATGGCATCAAGCTCGTGCATATCTAAGACTAGCATATTTGCAGGCAAAATCAGACTCCCAATCTCTATACCTACTCCCCCGCATATAAATAAAATCAACGACCCGTTACCCACCGGTGAGACTACACATGTAATCGTACTGCTAGCTGTGTCTAACAATTTCGTATCCCGTGCAAATCTAACGGCTATGAACTAATGTGAAGCCCCAGTATCAAATAAAATATATCATATACTCCCAAAAATAGAGGATATACCTTTAATGGCAGGTGGTGGCTGCTGAACGGTTGCCTGTTGGATGTTGTACACACGGCCATACAGCATATGCCCCTACTGATGGCGTATCTTGCCCTTAACTAGACCATCGTGCCTCATGTGACCCATCCTTCCATAATTGAAGCATCTACCAGTAAACTGTGTCACATTGCGACTCTGTTGATTTCGTCCCTATTGATCAGTTCCACCTCTTCCTTGGCCCTGTTGGCCTTGCTGAGCATCTTGATGAAAGACAATATCAGGTTGAGGACAGTTCCTCCACTTGTGACCCTGTTGTTCACACTTATAGCATAGTCCTGAAAGTCTTTGCTTTATTTGGCCTTGCTATCCTTATTGGTCGGGTCACGATTTCTCTCCAGCCTGATCCGGACAAGTTTGACATTTATGGTCGTCTCTTCCACATTTGAAGCACCTTTTTATGACATCATTTTATCTCTGGCTATGTTGGCCCTGATGCTTTTGTCTCTTCACGTAAAGTCTACTACCATCACGGTCTTTACGACCCTAAGGAACTTATTTATGTGGTATTAGTGCCTTCCTATAATTGTTAACCCTAGTCATGTCAGATTGACAATATTCGCTTGATCTTTTGCCTCCAATAAGCTTCATACGATGATCTTGGTACTATAATATTGCAGTGATAACTTCCTGTGCCACAATACCTGCTATTTCGGTGATTGATACTCTCTCCGAGGGTACCTGAGGTGTCAGCTGACCTTGCTCATTGACTCCCCCAGCAGTGTTAGCTTCTTCTTCTTGACGTGCCATCTGAAAGTTGAAATGGACTGAATAAGTTCAACATCCATGCAAATAAATCACAGAAGTATGAATTTCCAACGCGCAAGGATGATTACAACATTCCTAATATTAGGGCTCTAAATCAAAGGACGCTAAGCAAAAAGCATAATAAGCCGTGCAGATCCTAAGGACATTAGAATCTGACGCTCTGATATCACCTATGACACCCCGCCTAATTAAATACCGGGTGATCAGTCCTTTATTAAATTTAAAATAGAATGTTCGGTGGATTCATTCTTAGCATCACTGTCAAAAAATAGTTTTTCTTTATTTGTCACCTAATAAATAATTAATCTAAGTGTCAAAACATTTAATTTTAATTATTCTTAAATAATCCATTAATAATTTTTCATTCTTTAAGATATAAGCTATTCACATCCCACATAAATATAATAAATATTGGACATGAATCAAATACTGAAATAAATAAGACTATATAAAACATTCTAGTTCCAAGTCTCAAAACAACAAACCATAAAATCCTCAAGTGCAATGGAAATAAAATGCTAAAGTAAACTGAGTACAACTCGTACAAAATGACTGAGAATGGGAAAAACAAGCCTAAATGAATATCTGAAAAGGAACAAATGGAACTGATAGAGGCGTGTAAGTGCAAAGACCTGCAACTCCCACAACTGCTTCAGCTCGCTAAACAATCCACGAGTCTAAGCCTGGTAACCCTGTGGCTAGGTATATATATATATCGCAAAAGATAGAAGAATAGCAAGAAACGGGTCAGAGCCCGAGTTGTAAAAATATTTATTTTAGCAAGTATTTAAAATTGCAATTAAGCAAGTATTACGTGCATATTAGTTTCGAACTCTCACATGAGATTCTCATCTCTCCACTATTGTGCAAGCCTAACGTATGTCTATCCTAACCTAGTTATCTGTAATGTTTCCAACTAGGTCATAAACTTATACTTCTAAATATATCTCAAAGGAGTAACCCGTATCGCCCATACAATACGCTATTAAAATCATTTATTCCCCAAACCACATTCCATACCCACTGTTCTAATACTATATCTTTTACTCACCATATTTTATTTATTTATCAACATTACTATATATCCTGCACCCTTAGGTTAAAACCACTTGGTACATTGCATACTCTGCTATCATGTCCCGGTGCATCAATCAATGCATAAAGGACTAGTGATTCAATCTCTCACGAACCATAAATACAAAACACAAATATTGGAGGCGAGTATATTCTCCAGCCAAATGGGTCACGCACATACCTATGCTCCCATTCAGCCGTCGAAACTATCTTACATCTCAGATAACACGTATACAAGTTTATATACTAGGTACAAGTCAAATATCCCCCCATTGGGTCACCCAGGATAAGGCTGTCCACTGCGCAAAAACCTCCTCCCGATTGCAAGCAGCGTAGGTATGTTAAAGACACAATAATAATAATAATTATATAATAGGCATTCCCACATCCCATTAAACTTCAAGGTATTCGCCTAACCCTTACATGTATTTTCTATACGTAGTATTCTATCATTACTACTTATAATATAGTTATTTCCGTTATTCCCTCTCTCAAAATTTCCAAGGTTAATTCACCTTTCCAAATATTTAAGGTATTACCCTACGAATATTTCCTAGCAATTCTGCACTATGCTACAATCACCAAATGACAGTTCCCTATCTCAAAACTACTGCGTAAACCTAATTGGGCAAAAATGACAAGTTTTCAAGTTTTGAACTTGTCGTTCGAACCAGGTCAGATGTCGTTTGAATGGCATCTCGAGAGATCCTTTATCGTTCGAATGAAGCTCAATCTCGTTCGAACGAAGCTCAGTATCGTTCGAATGAGATTGAGTAGTATTCTTCCCCCACCAGACCTATTATGTTCTGCACCCTTAACAGTTTCGTTTTAAACTATTTTTAAGCCTAAAACCTCTAAAATAATCAACCCAAACACCATTCATTCAATTCCAATCAACTACCTAGCATCTATATATGATTTTTTAACAATATATCATCATTAATTCATCACTAATCATCATCAAAATTCAAAATTCCCAAATCTAAATCTCAAGAACCCTAGTTATTAGTTTTACATGCAAAACTCTAAATTAGACGCGTATTCAATCTGAAATTTATCATAAATTCAAGGACATAAACCTATCTACATAGGGGAATCAAATTTTATTCAAATCAGACCCATTTTATGACCAATTCTCCCAAATTTTTCACCAATTTAATCTTTATAACAAAGCGAATTTACCTAGTCTAACATAAACACAATTATTGCTAAGGAAAGTAAGTAATAAACACTTGCCTCGAATTGATGTTCTGATTCACTGGCGAAATTGGTATAGGCTTGCTTCTCGTCTTTCGATCTACTCTTTGGTGGAATTTGTGGTGTGAGTTCTTGAGTTTTGCACCAAGAACACCTATGGGTTCTCCCCTTCTTCCTCTGTGGTTCTCTCTTTCTCTCTCCTAGGTTTAGAAACGGACACACAACCTTTCACCCATGTACACTCTATTTTATTTTATTTTATTTCTAATTTTCTTGCATATTATTTTCCCAAAATTTAAAGGATAAAAATACCCCTACGGGGTGCCGGTTAGGCCTAAAAATATTCCGGAGTCGAAATATGCCTTTATAGCCCACCCGTCTTACTCACAGGTGACATCTACGCGTCTAAGCCTGGTAACCCTGTGGCTAGGCACCTGATATATATATATATAGCAAAAGAGAGAAGAATAGCAAGAAATGGGTCAGAGCCCGAGTTGTAAAATATTTATTTTAGCAAGTATTTAAATCTGCAATTAAGCAAGTATTATGTGCCTGTTAGTTTTGAACTCTCACATGAGATTCTCATCTCTCCACTATTGTGCACGCCTAACATACGTCTATCCTAATCTAGTTATCTGTAATGTTCCCAACTAGGTCATATACTTATACTTCTAAATATATCTCAAAGGAGTAACCCGTATCGCCCATACAACGCGCTATTAAAATCATTTATCCCCCAAACCACATTCCGTACCCACTGTTCTAATACTATATCTTTTACTCACCATATTTTATTTATTTATCAACATTACTATATATCCTGCACCCTTAGGTTAAGACCACTTGGCGTAATACATACTCGGCTATCATGTCCCGGTGCATCAATCACTTCATAAAGGACTACTGGTTCAATCTCTCACTAACCATAAATTCAAAACACAAATATTGGATGCGAGTATATTCCTCAGCCAAATGGTTCACTCACATACCTGCGCTCCCATTCAGCTGTCAAAACTATCCTACATATTAGATAACACGTTAATCAAGTTCATATACAGGTAGAAGTCAAATATCCCCTCATGGGGTCACCCAGGATAAGACTGTCCACTGCGCGAAAACCTCCTCCCGATAGAAAGCAACACACACAATAATAATAATTATATAATTGACATTCCCACATCCCATTAAACTTCAAGGTATTCGCCCAACCCTTACATGTATTTTCCATACGTAGTATTCTATCATTACTACTTATAATATAGTTATTTCTGTTATTCCCTCTCTCAAAATTTCCAAGGTTAATTCACCTTTCCAAATATTTAAGATATTACCCTACGAATATTTCCTAGCAATTCTGCACTATGCTACAATCACCAAATGACAGTTCCCTATCTCAAAACTACTGCGTAAACCTAATTGGGAAAAAATGACAAATTTCCAAGTTTTGAACCTGTCGTTTGAACCAGGTCAGATGTCGTTTGAATGACATCTCGCGAGATCCTTTCTCGTTCGAACGAAGCTTAATCTCGTTCGAACAAGATTGAGTAGTTTTCTTCCCCAGCAGACCTGTTACGTTCTACACCCTTAATAGTTTCATTTTCCACCATTTATTTATATAATTTAAACCCGACTAATCCGTTCCTAATTCCCGTAACATTAGCCTAAAACATCCGAGTCAATTTTTTGACTCTAAACTTAATTAATTACACATTAATTAATTTGGAAATGGTGTCACTCAACCAAAAATGCTCGGACTCGTTCTCCTGGCTTGTATTTTATTCTTTAGAATTTATCACCCCAAATTCCAAAATCTAGGTTTCACTCTTTTATCTCTACATTATTATTCATACTCATCCACTTTTTAAATCCCTAAGTAATGAAAGAATATCAATACCCTAGTGACTAACTCCTCTTGAACCACCAAAATTACCATCTCCAGCCCAATCAAAAAATAAGTAAACTTGTGCGTGGACTTCCCACATCGCTCAAATGACTCACCCTATCATTCGAACGATAGGTGATATCACGCGAATGAGGCCCAGGGTTGCTCGAACGACGCTTGGGTTTTGCTCTCTCTTGTTCTTCCTGTTACGATTCGCCCGCCATGGATAAAACTTCAATCCTCATATACCCAGATTTCCTTTTGTAAACCCTTTGGAAACTAAATCGATTCCTAACATTTTAAAACCCAAATTCGATACCAACCATTTACATAGGTTTATAGATTCACTCATTAACAGTCCACAATTTTTATCTCTAAATTCATAAATCTAATTGCAATAGATTTATAATTCTCCATCTAAATAATCATCAATATAAGGAGATAAATTTATGGTCCAACTCACAAATCTTAATTCCCAACAATATTCTTTGAGATATCCATTTTTCCTCAAAAATTTACACGTAATGTCCCATAAATTGAAAATCCAATTTATATGCCAACCCAACCCAAAAATAATGGATTTGTATGACACCCACTATGATATGAATTGATTATCACATATTTATATTGAAGCAAATTTACCACTTGCCTGTATTGATTCGTATTCTCTGATTCCTTTGATGAAGAAGATGGATTCGACACAAGCACCTAAATCCCTCTTCAATTTGACTCCCAAAATCTCCCAAGTTAGCCTTATTTTCTTCTCTGTAGAACTAGGGTTTTCTTTTTGAGTTGTGCCTGCCCCAACCTCTCTAATTTGGATTTTATAATATTTTTCTTTTAGAGGTGTGTATACCCCCAAACTCTCAACTTTAGGTTGTCTAATGTGAATCCCATAAGTAGACGTGTGGGCTAAATTAAAATGGCCTAAACACCCCCGTATGGGCCCGGTTATTCCTAATAATATCCCGAGACCCATTTACTACCCGCAAGTACTGTTTTTCGACTATCTTATCCTATCCGGAATCAACTGTGTACTCAGAATTGTCATCTGAATTACTTTAAAACATTCTCCAATTTTGACCTTAAAATACGACACACGTGAAATCTAAAAAGTGCTGCGAATTAATTAAATCGTAATTCACCAAATTAAATAAATCCTTCAATTCAAATAAATTCTCCAAATCATTAATTTAAATTTATACAAATTAAAATAAGTTATATTTCACCTAAAAAATAATTAAATTCAATGTCCTCAGAATTACAGGGTGTTACATACTTCCCCCCTTACAAAGGAATTTCGTCCTTGAAATTAAGCCAAGTTTAGTACTCCAAGAGTCGAATCTCTCCCTCATCGCATACCTCTAAGATCGCTACTCCTATATCTCCCACTTCTAATCGCGGATTATATTAAAATAAAATTAGTTAACCAGGACGCCCATACACCCAATACCCGTGCTTATCCGCACAAAATGATACCCGGTTCTACCAGCCTTAAATTATAATATAACTTTTAACTCACAGTTATAACTACATACATGTACAATAATTAAGGTACCAGACCCATGTACTAATGACCAAACATCTCCCCATTTCCAATGTTGCGCTAAGTTTCAATAGTGCGATGTCTCGCAATGCAAAATCCAAACCGATACACTACTAATTAACATTGTCGGTCATTGAGATCCGTTTGTCCCTCAGTCCCTTGTACGTACCCCAATTACATGTCTCTTGACATAAAAGTATACACGCCCACTCTCATGCTACAAAAGACAACATGCAATGTCGCCCCACTTACTATCACTAGTTTTTTAGCGTGAATAAATCACATGTTATATCTCCTCGCTCGAAAATAAGCCTATCCACCCTGAATCCCATCAATAAATGTCCCTACTCCCTGGGATTAAAATTAACAATTTAAGCATATAATTGTAAGTTTATTATGCCACACATTTTAAAATATATACTCATATATATAAGCTAGACCCTATCTCAGGTGATACCTAGTAAAAATAATCCATACCCTGGTACATCGAACATAAAGTTTTACTATAACTATCCCCCATAACTCCAAATCATCGCTAACCAGTCGAAACTTGGAAACTCACCTACCCTACTCCCACAATTCTCAAGAATAGTAACCTTCTAGTGTAATGCAAACATCCCCTTAGTGTACACCCCTCTCTCTTATAGTTAACACCAAAGAACCCTGCCACCCCACGGTAATTATATATATATAATATGGCTATTTCGGCCACTGTACCCACTAAATCCGACTCACTCGAGAATCCTAGTGATAACAATATTATGTTGTGGCGTCCCCAATGTCACTCAAAACATACCCCGTGCTCATAGGATAAAAAGACAATTTACCTCTATACTCTAGCTGCTCTGCCTGATCATTGGGTTCTTGGTCAAATCTATCATCCGAATTGACCCTTGAACTGTTGTAGTGGTTGTACTTCCAAAACCTCACCCTGTAGTTGCCTCTGCCCAGCTTAGAAAAATCTCTCTTCATGTGACCTACCTATCCACAAAAGAAACACTTCCTAAAAAATCCTCCCCGCCACTGATCCTGTCTCCACTGGCCTCCCCCACCATTCCCTTTGCCCTGGAAGCCCTGAGGAGCAAAATGTTGCTGCTGATCGGGACCTGCTGACCTTATTGAAAATCCTGGCCATCCGGTCGATAGCCCCATATCTGAATCTCTTGGCATAATTACCTTACCGGGAGTCCTTCCACTCCTGCCTGCCATCCTGCCGTTATGCTCCACTAACAGTACCTCCACCTACCTTGCCCTGCTGGCTGAGCTCACCTCCTCTCTTGCTTCCCTTCGCGTGAAAGCGATAATCCTGGCAGTGTAATAAAGCTACATTAACGACATTTGTATACGTCACCAATGTTGGGTTGCCGATCAATTACTTCCTAATCCTCCAGGCTAATCCATCGATAAACCTCACTCTCTTCTGCTCCTCGTTACTCACCTCATATGGCGCAAAATTGGATAAATGGGTGAACTCCTCCTCATACTCTACCACGAAGCGATCACCATGGTTTACCTTACTGAAATTCTTCTACATCTTGGTCTCCATTGTTGGAGGAAAATACTTGCAATCAAACTGCACCCAGAACTTAGTAATGCTGCTCCTACCACTGTAATGCTGCTCCAGCAAATCTGAAAGTAGTTAACATCTACTTTTGCATCTCACTATGCCCCACCATGCATAGGTGGTTCTATATATTCTTCTTTCACTGACACGCCTCAACTATATCAGAGCTACCCAGAAACTCAAATAGGTGGCCCTTTTGAAACGACTCTCTGACTCTTTTCCAAGTAGATGGCCCTGGCTGGGCCTGGATCTTCGATGCCACTGGCGGCTGCAACTGCGGTTGTGGGAAATGAATGCCCATGACTGTCATAGCATCATTGAATATTTGTTCTACTATCTCTTCCACCTGTGCAGTCATCATCTTCCCTAATGGTGGTTTCGGCTACGAAACCGCTTGCTCCTAACGAGTCTCCCTCTTCTCATCCCTTGTTGTTTCCCTAGCCTGACGTCCTCTCTTAGGCGACATGTAAAATTTCAAAACGAGTTGTATGAGTTCACAGTTCATACATCTATAATAGAATAAGATGGTAAATACGCGTACATAAAAGAATACAACAATACTATCCTAATCTCTATATCAAAGAATGCTAAGCTGAAACGTAAAACAAGCTGAACAAACCCAATGGACACTAGAACCTGATGCTCTGATACCATCTGTGATACCCCATCCAATTAAATACCGAGTGATCAATCATTTATTAAATGAAAAGATGTTTCTCATTTGGTTCATTCTTAGTATCACTATCGAAAACATTTTAAAATTTATTAACCACCTAGTATTCAAAAAGATGATGTCAAATCTTATTTTTTTTAAACAATCACAACATGCAGAAAGTATAAATTAAACCATTCACACCATCACCGAGTCTAAATCAATACTGCATAAATAAATAAAAGACTTTTCGAATAAACCATTGGCTAAAAATCCCAAATCCAAACTAATAATCCAACAGAATAAAAATCTGAATACAAAGTCTGATTGAAATAAAATAGCTTGGGAAACATGCCCAAATGAAATAACTGAACTGCATCCTACTCTAGGAATCAAGTAACCAAAGAGACTAACTCCAAATCCTACAAGCATCCACACTTGTTGCAGCTATGCATCCTTGGAACAGATCGTCAAGTTGGGCATCCATATGGCTGGACACTTAAAAGGTTTTGAAAATATTTTGTAAGTACGGGTGAGAGCCCAAATCCTTTTGAAATTATTTTGCAAGTGAATTAAAATGCAACAATTCTCTTCATATTTAAGTTAGTGTCGCACTCACTTGAGATACTACTCACCCCTCATCTAAAGTACACACCTAATGCTGTCTTCCTAACCCTTCTAGTTACACTACCTCGTCTAACTAGCCTTATCGTGAAAATTTTCTGACATACTACTCTAGCCCAACTAAGTCGTACTTTTACTCCATAAGTTAGTTATCGCATTAACTTAATAAATCCTTATTAAATACACTTAAATGACAGCCTCACTAGTTATATACAAGTGATACCTTTTTACCTCCTGTAATTCACTTGCATATAAATATTTACACTCTTATATACGTATATACTTAATATAATTGCACTTCATACGTATTATTATATTACCATTATATACGTATATATACCATTATATACGTATTATTATATTACAACATTCACACATATGTCGTTTATATAACCATCCTCCAGAGTAGGAACTCACTATATGTTTTCTCTAAAATGCTATCACCCCAGGTATACTGATCCACCCGGATACCCTGATGTAGTTAGATCCCCGAATCAGTAAAATAAAAATAGACGTAGCGGAGGCGACCATAGTTGCCCGGCTGTGAGACTGAATCATACCCAAAGCGTCTCACCTTAAAAAATCACACATACAAATCCTAAATGCCAATGACCTGGGGATTATACTCGCCCTGCATTCACTAACCAGGCGATTCATCCACATCGCGCAACGTCCTTGGATTGCACTAGAGGGGTATTTATTCCTATGAATATTATTCACACTAATATTTATAAAGCACACACACACACACACACACACACACACACATATATATATACATATATATATATATATATATATATATATATATATATATATATATACTATACAATCACCGTATATATATATATATTTAATTTAAACCCGGCTAATCCGCTTCTAATTCCCGTAGCACTAGCCTAAAACATCCGAGTCGATTTCTCGACTCTAAACTTAATTAATTACACATTAATTAATTTAAAAACGATATCACTCAACCCAAAATGCCCGAACTTGCTCTCTTGGCCTATATTATGTTCTTTAGAATTTATCGCCCTAAATTCCAAAATCTAGGTTTCACGCTTTTGTCTATACATAATTATTCATACTCATTCCCTTTTCAAATCCCTAAGTATGAAAGAATATCAATAACCTATGGACTAACTCCTCTTGAACCATCAAAATAACCATCTCCGGCCCAAATAGAAAATAAGTCAACTTGCGCATGGCCTTCCCACGTCGCTCTAACGACTCACCATGTTGTTTGAACGACAACTGATGTGATGTGAATTAGGCCTAGGGTCGCTCGAACGACGCCTGGTGTTTTCTCTCTCTTCTTCTTCCTGTTACGATTCGTCTGCCATGGATAAAACTTCAATCCTCATATACCCAGATTTCCTTCTTGAAACCCTTTGGAAACTAAATCGAATCCTAACAATTTTAAAACCCAAATTCGATACCAACCATTTACACAGGTTTTATAGATTCACTAATTAACATTCCACAATTTTTATCTCTAAATTCATAAGTCTAATTACAAAAGATTTATAATTCTCCATCTAAATTTGAATTCACTAATCATCAATATAAGGAGATAAATTTCTGGGTTCAACTCACAAATCTTAATTCGCCAATAATATTCTTTGAGATATCAATTTTTCCTTAAAAAATTTCCCGTACTGTTCCATAAATTGAAAACCCAATTTATATGCTAACCCAATCCAAAATTATGGATTTGTATCACACCCACTATGATATGAATCGGTTATCACAGATTTACATTAAATAAAATTAACCACTTGTCTAATTCCTTTGATGAAGATGATGTATTCGACACAAGCACCTAAATCCCTCTTCAATTTGACTTCCAAAATCTCCCCAAGTTAGCCCTCTTTTCTTCTCTGTAGAACTAGTTTTTTTTAGTTGTGCCTGCCACAACCTCTTTAATTTGGGTTTTATAATATTTTTATTTAAGAGTTGTGTCTACCCCAAACTCTCAAATTTAGTTTGTCTAATATGAATTCCGAAATTAGACTAGTGGGCTAAATTAAAATGACCCGAACACCCTCGTGTGGGCCAGGTTGTGCTTAAAAATATCTCGAGACCCATTTACTACCCCCGGGTACTCTTTTTCGACTATCTCAACCTATTCGGAATCAACCGTGTACTCAAAATTTTCATCCGGATCACTTTACAACATTCTTCAATTTCGACCTCAAAATACAACACACGTGAAATCTAAAAAATGCTCCAAATTAATTAAATAGTAATTTACCAAATTAAATAAGTCCTCCAATTCAAATAAATTCTCCAAATCATTAATTTAAATTTATCCAAATTAAAATAAGTTCTATTTCACCCAAAAAATAATTAAATTCAATGTTCTCAAAATTACGGGGTGTTACAATACGCTCCTTTGGTTAGTCTGTATTTTAAAATTTTGTCAATTGATATTGTTATTTATATAAAAATTATAATTTTCATGGATGTGTTATTCGTCATCCTAAATATTCTTACATTGCTTTCTTATTTGAGAATTTCTTTAATTAGGGTGAGTAGTGGGGACTTCGCAACTCTGTCGAAGAGGACGAATGAAGTATACACTGAACTATCCTTGGCACATAATTGTAGTTTGTACCTGTGTCTTATAAAAAAATTATCTGTTGTAGTAATCGGATTCCATATATAATCATAAATGTAAAATATTTTAAATTTAAATGTTTGATGTTATTATATTTAAGGCATATTAATTTTTAACTTAGTTATATGATGATCAATGAACCTTGGTTTTGGATATTTAACATCCAGGTTACAAGTTTAACATCAATTTTGATTTCCAACCCATTGAACATTTTTACTGCATAGATTGCACGAATTGTAGTACTAACCACGTTCAGCTTCGATATCAGATATCGTCACTTTGCAGCAAATCCATCAAAATATTATTAAAAAAATAATTAGTAGGAATTATGAAGTATGTTATGAATATATTGTTGTTCATTTTAAGTGTGTGCTTCACCTCTTCTCTTGATGGTGCGTAATTCCAATATATCAACGATGTTGAAGACTTATGTTGATATCTGGCTCCCACATAATGAATTTGTATGATTTTGGTCGGTATAGTTAATATTACGAGTCTATCCAGATATCCTTATGATATAGATTTTATTAATTACTTTTCATCATAGAAACGTTAATTGAATAAATTTGTAATTGGAGAATACATACATCGCGTTGAATTCATTTACTTCTTAGATGGAAATATTAGTGTAAAATTTGATAGCTCTTGTTGTGGAAAGTGAGTGACGACCTATAAAACATATTATTAGTAATATTTTTTCACAGTAGTCATGTCTATAAAAAATTAAGTTTTAAAAATGACTAATAAATAATATAAAAATGCATTAAATTTACGATTGAAGAGCCTCACAATACATGACATTATTATTACGATAACTGCAGATGAGGAGTTACGACAGTCTTCCTCCGTAATATAATTAGTGTTGTCTCTCCAGAGAGTAACACCTATTCAGTTTGAAAGTAAAATGTAGCGGAATGTTTCAAGTGTTCTCAAATTAATATAATTGTATGAAAATCCAACCAGTTTAAATTAGTCCTAAATTTTAGTTAAACCCTAAATCATGCATATAAGTGATTGACAGCATAAAATCAAAAAGCATGCAAAGGAAACCAATTTCAGGAAAAAATACCCGATGGGCAAAAACCTTGTATTTCACAATAATTTACAAATCACAACTTACAAGATTACAAGAGAAATATGCAATGAATATCCACAGATACCCACATAGGCCGCAACCTAAACTAGCAGTGGACTCCCTCAACAAATCCACAAGAACCGAAGTTCTATCTTCATTAAGGAACACCTTCAAGTTCTCCCAATGATCGCAGTCTTAGTCAATAAGCACATCCCTCAAGAGCTACCAAATCAGCTGTAGATTTACACTCTCTACAAGAGAAAATTCACCAAAATCATTCACTAAGATATTGGGATTGTTTTGTAAATCAAAAATAAATGTTTAAACACTAAAAGAAGAAGACAAAAACTTCTACAGGTTGTAATTTTTGTGTATAAAAAAACTCAGGTCTTCTTAAGAAAAATGACTCATTTAATCAGGGATTTTTAACAAACTTGAGTCGAAGGGGTCGCTTGAATGACAAGTGGCTGTCGCTCGAATGTCATGAAATGTCGTTTGATCCAGGGGATCGTGCAACCTTCTAACGATAGTGTTAAAACTAAAATAGTGTGATGTCGTTAGATGAAACACTTCAAGCGAGGTTCAAACGAGGTATCGTGCGAGATTCCATATTGCTTGAAGAATTCGTTTGAATGACTTAAAGATTTCGTTTGAACGACATAGAGATTTCGCTTCAACAATATCAACGAAAAATTATTTTTATTAAAACTCCGCCTCAACACTTAGAAAAAATTATTTTGACGAAAAATGATGCCTCAGATGCTTAGAAAAATTTTAGAAAAATTATCCTAACACTTTAAATGAAACATTAAGGGACTTATACATAACCTTACTGAAATCTATCTCGCAGAGGCTTTTCTGTTAAAGAATGTTAATATTAAGATCCGTCTTGATGCATGATTAAACTTGAACTTTTCTTCGACGGTTGAAGCGGTATACAACATACTCTATTGTAAACGGGCTATGTAAAATATGTCCTTATAAATATCCCCTATGCCGTTACAAAATAAAAACATTCGAATTATCAAATCAAATGTCCTATACAAATCAAATACCCTCCCATTAACCCAAAACTGAAAAAGGTACTAAAAATATAAGTCTTTTCTTCAAAAATCTTCAGCATCTTCATATTTCTAACTTTTCTTTGCTATCATCAGGGTGTGAAAAATAATGATCATCAAATTTTGTACCCACACACATGATACAAGAAACAAATAACTTCGTGACCTATCGAGTTTGAAGTGAGATAAACATAAATCAAAACAAATATCAAATCTCAAATCCACCCCATAATTCAAACTCCCCCGTTAAATCATAATTCGTTCAGCCCCTTTTTATTTATTCGAAATAGAATAAATAAAAATAAGCATGGAGGGTCACGATAAGTAAAGTATATCAACTACGATCATGAAGAAAAAACTTAAAAGCATTCACCAACTATTTTTTATTTTTCAATTTTTTTTCAACAAAAAAATAATTTACAAAAAAAAAATCACACACCATGTTACATTAAGATAACAAAATCGTGAAAACGGAATGAATGGGTGTGAACATTTTCAATAGTTAAATCAACTCAAACATACATAACCAATGTGCATGATGAATATGGATACTTCTAACGAATGAATTTCACAATAATCCTTAGGTGTAAATTTTTTTGAATTTAAATGATATCGACTTAATCAAATCAACAAATCAAATTCTAAAATGATTTCCACACCTTGCGTCTAAAACTATTTAACGCTTTTTGAAGACTTTATCAGGATGTGCAAACTCGTTATTTTATTTCCAACCAAACTCCCTCAGATATATATTTCTTTTTCAAATTCTTTTGAGATTTCTATTTATTTTCTCAACTTAGAGAAATTCTATTGGCCCCATTTTGGCATATTTATCTTTCTATTGCCTTAGTTTTTTTGTCAGTCTATTTTAAACAGTGGCTTTTACGATGTGATTATTATTCACTCGCAGCCCTTTCCTATGTTCACCCATCATTTTCTCATATTAAACAAATTCCTCACGGGTAACGGTTCTTACATGCACAACTTTCATTGTCAAGTTTTATCGCATTTAGTTTGTTTTAAAGACAGGATTGAGATGGAAAAACTTCGGTCAATAAGTGATAGACAAGTACAATAATCAAACAAATTCGTGCAAGCATGCAATAAAGGAAATCATGAGTCAAACATGTAGAAAGTAATCTCAAATTACATCTTAATGACTCCAAACATTATAAAGCACATGGATGAAATGATGTATCGTCTCAAAACACTATCGAATAGTCACATGGATACAGAATGATGTTGTTACTTGTTCATTCTGAATGTCCATCCATAAACGGTGTAAACAAAATACAAAACTACTTTTTGACTTTTTCCAAAATTTTATTAAAATAAAATCTTTTTGGCTTTTTTAATTTTTTTCTTAAAAAAAAGAAAATTATTTTGTATTTTTCCAAAAAATTTCAAAAACAAAAATCTTTTGGGTTTTTCCAAAAAAATATCAAAAATGGAAAAAGGTAAATACAATGGTAGTACACATGTCATAATGCCGGAAGAGATAAATCATTATGCATAGCTGGTATATGACAAACATTAAAATCGATCACCTAAAAGATCTAACATGAGGTGAATCACGTTCAATCAAACGTGAGTCGTGAACAATTAATCCAAAAACCTTTGAATTCAATTTTCTAACCCAGACAAAATTGTAATGATACGTGGGGGGTTTGGTGAATGGAATTTACTTTATTATTAAACTTCCTAGGATTATTTTGAAGTTTGTAACATAAACACCTAAAATGACCTTGCCTACCACAATGCGTGCAAGTGTAAGTACGGCGGTGAATGTTACCCAAAGGTGGCCCTCTCCTAAAGTTCCTAGGTGGCGCTCTCCTAAAATTCCTAGGAGGATTTCTCACAAAGTTCCTAGGTAGCTCTCTCCTAGTGTTCCTAGGTGGTTATCTCCTAACGATCCTAGGTGTCTCTCTCTTAACAACCCTAGGAGTCTCTCTCACACGTATGGTGTTGGCTTTGGGAATGAGTACAATACGATCATCAAAGCCTATACCACATTTATCATCCTTGATTTGGATAGTGCATATCATCTTATCTTGATTTTTCAACATAGACTCCAAATCAAAATTCACCTTACTAGACTCTCTTAAACTCTTCTCAAGCTCACCTATCCTCGACTCGAGTACTCGTCTAAAATACTCAAATCCTAAAAGCTCATTTTTCGTAGCCTCCATCAATCCTTGAAGACTATCTCTCTCACCTTCGACATATCCTAGCTTCTCTCTAAGCGTCTTCTCACGTGCCCTAAGATCCATTATCAACGCATCAGTATGATTATTATGTAATGCACGCTCTTTCAACTTGGATTTTAATTTTAAGTTTGCCTTATTTATCTATATAGATTCCTCATACAAATTATTGTAGGCAACTTGCGACTCACTCAACTCTCCCTCTTTCTCCGCATTCACACCACCCTCACTCTCATTACCCCTCACTTTTAAGGGATTTACTTACTTCACTAGACACAAGGGTGGGAAGCTCTCGCTTACTTGCATAAAAAACTTCTTCTTGTGAATCACTATGACCAAGGGTAGAAACATGAGATGTTGATTTATTAAAATTATTCCTTAGATTAGTGGGACACTCATCCATCGTATGACCAAATCCCTCACGACCAAGACTCTTAGAGTCGTTTTTAACGGAGGATTGAAAACAAGAATTCATGTGAATTTTCCAATTAGATCTTTCAAAAAGTTGACATCTAAAATCATTAATACCACTAAAAGTCATACTTAAGAAAAACAAGTTTATCGACATAAATTGGAAACAATAGGTATCTCAAAACAAAATTTGAGAAAATCAGGATCATGCGATAAATTATCATAACCTGCTCTGATACCAATTTGAGAGTATAGAGCAGCTGAATAATTAATCCCAAATTTTAGTTAAATCCTAAACCATGCATCTAAGTGATTGACAACATAAAATCAAGAAGCATGCAAAGGAAACCATTTTTTTTGGAAAAAACCCCGAAGGTCAAAAACCTTTTATTTCACTAATAATTTGCAAATCACAACCTACAAGATTACAAGCAAAATCTGCAATGAATATCCGTAGAAACCCACATAGGTCGTAACTTAAACTAGTAGTGGACTCCCGCAATAAATCCACAAGGATCGTGGTTCTATCTTTAGCAAGAAACACCCGCAAGTTCTCCCAATGACCGCATTCTTAGTCAGCCAACACCTCCCTCAAGAACTACCAAGTCAGCCGTAGATTTATCCTCTCCACACGAGAAAATTCACAATAAAAAACAAATGTTTAAACTCTAAAAGAAAAAGACAAAAACTTCTGCAGTTTGAAGTTTTTCGTGTATGGAAAAAACTTAGGTCTTCTTAAGCAAAATGACTCATTTAATCAGGTATTTATAACAAACTAGAGTCGGCAGGGTCGCTTGAACAATAAGTGGATGTCGCTTGAACGACATGAAATGTCATTTGATCCAGGGGATCACACGACCTTCCAACGACAGTGTTAAAACTTAAATAGTGTGATGTCGTTAGATGAAACACTTTAAGCAAGATTCAAACGAGGTATCATGCGAGACTCCACATCGCTTTAAGAAGTCATTTGAACGACTTAAAGCTGTCGTTTGTACGACATAGAGATGTCATTCGAACGACATCAGCGAAAAATCATTTTTATTAAAACTCTGCCTCAACACTTAGAAAAAATTATTTTGATGAAAAATGACGCCTCACATGCTTAAAAGTATTTTAGAAAAATTATCCCAACACTTTAAATGAACCATTAAAGGACTCAAACACAACCTTACCAAAATCTATATTGCAGAGGCTTTTTTACTGAAGAATGTTGATATTCGGATCCGTTTTGAGGCATGATTGAACTTGAACTTTTCTTCGATGGTTGTAGCGGTATACGACATATTCTAATGTAAATAGACTATGTAAAATATGTCCTTACAGTTCTCCTTAGCAATTAGTTATTACTTAGTAATATTCAAGTATATAATTTCTAGTAAATTGCAACGTTTGTGTAATATGTGATTTAAAGAGGAGTACTTAATACCTCGTATTGTTCAACTCTATGAACCTTTCCATCGCCATTTTTCCATATGATGTTTGAGTAGATGCTGATGGCAACTAACCCAATAACATCTAAATCGAAATTTTGAATTAATAATGTAATTTTAGTAGTTATATAAAATTTATTTAATATATGATAAAGTAAGCACCTATTAAATTAGTGTCATTATGAACCGAGATCTTAAGTCACTCAAGTCGACTAAGTTGAAGAGATGCATTTGGATTTAGGTGTCTGCACGAGCTTATTTGACGAAAGTTGATGGTAACAATTACAACATGTATTCGTGTGGAACGAGTTTGTAGTTTATTTTTTTTAGGGACCCTAAGGTTGAAAATATAATATACCTTTCCTTTGATGAGCTTGCTCTCACATTTATCCACCATGTACATTATAATCGAGGCGTATATAGCATGACCCCGTGTTAGGAGAATTATAGGATTCACAAAATTAATGACAATTAAAATATAAGGAATTTTGAAGACAGGGATAACATGTATTTACGCTCTCATCAACAAGAAACATGTCAAGTGAACTAGTTTCGTTTCCTCTCTTGAAGTTCTTCGATTTCCACATCCTTGGAAGATGAACTTTTAATGTCCAATCATTTTTTCCCTTGCGGAGATCACAAATTTTGTGGTTTTCGAAGGCCATTAAATACATGTATTTGTTTTAAAGTTATTCATATATATGATTGCAATGTGCGAAGGCAGTGTAATGTATGCATGCTCTCTAAATAATATATGTATATTATATGATATCATAAACGGTAGTTGTAATTATTTACCATTTTACAACTAGGGTAACACGTCTTCATACACAATATTTTTTGTGTAGTTGTAATGGTCTTTATTTTCAATAATGATGAAAAATTTCAAACCCGAACTATTCTTTACTCTTGAAATAGCCACATAGAGTTAGTCGTGACTAAACACTGGTTTAGGAAGGTATATGCACACTTGATCCAGTGTTTGCCCTTAACTCTTATTGATGGTCACTGCGAATGAAATCCGGACTAAGAGTTATCTTCGTTGCATAATAAAAGGCCAATTTGCATTAATTGCGAACATTATTATTTTTGGTATGATGACCTTGTTTCCTATGTGGGACCCTGCAATGATTTTTGCTTTAATGACCATGGGGGCCAGTTGCGTGTTTATTAGCCAAGTTCAATTTCAAAGTCCAGTTGATTGACTGATGTTTCAGAGAAGCATAATTGATGAACCGACCTTCAATTCTAACTCATGATTTGGAACCTCGGTGATTGAGAAATGAAAAATCATCATTGAGAAAGGATTGAAAATTGTATTATTATTTAGTCGTTTGATTCAAACTAGAGATAAACTTATCACTTGATTTAAATGTTAGTGTAATTTTTATCTACTCTTGTTTTTATTTTGTCTAATTAAAATTAGTTTGACGAAACGATCCTAGCGGGGAATTAATTTGATTGATTCTAATTCATTTAGAGTAGTGCTTGTGGTGATTGAACTTACTTTGCTAAAAGAATATTCAATTAATTCATTAGTGTAATGAGAATTAGCTTTTGAATTAAATGAATATTTGAAATCGATCAAATTAAAATGGTACAAGTTAGATTAATTTGTGTGAAATGGAGGTGGATTTAAATCGCTTGAATATTTTTCTCTCATTTAGTTACATCTCACTCATTTTCATCACTTACTTGTTGATGTTTTTCACGTTTTCATTTTAGTTTGATTACCATTTATTATTTATAAATGTATGTCTTTTTTTCCCCGCATATTAACCGAAGCATATAATCGTTAACTTCATCAAACGTTTGATTAGTTGGTGTCAATACTGATCTTCCCCTCAAATACGCTAGATCTTTATAATTCTTGAGGAAATCTAGGTATGTACTGGAGACGATTCGTGGAATGTGGTCTTCAATTTGTTCAATTAGGAAATCATCCGGAATTTTAATCCAACAATTTCCTCATCTTCATCGAAAGACTCCATTAGTAGTTTTCCATCACCAATAGATAATACCCATTCGGTGACGCTGCAGAGTCATGTATGCACATGTTTTGTGTAAGGTTTAAAACATGACATGACTCCTAAAGGTAGGACTTATTGATATAGGCTTTAACTATGTCTTCTTGGCTCCCTTTGCGCATAACGGGCAAAGTTTGTCTGAAGTCTCCACCTAGAAACACGGTTAAACCTTCAAATGGAGTATCGAAAGAATTTTCATGTCCGAACGCAAAATATCTCTAGAGTTTTATCAAGACCTTCGAAAGTGTGATGATGATCCATGGGTACTTCATCCCATATTATTAAACGTGCCCTTTTTATTAAATCCGAGAGCTAGATTCCCTGGTGAATATTGCATGTTGAATCCACATTAATTTCAATGAAAATTACAAATCTTGAATGTGCAATAAGCCCTCCAGGAAGTAACAAAGATGCAATGCCCGATGATAAGCACCCAAAAGTGTATATTTCATACCCCGAATAGACGTATTTTAATTGCCAATTCTTGACAAAAATTGGGTCTTATACGCGTAATTGTCTATTGTGCAAGCTTGATTGGAGTTGCGATTTCAAAAGCTATACTTCGAGGTAATTACAGCCAAAATATGGCTAAATCACCTTTGTCGTAACCCTAACCTACCCCAGATCTAGCCTAAACCTATTACGCGCCCTGTGTGTGTTAAGTTTGAATTTTTATTAATTTTTAGATTTTTTTAATTTGAGTCATTTTTATTTTTAAGATTTATTTTAGACTTATTTAGAATTTTTAGGATTTATTTTCTATTTTTCTATTTCTCTTTTTAATTAGTGTATTTTATTTTGATTTTCGATTTGATTTGATTTTTATTATGATTAGTTTTTAGGAAGTTATTTTTTAGTTTTATTAGATTTTACATTTTTTAGGACTTTAGTTTTTAGTTTAATGATTTTTTACTTTTTACTTTTTATTTTATTTTGAGTCTTTTATTAATAGATTAGGAATTTAATTTTAATAGATTTTATTTTTAGTTTAAGTGATTTTTATATTTTTAGTTGTAAATATTTTTATTATGTTTTATTTTATTTTAGTAAGGGTATAAATCAAACATATCAACTACCCTACACATTCACATACATCCAGACCTCACATTTTCTCAACCACACCCTAACTCCCAGACACACACACACACACGATAACCCCCCTTCATATTCCCCACCACACACCCACTTCCCTCGCTTCCCTCCATAACCAAAATCAACACCTCCAAACCCATTACCCTCAGTACCCATCAACCTGTGACCTCATCCCTATCAACCCGTCGATTACCCGATCGGCACCATCCACCTTATACCTCCGTCGACATCAACCAAGAACCACCTTTGCAACAACCCGACCCTATACCTGCTATTAAACACCATAGCCAACTCCACCATACCTTCCATACCACCTACCTGCCTCGATCCACCCAAATCGACTATAACCCCTGCCGTAGCAGCCCTCTAGCGAACACATTTCTCTTAAGCTCGGGTTCTCAATTGAACCCAATTCCAGCCTTCCCAACCCGTTTCTAACTAAGAAAAAAAACCTGAGACCCATATACCCCCTTCTACCAGTACCGGACTAACCTGACATCACTACGACCTCCGATCCTAATCCCCCGCCAAACCTATCATCAACCCGAAGATACCCCACTTCCAGCACCCAAAAATCCGAGACCCACCTTCCTTTTTCCCAATCCAATAGCCGATTTCTACAATCTGTCAAAACAAAGACCAAACATTAAACCCACACATGTTTAAAACCCATTTAACCCACATGTCCTTTAAATGAACCCCTTAAACCCCAATTCCAAAAATACCCCCAATCAACCACTCTCCTTACCTCACCCAACACATATGCACATGTGTGTATGTTTTTCTAAAATACTCCTCTCACATTCCTCACGCACCATTAATCCATTCTATATCCATATTACCCCCTAACCTCTTGCATATTATAAAAGGAAGAAGATGACCCAAATTCAGAAGAAGAAGAGTTAGGCTAGAGAGAAAAGTAGATTGAGAAACGCCATTTTTTTAGTAGTTTAGGTTTTTATTTTTATTTTATTTTATTTTTTAGATTAGAAAAAAAGAAAAAGTAATAATAATTGAGTGTTGTAATTATTTTGAGAGAATTGTTGAAGAATTGAAGATCATTTCAAAATCAAGTGGAAATTTGGTTTGATTACACTTGTCTAATTTTCATTTTACGCTCTTAATTGATTCTAATTTTTATTGAATGATGATTATGGAGGGCTAATTGATTAGGCATAAATATTGTATATTTATCCCCTTAATTTTGGTATTTTTATATTCCCGTGCGATGTAAATAGCTTGGTTTTATCTCATAATCATGCTACTAACCCTTTTGGGCAATTATTTCTTATTTTGTGTATCTCTTACGTGTTTTACAGGTATGTCATGCAAGAAAGTGCGAAAGAGAACTCAAAACAATGAAAGAAACCAAGAAATAAGGAGTTTAAGGGCATTTTGGTTGTCTTGCAGCCTGATTCCAGAGGCGGGTCCCATTGTAAAGTTGAAGAGCTCGAAATTATAAGAACACTGAAAAAAATTCTCCCCAATCGGAGCTACGGTGAAAGAGTTGTGCCATTTTGAAGATTGAGAAAAAAATCATAAAAGAAGAAAGAAAAAATGCCAGCAAAACCAAACTGGTCTGATAGGGGACCGGTCCAGTGTTATCAAATTTCCTACATAAAATTGGAGGCGGAACCGAACCGATGGACCAGAACCGAACCGATCTGGCCATTAGTCACGCTCCAGAACTGTTAAAAAATTAGTCACGCCTTCTAAGTGTGATAAAATTGTTAGATACAGGATTTTTATTTTGTCCTTATCTTTTAGCCAAAAGAGTTTTATATTTTGGGGACTCTTCTAAACGACTTGTAACCTATATATTTAGTCATTAGGACTCTTTTTATTTAGATTTTATTTTATGTAAAAGCTCCTAATCAAGGAGAAACATCTAGGGGGACAATTTACATATTTTGCACCTTTAATTCAAGAGCTTTTCTAGTTTTTCTTCAAGATTTGATTTCTTCTTGCATGTTCATATTCTTCAATCTCAGTAGCCTTTTTTCTCAGCACTTTTATTAGTACTTCATTATGTTTTCATGCATGTTAATGTGTTTTTACGTGGAGATTTATAATACCAAGCTAGGCTAAGTTTCTAAGGGTTGGGGTTCATGAACCCAACCTGATGTAGTTTGCACGTATAAAAAATTAGTCTTTGAATTAAATAATGATTAAATTGTGTTGTGTAGTGATCACAACCGTCATAGGTATTTTAACCTCGTTTGCCCTAGGTAACCGGGGTGTTTAAGAGTGCAATGCGCGTGTTAGCTATTTCAACACCGCTTTATTTTTGCTCTTGATTATGTATGATGCGGGATAGTACTCTCATATATCTAATGCTTGAGGTTAATGAATAATGGGTTTAATCAATTATCGAATTCAAGCTAGTTTTATATCTGGTAAATATACTAGGGTTTGGGGGATTGTATTCCAACCTTATCTCTAATTAATCCGTATTTTGTTAGATTTAATTAGGTTCAGTTAACTTCTTTAGTTTTCCCTTTTTTTCCTTTCTCTCCTCATCATCATATTTTACACTTTGTTTTTGAAGTAATAAATCAATTAAAATTTATCAAATATTCCCTGTGAATTTAATACCCAAACTAGCCGCTATACTCCATAAAAGTGTAGTTAAGGTTTAGTTTTTTTTCTATTGCGATCGGAAGTTGATAACAACGATTAGCGTATTTACAAGGACGCTCGATTTTTGCCTCGATCAAAATGGCGTCATTGTCGGGGAGTGTTTTGTTATAGATTATAATTGATTTACTATTTCATAAGATATTTTTTCTTTTATATTTTTTTGTTTTAATTTTTTTGCAAGCTTGCACAATTGAGCGACAAGAAACGTTGAATCCTTCACCGCACAACTCTTTATGTGAATTGTCCATTTACAAACTATTCGGTAATCATGTCTTTTTATATTGAGTTCGGTAATTATAATGGTTCATATGAGAATACTTCTTAAATTTTTTATTTTCGAGAATTCGCGCCTCGAACTATTACCATTGGTGAGGGCCTTCGAATTCTTGAGAATGAAAGGCTTGAGAATAAATATCGGGAAGAAAATCGTGTTCGAGCTTTTTATTTTCAAGAATCTCCGTCGTGACCTATTACGGTGAGGGAATTCTAAGTCTTGAGTATGAAAGGCTTGAAAATAAATATCGGGAAAAAATCATTTTGGGGAGCAAGAGTTGGATGCATTATTCGAATCCAATGACGACTTTTCCTCCGATATTTTTGACACTAAAGAACGTTTTCAACCAAATGAGGAATCCGAGTTTCAAGATCCAATGAATCCGACTTTGGAAGAAAAATTTCTTTTTCTAATCAAAGCGTACTCAATTTTCTTTCCACCCAAAGCACCATGAATATCGACATTGGTCTTGTTACGGAAATGAACTCACATTGCGATGAGATGCGATCTAATTTGGAAAACAAAGAGGAGGTTGAGACTTGTGTGTCACCTTAAATTTTTGAAGAACATCTAATTGAAAGTGAGTCTTGCTCCCTTGAAATTCAATCTCTAAGTGATGACGAATCACTTGAGATTGAATTTATTTCATCACCATTTCCGTTCTCCGTTACTGAACCATTACAAATACTGCTAGATTCCTATGAGTCAGTTGAAACTTTTGAAATGTTTAAACCTTTTACCGACAATTACTCTTTGCTTGAATTGTTTTTCAAGATGGACATTTACTTTTTGTGTGCCCCACTTCCCATACTACTTGAAAAATCTTAGGGAAGTGATTCTATTTTTCTTGGATCCTAATTGTACTTGTCCCCCTTAGCACCCAAATCCCCCATCATCACTTTAAAAATTTTAATTGGTGATGGTTCATTTCTTCCGCCTTACACATGCCTTTCGTTGTTCAAACGGAATTCTTATTTTTCGGGAGGCATACTTGAAAATGAGGGTACATCAATTCTCCCTCAAAGTCAAATTGTATTTTGGGTAGACCCTCAAATTTTTGACTTTTAGTGTATAACTTATTCGAAGTTCAAATCGTAGGTTGTACATAGTTAGTTTCTTTCTTTCCTTTTCTTTTTTTTAATTATAGTTTAGAGTAATTAGTTAAAGTTTTTGTTATTTTTTTTGTTATGCTTGGTTCTAACGTGTTTTGTAGATTCAATGGACTCGTGCTTATTAGGGATCGCTCCATTTGGGTAATATCTTTATTTTCCTCTCTTTATATTGTGTTCTTGACTCACATTGAGGACAATACAACATTTAAGTTAGGGGGTGTGGGATATTCTTCCCATTTATTTTTCAGATTCATTGACTTGATCACGTGTTCGTTCCAAGTATGTTTTTTTAAAGAAAATTTCCAAAAAAAAAAATTAGAAAAATTCGAAAAAGCCAAAAATATTTTTCTTCAAAATAAATAAAAATAAAAATTTAAAATTTTCAAAAATGTCACGAAATTTTGTTTGAAGTCTCAAATTGAAAAAAAATCAAATGCACTAAGCCGAAATTGACCGAAGATGAGAATTGAAAGAAAATTGATGACTTTAAGAATAAGTGTGGAGATTAATCGATTCGGTGAGATTTCGAGCCTATCACTTTTTGCGAGTTTTTAAATCAATCCGAGTTAATGGTTAACTTAAAGTTCTTTTCAGCGTTAAAATAAGTCGTTTATGATCTGTAATTTGTTGTTGTGATTGGTAACGAAAAACGTGTGAGATGTTGTCCTAAAAAATGCGCTAAATATATCCCTAAACTAAAATTCATCTCGAGACGCATATGGTAAAAGAATTAATAATTTAGATAAATGAAGTTAGGCCCTCGTTTGTTACCCAAAAAGATTAGCCATAAAAGTTGTGAAATTTTTTCCCTTTGTAAACATTTGAGCTTAATAAAATGTTTTTCTTTTTTGTTTGATAACCCGCAAAATCCAAATAGCTCAAAATTGTGAAAAATGGAAATTGCAAAAATTAAGTCCACTAAGTGCATAAAACAGGGGCAAAGAAAAAAAAAAGAATAATGGTCAACAAAAAAAAAATAGAAAAAGAAGAGAAAAATGAGCAAAAGTCTGAAAAAACACTAACGGACATCATAAGAAGTTTTTTCAATTTCGAATTTCCCGACCATTTTCTATTTTACCCAATACACATTAAAACCCAGAAAAGACCTAACCGAGTCCGAATTTCGAAATTAATTACAGCGTGGAGAGCTAAGACATGAAAAGATGATAAGACAGATTAATAGATGTGAATAAGAGGCAATGTTCCCGTTTCCCGATGACCGTAACTCGATGATGATATCTTTTCACCATAAATAAATTTCGTCTTTCAATTTTGTGTGCGTGACTTCGTGTTCCAATACATTCACTCCTTATATCACGCATACCGAGAAAAATATCCACATTCCGAGTGATTCGTTTATGAGAGCATTCAGTGAGTATTTGAATTAAAATGAATTTTCAAAAAGTAATGTAATGATCAATTGGTGGAAATCGCGGTTTAATTTTTGGCTTCGCACACACACACAAAGAAAATTGAGATTCTTAAATACAAGTTTATGGTGACTATTTTTATAAAGGTTTAAATTAAACAATTTTTAAGTATTTTGATTTTTCTTTGAGTCAAAAATGAATTTTATGTGTATATTCACTGCAAACCCTCACGAGACACTACTCGTCCTACTAGGGTAACCTAAGGGTTTAATGGCATGTTGCATGCGCTAAATGCAATCGCTTGCCCGGGAAAAA
Organism: Sambucus nigra; assembly: GCA_949130495.1. Lineage (NCBI taxonomy): Eukaryota > Viridiplantae > Streptophyta > Magnoliopsida > Dipsacales > Adoxaceae > Sambucus > Sambucus nigra. The sequence goes on from OX422209.1 coordinate 422,432,108, forward strand.
GGTATTCTATCCTAATAAATTTTTTGAAGAGTCCTTAACTCATACTCTTATGATTTTACATTGCTCGGGACGCGCAACAGTCTAAGTTGGGGGGAGGGTTTGATTAGGCATAAATGTTGTATATTTATCCCCTTAATTTCGGGATTTTTATGTTCCTGTGCGGTGTAAATATCTTTATTTTATCTCATAATCATGCTACTAACCCTTTTTGGCAAGTATTTCTTGTTTTATGTATCTCTTATGTGTTTTACAGGTATGTCATGCAAGAAAGTGCGAAAGAGAACTCAAAATAATGAAAGAAACCAAGAAATTAAGAGTTCACGGGAATTTTGATAATTCTGTAGCCTGATTATGGAGGTAGATCCTCTAGAAAGTTGAACAGCTAGAAATTATAAGAACACTGGACAAAATGACACCCCAATCGGATCTACGGTAAAAGAGTTATGTCATTTTGAAGACTGAAGAAAAATCAACAAAAGAAGAAAGACAAATGCCAGCATAACCCAACTAGTCCAGTGTTATCAAATTTCCTGCATACAATTGGAGGCTGAGTCGAATCGATGGACCAGAAATGAATTGGTCTAGTCATTCGTCACGCTGCAAAACCATTACAAAATTAGTCACGCTTTCTAAGTGTGACAAATTTGCCAGATACGGAATTTTTATTTTGTCCTTATCTTTTAGCCAAAAGAGTTTTATGCTTTGGGGACTCTTCGAAACGACTTGTAACCTATATATTTAGTCCTTATGACTGTTTTTATTCAGATTTTATTTTATGTAAGGCCTCCTAATCAAGGAGAAACATCTAGGGTAACAATTTATATATTTTGCACCTTTAATTCAAGAGCTTTTCCAGTTTTTCTTCAAGATTTGATTTCTTCTTGCATGTTCATGTTCTTCAATCTTGGTAACCTGTATTTCCAACACTTTGATTATTAATTCATTATGTTTTCATGCATGCTAATGTGTTTTTACGTAGAGATTTATAATACCATGCTAGGTTAGATTCGTAAGGGTTAGTGTGCATGAACCCAACCTGATGTAGTTTGCACGTATAAAAAATTAACCTTCGAATTAAATAATGATTGAATCGTGTTGTGTAGTGATCACAACCATCATAGGTCTTTTAACCTCGTTTTCCCTAGGTAACCGGGGTGTTTAAGAGTGCAACGCGCGTGTTAGCTATTTCAACACCGCTTTATCCTTGCTCTTAATTATGTATGATGCGCGCTAGTACTCTCATATACGTAATGATTGAGATTAATAAAGACCGGCTTTAATCAATTATTTAATTCAAGCTAGTATTATATCCAGAAAACATACTAGGGTTTGGAGTATTGTATTCCAACCTTATCTCTAATTAATCCGTATTTTGATAGTTTTAATTAGGTCTAGTTAACTTCTTTAATTTTCCTTTTTTTCCTTTCTCGCCCCATCATCACCTTTTAAACATTATTTTTAAAGTAATAAATCAATTAAAATCTATCAAACATTCCCTGTGAATTCGATACCCAGACTAGCTGCTATACTCTATAAGAGTGTAGTTAAAATTTAGTTTTTTTGTATTGCGGTCGGAAGCCGATAACAACGATTAGCGTATTTACACGGATGCTCAGTTTTTGCTTCGATCACTAATCTCCCATTCAAGGGATGAATTGAATCCCTCATGAATCCAATTTGATTTAGTTATTAATTTTAATTTTGTTGATTTCCTTTGATTAATAAATTTAATTCCTACTCTTATTTTCGCATTGAGAAATAAAAAATCATCCTTGAGAAAGGATTGAAAATTGTATTATCATTTAGTCATTTGATTCAAACTAGAGATAGGCTAATCACTTGATTTAAATGTTATTATAATTTTCATCTACTCTTGTTTTTATTTTGTCTAATTAAAATTAGTTTGATGAATCGATCCTAGCGGGTGATTCATTTGATTGATTCTAATTCATTTAGAGTAGTGCTTGTGGGGATTAAACTTACTTTTCTAAAAGAATATTCAATTTATTCATTAGTGTAATGAGAATTTGCTTTTGTATTAAATGAATATTTTAGAAATTGATCAAATTAAAATGCTATAAGTTAGATTAATTTGCCTAAGTCGATGTGGATTTACATCCCTTGAATATTTTTCTCTCATTTTGTTACATCTCACTAATTTTCGTCACATACTTGTTTATGTTTTTCACACTTTCATTTTAGTTTTATTACCATTTCTTATTTAGTTCTTAGTTTAATTCATATTCATCTAATAATTGTTTATTATTAAAAAAGCTAAAAAAATAGAAATATTAAAAAGTCCAAAAAGAAATTAAATAAAAATGAATTACACCTTTCCTCTCTCATATGTTTCATCCTTAGATTAGGATTGACACCCTTACTTACCTCTACACTTAGTTTATTATATTTTGTAAGTATTTCAAGGTTTTGATTAACTTGGCTTTCGACTACACCAAAAAGCTTAAGTTATCAAATGGCGCCGTTGCCGTTCTTTGGAGCTCGAAGCACTTGAGAGGATCCATTTTGTGATTCATTTGTAGTTTTCATTTTTGTACCATTTTTTATTTTTTAGAAGTCTTATATTAGGACTTTATTATTTGGCTTGTATTGTGGTGCTTGGAGACACGACCTATTTTTCATTTAAATTTGTAATAATTAATTGCGAAGAAAAGCATGATAGGAAAACCGAACAAGGTAGAGAAAGGGTGTCCAGAGGCGAGGAAAAGAAGCCTCTCTACTTTGGATTAGTAGGACTCTTGGGGCCGACTGAGATAGGCGGGATCTCACCCCAGTCGACTCAAATTGTTCATCACCCCATGGTGTAAAAACAGTGGGAGGTACATTTTTAAAACACTCGTGCCTCTCCTATCAACGAGTCAATTTTTGTGTGTGACTACGTGCTCTTACTTGATTTTTATTAACACATTTATTTTTTAGTGTGTGTGATGAATTAATCAATTAAGACCTACACCCGGTCATTCATGTGAAGGGATTTCATCACCCGACTCACTCGCTTACCATTTGTGTGTTACCCTAGTTATCATAAATTTTAAAATCAATTAACTAGCTAGCCCACTAGGAGAACATTTTTTACAAAGGCGATCACTAAGATAATTTTCTTGTTTTTTATCGCCCATGGACTTAATTAAAATTTAACTACCCTTTCACCAAATTTTGAAGATAAAAATTGGCTATGTGCTAGTTAGGATTTATCCTTGACTCTTGTGTGTCCAATTCAATTTTTCGATAGTCGATTTTAATGAGTGTGTCAAAATTCAAGAGTCTAAATATTTTTTTCCAATCGTTTCTTCCAAAAAAATACAAAAACATTTTCTTCCTATATTTTTAGAAAACTCCAAAAATATTTTCTTTCCTTTTGAAAAATATTTAAAAACTAAAAAACATATATTTCTCCCATAAAGGCTGACGAACGTTCTTTACGAGAATACTTTGGCCATTTTCCATTTTCTCAAAGCATGTTTGATGTTGAATCCGAGTCAAACCTCCATACCTTACTTCGTGGCTTCAACTCTCAAACGCACGCCGTTGATACTCATGCGTCGTCCACGCATGCATCATATATTCCATTGCCTCCGATGACGAGTATCAACGCGTCAAATTCTTTGCCATGCACATATTGTTTTCACGCCAATCACTTGTCCCATTAGTGTCCATATATTTCATATCCATCGGATTCCACCATGGAACATGTGTATCCATATGACAGTTTTTCGGAACCCACCTCAGCCTATTGTCATGATGTATCTAATCTCGAGTCGTGCGAGTACCCCAACTATTCGTGGAGTCATGATCACCCTTCCACGCAATACGAATCCTAACCTTATGTTACGGATCCTCAGCCATTCCAATAGTCGTCATGGAAACCTAGTGCACCCTATCTTGATCAATTCCCTCACTACACACCCAACGGTTATCAGCCTTTTATCTCTCAAGGAGATTCTTCACCTATGTATGACACACTTGACCCCGTTCCACACACTTTATATGAGTATTCTCCATTTTCACATGTCAATAGTGAGTTGTGTCCACCTCAACCACTGCCACCACCCGTCACTCTACCACCATCATCCACCTCCGCTCTCGAAAGCCTCTTGCAAAATTTCAGCGTCGATCAAGAGCAAGCCACTCAAATTCAAAATGCAGCCCTCCAACGGCCTGAACAAAGATTAAATGAAATTGAGTGTGAGAGAGAGGTGGACTTCACCCCAAATCAACCCATTATTAGCCCCACGTGGAGTGATGATGTGTCGTCTTGCGCCACTAATTTTGAGTGTGACCAACCCTATCACCTCGAGAATCTCGACGTCAAAACCATTTCATGGTCTAGGCCTCAAGTTGACAATTGTGTTGATTTATCAAATGCTTGTGAGACTGGTCTTAACCCTGTCATATTCAATTCACCCATCATTCAGGATACTATTTACCTTCCCGTCGAATCTAAAAAAAATGATCGAGTCTATACCTATTGAGTCCACCGATTGTCTTCCCGAGGAACCACTTTATCATAGGTCTTCTCCGGCTACGAGTGCTCACCATTTTCTCGAGATTGAATTCGAGATAGCTTTTACCTCTCCGGATATGGATCATGTTCCCCTATGCATGGCTCCCTTTGAGCCCATTATTTCTAGTAATTCCTCTATCTTCGATCTTGGTTCTTTGTTTGACTTACCCACCACATTAATTGGTGTTACTCTTCTACAAAAATTGACCACTCCATCTTTAGAAATCACACTCCCTTGTTACTATTCCTTTACTCCTTCTACGAGTACCCTTAAGGATCACTCCGAGCCTCATGAGGAGTGTGTGTCTCCCACGCTTGAGTTGTATCATCTTCCAACACCCTTTGTCCCACCCGTCCATGGTCCACCGATGCTTTGCATCATGTGATGCACTTTGCCATGCAAATGCATTGATTCCTTTAGCCTTTATTCAATAATGCTAATTGTCCGTCTTGTTTAGGGTTATTCTCATCACCCTATTATTATTCCGCCCCGTGCTTTCCTAGATCCCATCTTTAGGGCGAGTTTCGATCGGTCTAGTGAAGACATTAAACTTAACGCTACCGGAAGGTAGCTCGTCATTTCTTGTATGAGTCTCACCTTGTTTGGGGGTGCTGTTTTGCATCACCCTATGCTTTACATGTTTATAGTCTTGTACACATTTTTATTCGTATCACTTATTTAGGTTTCTTCTTGGCTTCATCTGATACACTTCATTAGCGGTTGATTCTGGTAATATCTTTACTCACTTCTGCTCTCAATTTTAAAAATCATTTTATTTAACATCGAGGACGATGTACTTTTTTGTTTAGGGGTGGGGAATTTTATCAAAATCGTACCTCTTTTGAAATTTGATTTTCAAAACTTGGTTTTTAAAATTTTTGTCTAGAGTCTTTCATCTCACTCATTGACGTAAATTTTCTATCATGCATATTTTTAGTCTAAGAATTACTCTTATGATTCTCGACTCATTTTGATTGATTCACACACACACACACACACACACACACACACACACACACACAAACGTTGATTTTTAGGAAGGATGTGCCTTGAGTATTTACTTAGCTAATCTTTTCTACACTTTTAGCTTGTATTTATCAAAATATTTATCTCGTGATGGATTGTGCGATTATTCTACGCTTAATAAGAGATTGACTACCGTTTTCAAATAAAGAATTTTGTGGTTATATTCTCTGCAAACCCTCACGAGACAAAACCCGTCCTATTGGGCAACCTATATGTTTAAAGGCTTGTTGCACATGCTAAGTGCAATCGCAAGTGCCAGCGAAAGTGGTACACTTTTGGTTACTTATCTTTCTTTCTCTATATATTTTGCTCGAGGACTAGCAATGTTTTGTTTGGGGTGGTGTGATAAGCACCCAAAAGTGTTTATTTTATACCTCGAATAGAAGTATGTTAATTTCTGATTCTCGAGGCAAATTGGGTCTTATACGCGTAATTGTCTATTATGCAGGCTTAATTGCAGTTGCGGTTTCAAAAACTTTATTTCGAGGCAATTGCAGTAAAAATATGGCTAAATCACCTCTCCCATAACCCTAACCTACCTCAGACCTAGCCTAAACCTATCCCGAGCCCTGTGTATGTTGAGTTTGAATTTTTATTAATTTTTAGATTTTTTTTATTTGAGCCATTTTTATTTTTAGGATTTATTTAAGATTTACTTAGAATTTGTAGTATATATTTTCAATTTTTATATTTCTTTTTTTAATTAGTGTATTTTATTTTTATTTTTATTTTTGATTTGATTTTTATTAGGATTAGTTTTTAGGAAGTTATTTTTAGTTTTACTAGATTTTACATTTTTTAGGACTTTAGTTTTAGTTTAATGATTTTACTTTTTATTTTTCATTTCCTTTTGTTTTATTTTGAGTCTTTTATTAACAGATTAGGAAATTATTTTTTATTTTTTAATTTAATAGATTTTATTTTTAGCTCAAGTGATTTTTACATTTTCTGATTTTTAGTTGTAATAATTTTTTTATGTTTTATTTTATTTGAATAAGGGTACAAATTAAACACACCAACTACCCTACATACTCACATACATCCAAACCTCACCTTCTCTCAACCACACCCTAACTCCCATACACCCCCTCACCATAAACCCCCCCACTTCATCTTCCCCACCACACACCCACTTCTCTCTCTTCCCTCCATAACCAAGATCAACACCTCCAAACCCATTACCCTCACTACCCATCAACCCGTGACCTCACCCCTATCAACCCGCCGGTGACCCGATCGGCACCATCCACCTTATACCTCCGGCGACATAAACCAAGAACCACCTGTCTAAAAAATAGACCCTACACCTGCTATTAAACTCCATAGCTAACTCCACCATACCTTCCATACCACCTACCTGCCTTGATCCACCCAAATCGACTATAACCCCTACCTGGCAAACCCATTTCTCTCAAACTCGGGTTCTGAATTGAACCCGATTCCAGCCTTCCTAACCCACTTCCAGCAAAAACAATCGAGACCCATATACCCCATTCTACCAGTACTGGACCAACCCGAAGATACCCCACTTTTAGCATCCAAAAACCCTAGACCCACCTTCCTTTCTCCCAAGCTAATGGCCGATTTCTACCAGCTGTAAAAAAAAAGACCAAACATTAAACCCACACATGTTTTAAACCCATTTAACCCACATGTCCTTTAAATGAACCTTTTAAACCCCAATTCCAAAAATACCCCCAAACAACCACTCTCCTTACCTTACCCAACACACATGCACATGTGTGTATATTTTTCTAAAATACCCCTCTCACATTCCTCATGCACCATTAATCCTTTCCATACCCAAATTACCCCTAGCCTCTTGCACGTTATAAAAGGAAGAAGATGACCTAAATTCAGTAAAAAATAGTTAAGCTAGAGAGAAAATTAGATAGAGAAACAACATTTTTATTTTTTTAAGTAGTTTAGTTTTATATTTTATTTTATTTTATTTTTATATTAGAAAAATAATAATAATTGAGTGTTGTAATTATTTTGAGAAAATTGTTGAAGAATTGAAGATCATTGCAAAATCAAGTGGAAATTTGATTTGATTACTCTTTTATAATTTTCACTCTATGCTCTTAATTGATTATAATTTTTATTCGATGACGATTATGTAATACCCCGTAAATTTTAATGATTTTAATTATGGAATTAATTGAATTAAATTATAAGAAATTAATTTATCATTAATCTAGATTAAAATAGATATTTCTAGCGTGACGGGAGTTAGTATTATTGATGTGAATTATGTTGAATATTACTTAGTGAGTTAATTTGCGCTTATGAATTTATTAAAATTATCGCAAGTGAATAATATGACAGTTATGGAAATTACGTCGGGAAGCGCGTGTCAGCTGTGTTGGGACTAAATTTAATGGAATAAAAGTATGTTATATATAAGTCACCCATATGGTCATTTTGAGTGTGTCAAGGTGTACGGAAGGGATGAGATAGTCAGAAAAGTATACCTGGGGTTTAGTTTGGGTCCCGGGGCAGTTTTAGGCCAAACCGACACACCGGGAAGGTATTTCAGTCATTTTAATTTTTAGAGTAATTAAACCTATGAAAATTCAAGGGTTATATCTGAGGGAAGGAGTTGTCTTCCAGGTTTAAAATTCAAAAAAGCTAAGAAGGCCATGAGAGGAGGAAGAAGAAGAGGTTTTCATGCCTAGAGCCACAACCGGTACATCATTTGCACTACCGTCACCACCCACGCGTAGATCTAAAAGAGAGGATCGTCCCCAATATCATCTTCTTCAAAGGATCAAAACTTCCATTAAAGGCAAGTGATTTATCTTGCAAAGATTTTAGTGCATTTATTATCCATGGTAGTCTAGAATTGAAGAAAAATCTTCAAATATTTGATATTTTTGAATTTGGAGAATTTAATCTTGAAATTGGGTAGGTTTTGATTGTAGATGAATATCTGGAATTATTAGAAAAATGAAATCATAATCTAAGAGTTGGGAATTTTGAATTTAGATCTGAGATTTATGGTGTTCTTGAATAAAGATTGAGGAACTAGGGTTTTTAAGAAATATTTATGATTTAATCCAAGAAAATTATGCCCCATGATGAGTTGATGATTCCGATACGTTTAAACTTATGTATTTATGTTGATGCAATATTTAGTATAATTATTTTGGAGTTTGGGACATTGTAATGGATGATTTGAGGTTTAAAATTGAATAAACCCATTTGTAAAATTATGCAAAAATCATAGGCCAATATCTGATGGACCGATCGATCGACCCAAGAATGTCGGTCGATTGACTGATCGATCGATCGACCCATTTCTTCGATCGATCAACTCCCCGACAATATGTGACTTGTTTTTCCTTTTAAGTTTCGATCCAACCCTAACTTTTAAGAAAACTTAATGTTGATTAATTGAATATAATGGGACTTAGGGAAGGTCAGTAGGGTTGTAGTTAAGGCCCAAAAAGTATCATTATGTATGGGATCGAATTTATGAGTGTTATTCGAATGTGTTACGAATGGAAATTTCATGGATTGGGGTTTAATTCGGGTAAATTATGACTTTGGGTTAATACCAGTAGTAGGGGGACACTATAGTACTGAATTAACCTAAGGAATAATTGGTTGACTTCATGAACCATTATATTTTTTTTGTTTGGGTTTTACTAGATTTTTTTAATTTATTTCTCTTTTTTCCCAGGGATATTTTTGTCAATTTATCTTTGAAAATTGTGGAAACCCAAGTTTTTGGTTTAATTGCAGTTAAGTGATAGTTAAGTGATGAGTTTTCCGGGTATTAATTTAGGGGAGATCCGTAAACTCGAGATATTTGAAGGGAGCTATGTGTAATTGTCCCTTTATATTATTACTTATTATTACTCTTTATATAAACATCAAGTTTATGAGATATAGGAACAAATAAGGTCTTTATACAATCAAAGCAACACACACGCGCGTGCGCGCGCGCACACACACATATATATAGTTAATAAATTTTCCTAACAATGATTTGAATTTATACGGCGAGAGTTACGGTGTTAATTAAATTTACGTATGATATACGGCTTATAAATACAATGTGTGAGACTTGTAATATGGGATGTGTGTATACTAATATTGAACGTATAAATACTTAGGTTGTGTGAATACCTATTGTATGGATTTTTAGGTGTATGAGATACCTACCATACTTGCTATCTTCGGGAGGTCTTGAAGGGGACAATCTTGTCTTGAGGAGCCCTTCGGGGGGATAATAGATTGGTACCTCAGAGCATGGGATCAAAGGAGGACTTATTTGTGAGTGGATAAGTTTGGGTTACATGGGTGCGTAGGTATGTGCGTGACCCATTACACCGTGATCCATGTTCGCCTCCAGTTTGTGTGTGATTTATTTTATTACGATTCCCGAGAGATTCGGAATCGATAGTCGTTATTCTGTACGTGAGGTACCAGAACTTGATAGCAGAGTATGTAGCACAGTTAGTTTTGCCTAGGTGGGGTGCGATATTTGTATATATATTATAATGGTGAAATATTTGTGTGTGTGTGTATATATATATATATATATATATATATTCTATTGTGTTGCTTATTAGAACATGATGATAATGATGTCAAAAATATATTAAGTGCGTGAAAGCTCAAGGGACTAATGAGATACTTAAATTCGATTAATTAATATTGGAAATGCAAGAATGTATTATTCGGGTGATATAGGTGGGCACAATGACTTGGTCATCGTAATAAGAGACTTGATTCAACTAGTTTTGTGGGATAGTGTAACTAGGATGGGTTAGGAGAATGCGTTGGGCATGCACAATAGTTGAGAGCTAAGAATCTCAAGTGAGAGCACGTGATTAACATGTATATAATATTCATTGTCTAATGAAATTTAAACATTTCTTATTTTAAAACTATTTTCAACTCGGGCTATGACCCGTTTCTTGCAAATCTTTTCCTTTTGTCTCTATATATATCACATCAGCTGCCCATCCACAGGGACACCAAACTTAGAGTTCCCATCAATTGACGTGTTGTAGCTGTTATAGAAGTTATAAGACCTTGGTATTAGAGGCTTACACTTATCCTTGACTCATTCGGAGCACTTTATATCAGTCAAGGCATGTTTCTCATTCTTATTTAAGAGATTGTTACTTCAGACATTTGTTTTTATTTCAGTTATTAAGCTTGACCTCATTTCAGGCTATTGTATTGGAGTTTTTATTCTAGAGATGTTTACTCCAGACTCAGTTAATTAATTATGAAATTTCATTTCCTATAGGATTGCATCGGATGATGAATGTTTATATATTCATTTAATTGGTTGTATGTTAATTCTGAAGATAAAATTTGACATCAAACTTTTTAAATATTAGGTGGTTAGTAATTAATAAAAAGTTTTTCGACAGTGATGCAATTGCTGATACAACTGGATATTCTATTTTAAATTGAATAAAGGACTGGTCACCCAGTATTTAATAGGTGGGGTGTCACAGGTGGTATGAGAGAATCAGGTTCTTGAGTCTTTAGGATTTGTGCGGCTTTTCACGATTCAGCGTAGCGTTCTTTGACATAGAGCCTTATTTTAGGATTGTTGTATTCATATACATTTGTGACTTACCTTATCCTACTATTAAGAATAGTTGAGTTGATTCATATACGAGTTCGGTTGGGCGTGGTACATCAAACAATACAGAATGACCGGTGAAGAATGTTAGAAGGATTACAGGAGAAAGAGCTCGGCAAAAACCATGGAGTATTTTGGAAACGATAACCACGTTAGAAGTCACCATAAATATTGTTAGAATGGATGACGATTATAATAATAAATCGGGGATAGTAGTTTCCCCAAATATCACCGTAGAGAACGATGGTACAATTCCAGACTCACCTAGCGCTTTAGGCAGAGGCGAATCAGGGGGACTCTTTTGAAACGTCACTTGTAAGGAGTCGAGAGGGAGAGGTAGTGTGATTGACTAAGGGATGAAGATGACCTAAAGATAATTATGTAAGGTGTAGTGCAGCGACACCTAGGACTAAAATTTAAGGTACAACCCTTGCTCATAGGATCAATATTGAGGTGATATGAGTTGGTCATCCCGTATAAAAAAGTAGATATAATGTGAATTGAAGGATTCAGGAGAAGTGACCGAAAAGTTTTCCCTCTTCTGTTCTGGCAGGGATGCAATTGGAGTTTGGAAACTTATCACAAGTAAGATGGATTGTGATCGATCGTGAGAGAGATAATGAATTGTTTAACAAATTTCGTACCCAACGAAGCGGATATGGAGAATGATAAAGGGTCCGTAGATTAATAATGAACCCGTAGGAAGTTTTTACAGGAGAGGAAGTGAAATTCGGTTGGGATAATTGATGTCGATATCGTTTGGATCACATATGTATAAGTTTACATCAAACTTATATGAGGAAGGAGTCAAGAGGGTTAGAAAATCTAACCTAAGAATAAGACTGGATTCAATGGTACTGGTGAAGCGTCACATAAAGGTTTACCTAATAAGGGACCCATTTAAATGTTTCAAACCAATCAAATTTCTACCAAGTGACGATGGAATCAGTCAGGACCATTAAGACCAACGACGAGTTCCGGAAGGCTAGCGAAACCAAAGGGATAATGCAGAGTAGAAATCAGTGTCAAGACTATTCGGTTCAACTATCCAGTGGGTTCAGAAATATGAGAATGGCCTAGAAAGGTGTCCTATGTGCTAAGACTAGGCCACCTATGTAAAACTTATCTACAGATAGAAAGTGAAAACAAATTGGTTGGGATGTAGATAGGAATAACACCAGTAGAGTATAAAAATGAGAGCGAAATTTTTGGCATAATGACATGACTAAGAGATTTATATCTGGAAGTGACTAGAAGGAGAGTGGCAAGCTCAGTTAGGGCCAGCAGGTTCCTCAATAGTAATAGTAGTATAATCATTCCTCGGGGCAGTTAAGACTGAGAGAATGGCAGGGAAGGCCAGTAGGCTAGAACGAAAACAAGAGAATTTTTTTATAAATTAATACGGTTGAAAATTGACAGACCATAGAAAGAAAAATTACCCAGAGTGAGGCAAGTGGTAACTAGAGGATACAATTCTGAATATACAAATATAACAGTAAGTTATAGGTCAGATCTGGCATGAGAGTTATGCTCAGGGACCCGTTGACTAGACCAATTAGATGACAATGGGAAATATAATTTTACTTCATCCATACGAGTATAGGATACATTTTTTGATAACATGGATGAGTCATAATATTTGATTATTAGCACCAAATTCCGAGTTGTGAGTCAGGTTAGTAGGTTATGAATATGTTTATCGTTTAGTAGTAGGATGTTTGGTGTCACCTGTGTGGGGAACGGGTGTGTACACTAGGGGGATGTTTGTATCATGTAAATTATTTTTCTACTACTGAGACTTATGAAAGTAGAAATTTATTATAATCCTTTATGATGACTGAATACCGAGGGTCTGGGCGGTAATAGATTATGTGATAAGACTATCGTATTCATTATTCTAAGGTAAAATATATTGTATTGAGAGGTATCACCTGAAAGAGGGTTGAGCTTGTGTGTATGTATATATATACGGTATTATATCACAGACTTCGATGAGTATGCTATCTTGTTATGCGTGATCCCAGTGATTAGGGACGTTTACTGATGTGATTCAGGATAAATTGGTTTATTATTAGGCGGAGGGATGTGGCTCATGATTTATTCGTGTTAAGAAACTAGTGTTAATAAAAGCATCGTAATGTATGTTGTCATTTGTATCACGAGAGTGGATCAGTTGATTTTTATGTCAAGAAACAAAATTTTAGGGTGCGTACTGTGGACTAAGGGCCTAATGAATCTCGACGATCGATAATGTTCGAAAGTAGTGTATCAGGGGGGGGTCCTTGTTTGGATTTTGCTTTGCGAGACATCCCACGCATGAAACTTAGCAAAGGTCTAAAGTTAATAAAGGTTTGGTCCTTTAGAACACAAGATTAGTACCTTAGTTATTATAAGTATATGTAGTTATAAATAGGAGTTGATGTTTACATTGCGATTTAAGGCAGGTAGAGCCGTGTAGTGATGATTTGAGGAACATTGTAGAACGTTACAACACGAGTAAATCTGTGGGAAAACTTAAAGACATATTGATTTACGATTAGTGGGGAAATTGATTTGAACCTCACTGTATAAACCGACCAAGTATATAAGATTTAATAGGAAACAAGAATATTATAATTAGTGAATTTTTGCATAAATGCACGAGATACAGGGTTTATGGGTGCCCTAGTTAGTTGATATTTTGGGTTTCTTTCGTGAGGAAAAGACGTGGAAAATTACGAAATAAACGTAGACGTGTTTGTAAACTAGAGAGAAATAAGACGTGGGGAAATGAGGTTATATTAAGGTATGCCACTAGAAACGAAAGAGTAAATGAATAGGGGCAATAATAATGCTGGTAAGTACAGAGAATCTACATTTTAAAATTTTAAGGGTAATCAAGAGCTACTCTATAAAGAGGATTAACATGATGAGAATTACGTCAAGATCAATTGAAGATGCTAAAGTTTGAGATGGGTAGTTGGGTATAATTATTGATGTCTCCCACGAAGGGAGTGTAAGGTTTCAAATGGGGAACAATCGACCCCCGGGAAGGAGGGAACCTTTCCCAGTATATAAAAAGGCTATAGCCGTTAGCATGTAAGACCCATCAGAATGAAGAAGTGTTGGGCAAAGATTGTAAGGCGTGGATAAATCGCCAAGGAGTATTGGTAAAAACAAAGATGAAATATTTTGATGTAAGGTAATAAAAGAGATTTTTACCCCCTAGATAGTGAGATTGAATGAGTTGCAATCAATATTGTGTCCGATGAGGACAAGATTGGCAATCCATTATTGGGAGAGTTTTAAGGAGTCAATGAGTACATAGTTGGGATTAAGTATAGTCTATCAGCCACAGACGAATGAACAAACTGAGTAGACTAATTAGATGCTGGAAGAATTATTACGGATGGGTATTTTCGATTTCTCCGGGAGGTGGGGAGCAGTACCTTCCACTGGTGGAGTTTACATCAATAATTCATAGTAGTTTACTAGTCGTATGAATACATTAAAGGAATTATACGGTTGACCTCGTTGTGCTCCAGCATGTTGGATAGAGGTGGGGGACAACAAGCTACTTGGGTTCGAAGTAATCCATGATACTTCGTCCAGGATTGAGGTGATACGGAGTCGTATACAGGCTACTCAGGGTAGAAAAATGAGCCACACTAATGCAAAAAGGTTCTTCTGAGAGTTAATGTGGGGGACCAGTGTTGCTACAAGTATCTCCTATGAAGGGGATACTGTGGTTTAGGAAGAAGGGGAAGTTGGCGCAGAGGTATGTGGGGCCATTCCCAATTACTGAGCAGATGGGGCCAGTGGCTTACAGACTTGGGCTACCGAAGAACTCGTATAGGATTCATGATGTGTTCTATATTTCTTCGCGGAGGAGAAATATTTGGGATGAGTTGTCGCACACTCATATTGACTTCGAGGAGATTGATATACTGCCTGATATTTCTTTCGAGGAGGGACCAATTGCTAACCTAGACCATAGCGAGAGGAAATTGAGGTCAAAGATAGTACTATTTGTATGTGTTCTGTGGCGAAATCATAATGCCGACGAGTCTACCTGGGAGCACGAGGATTAGATGCGTGATAAATGTCCAGAGTTATTCTTACTAGGTATACCTTTATTTTCTGAATTTTAGGACGAGATTTCATTATTAGGGGGGAAGTATGTAATGCCCGGTAAATTTTAATGATTTTAATTATGGGATTAATTTAATTAAATTATGAAAAATTAATTTATGATTAATCCGGATATAAATAGATATTTACTAGCGTGATGGGAGCTAGTATTATTGATGTGAATTATGTTGAATATTACTCCGTGATTAAATTAATATGCGATTATGAATTTATTAAAATTGTTGCAAGTGAATAAAATGACAGTTATGGAAATTAAGTCGGGAAGCGTGTGCCAGCTGTGTAGGAACTAAAGTTAATGGAATAAAAGTATGTTATGTATAAGTCACCCATATGGTCATTTAAAGTGTGACAAAGTGTCCGAAACGGTCGAGATAGTCAGAAGAGTCTACCCGGGGGTTTAGTTTGGGTCCCGGGGCAGTTTTAAGCCAAACCAACACACCGGGAGGGTATTTCGATCATTTTAATTTTTAGAGTAATTAAACCTACAAAAATTCAAGGGTTATATCTGAGGGAAGGAGTTTTCTTCTAGGTTTAAAATTCACAAAAGCTGAGAAGGCCATGAGAGGAGGAAGAGGAATAGGTTTTCAAGCCTAGAGCCTCCACCGGTACACCGTTTGCACCACCGTCACCACCCACACGTAGATCGAAAAGAGAGGATCGTCCTCAATACCATCTTCTTCAAAGGATAAGAACTTCCATTAAAGGAAATTGATTTATCTTGCAATGGTTGAGTGCATATATTATCCATTATAGTCTAGAATTGAAGAAAAATCTTTAAATAATTGATAATTTATGAATTTAGAGAATTTAATCTTGAAATTGGGTAGGTTTTGCATGTAGATGAATATCTAGTATTATTAGAAAAATGAAATAATAATCTAAGAGCTTGGAATTTCGAATTTAAATTTGAGATTTATGGTGTTATTGAATAAAGATTGAGGAAATAGGGTTTTTAAGAAATATTCATGATTTAATCCAAGAAAATTATTCCACAGATGAGTTGATGATTCTGATAAGTTAAAACATATGTATTTATGTTGGTGCAACATTTAGTATAATTATTTTGGAGTTTGGGACATTGTAATGGATGATTTGAGGTTTAAAATTGAAGAAACCCGAAGGCAAAACTATGGAAAAATCGTAGGCCAATATCTGATGGATCGATCGATCGACCTAAGAACGTTGATCGATCGATCGATTTATTCGATCGATCGACTCCCCTGTAATTTTTGGCTTATTTTTCCTTTTAAGTTTTGATCCAACCCCAACTTTTAAGAACAACTAATGTTAATTAATTGAATATAATGGGACTAAGGAAGGTCAGTAGGGTTGTAGTTAAGGCCCGAAAAGTATCATTATGTATGGGATCGAATGGGAAAATTTATGAGTGTTCTTCGAATGCGTTATAATTGAAAATTTTATGGATTGGGGTTTAATTCGGATAAATCGTGACTTAGGGTTAATACCAGCAGTAGTGGGACACTATAGTACTGAATTAACCTAAGAAATAATTGGGTGACTTCGTAAACTTTTGGTATAGGGAAGTGTAGTTGAATGTATACGATGAGAGTTATGGCGTTAATTAAATTTACGTATGATATACGACTTATAAATACAACGTGTGAGACTTTTAATATGGGATGTGTGTATACCAATATTGAACGTATAAATACTTAGGTTGTGTGTATACCTATTGCATGGATTTTTATGTGTATGACGTACGTACCATACTTGCTATCGTCGGGAGGTCTTGAAGAGGATAATCTTGTCCTTAGGATCCCTTTGGGGTTGATAATAGATTGGTACCTCAGAGCATGGGATCAAAGGAGGTTTTATCAATGACTGGATAAATTTGGGTTATATGGATGCGTAGGTATGCACGTGACCCATTACACCGGGGTCCATGTTCGCCTCCAGTTTGTGTGTGATTTGTTTTATTATGATTCCTGAGAGATTCGGAATCGATAGTACTTATTATGTACATGAGGTACCAGAACTTGATAGCAGAGTATCTACGCACCGTTAGTTTCGCCTATGTGGGGTGAGGTATTTGTGTGTGTGTATATATATATAGTTGTGTTTATTCTACTGTGTTGCTTAGTAGAATATGATGATAATGATGTCAAAAATATATTAAGTGCATGAAAGGTCAAAGGATTAATGAGGTACTTGAATTAGATTAATTAATATTGGAAATGCAAGAATGTATTATTCGGGTGATACGGGTGGGCACAATGACTTGGACATCGTAGTAAGATACTTGATTCAACTAGTTAAGTGGGATAGTGTAACTGGGATGGGTTAGAAGAATGCGTTAGGCGTGCACAATAGTTGAGAGGTGAGAATCTCAAGTGAGAGCACGTGACTAACATGTATATAATATTCATTGTTTAATGTAATTTAAATACTTGCTGTTTTAAAACTTTTTTTAACTCAGGCTCTGATCCGTTTCTTGCAAATCTCTTCCTTTTGTCTCTATATCTATTACATCAGGTGCCCATCCACCGGGACACCAAGCTTAGAGTTCACATCAGTTAACGTGATGTACCTACTGTGGAAGTTATAGGACCTTGGTTTTTTATGCCTCTACTTATCCTTGACTCATTCGGATCACTTTATATCGGCCAGGGCATGTTTCCCATTCTTGTTTAAGAGATTGTTACTTCAGACATTTTTTTTTATTTCAGTTATTAAGATTTATCTCATTTCAGACTATTGTATTGGGATTTTTATTCTGGATATGTTTACTACAGACTCAGTTAATTAATTATGTCATTTCATTTCCTGTAGGATTGTATCGGATGATGAAACTTAATATATTCATTTAATTGATTGTATGTTGATTCTGAAGATAAAATTTGACATCATACTTTTTAAATATTATGTGGTTAGTAATTAATAAAAGTTTTTCGACAGTGATGCAATTGTTGATACTACTGGATATTCTATTTTAAACTGAATAAAGTATTGATCACCCGATATTTAATTAGGCGGGGTGTCATAGATTATGGAGGGCTAATCTCCCATTCACGGGATAAACTGAAGCACTTATGAATCCAATTTGATTTGGTTGTTACATTTTATTTTGTTGATTTCGTTTGATTAGTAAATTTAATTCTTACTCTTATTTTTGCATTGAGAAATGGAAAATCATCCTTGAAAAAGGATTGAAAATTGTATTATCATTTAGTCATTTGGTTCAAACTAGAGATAGCCTTATCACTTGATTTAAATGTTAGTATAATTTTCATCTACTCTTGTTTTTATTTTCTCTAATTTAAATTAGTTTGATGAATCGATCCTAACGGGAGATTCATTTGATTGATTCTAATTCATTTAGAGTCATGTTTGTGGGGATTAAAATTACTTTTCTAATAGAATATTCAATTAATTTATTAGTGTAATGAGAATTTGATTTTGTATTAAATGAATATTTTAGAAATTTATCAAATTAAAATGCTATAAGTTAGATTAATTTGTGTGAAGTCGGGGTGAATTTACATCCCCTGAATATTTTTCTCTTATTTTGTTACATCTCACTCATTTTCATCACATACTTGTTTATGTTTTTCACACTTTCATTTTAGTTTGATTAGAATTTCTTATTTATAAAGGTATATCTTTCAATCCCGTGGTATTAACCGAAGCATATAATCGTTAACTTCATCAAAAGTTTGATTAGTTGGTGTCAATAATGCTCTTCCCCTCAAATACGCTGGATCTTGACAATTCTTAAGGAAATCTGGTTAAGTACTGGAGACGATTCGTGGAATGTGGTCTTCAGTTTGTTCAATAAGGAAATCATCCTGAATTTTAATCCAACAGTTTCCTCATCTTCATCGAAAGACTCCATTGGTTGTTTCCCATCACCAATAGATAATACCCATTCGGTGAACGCTGCAGAGTCATGTATGCACATGTTTTGTCTAAGGTTTAAAACACGACATGTCTCCCAAAGCTAAGACTTATCGATAGAGGCTTTAACTATGTCTTCTTGTCTCCCTTTGCGCACAACGGGCAAAGTTAAATTATTAAATGAATATTTTAGAAATTGATCAGTTAAAATGGTTCAAGTTAATTTAATTTGTGTGAAATGGGGGTGGATTTACATCCCTTGAATATTTTTCTCTTATTTTGTTACATCTCACTCATTTTCATCACATACTTGTTTATATTTTTCACACTTCATTTTAGTTTGATTACCATTTCTTATTTAGTTCTTAGTTTAATTCACATTCATCTAAAAATTGTTTTAATATTAAAAAAGCAAAAAAAATAGAAAAAGTAAAAAGTCCAAAAAGAAATAAAATAAAAATGAATTACACCTTTCCTCTCTCATATGTTTCATCCTTAGATTAGGATTGACACCCTTACTTACCTCTACACTTTAGTTTATTATATTTTGTAGGTATTTCAAGGTTTTTAATTAACTTGGCTTTCAACAACGACTACACCAAAGATTAAGTTATCACCCGACGAAGCAACTGCTAAGGCAATTTTTCCTTTAGACCTTAAACGTGCTACGATTCTCTTGTATAAGTAAGTTTTCTCGGTTCCCCCAACACCCTAAACAAAGTAAATTCCCCCTTCCTTTTTCTATACATCTTGCATCACAACATTATATACGTTAAGTTGTTCAACGTTTAGATCGCTGAATAGATTGTCATGTTCATCTTTCATCTCCTTTTTATCGTAACATAACTCATCTCTTAATAAACGATTCCCACAATCACGCATTAAAGATGGGTCCATATTTGGCATTAGGGGAAAATATGATAATCCCTCACCATTTTTCTTTAGAATCTCATCTATTTCATACAAGACATAATTTCGAATTTGATCTTCGCTTAAGACCAGTAACTTCGCCCTAGTAAAATAAAGTTCAATTAAGGAATTAAAAAGGGGGGGGGGGGGGGTAGTGATTCGTATCGAAAAGAAAGGAACTTGTTAATTCCACAAAACAAAAAATTCTTTTATGAGGTATAATTATAAATTCCTATTTATTTATTACGAAATCGACCATAGATCAATTCCCCTTGTTTTTTGGGAGTGTTGAATACACCCCTAATTTTGAGCTTCATGGTACTCCTCCCAAGTGACATGTCAGGTTAACAGAATTTTTTTAATCAATCTATTTTTGGATTGGCTTATGTGAGAGGTCTAAAATACTTTGATTTCTTATGTTTGTGTAAACTTGATCATACCTTAAGCGGTAGACATTCTAATTTGAATTAATTTATGAATATTATAATTTATATGATTAATACTACTTATTCAACAAATTCGATTAATTTATAGGAGTTGATTTTCTGTTACAATAAATTGATAAAACAATAGCCAATCCAATAGCTGCTTCAGTGGCTGCAATATCTATAACAAAAATTGAGAAAATAGCTTCTTTTAATTGACAACTATAAAAAAAATCAGAAAATGTTACAAATTTAGTATTAACCGCATTCAATATAAGTTCAAGGCACATAAGGGTCGATTCTTTACTTGATCCAGGATGTGTGATGTATATGCCATTCCGAAGTGATCTATTAATCTACTAATAAGTCGTTTCATGGTAGTTCCGTCTATCACTTTATTGTGAAAGACCAAATTGGCCCGTTCTATCGTAAGTACCTCCATATTCCGCGGAGTAGGATTTTACAATGGGTTTGAGTCAGTGATTGGGAAACTTCCTTTTCTCGATATTGATTCGCAAAATTTTTTCGTAATTATGGTCCTAGTTGAACCGAAGAGTCCTGAATTCCCATTGGTATCATAGAATTACTTAGCTTAGGTACCATATGATTATGGACCAGATGAACAGGCCTGAGAAAACCACTATATCAATTGTCTTGATCGTGGAATATCATTGAAAAATAGGAATCCGTGTTATCAAAGTTTTTCCTGCGATTATTTCTAGTATGGAATGATTCAATCATCCACTTTGGTATTTTATTTAATAAAAATGGTGATATTGCTCCTCCATTGATAAATAATTTCGATTTTTGGGAAGTATGATGATCATCCAATAAGAAGGGTTTTAATTTTAGTTCGATCTATTACTAATATATTCTTTTGTTCCGTACCTATTATATTCTAGTCAATCAAATAGGTTGAATTGCCATTCATATTGAAATGAATCGAGATTGATAAGGAGTTGGTTAATAATGCTCGAACACGTACTTATTTTGAGTGCTTATTTATTTTCTGTCTCTAGGGATTGATCACGAGTCGAAATATGGTTAGGGCCCTTATGTGTCTTGAACTGTTATTGAATGCGGTTAATATTAATTTCTGTAACATTTTCTGATTTTTTTGATAGTCGTCAATTAAAAGGAGCCATTTTCTCAATTTTTGTTATAGCTATTAGAGCCGCTGAAGCAGCTATTGGATTGGCTATTGTTTCATCAATTTATCGTAACAGAAAATCAACTCGTATAAATCAATTGAATTTATTTAATAAGTAGTATTACTCATATAAATTCGAATATTCATAAATCAATTCAAATCAACATGTCTACTGCTTAAAGTATGTTCACGTTTGTACAAACATAAGAAATCAAAGTATTTTGGACCTCTCTCATAAGCCAATCCAGAAATCGTTTGATTAAAAAAAATCTGGTCACTCATTGATTCGTCTGGTATCTAAATATATGATTTATTTATAGGTTTACTCGATCAAAAATTTATGACGTTAAAAAGTGTATAGATCCAATGTCATATTTAGTAAAGTTTTATGATACATGTATAGGGTGTACTCAATGTGTCTTTTTTTCCTAGGTTCTCATTTTGTATGGACTTTTAGTTTAATGTTTCTATTTAGTGGAAATGGTTATTGGTAAGAACTTATTAAATCCATCGTTTGTGCTCATAATAAATTAAAAGTTACTCCTGCTACTCAGTCAAGATCCTTAAGCAGTGTACACGGATGTGCCGTAGGAGTAACCCATTACCTTCTGGGTGGAATTTCCACAACATAGGCGTTCTTCTTAGTAAGAATTATTGCAGTAGGATAATGGCTAGGATGATTTAAAAGACGTTATGTCATTAAGATTTCCAAGGTTTAGCCAAGGCTTAGCTCAGGACCCCACTACTCGTCGTATTTGGTTCGGTATTGCTACCGCACATAACTTCGAGAGTCATGATGATATTACTGAGGAACGTCTTTATTAGAATATTTTTACTTCTCACTTCAGGCAATTAGCAATAATTTTTCTATGGACTTCCAAAAATTTGTTTCATGTAGATTGGCAAGGAAATTTTGAGTCATGGGTACATGACCCTTTACATGTAAGACCTATTGCTCATGTAATTTTTTGAATCCGACTAAGAAGTCCACTAGAGATCAGAAATTGTTGAAGAAATAACAAGATCTTTCTTTTATGCCTTCCAGGCGATCAAAAAATCAAGAAATAGTTAATATATTCAAGATAATTACGTATTTACAAAATACCATCTCAATTCATACTATTTCATTAGATCCGGGATGTGATATGGTTCCGAAGGATGAACCGGATATGGACGGTTCCAATAAGATTTTATTCTTGAACAAAAATCCATTTTTTGATTTATTTCATCTATTCCATGACCGAAACATGGGAGGATACACGTTACACCAAACCCAAGGTCATCATTCCCTTTGGTTTGCACAAAAAAAATTTATTCTTAAGGTCTACAATAAGATTAAAAAATAAGAGATTGTATCAAGAATTATGTACAAAAAAATATGACAATAACCTCTGGTGTCGAGGGAATTGCACGAATAGAAATTTAAAAAAATAATCGATCCGATCCAGGTTATAATCTATATGGGAATCCCAAAGTTATTAATAGAAAATCGACACGCAGGATCGAAGAATTACAAATGAGTCTACAAAAAGAATTTAATTGTGTGAACCAAAACTTAACATTGCTATCACAAGAATTTCAAAACCTTATGGAAACCTTAACGGGGGACCGGGGGGCGGGGATAAGAGGATAGGATGAATTAACTCTATTTTTTTATAGACGAATAATTGATGGAATTACAAATGGAGTTGGTATTAGGAGTTTGTTTGTAGGATAAGGTATCAAATCTGTAGGGGGCGGGCGTATTTCTTCATATCTTTTCTCTTATTTTTCTTATGTATTAATCTTTTTTTATAAATATACTACTTTTGGAATTTATAATTTGAAAATCTATAACTATAATATATATATATATATATATATATATATATATATATATATATATATATATATATATATATATATATATATATATATATATATGTAGAATTATAATATAATAATTATATATGTTTATATATATAATTATATAATATATAAGAGATAGAAGAGGGCTTTATCTTCTTTTTCAAGTATTTTGCATTTTTTTTCTTCATCTTGATTCCCATAAAGATAAGAAACTTTAGAAACTTGGCTATTGTTATAGCATATCTCATTCACATTTTTTCCACCAAGAACGTTTTATAAAACTTTTTTACCCCCGAATTTGGAGTATCCCACTGTCATGTAATTCACTGGGTTCAAATATTTCAAGATCAAGGATGTAATACTCTTTGTATCTATGTAAAGATATATGTAGAGAGGAAAGAAAGAATAAAAAAGATCTCATTTTTTCTAGTGCAATTAGATTTTTTGTCTGCTATATTTATACTAAAGTGCTTCTGAATTTATCTTATCTTTTAATAATTTGAATTTTTCTTTGTTGAGTAATAACTTAATCTTCAAATAAAATGTTTCTTATAGCAATATCAATAGATATTTCAACCTACCATTTTCGATTACGAAAAATAATTAGACATTGTAGCTGGGTCTGGGAAAAGAATAGGAAAGGTGATTTCACTATATTTCTGACCAGAAACAGGACCTATCACATTTTTTTTATTGGGACGATTACTCTGAAAAGACAGATTGCCTATCTTTTTTGTCATCTCGGGATAAATACGATCGGGAGGAGGTAATTCAAACCCCTTCGATAAAATAAGAACAACCCCTACATTCAAAGCCTAAAAAAGTTAAACAACTTCTTTTCCTGATATACTATGTCGTCTGATAACGAATCCCAATGTGATTCCCATAGTTTTTCAGGTTCGCTAACTTCACAAAATATTAGAATCACTACAAACAGTTCCCTAATTTGATGGCCAGTTGACCATTGAGAAGCTGGGGAAATTGAGTCATGCCATTTTTTGTCATCTTAAAGTAGCCCTCTGGCATAACATGCTTCTTTACAAGTTGGGTATACAATCCCGTCAAAAACCCTCACCTTTTCATAAGTCCTTGCTCCTCGGACAACTATCAGTAACAATCTTGAGTAAAATCTTTCTCTAGATGACAAATGTGCATATACAATACGACCAAGGCATGCACCTGACTTTCTTCATATCCATTTCTACTCTAAAGATTTCCATGTTCACTATTTTGGAAATTCCGCATATATCAGTTTTCTTGCATCTTTATACTTGTTGTTTGTAACCATCCATTCCGTAAACATGGTATTCTCTACGTCAATTCTATCAATCACAGTGTGGAGATGATCTGAATCCTTACAAGTCACCATTTGATTTTCGGGCATATGGAATGTAAGTCGTTCAATACCAATGCTTCGATATTATATATCAAACTCATATATTCTCTAACATGCTTCACATGCAGATAAGTATCGATAATCCACGAAGTTTTTAATCTCATCGACTTTTGCTGGCTGGTCTTTACCATTAGCAGATGTTCTCGCTTCAGCATGCTCAAGTACAAGTCTTTCTCTATTTGGTCCTTTGTTGATATATTTGAACAAATATTTAATTGATCTTGACTTATTTCACCATTCGACATTTCTATGAGCTTGATATTTGACAACCAAATCGAGATTATGTTGTACCACAAATTTGTTGTCAACCATTCTGCCCATTTTAGTAACATGTATTCCATTATCTCGATGTCTATAAACAGGGAAACTGTTATCATCAATCGTTGTTCATTTGCAGTATTACTTGAGGAAGTGCTTGAAATAAAATCTGTTTATCATACATGGTGACTTTGGATTAACACGTTCGCATGGACCACGGATCATGAATTGAGACAGCGGCATATCCAATGGGGTCTGATTTATAATCGGGTATTTCTGCAGATACTATTTTGTCGACATCTGATGGGGTTGGTTGCTTAGCATCCGCATGAAATAAAAGAAGTATATGTGCATGTGGTAGACCTCTTTTCTAGAGTTCAATCGTGTAAATCGCTGAAATGATTGAAAAGAGTATTTAAGGTATGAGTATAAATGTAGAAATATATAGACAATGTAATAGTACTTTATATTATATATGTTATAAAGAGTTTTTGTGAGAAAAAGTATATATACCCACAAGTACACGTGCGAAGTGATTTTTCTTTGTCAAGCCATTTAATAATGCATCAAGCTTTATTTTAAAAACTCTTGACACGATATCAGGTCTTTTAGTAGGGACTTGTTCAATTGGAGATAAGAATGTTATAATTTCGGCCAATTCGGATTGGTGGTGAATGTTAAGAATAAGTCAAGGTTGCCAAACCATCTACAAATCTCCATTGCATCTGGAAAGTTTTGTGCCATATATCTAGGATCGCCTGTGAAGCTTGATGGAAGAACAATATGCTTTTCCAACAGATGATGGTGTACAAAATTCTTATAATACCGTATAATTTATTCCTTTATACAATTCAACTTGCAATTTTGTTTGGTTTGAACGAACTGTAGCACCCCATATTTTTATGATTTTTATATATTGGATTAATTAAATTAAATATGGGGAATTAATTGATAATTAATTCGGATTAAAATAAATATTAGCTAGAGAGATAAGAGTTAATATTTGTTAGTGGGAACTTTATTGAATATTAATAAGAGAATAAAGTAATATATAATTGTGAATATGATTGTGAAGTGATATAATTGTCGTGACTGAGAAATACGTCAGTTACAGAAATTAAGTCGGGACACGCATGTCAGTCGTGTCGGGACTAAATTAATATAATAAAATTAAATTATTTATAAGTAATCCAAATGGTCAATTAGAGTGCGCCATTGAGTCCAGAAGGGTCGAGTTAGTCAGAAAAGTCTACCCGAGGGTTTAGTTTGGGTCCGGGGGCAATTGCAGGCCTAACCGGCATTCGGGGAGGGCGTTTTGGTAATTTTTATTTTTGGGCATTAATTAACTACGAAATTTTGAGACGTATTATGTAGTTACATAAGGGAGATTAGGTTTATCATTGTCAAAATCCAAGGGGGAGTTATAGAGGAAGAGGGAGAGCCAATTCTAGGAGTCTAAAGCCAAGAACAACCATCTCGCATTATTGAGGCCACCACCGTGTAGATCGGAGAACATAGAACATAACCATATCAACTACACGAACGGACCAGGCCTTCACTTTTGAGGCAAGTGTTTAAACTTGCTCAATTTAGAGCAATAATGGAACCCATGTTAGTGTAGGTTCAATTTGAGTATGAATATGGTATTTATTTGATGAAATTGGAGAGTTAGATTAGAATCTGGAGATAATTAGGTTGAACTCTTCATGTATGTATATTAGGAATCACGAATTGAGAATTCATTATGATGAATGAATCTACAAATTTTGGTATTCTTTAAACTGAATTTGAAGAACTAAGGTTTAATGAACTAATTTGGGGATTTCAAAATTTACTAAGAGTTATGCTTGATTGAATTATCCTAGATTGTTAGAAATCATATAAATATATTTGAACGTCAATTAGAATTGTTGGGTTGGTGTTTAGGATGATTCTGTGGAGGTTTTAGTATCATTAATGGTGGAAGAATGTAGTTTCAGGAGGTAGAAGTCGACAGGATCGATTCGTTTTTCTGCAGGATCGGATTGATTTATTTTTCTACAGGACCGGATCGGTTTGTTTTGCTGCAAATTCGAATCGGTCCATTTTTCTGCATATTTTTCTAAAGACTGAACCGAAGCGATCATTCAGGACGTGATCGGTTCATTTTTCGAGCAAATTGTTTTACAGTATTTCGTGACTCCTTATGATATGTTAGTAGTATAAAAGTGGGATTAGCTACTATAAAAGATACTTGGGATTATAAATCGCTTTATATGAGGTACGATAGAGAGAACAATCGTAATTAAATAATATTGGGAGTCTGGTGAGAGGTATATCGCATACGAATATGTATTTAGGTTGTGGATACCTACAAATTGGAATAGGTTGCGTGAGTACTTACATGATTGATTAGCTATGTGCATAACATACCTACGCTGCTTGCTATTTCGGGATGTTATTTAGGAAAGGGGACATTATTATCCTGATGAGCCCAACTGGGGGGATTTTAGATTTGGTACCTCAGAACATGTAACCCAGGCACGGGCTATCTGTGAGAATGACAGTGATGACGATCATATGGGTGCGTAGGTATGTGCGTAGCCCATATGCTTGGAACCAGGCTCGCCTCCTATATGTGTGATTTGTATTTCGATGGTTCGTGAGTGATTGTGAATCATTAGTTCTTACTTAGTACGAGGTGTACGGGGACTTGATAGCAGAGTATGCATGCATCGCAGTTGAGTCTAAGGGTGTTGTTTTTGTGTATATATAATAATATTGAGATAGTTATGTATATATGCTTGTAATATTATCTACTGTGTGATAATTGTAGATAAAGAAGATGACGAATTCTTAAATAAATTAAGTACGTGAACCCTTAAACAGCTCTTGTGAAACTTATACTCGGGATAGTATATATATAAGAACAATTCATAGTAATGGTACAAGGGGATTTCGGGATATTACAACAGATGATAGAGAGATAGTTTATACCTACAAACTAGTTAGATGAAAATTATGTCTAGAGTAGTGTAGCGGTACATTAGGTGTGCACATTAGTTGAGAGGTGAGAATCTCAAGGGAGTGTGCAAAAATGTAACAAGTGTTTTATATTTCCTTTACAACATCTTTAAATTACTTGCTAAATTATTTTAAAATCTTTTACGCTCGGGCTCTGACCCGTCTCTTGCAAAAATCTCTTTTCTTGTGTATTATTTTAGGTGCCCAACCACAAGGACGCCAGGGTTAGACCATTTGATCTTTTGGCGTGATGCAGCTATTGTGGAAGTCGCAGGTCCTTGCATTTAGACGCCTCTACTTCTATAATTTTAGTTCTAGTATTTAGACTTCTCAGTTAGGGCCTGTGTCACCCATTCTCAATATGTTTATATCAGAGGAACAATGTACTTATTTATTTCAGCATTTCATTTAAGTTGGATTTATTATTGTTGGTTTGGATTTTATTTGACTGGGACGATTATTCCAGTTTATTATATTCAGTTGGATGATGTTTATTCCTTAGTTATTTATGCATGAAAATGGTGAATGTTTTAAATGCTTTAAATTAAGGGACTTAAAATAATTCAGTAAAATGTTTTGACACTAGCTTAGTTAATTATTAGGTAGTTAAAATGAAAATTGTGTTTTTGACGGGGATGCTCAGAATGATTTAAATTTTATAAATAACTGGCCACCCGGTATTTAATTGGGCGGGGTGTCACGGGTGGTATCAAAGCATCAAGTTTTAGAGTGTTTTCGGATCTGTACTGCTTTTCACGTTTTAGCACAGCGTTCTTTGATGTAAAGCCTTATCAGAGGATTGTTGTACTCCTCAACGAATGCGACTTACGTTATCCTACGATTAAGCATAATTGATGCAATTCATATATGTGTTTGAATGGGCGTGGTACACCGGACAACATGGGATGACTAGTAGAGTGTCGTTAGGACGGCGGGAGAAGAGGTATAGTAGGAGTTATGGAGTATTCAAAGAATGGCGATCGTGATAGGAGTCATCGAAATCATTGTCTATGAAGATGATAAAAAGGGACAAGCGCTCGGAATAAATGACTTCCCAAACACTGTTGTAGATAATACTAGTGCAAATTCAAACTCACCCAATATAGACGACTAAGAGGAGAGTCAAGGGAACTCTTTTGAAGAATTGCCTATAAGAATTCGAAGAAAAGATGAAATGCGATGGGCCAATGTAAGGGGATAATCCAAAAGAAAAGATGTACAGTAGAGTGCAGTGACACTCAGAATTAAAATTTGGGTGAAATTTTTAGCTCATTGGAGCAGCATAGAGCGTGATAGCCAGCCACCACTTACAAAGAGTTATATATAAAATTAAACTAGAGGTTGGGTGCGGTCTTACCGTAAGACCTTCCATCCATTGTGCAGATGCGAATGGAATAACGAACTTATCACAAGTAAATCACGTAGAGATCGATTGTGAGAGATAAGTTAATTTATTGAACAAACTTTGTAACCAAAGGAGGGGATACATAGAATATAAAAGGGTCCGTAAGTTGAAAATAGAATAGGTGGTAAAATGCCTAAGCATGAAGAGGAGATATGACTAAGGTGACTAGAATCGATGTCGTCAACGCCATTCGTTTATAAGAGTACATTAACGCTTTCAGGAGAAGGAAGCCAAGAGGATTGCAGAATATAAACAAAGGGAGACACTGAAGTTAACGGTACCAGTGA
The DNA here is from genome assembly GCA_949130495.1 of Sambucus nigra. Lineage (NCBI taxonomy): Eukaryota > Viridiplantae > Streptophyta > Magnoliopsida > Dipsacales > Adoxaceae > Sambucus > Sambucus nigra. The sequence continues at coordinate 422,461,935 of OX422209.1, forward strand.
GGCACCACAAGAGGCGGTAAGTTACCCATGCAAATGCTTTAGATCATTTGAATTCTTACCAAGTGACGGTAGCATCTGTTAGGGCTATCAAGACTAACAACAAGTTCCATAAGGCCAACAGAGTCAAAGGGACAACAGGAGTAGGAATCGTGTTTAAAACTTCCAGGTTCGAGAGAGAGACACACCGACATGGCCGTGGGCCCAAGATAAAGAATGGACACATCAAGGTGTCCTGTAGGTGGTGAATAGGACCACCGGTATTAAACTAAATCCACAGCGGGAAACTGAGAGCAGTTGGACTAGCAAAGTAAAGGAAAATGATTCCAATGGGGCATAATAACAGCATGAGAGAGATTCCTAGCAAGAGAATCTGGCTAAGAGATTTACGCCCAAAGGTTATTAACCTGAGAAATCATTGGGTTCAGGTAGGACCAGTAAGGTCCTCAACAGTAATAACAACATCTATATTCCTACAAACTGTCAGGGTTGAGGAGATGGTGAGGGAGGCCAGTAGGGCCAGGGCCAGAAGCGAGAGAGTTTCTCTGGAAAGTTGTTATGGTTATGGAGTGACGGACTGCATTAAGATGGATTGCTCAAAGAAGGACACAGGGCAACCACAGGATGATATCTTGGATAGACAACTGTTATAGCCAAAAATAGGTCAATTCTGGCATGGGAATTAATCTCAGGAAGTGCAAGGTAGACGAAAAATGGAGATAGAATAATTGTGTTACCCTTATAAGTAAGTGATGACGCTTCAGGTGCATGGAGGAGTCACAATAATTGACTAGTAACATTACAATTCGAGTGTGCATCAAATTAGTGGGCGCGCTGGCGATAATTGCCTTATAATGTATATGACTACCATTGGGTGGCGAGACTTTATGTTAACTGTGGGGAGGAGCAGGTGTGGCACTAAGAGAATTTGTATATATGTTAGATAGCGATTTTTTTATCCTTTTGGGGTGTTATAATAGTAAAGCGTGCTATTATTATATTGTGTAATGACTGATAGTAAATTTGTGTGCTAAGACTATCGTACTCATTATTTCAGGGTAATATATTTTAATTGGCGAGGTATTACCTGAAAGAGGGTTGAGCCTGCATATATATTGTATTGTATTGTAGACTTCTGTGAGTATGTTATCTTGTTATACTTGATCCCAAGGAGTAGGGACTTTTACTAATGAGATTCATGGTGCATTGATTTATTATCGAGCGGAGGGATATAGCTCGTTAAATTATTTAGCCCTGAGAACTTATTAACAGTGAGAGCGTCGTGTAAAGGTCATCTTAGAGACATGAGAGTGGACGAGTAGACTTTTATGTCCGTAGACGGAAATTGAGGAGTATATGTTATGGACTAAGGACTTAACAGATCTCGACGACCAACAATCTTTGATAGTAGTGTATCGAGGGGTCCTTATTTGGATTTCACTTGCGAGACATCCCACGGATGAAACATAACGAATGTTGGGAGTTGGGAGATGTTTTATCTGTAGTACATGGGTTTTGTACCATAGTTATTACACGTATATGTAGTTATAACTATGAGATAATAGTTATATTGCGAATTAAGTTCGGTAGAGCCATATAATGTTAAAAAACGAAAATGTTATTAATCGTTGACACCATGAGCAGATCGGTGGGATGACCTGTGTTATAATTAAGTGGAAAATTTAAGATGGTCGAGTATGAACTTATTATGTAGCCATGCCAAATATATGAGGCATAGTTCGAGATAAAGGTATCACGTTTAGAATGGGTGTGCAGAAATGCATAGAGTATAGGGTGTATGGTCACCCTAGTTAATCAGGTCTTTAAAAACAAATACGGGGAGAGGAAGTGAAAACACAGGAATACACGTAGACGTATGAGTAGAGTTGAGGTAGAACCAGAATGGGACAAAAAGGGGTAAAGAAATTTCTCAGTGAGCAAGAGGATCACTAGAAACCGAAGAGTAATAGGATAAGGAATGTTATAGTGGTGTAAAGTATGAGGAATGTACAATGTAAATTCTCGAGAATAATCAACAGTCACTCGTTACAAAGGAGTAATATGACGAGGACTACGTCATAACAAATTTAGAAGATCTTAAAGTCTATCAAGAGTAGACGGATATTATTTCAAATATCTCCCACGAGCTGATGGATCACTAGTTCGAATGGTAGTGTATAGACCGCCAGACTAATGAGTACCATTAATGAAGGGACACGGGGAAACAACGTAATATTTCAAAAATATTAAAGAGGTGGGAATGTATGTGTTGATAAAACTAATGATTATGGGAATTAACATATAGGGGACTGTTAGAATTTTTTTTTTCCAGTTGAGGAAATGCTTTAGCCATGCGTAGAGAGGCTCATATTAGTGATAAAATGGAAACAAGTTTTCAACATATCATGTAAGTGCCAAGGTGAATCATTAGATTAATGATAGAATATATTCATAGGTGGTTAATAAAGTAAAGTAGTTCTTAGAATGGAGCGGTAAAGGAAGACTGTTCAACTGCAAGATGTCGTTAGTAGAGATCAAGTGAGAATGACAAAATGACACTGAGATAGCAAAATTTCATGGGGTACCAGTTAATATTGTGTCTGATCGGGACAAGGTTTCATGCCTCGAGTTTTAAGAGAGTTTCTAAGAGGCTATGAGACCCGAGTTAGAGTTGAATAGGCATATCACCCGCAGACTAATGGGAAGACTGAGCGGACTAATCAGATATTATAAGAAATGTTGTATACCTATGTCCTTAAATTTAAGGGGAATTGGGAGTAGTACCTTCCACTGGTGGAGTTTGCTTATAATAACTCCTTTAAGTTCACAATTGGTATGGCCTCATTCGAGGAGTTGTACGGTAGGCCTTGTCGTTCTTTTGAACATTGGTTAGAGGTGGGGGACAAAAAGCTACTAGGGTCGGAGCTAATACAGGACATGATAAGGATTTAGATGATTCGGAGTCGTATACGGGTAGCTCAAGACAGGTAGAAAAGCTATGCCGATGCCAAGCGGTTCTTTCGGGAGTTTGCTGTGGGGGATCAGGTTCTTCTGCGGGTATCCCCAATGAAGGGGATAATGCGATTTAGGAAGAAAGTGAAATTAGTACCTACGTATGTGGGGCCATTTCCCATTATTTTTAGGATTGGACCGATTACATACAAGTTGGGATTGTCGAAGCACTAGCATCATATACATGACGTGTTCCATATTTCTTCACTTAGACGATAATTTCGGGATGAGTTGGCTCACACTCATATTACGCTAGAACAGATTGATTTATAACCTGATAGTTCATATGAGGAAAGATAGGTAGTATCCTAGACCATAGCGAGAGGAGTTTAAGGTCTAAGGTGGTGCCACTTGTGCGCGTTTAGTGGGAGTACGATAATGTCGAGGAGTCTACTTGGGAGCGCGATGATGAGATGCACGAGAAATATCCAGAATTATTTTTACCAGGTCTACTATATTTTTTTGAATTTCGGAATGAAATTCCGTTGTAAGGGGGTAAGTATGTAACACCTCGTATTTTTATGATTTTTACATATTGGATTAATTAAATTAAATACGAAAAATTAATTGATAATTAATTCGAATTAAAATAAATATTAGCCAGCGAGATAAGAGTTAGTATTGTTAGTGAGAACTTTATTGAATATTATTAAGATAATAAAGTAATATATTATTGTGGATATGATTGTGAAGTGATATAATTATCGCGAGTGAGAAATATGACAGTTGCAGAAATTAAGTCAGGATGCACATATCAGTCGTGTCGGGACTAAATTAATGTAATAAAAGTAAATTATTTATAAGTAATTCGAATGGTAATTTTGAGTGTTCCATTGAGTCTGAAAGGGTCGAGTTAGTCAGAAAAGTCTACCCGGGGGTTTAGTTTGGGTTTCAGGGTAATTTTAGGCCTAATCGGCATCCCGGGAGGGTGTTTTGGTAATTTCTATTTTTGGGCATTAATTACCTACGATATTAGGAGAGGTATTATGTTAGTGATATGCCAAAATATACCCTCATCTTGGCCGACGCTATACTCATCCTAGGACAAGGGTGCAGTTGAACAAAACTACCTTATTCAGGGGGTCGTACCTTAGATCATCATCGGCCTCGGCCTCAACGATCAGCCGACCTTCAACTACTGAGTAGCTTATGATGGGAGCCTCGGCTTAGCCTAAATCCTCGGCTCAACCTCTAGCAAATATAATCCTGAGATCGACCTTAGTCACTACAGAGCCCACTGGCATCGACATCATCTCTTCATGTCCTTGGCCTCATTCGATGTGCATAGGCCGAGGGTGACATCATCATAGTGCGTGGATTGGGAGATGCGTGGATTAGAGAACGTAGGACATATACTAAACGTGGGTGAAACTATTATAATCGGATGATTACCTCACGTGAGTGAATATTTGGTCATCATACTCTACATGTGTCACAGCCAGGTGTCTCCACTGGAGAGGCTAAGAACAGCGCGTTCATGCATACTACGTGCTTGGGGGGGGGGGGACTATACCCCCTAATCACTATATACACCTTTCATCTTCTACATTATAAAGGATCTCATAATTCAAAACCCTACCAGAACTCTGTCAAAATACACAAATGAGAGGAAAAAGCTTGAGTGTTGTATTCACAGGCCGTTAGTGCCATACTTATAGTGAAAACCACCATTCACACTGCACAGTGGACATAAGCTCCGATCGAACCACTTATATTTGGTATCATCTTCTTCTTTGCCTCATCTTCTTCTGTCTATACATTTATATCTTCTATACACCATTCTTGTCTGGTTTGAGCATACATACATCTTGACCAGGTGGTAATATTTCTGGTATCATCAGTCTGGCACCGTCTGTGGGAACGAGAAGCATCATCTCTTCCCTTTCTTAGCTTGTCCTCACTGGAGTCTCTGGTGGTGAACCAGTACTTTCCTTTTGTGTAGTTGTTTCACCTGAAAGAGTTGGCGCTTGCGTTCAATTAAGAAATAATATATTAAACACCTTTTTAACCCAAATTAACCCTAATCATGCAACTAGATGTGATTGAAACAATATGAAATCATGCATAAGATATTCAACACATAGAGTTTAAGGAAAAATCCCCCACAGGGGCAAAACCATTTGTATATCACTATAATTTGTAAGAGAAACGGCTTACAATCGGATTACACTGAAATACAAGTTTTTGACTAAGAATTACCCTTAGGTATCGAATTCTGTAGTCGCGGCTGGAATATCCCTTTCCAGTAGGGTTGGCGGCTAGAACTATCCCTGTCCAGTAGGGCTGCAATGAAGAGGAAGGAACGGTCCACTTCACAAAGGGTTGAACAACAGCAATGGTGTTCTTGGGTTACCAGAATTGATTCACAATAGGTTTGGAAGTTGTGTGAATCATGGGTATGGATCAATGGACTCAAATACCATGAAGGCCTTAGAGTTTATCTACTCTGGAAATCGTGTATAAGCCTTAAGAAAACCAACTCCCCGATCGTGGTATAAATAAGAATTCATTTGCATTAAAAAATCTCCACACGATCTGTTCGTGGTTATCCAGGGCGGACCGGTCCGGGCCTTAGGCGGATCGGTCCGATGGCAGACCGGTTCTTTTAATTTGAGGATGATTCGGTTCGCATTCGGTTCGGTGCTCACTGGCTTCAATGTGCAAGACGGATCGGTCCGGCAGGGAGGCGGATCGGTCCGAAAGCGGATCGGTTCTTTTAATTTCTTGGCGGACCGGTCCGGGCTATTAGCGGATCGGTTCCTTTTTTATTGAGGCGGACCGGTCCGGCTAACTGGATTTCTGATTCCTTCCTTGATTCGATACTCGAATTCCGTTGATGACGATATGGACATGAATTTCTTCAACGGTGTTACGGCTAATGACATATACAAGTATGTTGGACAAAATTTCCTTACAAATCTCCCCCTATGTCTATGCTGGAACAAACATAAAAAATCCAAATTATCTATAATCACAATGCCTATACAAATCTACCCTTCCATGAACCCAAAAACTGAAAGTGGTACAAATGATTAAGGCTGCATCGTTTGTTCTTCGAATCTTCAGAAATCTCACCGCTTTTCTCATCAGGGTGTGCAACAAGGGATTATCAAAAGATGTACCTACACACATGAAACAAAGCAAATACCAAGTGACGTATCGAATTTGAAATGAGATAGACATAAGCATATATATCAATTTAAGATGATATTCTCAGAATTTCAAAACTCCCCCATAATCAGATAATTCATTCTCCCCCTTTTTATGATGTCCCCAAATAGACAAATGAGAGAAATAAATCAAGCAATCAAGAACCGGGGTGACACAAGGCATAAAATCACACCATGAATGAACATAAAACAACCAAGTCGGTGATAGCGTAAAAGAATGGGTGTGATCAAAATTAGATAGGAAAATCAATGCATACAAACATGACATATGTGCACGATGAATATTGGATATTCCTAACGAATGAACTTAAATGCTTCCTTTGGTGTAAAAGGGGGAAAATATAAGATATTGACTAAATCACATCAACAAATCAAAGCTCAAAGTGATTTCTACACCAATAACGTCCAAAATGTTTTTCATGCTTTTTCAGGACTTTCAAAGAAGTACAAACCCGTTATCAATCTCCAACCAAACTCCCTCAGATTTATATTTTGAATAGAGGTATACTAAATTCTCAAACTTTGGAGAATTGATGGTGAAACCTACAATGGCCCATATTTGGCATGAATTGCTTTTTATTGCCTTTTCAATTTTTTCGGGCTCTTTTAACCTCTTAGGACCTCGGATATAAAAATTCCTCCATTTTTTAGGTCCTTTTTAATGGTGGCTTTTGCGCAAAGGATAAGAATCAACTTTCGCAGCCCCTCCCCGTTATGCAAAATATCACACAGTCTCACCAAAACGGTTTTTACATGCAATCCAATCTTGTCAAGTTTTATCGCATATTGTACATTGTATAGACAGAATTGAGATAGAAACACTCAAGCCAATATGTGATAGACAAGTGCAATAATCAAATATAGCCGTGCATGTGTGCATTAAAGGATATAGGAGTCAAACATGTAGGAAGATATCACTAATTACATCTCAAGGACTCCAATCAATGTTAAGCACATGGATGAAATGATGTAGCGTCTCAAATCTCTACCAAACAGTCACATGGATATATGAAATGAAGTTGTGACTTGGCTATCTTAAATGCTCATCCATAAAAGGTGCAAAAATAGAAAAATCTTTTTTGCTTTTTTCAAAAAAAATATTAACAAAATAAAATCTTTTTGTTCGTTTTCTCAAAATTTTATTCAAAACAAAAATATATACAAAATGATACATACTAGAAATAGGCAAACAATGTCATCATGAAAATCACCCTATGCTAGTAAACACGTCAATCCTCAATCATTAGGTGCAGAGGGGTTCTCCAAAAGTGGTGACAGCTTATGAAAAACCTCCATCAATTCTTGTGAAGTTTTGACTAAAAACTGAAATTGCTCACCTAAATGTGCAATCTCTCTTATGTAGTCTCCGGGAGCATGTAAAGTATCATGTGTGGGTGCATGTGTTCCAGAAACACGTGTGGAAGCAAAACGTGACACATACCCCGACTTAAAGCAAAATTCCCTAAGGTGTCCTCTCCTCTTGCAATGTGAGCAAACATAAATAGGCATAGGAACACCTCTCTCAAAAACTCTAGGACGCACTTTCCTAAAAGGAATGGGACGCCTAGGTGGGTTAGGGTGAGACACATGTGAAACTGTCACTAAAGTGGGAACCGGCTCGGGTGCTAATTGGGAAGCAGAAGCACCGTCATGACTTATTCCTAACTTCTCACCTTTACCCTTAAGAACCACCTTTTCAATCTTCTTAGGTGCGTTCTCAAACTTGACTTTGACCACCCTGGTACGTTCGAGATCACTCTCGAGTTGGGATACACGTGTCGTCAGACTAGACAACGTGTCGGTCAAATCACACTTCTCCTTTCTCAAAACCTCCTTCTCTTTCTCCATATCTAAAACCCGATGACCTAAATCCCTATTATACTTTTTTATTTTCAAGGTCTCGGTGTACAAATCTCTAAAAGCTTTTTGGATCTCACTTTCATCTCCACTTTCACTCTCACTTTCTCCCTCACTAGAAGCGCTCAAACCATCACTATCACTTTCGTGTGCACTATTGTGGGACAAGGTGGGAGTGCTCATACGACTGGAAAAAGCTACAAACTTCTCACCACTAGTCTCATCACCCTCACCTTCACTACTATCACTAAGTGTGGCGGGCATAGCTACTTTCTTTCCTTTCTTTCTAAGCCACGTAGGACATTCAAACGACTTATGTCCCTTACCCCCACATTCAAAACATGAGACGTTCTCAAAATCTTCCTCACACTCCTCATCAGATTTGTTCTCTTTTTCCCTCTCACCACATTCTTTGGCCATTCCTTTCTTTTTATTTTTCTTTTCAAAAATATTTTTCTCAACATTCCTTTTATCATTGAAATTTCCATTTTTCTTGAATTTGAGAATTCTTTTGAAATTTTTTGCAAACAAGGCCAAGTTATCTATGTCAAGATCACACTCAGAAACAGACTCCAAAACTTTTTCTTTCTTTTTCTTAAAATGAGTCTTTAAAGCAATCCCATTATCCTTAGCCTTAATGGTTTTGGGAAACATGTCAATCTCATAGGTTTGAAGATCTCCTACAAGTTCTTCCAACTTAAGTGATTTCAAATTTCCCAAAGAGTTCAAAACAGTGACTTTAGGAATAAAGCGTTTTGGGAGAGATCTCAAAATCTTTTTAACGACACGCGTGTTATCAATTACCTCACCCAAATTAAAACTAGTGTTAAGAATGTCCGACAAGCGTGCAAAAAACTCATCAAAGCATTCGGACTCAGACATGGTGATAGTCTCAAATAGGGTGGCCAAATTTTGTAATTTAGACTCTTTAACAGCGTTCGTACCCTCATGGGTAAGTTGCAAAACATCCCATGCCTCTTTTGACGTAGTGCACGTCATTATGCGTTTGAACTCATCGGGAGTGATGGAACTGGAAATAGCACTCAATCCCTTAGAATTAAAGGAAGACCATCTAAATTCATCTTCGGTCCAAGTCGTGACAGGTTTCAAATTTGTCACGTTATCAACAGTGACGGAGGGAGGTGTCCACCCTCTTTCAACAAGAATCCATACCCATTCATCAATGGCTTTTAAAGCCGACCTCATACGGGCTTTCCAATAAGCATAATTAGTACCGTCAAAAACAGGCAGTTTATTGTATGATTTCTCCATTTGAACACGCACTTTTCAAAAAATCAATTTATTTTCAAAAAAATTGATATCTTTAGAAAAATTTTGCGGAAGTAAGGAATACGCGATAAATTTGCGCAACCCGCTCTGATACCAAATTGAAAGAGTTGGCGCTTGCGTTCAATTAAGAAATAATATATTAAACACCTTTTTAACCCAAATTAACCCTAATCATGCAACTAGATGTGATTGAAACAATATGAAATCATGCACAAGATATTCAACACATAGAGTTTAAGGAAAAATCCCCCACAGGGGAAAAACCATTTGTATATCACTATAATTTGTAAGAGAAACGACTTACAATCGGATTACACTGAAATACAAGTTTTTGACTAAGAATTACCCTTAGGTATCGGATTCTGTAGTCGCGGCTGGAATATCCCTTTCCAATAGGGTTGGCGGCTGGAACTATCCCTGTCCAGTAGGGCTGCAATGAAGAGGAAGGAACGGTCCACTTCACAAAGGGTTGAACAACAGCAATGGTGTTCTTGGGTTACCAGAATTGATTCACAATAGGTTTGGAAGTTGTGTGAATCATGGGTATGAATCAATGGACTCAAATACCATGAAGGCCATAGAATTTATCTACTCTGGAAATCGTGTATAAGCCTTAAGAAAACCAACTCCCCGATCGTGGTATAAATAAGAATTCATTTGCCCTAAAAAATCTCCACACGATTTGTTCGTGGTTATCCAGGGCGGACCGGTCTGGGCCTTAGGCGGATCGGTCCGATGGCAAACCGGTTCTTTTAATTTGAGGCTGATTCGGTTCGCATTCGGTTCGGTGCTCACTGGATTCAATGTGCAAGACGGATCGGTCCGGCAGGGAGGCGGATCGGTTCGGAAGCGGATCGGTTCTTTTAATTTCTTGGCGGACCGGTCTGGGCTGTTAGCGGATCGGTTCCTTTTTTATTTAGGCGAGGAAAAATAAAGCTAGATTAAGAAAGCGAGTAAAAACTATAGGTTACGTCGAATATTCCTCACCCGGGTTAATTAGTATAAAATGGTTACATGGATCGACGAGTTATTACAAATACGTGTCGTTTCGATAGTTAATTAAATCAAGGGTTGTCACGCCCCTACATTTACATAAAATCCTAATACGATTTTGGTGTCAACAAATAGCCTCGGAAATTACGCACGCAAGGTCGTAAGCACGGAACATACATGATATGCCCCGTCAAATCCCCTAGGCATAACAACTAGGACAACGCGCCCGAAATAGACCCGTAAACACCATCACCAAAGCAAAGCAAGATGTCAACCCGAAATGAGTTCAATCTGACACAACCTAATTTAAATTAGCTAGAGAGCATCATAAATGGCATGTAATAAATGCAAGAAAGTAAACCCAATTATCAAAGAATGTAAATAAAGCAAGTAAACCTAAATTAGAAAGTAATAAATGAACAACACAAAGCTTAAACAAAGAATAGCAAATAATATAAATGGAGGGAAAGATGAATAGTAACTTACACAACCCAAATGGTGTCAACCCTAGGAGAGATAAACCAAACCCATAAATCCCCTCCTCTCAAACCTAAAATGAAATATATCCTCTTAATAAAAGCCCCAAACATTCTATTTATACCCCAAAAAAAACCTCAACAAAACCAAGCCAAAAAACCCAAAATAAGTCAATTTTCATCCATATCTGATGAGACCGGTCGACCGCGATTTTGAGATTTGCCTTGGGCTGTTGACAACCCCCTTTTCTTATCCGAACCAATTTTGATGCGTTGCACGGAAATGGGCATAACTCCCTCATACGGAATCAAAATGAGGCGTGATCGGAATCGACACGAAGATAATTCAATTCTCTACATGATTATGTTTTTAAATCCTCCAAATTATGAAGTATCAAATTACCAAAATTCCCTTGAAGTAGAAGAAAATAACGAAACCTTCCGGAAATGGCGATAACTCCCTCATACGGAGTCAAAATGATGCATGGTCAGTGGCCACGGAAAGATAATTTGATGATATACATCTTGGTAACTTCATTCTATAAAAATTAGTGAGTTTAAAAAGACCAAATTTCCCTTGAAGTAGCTTCCGACGACGAAACTTCTCTGAAATGCAACCGGACCTCACTTTTAGCGTTACAATACCTACAAAAGCACAATTAACCCCTGTAAAATATATGTATGTCCAAATCTGAGGTTGTCTGGTTAACGGGCATGAATATAGACATTAAGAACGTAAAAGTGCTATAGTGTATAAAGATAAAGGGCGAAAATATGCAATATTCGTGATGTATCACACTCCCTAACTTAGACATTGCTAGTCCCTAGTGATGAAAAAAACAAAACCAATCCATAGAAGTAAATAAAAAATGTATATATGCATCAAAATATAATTTCCACTTTCGTAGGGAACACGATTGCATTTAGTTTATGCAATAAGCCATTAAACCCCTAGGTTATCCTAGTGTACGAGTGTCGTCTCGTGAGGGTTTTCAGGGATGAAACCCACAAACATCATATGGTTTCCTCAAAATATGCCCAACCCAACATGCGACAATCCCAACAATACGAACAAGATTTCAACATGTTATTAGCACAATGAACGAATTCAAACAAAAGTCCAAATTATTAACATTATAGAATGCACCTCCTAGAATTGAAAGCTTAAAATATGGGAGGGGATCGAGCACATGCAAAGTGTGATTTGGCAAAAACTTATAAAAATCGGATAAAAATTAAAGCAAGCATATATTCAATCCTTACGGGCATTACATTCATAAAGTGATTTCACTCGAAACAGGGAGTTAACACACGGGACATGCGGGCACAAAGAGTAAATGTAAATGGAAACTAGGTCGCGCACATGTCACAAATGAAGAACGCTATATATAAAATAAAAAATATATTCTCAATGAAAGATACCGCATAATAAAGGAGGCGAAATGCATTTTCACAGATTATCAAAACTGTTCTGACTTTTAAATTAAATTCACTTTAAGATCACATAGGACTTTATAGGGTTGTAATGTAGGCTAGGGTACGAAATGAAAGGAATGTATGTACTGATTCAAAGTGTTTGGGATGAAAACTCGGGATAATGGGAAAATGCGGGCAATATCAAAAGTTGGAAAACAAGTTCCAAACCAAGCATTAAATGTATCAATTGGAGAGCGGTAAAAGCTTATTTAACTATATACAACATTTACAACTTTCTCTTTCTTTTCTTTTCTTCTTTTTCTCATTTTTCTCTTTTGTTTTATTTTGCTTTTTTCTTTCTCTTTCTCACTCTTTTTTCACATATCTTTTCTTTACTTTTCAAACTCTCATATGCCTAAATTGCAACCGACATCGTAACATCATCATTCAATCCCAAGTAACATTCCAAACAAAGGTATGGAAAGTGTATGTATGGGCTAAAACTCGAATTTAGAGTTGGTTATGGGATTTGGGTTATGAAACGAAAGGCTATATTTAGGCTCAAAGGGGTTGACGAGGGTAAACATATAAGGTGAGGTCAAGGTCAATATGGGTGATATAACAAAGATGGCCTATAATCATTTCTGAAAGTTTACGCAATTCTCGAGTCAAAACAATATATGAAAATAATGCTCAATTAACACATTCCAAGTATGAACTCAATTAATGAACGGTCAAATGAAAGAATAGTGAGATTACCGACGAATTCAACGTTTTCAATGAGAAAAGAATAGTGTATACACTCACAAACGACGGAAGGTACAAAGCTTACTCAGTGTAAGTATATACAATGCAACAAAAGATTAACGAGTTATAAAAATCTTAAACCAAATCAATAAAACGATAAAAGTGCATGTGCTCATGGGATTAAAGTTTAATTCATGAAGTTATTCATAATATTAATAATCGAGGATAAAAGTCTAACAACTTCTAAAATCGAGAACATGCATCATTGGGTTGTCTATTGGATCGGACAATTATTGAAATTTATCATCGGAAACAAAGGCAAAAAACCCAAAAAATGAGAAAAAAGAAAGAAAAAAGCATACTAAGTAAATAACATGTGAGCAAAAACATGGACTAAAAACAGAAATGGATAGAATATCCCATACCCCCTAACTTAAAACTTAACATTGTCCTCAATGTGAATTAAGAACCAAGTCAAAGAGAGGAAAAGAGCGATATTACCCAAAAGTGGAACGATCCCCATAAGAACAAGTCCAAAGAATCTACAAAATAAGTAAGTACCGAGCATAGCAAAAATAAATAACAAAAAGTTAGCAAATTACAAGAGACTAAATTAAAAAGGGAAGAAAAAATAAAGAAAGAAAGAATAAAAACTAACTATATACAACCTACTATTTAGGCTTCACACTAACTATACACTAGAAGTTTAAATAGCTGAGGGTCCACCATAAAAATGATTTGACTTTGGAGGATAACTGGTGTACCCTCACTCTCAAGCATGCCCTCCGAAAAATATGGATTCCGTTTGAAAAACGGAAGGCATGTGTAAGGTGGAAGAAATTAACCATCGCCAATTAAAAATTTTGGCGGTAAGATGGGGGGTTTGGATTGAACGGGTGACAAGAACATGTGGGGACCGAGAAAAGCCGAATATCCACCCAAGGATTTTGAAATTGGAGTGGGAGACGACGCACACGAAGGCAAGGATGCGATCGTGGAAGGTGACTCGAGCAAGTACTCCTCATCGGTGAAAATGTTTAAAACATTAAAGTTTGAAACCGAATCATCGGGTACTTGTGAGAATGAAAATGGAGATGAAAGAAATTCAAACTCATGAGATGAATCATCATCGCATGAAAATTGAGTTTCGAATGAAATAATATCTTTTTCAATGAAATGTTCTTCTTTGGGGGCCAAAGAAGAAATCATTTCATTGTAAATAGATATTAGGTCATTTTCATCCTCACTTTCAATATCTATTACGAGATGGGCAAAGTTTAGAATGGTTTGTTCCAAAGTAGGCACAAATTTCTCTTTTGGTTCAAAACATTCCTCGACTTCGAAAGTATCGGAAGAAAAATTATCGTCGGACTTAAATAACAAATCCAATTCATGTTCCCAACAACGATTTTCTTCCCGATAACGATTTTTAATTTTCTCATTTTCATACATACACAAACCCTCACCGAATGTCATAGGTTGAGGTACGGATCCATGAAAATGGGAACTTTGAAAGTTACTATCGGACTTAAACGAAAACTCATTATTATAGGAATTTTGAAAACTATTTGAATTCGTTAAAAAATTCCTATTATAAGGAGATAAAGGCCCAAAATCATTATCATCATCATCGAAATTCCAATAACCCAAATTTTGACTTCCGTTATACTCGCCCAATGTAATATGTGAATTTGTAAATTTTTGGGATTCTAAGTATTGACCGAAAGTCATAGGCTTGAGAGAATTTTGAGAATTATAACAATGATTACCGAAAGAATTGGAATAAGACATGCTTACCCCAAAAATGGCTCGAAATGGCGAATTCCACAAAGTAAGTGCACGTGGGAAATTCAAGCGTTTCTAAGTGCTCAAATGTGGAAGTCCTGCAAAATATTAGCAAATAATACAAATAGAAAGAAAATACTATGAAATACTAAATCAAATAAAGTCTAAAACAAACTCATCCCCGAAAACGGCTCCATTTTGATCGAGTGAGAAAAGTAGCCTGTGTAAAGACGCTAGTCATTGTTTTTGTTTCGCCTACTCAATACAAACAAACCTAAATTACCACTACACTTGCGAGGCAAGCACAGCGGTAAGTCGGGTATCGAAAATCCACATAGACGAGTTGCTAGAATTTATAAGGTTTCATATTCCTAAATAAAAGTGTAAAAGATGATTATACACAAAAAGGGAAAAGATGCATAAAATGGAAATAGTAATCTAGGCGAGGAAAAATAAAGCTAGATTAAGAAAGCGGGTAAAAACTATAGGTTGCGTCGAATATTCATCCCCCGAGTTAATTAGTATAAAATGGTTACATGGATCGACGAGTTATTACAAATGCGTCTAGTTTCAATAGTTAAATACATCAAGGGTTGTCACGCCCCTAAATTTGCATAAAAGCCTAATACGATTTTGGTGTCAACAAATACCCCAAAAATTACGCACGCAAGGTCGTACGCACGGAACATACATAATATGCCCCGTCAAATCCCCTAGGCGTAATAACTAGGACAACGCACCAAAAATAGACCCGTAAACACCATAACCAAAGAAGAGTAAAATGTCAACCCGGAATGAGTTCAATTCGACACAACCTAATTTAAATTAGCTAGAAAGCATCATAGATGGCATGTAATAAATGCAAGAAAGTAAACCTAATTATCAAAGCATGTAAATAAAGCAAGTAAACCTAAATTAGAAAGCAATCAATGAACAACGCAAAGCTTAATCAAAGAATAGCAAATAATATAAATGGAGGAGAAGATGAATAGTAACTTACACAACCCAAATGGTGTCAACCCTAGGAGAGATAAGCCAAACCCATAAATCCCATCCTCTCTAACCTAAAATGAAATATATCCTCTTAATAAAAGCCCCAAACATTCTATTTATACCCTAAAAAAAAAAAAGCCAAAAAACCCAAAATAAGTCAATTTTCGTCCATATCTGATGGGACCGATCGACCACGGTTTTGAGATTTGCCTTGGGCTGTTGATAGCCCCCTTTTCCTCTCCGAACCAATTTTGACGCGTTGCACGGAAATGGCCATAACTCCCTCATACGGAATCAAAAATGAGGCGTGGTTGGAACCGATGCGAAGCTAATTCAATTATCTACATGATTCTGTTTTAAAACCCTCCATATTATACAGTATGAAATTACCAAAATTCCCTTGAAGTAGAAAAAAATATCAAAACCTTTTGAAAATGGCCATAACTCCCTCATACGGAGTCAGAATGACGCACGGTCAGTGGCCACGAAAAGATAATTTGATGATCTACATGTTGGTAACTTCAATCCATAAAAATTAGTGAGTTTGAAAAGACCAAATTGCCCTTGAAGTATCTTTCGACGGTGGAACTCCTTCGAAATGCAATCGAACCTCACTTTTAGCGTTCCAATATCTACAAAAGCACAATTAACCCCTGCAAAACATATATATGTCCAACTCCGAGGTTGTCTGGTTAACGGGCCTAAATATAGACATTAAGAACGTAAAAGTGCTAGAATGTATAAAGATAAAGGGCGCAAATATGCAATATTCGTGATGTATCAGTAAGCCAACAGGCGATAAAAGAGCAGTTGGTTGCCTTCAGCCAGAACGTAGTAATCAGGACAACGAGAGCTCCGCCAGAGATGATTACTCTGGCAGTTGAGGAGCCTCATCTAGGGGCCAGGGGACCACCCCAGGCACCCCGCAAGGATCTACCTCCTCTTCAGTGGTGGAAGGACATTGGTGACCCTAGGTATTTATGCTTGGGGAGGCAAGGCCAATGTAACAACCCAAATTTTTTAAATGGTTATTTTTAAATAAAATTGGACTTTTGTCAACATGTGTCGCGCAGGACACGAACTTGTGTGATTTTTGTAGGACATTTTATTGGGATTAAAAATAATTTGACCTTATTTATTGGATACTAAAAATAGGCCTAAGAGTACCATGGGGTCAAAAATCGAAAAATGAATAAATAAATAAAGCATTATTATTTTATTTAAAAAAATAAAAGTGCTCAGAAAATTATGAAAATCATTATACCGACTCAAAATTTAATTTTGAGCAACTTTCCCTTCTTTGACATTTTTAAAAAATGTCATTTAGATCCGATTTAGACCATTTTTTGGTTTGGCCAGAAATCTTGTTTGGGAAGTTTTGTTTAAACTTCAATCATTGTTGCCTTATTTAAAGGGATGGTGGGCAATCCTTTTTGACCATTTTTGAAGCAACTTTCAACACATATTTTGGCAGCCAACATATTTTATTAAACTCTCCTATTATATATTCACATAGCCCCTTTATATTTATGTATTCAATCTTAGTTTTAGGTGTGTTCTTGGGGTTGTTTTGAGGTGGAGCTTGGAGATGATTTGATGATTCTTTGGAGATGATTTTGATGGAGTAATCTGAGTTTTGGGACAGATTTATAATGATTCCTTTTGTTGATTTAAGGTATGGGATTTTACACAATATGTTCCTTAATCTCACGAGTGTTATTCACTTTGAATTCATGTGATTATTGAACTCATTTTTGAATTGTTAAATTCATTTTGAAATCTGAAAATAATTGTTGAATTATTTTGATTCATGTGGTATTATTCATGTTGTTATTGAGCACGTTGTCATGGAATTTTAATATGGCACGGAGGTTGGACACCCACCAAAATTTCTACTTCCCGGGCTATGTCTTGATAAAGCATATGCGGATGGGGTGAGGGCTGGTGACCCGATTAATGTGTTGTTGAGAGATTTATTGATAAATGCTTTGAGATTTGTATTTTTGATTTGAAAATTTGTACTCGTGTTGTTACGCTTTATTCATCGCTAATATATATTTGTTGAGCATCTTTCCTGTCGTATTGTGTACTTTCCCATATTTTCTTTTAGTTGGAAGGTTAGCGTGGATCTGAGCGCTATGGACCAAATGGGATGATTTAAGCGTGGTTATATTTGGAAAGAATATTGGAGAATACAAGATGAGAAAATTTGTATTTATTTTTATGTATAGAGAATTGACATTTTATATTCTTTCGAGATAGATAGTTGTATTATTTCGAGAGACTTTTGGTTGTATTTAATTTGAAGAAATTGAGATTAATGGTTTCTCTTATACTGTAGGATTTTTAGATGCTTTATACCTTGTTGCTTGTGGATTTGGATTAGTTTTATTGAAAGTGGCAATCCGTTCGCTCTCCCCGGGCGGACGGGGTGTTAGAGATGGTATCAAAGCTTAGGTATACGACCACTTTCAGGTCTTGGATTTTGGGTCTGTTGCATTTTTATAGCGCATATTTGGAGATAGAAATTTTAGATGATCATGTTCGTGTTAGGTTGCGAGATTAGATGTGAGGAATTTATTTTTGGCGACGAGATTATTTTTGGAGATTGTTGGACTGATTTTTGAGAGTTAGGCTTTCGTCAAATTTCGATGATGAAATTTTTTGTTAGTGGAGAAGTATGTAATAATCGGAATTTTTTAAATGGGTATTTTTAAATAAAATTGGACTTTTATCAGCATGTGTCGCGTAGGATGCGAACTTGCGTGATTTTTGTAGGACGTTTTATTGGGATTAAAAATAATTTGACCGTATTTATTGGATGCTAAAAATATACCTAAGAGTACCATGGGTCAAAAATCGAAAAATGAATAAATAAATAAAATATTATTATTTTATTAAAAAAAATAAAAGTGCTCAGAAAATTCTGAAAATCACCATACCGACTCAATATTTAATTTTGAGAAACTTTTTCTTCTTTGATATTTCCAAAAAATATCATTTAGACCCAATTTAGGCTATTTTTCGGTTCGTCCAAAAATCGTGTTTGGGAAGTTTTGTTTAAACTTCAATAATTGTTGCCTTATTTAAAGGGATGGTGGGCAAC
The DNA here is from genome assembly GCA_949130495.1 of Sambucus nigra. NCBI lineage: Eukaryota > Viridiplantae > Streptophyta > Magnoliopsida > Dipsacales > Adoxaceae > Sambucus > Sambucus nigra. Next base: position 422,480,777 of record OX422209.1, read on the forward strand.
CCTTTTTGACCATTTTTTAACCAACTTTAGGCACATATTTTGGCAGCCAGCATATTTTATTAAACTCTCCTATTATATATTCATATAGCCCCTTTATATTTGTGTATTCAACTTTAGTTTTAGGTGTGTTCTTGGGGTTGTTTTGAGGTGGAGCTTGGAGATGATTTAATGATTCTTTGGAAATGATTTTGATGGAGTAATCTGAGTTTTTGGACAGATTTATAATGGTTCCTTTTATTGGTTTAAGGTATATATGCTCCTTAATCTCACGAGTGTTATTCCCTTTGAATTCATGTGATTATTGAACTCATTTTTGAATTGTTAAATTCATTTGGAAATCTAAAAAATAATTGTTGAATTATTTTGATTCATGTGGTATTATTCGTGTTGTTGTTGAGCACGTTGTCATGAGATTTTAATATGGTGCGAAGGTTGGACACCCACCAAAATTCCTGCTTCTCGGGCTATGTCTTGGTAAAGCATATGTGGATGGGGTGAGGACTCGTGACCCGGTTAATGTATTGTTGAGAGATTTATTGATAAATACTTTGAGATTTTCATTTTTGATTTGAATATTCATACTCGTGTTGTTACGCTTTATTCATCGCTAATATATATTTGTTGAGCATCTTTCATGCCGTATTGTGTACTTCCTCATATTTTCTTTTAGTTGGCAGGTTAGCGTGGATCTGAGCGGTATGGACCAAACGGGATGATTTAAGCGTGGTTATATTTAGGAAGAATATTGAAGAATACAAGATGAGAAAATTTATATTTATTTTGATGTATAGAGCATTGACGATTTATATTCTTTCGAGATAGATAGTTGTATTATTTCGAGAGACTTTTGGTTGTATTTAATTTGAAGAAATTGAGATTAATGGTTTCTCTTATACTCTGGGATTTTTAGATGCTTTATACCTTATTGCTTGTGGATTTGGATTAGTTTTATCGACAGTTGCGCTCCGTTCTCTCTCCCCATCCGGACGGGGTGTTAGAGCCAACCCTGCCCGGAGGACTGATATGATGATTATGAGGCTGAGGATGCTCAGATTGAATGCTGGGAGCCATAGGAAGAATTCGAGAATAGTTATGCCCCATTCAAGGAAGCCGAGGCCGTGATAGGAGGCCGAGTATAGAGGCCTGACCAAGGGTCTCAGCTTTTGACCAATTAAGCAGAGGGTGGCTTTTGAAAGGCTCGGCCCAATTGTAGATTTGAGAGAAAGGCTGCTGATATTTTTGCCTTTTCGGTATATGTCGTTGTAGAGTAAAAGACGATCAATCAAAAAATCCCTTTTGGTACCTACAAACACATTAAATTGTATATTGGCAAGTAAAGGGTCAACCCACGCTCCCTAATGTGGATAGGAGCAAAGTGAAAATAAGTATGATTTTTAAAACAATTATGAAGGGATATTTATACTACTAATTATGAGCTAAAAATTAAAACTACACTAATAAATAAAGAAAATGATAAATGAGCTAAATATGAGGAGAAAATAATTATGAGATAATTCAAGGGACTAAACTTCACCACTTAACCTATTTATTTTCATTAATTAGTTTTGTCTATTTGAAATACCCCAAAACATATATAAACTCACAAATCAACTCTCGTTGCAAATGTAAATTTACATATAGTCTTTTTAAAAGATTAATATTTAAATTTCACATACTCACAAAATTTAGATTTAAACATTTTCTAAGAAATCACTCGCTAGGAAAAATTTACTAAAAGCCTTTAAATCATAAAAAAAGAAAATAAGTTTTAGAGTTGAGAAATTCAAACTACAATATCATTCAAAATTTCATATCTCTAGTTTAATTAATCAGTAAATATTATAATTTGAATTTATGATTTTCTCTCGAAAATAATTCACCCTCTCTCGAGGCGTAAATATAAATTGTAAAATTTTAATATTAATATTCAAAGGGGCATAATAGATAAACAACCCAAAAATAAAAATAATTAAGTTAAGGGTTCCATCTCACCCCATGAATGGGGTATTTAGTCTCTCATTTTGGTATTATTACATATAAAATATAATAATGACACAATATGAGGCATACAAAAATAAAATAGAGTGAGAAGGAAAATAAATAAATCAAGTCTCCTTGAGTTTGATAATAACTTCCCAAACACGAACAATTAAGAGCACCCACAAATCAAATTATTACAACACTTGATAAAATGCCACAACTCCAAAATTTATCTCACAATAATTTGTCTCACACTCAAGTCACTATATAAAAAAAATTATATAAGAAGAAATAAAATTTTGTACAACAAAATGAGCTCCAAAAAATGGAGCTCCTAAAACTACAAACTACACTCCTCCGCAATGCACTGTCCCATTTTTTTTTCCTCAGTGTCCCCTTTTAAAATGAAGAGGGTCATAATGGATGAGACATGTGATTTTTATTTATATAAAATTGGCAGATGCTTGGGTCTTGTAATATTTGATTTTTACTGGATTGGGAAAGATTCGACAGAAGTGCCAGAGGGATTGTGGGTACAGGGTCCAAGTTGTTAAATCAGTAGGGCTTTTGTTTTGGTATCTTTGGTTTGGGATTTGTCAGGTGGATAAAAATAGGTGTGGGTTTTTAAAGAGGATAAATGGGTGTGGGTTAAAATGGCTTTGTGGGATAAATGGATAATAGCTTGGGTAAAACATGTTTGAAGTGGCAGCGGGTTAAATGGATTACGGTTACTCAGGTTGAAGGAGGATCGAGCAGGGTTAAGGGGTGTCATGTCAAGATGGTATAGAGTTCGGGTCATGGGTTTCTGGGATCGAACACGGTTTGGAGGTCGCGGGTTTAGCAACGGGTATGGAGGACATATGAGTTCGGGCGGTGACAGAGGTCGAAACTAGGTTTGGTGGGTTTCAGGTTGGTATGGGCAGATGAGGTAGTTGGTGAGTAGCGCCAGATTTAGGTATAGACATTGAAGATTGGGTTGTGGCAATTTTTGGGTTGACAGGTAAATGGGGCAGACTAAGGTCGCGGGTTTGGGGTTCCATGGATTTCTGGCTTGAGTTTGGTGTTTGAGAGAATCATGGGCTGCCATGGTGTGGGATGGTATGAGCTGGGTCTTGAGTTGTTGATTATGGATTGGAAAGAAGGTGAGGGTAATGGTTATGGTGGCTTTGGAGGTGGTGAGAGAGTGTGGTATATGGGTGAAGAAGATGAGTGGGAGTGTGTTTGTGTATGGGTTAGTGTATGGTAAGTTGGGTGTGGGTGAGGCGTAGAGTAAAAAGGGTATGGGTAAGGATTTGTTTTAGGTGTAGGTGAGTGTGTAGGATGTTTGTGTGTGTGTGTTAGTTTGTACCCAATTAAAAAAAAACTAACTAAAAAAAACTAAAAATTAAAAATATACTGAAATAAAAATCCTAATCTATAAATAAAAGACACAAAATAAAAAATGAAACTAAAAAGAAATAAAAATAAAATTCTATTAAAACTAAAAACTAAAATCTTAAAAAAATGTAAAATCTAATAAAACTAAAAATAAATGAATTCAAAAAAAAAAAACTAATCCTAATAAAATAAAAACAGGTAACTAAAAATAAAATAAAGATAAAAATTAAAAACTAATAAAAATTGAAATTGAAATAAAGAAATAGAAAATATAGAAAATAAATTCTAGAAAATTCTAAATAAATCTAAAAATAAAAACGAATCAAATAAAAATCTAAAAAAAATCTAAAAGTACAAACACAACGCAGACACAGGATTTGAGGTAGGTTTAAGCTCGGATTAGGTACGAGACTGGGGAATTAGCTCCATAAATCGCACATTTACCTTGAAATAAGCATTTGAGCTCTGCAAACGGCGATCAAGCCTACACATTAAACAATTAAGCATATAAGACCCAATTTGTCGAGAATTAGCAACTAAAATGCGTCTATTCGGGGTGTAAAATATTTACTTTTGAGTGCTTATCTGCTGTCCAGATCAAGGAGCAATGCTGGCTCAATGAGGGAAGGGATATATGGCCGACCCCATCTCAGTCGAGACGAGGGGCAACGAGAGGTGAATAGCCGATGCAGATCAGCGGTCGGGGAACCCTCAGTTTGGCCGATGGAGGTAGCAAAGGATAACATCGGCCAAGACGACGCCGTTGAAGCGGCCAAGAGGCCTTGGAACGACTCCATTCAAAGGCAAGAAAATAAGATTGGAGACATCCTTAAGAGCCATGTCCCCTTGCGGAGGGGATACTCAGAAGGTTCTCCTTTCGTGGCAAAAATCATCAACTTCCCAACCCCTGCCAAATTCAAGCCGCTAATGGTTACCCCAAAGTATGATGGGAGTACTAACCCCAGGCATACCAATCGGCTACATATATCTACTCCATCTCAGATGAAATGAAACGTTATACATTCTCGAGCACTTTGACAGAAGCTTCCCATATATGGTTCACCTTACTTCCGAAGAACTCCATTAAAAATTTTAAGCAACTCGTAGAACGGTTCATTCAGAACTTCTTCTTGGGGGTAAGACCCCAAGATAAGACTACTCACCTGTTGTATGTTAAGTAGGCTAAGAATGAGAGTCTCAGCGAGTACATCGCGAGGTTCAATAAGGAGAAGTTGGAAGTGGGGGATTATAAGGAAAGTATTACGATGACATCGTTAATAGGAGGTTTGCATTAAGAGAAATTGCTTTGGAAACTTATTTAAGACCCGCCAAAGTCTATGGTCGAGCTACTGGCGATGGCCGACAAGGTCATGAACGTCGAGGAAGCTATGACAGCAAAGTATGAGGATGATAAGGGAACTAGCAGTGGGAGTAAATTTCAAAAGAAGAATAAAGAGGGAAAGAAGAGATAGGACGATGATAAGTTCGCCGAGTATCCTCCTTTCACGGTCAGCTGCGAGAACATTTTGAGTGAAATCAAGAATGATCGATCCCTCAGATGGCCTGAAAAGCTGAAAGCTTCCCCTCATAAAAAGGATAAAAGCTTATGGTGTGAGTTTCACTAAGATCACGGGCACTTAATCGATAAGTGCTTAGCCCTGAAAGATGAGATTGAGAAAATACTTAAAGATGGAAAGCTAAAGAAATATGTGAGTAGTGATGGACCAAAGATAGGAAGAGATGACCCCATAAGAAGAAGGGCCGATGGGCGTAGGGAAGATATCCTAGGAAAAAGGACGACGCCTTAGAGGACGATAATGATGACGACCCAGACATGCCGCCAAAGGACGATGATCCATAAGGTCGACTCCATATGATCTCATTTGATGTGAAGATGATTTGTGGAGGATTGGCAGGGGGTGGTGCATAAGTGGCTAATCGTAAGGCACACGTGGACGAGGCTAAGGCCCTGCCCAAGGTTGAAGCCGTTAACTCGATCGAAGTAGGTTAAAAGTCAGAGAAGAGAAAGAAGGTAGATATGGACACCTTAATCGTGGGTTTTTCAAGACTTGACCTTAAGGGAATCCTAGCTCCTTAATCGAGGGTCTTTTTGAGAGTGTATGGAGTGTACCAAGGATATTAATCGATGGGGGATGTTAGACCAATGGTATGTTCAAGCCATGCTTCAAACTTTTAGGAATCAGCAAGAAGAGGCTTGTCCCTTATCATCATCCGCTGATAGGATTCGACAGAGAAAAGGTCCATACGTTAGGAATGTATGAAATGGAGTTCAGAATGGGAAATGCTTGGCCTAAGAGGCTAACGAAGAAGGTCAATTTCTTTGTAATGGATGAAAGTGTATACTCGGCTTATAACATTATCTTGGGAAGAGGAGCCCTCAAGGAATTTAAGGTCGTTCCATTCGCTATACACCAAATAGTAAAATTCTCGAGCCCTTATGGAGTAGGGGAAGTCCAAGGTGATCAAGTGTTGGCATGTGAATGCTAATACAACTCGACCGAGGAAAGGGAAGATCACTAGAAAGAAACTACGACCTACAGTATTGATACCCTGGATCCCAGGGATGATACCAAACTGAAGAAAGGAGAAGCCGCAAAAGAGATCGAGTCCATCGTCCTTGATGAGGACGACCCGAAAAACCGTCCTGGTCGGTAAAGCCCTGAGAGGAGATATCAAGGAAGATCTGATCAAACTCTTAAAAGAGAGGCAGAGTATCTTCGTATGGACTCATAAAGAAATATCGTGCATAAATCCTAACCTCTTTTGCCATAAACTGAATGTGGACGATGATGTTAGGCCGATATGACAAAAGAGGAGGGTTAATTCCCGGGAGAAGTATGAGGTTATTCGGGAAGAGGTAAAAAAAATAGAAAAGGTCGACTTCATAAAATAGGTGATATATCCTGAGTGGCTGGGTAATGATGTTATAGTTCACAAAGCCAATGGGAAGTAGGGAATGTGTATAGACTTTACTGACCTGAACAAGGCGTTCCTTAAGGATAACTTTCCTTTGCCCAGGATCGACCAAATGGTTGATGCCATGAGCTGATGAGTTTTATGGATGCTTACCCAGGCTACAACCAGATATCCATGCACTCGGGAGATGAGGAGAAGACCGCCTTCATAACTAATAAGGGGACCTACTGCTACAAAGCCATGCCCTTTGGTTTGAACAATGCTGGGGCTACCTATCAGAGACTCGTTAATAAGATGTTTGAGGACCAAAATGGGAGGACAATGGAAGTTTATATTGATGATATGCTTACTAAGAGCCTCAAGGATGACACCCATGTGGTCGACCTCAAGAAAGCTTTTGACACGATGGATATATGCTTGGTGAAGCTAAACCCTACAAAACGCGTGTTCAGTATAAGGGATGGAAAGTTCTTGGGCTTCATCATAAGTTATATGGGGAAAGAGGCCAACCCAGATAAGATCAAGACCTTAATAGAGATGAAGACACCATCTATAATCAAAGACATTCAGAGGTTGATCGGGAGAGTAGCAGCACTTAACAGGTTTGTATCCAGAGCCACCGACAAGTGTCTCCTATTTTTTAAAGATCTTAAAAGGGCTTTTGAGTAGAATGAGGAATGTGACAAGGATTTCAAAGATTTAAAGTCCTACCTCGGCTCTCCCTTATTGTTATGGCGGCCAATTCAAGGGGAAAAACTATATGTGTGCGTAGCAATCTCAGAGTCGATTATTAGTGCTGCCATCGTGAGAGAAGAGGATCGAATATAGAAGACGATGTATTTTAACAAAAAAGCACTCCAAGGGGCCGAGCAGAGGTACCCCAGGATGGAAAAGTTAGCCTACGCTCTGATTCACGCTTTGAGAAAGATAAAGCCATACTTCTAGGCCTATACAATGGTCATCCTCACTAATTCTCCACTCCGATAGGTCATCCACAAGGCAAAAAACTCCAGGAGATTAATGACTTGGGAAATAGAGCTAGGAGAATTTGATATCATCCATCAGCCCAGGGCGTCCATTAAAGGGCAAGCGTTAGCAGATTTTGTGGTCGAGATTACCTGGGACAAGGCCAACGGTGAAAGTTGTGAAACTACAGATCGTCAGCAGGGGAGAAGTGTCTACCCTCACCCAGATGAGGCCGAGGCAAGCGCATCTACGAGGAAGGTACCGAAAAATAAAGAGGAGAGGTATCTCTTTAAACAGGGAGCCCTAATAGATGATAATTTCTATGAAGATGGTATTGTGTGGAGCCTCTTCGTAGATGGGTCCTCTTATGAGAATGGAAGTGGTGTTGGATTGATATTATCTACACCAGATGGCACAAATATTGAATATGCCTTGAGGTTCATCTTTAAGGCCTCCAATAATGAGTTCGAATATGAAGCTCTCATAGCGGGCCTCACCTTAGCCAGGGCTCTGAATGTTGGCCAACTCCTAGTCCACAGTGATTCAAGATTGGTGGTGAACTAGATCTTAGGGGCATATGAGGTGAAAGATGATAGAATGGCAAAATATTTGGAGAGAGTAAGATTAGTACTAAAGAGCTTCAACGGGGTGAAGCTGAAGAGGATACCTTGGATGAACAATGGATGAGATGATGCACTTGCAAGACTTGCCTCAACCATAAGAACAGAGATGAGAAGGACAGTGCTGGTAGAAATCCTGCATCGGCCAACCATTGAGGAGGAGGACAACATTTTTGGGCCTTGTCTAAATTTGGAGATAGGAGATTCATGGATGGATCCTCTCATCAAATACATCAAGGAGGGGGAGTTTCCAGAACCAAAGGCCGAGAAAAGGAATTTGAGATATAAAGTTGCCAAGTTCTCCATCATAGAAGACACTTTATATAAGAAAGGGTTTTTGCTTCCTCTCCTCAGATGTGTTCATCCATCTGAGGTAGAATAAATCCTTAAGGATGTGCATGAAGGTTCTTGCTCCAGTCATATCGGGGGTATATCTCTAGCCAAGAGGATTATTACCCAAGGGTATTAGTAGTCAACCTTAGTCAAAGATGCTGCAGCATATGTCAAGAAGTGCGACAAATGTCAGAGGTTCTCTACCATTACCCATCAACCTCATCAGCCTTTGACCTCAATTACATCTCTTGGGCCATTTGCGGTATGGGGAATTGATCTGGTAGGACCCTTACCCAAAGTTGTGCGTAATTATCGTTATCTGATCGTAGTGATAGATTACTTTTCGAAGTGGGGGGAGGTAAAGTCGATAATTATAATCACGGAACATAAGACCTTCTAGTTCATCTGGAAAAATATCATCTCCATATATTCCCTACCCAACACCCTGATTTTCGATGATAAAACACAATTCAAGAACGTCTCCCTGGAAAAGTATTGTGAAAGGGTCAGCATCAAACCATTCTTCTCCGCTCCCGACCAACCCCAGACTTATGGGCAGACGAAAGTGACAAACTGAACGATTCTTGAAGGAATTAAGAAGAAGCTAGAAGATGAAAAATGGAGATGGATACGCTATTTTATGGGCCTACAGAACTAAGGAGAGGACCTCTACCGTAGAAACTCCATTTATGCTTGCTTACGGATCGGAGGCAGTCGTACTAATGGAAATAGGTTTGCCCAATCATAGGGCTCAGACCTATGATCCTGAGAAGAATAGTGATGAGCGAAGGCTTGATTTAGATCTTGTAGAAGAAATAAGAGAGGACGCTGAAGTCAGGTAAACTACCTACCAACAAAGAACAATAAATTTTATAATAAGCGGGTGAAAGCTCGTCCACTGAAAGTAAGAGACTTAGTACTGAAGAAGACATGGAAAAAACCCAATAAGCTTCACCCAAATTAGCATGGCCCATACTAGGTAGTTGAAGAGGTGGTGCCGGGGATGTACATATTGGAAAACTTGGAAGGGAAGCCATTCTCCAAACCATGGAATGTCGATCACCTGAAGAAATATTACTAATGAAATGATAGTCTACTATCTTGTTTGTGTTCTATTGTAACTCATGTGTATGAGACTCAGATGAAAGAAACTCAATAAAAAAATTGTTACCTCATATGTTGTTTTGCCTATTCAAATATTCGATTGTATCAGGTCACCTTAAGTTGCAAAACATCATTCGTGCTGAAATAAGCTTAATTTGGTGGGTGCAGCAAATTTTCAAAAAAAATCACTTAAGTGTGGTTGATTATAGTTAAACATCATTAATTTTGTGGACTTAATCCCTCGGCTAGGATGACGGTGTATGGATGGGACGACCCTCCATACACTCTAAAAAAGATGAGGGAGAACTCAATGTCTAAAACACCATAATTTGGTGGGTGCAAATTTTAAAAAAATCACTTAAGTGTGGTTGATTATAGTTAAACATCATTAATTTGTAGGACTTAATCCCTCTGCTAAGATGACAGTGTATGGATGGGATGACCCTCCATACACTCTCAAAAAGACGAGGAAGGACTCAATACCTAAAACACCATAATTTGGTGGGTGCAACAAATTTAAAAAAAAAATCACTTAAGTGTGGTTGATTATAGTTAAACATCATTAATTTGGTGGACTTAATCCCTCGGTCAGGATGACAGTGTATGGATGGGACTATCCTCCATACACTCTAAAAAAGACGAGGGAGGACTCTATGCCTAAAACACCATAATTTGGTGAGTGAAAATTTAGAAAAAAATATCACTTAACTATGGTTGATTATAGTTAAAACATCATTAACTTGGTGGACTCACTCCATTGGTTGAGATGACGGTGAATGGATGGGACGGCCCTCCATACACCCTCAAAAATATGAGGGAAGACTTAATATGGATAGTATGTCATACTCAGACACATGGGAGCTAAAAAACACAAGTTGAAGACAAAAGATTTCATTAAAGTTAAAAAAGTTACAATACAAAAAGAGTGATGTTCATATGCTTAAAGAGTGATATGGGTACAAAGAAAAGGGGTATCATAGATAGGAGGCCACCATATTGAGTTGGATTGGGATGAATCAAATCTTCAGTGCCATCACTAGCAGTGGCGGCAGGCTTTTCTTCCGCATGTCCTCCCTCGGCCACCATGGGGTCGGTCGATGTCCCTTCAGCCTCAGGCATTACCAAAGACTCCACGTGTGATAGAGCCTCGAACATCAGGGGGTCCTCAAGGTCGTCAACTTCCAACAACACCCGCATGGAAGCTACCGTGTCAGCAAACATCAAGACGACCCATCGATAGGACGTCTTGATCCCTCTCTCCAAGTATTCTAGACCGAATCCTTGGAACTCGTCTAAGGTTTTATACGCTTCAAAAGCATCAGCCTCGGACTTCTTCATTGCTTTAGCAAGGTTAGCTTCAAATTTGGTGTCCTGGTTCCTTAAAGCCTCACCCTTCTCAGTAATAATGTCACCTATGAGCTTCATCTGGTCATTGTGCTGAAGTTTGAGCTCGTCAGTGGACCGTTTATGCTCGAATTTGATATCATCCAACTGGGTCTTAAGGTCAGCTTCTGCCTGAATGGCTCTCTCGGCCTCCTGGAATTTTTATTAGTTCTCAGTCATCCATTTGGTGGCCGAGGTCAAGGTATAAACAGACTGTAAGAAGCCAAGACACGGTCAGAAGAAGATCATAATATACATGAGTGCATAATAAAATAAAAAAGATGAGGAAAATACTTGCGCCATGTGATGAAGACCGAAATCATAGATCTTGTCCAGGGGAATCTTGGCCAAGAACTCGTAGTCTTCAGCTGAGGGGACTGCAAACATGACAGCCTTTATAGACCTGAAGTTGGTGATTAGGGAATTAGGGTCGGCCTTAAAATGGGACAGGTTGGCCGACCAAAAGACCCCAAGGGATGACGATGAGCCGATATCAGAGAAGGTAGTTTTTACGACCTCGATCTTTGTCCACGTCGCAGGTTCAGGCTGGATGTCTACAGGGACCTCAGGTCCTTTCCTTTTGCGAGTGGCCTCGCTAGCTGGCCCACCTACAGTGGTATTTTTGGGGGGTGGATGTTTATTCTTCTTCTTGCTCAAACCAGCCAACGAACTTAGAGCTGTCATACCCCAAATATCATTTAGGACGTTATGAGGATAATATGAAAGAGAGAAGATGACATATCAGTGCAATTAATTCATGAGACGATGGAAGACTTTAAAAGGAAAATAAATAAGTATACAACTCACAAAGTTCTTTAAGGGGGTCGACCCCCAGACTAGATTCTTTTAGAAGCTTTGGGGCCATTAAGTCCTAGAATTTTGGAAGAGCACCATCAACTCCCTGTTCTCTCAGGTAGTCGACCACATCCCTCTCACTAGGGCTGAGGCTGGGGTCAAACCTAGCCGTCATAGAGGGGTTGAACCATGCTCGAGGGACCTAGGCTTGTCCTCAGAGTGGTTGGCCTCAGATGCAAACTCCCAAGCACTAGAAATAAAGAAATATCTCTTTTTCTAATAGTGATTTGAAGTTTGGGAAATGTGGGAAACTTTTTTATCTGACTTCCTAACACCCAAGTGGAAGTAGCCTGATTGTTTGGATGATGAAAAAATGTTATAACAAGCCAGGAATAGTTCAGTAGATTATTCATCTATAAAAGTCTTTTTCCACAGGGAAATATACCCTAGGATGATCCTCCAAGAGTTTGGAGGAAGTTTAGTAGGAGCAACCCCTAAGGAAGACAGGATGGCAATGATAGCAGGGTGAAAAGGAGGTTTGATGCTGACCCTGAACATCTGCTCGTATACAATGACCTCTCCCTCTCATCACTGAAAGCTTTCTCATCCTTATTCGGGACCCTCATCATAATGTCGGATTTGATGCCAAATGAATTTCTCCATATGAGGAGATCACGTACTTTAACGGATGAGGTAAAGGAAGAAGCGTACTAAGTGTCAACATGTTCCTCGGCTTCAGTGTCATCATCTTTAGTGTACTCATCCTCGGCTTCGATACAGCCTATAACTAAATGACCACCAACGTATCCCCTAAAACTAACCCTAGAGCCACCATAAACAGTAGCAGGAAGAATCAAAGCTCACTGGAAAACTTAATATGTGAAAACTCAGGGAAAAGTTACAAATGCAAAGCAACGATGGATGAAAATGCTAAAAAATGGCAAGGAACAATACCTGGAAAAAGAAGAGAAGCAAGAACCCCGGTGATAAGCGCGAAATGCCTTGGCAGAGAACAGAAATGGAGAGAAAATATTTGAAGTTGGAGAGAGAGCGCGCGAAGTGGAAGAAGAAGAAGAAGAAAGAGAAAATTAGAATATTTTCAAAACTTAATACATCTCATCATGATTTGGTGCAGAGAATGAAGCGGTGCACAACCCTCAAGGCATAACATTATTAGGGCACAATGACCCAAGCATGATTAACAATCGTTATTCATATAGAATGCAACACGATGAGTGACAAGTGTCAAGTGCCAATTTAAAGCCTCATCGCCTTGTCTGTCAAGAATATAATAAACCCCTTAGCCACCTCATCACATAGATGTCTAAGGTCTAGGGGATGATTGATATGTCAAAGTATACCCTCGTCTTGGCCGACGCTATACTCGTCCTAGGACAAAGGTGCAGTTGAACCAGACTACCTTATTCAGGGGGTCGTACCTTAGATCATCATCAACCTCATCCTTATCGATCAGCCGACCTTCAACTACTGAGTAGCTTATGCTTGGAGCCTCGTCTTAGCCTAAATCCTTGGCTCGGCCTCTAATAAATATAATCCTGAGGCCGAGCTAGGTCACTACAGAGCCCACTGGCATTGGCATCATTTCTTCATGTCCTCGGCCTCATTCGATGAGCATAGGCCGAGGGTGACATCAACATAGTGCGTGGATTGGGAGACATGTGGATCAGAGTGCGTAGGACATATACTCCATGTGGGTGAAACCGTTATAATCGGATCATTCCCTCGCGTGAGGGAATATTTGGTCATCATATTCTACATGTGTCATAGCCAGGTGTCTCCACTGGAGAGGATAAGAGCAACGCATTCATTCATACTACATGCTTGGGGGGGACACTGTACCCCCTAAGCACTATATAAACCTTCATCTTCTACATTGTAAAGGATCTCATAATTCACAACCCTAACAGAACTCTGTCAAAATATACAGAAGAGAGAGAAAATCTTGAGTGTTGTATTCACAGGCCAGTAGTGCCATACTTATAGTGAAAACCACCATTCACACTACATAGTGAACATAGGCTCCGACCGAACCACTTATATTTGGTATCATCTTCTTTTTTGCCTCATCTCCTTCTATCTATACATTTATGTCTTTTGTAAACCATTATTGTCTGGTTTGAGCTTACGTATATCTTGACCTGGTGGTACTATTTCTGATATCATTAGTTAGTTACATAAGGGATATTCGGGTTATCATTCTTAAAATCCAAGTGGGAGTTACAGAGGAAGAAGGAGAGATAATTCTAGGAGTCTAAAGCCAAGAACATCCATCTCGCACCATTGAGACTACCACTGCGTAGATACGAGAACGTAGCACACAACCATACTAACTACACCAACATATCAGACCTTGACTTTTGAGGCAAGTGTTTAAACTTGCTTAATTTAGAGCAATAATGGAACACATGTTAGTGTAGGTTCAATTTGAATATGAATATGGTATTTATTTGATGAAATTGGAGAGTTGGAGTAACTAATTAGAATCAGGAGATAATTAGGTTGAACTCTTCATGTATGTAGATTAGGAATCAAAAATTGAGAATTCATTATGATGAATGAATCTGAAAATTTTGGTATTCTTTAATGTGACTTTGAAGAAGTAGGGTTTAATGAACTAATTTGGGATTTTAAAACTAACTAAGAGTTATGAATGATTTAATGATCCTAGATTGTTAGAAATCATACAAATATATTCGAACGTTGATTAGAATTGTTGGATTGGTGTTCGTGATGATTTTGTGGGGGTTTTAGTATCATTACTAGTGGGGAAATGTAGTTTCAAGAGGTAGAAGTCGATCGGATCAATTCATTTTTCTACAGGATCGGATCGGTTCGCTTTTCTACAGGACCGAATCTATTTATTTTTCTACAAATTCGGATCGTTCTATTTTTCTGCAAATTTCTATAAAGGCCGAATCGAATCGATCATTCAGGACCGGATCGATTCATTTTTTGGGTAAATTATTCTACAATATTTCGTGACTCCTTATGATATATTTATAGTATAAAAGTGGGGTTAGCTATTATGAATCTCTTTACATGAGGTACGATAGAGAGAACAATCGTAATTAAATAATATCGAGAATGTGGTGAGAGGTATACCGCATAAGAATATGTATTTAGGTTGTGTATACCTACTAATTGGAATAGGTTGCATGAATACCTACGTGATTGATTTTCTATGTGTATAACATACCTACGCTGCTTGCTATGGTGGGAGGTTATTTAGGAAAGGTGGCAGTCTTATCCTGATGAGCCCAATTGGGAGGATTTTAGATTCAGTACCTCAGAACATGGAACCTAGGTATAGGCTATTTGTGAGAATGATAGTGATGATGATCATATGGGTGCGTAGGTATGTGCGTAGCCCATAGGCTTGGAACCATGCTCGTCTCCAATATGTGCGATTTGTATTTTGATAGTTCGTGAGTGATTCCGAATCACTAGTCCTTACTTAGTACGAGATGTACTAGGACTTGATAGCAGAGTAGGGGTGCTGTTTTAGTGTATATATAATAATATTATGATAGTTATGTATATATGATTGTAATATTATCTACTGTGTGATAATTGTAGATAAAGAAGATGACGAATTCTTAAATAAATTAAGAATGTGAACCCCTAAATAGATCTTGTGAAACTTATACTCTGGAGTGTATATATATAAGAACAATACATAGTAATGGTACAGGGGGATTTCGAGATATTACTACGGATGATAGAAAGATAGTTTATACCTACGAACTAGTTAGACGAGATTTATGTCTAGAGTAGTGTTGCGGTACATTAGTTGTGCACATTAGTTGAGAGGTGAGAATATCAAGGGAGTGTGCAAAAATCTAACATGTGTTTTATATTTGCTTTACAATATCTTTAAATTACTTGCTAAATTATTTTAAAATCTCTTACACTCGGGCTCTGACCCGTCTCTTGCAAAAATCTCTTTTCTTATGTATTAATTTAGGTGCCCAGCCACAGGAACACCAAGGTTAGACCATTGGATATTTTGACGTACTGCAGCTATTGTGGAAGTTGCAGGTCCTCGCATTTAGACGCCTATACTTCTATCTTTTCAGTTCTAGTATTTAGACTTCTCAGTTAGGGCATGTGTCACCCATTCTCAGTTTTTTATGTCAGAGGAACATTGTACTTATTTATTTCAGCATTTCCATTTCAGTTGAATTAATTATTATTGGTTTGGATTTTATTTGACTGGGACGATTATTCCAGTTTATTATATTTAGTTAGATGATGTTTTTTCCTTAGTTATTTATGCATGAAAATGGTGAATGTTTTAAATGTTTTAAATTAATGGACTTAAAATAATTCAATAAAATATTTTTACACTAACTTAATTAATTATTAGGTGGTTAAAACGAAAATATTTTTTTCGATAGTGGTGCTAAGAATGAAACAACCGAATATTCTGTTTTAAATTTTATAAAGGACTGGTCACCCGGTATTTAATTGGGCGGGCTGTCACATGAACCCATCCTAGTCTTTCCTCTTTTATGCATGTGTATTCATATACTACGTATTATTAGAATAGTTGCTCACCTAACAACAGAGTTTGGCCTTCGTTTCTATGTTGTTGTTGTCTGTATGCATAGTACTCTCTCATAGTCACACATTCTTTTTCGTTGGTTTATTTTCGGGGATACTTCGATACTTTATGCCTCGTTGGAATCCATCTTCTTTGTATAGGAAAAGAGGCGGGTATTACATTGCCATGAATGAGGGGTGTATTTCACTAATTCATTGCAATTCATAGCACATGTGCTCAACGATGACACCTATGCTTGAACTATCTTCAGTAAAATCTCCAATAATTAATACTCCGATTTTGATTACGCTGGGTAAATTATAAATTAATGGGTCAGAGTATCTTTGTCGGAAAATTCTTATTCATATAGTATGGACATAGGATTCATTGAAATGATCTTGGGCCATCCTGAAGACTTTAGCAAGCTTGTTGTTTGTATATATCATCAACAACAAATCAGACACCACGGTTGAATCAAGTCTAGATGAGTTAATATCACCGCCTAACAACCGGAATCGATTGCTAACCTCATTTTTAATGTCATAGATGTAAAGTTGTGCAAGCTTTGGAGGTTATCCTACAACAGGTAGTTATGAATCGATCTTGTGATGATTTTGTCCACGTATACGGTAAACATACGGAGCAAAATTATTATTTATATGGTTGTCTACATTTGCACCAGTAGATGTGACAGAAAAAATTGAATTCTATGCTCTGATATTGTCTTTGAATTTTAAAATCCTAACTCGATCATTTAATGTCAAAATCTCAGGCAGGTGGCACAACATGGGTGGTCTAACTCGACCAACTTGGCAGCATAATTTGAATTTGGGAATTCTAGGTTTTTTACTCTTGTCGTTCCTCTCTCTGTACCAAAGAACATCGTTACAATATGGGCAAGTGTGTATAGGCATTTTGAAATCCATTTGTTACCAATAAGTTCCTATATATATTCATTAATATGTTACTAGTCAATATGTATGTATATATATATGTTTAAATAATGTTTCATTTCAAAATTTTAGTTGTAAAAAAATGTTAAAGTTGCTTACTTGTCACAGACGAAGTTTTTGGCATACGTTCTTTTTCCCTTGGGGCATTAAGAGTACGTTCAATGTTTCCTATGGTGTAGCCAAAATATTTGATCAAATCATTTTAATGACTCAAATTTCCAAGACAGTCATTAACACTTCCAACCGTATAACCATAATAGTTGGAAGCAATGTCCATCTGTTTCAAACTATAAAGACAATCTTGAATGGTAGTAAATGTATAGCCACAATATTTGGAAGTGATCCTCTTTCTCTGACATGATATACTGATATCCTTAGTATGGATAACAGTATCATCATCTTGAACGACAGAACGTGATGAAATATACTTCATATTTGTGTGTTTAAAGTCAACAATGTATCCACATACAAAAATGTATAATTAGAGAAAGATAATTATAATTTATTCTAAATGTGATTACTATTCGTACTATTTATAGGATATGAAATACAACTTTTATATATGAAATTAGTTGAACAAAAAGTTTTTGTTGTTAAATATATCATATTATCAAGGAGAAGCAATGGCAACACCATAAATGAACACGTAAATATGTAAAGCGATAAGTCAAAATTCATAAAATTATTGAATAGTATTCAATGAATATTAACCAGTTGTAACTGTGCTTATTACATATTCAGAATGAAGGAAAACACCAAAGTATGGGAAAAGGATAAGACGCGACGAAATATCCAGTTTAATCAATAACGATATAGTCAACGTAGGAGTTGATTGAAATGTGATTATTACATATTCAAAATGAAGGAAAACATCCAAGTATTGGAAAGGGATAAGACACGACGAAACATCAAGCTTAATGAATAACGACATAGTTAACATAGGAGTTGCTTGAATTTCCTTCATAGCCTCCATCAATTACGAAAAGAGGCAACGACGAACGGAGATCTTCTTTAAACATCTCACTGGAGTTTGTGGGGATGATTTTTTCATTGTTGTCAATTGTCTTGACTACAAGCACATTTGCAATGAATTTGTATATAACATTTAACATCTTAAATCTAGGATTTTTCGATTTGCTTTTTGAGTATTCAACAAATTCTTCCCATTCTCTATCACGTAGTCATTTTTAGAAACGTGATGCTCGAGGTGACTGATTATCAACTTAAATCACATCTTTACGAGCATACAATGCGTATGACTTCAAAAGCATTTCACGTTCGTTCCTAGTCATTTTCCAAGCTTCTGTATGTAAAATTGCTAACTACATTTGCGATTTTTAAAATCAAAATTTGTGAAAATAAAAGTAATTCATACAAAGGTGTTGAACGATGAAATTGTAAGTATTTAATAAAAAATATTCAGTTAATATAATGCGTGGAACGTTAACGTACGCGAGTATTAAAATACAAAAAATTTAAATATGTAAAGTAAATGAACTGTAGCGTGAAATAAGCATGTCATAACAATAAATGTAAATACTTTAGAAAGAAAAGAATTCTGAAATACATGTCTAACATGTCCTAAATTAAAGAATTAATAGAAAATATAGCTCTACATAACATTTAAATAAAAGATGTTAGATCAAAAGATTTAGTGTTGGAATATGCTAAATTTCATAACATTAGCACACATGCTTAGACTAAATAGATATGGAATGTAAGAGTTTATTTGATGGTAAATGAGATTAGAAAGTGAAGGCTGCAGACATTGTCCCAACCCAACGGTGCCTGAAAATGATCTTAAAGTCAATAATTTTGTATCTAAAATTTTTTATTTATATAAACGACCACAATGTATTCAATGAGTCAATCGAAGTCCTACGCTATGACAAAGTACACTGCTCAGTTGCTTAATAAAGTTGCATTTTACGGCCTACTCTCCCCCACGCCAACCTACTGGAAAATAAACGATGCATTATTAGTGTATTAAAATATGCTATAACATTGTTATAACGTATGCATCACTACTAAAAAGTTCTGAGTTTTGAATAGATGTCTGATCAGAAAGAAAACAGAGCAGAGTAACAGGGTCATACGCACGTAAAAGATAATACAAGTATGTAAATCAACACAATATGTAGTGTAATATTTGTGTTTGTTTTGTAATGTATTAAGAAGTTAATTAAATAGAACTTGAATTGTCAAAAACAGTAATAAAGTTTGTGTCAGGTGTGAATCATATGCAAACTAAATTTTAAAATAGTTAAAAATTAATTATTTTCATGATTTTTTGATAGGATCTTAAAAGAGAGAATATTATTTATAAAAAATCAATTCAAATATGAGTGAGATTATCATGAAAACAGGAAAAAAATAACATTAAAAATTTTTAAATTTCATTTTATTAATACTGTAAAAGAATATAAAATTTTAATATTTTTTAGATGATTTTTATATTGAGACTACAATTTTTTTTTTCAAAACATTCAATTAACATACTCCCAATGTTATAGAAATTCCAAATAAAGAAGTGAGCCATTTTTAGATTTAGTAAGCTCAGAGTGAAGACACGATATCCTTGTCACCTATTTGCATACAAATGATGTTTAGAGATATCTGATTAATTCATCTGTAATCCCATTGTGAATCATTGCTCCAACCATAGTCAAAGTGTATATATATGCAACATATCAATTCAGCATGAGAATGAACAACATTAAAGTGTGATATATCCATGTGTTACACATATTCAATATATCATGATTTTTTTATTTATTTCCAGTAAGTTTTAGATGTACATGAAAAATAATAGAGAGTAAAAAAATGAATATTTGTAATGTTATTTGGCTCATGAATTGTATGCTCATACGTCATCGGGTTAAAAGTGATAGAAATCGTGTTAACGAACAACTTATGGGAAGGAGATAATGATTGATAGGAAATAAAATTTTGTAACTGATAAGGTTTTGAAGTGAGACAAACAAATAAGACCAAGGATTCTTAATTACAAAACAGGATTGGCAATGCAAAAAAAGTTGGAAAGAATTTGATCCCCGCAAATAATTTAGGGGCATGGGTGAGAAAAAGTAAACATTGAAAAGATTTGCAGAGTAACATTGCGGTTTCAAGAAATTCAGGTGCTCAGATGCACACCCATAACAACTAGATTCCATTAGAATAAATAATTTAATGAAAAATAATTTTCTTACAACAATTCAAAAGAATCAAAACCAACACGTCCTACGGTAAATATTGATACCATTGTGTGACACCAGGCCTAATAAAATACCGGGTGATCAGTCCTATATCAAATTAAACAGGATTCTCATATGGATCATCCTTAGCATCACTGTCGAAAACTTTTTAAAACTCACGAACCACCTAGTTTTAAAAAAGCTGATGTTAAAATTTTAATCTTTCTATTAACCAAGACATAATATAACGCATAAGAAAATAAACATCACATACTGATAGTCAAATCATCTCATCAAATAACTAAAACAAAGTCTTGCCGAATAAACCATCGGCTAAATCCAAATCAAAATAAATTAACAGAGAGTAATAAATCCATACAATCTGAAATGAAATAACTGAATAAAATCGTGAGCGACATGCTGGAGATAAACTGAGATACCATTCCTAAACTAGGATTAAAATAAGAGAAGTGTCTATCCAAATCCTGCAATATCCACATATGTTGTAGCTGTGAGTCATGGAGTGAATTCAAGCCTGAAGTCCCTATGGTTGGAACCCAAAACGTTTTGAAAATATTTAGCAAGTGATAAAATTGCAATAATTTAAAATGCATGAATTCTCTTTATATTTAAACTAGTATCGCACTTTCTTGAGGACAAACTCACCCCTCAACTAATGTGCACACCGAACGCTTTCTTTATATCCCCCTAGTCATCTACCCCGTAACTAGATAATTGATATAACTTCTTTCAACTACCCTACTCAAACCCGAGTATGCTTAAGATATGATTTATAAGTTTTTAATCACATTAACTCAGTTAATCATTTTTCCTTTTTAAATCCATATAACATTCACACCCGTTATATAATTAGTACAATTCACTTCATGTATTTAAATACCCGTATATAACTAGTTATCCCATTATATACTTAAAACCATATTACAACATTCACACATATGTTGAATATATATATAATTCATCCTCCCGAGTAATACCTCACTGGATGTATTCTATAAAGTACTATTCAGTCCCACCTGGAGTTCTGAGATAACTATGTTCGGTCGAATCGGAACGTAAATAATAAACGTAATGGAGGAGGTCATATTCCCCCGAGTATGACGAAATCATCTCAAGTTCCGAGATAACTATGGTCCACCGAATCGGAATGTAAATAATAAACGTAATGGGGGAGGTCATATTCCCCCGAGCATGATGAAATCATCTCAATTCTCCACCTCTTAAATTAGACTCTATGACCTGGGGATATACTTGCCCTACTCCTCAAGCTAGGGGATTCACCCACATCGTGTAACCTCCATTGATAACACTAGAGTATATAATCTAATAAATATTTAGTCACTTATATTTGTAAGAACACAATATATATACATACTATCACACATCGTATATATATAATTTAAATCCCGTCTTTACCATGCATAAAAATCCGTAGCACTAGCCTATATTTTTCCCGAGTCTGTGGTCCGACTCTAATTTAATTCATTTAATCATTAATTAATTTATTAACTTCCCGAGTCTATGGTCCGACTCTAATTTAATTAATTTACTCATTAATTAATTTATTGCCTTGGTGTCACTCAACTAATATACCCGGACTCGCTCACTTGGCCCGTTTCTTAATATTACCCGAGTCTATATCTCGACTCCAAATTAATCTACTTCTATCAACAATTAATTTAATACCTTGGATTCACTCAACCAATATACCCGGACTCGCTCATTTGCCCCGATTAAATATTCAGAATTTAAATGCCCAAATTCTCTTAATAAGTTTGATACGCACTTATTAATTTATTGCAATCTTAATGTCTCTCTCACATTAAATATAAAACAACATTATACTATTTGTCCCTAAAGTCCCAAATAATCCCAGATTTAAGACTCTTCCTCACTATACATTATTCTGCCTAAAATTGCAACCTAAGTCGATTAGTACAGCAACAACAAAATGGATGAATTTTCCATCTCGTTTGAATGAGAAACGACGTCGTTAGAATGACTGGTGATGTCGTTTGAACGATAATCACCGTTGTTCAAACCAGAGTATTGGTCGTTTGAATGACCTGTAACGTTTTCTCTCTCTTTGTTCAAAATCAGTTCTTCGCCATTAACAAAACCTTAAAACCCTTTTTACCCGAAAATCAAACCCAAAATTTACACAGTAGGTTCTACGAATAAAAACAAATCCTAATATCATTAATTCCCAATTTATATCTTTAATTGTTAATAAAGACATGAATCCATATGATTTTTCCACAACTTTTGCAATAAAAAACATCTCTAATTAACTTACAATTGTTTACAGTATAATATGAATTCATAGGCCCTATAAGTCCCAAAACTTGATTCATAACATCCACAATTTAATACCCAATTTGTATTCACCCAACACAAAATCATGTGTTTAACACTTGCCATGATATGAATTGAAATCAATAATTTATATACAAGCAAGTTTAGCCATTTGCCTTAGGATTCATAGTGTCTGATAAATCCTTTAGTGTAGAGATTTGGTTTGTCGAAGAACACCTCCCTTGTTCTTCCTTTTGGCTCCCAAGAGTTCTCCCTTTTTGCTCCTCTACGTTCTCAGATATCTTTTAATTATCTTATGGCTGCCTACAACTCTTAAACTTAGTTTTTTATCTCCAAATCCCATTTTTAGTCACATACCACTTTCGGGTACACTTTTCTGACTTTCTCGGTCCATCCGGACTCAACCGTGCACTCAGAATTGACATCCGAATTAATTTATCTCACACCCAAATTAGTTTATACCTGACTCCCGACTGAGATAAATAAATGTCAAGTCACTAATACACGTTATGACGTAACTAAATTATTAATATTCACTTAGTAATTTTTATTTCATAAATATTAACCATTTACTCTCTGATTAATATTTAAATAAATGTTACCATAATTAATTCAATTAAATTACGACATGCAAGTAATTTAAAATTTATCCAAATTAATTAAGTATTTAAATGCACAGAAATACAAGTGTTACACATTGCCTTGGGTTCTTAAACAACTACCATAGTTTTATACTGATGCAAATAAGTTACACAATCATATTTAGTAATTTTTTACCGTCTTTGTTGTTAAACTAAAAATTTCAATTGATTTTTTGGCAGCAATCTGGAGGGTTTAATGCACAATCATCTATTATGCATATGGTCGTATCTAAAGGACTTGTGTACGTCCATGTATTATTGATAATTGCTTGGATCCTCATCTCAAGAATATTTTTATTCAAAATTGCCAGCTCCTGCTTCAATATTATGTGTGAGATAATCATGGTTCAAAGATTAGGCCAAACTGTGTCGAGACGCGTAAGACTTAATTCCGTTCGAGAATAGATGACATTTCGAGGTAGATTTGCCATTAGAATTAAGTGGAGTTGTAAAGTGGCATCTCAGGGAAAACTTATGACAATCCTACAATTATTCTTATGTTTTGGATAAGACAAAGTTATTAGATTTGGGTAAAAACGAATAGAAAAATTCAATTTGCTTACTTGGGCTTAAACTCAGTACTGGGTGGAACATTGAGATATATATGTAACACCCCGTAATTCTGAGGACTTAGAATTTAATTATTTTCTAGAGAAATAGAACTTAATTAATTTAGAGAATTTATTTAAGTCGGAGGAATTATTTAAATTGGTGAATTGACATTTAATTAATTCGGAGCATCTTTAGATTTTGCATATGTCGCATTTTGAGGTTTAAATTAAAGAATATTATAAAGTATTTCAGATATCAATTCTGAGTGCGCGGTTGAATCCAGATAGGTCAACATAGTTGTAAAAATGTACCCAGGGGTGGTAAATGGGTCACGAGGTATTTTTATACATAACCGGGATCACACGGGAGTATTTGGACTATTTTAATTAGGTCCATAAGAGAAAAAATGGGTGTAACACCCCGTAATTTTGTGCATTTAATATTTAATTAATTTGGGAATTTAAAATTACTTGTGTGTTGTAATTTTAATTGAATTAAGTATGGAAAAATATATTTAAATATTAACCGAGGAGTGAATGGTTAATATTTAGGGAAATTTATTTACTAAGTGAATAGTAATAATTTATTTACGTCATTTCGGGTATTAATGACGGGGTATGTACTAATCTCAGCCGGGAGTCGGTATAGACTAATTTGGGTGTGAGATAAGGATTTTTATAAATTAATTTGAATTCTAATTCTGAGTATACGATTGAGTTCGGATGGGCCGAGATAGTCGAAAAAGTGTACCCGGGGGTAGTAAACGGATCACGCGACGTTTTTAGCCATAGTCGGACCCACACGGGGGCATTTGGGTCGCTTGGGCTTGGCCCATTAGGAAAAAAATAGGATTAAGCATAATTCAATAATTATAAGAAAAAGGGGAACGACTGAATTGAGTTTATAAAATACTTAGTGGGTTAGGGAAACCCTAAGAGCAGTTAAAGAAAAATTTGGGGGACAAAGGAGAGCCAAATCAAAGGAGTCTATCTTTAATCTTGGGTATTCACAACTCCAAAATCATACACTACGAATCATAAGGCAAGTGGTTAACTTGTTGTAGCATTTAAAGTGTATTTCAATTCATATTCACGTGATGTGTGAAATCAAAGAAATTCGTTTTGGGATTTAATGGGTATAAACATGGGGTTTTGTAAACCATTATTCTGATTTCTAAATTGTGTAGAAATTCATGTATAATCTGAGATTATCATATATATCTGGTAGGATGTGTAAACCGTAGGAGTTAGAAACGAATTTGAGATAATGATTTGCTGTGTAAATGGGTCAACGACTAAAATTGGATTTTTCCCCAATTCGTGAAAACATTAGAGAACGTAAATTAATTAGTATTTCTGGACTTTATGGGGGTCCTTCATAAGGTTTTTAGTGTATATTGTTTATGGGAAGGCTGGATTTTTACTATAGAACAAGTTAGGGTTTGGAGCTTTTCGTGCATGGCTGAAATAAGGGGAAGAAGATGCTGCCCAGAACTATCGATCGATCGAGGGTTGACTATCGATCGATCGATGGTCCGAAAACTTTGACAGTTCGCCCAATTTTGTATATAAAGGGAAATTTAGTTAAATTCTTCCATGCCTTATTTAATGAGAAATAAATATAGGATTTTCAATCTGATTAATTATGAGTAAAATTAATTAGGATTTGGAGGAGATTTGGTGTGTCACATCATGATTATAATTAATTGGGATTTGGAGAAAATTTATGGGTGACACACTATGGTTAAATTTTGGGCATACTATTTCCAAATAATTAAATACGGATTGAGTGGGTAAGTCTGGGGATATTGGTTGGATGATGCCAAGACGTTAATTTTATTTAGAGTGAAGGCTAAATAATTTAGAGTCGGGAAATTTAGACTCGGGTATTGTTTTATTTTGGGCCACGAGATTAAGTCCGAATATATTGGTTGGAATAACACCAAAAGTAATTTAATTAATTAATGTGCGAATTAATTAATAATTAGAGTTGGACCATAAACTCATAATATTCTGAATAGGCTTGTGTTACGGACTTAGTACTCGGTATAGCCGGGGTAATTAATATATATATATATATATATATATATATATATATATATATATATATATATATATATATATATATATATATATATATATATATATATATATATATATATATATATATATATACGATGTGCGATAGTATATATATATGGTGTGTGCATTAATATCAGTGGCTAGATATTATTATTATATACTCTAGTGCTAAAGGGGGAGGTTGCGCGTAGTGGATGAATCCCCTAGCTTGAGGAGTAGGGCGAGTATATTCCCAGGTCATAGCGTCCGTTATATGGGTGAGGGGCATCTCACTTTCAGGGAAGGAATATGACCGCCTCCAATTATATGTTTTCACCAAGTTAGTGAGCGATTCTGACTTGGGTAACTAGGTTGTGTGAATATACCTAGTGGGATAGCACTTTAGAGAATTCACATTCGGTGAGTTATTACTTGGGAGGATGTTATTATTAATTATTATTTCAACATATTTGTGAGTGTTGTAATATGATATTACGTATATAATGAGATAAAAAAAATTATATACGAGTACAATTAATACAGGCTGTGAATTGTATTACATATAATGGATGTGAAAATTATATGAACTTAAAAAGGGAAATAATTAATCAAGTTAATGTTGAGAATAACTTAGAAATCATAATTGCTATTAGGGTGGTTGCAAGGGGTTATAAAATTACCTAGTTATGAGATATATGACTAAGGGAAATTTATTAAGGCGTTGGTAGTGCACATTAAAGGAGGGGTGAGGATGTCCTCAAGGGAGTGCGGCACTAACTAAAATATGGAGAGCATCCATATTTACTTATTATTGCAAGTTAATCATGTGCTAAATATTTTCCAAATGTTTTGGGTACTAACCCTTGCTATAAAAACTTTTAAAAACCTTTTAGGTGTCCAGCTACAGGGACGCCAGGCTTGACTCATTCTAGGGACCCGTTGCTGCAGCATATGTGGATGTTGCGGGAGTTTTATTGGCGCCTCATTCCTTTCATTTCTAGTGTAGAAATTTCCTATCAGTTATTCGAGCATGTTTCTCACTGCTTTATTCAGAACTTATGTTAAACTTGTTGAGATTTATTTACTTGTCTTTATTTCGATTAGATTTTGAACCGATGGTTTATTCGATCAGTTAATTATTTGTGAATGGTTGAATTCAATTAATTATGATTGTCATATTATTTTTGTTTCCGTATGAGTATTTCATTTTAGCTAATGAAAGATAAAACTTGGCACCGGTCTATTTTTCTCACTTAGGTGGTTAGTAATTTAAAAGGCGACAGTGATGCTAAGAATGAACCACCTGAGAAACCTGTTCTAATTTAATTTAGGAATGATCATCCGGGGTTAATTAGGCGGGGTGTCACAGATGGTATCAGAGCGTCAGGTTCTAGTGCCCTTAGGATCTGTGCAGCTTACTACGTTTCAGCATAGCGTTTGGTTGTTATAGAGCCCTATTATTAGGACTGTTGATTTATTTTTGCTTGTGAGATATAGTATTTTTTGCTATTTTTATTTTTTTTGTATAAATTGTGTACTTATACAATTCGATCTATTTTTAGATGCCACCGAAGAGGCAAAGAGCAGAGAGGGCTGAGGCTAGAGATGATCTTAGGGAGGCTCATCAGGAGCCACATGTACCGCCACCACCCGAGTTGATCTCCACTACTCAGGTGGTAGTGATAGTGGCTCAGGCTGTCAAGACAGCGATGCGGGCTATGGCAACTCATTTCCCACAGCCCTAGGAACCACCTCCAGTGGCACCAGCAACTCAAGCTCCAGTGGGGCTACCGTCTTGGCAACGAGTTAGGGAGACCTTTCAGAATGGTCACCCTCCCGAGTTTCAGAGGCTTGTGACTGGAAGAAGAATATTTAGCACCATCTGCGCATGCTGAAGTGTACCGATGTGCAGAAATAGATGCTTGCTACCTTTTGTCTATCGGGGGCAGCCTTATAGTAGTGGGACTCAGTTACCACCATGGAGGAGTGGGATTTGATGACGATAGTCGAATTCTGGGTGCGATTCGACCGCAAATACTTCCCACCAGCGGTAGAGGCTGAGATGAGGAAGAAGTTCAGTGATTTAGTACAGGGTGACCGGTCAGTGGCAAACTATGAGAAAGACTTCACCCGCTTGGAAAACTTTATGCCAAATGAGGTGAGCGATGAAGAGCGAAAGAAATCGAGATTTATGGATGGTTTAGCCAGGCGGATCAGGCAGCATTTGATTAGGAATTTGGCGTTAGTGACTTATACAGATGTCATTAATGCCGCACTTGTACATTGCCAGGATCATCGCTTCCATGAGAAGAGGAGCAAGATAGTATGGGGGCCGAGCCAACAGGGCAAGGCATTTACTAGTGGTGACACGAGTGGTACTCAGCAGCAGACTGGCAGTCAGCAGGGGAATTAGGCTAAGAAATTTAGGCCTACCGGGAGGACAGGGGTTCAGGCAGGGGAAGCCGGGCCCAAATCAGCAACAGTAGGTTCCCCGGGGCAGTCAGGGCTAAGAGAACAATGGGCGAGGCCAGCAGGGCTAGCCACGTCAGGGCCAACAGGAACAACGACAGGGGAACCATCAGAAACACTATTTTGTCTATGGCCAGCCAGGACACTTCAAGAGGGAGTGCCCACAGAGGGGCAAAGGTCATCAGCAGAATGCCTAACAGGAATAACAGGGGCAGATGCCGCCAGAAGCACCAGCTCCACCCGCCCTACCACAGCAGGGACAAATGCACTACGGGGGTGTGTATAACGTCCGGGATGTTCTCAATCCTCCAGCACAGCAGGCACCGCCAACAGTTGAGGGTATGTTTCTCATTCATGGTCATGACGGTAGTATTCTTTTTTACACGGGATCATCACATTCATTCATTAAATCTAATTTTGCTAAATGGATCGAGTTACTAGAGACCGCGAGTAGTCTTCGGATGTGTGTAGATTTGCCAGTAGGCAGCGGGGCATTGATTCACTCGATTTATCCGGGGGTGGACATTTTGATTGGGAGGCTTAGTTTAGCAACGGACCTCTTAGTGTTAGATATGGAGGGGTACGATGTCATCCTAGGTATGGATTGGTTGGCAGGTTATCGAGAAATTATGGATTGTTACGAGAGGACAATCGTGTTCTCCATTCCAGGACAGGAGATATTCTTGATAGCGATGCCATTACCCGAGGGAGGGTCACGCACGCACCTGTATTACATCGAGGAGGAAACCTCACAGGAGGTGGCAATTTCGTTGGACTCAATCCAAGTCATAAGGGGCTTTGAGGATGTGTTCTAGGAAATACCAGGGTTGCCACCCAGCAGGGAAATCGAATTTATAATCAATTTAACACCGAGGATGAGGTCGATTGCTTGAGCCCCATACCGTATGGCCCCTTCAGAGATGCATGAGTTGAGAGAGCAAATTCAGCAGCTTCTGGGTCAGGGTTTCATTTGGCAGAGTACATCGTCATGGGGTGCACCGTTGTTATTTGTGAAGAAGCGGGATGGTTCACTTCGGTTATGTGTGGACTATAGGGAGTTGAACAAGGTGACGATACGGAATAAATATCCGTTACCTAGGATTGATGATCTATTTGACCAGTTGAGAGGGGCGTCTTACTTCTCCAAGGTCGACTTGAGGTCAGGGTATCATCAACTACGTATCCGAGAGGAGGATGTTCCTAAGACCGCTTTCCTGTCGCGGTATGGATCTTATGAGTTCAGGGTGATGCCATTCGGGTTCACCAATGCACCAGCAGTGTTCATGGATCTCATGAACAGGGTTTTCAGGGAATATCTCAACTAATTTGTCATTATATTCATTGATGACATCCTAATCTACTCGCGCACCGAGGAGGAGCACGCAGAGCACCTGCGTATGGTTCTACAGACACTACGGGATCACCAGCTCTATGCTAAATTCGAGAAGTGTGGATTTTGGCTGCGGGAGGTACAGTTTCTTGGCCACGTGGTGTCAGACCGAGGTATTGCAGTGGATTCGATTAAGGTGTCTGCGGTGAGGGAGTGGGGACAACCCACGACACCGACCGAGGTGCGCAGTTTTTGGGATTGGCCGGTTATTACAGGTGGTTCATCAAAGGATTCTCAA
Organism: Sambucus nigra; assembly: GCA_949130495.1. Taxonomy (NCBI): domain Eukaryota; kingdom Viridiplantae; phylum Streptophyta; class Magnoliopsida; order Dipsacales; family Adoxaceae; genus Sambucus; species Sambucus nigra. The sequence goes on from OX422209.1 coordinate 422,510,670, forward strand.
ATATTGCGAGCTCTTTAACGAATCTGATCCGGAAAGGGGTGCCTTTCACTTGGAGTGATCATTGTCAATTAACTTTCGATGATCAAAAGGACAAGTTGACATCTGCACCCGTACTTGCTTTGCCAAAGGGAGGACTAGAGTATCGGGTTTACACGGATGCATCCTTATGGGGACTTGGAGGTGTGCTTCAGCAGGAGGAAAGGGCTATAGCATATGCGTTCAGAAAGCTAAAGCCCCAAGAGAGGAATTACCCCACTCACGACCTGTAGTTAGCAACAGTCGTTTTTGCTTTGAGGATATAGAGACATTATCTTCTAGGAGATCAGTTCACTTTATTCACGGATCATAAGTCACTTCAGTATCTCTTTACACAGAAGGATCTGAATATGAGGCAGAGGCGGTGGCTAGAATTCGTGAAAGACTACCAGTTTGATATCCAGTATCATCCTCGTAAAGCTAATGTGGTAGCAAATGCATTGAGCCGGAGACCGACTGGGGAAATATCAGAAGTATGGAAAGCGAAGTGGAGAGAGCTTCGATATGAGGATGATGTGGCCAGGTCCTGCATGTCAGCATTATCCATCACACCTGAGATCATTATGAGGGTTGTGAGGTCTCAGACAGAGGATCAGATCTGTCGGGATAGGGTGAGCCAGTTGTTAGCTGGGGGAGCAGAGGGTTACTCGATCAACTCAGAAGGAGGCCTACGCCTTAATGGGAGGTTAATTGTGCCAGAGGATGAGGAGTTGAGGCACGCTATTATGACAGGGTCCCATGGGTTGAGATTCGCGGTACATTCCTATGGGGATAAAATGTACCAGGATATGAGAGGCAGTATTGGTGGGAAGGAATGAAACGGGACATAGCAGAGTTTGTCTCGAAATGTGCCACGTGTCATCTCGTGAAAATTGACCATTAGAGGCCATCAGGGATGCTACAGCCGCTAGAAATTCTCGTGTGGAAGTGGTAAAGCATCTCAATGGACTTCATTACAGGGTTACCCGCGTCACAGAGGGGTCACGATTCCATATGGGTCATTGTGGATCGGTTGACCATGGTGGCCCATTTCCTGCCGGTTCGTACAGACTTTGAGACGATGCATTATGCTCAGCTATTCATAGCGGTGATTGTTAAGATACGCGGGGTGCCGATAAATATTGTTTCTGACAGAGATAAAAAATTTGTGGCCCACTTTTGGCAGAGCTTTCAGGAGGCCATGGAAACAGAGTTACATTTGGACACAGCCTATCACCCACATACCGACAGGCAGACAGAGAGAGTCAATCAGATGCTGGAAGATATGCTCAGAATGTGCATATTAGACTTTGGGGGAGGTTGGGAGAAATATCTTCCTTTGGTAGAGTTCGCGTATAACAACTCTTACCAATTCACGATCGGATGGCACCGTTCGAGGCACTATACGGGCGACCTTGTCGTTCACCCGCTTATTGGTTAGAGGTGGGGGATAACAAGCTATTGGGGCCGGAGATTGTCCAGATCCCGCTTATTGGTTAGAGAAAAAATGGGTGTAACACCCCGTAATTTTGCGCATTTAATATTTAATTAATTTGGGAATTTAAAATTACTTGTATGTTGTAATTTTAATTGAATTAAGTATGGAAAAATATATTTAAATATTAACCGAGGAGTGAATGGTTAATATTTAGGGAAATTTATTTACTAAAAAAATAGTAATAATTTATTTAGTCATTTTAGGTATTAATGGCGGGGTATGTACTTATCTCAGCCGGGAGTCGGTATAGACTAATTTGGGTGTGAGATAAGGATTTTATAAATTAATTTGAATTCCAATTCTGAGTATACAATTGAGTTCGGATGGGCCGAGATAGTCAAAAAAGTGTACCCGAGGGTAGTAAACGGATCACGCGACGTTTTTAGGCATAGCCGGACCCACACGGGGGCATTTGGGTCGCTTGGGCTTGGCCCATTAGGCGAAAAATAGGATTAAGCATAATTAAACAATTATAAGAAAAAGGGGAACGACTGAATTGAGTTTATAAAATACTTAGTGGGTTAGGGAAACCCTAAGAGCAGTTAAAGGAAAATTTGGGGGACAAAGGAGAGCCAAATCAAAGGAGTTTATCTTTAATCTTGGGCATTCACAACTCCAAAATCATACACTACGAATCATAAGGCAAGTGGTTAACTTACTGTAGCATTTAAAGTGTATTTCAATTCATATTCATGTGATGTGTGAAATCAAAGAAATTCGTTTTGGGATTTAATGGGTATAAATATGGGATTTTGTAAACCATTATTCTGATTTCTAAATTGTGTAGAAATTCATGTATAATCTGAGATTATCATATATATCTGGTAGGATGTGTAAACCGGAGGAGTTAGAAATGAATTTGAGATAATGATTTGCTGTGTAAATGGGTCAACGACTAAAATTGGATTTTTTTCCCAATTCGTGAAAACATTAGAGAACGTAAATTAATTAGTATTTCTAGACTTTATGGGGGTCCTTCATAAGGTTTTTAGTGTATATTGTTGATGGGAAGGCTGGATTTTTACTATAGAACAAGTTAGGGTTTGGAGCTTTTCGTCCATGGCTGAAACAGAAGGGGAAGAAGATGCTGCCCAGAACGATCGATCGATCGAGGGTTGACCATCGATCGATCGATGGTCCGAAAACTTTGACAGTTCGCCCAGTTTTGTATATAAAGGGAAATTTAGTTAAATTCTTCCATGCCTTATTTAATGAGAAATAAATATAGGATTTTCAATCTAATTAATTATGAGTAAAATTAATTAGGATTTGGAGGAGATTTGGTGTGTCACAATATGATTATAATTAATTGGGATTTGGAGAAAATTTATGGGTGACACACTATGGTTAAATTTTGGGAATACTATTTCCAAATAATTAAATACGGATTGAGTGGGTAAGTCTGGGGATATTGGTTGGGCGATGCCAAGACGTTAATTTTGGGCCACGAGAGTAAGTCCGAATATATTGGTTGGAATAACACCAAAAGTAATTTAATTAATTAATGTGCGAATTAATTAATAATTAGAGTTGGACCATAAACTCATAATATTCTGAATAGGCTTGTGTTACGGACTTAGTACACGGTATAGCCGGGGTAATTAATATTATTTATATATATATATATATATATATATATATATATATATATATATACGATGTGCGATAGTATATATATATGGTGTGTGCATTAATATCAGTGGCTAGATATTATTATTATATACTCTAGTGCTATAGGGGGAGGTTGCGCGTAGTGGATGAATCCCCTAGCTTGAGGAGTAGGGCGAGTATATTCCCAGGTCATAGCGTCCGTTATATGGGTGAGGGGCATCTCACTTTCATGGAAGGAATATGACCGCCTCCAATTATATGTTTTCACCAAGTTAGTGAGTGATTCTGACTTGGGTAACTAGGTTGTGTGAATATACCTAGTGGGATAGCACTTTAGAGAATTCACATTCGGTGAGTTATTACTCGGGAGGATGTTATTATTAATTATTATTTCAGCATTTTTGTGAGTGTTGTAATATGATATTACGTATATAATGAGATAAAAAAAATTATATACGGGTATAATTAATACAGGTTGTGAATTGTGTTACATATAACGGGTGTGAAAATTATATGAACTTAAAAAGGGAAATGATTAATCAAATTAATATTGAGAATAACTTAGAAATCATAATTGTGGCACACTCAGTTAGAGTACGGTGGTTGCAAGGGGTTATAAAATTATCTAGTTATGAGATATATGTCTAAGGGAAATTTATTAAGGCGTTGGTAATGCACATTAAAGGAGGGATGAGGATGTCCTCAAGGGAGTGCGACACTAACTAAAATATGGAGAGCATGCATATTTACTTATTATAGCAAGTTAATCATGTGCTAAATCTTTTCCAAATGTTATGGGTACTAACCCTTGCTATAAAAACTTTTAAAAACCTTTTAGGTGTCCAGCCACAGGGTCGCCAGGCTTGACTCATTCTAGGGACTCGTTGCTGCAGCATATGTGGATGTTGCGGGAGTTTGGTAGGTGCATCATTCCTTTCATTTCTAGTGTAGAAATTTCCTATCAGTTATTTCGAGCATGTTGCTCAGTGCTTTATTCAGCACTCATGTTAGACTTGTTGAGATTTATTTAATTGTCTTTATTTCGGTTGGATTTTGAACCGATGGTTTATTTCGTCAATTAATTATTTGTGAATGGTTGAATTCAATTAATTGTGATTCTCATATTATTTTCTTTTCCGTATGAGTATTTCATTTAAGCTAATGAAAGATAAAACTTGGTACCAGTCTATTTTTCTCACTTAGGTGGTTAGTAATTTAAAAGGCGACAGTGATGCTAAGAATGAACCAGCTATAACACCTATTCTAATTTAATTTAGGACTGATCACCCGAGGTTAATTAGGCGGGATGTTACAATGGGATTAGAACTTTATAACCTAAAAGTGAGAGTTGGGGGCAGACATAACTCATTTTAGAATACCTAAATCTGTAGAGGAAAGAAAAGGGATAATTTGATGAGATTTTAGGGAGCCAATTTGGAGGAAGATTTAGATGCTTGTGTTAAACCTATCATCTTCATCAAAGGATTCAGACTCAACGAATTTGTAAGGCAAGTGGTTAAATTGCTTCAATGTAAATTGGTGATATTCAATTCATATCATAGTAGGTGTTATACAAATGATTTTTGGATTGTGTTAATACAAATTGGGTTTTGATTTTGGGAAGTTACGAATAAAGTTTTTAGGACTGTTATGATAAGGGCTTATAAATTCTATGCTGTGAAGAAATTATAAGTTAATTAGAGAAATTTATTGATTTCAAGTTGGAGAACAATCGTATGTATTCATATCTTTATTATCAATTGGAGATAGAAATTGGGAATTGAGATATTGGGAGTTGTTTTGATTCGTAAGAATTACTGTGTAAATGCTGGGTAAAAATCTTCACAGAAGCTGTTAATGGCGATTCTGTTCGCAATGCCTCTAGAAAATGGCATTTTCTAACTTTCGTTTTCTAATACATTTTTTCCAAAACGGCCCTAAAATTCCCCAAAACAGCATTTTTAAAAATATGGGCAGATTGAGTAAATTGAAAACCTCAGATTAATAATTTTGCAAAATTTATTGAGGAGAATTTTGAATAATTAATTGGGGCTATTGTATTATAAACCAAGGGGGTGTCCAGATATTTTGGTTGAGTGACGCCATGATAATAGATTAATTAATGGAGGATTAATTAATTAAAGCTTATAGCTGGAATAATTTATTATAGGATGATATAATAAATTATTAAATATTATTTAATTAGGAGCGTTCTCTTTATTATGGAATTTTGAGGAGTACGTTCTAAGAGATGAAAATTCAGGCCAGGTGAGCGAGTCCGGGTACATTAGTTGTGTGACACAAGGGAGATATTAAATTAATTAATGAGTATATTGATTAAAATAGAGTCGGACCATAGACTCGGGGAAATAATACGTTAATTAATGGGCATATTAATTAAATTAGAGTCGAACCATAGACTCGGGGATATTTTAAATTAATTAATGGGTAAATTAATTAAATTAGAATCAGACCATAGATTCAGGGAGATATTATGTTAATTAATGAAAATATTAATTAATTAGAATCGGACCATAGACTCGGGGAGATATTAAATTAATTAATGGGTAAATTAATTAAATTAGAGTCGGACCATAGACTCGGAAATATGTTGGCTAGTGTTACGGACTTTGTACACAGTAAAGCTGGAATTAAAATCACTACAAGAAAATGGACTTTTCTTGGCAATTATTTTGCGGCATTTTTTAAAAGTGTTGGGAAAAAAACTTTTACCGGCATTTTTAATAAAGTGTTGAAAATTTATGGGATTTTTATCTTATGCTCTTAATATAAGGGAATTATTATAAAATGCTGGGAAATTTATGTCATTTAAAAAAAACAAGAAAAAAATAAGGCAAACGATGTGGTTTAGATAAAACTATGCAGGATATTTTGTGAATAATATTGGCACCCTACTGTTTTCTCTATCCCGCGCATTTTTTCACCCCACATTAACACATCCCCTAATCGACCTACCAATACCTACGAACCTATCAAATTGAAAACCCTATCCTCCAAGCCCGAAGTGTTGCACGATCTTAGAAAAATATGAAGCTAGTTTGTGTATAACGTTGAGGTATCAGTTCTCACTCTTTCTCCTCATTTTTTGGTGCGATCCAAGACAAAAAAATAAATATTGATAAAATTTATCACAGGTTTTATTGACTTAACGTATCGTTCTTGTTTCTTTACTTGATTTTCTCTTTCGATTATATTTGTTTACCTATTTCCGTAAGTGTTTTTTTGTATGTCGTGTGTGTATGTTTGGAACACATAAATGTTTTTACACCATTGGAAAGGAAAGATTATTTCCTCTGCTTTACCAATTTATTTGTGCTTGAGTTACAAGTTGATTTTTTGTGTGTGTTTATTTTGTGAGATAGTACCCAATTGTTTTCCTTAATGTCAATTTATTTTTTAGGGTTGGGTTTGTGTAGTGAAATTTTGTGTATAGGTAAACAAGTATATATAAAATTTGTGAAATTCTGGAAATGGAAGTTTTTTTCTCAAGTTTAAATGCATGTTATTTGTATTTGATAGCTCCATTGATGTCTGTTCATTCATTTATGTTCTTCCCTTTTCAATCCACTTCTTGTTAAAGACTAAATTCAGGAATATTTTCTTATCCATTTTTAGTGATTCTAAAAGATATATTTCCTTGCAAGATAAGAGAAAAAAAATGATAAGACATAGTAATGTGAGGGATCAAGTTTTAAAATATGGTTCTCATGGGTTGGTTTAATGGATCAAATCTACAAAATGGTTCTCACGGACTTCACCATTAAAAAAAGCGTGTGGGGGAGATTCGTGAAATTTGACACAATTGTAAATTTGATGTGAAGAGGTACAAGTGAGACTTTAAAATATAGGAATCGAGTGTGTTGAGAAATAAATTAATAATATAAAAAAATTATATTGTTCCTTTATTTTTTGTAGATGGTACATTAGGTTTTGTATGAATTAATAACTACATTCATTTGTCTTCACCATCAGTATAATTGACCATAAAAAAGGATGTAGGATTTAAGTGATACTATAATTTGCAAAAAATATTTTTTTCCCATTATATAATTTCATCTATCGTAAAATCTAGTCACGCGTCAAACTTTTCAAATGTCACTTATATATGTCATTCTGAATCTTAAGGCCAGAAGATGTTGAAATGTCGAATCTCAAATCTATCATTATCTCGGGCCAACTCTCATCCTCTCTCCTTTTCAAAGTTCCATCCAATATAGAATATATATCCTCATACAAAAAGGACGTTGATCCGAAAAATATAACAAAGCTTGGTTGAGCTTCGAAAAATCAGGATTCTTGTAGACTACATGAAGAATCCGTTATTAAATTTAATTGGAAAAAATTGATCGCGGTGGGTTTGAATCGTAGGATAATTTGTGGAGAATTACACCTGCTTTGGATTCACTTCCATTTCGATCCGTGCATCATAGTTTGACAACATTGATGGTCTTATTTAGGGGGTGATAATTTTTTATGTAATAACGCGTTTTTGCCAACCGTATTATAAAGGTTACACGATTAATAAAAGATCTAATTTTAAATTCATTATTACAGAAACTTAGTACTCAAATCCAAACCAAACAACATAATAATGACACGAGTAACCCAGATTTCCACCCCTTGTTTTAATGAGTATCTTTATACTTTTTTTTTAATATAAGAGGGAAAGAATCCCAGAGATTAATATAACAAAACTAGGATGGAAAAACCCCACACCGTCGGCTCACAAGCAAGAGAAGATATATCCACAATTGAAATAACAAGGCTCAAGAAGAGCTAAAGAAACCCCAACTACTGAGAAATTATTTCTTTTTAACTCTGAGGGTAGGCATGCCGAGCTGGTCCAATCTGAGTAAACCATGTATTTCTTTAGGGAAGTTATGAATCTCATTGGGGACGATAGATTTCCTACTGTAGCAACCAAAATTAGCAAGAAGATCAGCTATCTTATTGCCTTCTCTGAAAATATGAGTAAAACTTACATTTTGGCCTCTAATGGTGTCCAAAACTTTTTGAAAAGTGTTTTTGACAGACTAAGGGCAAGAAGTCTTTTGTTACATAATCTCTACTAGCACTTTACAATCCGATTCAACTATGATGCCATACTGAAAGATGTCCCCACATTCCTTTAAACCCACTAAGATCGCATACACTTCAGCTTCGAAATTATATTTTTCACTCAATACTTTAGCAAAACCTCTCAAGAATTGGCCATTAGCGTTTATCAGAACTCCTCCAATTCCACTATGTCTAGGATTCTGCTTAGCACACCCACCAACGTTTAATTTCAGCTCCATACCCTTAGGGGGAACCCAATAAACATTGTTGACTTCCTGAGGGGAAAGGTTCCTATTAAGAGAATTCCCCTTAATATTGTTATAATAAAGGGCTAACAAGGACTTTATGTGCGACACAACTCTATGAATAGATATTATGGTTCCCTCATACATGGATTTATTCCTAGTAATCCACATTGCCCAAATGATCAAGGCATGTATAATGGTTTTAGAGGAGTCTTTAATAAGACTAGTCCACCAACCAATCAGTCTGCCCTAATGGAAGTATTTATCATATGGACAACATAAAGAAAATAAAAATAATACCAAACTTCCTTGGCCATATCACTCTCTCCGAATAGGTGATTCGAGTCTTCTTCCCTGTGTTCTCTGCAACAACAGCGCATAGATGGACATCTGATCCCCAATTTCCTAATAGCTACATCAACTGGAAGTTTGTCTTCAAAAGTCTCCAAAGGAGAATAGAGATTTTAATTGTAATACCTTTGTTCCAAATTAGAGAGTTAGTTCACGATCTCACCCTGTTTGTTCAAATGGATTGCCAATAAGTTTTCATAGAGAATGTACCTGACTGCTCTTTGGTCCAAACTAAAGTGTCGTTCGATTTCATACCCAAGGTCTGCATAGTTTTCTATTTTGTACATTGTTTGTTGAGGAAGGCTATTGGATAATTTGGAAATAATCCATTCCCCATTGTCTTCCAATATTTCCTCAACTAAACAATTAACATGGAACCCTTCTAGAGCTAAAGGACCATCACTTATCCAGTTATCCCAACTGAAATGAACATTTCCTTTGCCAATAAGCCACCACAAGTGATATTTAGCTTCTTCTCTGCCCGTTATCATTCTTCTCCAAATGGTAGACCCCCCTTTAGAATCTGTAAGCCAAGCGTGTTTCAATATGCAATATTTTTTCAACATATAAAAAGACCATTTAGCCAAGTGGTGCTTATGTTTTCCCTCAATAGAACCCCATAAGAAATTTGCCAAGATAATTTCTATACTGCGGATGACCATCTTAAGAGGGTCGATAGCTGCTATGGAGTGAATTGGAATAGATTTAAGGACATGTTTGATCAAAATGAGTCTCGAACCCATTGAGAGGAATCTACACTGCCAACCAACTAACTTAGATATAATTTTCTGGAGTAAATCATAAATAACACTTTTCTTTCTTCCTGTGAAAATTAGACAACCTAAGTATAAGAAAAAGGGCTTCTTTTACATCCACTTTCATTAAGATTGAAATCCTTCTTCTTCTCCCCATGTCAATGTATTTGGAGAAAAAATAGAGATTTTCCCATAATTGATCAATTGGCCAGACATAGCTACATATTTGTTAACAATCATCTGCAACTTCTTTATGGATGAGATGTTTCCTGAAGAAAACAAAATGACGTCATCAAAAAATGCTAAGTGAGAAATGATGGGGCAACCAATAGGAATTTTGAAACATTTCAAGTTAGTCTCCCTTGAAATGACATCAAGATTCCTGGAAAGCAATTCAGTGAAAATAATGAAAAGGGTCGGGGACAGAGGGTCCCCTTGCCTCAACCCCCTAGTAGATTTAAAGAATCCATTTGCCTCGCCATTAACCATCACCAAGAACCAAACATTTGATATAAGCCTCCACATTATGTCAATCAAACCTTCATTAAATCCAAACCTTCTTAACACTTTGATAAGGCAGAACCAATTCACTCTATCATATGCTTTGGACGTGTCTAGTTTAATTGCAATGTTAACTCCTTCATTTTTGGCATTCAACTTGGAGATCATTTCTTGAGTCAATAGCACATGATCCGTAATTTCCCTCCCTTTAACAAAACCACTTTGATTTTGATAGATGATCCTAGGAATTATAGTATCCAATCTAGAAGTAAGAATCTTAGAGATGATTTTATTCAAAAAATTGCAATGGCTTACAGGCCGCATATCACCATAATTAGACACATTCTCGGTTTTGGAAATGAGGACAATCACTGTAGAGGTTATGATTTTAGGCAGCTCCAAGCCTAAAAATAAGCTTTCCACCATTTTTCGCACATTATCTCTGATAATTCCCCAACAAGCTTTATAGAAGTTGCTAGTAAATCCATCCATACCTGGGGAACTGTCACCATTAAGGCCGTCAATTGCATTTTTAATTTCTTCAAAAAAGGGGATACTGGTCAACATTTGGGATAACGTTTAGAAGTTACTCATCATTAGTCAGCAAAGACTCACCCTGAAAAATTTGAGAGAAATAGCTCACTGCTTCAGATTTAATATCAGTTTGATTCTTCAGTACAATCCTACTTTAGTTTTTAATCTAATGAATACAACTTTTTCTTCTTCTGATCGTAATGCTCGCATGGAAATACTTAGAGTTAACACCCCCCTCTTTAGCCCACCTTTGGTTAACTTTTGGCCTCTAGAACTCTTCTTCAATCTTCATATGTTGATTGAGAGCTGACATAATTGTTCTATTTTCCATAGTGGGACTCTCTTCAAATTCAGTTTCAACTTTTAAAATCTTTTCCTCTGCTTCAATAAGATTTTGGAAGATATTCCATAAAGTCTCCTTGTTCCATCTAGAAAGAATTGTCTTCAGCTATTTAAGATTATTAGCCAACGCATATATAGGATTACCTCCAACACAGGGCTCCCAATTATTCTTGACTAACTCTAAGAAAGAAGGGTGTTTAATCCCAAAATTCTGGAAAACAAACCTTTTAGGAGCCTCATCCAACAATGTATTTAAGGATATAGAGAGAAGACAATGGTTCGAAGTCACTTTGGATAAATGTTCTACTTTTATACCCCCAAACATATTCTGTCACTCCACATTAGCTATTATTATGTCTATTCTTTCCGAAATAGAAGCACTCCCACTCCGTTTATTCCACCAAGTAAACTTTGCCCCGTAGCTAATATTATGGATAAATGCTTGTTTTGGACTTATATTGTGTGCCAAAAATCATTTCTTTAAAGAGAATGTGTCAATGTTATTCCAGTTGCTTCAAATTGCATACAGCAGGCACGGTTTCAGTTATATATGTTTCCATGAAATTGAGCACTCTTAGATTAGGTTATCCTTTGATGTTCTGTTCCTTTAGTTTATAACTTTGTTCTTATAGACCATAGTTTTTGTTTACCCATTTCAATGTATTTATTATGGAGATATTTTATTTCATACGAAAGGGGGAATTGTATATGTTAGAATGTCAACTTCTCTCTCTCTCTATCCATTAGGAATTTGGTAGGTCTTAGTTGTGTGCATTTGCATCAAATCCAAATTGTTCAAAGGTATGATTTTGGCCCAACACTCGCTCAGTCCAGTTTTTTACCTGGCATCGAATTAGGGAGAGATGAGTGATACCTTATATAAAGAATAAAAAGTAAGAAGAATTAATTAGACTCTTTGGCTCGGTAAATTGGTGTTGTCTCCGCCGTTTCTCTAAAAAACATGGCGAGTCAAGCCTAATTGAGTGGATTTTACCAATATAGGCATGGGTGACGATATTGTTTTATATGGTACCGAAAGTTGAAACCAAGCCATCTCGAGTGTATCTGTTCGGTTTCAACCTTTACTTTGAACCATGAGTTGAAATGTAACAATAAATTTGACATCAAATGTTTGTAACATGGTATGACACTTCAGATTTACCCAGAAACTATCAACGCTCACTTCAATTTTAGCCTCCCCTTTGTGAAAATGTTTTCTATTTTTCCTAATGATAGTTTCAATATGTTTCCATTGCTCAGCATTTTTTTATTCATGTGGTAGTACATGCTCAACTTTCCTAGATCAGCCGACCTCTTTCTTTTGGCTTTTTGCAATATAGGATGAGATCTGTACGACACTTTATTCCTGTTCAGATGGCTTAGAGCATTAAAGTAGATGCATAAGTTATCACCATCAGATATTAAGTGGGAGTATCATGAGACCATAAATTTTGATTTTTGTATTTTTCTGCATGTTAATTTAATTTTGTGATGACAAGTAAATTTGCTTCATTTCTCGTGAATTATATATAATTTGTTTTTTGATAAATTATATAGGATTCGTAGCTTTACAAACGTGATATGGACGGAGATATTTCTTTTTGCTTCATATTAATGTAGAGAGACCCGAGGCATTAAAAGTGACATAAATAATAACTCAAAATATACTTAGTTAGTATGGGATAATAGTTTCAGGAATGCACATTGGTATACTTAATAACTCAAAATATACTTAGTTATTCAAACTTCACTTTTATTTTCTTTTATAAACATATATTATGTTAAGTTTGCACCTATTTAATTTTAGGAAAAATTATTAATACTAAAGTGACCCTGATTTTTAATTTCTTTTTGGTTTGTGTGTAGAAAGTATTAAGTTGTATCGGTGTTGTAATGTGTTATTTTTTTGGGGACTTTGATGTGTAATTTATGTCATAAAGATTGGGATGAATCGATGTCAGTCGATGGTGTGAAAACACTTCTTGAGTTCGAAACGGTAAAATCTTTGAAGAATTGATTTCATCATTTACGATTGAGTTGCGAAATTTCGTGTCAAATGTGTGTCTAAGGTCCTTTCTTTAATGCTCTCCCCGTTTAGGTAAAACATTTGTTGAAAAAAAAAACCTTCCTGTTGACAGTCTTCAGGGGGTAATGAGTGAGGCAAGGGTCTTTCATCCATAGGGGCATAAGAAAAGAGGGTTATTAAAAAATTGTATGCGGCTTAGCTTTGAAATTCTATTGAAAGCACCATTAAGACTGATATTATTATAATAATATTATCCATGATATTGATACATCCTACAAATCTCCATCAAGGGTTCTTTTTTTAGTGGATCTACGTTCTTCTAATATTGAACTGGAAGAATTATCACTTAGCTATTCCTTTTCGCTTTCCTTTACCTGTATTTATTCTAATTCCAGGTTCATACCAGAACACTCAAGGAACTCAGAGTGAGGAGGATCCTAATAATACAATTGTCAGTATTTTATATGACATTAACGATTGAATTTCTTTCCTTTTTTTTATTAAGAATATAATGCTCACGAGTCTACAAGTTTCATTGCAGATCTTTGTTGGTGGCTTGGATGCTAATGCTACGGATGACCATTAGGTGCCTTCCGTGTCAAACCAAGCTTTAACACACCAGTGGCTAAACATGTATCTTGGAATGAATGAGATTTCTCACTGATCCTTCTCTCATCACTACCTGATGTTGTAGTCCATTTCTCCTTATTTTCGGCACCACTCTTGGAAGCCTTCTTTGCAAGTTTTTTCAAGAAATGATGAACCTTTGATGAAGAACAATCAAACTTTGTTGTCCTCTCTACTGCCTCACCATTGAAACTGATAGAGGGTGTCATAATTGAGGTATATCCTACTATATTTAAGGATGCCAAGTAACTCTTTCATGACAATAGGCTAGACTTCTCTTAATAGCTAAGGCAGGCATGTTCCACATGAACCAAAGTTTGAAATTGGCCATATCATTCTACCTTTACTATCTCTAAGAATAACTCCGTAAACCATATTTTCATTTGCATCAGACCTGCCATTTGAGTTTAACTTTAGTCTCCCTTTTGATGGATTCTTCCAATTGGCCAACTTTCAGGGGTTGTTTCTCTGCTGAGGCTTTGAGATTGAAAGTTTGCTAAATTTCTTGACTGACATCCTTGAAACCATATTTAAAAATAGAATTTTGAGTTAAATCTGCTGAGGCTTTGAGATTTTTCTTTCCTTCAAAACTTATAGGTTGTACAATAAATTGTTAATTTAAAAATAGACTTTAACAATGAATAAATCTTAATGTTGGTTTTGATGTAGAATGAAGTTCATATTGGAGTTTTCTCACTAAATATGTATTTATCATTTCTGCTTGTGCTTTTTAATGATTCCTCATCCTTGGTTTGTAATTTTTCCCTATATCAATATGTTTGTTTTTTTAGCGACTGACTATGACCTTCAATTATTATTATTATTTTTTTTTCTTGATATGCAGATATGTATTACAACAAGTACATCTGCTGGCTTAGAGCAGATTTTTCCATGGATGTTCTATCACAAATTTATTGGGGTTACAACCTTTTTTCTTTTTGTCGAAGGAAAGGCTGCATCTCCAAGTGTATCTAAAGTTTTGGAATCTATTCCTCTAAGTCTGTTTACTGTGCTCTGCCTTATATTTATTTCTGTTACAATGGTTTTCTCCTCCTTTTTTCAAATAGTTCTAAATAGAACCTTTCGTATTTGCCCAAATTTCAATATATATGGGTTTGGTTTTTATTTCTCAAGGAGTACGAGTAATATACAAAACAAAGGAGCTAGAAGAACAACAAGCAAAGAGGTTGGTCAGATAATCCATTATGATTGTTGTTTAATCAGATTTGTTGTAATCTGTGCCTACAGTTTATCCAAGTTTGGGATGAAGTTACAAGGGATATACTTCTAAATAGTTGCTGATTCTTCTTAGCATATCGTCTTTTGCACTGTCATGTTTGTCGTGTCTTTTTATCTTTAATACCCCATCTTTATTTGATAGTTTACCTTGAAATTCCGGAAATGTCATTGTTGTTCACTCGATATATTCAATTTATAAAAACTGTAATGTAATATGTTATTAGTTGTTACTGTATTTAAACACATTAAATAGATCTATTGAGTCTCTATTAATCCCTTTTGTTACCTGTAATTAAACATATTAAACATATTGATTGTTTTGTGCTGTAACTAATAACTACTTGCGTACTTGCATAATTGCTATTTTTATATTTCCCAACTTCTGTGTTTCTGCCAATGCTGGATTTTTCTGTTTGTTCATTACAAGAATCCGGTGGGCGTTTTCATTATCATTATCAAGTTGTTAATCAGAGTGATAAAACTCAATAAAAAACCGGAGATGAACAAATACACTGGAGATGAAAAACAATCCAAAGCTGAAACAGTCCACTTTTGAACAAGTCCACTTCATGCTATTAATATTTTTTTATGAGAGAGTTATAGATAAACATGGAAGTGCTAAGTCTAAGGTTGTTAACTATTTTTGTAGGTTCTCTCTCCATGTTTATAGTAGGATTCTCATGTATAAATTCTAGTTGTATATAATGCATACAAAGATCAAGAAGATTGTATTGAGGTAATTGAGTTGTAAATGTAACAGTATCTGATAAACCTATACCTACTATGGACACGTGGAAGCTATTAATACCCCATTCGTTACCTATTATTGATGCACTGTTTTGTCGCCACTCCCGTTCTGTTTTGTATATTGCAAGATATGCTATGAACCTGTAATTGTTAACATAAATAACAACATTCTCAATGTTTCCATTTAAATTATTTTCACATCGATTCTTTATCTAGTGTCGTTCACAAATTATATTCACTAGATAGAAATATTTCTTTTCGGGAGAAATGATTTAGTTAACTTATATTTGTATTTTTTAAAAATCTATATGTGTACAAATTCTTTATATGCACAAAAGTAATGGGATTGTCATTCAAGTGTTACCATGTGAAGGTATTGTAATTGTTTGTACAAAGTTGTTTGTGTATGATATTGTCTAAATTTTATTTGCAAAAGAAAGTAGTTGATTTACGTCTTAAACTTTAAAATTTTTGCAGGTTTTTATTTATATATTGATAGTAAAATAGTGTTGTACATAATTTAATCTACTACACAAAAGATAAAAAGTATATGGTTGTTATCCCTTTTATTTCACTCCATAATTGTATCTCTATTTTCATTACAGTTATTATTTACAGTTTTGCTGTTGTGTTATAACATCTGATTAGTAACATTAGCAATGAACACAACTTTGTCTCCCGGTGATTACTCAACTTTGTCACCCGGTTTGGGTTTATGTTGTTTGATACTAATTATGTCCTTAACGTGTTGAAAAACAGATTAGATGTGAATCAGAGCATTTTCCTTTGACTCACGGTGTCACTACTCGAAGAGAAGATGATATGTGTCCTTTGAAACTTACACCAGAAGGGAATGCATTGATTTCTTATCTCAAGTCAGTATATGTTACTCTATTTCTTTCAAGATGATGAAATTCCTTCTTGATATGAGCTGATAGAGTTCAATTTGTATTGTGTTACTCATGCTTTTGACATGGCCTTATTTGTTGAATCGGTGGAAGGAATATTTTGGTGGATTGTCGCTGGGTTTCTTGACTTTTTTATATTTTAATTTAAAAGGGTGGGTTTAGTCTATAAACAAAGGAAATTCTGCCGAATTTCTATAAAATATTGGTGGTGCTATTAACTTACCTTTTGAATCAGTGGAAGGGGAATTTTGATGTATCGTCTTCATTTGGTTTCTCGACTTTTTTATTTTTTAATTTAACAGGGTGATTTTAGTCTATAGACAAAGGAAATTCTGCATAATTTTTTAAAATATTAAAAATAAAATTGAATTTCATAATTTTTTTGGTGTTTAGCTCATTGTGTGTTATTTCTTAGTTAATAAACTCGTCACAACCCAAATATGCCCAGGATTTTACCAAGGCATTGATGACTCAACTTCCTTTCAACGAGCAATTTATGACAACTATCTCAAGGTAAAGATAAAAAATGAATATATTCCAGCAATGTCAATTATAATCTGCCCTACCCTAAACCAAAGGTCTTGCATTCCCACCCTGATGACAGTTATATTTGTCCATTGTCGTCTTGTTAGTTATAAAATCTTGGTATTATATATCTCCTAACATAATATATATAAATTTATCAGACTGCGGTTTCAATTAGATTTGAACCAAACTCGGATCAGCGGTAAGCTACAATATAAAGTAATCGATGTTATTGGAATAATTATCAGATCTGCATCGAATCATATTTTTTAACCCCAGAATATGCTTTAACTTGTCAAAATATACAAAAAAATCACTATACTGAATCTAGACCTGGCAACAGGTCGGTTCGGGTCGTGTTCGTATCGGGTCTTTTTTCCCTACATATCTTAACGGGTCATAATGGTTACTAGCGAGTCACACGACCCGGTATGACATGAACAATATTCGGGACTTAACGGGTTGTTATCGGGTGAAGTAAATTTAACCAACCCGATTCGTTATATTTAACGGGTCTATCGTGTTAAACCAATAGTGACCCGTACTCGATAAGCATTGGCCCATTAACTGTTAATTTTGGGTTATGTCGTGTCGCGTTATCGTGTTGTGTCACCTTTTGCCAGGTTTAACTGAATCCTCATACTTTTCAATCACTGATTCACTTTTTATACTAGTAAATTAAACAAAGAAAGTTTTTTTTTTGTAACTTGTGACCATGATAAAATATGAATATATATTGGTTCCATGACAAACTCTGTCGCTTTCCAAACTTTTTGGTGAAATAACATAAGTGATTTCATTAATAGGGAACTTTCTTTTTTGTTATGCTCGATTACTCTTGTTAACTCAGTGGTGCAATTTTATTATTGGAGGTTGATATAACATCGAAATGACAGAGTAAATCCCTCTCACAGGCACATTCTTGTTCATAGCCGCTCTTGCACTCACAATCCATTCTCCAACCATCATTTCAATCGCAATCTTAGCCCAGTTCTCATTCCCTTTTGGATTCTATCTAGGCCGAACGATCAAACTTAAGTGACAGTGAAAGCAATAGTAGCTCGACGGAGAGTGAGCCTTTACATAACCAAGATGCCCATTCACATGAAGAAGGTACTCAAAGTTATTTGATTTGTATGTGCTTAATTAATTATGTAGATTAAAGTTAACCTATTTTTTCAATTTTACGGTTCAGCTTCAGCATAATATGCCACTAAATGTAGAGGCATTGCGAATTTGGGTAAATTATATTTTCATGACTTAAATAATTCATTTTTTGTAGATTTCAAATTCTTAACATTTGGCTGCCTCCGAGACTGCTGCTTGTGTTAGTGAACAAACAAATGCTACTTCAATTCAGGTATGTTACTAATTTAAAGGATTTTAAAGGGCACAATATATCTACGCTTTTTGGGAAATTTTATGTATACTTGATGTTGGATTGTTGGTTTATTTGGTTGTATATAGTCTTAAAATTTTTGGGATGTCTCAAAAAGAAATATAACTCCGTCGATTTTTTTCCAGAAATATATGGTTGATGACATATTCATCTTATTTGTAGAAATAACCATCAAAGAAGAAGAAGAATCACCATCAACCATGACAAATGGTCTCAAATAATGCACTTCCTAAAATTGTAGATCTTATTACTTTCAGACTTCCAAAAGTAGTTGTGACACGTGAATTTATTGTGAGCAAGGACCCTTCATCAAAAGTAGGATGTACGCCACTGGGTGAAGACTTTTGGGAAGTATATACTGAGAAAACATTTGTAATAAATGAACCATTGTCGAGACCTTATGAAAACAAGTCCACAATTGGAGATGCATATCATTCAACTGTAGCGTGGCATATTTCTAATGAACAAATTTTTTATTTTAATTTTTTAATTAAAATACTTAAGAATAAGTATTAACGACTAATGATTGACTTTTTTATTTGTAGGTCGAAGTGGATGTTTGACTTTGATGAAGAAGGATCGTACATTATATAAAACTTCGTTTCGCTTCATGTTTCCTCGCTTTTTCTTATTGGACACGTGATGCATTTTATTTTATGGATGGATAATTTTTCCAAGCACAATTATGTTTATTTACGATGAATGATATTGGTTTTAATTTAATGACATTTTAATTTGATTATCGCCCTCTTAATTAATGTTATGGTAATGTATTTGCACATAAATACAATATTTCTTGTAAGTGATTTTTTTAACACTAGTTCCAATCATATATTGCAAAATAATATCAACATTTTGTTTAATGTCGTTATTCTCATTATCGGCATTTTTTAGTGCTGCCAAAAGTGTGTTGACCATTTAATAGGTGTTGCAAAAGGTTATAATAAACATTTTTAATGCCGCTAAAAGGTTATTACCAGAATTAATATAAAAGCCCCGAAGAGTTTTTTTTGCAGCAATTTAAGTAATGCTTTTAAAAATGCCGCTAACTTTTTGTGGCATGTTTTAAAATGACGTTGTTCTTTTACCACATTGGCAACCACACTTGTTAAAATGCGGCCAAAAGTGCCGCTAACTTTTTGTGGAATTTTTTAAAATGTCGTTGTTCTTTTACCACATTGACTATTATCGCACTTGTGGAAATGCCGCCAAAAGTGCCGCAAAAAGTGTTTCCGGCATTTTTAGCTCTTGTGGAAAAATCAATATTATTGTTGTGAAATTTATTTATATATATATATATATATATATATATACACGGTATTGTGATAGTATATATATATTGTGTGCTCATAAATACTGGTGGCTAGGTATTTATTTAGAATTATATGCTCTAGTGCTATCGAGGGAGGTTGCCCGATGTGGGTGAATCCCCTAGCTTAAGGAGTAGGGCGAGTATATCCCCAGGTTATAGAGTCCAAATAGAGGTGGTCATCGAGATGATTGTCTTCACACTCAGGGGAATATGACCTCCTCCAATACGTTTATATTTATTTATTCTGATTCGGCGGTGGCTAGCTATCTCAGAAATCCTGGTGGGACTGAGTAGACCTGGGATGATAGCACTTTAGAGACTGCATCCGATGAGGTATTACTCGAAAGGATGGTTTTAATTATATTTAACATATGTGTGATTGTGGAATATAGTTCTACGTATAATGGAGTAGATAATTATATACGGGTAATTAAATACATGATGAGAATTTGTATTACTTATATAACTAGTGAATATTATATGGCTTTTAAGAGCGGTTTTATTTATATTCAACATATATATAATTGTGGAATATAGTTCTACGTATATAGTGGAGTAGATAAACATATACAGGTAATTAAATACACGAAGAGAATTTGTATTACTTATATAACTAGTGAATGTTATATGTTTTTTAAGAAAATGATTAATTAAGTTAATGCGATAAATAACTTACGAAGTCAAGATACAAATTACTCGGGTTAGAGTAGAGTTCAAGGAGTTTCATGACAAGGCTAGTTAGACGGGGTAGTGTAACTAAGAGGGCCAGGCAGAAAGCGTTAGGTGTGCACTTTAGAGGAGGGGTGAATGTGTCTTAAGGGAGTGCGACACTAACTTAAATATGAAGAGCATTCATACATTTTAATTGTTGCATTTTAATTCACTTGCAAAATATTTTCAAAAGGACTTTGGGCTCTAACCCATACTTGCAAAATATTTTCAAAACCTTTTAGATATCCAGCCACAGGGATGCCAAACTTGAAGATCTGTTCCAGGGATGCGTAACTGCAATAGGTGTGGATGTTGCAGGATTTGGACATAGACGCTTCAGTAATTTCATTCCTAGAGTAGGATGCAACTTGGTATTTCTTTCGGGCATGTTGCCCCAGCTATTTTCATTTCAGTCGGATTTTGTACTGGTTACTATTCTTTGTTGGATTATATTAGTGGATGTTGGTTTTCTGTCGATGTTTTATTCGGTCGGTCATTTATTGATTTATTCAGTATTGCTTTAGATTAATGGTTTGTGTGAATGGTTCGTATTGATATTTATATGTTTGTTGTTGTTAAATAAAAAGATTAAAATTTTGACATCAACTTTTGAATACTAGGTGGTTAGTAAGTTTTAAAAAGTTTTCGACAGTGATGCTAAGAATGAACCAGCTGTGATTCCTATTTTAATTTGATATATGACTGATCACCAGGTATTTTATTGGGCGGGGTGTCACAATATATAAACTTTGGAAGTGCAAGGATGATTTTGATTAAATTCATTCTTCAATCTATACCCATTCATATTTTTGCTATAATTGATCCTCCTAAAAAAGTGATATGCCAAATAGAAAGGGTTTTTGTAAATTTTTTTTTAAGGGACTCAAATGGAATGCTAAAGGATAATTGGAGAAAGTGGAATGAGATTTGTAGGCCTTATAAGGAGGGGGTATGGAATTCAAAAGTCCAAATCAAACTATAAAGCATTAAGTGCTAAATTATGGTTGAATTTCTCTAATAATAAATCTCTTTGGGCAAATCTCATGAATTAAAAGTATTGTAAAAAAACTTCATCAAAATCAAATCACAAATATAAGGGGTTGAAATGCATGGAGAAGGATGTTGGACATAAGTGAAGAGGTGAAAGATCAGGTCTTATGGAAAATATACCCAGGACAAATGTCTTTTGGGGGGTATATTTGCTGTAAAACAGGTCCTCTACATCAATATACATACTCTAGTGGGAAATGGAAGGTCAAAGAGTTTTAGGAATAAAATGGCAGACGGGATATGTGGAAACTTCATCAAATTCTTTCTTCACATACATGCAATAAAGTGACTCAATTTTTCTAGTGAAATAATAGTTTGGAAACCAAGCACAAATGGCATTTTTATATAAGTTTTACTAACAATCTGTTAGCATATTAGTAGAAGCTCCTGCTGGACTAATTCTTATAATGGCTCAAAGGTATCCCACTAAAATTTTCTATTTTAATATGGAGAATCATAATGAATATCACTCCTCTTAATAATGCCTTAAGGAAGATGGGAAATAGGGGTCCTTCTCGATATCACTGTTGTATGAATGCAAAAGAGGAAACTTGTGACCATATTTAATTTAAGGGAGAGTCACTTGTTAGGTTTAGACCTATTTTAGTAAGTTTTTTAGTATAAATATTATAGTGGGAAGAGTAAGGGACAAACTCATTTATTGGTGGATGGTTATTAATTCATCTATTGTGTAAGGTAATTTACGTTATACAATCCTTGTCTACATTTATCGGGTACTATGGCATTGGATAAATAAGGCTAGATATGAGAACATAAATCCTTGATTTGCTAAAGGTTGAAAATTTGATTAACTTATACTCTAAGTCCATTCTTTCACTACACCAAAAATAACATTTTGGCACACCCTGATATTAAAAATCTGGCACAGTTTAAAACTGTGCCAGATTTTGGCACGGTTTAATAGAAATTTTGCACACTTTAAAACAGTGCCAAAATTTGGCACTATTTTAAAGTGCGCCAAAATTGAGTACACTTTATTAGGATATAAAATACCTTAAAATTTTGGGACATTTTAGTTTCCCTCTTCTCTCTCCTCCCTCGTCTTCTCCCCCGCTCTCTCCTCTCTCCTCTCTCTCCACCAAAAACCCAAGCCCGACCCCTCTCCCCCGCTCCCCCCGCTGTGTTGCCCCTATTTCTCCTCGGGTCACCTCCCCCCTTGGGTTTATCCCCTGCCGTCGCCCCTATTTTCCGGTGTGGTTTTGGATTTTGGTTTATCCGGTGTCGTGGTGTCCCTTCCGGCGACCTCATGTTTTCTCGGTTTGGGAGTTTCGATCTTGAAGGGGTTTCCGGCCTGTTTTGCCGGCAACATCATTTTTTTGGTTGCTGTTTTGGGATCTTAAGTGTATATATATATCAAGGTTCTAAAAAACGCGGGGCGTGATTGAGGCGTGGAGGCCAAGCCTTAAGCCTTAGAAGCCTAGGCGGGCCTAGGCGTAAAAAGGCGTGAGAAGGCGTTTAGGCCTTCTTAATATATTTTAATATTTTTTAACCATAACAAGGCTATTAAAATATAAAAATTGCACAGATCATAAAAATATGTTTGAATATATGCAAATTAAAATACTATTTGATTATTTTGGATGAGATACTAGTCCGGTTTGTAAATAAATTCTTTAAAAGGCGACATCGTTTCACTAAATCATTGTTGTTTTTAGAAAAAAGTGCGCCTTAAGGGTTTTACCAAGAATAAGGCGTGAAAAGCGTAAGGCGAGGCGTTTCTCCCAAGCCTTAAGCCTAGGCGGGTTTTTTAGAACAGTGATATATATATATATATATTAGATTAAACTCTAGAATTAGATTTAATCTAGAATTATTTAGAATTATCTAGAATTAAATCTAATATATACTGATTTAAAACTCTAGAATTAGATTTAATCTAGAATTATTTAGAATTATCTAGAATTAAATCTAATATATACTGATTTAATCTTTAATATATATATATATATATATATACACTCTAGAATTAGGAGGTGATTGTGTTTTCTTGGCAAGATCTGATGGGGGTGATGGGATTTCCAAGCACGTGAGGTGATTGTGATTTCAAAGGCCCACTCACGGCACACTCCCTCCAACGTTGTTGCCGCCCCTCTGAGGTATTTCTCATATTAATTTTTGGAATGGGTATTTTGTTTTGCAACAAAATGCATTTTTTTGGCACAAAAATGGTTCAATGTGCACAACATGCATTTTAGGGCATAATAATCTCATATTAATATTTAAGTGTTTAAATGTTGATTGTGCCTGTTCATGTTTGTGACAATGTTAATGTGCACATAGAGGGGTAAAGCTTGGATAGTCCAATTGTTAGCTGTGGCTTGTTTCTCGTTAGCAACAAAAATGGAGGAGATTGAAGTGCCTCTTATTGTTGATTTACAGGTGAGAGAAAAATTAATGTGAATATTTATTTATTTATTTCATTATATATTGAACCATTTTCCTTTCTGATATGTTCTTATATGTAATGGACATATGGATTTTTGTGAGTAGGTAGGAGATCCCAAGTTTTTATTTGAAGGAAAAATCATACAAAGAATGGCGCTTCTTATTTTGAGCACCTTGAATGGAGATCCCAAGTTCTTTCCTAGACTACTTTCTTAAAAAGATTAACCATGATCATCTTCCATCACAATATTTGATCTCTAGATCAATCCAATACATCTTAAGAACAATCAAAGGTACATTATTCACTATATGCACAAATGTGTTAATTTATATCGATGCATATCCATATAATAAAGCACAATATAACGCGTGTCCTAATGGCACATAATGATACCCAATTATACTCATAAAAGGGACATGTTATCAATTTCACACACGTGTGTGTATAATCATATATGGGTATTGTAATATTAAAGAGTTTGATCTAGTGCTGGGTGGGAATTAAATGCAGGTATTGGGGAGGTTTGGATATCAAAAGGCCAGCATAGGCTGCCAGTGATTTGTTTGGTTTTGTTTTACAAATGTTCAACTCAGACCAGTACATCCAATCTTAATCAAGTTACTACAGGTAACTATTATTTAGTATCCAATTATTAACCTTTTAAAATGCAATGAATTATTTCTACTCAACATTTATAGTTTGTCTTTTTCATTTTATATCTGATCATTCCTTTTAAAGTTTGAAAATCACTTCTCGCTTACTTTATGAGCTTATTTTGTTAAATTGGTGGAAGGGACTTGCTGGTGGTTTGGTTTTGGAATTTGCTGTTGATGTTGAGTTTATTTTAAATGTTAAAACATGTTGGATTTAACGAATAAACAAATGAAACTATGTCAAAATTTTCTAAAATCCATAAACGTTCTAAATTGATAAAAAAAACATACCGTTAGAGAATACGACGATATAGGAGGCACACACACCTCGCACGAGGTCAATTTAACTTGTTGGAACTCACCGCGTAGACTCGGGTCTCCTAGTTAGAGAATATGACGATAATTTGCAAAAATCACACTTAGACTTAAAAACAAGCCATTAAAGGGTGAAAATCCAAACCAACCCCCAAACGACCCTGTAAGAGGCACGAACACCTCGCACGGGACCCATGTAACTTGTAGGAACAGACTGCGTAGTCCCGGGTCTCCCAGTTTGAGAATATGATGATAATTTGCAAAAATCACACTTAGACTTAAAAAGAGTGAAAACCCAAACCATCCCCCAAACGACCCCATTGGAGGCACGAACACCTCGCACAAGACCAATGTAACTTTTTGGAACTGACCGCATAGTCCCGGGTCTCCCGGTTTGAGAATATGATGATAATTTAAAAAAATCAACACTTAAACTTAAAAACAAGCCGTTAAAAGGTCAAAAACCCAAACGACCACGTAGGAGGCACGTATACCTCGCACGGGACCAATATAACTTGTAGGAACTGACCGCATATTCACGGGTCTCCCGATTTGAGAATATGAAAAAAAATTACAAAAATCGGCACTAAAACTTAAAAATAAGCCATTAAAGGGTGAAAACCCAACCCCCCCCCCCCCACAAACAACCCCGTGGGGGGCGCGAACACCTCGCACGGGACCAATGTAACTTGTTGAAACTGACCGCGTAGTCCCGGGTCTCCCGGTTTGAGAATATGACGATAATTTTTAAAAATCAACACTTAAACTTAAAAACAAGCCGTTAAAGGGAGAAAACCCAAACGACCCCGTAGGAGGCACGAACACCTGGCACGGGACCAATGTAATTTGTAGGAACCTACCGCGTAGTCCCGGGTCTCCCGATTTGAGAATATGATGATAATTTATAAAAATCAACACTTAAACTTAAAAATAAGACGATAAAGTGTGAAAACCCAAACGACCCCGTAGGGGGTACAAACACCTCGCACGGGACCAATGTAACTTGTTGGAACGGACCGCGTAGTCCCGGATCTCCCGGTTTGAGAATATGACGATAATTTGCAAAAATAACATTTAGACTTACAAAGGGTGAAAACCCAAACCATCCTCCAAACGACCCCATAGGAGGCACGAACACCTCGCACGGGACCAATGTAACTTGTTGGAACTCACCGCATAGTTCCGAGTCTCCCGGTTTGAGAATATGATGATAATTTGTAAAAATCAACACTTAAACTTAAAAACAAGCAGTTAAAAGGTGAAAACCCAAACCAGCCCCCAAACGACCCCGTAGGAGGCACGTACACCTCGTACGGGACCAATGTAACTTGTAGGAGCTGATCGCGTATTGCCGGGTCTCCTGGTTTGAGAATATGACGATAATTTACAAAAATCAGCACTTAAACTTAAAAACAAGCCGTTAAAGGGTGAAAACCCGAACCACCCCCCAAACGACCTCGTAGGGGGCACGAACACCTCGCACGGGACGAATGTAACTTGTTGAAACTGACCGCGTAGTCCCGAGCCTCCCGATTTGAGAATATTACGATA
Source organism: Sambucus nigra (assembly GCA_949130495.1). Taxonomy (NCBI): domain Eukaryota; kingdom Viridiplantae; phylum Streptophyta; class Magnoliopsida; order Dipsacales; family Adoxaceae; genus Sambucus; species Sambucus nigra. Next base: position 422,537,071 of record OX422209.1, read on the forward strand.
ATTTGCAAAAATCAACAGTTAAACTTAAAAATATGCCGTTAAAGGGTGAAAACCCAAACCACCCCCCAAACGACCCCATAGGAGGCACGAACACCTCGCACGAGACCAATGTAACTTTTAGGAACCTACCGCATAGTCCCGGGTTTCCCGGTTTGAGAATATGACGATAATTTGTAAAAATCAACACTTAAACTTAAAAACGAGCCGATAAAGGGTAAAAACCCAAGCCACCCCCCAAACGAACCTGTAGAGGGTACGAACACCTCGCACGGGACCAATGTAACTTGTTAGAACTAACCGCGTAGTCCCGGGTCTCCCGGTTTAAGAATGTGACTATAATTTGCAAAATTCACATATGGACTTAAAAAGGGTGAAAACCCAAACCAGCCCCCAAACGACCCCATAGGAGGCGCTAACACCTCGCACGAGACCAATGTAATTTGTTGGAACTGACCGTGTAGCCCCAAGTCTCCCGGTTTGAGAATATGACGATAATTTACAAAAATCACACTTTGACTTAAAAGTAAGCCATTAAAGGGTGAAAATCCAAACCAGCTCCCAATAGACCCCGTAAGACGCACGAAAACCTCGCACGGGACCAATGTAACTTGTAGGAACTGATCGCGTAGTCTCGGGTCTCCCCGTTTGAGAATATGACGATAATTTGCAAAAATCAACACTTAAACTTAAAAACAAGTCGTTAAAGGGTGAAAACCCAAACCACCCCATAGGGGCACGAACACCTCGCACGGGACCAATGGGACTTATTGGAACTGACCGTGTAGCCCGGGTCTCCCGCTTTGAGAATATGACGATAATTTTAAAAAATCACACTTAGACTTAAAAAGGTTGAAAACCCAAACCAACCCTTAAACGACCCCATAGGAGGCACGAACACCTCGCACGGGACCAATACAACTTATAGGAACTGACCGCGTAGTCCCGGGTCTCCCGGTTTGTGAGTATGACGATAATTTGAAAAATCACACTTAGACTTAAAAAGGATGAAACCCCAAACCAGTCCCCAAACGACGCCATAGGAGGCACGAACACCTCGTACGGGACCAATGTAACTTGTAGGAACTGACCGCGTAGTCCCGGGTCTCCCGGTTTAAGAGTATGACGATAATTTGCAAAAATCACACTTAGACTTAAAAAGGTTGAAAACCCAAACCAGCCTCCAAACGACCACATAGGAGGCACGAACTAATCGCACGGGACCAATGTAATTTTTTAGGAACTGACCGCGTAGTCCCGGGTCTCCCGGTTTGTGAGTATGATGGTAATTTGCAAAAATCAACACTTAGAGTTAAAAACATGCCGTCAAAGGGTGAAAACCCAAACCATCCCCCAACGACCCCGAACGAGGCACGAACACCTCGCACGGGACCAATGTAACTTGTGGGAAGTGACCGCATAGTCCCGAATCTCCTAGCTTGAGAGTATTATGATAATTTGTGAAAATCACAGTTAGAGTTAAAAACATACCGTTAAAGGGTGAAAACCCAAATCAGCCCCCAAAAGACCCCGTAGGAGGCTCGAACATCTCGCACGGGACCAATGTAACTTGTAGAAACTGACCGCGTAGTTCCAGGTCTCATGATTTGTGAGTATGATGGTAGTTTACAAAAATCAACACTTAGAGTTAAAAACATGTCGTCAAATGTTGAAAACCCAAACCTTCCCCCAAACGACCCCTTAGGAGGCACGAACACCTCACATGGGACCAATATAACTTGTAGGAACTAAGCGCGTAGTCTTGGGCCTCCCAATTTTAGAGTATGACGATAATTTGCAAAAATCAACACTTAAACTTAAAATCAAGTCGTCAAAGGGTGAAAACCCAAACCAACCCCCAAACGACCCCATAGGAGGCACGAACACCTCGCACGCGACCAATGTAACTTGTAGGAACTGACTGCGTACTCTCGGGTCTCCCAATTTGAGAGTATGACGATAATTTGCAAAAATACATTTAGAGTTAAAAACATGCCGTCAAAGGGTGAAAACCCAAACCAGCTCGCAAATAACTCCGTTGGAGACACGAACACCTCGCACGGAACCAATGTAACTTGTAGGAACTGACCGCGTAGTCCCGAGACTCCCAATTTGAGAGTATGACGATAATTTCCAAAAATCCCACTTAGACTTAAAAATAAGCCGTTAAAGGGTGAAAACTCAAACCAGCCCCCAAACGACCCCGTAGGGGGCACGAACACCTCACACGGGATCAATGTAACTTGTAGGAACTGACCGTGTAGTCTCGGGTCTCCCGATTTGAGAGTATGATGATAATTTGAAAAAATCACACTTAGATTTACAAACATGTCGACAAAGCGTGAAAACCCAAACTATCCCCCAAACGACCTCGTAGGAGGCCCGAACACCTCGCACGGGACCAATGAAACTTATAGGAACTCACAGCGTAGTCCCGGGTCTCCTGATTTGAGTGTATGATGATAATTTGCAAATATCACACTTAGAGTTAAAAACATGCCGTAAAAGGGTGAAAACCCAAACAAACCCCCAAACGACCACATAGGAGGCACGAACACCTCGCACGGGACCAATGTAACTTGTAGGAACTGACCGCATAGTCCCGGGTCTCCCTGTTTGAGAGTAAGGCGATAATTTGCAAAAATAAACTTAGAGTTAAAAACATGTTGTCAAAGGGTGAAAACCCAAACAACCCCGTAAGAGGCACGAACACCTCGCACGGGACCAATGTAACTTGTAGGAACTGACCGCGTAGTCCCGTGACGCCCGATTTGAGAGTATGACGATAATTTACAAAAATCACACTTAGACTTAAAAAGGGTGAAAACCCAAACCATCCCCCAAACGACCCCATAGGAGGCACGAACACCTCGCTCGGGACCAATGTAACTTGTAGGAACTGACCGCGCAGTCCCGGGTCTCCCGGTTTGAGAGTATGACGATAATTTGCAAAAATCACACTTAGACTTAAAAAGGGTGAAAATCCAAACCGGCCTCCAAACGACCCCATAGGAGGCGCGAACACCTCGCACGAGACCAATGTAACTTGTTGGAACTGACCGTGTAGCCCCAAGTCTCCTGGTATGAGAATATGACGATAATTTTCAAAAATCACATTTTGACTTAAAAACAAGCCCTTAAAGGGTGAAAATCCAAACCAGCTTGCAAACGACCCCGTAAGAGGCACGAAAACCTCGCACGGGACCAATGTAACTTCAAGAAACTGATCAAGTAGTCTCGGGTCTCTCGGTTTGAGAATATGATGATAATTTGAAAAAATCAACACTTAAACTTAAAAACAAGTCGTTAAAGGGTGAAAACCCAAACCACCCCCCAAACAACCCCATAGGGGCACGAATATCTCGCACGGGACCAATGTAACTTGTTGGAACTGACCGCGAGCCCGGGTCTCCCGATTTGAGAATATGACGATAATTTAAAAAAATCACACTTAGACTTAAAAAGACTGAAAACCCAATCCAACCTTTAAACGACCCCCTAGGAGGCACGAAAACCTCGTACGGGGCCAATGTAACTTGTAGGAACTGACCGCGTAGCCCCGAGTCACCCAGTTTGAGAGTATGGCGATAATTTGTAAAAATCACACTTAGAGTTATAAACATGTCGTCAAAGGGTGAAAACCCATACGACCCCGTAGGAGGCACGAACACCTCGCACGGGACCAATGTAACTTGTAGCAACTGACCGCGTAGTCCCGGGTCTCCCGATTTGAGAGTATGACGATAATTTTTAATAATCACACTTAGACTTAAAAACAAGCCGCTAAAGGGTGAAAACCCAAACCATCACCCAAACGACCCCGTAGGGGGCAAGAACACCTCGTACGAGACTAAGGTAACTTGTAGGAACTGACCGCGTAGTCCCGGATCTCTCGGTTTGAGAGTATGATGATAATTTACAAAAATTAAAGTTAGAGTTAAAAATATGCCGTCAAAACGTGAAAACCCAAACCAGCCCCCAAATAACCCCGTAGGAGGCCCGAACACCTCGTACGGGACCAATGTAACTTATAGGAACTGACCGCATAGTCCCGGGTCTCCCGATTTGAGAGTATGATGATAATTTGCAAAAATCACACTTAGACTTAAAAAGGGTGAAAACCCAAACCAGCCTCCAAACGACCACATAGGAGGCACGAACACCTCGCACGAGACCAATGTAACTTGTAGGAACTGGCTGCGTGATCCCGCATCACCCGGTTTGAGAGTATGACGATAATTTGTAAAAATCACACTTAGACTTAAAAAGGGTGAAAACCCAAACCAGCCTCCATAGGAGGCACGAACACCTCGCACGGGACCAATGTAACTTGTAGGAACTGACTGCATAGTCCCGGGTCTCCCGATTTGAGAATATGACGATAATTTACAAAAATCACACTTAGAGTTAAAAACATGCCGTTATGGGTGAAAACACAAACCAGTCCCCAAACGACCCCGTAGGAGGCATGAACACCTCGCACGGGACCAATGTAACTTGTATGAACTGTCCGCGTAGTCCTGGGTCTCCCGGTTTGTGAGTATGACGGGAATTTGCAAAAATCAACACTTAGAGTTAAAAACATGCCGTCAAAGGGTGAAAACCAAAACCATCCCCCAAACGATCCCGTACGAGGCACGAACACCTCGCACGGGACCAATGTAACTTGTAGGAACTGACCCGTAGTCCCGAGTCTTCCGGTTTGAGAGTATGACGATAATTTACAAAAATCACAGTTAGAGTTAAAAACATGCTGTTAAAGGGTGAAAACCCAAACCAGCCCTCAAACGACCCGGTAGGAGGCTCGAACACCTCGCACGGGACCAATGTAACTTATAGGAACTGATCGCGTAGTCCTAGGTTTCCCGATTTGTGAGTATGACGGTATTTTACAAAAATTAACACTTAGAGTTCAAAACATGCCGTCAAAGGGTGAAAACCCAAACCATCCCCCAAACGACCCCATAGGAGGCACGAACACCTCGCATGGATCCAATGTAACTTGTAGGAACTAAGCGAGTAGTCTTGGGTATCCTGGTTTTAGAGTATGACGATAATTTGCAAAAATCAACACTTAAACTTAAAAATAAGTCGTCAAATGATGAAAACCCAAAACAATCCCCAAACGACCCGTAGGAGGCTCGAACACCTCACACGAGACCAATGTAACTTGAAGGAACTGACCGCGTAATCCCGGGTCTCCCGTTTTGAGAGTATGACTATAATTTGTAAAAATCACACTTAGACTTAAAAAGGGTGAAAATCCAAACCATCCCCCAAACGACCCCGTAGGGGTGACAAACACCTCGCATGGGACCAATGGAACTTGTAGGAACTCACCGCGTAGTTTTGGGTCTCCCGGATTGAGAGTATGACGATACTTTGCAAAAATCACACTTAGAGTTAATAACACGCTGTCAAAGGGTGAAAACCCAAACCAACCCCCAAACGACCCCGTAGGAGGCACGAAGACCTCGCACGGGACCAATGTAACTTGTAGAAACTGACAGCGTAGTCCCGGGTCTCCCGGTTTGAGAGTATGGCGATAATTTACAAAAATCACACCTAGACTTAAAAAGTATGAAAACCCAAACCAGCCCCAAACGACCCCATAGGAGGCACAGACACCTCGCACGGGACCAATGTAACTTGTAGGAACTGACCGCATAGTCCCGAGTCTCCCGGTTTGAGAGTAAGGCGATAATTTACAAAAATAAACTTAGAGTTAAAAACATGTCGTCAAAGGGTGAAAACCCGAACCAGCCCCCAAACGACCCCGTAGGAGGCACGAACACCTCGCACGGGACCAATGTAACTTTTAGGAACTGACCGCGTAGCCCCGGTTCTCCCGATTTGAGAGTATGATGATAATTTTTAATAATAACACTTAGAGTTAAAAATAAGCCGTTAAAGGGTGAAAATCCAAACCATCCCCCAAACGACCCCGTATGGGGCACGAACACCTCGTACGGGACCAATGTAACTTGTAGGAACTGACCGTGTAGTACCGGGTCTCCCGGTTTGAGAGTATGAAGATAATTTACAAAAATCACACTTAGAGTTAAAAACATGCCGCCAAAGCGTGAAAACCCAAACCAGCCCCCAACGACCCCGTAGAAGGCCCGAACACCTCGTACGGGACCAATGTAACTTGCAGGAACTCACCGCGTAGTCCCAGGTCTCCCGATTTTAGAGTATGACGATAATTTGAAAAAATCATGCATAAAGTTAAAAACATGCTGTCAAACGGTAAAAACCAAAACCAACCCCCATACGACCCCATAGGAGGCACGAACAACTCGCACGGGACCGATGTAACTTGTATGAACTTACCCCGTCATAACGGGTCTCCCGATTTGAGAGTAAGATGATAATTTGCAAAAATCACACTTAGAGTTACAAACATGCCGTCAAAGCGTGAAAACCCAAACCAGGCCCCAAACGACCTCATAGGAGGCCCGAACACCTCGCACGGAACCAATGTAACTTATAGGAACTCACCGCGTAGTCCCGGGTCTCCCGATTTGAGTGTATGATGATAATTTGGAAAAATCACACTTACAGTTAAAAACATGTTGTTAAAGGGTGAAAACCCAAACCAACACCCAATCGACCACATAGGAGGCACAAACACCTCGCACGGGACCAATGTAACTTGTAGGAACTGACCGCGTAGTCCCGATCGGGTCTCCCGATTTGAGAGTAAGACAATAATTTGTAAAAATACAATTAGAGTTAAAAACATTATGTCAAAAGGTGAAAACCCAAACCAGCCACCAAACAACCCCGTAAGAGACACGAACACCTCGCACGGGACCAATGTAACTTGTAGGAACTGACCGCGTAGTCCTGGGATTCCTGGTTTGAGAGTATGACGATAATTTACAAAAATCACACCTAGACTTAAAAAGGATGAAAACCCAAACCAGCCCCAAACGACCCCATAGGAGGCACAGACACCTCGCACGGGACCAATGTAACTTGTAGAAACTGACCGCGCAGTCCCGGGTCTCCCGGTTTGAGAGTATGACGATAATTTGACAAAATCAAACATAGACTTAAAAAGGGTGAAAACCCAAACCAGCCCCCAAACGACCCCATAGGAGGCACGAACACCTCGCACGGGACCAATGTAACTTGTAGGAACTGACTGCGCAGTCCCGGGTCTCCCGGTTTGAGAGTATGACGATAATTTACAAAAATCACACTTAGACTTAAAAAGAGTGAAAATCCAAACCATCCCCCAAACGACCCCGTAGGGATGACGAACGCCTCGCACGGAATCAATGTAACTTGTAGGAACTCACCACGTAGTTCCCGGTCTCCCGGTTTGAGAGTATGACGATAATTTGTAAAAATCACACTTAGAGTTAATAGCATGCCGTCAAAGGTGGAAAACCCAAATCAACCCCCAAACGACCCCGTAGGAGGCACGAACACCTCGCACGGGTCCAATGTAACTTGTAAGAACTGACCGCGTAGTCCCAGGTCTCCCGGTTTGAGAGTATGATGATAATTTTTAATAATCACGCTTAGACTTAAAAATAAACCGTTAAAGGGTGAAAACCCAAACCATCCCCCAAACGACCCCGTAGGGGGAACGAACACCTCGTACGGGACCAATGTAACTTGTAGGAACTGACCGCATAGTCCCGGGTCTCTCGGTTTATAGTATGGCGATAATTTGCAAAAATGACACTTAGAGTTAAAATTATGCCGTCAAAGGGTGAAAACCCAAACGAGCCCCCAAACGACCCCGTATGAGGCACGAACGCCTCGCGCGGGACCAATGTAACTTGTAGGAACTGACCGCGTAGTCCCGGGTCTCCCGATTTGAGAGTATGATGATTATTTTTAATAATCACACTTAAACATAAAAATAAGTCGTTAAAGGGTGAAAACCCAAACCTTCACCCAAACGACCCCGTAGGGGGCACGAACACCTCGTACGGGACCAATGTAAATTGTAGGAACTGACCCAGCAGTCCCGGGTCTCCCGATTTGAGAGTATGACGATAATTTACAAAAATCAAACTTAGAGTTAAAAACATGCCGTCAAAGCGTGAAAACCCAAGCCAATCGCCAAACGACCCCGTAGGAGGCCCGAACACCTCGTACGGGACCAATGTAACTTATAGGAACTCACCGCGTAGTCCCGGGTCTCCCAGTTTGAGAGTATGACGATAATTTGCAAAAATCACACATAGAGTTAAAAATATGCCGTCAAAGGGTAAAAACCCAACTCAACCCCCATGCGACCCCATAGGAGACACGAACACCTCGCACGGGACCGATGTAACTTGTAGGAACTGACCGTGTCGTCCTGAGTCTCCCGGTTTGAGAGTATGATGATAATTTGCAAAAATCACACATAGAGTTAAAAACATGCCGTTAAAGCGTGAAAACCAAAACCAGCCCCCAAACGACTTCGTAGGAGACCCGAACACCTCGCACGGGACCAATGTAACTTATAGGAACTCACCGCGTAGTCCCGAGTCTCCTGATTTGAGTGTATGACGATAATTTGCAAAAATTACACTTAGAGTTAAAAACATGCCGTCAAAGGGTGAAAACCCAAACCAACCCCCAAATGACCACATAGGAGGCACGAACACCTCGTACGGGACCAATGTAACTTGTAAGAACTGACCACGTTGTCCCGGGTCTCCCGGTTTGAGAGTAAGACAATAATCTGCAAAAATACACTTAGAGTTAAAAACAAGATGTCAAATGGTGAAAACCCAAATCAGCCCTCAAACAACCCCGTAAGAGGCACGAACACCGCGCACGGGACCAATGTAACTTGTAGGAACAGACCGCGTAGTCCCGGAAATCCCAATTTGAGAGTATGACGATAATTTACAAAAATCACACTTAGACTTAAAAAGGGTGAAAACCCAAACCAGTCCCCAAACGACCCCATAGGAGGCACGAACACCTCGCACGAGACCAATGTAACTTGTAGGAACTGACCGCGCAATCTCGGGTCTCCCGATTTGAGAATATGACGATAATTTGCAAAAATCACACTTAGACTTAAAAAGGGTGAAAATCCAAACCGGCCTCCAAACGACCCCACAAGAGGCGCGAACACCTCGCACGAGACCAATGTAACTTGTTGGAACTGACCATGTAGCCCCAAGTCTCCTGGTATGAGAATATGATGATAATTTTCAAAAATCACACCTTGACTTAAAAACAAGCCGTTAAAGGGTGAAAATCCAAACCAGCTCGCAAACGACCCCGTAAGAGGCACGAAAACCTCACACGGGACCAATGTAACTTGTAGAAAGTGACCGTGTAGTCCCGGGTCTCATGGTTTGAGAATATGATGATAATTTGCAAAAATCAACACTTAAACTTAAAAACAAGCCGTTAAAGTGTGAAAACCCAAACCACCCCCCAAACGACCCCATAGGAGTACGAACACCTCGCACGGGACCAATGTAACTTGTTAGAACTGACCGCGTAGCGCGGGTCTCCCGATTTGAGAATATGACGATAATTTTAAAAAATCACACTTAGACTTTAAAATGATGAAAACCCAAACCAAACCTTAAACGACCCCATAGGAGGTACGAACACCTCACACGTGACCAATGTAACTTGTAGGAACTGACCGCGTAGCCCCGGGTCACCCAGTTTGAGAGTATGGCGATAATTTCCAAAAATCACACTTAGAGTTAAAAATATGCCGTCAAAGGGTGAAAACCCAAATGACCCCGTAGGAGGCACGAACACCTCACACGGGACCAATGTAACTTTTAGGAATTGACCGCGTAGTCCCGGGTCTCCCGGTTTGAGAGTATGACGATAATTTTTAATAATCACACTTAGACTTAAAAGCAAGTCGTTAAAGGGTGAAAATCGAAACCATCCCCCAAACGACCCCGTAGGGGGCACGAACACCTCGTACGAGACCAATATAACTTGCAGGAACTGACCGCATAGTCCCGGGTCTCCCTGTTTGAGAGTATGACGATAATTTATAAAAATCACACTTAGAGTTAAAAACATGCCATCAAAGCGTGAAAACCCAAACTAGCCCCCAAACGATCCCGTAGGAGGCCCGAACAGCTCGTACGGAACTAATGTGACTTATAGGAACTGATCGCGTAGTCACGGGTCTCCCGGTTTGAGAGTATGACGATAATTTACAAAAACCACACTTAGACTTAAAAAGGGTGAAAACCCAAACTAGCCTCCAAACGACCACTTAGGAGGCACGAACACCTCGCACAGGACCAATGTAACTTGTAGGAACTGGCCGCATAGTCCCAGGTCACCCGGTTTGAGAGTATGATGATAATTTGTAAAAATCACACTTAAACTTAAAAAGGGTGAAAACCCAAATCAGCCTCCAAACGACCCCATAGGAGGCACGAACATCTCGCACGGGACCAATGTAACTTGTAGGTACTGACTGCGTAGTCCCGGGTCTCCCGATTTGAGAATATGACGATAATTTACAAAAATCACACTTAGAGTTAAAAACATGTCGTTAAAGGGTGAAAACACAAACCAGCCCCCAAACGACCCCGTAGGAGGATCGAACACCTCGCACGGGACCAATGTAACTTGTATGAACTGACCGCATAGTCTCGGGTCTCCCGGTTTGAGAGTATGACGATAATTTACAAAAATTACACTTAGAGTTAAAAACATGCCGTCAAAGCGTGAAAACCCAAACCAGCCCCCAAACGCCGAACACCTCGTACGGGACCAATGTAACTTGTAGGAACTCACCGCGTAGTCCCGGGTCTCCCAGTTTGAGAGTATGACGATAATTTGCAAAAATCACACATAGAGTTAAAAACATGTCGTCAAAGGATAAAAACCAAAACCAACCCCCATAAGACCCCATAGGAGGCACGAACACCTCGCATGGGACCGATGTAACTTGTAGGAACTGATCGCGTCGTCCCGGATCTCCCGGTTTGAGAGTATGATGATAATTTGTAAAAATCACACTTAGAGTTAAAACATGCCGTCAAAGGGTGAAAACCCAAACCAGCCCCCAAAAGACCCTGTAGGAGGCACGAAGACCTCGCACGGGACCAATGTAACTTGTAAAAACTGACCGCGTTGTCTCGGGTCTCCCGGTTTGTGAGTATGATGGTAATTTGAAAAAATCAACACTTAGAGTTAAAAATATGTCGTCAAAAAGTGAAAACCCAAACCATCCTCCAAACGACCCCATACGAGGCACGAACACCTCGAACGGGACCAATGTAACTTGTGGGAAGTGACCGCGTAGTCCTGAGTCTCCCGGTTTGAGAGTATGACAATATTTTGTAAAAATCACAGTTAGAGTTAAAAACATGCCGTCAAAGGGTGAAAACTCAAACCAGCTCCCAAACGACCCCATAGGAGGCTCGAACACCTCGTACGGGACCAATGTAACTTATAGGAACCGATCGCGTCGTCCCAGGTCTCCCGGTTAGTGAGTATGACGGTATTTTACAAAAGTCAATACTTAGAGTTGAAAATATGCCGTCAAAGGGTGAAAACCCAAACCTTCCCCCAAAGGACCCCATAGGAGGCACGAACACATCGCACAGGACCAATGTACCTTGTAGGAACTAAGCGCGTAGTCTCGGGTCTCCCGATTTTAGAGTATGACGATAATTTGCAAAAATCAACACTTAAACTTAAAAATAAGCCTTCAAAGGGTGAAAACCCTAACCAACCCCCAAACGACTCCACACGAGGCACGAACACCTCGCACACGACCAATGTAACTTGTAGGAATTGGTCGCGTAGTCACGGGTCTCCCGATTTGAGAGTATGATGATATTTTGCAAAAATACACTTAGAGTTAAAAACATGTTGTCAAAGGGTGAAAACCCAAACCAGCACGCAAATAACCCCGTAGGAGACACGAACACCTCGCACGGAACCAATGTAAGTTATAGGAACTGACCGCGTAGTCCCGGGAATCCCGATTTGAGAGTATGACGATAATTTGCAAAAATCACACTTATACTTAAAAATAAGTTGTTAAATGGTGAAAACTCAAACCAGCCCCCAAACAACCCCGTAGGGGGCACGAACACCTCGCACGGGATCAATGTAACTTATACGAACTGACCGCGTAGTCTCGGGTCTCTCGATTTCAGAGTATGACGATAATTTACAAAAATCACACTTAGAGTTAAAAATATGCCGTCAAAGCGTGAAAACCCAAACCAGACCCCAAACGACTTCGTAGGAGGCCCGAACACATCGCGTAGTTTCGGGTCTCCCGATTTGAGAGTATGACGATAATTTGCAAAAATCACACTTAGAGTTAATAACATGCCGTCAAAGGGTGAAAATCCAAACCAACCCCCAAACGACCCCGTAGGAGGCACGGACACCTCGCACGAGACCAATGTAACTTGTAGGAACTCACCGCGTAGTCCCGGGTCTCCCAATTTGAGAGTATGATGATAATTTGCAAAAATCACACTGAGAGTTAAAAACATGTCGTTAAAGGGTGAAAACCCAAACCAACTCCAAAACGACCACATAGGAGGCATGAACACCTCGCATGGGACCAATGTAACTTGTAGGAACTGACCGCGTAATCCCGGGTCTCTCGGTTTGATAGTATGACGATAATTTGCAAAAATCACACTTAGAGTTAAAAACATGCTGTCAAAGGGTGAAAACCCAAACCAACCCCCAAACGACCAGTAGGAGGCACGAACACCTCGCACGGGACGAATGTAATTTGTATGAACTGACCGCGTAGTCTCGGGTCTCCCGGTTTGTGAGTATGACGAGAATTTGCAAAAATCAACACTTAGAGTTAAAAACATGTCGTAAAAGGGTGAAAACCCAAATCATCCCCCAAATGATCCCGTACGAGGCACGAACACCTCGCACGGGACCAATGTAACTTGTAGGAACTGACCGCGTAATCCCGAGTCTCCCGGTTTGAGAGAATGACGATAATTTGCAAAAATCATAGTTAGAGTTAAAAATATGTCGTTAAAGGGTGAAAACCCAAACCAGCCCCCAAACGACCCCGTAGGAGGCTCGAACACCTCGCACGGGACCAATATAACTTGTAGGAACTGACCGCGTAGTCCCTGGTCTCCTGGTTTGTGAGTATGACGGTATTTTACAAAAAATAATACTTAGATTTAAAAACATACCGTCAAAGGGTGAAAACCCAACCATCCCCCAAACGACCCCATAGGAGGCACGAACACCTCGCACGGAACCAATGTAACTTGTAAGAACTAAGCGCGTAGTCTCGGGTCTCCCGATTTTATAGTATGACGATAATTTGCAAAAATCAACACTTAAACTTAAAAATAAGCCGTCAAAGGGTGAAAACCCAAACCAACCCCCAAACGACCCGTAGGAGGCACGAACACCTCACACGGGACTGATGTAACTTATAGGAACTGACCGCGTAGTCCCGGGTCTCCCAGTTTGAGAGTATGACTATAATTTATAACAATTACACTTTGAATTAAAAAGGGTGAAAATCCAAACCATCCCCAAAACGACCCCGTAGGGGGGAAGAACACCTAACACGGAACCAATGTAACTTGTATGAACTGACCGTGTAATACCGGGTCTCTCGGTTTGAGAGTATGACGATAATTTGCAAAAATTACACTTAGAGTTAAAAATATGTCATCAGAGGGTGAAAACCCAAACCAGCCCCCGGAGGAGGCACGAACACCTCGCACGGGACCAATGTAACTTGTAGGAACTCACCGCGTAGTTCCGGGTCTCCCGGTTTGAGAGTATAACGATAATTTGCAAGAATCACACTTAGAGTTAAAAGCATGCTGTCAAATGGTGAAAACCCAAACCAAGCCCCAAACGACCCCATAGGAGGACGAACACCTCGCACGGGACCAATGTAACTTGTAGGAACTGACCGCCTAGTCCCGGATCTCCCGATTTGAGAGTATGATGATAATTTGCAAAAATCACACTTAAAGTTAAAAACATGCCGTCAAAGGGTGAAAACCTAAACCAACCCCCAAATGCCCCCGTAGGAGGCCCGAACACCTCGCACGGGACCAATGTAACTTGTAGGAACTGACCGCGTAGTCCCGGATCTTTCGGTTTGAGAGTATGACGATAATTTGTAAAAAGTCACACTTAGACTTAAAAAGGGTGAAAATCCAAACCATCCCCCAAACGACCCCGTAGGGGTGACGAACACCTCGCACGGGACCAACGTAACTTGTAGGAACTCATCGCGTAGTTCCGGCTCTCCCGATTTGAGAGTATGACCATAATTTGCAAAAATCACACTTAGAGTTAATAACATGCCGTCAAAAGGTGAAAACCCAAACCAACCCCCAAACGACCCCGTAGGAGGTACGAACACCTCGCACGAGACCAATGTAACTTGTAGGAACTAACCGCGTAGTCTCGGGTCTCCCGGTTTGAGAGTATGGCGATAATTTGTAAAAATCACTCTTAGAGTTAAAAACATGTCGTCAAAGGGTTACAACCCAAAACAGCCCCCAAACGACCCCGTAGGAGTCACGAACACCTCGCACAGGATCAATGTAACTTGTAGGAATTGATCGCGTAGTCCCGGGTCTCCCAGTTTGAGAGTATCATGATAATTTTCAATAATCACACTTAAACTTAAAAATAAGCCGTTAAAGGGTGAAAACCCAAACCATCGCCCAAACGACCCCATAGGTGGCACGAAAACCTCGTACGGGACCAATGTAACTTGTAAGAACTGACAGCGTAGTCCCGGGTCTCCCGATTTGAGAGTGATGATAATTTTCAAAAATCACACTTAAAGTTAAAAATATGCCGTCAAAGCGTGAATACCCAAACCAGTCCCCAAACGACCCCGTAGGAGGCCCGAACACCTCGTACGGGACCAATGTAACTTGTAGGAACTCACCGCGTAGTCCCGGGTCTCCCGGTTTGAGAGTATGATGATAATTTTCAAAAATCACACATAGAGTTAAAAACATGTCGTCAAAGGGTGAAAACCCAAACCAACCCCCATACGACCCCATAGGAGGCGCGAACACCTCGCACGGGACCGATGTAACTATTAGGAACTGACCACGTCGTCCCGGGTCTCCCGGTTTGAGAGTATGATGATAATTTGTAAAAATCACACTTAGAGTTAAAAAGATGTCGTCAAAGGGTAAAAACCCAAATCAGCCCCCAAACGACCCCGTAGGAGGCACAAAGACCTCGCACGGGACCAATATAACTTGTAGGAACAGATCGCGTAGTCCCGGGACTCCCGGTTTGAGAGTATGATGATTATTTGCAAAAATCACACTTAGACTTAAAAAGGGTGAAAACCCAAACTAGCCCCCAAACGACCCCATAGGAGCCACGAACATCTCGCACGGGACCAATGTAACTTGTAGGAACTTACCGCGTAGTCCCGGGTCTCCCGGTTTGAGAGTTTGATGATAATTTGTAAAAATCACACTTAGACTTAAGATGGGTGAAAACCCAAACCAGCCTCCAAACGACCCCATAAGCGGCGCGAACACCTCGCACGGGACCAATGTAACTTGTATGAACTGACCGCGTAGTCCCGAGTTTCCCGTTTTGAGAGTATGATGATAATTTGTAAAAATCACACTTAGAGTTAAAAGCATGCCGTCAAAGGGTGAAAACCTAAACCAACCCCCAAATGACCCCGCAGGAGGCACAAACACCTCGCACGTGACGAATGTAACTTGATGGAACTCACCGCGTAGTCCCGGGTCTCCTTGTTTGAGAGTATGATGATAATTTGCAAAAATCATACTAAGAGTTAAAAACATGCCGAGAAAGGGTGAAAATCGAAACCTGCCCCCAAACGACCCCGTAGGAGGCACGAACACCTCGCGCGAGACCAATATAACTTGTAGAAACTGACCGCAAAGTCCCGAGTCTCCCAATTTAAGAGTATGACGATAATTTGCAAAAATTACACTTAGACATAAAAATGGTGAAACCCCAAACCAGCCCCCAAACGACCCCATAAGAGGCACGGACACCTCGCACGGGACCACTGTAACTTGTAGGAATTGACCGCGTAGTCCCGAGTAGGACGATAATTTACAAAAATCACACTTATAGTTAAAAACATGCCTTCAAAGGGTGAAAAACCAAACCAACCCCCAAACGACCCCGCATGAGGCACGAACACATCGCACGGGACCAATGTAACTTGTATGAACTGACCTCGTAGTCATGGGTCTCCTGGTTTGTGAGTATGACAGTAATTTGCAAAAATCAACACTTAGAGTTACAAACATGCCGTCAAAGGGTGAAAACCCAAACCATCCCGCAAACGACCCCGTACGAGGCACGAAACCTCGCACGGGACCAATGTAACTTGTGGGAAGTGACCACATACTCCCGAATCTCCCAGTTTGAGAGTATTATGTTAATTTGTGAAAATCACAGTCAGAGTTAAAAACATGTCGTTAAAGGGCGAAAACCCAAACCAGCCCCCAACCGACCCCGTAGGAGGCTCGAACACCTCGCACGGGACCAATGTAACTTGTAGGAACTGACCGCGTAGTCCCAGGTCTCTCGGTTTGAGAGTATGACGGTATTTTACAAAAATCAACACTTAGAGTTAAAAACATGTCGTCAATGGGTGAAAACCCAAACCATCCCCAAACGACCCCATAGGAGGCACGAACACCTCGCACGGGACAAATGTAACTTGTAGGAACTAAGCGGGTAGTCTCGAGTCTCCCGATTTTAGAGTATGACGATAATTTGCAAAAATTAACACTTAAACTTAAAAACAAGCCGCCAAAGGGTGAAAACCCAAACTAACCGCCAAACGACCCATAGGAGGCACGAACACCTCACACGGGACCAATGTAACTTATAGGAACTGACCGCGTAGTACCGAGTCACCCGTTTTGAGAGTATAACGATAATTTGTAAAATCACACTTAAACTTAAAAAGAGTGAAAATCCAAACCATCCCCCAAACGACCCCGTAGGGGTGACGAACACCTCGTAGGGGACCAATGTAACTTGTAGGAACTAACCACGTAATCCCGAGTCTCTCGGTTTGAGAGTATGACGATAATTTGTAAAAATCACACTTAGAGTTAAAAACATGCCGTCAAAGGGTGAAAACCCAAACCATCCCCCAAACGACCCCTTTAGGAGGTACGAACACCTCGCATGGGACCAATGTAACTTGTAAGAACTCACCGCGTAGTTTCGGGTCTCCCGATTTGAGAGTATGGCGATAATTTACAAAAATCACACTTTGAGTTAAAAACATGTCGTCAAAGCGTGAAAACCCAAACCAGCCCCCAAACGATCCCGTAGGAGGCCCGAACACCTCGCACGGGACCAATGTAACTTATAGGAACTCACCGCGTAGTCTCGGATCTCCCGATTTGAGAGTATGACGGTAATTTGCAAAAATCACACTTAGAGTTAAAAACGTGTCGTCAAAGGGTAAAAACCCAAACCAACCCATAAATGACCCCATAAGAGGCACAAACACCTCGCACGGGACCGATGTAACTTGTAGGAACTGACCGCGTAGTCCCGGGTCTCCCGATTTGAGAGTATGACGATAATTTGCAAAAATCACACTTAGACTTAAAAAGGGTGAAAACCCTAACCAGCCCCCAAACGACCCCGTAGGAGGCACGAAGACCTCGCACGGGACCAATGTAACTTGTAGGAACTGATCGCGTAGTCCCGGGACTCCCCGTTTGAGAGAATGACGATTATTTGCAAAAATCACACTTAGACTTAAAAAGGGTGAAAACCCAAACCAGCCCCCAAACGACCCCATAGGAGGCACGAACACCTCGCACGGGACCAATGTAGCTTGTAGGAACTGACCGCGCAGTCCCGGGTCTCCCAGTTTGAGAGTATGAGGATAATTTGCAAAAATCACACTTAGAGTTAAAAAGGGTGAAAACCCAAACCAGCCTCCAAATAACCCAATAGGAGGCGCGAATACCTCGTACGAGACCAATGTAACTTGTTGGAACAAACCGTGTAGCCCCAAGTCTCCTGGTTTGAGAATATGACGACAATTTGCAAAAATCACACTTTGACTTAAAAACAAGCCGTTAAATGGTGAAAATCCAAACCAACTCCCAAACGACTCCGTAAGAGGCACGAAAACCTCGCACGGGACCAATGTAACTTGCAGGAACTGATCGCGTAGTTTCGGGTCTCCCGATTTGAGAATATGACAATAATTTGCAAAAATCAACACTTAAACTTAAAAATAAGTCCTTAAAGGGTGAAAACCCAAACCACCCCCAAAGCGACCCCGTAGGGGCACGAACACCTCGCATAGGACCAATGTAACTTATTGGAACTGGCCGCGTAGCCCGGGTGTCCCGATTTTAGAATATGACTATAATTTTAAAAAATCACACTAAGACTTAAAAAGGATGAAAACCCAAACCAACCCTTAGACGACCCCATAGGAGGCACGAACACCTTGCACGGCACCAATGTAAGTTGTAGGAACTGACCGCGTAGTCCTGGGTCTCCCAGTTTGAGAGTATGACGATAATTTGTAAAAATCACACTTAGAGTTAAAAACAAGCCGTTAAAGAGTGAAAACCCAAACCAGCCCCCAAACGACCCCGTAAAGGGCACGAACACCTCGTACGGGACCAATGTAACTAGTAGGAACTGATCGCGTAGTCCCGAGTCTCCCGATTTGAGAGTATGACGATAATTTGCAAAAATCACACTTAGAGTTAAAAACATGTCAAAGGGTGAAAACCCAAACTAACCCCCAAACGACCCCGCAGGAGGCACGAACACCTGACACGGGACGAATGTAACTTTTAGGAACTCACCGCGTAGTCCCGGGTCTCCTTGTTTGAGAGTATGACGATAATTTATAAAAATCACAGTTAGAATTAAAAACATGTCGTCAAAGGGTGAAAACCCAAACTAGCCCCCAAACGATCCCGCGAACACCTCGCACAGGATTAATGTAACTTTTTGGAACAGATCGTGTAGTCCGGGGACTCATTATATGAGAGTATGATGATAATTTGTAAAAATCACTCTTTAACTTAAAAATCGTGAAAACCCAAACAAGCCTCCAAACGACCCCATAGTAGGCATGAACACCTCGCACAGGACCAATGTAACTTGTAGGAACTGACCGCATAGTCCCGGGTCTCCCAGTTTGTGAGTATGTTTTTAACGGCATGTTTTTAACTCTAAGTGTATTTTTGCAAATTATTGTCATACTCTCAAACCGGGAGACCCGGGACTACGCGATCAGTTCCTACCAGTTACATTGGTCCCGTGCGAGGTGTTCGTGCCTCGTATGGTGTCGTTTGGGGGCTGGTTTGGGTTTTCACCCTTTGACGGGGGGATCCGAGACTACACGGTCAGTTCCTACAAGTTACATTGGTCCCGTACGAGGTGTTCGTGCCTCCTACGGGGTCGTTTGGGGGTTGGTTTGGGTTTTCACCCTTCGACGGCGTGTTTTTAACTCTAAGTGTGATTTTTGCAAATTATCATCATAACCTCAAACCGGGAGACCCGGGACTACGCGGACAGTTCCTAAAAGTTACATCCGTCCCGTGCGAGGTGTTTGTGCCTCCTACGGGGTCGTTTGGGGGCTGTTTCGGGTTTTCACCCTTTGACGGCATGCTTTTAACTCTAAGTGTGATTTTTGCAAATTATCGTCATACTCCCAAACTAGGAGACCCGGGACTACGCGGTCAGTTCCTCCAAGTTAAATTGATCACGTGCTCCCTCTAAGGGGTCGTTTGGGGGATGGTTTGGGTTTTCACCCTTTAACGGCTTGTTTTTAAGTCTAAGTCTGATTTTTACAAATTATCGTCATACTCTCAAACCGGGAGACCCGGGACTACGCGGTCAGCTCGTACAAGTTACATTGGTCTCGTGCGAGGTTTCCGTGCCTCCTATGGGGTCGTTTAAGGGTTGGTTTGGGTTTTACCCTTTTTAAGTCTAAGTGTGATTTTTGAAAATTATCGTCATATTCTCAAACCGAGAGACCTGGGCTACGCGGTGAGTTCTAATAAGTTACATTGGTCCCGTGCGAGGTGTTCGTGCCTCCTACGGGGTCGTTTTGGGTGTGGTTTGGATTTTCACCCTTTAACGACTTGTTTTTAAGTTTAAGTATTATTGTTTGCAAATTATCGTCATATTCTCAAACCGAAAGACCCGGGACTACGCGATCAGTTCCTAAAAGTTACATTGGTCCCGTCCGAGGTGTTCGTGCCTCTTATGGGGTCATTTGCGAGCTAGTTTGGATTTTCACCCTTTAACGGCTTGTTTTTAAGTCAAAGTGTGATTTTTGCAAATTATCGTCATATTCTCAACCAGGGAGACTTGGGGCTACGCGGTCAGTTCCAATAAGTTACATTGGTCTCGTGCGAGGTGTTCGTGCCTCCTATGGGATCGTTTGGGGGTTGGTTTGGATTTTCACCCTTTTTAAGTCTAAGTGTGATTTTTGCAAATAATCATCATATTCTTAAACTGGGATACCCGAGGCTACGCGATCAGTTCCAACAAGTTACATTGGTCCCGTGCGAGGTGTTCGTGCCCCCTACGGGGTCGTTTATGGGGTGGTTTGGGTTTTCACCCTTTAATGGCTTATTTTTAAGTTTAAGCGTTGATTTTTGTAAATTATCGTCATATTCTCAAACCGGGAGACCCGGGACTACGCGGTTGGTTCCTACAAGTTACATTGGTCGTCCCGTGCGAGGTGTTTGTACCTCCTACGAGGTCGTTTGGGGGGTGGTTTTGGTTTTCACCCTTTAACGACTTGTTTTTAAGTTTACGTTTTTATTTTAGCAAATTATCGTCATATTCTCAAACTGGGTGACCCGGGACTACGTGGTCAGTTCCAATAAGTTACATTGGTCCCGTGCGAGGAGTTCATGCCCCTGACGGGGTCGTTTGGGGGGTGGTTTGGGTTTTCACCCTTTAGCGACTTGTTTTTAAGTTATAGTGCTGATTTTTGCAAATTATCGTCATATTCTCAAACCGGGGTCAGTTCCTAAAAGTTACATTGGTCCCGTGCGAGGTGTACGTGCCTCCTACGGGGATGTTTGGGGGGTGGTTTGGGTTTTCACCTATTAACGACTTGTTTTTAAGTATAAGTGTTATTTTTTGAAAATTATCATCATATTCTCAAACCGGGAGACCCGGGACTACGTGGTCAGTTCCAACAAGTTACATTGGTCCCATGTGAGGTGTTCGTGCCTCCTATGGGGTCGTTTGGGGGCTGGTTTGGGTTATCACCCTTTTTAAGTCTAAGTGTGATTTTTGTAAATTATCGTCATATTCTCAAACCGGGAGGCTCGGGACTACGCGGTCATTTCCAACAAGTTACAGTGGTCCCTGCGAGGTGTTCGTGCCTCTTACGGGGTCGTTTGGGGGCTGGTTTGGATTTTCACCTTTTAATGGCTTGTTTTTAAGTCCAAGTGTGATTTTTGTAAATTATCATCATATTCTCTAACTGGGAGACCCGAGACTACGCGGTCAGTTCCAACAAGTTAAATTGATCCCGTGCGAGGTGTGCGTGCCTCCTATATCGTCATATTCTCTAACAGTATGTTTTTAATCAATTTAAAACGTTTATGGATTTTGGAAACTTTTGACATAGTTTCATTTGTTTATTTGTTAAATCCAACATGTTTTAACATTTAAAATAAACTCAACAGCAATATCAATAGCAAATTCCAAAACCAAACCACCAGCAAGTCCCTTCCACCAATTTAACAAAATAAGCTCATAAAGTAAGCCATGAAGTGATTTTCAAACTTTAAAAGGAATGATCAGATATGGAATGAAAAAGACAAACTATAAATGTTGAGTAGAAATAATTCATTGCATTTTAAAAGGTTAATAAATGGTACCATATAATAGTTACTTGTAGTAACTTGATTAAGATTGGATGGAACTGGCCTGAGTTGAACATTTGTAAAACAAAACCAAACAAATCACTGGCAGCCTATGCTGGCCTTTTGATCTCCAAACCTCCCCAATACCTGCATTCAATTCCCACCCAACACTGGATCAAACTCTTTAATATTACAGTACCCATATATGATTATACACACACGTGTGTGAAATTGATAACATGTCCCTTTTATGAGTATAATTGGGTATCATTATGTGCCATTAGGACACGCGTTATATTGTGCTTTATTATATGTATCGATATAAATTAACACATTTATGCATATAGTGAATAATCTACCTTTGATTGTGCTTAAGATGTATTGAATTAATCTAGAGATCAAAGATTGTGATGGAAGATGATCATGGTTAATCTTTTTAAGAAAGTAGTCTATGAAAGAACTTGGGATCTCCATTCAAGGTGCTCAAAACAAGAAGCGCCATTCTTTGTATGGTTTTGCCTTCAAATAAAAACTTGGGATCTCCTACCTACTCACAAAAATCCATATGTCCATTACATATAAGAACATATCAGAAAGGAAAATGGTTCAATATATAATGAAATAAATAAATATTCACATTAATTTTTCTCTCACCTATAAATCAACAATAGGAGGCACTTCAATCTCCTCCATTTTTGTTACTAGCGAGAAACATGCCACAGCTAATAATTGGGATATCCAAGCTTTACCCCTCTATGTGCACATTAACATTGTCACAAACATGAACAAGCACAATCAACATTTAAACACTTAAATATTAATATGAGATTATTATGCCCTAAAATGCATGTTGTTCACATTGAACCATTTTTGTGCCAAAAAAATGCATTTTGTTGCAAAACAAAAAATCCATTCCAAAAATTAATATGAGAAATACCTCAGAGGGGGAGCAACAGCCTTGGAGGGAGTGGGCCCTGAGTGGGCCTTTGAAAACACAATCACCTCACGTGCTTGGAAATCCCATCACCCCCATCAGATCTTGCCAAGAAAACACAATCACCTCCTAATTCTAGAGTATATATATATATATATATATATATATATATATATATATATATATATATATATATATATATATATATATAATACTTATAAAGAAGGGAAGAAATTACCTCAACTTAAGATCCCAAAACAGTAACCAAAAAAATGATGTTGCGGACAAAATAGGCCGGAAACCCCTTCAAGATCGGAACTCCCAAACCGAAAAAACACGAGGTCGCCGGAAGGGACACCACGACACCGGATAAACAAAAACTCGGAACCACACCGAAAAATAGGGGCTATGACAGGGGATAAACCCAAGGGGGGAGGTGACCCGAGGAGGAATTGGGGCGACGCAGCGGGGGAGAGGGGTAGGGCTTGGGTTTTTGGTGGGAAGAGAGGGGAGAGCGGGGGAGAAGACGAGGGAGGAGAGAGAAGAGGAAAACTAAAATGTCCCAAAATTTTAAGGTATTTTATATCCTAGTAAAGTGTACTCAATTTTGGCTCACTTTAAAACAGTGCCAAATTTTGGCACTGTTTTAAAGTGTGCCAAATTTCTATTAAACCGTGCCAAAATCTGGCACAGTTTTAAACTGTGCCAGATTTTTAATATCAGGGTGTGCTAAAATGTTATTTTTGGTGTAGTGAAAAAATACGACAATTTTATAATTAAAGAAAGATAAACATGAAGATACTTTTCTCTCTCCTAATCCACCAAATCAAAATCATGAAAAAACAGGTACAATTAAAATTTATATTAATATAACTCTAACTTAGAAAATAAATTTAAATTGAAAAGAGATTAAAAAAATTACTTAAGATAAAAACTATATGTCTAATGTCCCCTTCACCATATTATATCACATTATATTTATAACAACATCACATGCTATTGAGGCAAGAACAACATTCAAACATGTAAAAAGAAAAAGATCCTTCCAAATTACATCTTTTTATTTTTATAATATATAGTTTGTGCACAATAAGGATCATAGTAATGTGAGTCAAAATTTAAAAACAAAGTTGAAATATAAATAACCTGGTCCATCCAAACTTTATTCATATTTTAGAGTCTGAAAACACCATTAAGGACCTACAAGAAATGTAAGAGTGAAATTACTGCAATTTTTTTTCTTTTCTTCCAAACCCTTACCTCATGCCAAGAATCTATGGAGGAGAGGATGGATTCCAACGGAAGAGAAATGGGACTGTATCACCTTGATGACAAAATAGATTTCACACATATACATTATGCCACTTAATAAGAGCAAGAAATATAATTGTTACATTTTCAATGGCTTGATAGAAACTTTAAAATATTGAGTATAATTTCTTGTATTATATATTAAAAACAAATGAAAAAAAATAACTCAGTTTATAGACCTCACAGAACCACATATCCAACTATCCCCTGTCATGAGATCATAAGCATCTTTGTTGACCATTTACATAGACAAATCATAGTATTTGACTAAGATTTAAATAAATTATAGCATTTGACCGACATAGGGTTCTATCTCCCTGAACATTTTAATACTATCTAATTTGTAACACTCATTAGGTTAAAAAAATGGAGTTGCAATGCGACTTTATAGAAAAGTTAGAGTTTATAGAAAAAAATGCCACTTACACATTTTGTTAAACATTCAGAATAAATATTATACAAACGTTGTGGTGTTATGAACAAATAATAAAATATTTATATTTAAATGTGTCAAATGGGCGATCGCACATGGCCTTCGCTGATCTATTTGTTAATACTTATATGTTGATGGAATATTTTTAATAAGATGAATATACATAAAAGGAGCATATTTTACAATTTTTATATGGAACCTTCTCAATTTTTATCAATCTCATGACTGACCGGACTGGAGTATAAATAACAATGTTATTAGAGTAGTGAACACATTTTGCCAACAAAGAGCGAATAAATATATGAGTAAAAAAGAAAAATGTTCGTCTTCATTGTGAAACAAATTAGCTACAGGAAAGGCATAGAAGATAAAATTACTTTCTAATTTGGATGAAAAATCTTTAAAACCTACCTTGGAGACCCCAGGGAGCCCACACATCCCACTAAGTGCAAATGATTTTCATATTTTGTATATATAACATATAGGTTACATTAATTGGCACAGGGGTCATCATTTGTGCATAATGCTCTTCATTTGCATTGTAGTGATTAGGTTTAAAAATAGAAAAAAAATGGTAGAAAAACGACTGGAAACAAAGAGAGTTCTCATAATTATGGTTATGAGGATAAGGATTGATTTTAATTAGATAAAAATAGAAAATGTTATTTTTAAAACAATATTACAGTAAGAAAAGAGCAGATCGCACAAGTATCTCACCATATCCCCCTAATAAAAACCTTCGTCGGTTTTCCAAACTCATGTTCCCCACCACCTGTAAAAATCAAATTCAATATAATCTACATAAAAGTGTCCCAAATTCACAATATAGAGTTGCAGTGTAATAATGGAAGTTTATATAGTTTAAAGATTATGAGAAGGGTTGAAGAAAATCAAACAACCCACAACATCAAAATCAAAAGCTTATTAGATATCATTCGTCAGTTTGTCACATCTTTTACAAACCAACAAACCCCAAAGTGTTTCAAATTCACAATGTAGAGTTGCATTATGAAAATAAAAATTCTATAGGTGAATGAATTGGATAGGGTCGAAGAAAAATCAAACAACCCATAACATCAAAAGCTTTTTAAAAATCCAAGAGCTTATCACACCATCAAAAACACAAAAAACAAATTATACCCATAACAGATGGTCCTAACTTGAAACAAAATAAACTCAAAACGTTACAATTTGATTAAAATTAGATAAAAATAGTAAATGTTATTTTTAAAACAATATTAGAGCAAGAAAAGGGCAGGACTTAATCGAATAAGATGAGCAAAAAACTCATCGAGTCAAAATATCTGATAATGATCAGATCTCAACGTAACATTGGATCAATTCATCGCAATTAAAATTCAACGTTCAATTAGGCCCAGTTTGGTTGCGCAAATTGTTTGATTATCTAAATTGGTTCATTGTGAATTAGTGAATTGTAAATGAGTGGATTTGAAATGAGTTAAATCCAATTTTACACAATGTTTGGTAATTTGAAATTGATGTTAAGGTTCTACGAAAAAAAGATAAAAACACATCAAAAGAGAGGGAGGGAGGGAAAGAGAGGGAGAGAGAGAGAGGGAGAGGGAGAGGTTATGTGATTCATATTTCAAATGGATTCATTTCACATTTTTTGTGAAATGATCCAATTTCAAATTTTGCTCATGAGCTAAAATGGGGCAATTAATGAATCATTTCATTAATGAAACCAAACACAATTAATGAGTCAATTTGTAAATGAATTAATTTATTAATGATCCAATTTACAATTTTGGGACAATCAAACGGGGCCTTAATAGATTGATCTAAATAAATCAACAACCTGTCGCCATAGATCCCACATACATCTAATAACCCATATGATCCCTAAAGCGTTGAAGATAAAACATCACGTATGATCATGATTATCTTGATACATCCACACAATGGTGAAATCAAATCAATCGCATGCCGAAAATCCACAAGAATTACCCAGCCAATGATCGTTGATCACGAATAAAAGTAGACTTGATCCACTTGATGATGTTATATCACATAACAGAAATCGCATGTGGCATGTGGTAAATGAAATTGAAATTGATATATATATATATATATATATATATATATATATATATATATATATATATATAATACCATGATTCGAAAATAGCCCAAATCCATAAATAAACCAATATAGATATGCACATAAATATGAAGACGCTACCTGATTTGGGGAGCACGTTTTTGACATTTGAGAATGGGGTTGTGGTGCAACTCCCCTTAACTCAAATTTAATTCAACGTTTTATATTCCAACACCTTTTGTTATAATAATTTTTTTGGGAGACGAAAGACTTTACTCGAAGATAAATGGAAATTTTCGTGGGTGGTTGGTGTAAATGGATTCTGGCATTTATGGTTCTAATACTATTGCATTAGTAGTATAATATAAATAATAGATAATAGATTTGACTTTGCTCAAACTTCAATAGGATTTCTCTTTTCATTTTAACGTACGTTTGGTTCGGGGTAAAATATGTTTCAACGCGGTGAAAAGTAATATGGTGAAATACGTTTTCACCTACTTAAAGAGGTGAAAACGTATAATAATTTTAAAGAGGTGAAAACGTATTTCACCATATTACTTTTCACCGTGTTAAAATATATTTTACTCCGAACCAAACGAAACCTAAAATTCGATTCAGCCCCATTTATTGACCCTCGAATTCTCTGATTAAAATTAAAATCGGCTCCCATGGCCGCTCATATATTATTTGTTAACTAATTGAAGTAGATCCCGATTCTGATCTTATCCTGATATAGTATAACTCAAAGCTCATTTCCTCCTCTTTGAATTGTCCTTGTCTACTGGGTCAAACAATACAATTCAACTCCCACGTCATTGCCCATCACAAACTTAGCCAGCACTTGATCCTGGCCCCCTCCCTTGTTAATATTCAATCAATCTGCTACTAGATATTTTCAGACCCCAACCATAACAAAAACAATCAAACGACCCCGTATTAACAACAAAATCCACCGACGTCGTTTCATGTTGGGTAGAGGGCACTTTGGGCATTTAAAAAAGTTCCTCGTGTAGTGCCTCTGAATCTCTCCCCTTCTATCCATCACCCCTTCTTGTGTTCCCTTCCTTTTCCCAGATTTATTTTTATTTTTGTCAAAAACAAGACCGCCTTTTTCAACCCTCCCTCTCTTATTATTTCCTAGGGTTTTCTTAGGCGCGTTATATTTGACAATTTTTATTAAAAATTAAATGTTGAGGATTGTAATCATTTCTATCCACAAGCTCTCAATTTTGGCCTTCCAACAACTTTCGGTGTCAACCATGGCCTGATTTGAAATTTCCTGGTAATAATCTTACCTTCTCTCTTAATTCTTAGCTGGTAGATTATTCTTGTTTAGGTATACTGGCATATTTAAGCCCCTCACGTTTTGTGGGTTATTTTTTGTCCATCTGGTTCTTGTCTTGCGGGAGTTTTTGGAAAACAAAGAGGTATCTTTATTTCTTTTATTCGGGAGTTGATTTTCTGTGTAAGAGATTGTTGCATGCACGCCTGGGTTGAGTGATTTGATTCTATTCATAGTCATCTCATGCTTTAATTCCTCAAGTTGAATTTTGGGGATTTGGGTTTTTCTGGCTCTTTGATTTTGTTGTGCTTTGGGGGTTTAAGCTTTTTTGGAATTCTTTCACTTTATTGATTAGGAAGGATTAATTTCAAGCTTTTATTTTTTATTATTATTTTTTTTTAATGTTTTTAAAATCTCTTGAAAGTTCCAATTATAATTTTGTTTGGAATTTCACTATGAGTGTGTTTTGACTTTGAATTGGAATTGGAAAGTTTATGGTTCAAAAGTTGAAATTTTTTGCACTCGAGTCCAAGCCAGGTAATTGGGGATCTCAAACACGCACTAATTTAATTTGGACTTGAAAAAATGTTTTCTTGGAGAATGTTTTGGGAGCTGTAATATTGAGGCTCCTGTTAGGTTTTAACAAGATTTGGGGCTAAAAATTGATTCTTTTCTTTATCATATGAAATCATTTTCTTTTCACTTCATTCTTTCCAAGAATCAACTGCACCTTATAGTTTACAGGTGTGACATATGTGATGCCTCTTTGTGGGATTTTCTTTGTTTTATGTATTACCGAATTTGAGGTTCTTTTTTTTTTCTTTCAATGTGATTTATCTTTTCACGTGAAAAAAAATAGAGTATCACCTGGATTTTTGAAATAGTTTATCCA
This sequence comes from Sambucus nigra, assembly GCA_949130495.1. Classification (NCBI taxonomy): domain Eukaryota; kingdom Viridiplantae; phylum Streptophyta; class Magnoliopsida; order Dipsacales; family Adoxaceae; genus Sambucus; species Sambucus nigra. Next base: position 422,565,812 of record OX422209.1, read on the forward strand.
TTTTTAAAATTTATTCTCCTTATTTCACAGTATATAGGGTGGGTTGTGTGATTAGATTATATCGCATATGTTTCTACAGTGGTTGCCAGTCCTGGGATGGAAGTGTATAATGTTCCTGTGCAGACACTTATCTGGTAAACACTTAGCAGTGTTTTGTGTTAATGTTCACTGAATCGATTCAGATCATGTCTTGACCATAGTGTTGTTTAATATGCGTTTTGCTTATCCGAAAAAATCTGACTCATGTATCGATAAGGTATTAATTACATCATTGTCTCTTGGCATTTCAGATTTGAGGAACTGCGTCAAACTAGGATTTAACAAGTCCACTTCTTGAATAATTTGAAGCAATGTATAACGATGGACCACAAGAGTTTGTTGTTGAGCAGGGCATGTATTATCCTGCTGCCACCAACTATGGGTATATCTGTACAGGTAAATTTATTTGTCCTATTGTAGTCAAGAACAGGAAGATGGTTATTTATATCTTATCTATGCATAATGTTGTAATTATTTTGGTCAGGATTAGAATCACCCGCCAACTGGGATGACCACCATAACATTTTTGGTCTGGATGGTCAAAATATTCAGTACGCAGTGAGTGTTTGTGTGCATTTAAATTTGTGTTTGTAATTGTTTATTCTCTATATGGTTATAAGATTTTTCTTGTTAATTGTTTTCTGAATGTACTTTTATTCCTTCAGGGTGCGCAAACTGAAAGTTTACCTTATGTATATTATACACCTAGCTACGGATATGCACAGTCTCCGTATAATCCATACAATCCTTACATACCAGGGGCTATGATAGGAGTTGATGGCCCATTTGTAGGGGCACAACCATACTACATTCCCTCTTATGAAAACCCAGTGTCTTCGCCTGCTTATATCCCCATGGTCGTTCAATCTAGGCCAGATATAATCACAAATAGTACAACTGACCTATTTATGGATACCACTCCTGTTAGTGTTGATGCCCGAGGTCACAAACACAATTTGTCTTCATCGTCTGCAACCTATACGTTGAATCCTGCAAAGAGTGCTTCAAATCAAACTAGTTCCTTCTCCAGGGTACCCGAAGGCTCTAAAGCTAATGCTGGACCTAGCAAGCAGGCTGCTGCACATGGGAATATTACTCCCGTTAGTTTTTACAGTCCAGCATCAACACAAGTTCACCAGGTATGATTTGCTCATTTGGATTATTAGTATTTTGTTGCTTTCTGCATCACTTCCCTGTAGTTGATTTTAACATGTCTTGCAGGGTAGAGGTGCTCAAGTTATAGATAATGTTGCACAAGGGAAGACTTGGTCTAATCGTAACCAATTAAAAGTTCCTCTTCCATCTGGTAATGGGTTATCTAATTTTGGATCAAGTGCTCATGGGAGGGCCATGGTGGATAAAGTTAGGCCCAAGTTCCATTCTGGCAGGGTTCCTGGTGATGTTAACGGAAATCCAGATACATTGACTGAACACAATCGGGGTCCTAGAACCGACAGATCGAAAAATTGTCTGACTGTTAAGGCCTACACAAGCAGGGCTGGTAATAGTGATGCACAAGGAAACATCATTATCCATACCGATCAATATAACAAGGATGATTTCCCAGTAGACTATGTGAATGCAAAGTTCTTTGTAATAAAATCTTATAGCGAGGATGATGTGCACAAGAGTATTAAGTACAATGTTTGGTCATCTACACCCAATGGAAACAAGAAGCTCAATAGTGCTTATGAAGATGCTAAAAAAACATCTTCAGGGGAACAACGAAGCTGCCCTATCTTCCTCTTCTTTTCTGTAAGTTATTCTAGCAATTAACAATATATTTTTTTTAATTATTCATTGGACCACACTGACGGAGCATTTTGTATTTCCGCTCTGGAAACAAAGGTTAATGCAAGTGGCCAGTTTTGTGGTGTTGCTGAGATGACTGGCCCCGTAGATTTCCACAGCGATATGGATTTCTGGCAGCAAGACAAATGGAGTGGGAGCTTCCCTGTCAAGTGGCACGTACTAAAAGATGTGCCGAACCCCAACTTTCGGCACATCATATTAGAGAACAATGAGAATAAGCCAGTGACTAACAGCAGAGATACACAGGAGGTTTGCCATTTTGCTTAGCGTACTTTTCACATATTTTATCGAAGTACCTATAACTTAATATGCTGCATTGAATTATGTTTTGATTAAGAAATTAGCTCCTAGTAGCATGCTTGTAAGCCTTGTATTTGGGCGAGTTCTGTATCCTCTGAACTGGGATAGGAGATATCCCCTACCTTCAGCAAGATCCTCAGTAGTTGAGCAGAAGAAGTTTGATCATCCCAGCACAGGAATATAGGTTTGATTGATCCGCTTCCTTAAGTAGTTAGTTACTAATGTTTGGTAAGGAGGCATAGACATGCCTGTTCTCTTTCCCCAAACAGGAAGATTAGTGTTTGTCTTACTTATACCAAGGTGTCAAGGCAGTTAATCCTAAACCATTTACAAATAAATAAAGCCTGAGCTACAAACTAAAGAAAATATTCATAAAGCCTCTTAAATGAATTTTCTTTTAGTCCTTTAAGTTTGAATAAAATATAGATCGTAAGTGGGTCAGATTCTGCAAATCTAGAAGATGTCTCTTCTGCATTATATTGGACTTTTGGCTGAACTCATCAACTGGGTTTTGAACTCTCCGATATGATGCTGAAAGACGATTTAAGAAACCTCGCTGTGACGACTTAATAATTTACCAGTTCACGGCTACTAGGAATGTAAGAGTTTCCTATAATATGAAAGTTGACTTATCTGAGTTTGTAGGTCATACTTGTACAATTACACGGTGCATTAATTGTGACAATCCCATAGAACAAACAAGAGCTCTTACGTAATCCAGAAAGGAATGCGAATCTATCTAGTATTGGCATGTGCTTATAAAAGCATTCAGTGTCTCAATTTGTGGTACTCTCTGTACAAGTTTCTGAATTGACGTCTGTGGACAAGAAGGAAGGCTCTGTCCTGATCACATGGTGTCATCTACGAAATTCCTTTTCTTTTTCTTTTTCTTTTTCTTTTTGTGCTTAACAAAATTCCTTTCACCATACACTTTTTGCAGGGGAATGTCTTTAGGGTGGTTGCTAAGGCAACTCAAAAGCGTGTTGTGGTTGTGGTTGGTAAGGCACCTCAAAAATGTATCAATTTATTCTCACACCACAGTTTCATTTCTTTTTTTCTTATTTTTTTTGGGGGTGGTGGTGGTGGTGGTATGAAGGTGATGGGGGTGGGATGTATCATTGCAGAGTGGGTTGATGTAACCACAGCGTAATATTACACACACTACGAGGAAAATGAAAGATAACTCGCTGATTCTCATATTCTTAATAATTGTGCCCTCAAAATGAGAGAGATATCTATAGGCCCACCAAAACTTGGGGGACAAGCTAATCATGATGTAATAGGTGATGTCAAATGACATCACTAACCCTACACTCTAGAATTCTTCAAAGGAGTGAGATTTTTTTTAAATTTTTTTGGAGGTGGTGGTGGGGAGGGATGTACCACTGCAGGGGGGTGTAAAGACAGTGTAATATTGAGAAACACTACGAGGAAATACCAAAGATCACTCGCCCTTTCTCATATACATAATAATTGTGTCCTCAAAATGAGAGAATTATGTATAGGCCCCCACCAAAACTTGGGGGACAAGCTAATCATGATGTAATAGGTGATGTCAAATGACATCACTAACCCTGTACTCTAGAATACTTCAAAGGAATATTCATTTATTACCGTTATAATAAAAGGAATACAACAAAACAATAATTATAATTAATATCCAAAGTCATCGTTGGAGCGCGTGCTATACCACCTGCATAAATCAGGTTGTGGTGGAAGGGTACTTTAGGAAGGTGGTGTGTGAGTGTGAAGAGAGAGAGTCGGGCATGTAAATGATATGACATGGAAACACTGACCTAGCACATTTTAAAAAGTAGGACCCTAATAAGTGTGTGTGTATTTATTATGTAAAGTAAAATATAATTAGAAAATATTTTATATTAAGTCATTTCCTTAAATATTGATTGCTGTCGTGAAATTTGTAACTTATGAGTCATGTTAATTAATAACCACCTAATGAGTAAATGTATGCAAGTTTGCATATATATATATATATGCTATTAAAATGTGTTTATATTATAGACATGTAGTAGGATGATAGAATAATATTCCATTGTCTTGCTTTCCTTGCCCCGGCGTTTCTTAGTCACATTTGGTATCCAAGAAGTGTGGCGCATTTCCAAAATAATTTTTTTGAATCTGGACACGTGAAACGAAGTGTTGTTCAATAAAGAATTTATGCATAACGCTTTAGGCCCTTTTCTGTTCTAGCTCTTCCAGTTCGCCCTTTATTGACATGGTGCTCTTTGTCACGCATGTGGTAGAGTCTCAGTTGATATAATAAGATGCAGTTCTATGGCATATATCTGTTAACAACTGCAAATATACAATTTTCCCTCTTTATTTGGGCGTTCTTGTGACCACACATCAGTTAATTTACACTGTTCCACATTCCCTCTTTTCGTAATTTTCTCTGTCCTACTTTTAAATTCAGTCAAGTTAAATTAGATTGTCTTCTTTAAGTATGTCAGGATTTGGTACATACTGCTTTGGTGATCTGAAATTGTGGCTTTGGATTTGTCCTAGATTTATGATGTATGCAACGTTATTTTTCTATTGTTATATAGCCTGGTTAGCTTCTCTGTCTAATAGTTCTTGTCTATGTGCAGGTAAGGTATAAGAAAGGTATGGAGATGCTAAAAATATTTAAAAACTACACATCAAAGACATCTTTGCTTGATGATTTCTTGTACTATGAAAACCGACAGAGAATCCTACAGGAAGAGAAAGCCAGGCTACTAATCAAAAGCTACCAAAGTCCATTCCTTGTACCTGTTGTTGATCCCCCGCGCAAGCTAAATCGTGTGCTTGACATGCCTTCGACCGAAGACGATAAAATTACAAAACATAATGATCTAAACATCTCTGAGAAAAATGTTCCCACCGAGCAGGTTACTGCAGACGCTAATGCTAGTGAACCAAGTACCACTAATCAAAATGTGAAACATGTAGCGGATGAAAGAGCAATCGCCGGTGAGTTATTAAAGATGAGTTCTCTTAATATTAATTCGAAGCAGACCGAGTTGAAGCCTGTGGAGGGACCCACTGCCCCTCCTACAAATTCCGAACCACTTGATGTTGTCACAGTAGGGTCAATGCCTGTGAAAGTCAATGGATATGGCAAGTCTGCTGGTTATATAACAGTGGGGACTATCCCACTTGATCCTAGAGCCCTCCATCTGGACAAGGCGGCTATTTCTTCTAAGGGGGGGTCTCAGAAAGGTTGATTCCGATGTATATATAATTATATATACACAGATTCTCTGACAGAATTGAAGTTGCTTTGTGGTATGAACATATAGAAGCCAGTGGGATTGGGATTGGGATTGGGAATGGTAGATTACGAAGTGTCCTCCATTTGTAAACTTGAGTGAATCATACTCGGTCCTGGTTATAGTTGCAGGTCATAAGAAAGTCTCTTCTTAGGAGGTCTATCTTTGTTGTTTCTTTTTTCTTTTGGGAGGGGAAGTGGGTGGGGTATTTATTTGTTTTACTGATGTGTTGAGAGTTTTCTGTTGGGGTCAGGGTGGTGTTGACTGATATTAATTGATACAAAGTGTAAACCTGTAATTCACATTCTTCTTTCGTTTATTCAGTTGTTTCAAGAGATATAAAAGAAATTATTTATTTTCTTGTTAATAATTTCATAACTTCCGAGAACGGTTTTCTGGTCATAGATGCTAATACAAGTTATACATGCTTTGATTGTTAATTAAATTAGATTATGTATTTTTAGGACTTAAAATAATATTGATTATGGATATAGGACAACACACATTTCGTTTCCATTTTTAGTCCCTATTTTCAAATTAAAGGGACACGTGGCATGTTCTGATTGGTTGACATCTTATGTAAATGGGTCCGTGCCAGCGATTTTATTCAAAAATAGGAACTAAAATTATAAATAAAATGTTTGTTGTCCTATTTCCAAAATACATATTACAATAGGTGCTAAATTTATAAACCCCTAATTAAATTTAGGCGTTAAGTCATGCTCCTGATTATGCTTGTATATTTGACTGAAAGGTCAAAGGTGCAACGATGTTAAAGCAATCCAGGAAGAAATTCTGTTGAGTGCCAGCATTATTAATTACTATAATGTGTTACTCAGTGAAAAAAATAACTTGATGCAAAAGTTAATAAAAAGGCGACTTCAAAAAAAAATACACAGGGATCTGCTAGCCTCGTGCTTGAGCCATGGCCCCTTTGGAAGGAATCATTTTTAGTAGATTAAGAATTATAATTTAATTTTTTCGAAATTATTTTTGCATAAAAATAATTTTAGAATTAATTATTTAAAATTGGGTATTATATAATGAGGACTTAGATGATGAGTTTTGAAAACCCTAATTCTCAGCGAAGTTTCTAACAAAAATGACAATGTTAAACTTCACAAAGATTTAATTCACAATTTGGCATGAAAACAATTTGATGATCAAGTTTGAATTAAACACATTTAACTTATGAGTCAGACTTTCCTACAAATAAATCATTTGTAGGTGATACAAATTTTCTAAATCCATATTATATTTTGGATCAGTTTAAGAAAATTTTGAATATTGTGGATCAATTTAAGAAATGTTTAGAATAAGATTGTTTTGTGTAAGGATATGTTTTACACTTCGTTTGGGTTTAAGTGTCGTGGTTGAGATTATCAGACCGAATCGGATAACTACATTGCATAACGAAGATTTCGTAAAGGTAACGATTTTCTAAGTTCTCTAATTCCTTTTAATTGCTTGGAAGTGACATGACAAGACCTTTATGAAAACGATTTTTGAAAAAGGTTTAAAACATTTATTTTAAATTTTTTTGTGAAGGGTCTTTATTGAGAGACCTCATTCGAACGAGCTCTCCCCTTGATCGAAATGGCATTGATCGGGAGCCTACTTTATGCTGAGCACCTCGATCGAAGTCACTCTTCAAATGAGAAAGCCTCGATCGAAGACTATTTCAAAAAAGGGCTCATAAAAAATGGCCTTGGATCAAAGTTTTTATCGATCGAGGACCCTCGATTGAAAGCTCTCGTTTGAATGAGGGCTCCCTGGTTTGAACGAGGGTATTCGTCTGGGAAAACATGTTTGGATGAATTTTGTTCACTACAAAACTATCTAAACACCTTTAGAAGCAATTCCAATTGACAAAGCCCAGTTTTTCAAAACCGTGAATTGGTTTTATAAAGAGTCCTTCTGTTTAAAAGAGCCTATCAACTCCATGCAACTAAAGTAGAGTTTATGTTTATAAATCTCTGGTGATCTTATACATTGAAGAAAGTTAGCACGTAGTGTTGATGCAAAAAACTGGACCGAATCCCATTTTTATGATCACAGATAAATAGATAAAAGCAATCCAATCAAGCACATGAGAGACAAAGATTTTTAAAGTGGTTCGGCTATAAGGAAAAGCCTACGTCCACTGTTATTTTATTCCCAGGGATTTACAATAGCACAATGTGGTGTAGAGAGAGAAAAAGGTGTGGATCTTGTGTATGGTGCCTCTCATCCTTGTCGGATCTCCTCGGTTCTCTTGGATCTCTTGGATCTCTCCTCCTTTTGGCTAAGGGAATACATGTATTTATAGTGATGGGAGATAAAGAGATTCATTGTATGTAGACATTTATACATTATGTTTACATTCAATGAATCTAATTGTTGAATTGCTTGGTATGCTATGTGTTGTCATCTATTAATACAGTATAAATGTACATTAAGGCTCATTAAATGCGCTGCCATCTTCATTAATGCACATTAAATGCATAATTATTCTTTTGATCTTCCTGGTTGATATGCCGACCAACTCTCCTCGGGTATCGACTAACACTCCTCGGGTGCCGACTAATTCTCCTCGTGTGCCGACTAACACTCCTCGGATATCGAATATTGCCACGTAGGATGACATGTGTCCTTTTCTGATTGGTCCTCATAGATGGAGAATTTTTGCATTAACAGAAGCCCCCAATGCTCCATGCTTGATGGTTTACTTGAAAGGATGGAGTATTTATTCTGCAGTGCTGCTCGGTGCTCGTGAAATTCTTGATCTACCTTCTTGATTTGTTCAACATAAAGTACATTATCTCCTGGACGACATATGATGCAGGCTGATCGATGGTTGCTAATCTTTCTTTTGAGGAACTCCGTGTGCTATGTATCACCCCTGGGAATTTGGATGCAGCCATGCCATAGTATGCAGCTTGTAGCTTGTCATAATCTTCAAGTATGTTGATTGGTTTGCTAGCCGACCAACTGCCTCCTGTGCCGAGCAACTGAATGATAACTTTACGTGCTTGATTTTTCTGATTTACGATCCTCTGAATAATTAGTCGAGTAACATACTAGCTTTTGAACCCAACTTTTCAATCTGATTAGTACCAAGCTAGTGGTGGACTTCGAAACATTTTCATACAACTTCTTCTTCATTATTGGTCGAGACAGTAGTAGCAAAGATCTCAGTGTTGTAGATGCTGATTTTGACTTCTACCTCTGCTCGGGGACGAGCAAGAGCTTCTCGGGGACGAGCAAGAGCTTCTCGGACGGACCATCTGTGATGAACATCAGAATGCTGAAAGATCTTAACTTCATACACTCCCCTTATGCTTTGGATGATCCTCCTATTGGCGAGGAACCTGTTTTAAAAGAAGAGGGAAAGAAACCAATAGAGTAGGAATCTCAATGTAATAGTTAGTATACATTTTCATTCTCAATGTATTTTGTTTTTGATTTTAATGAAAGACTTTCATTTTTGTTCGCAATCTTAATTGTTATTGTCTTGTAAAATACTCTACATTTGTGCATATGTATAAGTTAGAAAGATAACAATATTGTGTTGTTCATCGACCAACTTGGTAATAAAAAAGTTACAAGTATTAGTAATGTTGCTCGATCACTTAATAATAAAGTAATGAGTATAAAAATGTTTAAAATTTTTCCAACCAACCAAGGTTGTTACATTGTGCTCGTCGACCAATTATAGTTAGTGAGAGTTTATCCCCGACTAACCATAATTGGTAAATTTTTGTCTTTTTCATAAATGCGTCCGACCAACCAAGGTCGATAAATTCTCCTCGTCGACCAACTATAGTTAGTGGGTTTTTATCCCCGACCAACCATACTTGGTTCAGTTTGGAATATTTTGTTCTTCGAGGAACTTTTATATTTTCTGTAATAATCTTACCTCCCGACCAACATAAATTGGCATTTGAGAGCATATTTTGTTTTCAAACCAACCGAGATTGGCATTTTTAAGAATGTTGTTCTTGCCCTTTTACCAACCGGAGTTGGTCATGGGTTTGAACTATCATGTCCACTAACTCTTTTACCAACCGAAGTTAATCACATTAGTGTACGCCTCCTATCCAAAGGAGTATAGTTTGTTCTCGCTATTTTACCAACCGAAGTTGATCACGCTCGAACTATCATATCCACTAGTTATTTTATCAACCGGAGTTGATCACGCTAGTGTACGCATCCTAACCAAAGGAGTATAGTTTGTTCTCGCTATTTTACCAACCGGAGTTGATCACGCTGAACTATCATGTCCACTAGTTATTTTACCAACCGGAGTTGATCACGCTAGTGTACGCCTCCTAACCAAAGGAGTATAGTTTGTTCTCGCTATTTTACGAACCGGAGTTGATCACGCTCGAACTATCATGTCCACTAGTTATTTTACCAACCGGAGTTGATCACGCTAGTGTACGCCTCCTAACCAAAGGAGTATAGTTTTTTCTCGCCCTTTTACCAACCGGAGTTGGTCGTGGGTTTGAACTATCGGTGTTTGCTTTTATTTCTGAGCAGCGTAGTGTTGCACACTAGTATTCCCCGAAAAACTTTCAATAAAAGAAAGAAGATGGCGAAACATCATTGTTTTATTCCAACTTACTGTGCTTCTGAATGACATTCTTTAACACGTAATCTCCTTCGTTTAAGTTGCATTTCTTCACCCTCTTGTTGTAGAACAGAGTTGTTCGTTGTTGGTAAGCAGCATTCCTAATCTTCTCTAACCTCCTCGAGCATATCCAAATCCAGTCTTCTCATTAAGTCGCTGACTGGGGAATTAAAATTCAGCACTCTGTGTGTTGGAAGACCCAACTCGGCAGGTATTACATCCTTACTTCCAAACGCCAACTTATATGGTGATTCTCCAGTTGCAGCTCGGGGAGTTGTTCAGTAAGCCCACAATACTAACTGTAGCTCATTAATCCAATTAGCCTTACTTAGCCTCTTCTTCAAACCATTTAGTAATGTTCTGTTCGTCACTTCAGTTTGTCCATTATTCTGAGGATGACCTGGTGCTGAATGAACCTTCAAAATGTTTGACTGATGACAATAAGTGGCAAGCTCCTCGTTATCGAATTGTGTTCCATAGTCTGTGACGATGGCAACGACGAGGTATTTGAATCTTCTTCGGGTCGTCGGCAGTGGTCCAACCAAATCAATTCCCACATGGCAAATGGCCAAGGGGAAGTGATGGGTGTCAACAATGTTTGTGGAGTTCTTCGGATGGAGGAAAATCGTTGGCACTTGTCACATTTCTTGGCATAAGCTATACAATCATCTCTCATCGTCGGCCAGTAGTATCCCTGCGTCATCACCTTTTGCAAAAGTGTCCGACCTACTACATGGGCTCCACAGGACCCTTCATGGATCTTTTTAATCAATTCTTTCACCTCGGAGGGATGTACACATCTTTGCAAACCTGCCATAATTCCTTGTCTATACAAAATACCATTAATTAGTACATACCGAGCAGCTTTAAACTTCCATTTCTTGGCAGCGAGCTTATCCTCCGGTAATTCTTCCTCCTCAATATATGCTCCGATGGGATCCATCCAAGATGGTCCTAAATCAAGGGTAATAATATTCATCGTCAGGTCTTCATCTATGCTCCGACTTTCTAATACTTCAATTGGTATCGTTCTTCGCAGCTCGGTACGAGTAGTTGATGCTAATCGGGCCAGTGCGTCTGCTTGTGCATTCTCCATTCTTGGTATTCTGATCAACTGAATGGCATCAAATTCTGCCAATAACTCCATTACCTTTTCATGATGCTTGACCATTATTTCTCCTTTCACTGCATATGTTCCCATCGTTTGATTCACAATTAATTGAGAATCACTAAATACCATCACTTGTTGCGCCTTCATAATCTCTGCTAAATTAAGACCTGCTATCATGGCCTCATACTCAGCCTTATTATTGGAGGCTTTGAATTGGAATCGCAAAGCATATTCCATGTCAATCTCGTCTGGGGTGTTCAAAACAATCCCTACTCCATAACCTGTTGTACAAGATGACCCATCTACATACAATCTCCACGTAGGTAACTCGTCTTCAAAATTCTTATCTGACAGCGTTCCTCGGTGAAATACTTGCTGTTTTGTTTCATCCTCCCCTGGTATTTTTCGCTCCTCGTCGACCATATCTTCTCGCCCTTTTACCAACCGGAGTTGGTCTGGACTTATGTCTGTTGATCCTGTAACATCCACAGGTTGGTCAGCGAGCAACTTTTGTTCCTCGGGGGTATCAGGATATGTAAACTCTACTATAAATTCTGCTATAGCTTGCCCTTTTAAGGATGATCTGGGCTCATACACAATATCATATTCACCGAGCTCTATTGCCCAGTACATCAGTCTCCCTGACTTTTCTGGCTTATGAAGGGCTTGTCTTAATGGCATGTCGGTATACACGATGATGGTATGGGCCTGGAAATATGGCCTCATTCTTCTACTTGCCTCAATTAATGCCAATGCCAATTTTTCTAACTTTGGGTACCTGATCTCTGCACCTCAGAAAGCCTTACTTGTGTAATAAATTGGCTTCTGGACTCCATTCTCCATTCTGATTAATGCCGAGCTAACAGCATTTTCTGATATTGCTAGATACAAGTATATTTTTTCTCCCATCACTGGCCTGGATAAAAGCGGAGGTGCTTCTAGATACTTCTTCAAATCTTGAAAGGCCTTCTCACATTCATCATTCCACTCAAAAGTTGTTCGGAGTGTTTAGAAGAACGGGAGACATCTATCAGTTGCTCGGGATACAAATCTGTTGAGCGCTGCAACTCGTCCTGTAAGGCTTTGCACTTCTTTCTTCATCGTTGGAGATCGCAGCCCTAATAAAGCTTTGATCTTTTCAGTATTTGCTTCTATGCCTCGTTGATTGACAATGTAACCTAGAAACATGCCTTCTCTTACTCCAAATATGCACTGCGTCGGGTTCAGCTTCATTTGATATTTATCCAGTTGATCAAAGGTCTGGCCTAAGTCAACTAGAAGATCGACAGCTTTCTTGCTCTTTGTCAGCATATCGTCAACATAGACTTCCATATTGCAAATGATTTGCTCTGCAAAGACCTTGTTCATCAGCCGCTGATAGGTTGCTATGAAATTTTAATAGGCTGCCCGAGCACCTGTCGAGACTAGGGAAAATAATTATTATCATGAGAATAATTATTCAGCCAAACAATATGTGATGTGTATCAGCATCAAATAATAAAAATTTCAAAATATGAAATAATATTTTTGTGCCAAATGTGTGTGAGATGGACAAATTTTTATCAGATATGCATCATAAATAAGATGTAGAGTTATTTAATCTCCAACAACTAATCAGGTATAAGTTGCTGTTTGAAAATTATTTATCACTTGGTTTTAAAAAAAATATTTTTGGGGTGATCACAAGTTAAAAAAGACTTAAGCCCCCTGCTTGTCCCCAAGTTGAACTCGTGTTTAAAGAAATATCTAGGGTGCTTCGCATTTTTTAATACCCCAAGATTCTACTGCTGCCGACAAACAACATGGATGTTGCCGACCAACACTTAAGGATATCTCAAATTATAGAATATATGGTTGGATGACCAGAATATCTCGAATCTTTAGATAAAAAAAAATAACATTCGATGTAAAATTTAAGCCTTAAGAATTTTAATTAAATGAATAAATATATAACCCACTAGATCGTGTGATTTCGACAAAGAAACCTTGTGATGTGATGAACGAGGGGCCAATATATCAAATTTGTGCCCAGAGTCTTGATATGGTCATGATTGTTTTACTGATCCTCTTTTACAAGAGGTGAGTAATGATTTTTCAGGTGAGAGAAAATTATTTTTTATATTGATCCCTTCCTATTCCCTATTTGGAGAGATAAAAATATGCTGAATGATAGAAGTTATTACCAAATTTATATAAAAAATCAATCAATTTGACTTTATTGACATAGATGGAAGATGAACCAAATTAAGTATATAATTCATAAAAGTGAATGCAAAGAGACTCAAACTTAAAGAGAGATAGAATATATCTGGGTCATGATTTCCATGAGAAGACTTTTTATTGTCTTTAACCTTTTCCCATTCTTTTATTAAAAATATGATGGGAATTTTAATAGACATCAAAGATCTTACAAAATTTATGATAAAAATTATCAACGAAAATTATCAAGTCTTATCATCGTCGTATATATTGGTATATGTAATCATTTAAAATATTTATTCCATGATATAAAATTGAAACTTGAGAATCAAGCAAAGAGTTGTGATTTATGAAATCCACTATTTTTCAGATTTCTAAATAAGAATTAATCTAATAGTTATGATTTAAAAATCATGATATGCAACATTTTGCAGATAAAAATTGGACAATTAATTTATGTATATAAACATAAAAATCACGATTGAATCAAAAGATGTATGTATAATTGATTATAGGTAGAGAAAATAAAAACTTAGCTTTTGATGGAGAACAATGGTTGTAACACGTTTCCATAGACGGCGCCAATCTGTTGATGCAAAAAACTGGACCGAATCCCATTTTTATGATCACAGATAAATAGATAAAAGCAATCCAATCAAGCACATGAGAGACGAAGATTTTTAAAGTGGTTCGGCTATAAGGAAAAGCCTACGTCCACTGTTATTTTATTCCCAGGGATTTACAATAGCACAATGTGGTGTAGAGAGAGAAAAAGGTGTGGATCTTGTGTATGGTGCCTCTCATCCTTATCGGATCTCCTCGGTTCTCTTGGATCTCTTGGATCTCTCCTCCTTTTGGCTAAGGGAATACATGTATTTATAGTGATGGGAGATAAAGAGATTCATTGTATGTAGACATTTATACATTATGTATACATTCAATGAATCTAATTGTTGAATTGCTTGGTATGCTATGTGTTGTCATCTATTAATACAGTATAAATGTACATTAAGGCTCATTAAATGCGCTGCCATCTTCATTAATGCACATTAAATGCATAATTATTCTTTTGATCTTCCTGGTTGATATGCCAACCAACTCTCCTCGGGTGCCGACTAACACTCCTCGAGTGCCGACTAATTCTCCTCGTGTGCCGACTAACACTCCTCGGATATCGAATATTTCCACGTAGGATGACATGTGTCCTTTTCTGACTGGTCCTCGTAGATGGAGAATTTTTGCATTACCACGTAGGATTACGTGTGAACATTGTTCACCAACTGAGATTGGTGGATACCGAGGCCTTGGAGTTTGTGCGGCGATTTTCCTGGATCAGAGCGATAATCACTAGTATGGGCAGGGCAAAGGAGCATAACGCAAGGGAACAACATCATGGAGGTTACTGTTGTCGTATATGTAAGACTTGTCTGAGTTCTTAATAAGTTTTGTAAACATTCATTTAGTACCGGTGGACTTTGTAATGGTTGGGAGTGATAGTGGGTTTTCTCACTAGTGTTTTTACTATAAATCTTAGTGTGCTTTGTGTTATTGTTTTATATTTTGTTTCCGCCGTTAATCACCAGTTGCATGCACTTTGGACCAAAATTAATTTCTTTGGTAAATTAAAATTTGGATCAAATTAAAAATTAATTTTTATTTGCTTTACCTCATTAATTGGTTAAGAAATTAATTTATTAAATTTGGACCCTTAAGGAGCATACCTATTTTAAACTGGTATCATCGGCAATTTTATCATGCATCCCAGGGGTATGTTTATGGAGAGTTAGTTGGTCACACGGTCACCTGTGTTAGATGTCAGTACGATGCATATTGGAAGACGCGTATGACATTTTTTTGGAAGTCCTAAGGTGAGAGGGTGTCACTAGCTGTAGTTAAGCGGTGGAGACATCCAACAACCTTGCTAACTGTTTTCTCAAACTCGAGGGAGGCTTGGTAAGAGGATGAACATAGGGTAGCTAACTGCAATTCAAATGGGCTTAATGTCATTTTTATAGAGTAACCCAAGAATAGTTTTGTCGAATCTCTATATGTACTACATCCAAGGAGGTGTGGGACATTGTCTAATTCACTCACGAGGATAGTGATAATGCTCGGGTCTTAAAGATACAACATCTCGCCCCACAGTTTGAGTTGTTTAAGATGCAATATAATGATACCTTCGATGAGTTTTATGAAAAACTCCCCGACATCGTGAACTCTCACTTTTATTGAGGAGAGAAGATCCCGGACTCTATTGTCGTTAAGAAAATCCTTAGGTAATTGCCACCTAGGTTCTTTCCCTATGTCTCAACCTTAAATACCGTAGTAGGTATAAATAACATGAAGGTATAGGATATCATAGGGTTTATTCAAAACTTTGAGTTAAAAAACTGTAGGCTGCCCAAGAAAGAGAAGGGCATCGCGTTGAAGGTACAAGAGAGTTATCCTTCGATCTTGAATGACGTTTTGATGAGAATAAGGTTGAAATTGCCTTGTTGATGAAGAAATTCAAATTTTTTTCTTAAATCCAATCCCAAAGTGTACATCTAATAATAAAGGAGGAGAGAACATTAAATTCAACAAGGTAGAGAAGTCTTCTTGTAGGCGAGACCGTAAGTCTTAAAGCGAGGAGAAATCAGATGATGACTTTAGGAGGTTCTTTGAATGCCAAGGTTTTGGGAATTTGTCACACGAGTGTACCACTAGGATAAATAGAAGAAGTAATGAAAAGAAGGCGATGAAATCCACTCTTAGTGATAGTGAAACTATTTAGGCAATAAGTCTCCTATTGAATGAAACTTCACTGCGTTCATTGCCATCGAGGAAATAGTTGGTCATCAAAACTCTCTTTAATGAAGATGAGGTTGAGAAAGATGGTGTTGAGTCCGATACTGATGGAGAGGAATAGTGGAGGAAATGAGTTTTGCTGATGAGACTGTAGAACAACTTTAAGTGAAGTGCAATGGACTCCTTGAGTTGAGTCGAGGCATAGAGAAGGTAAATAACAAGCTTACCGAGAAGCTTAGTTTATGTGAGAGTGAGCTAAGTTCTTTGAAGGAGGTTAAGACACAAATGACCATCTTAAAAAATTATGAATCTACTCTCACAGAGAAGTTGAAAGCGAGGGTAGGGGGAAGAGATTGAGATCTTGCATGATAAGGTCGGTACCTTGAAGATGGCTCTCCTTGAGTGATCACGTGCATGTGATTTGTTAGAGGCAAAATACGAGATGCTCACTAAAGACTATCAAGAGTCTATGAAGGAGATAGTTGACCTAGAAGCGCATTCCAAGAATCTTGAGAAGATGCTCCTTGCACCATCTCAATCCTCGAAGGACAAAATGGGTCTTGACTACTACAGTGTGTGAGAGTTAGTCCAAAGAAAGCGATCACGTTTGTTAAAGGGTCAACAAACACCTCCTTGACATCCTCCGAGAATTTATCCTAAGATAAAGAACTGTACTTTTGTACCCATTACAAGATAAAGGGTCACCTTAAAGACTATTACTACTGACTTACGGCAAGTGTGTATGTTCCTTAACATTTGAACAGTGGCTTCTACTCCAAGAATGTGATGATTACATGGTCTGAACATCCCAACTGCTTATGGAAAAATGCATAAGGATGATCGGTTCCCTTTTTAGCGCTCATGGTTAGAAGAAGAGAAGGAATATGATAAGGTAGAAGAAGGTTTCTAGAGTAGTGGATAAAGGTGACGATTCTCATCCATCTCACCCTTCTGTGTGATTCGTCTGTATCACCTCTAGGTTAGAATTCTGTTTGTCACATTTATTCCGCGTTATCTTTCCTAAGGTGTATTATATTTTTTGGTCTGATGATTTTTGAAAAATACAAAAAGATTTTTGTTTTTAAAATTTTGAGAAAAAAATACAAAAATATTTTATTTTGTTTTCAAGAAAATCATAAGAAGACAAAATGAGTTTTGTTCTTTTATTTAGCTGACATTTATTTATTCAATGATAAAGGATATAAGAACAACGTCGTGTAATCTATTTATCTTTTTCTAAGTTTTTATAATTTTAGAGGATAGTGTGAGCTTAGTGTAGACATCATTTAATCAGTATATTTGTAGTTAGAATTAACCTATTGCAATCACAATGTACTTTTTATCATATCACACACTTGGCACAAGTTGTAATAGGATGTATCATCAATCTTGATCCGAAAAGATTTCATGCCACGTATCTTCACTCAATGAGGTCATATTTTCTTCACTATATTTTTGAAATGTGCTTGTAAGAACCATTGCTTGTGAGTTAATGTTAAAAATTGACTAGGAAAACATTGGTGATTCTTTCCTAAAGAGGGTGATAGCTACCATTGACAAGAGACTTAAAATATAATACTTGTGCAATTGAGAGAATAAAATAATGAAATAGTTATACAAGGGAAAACTCTCAAAAGAATAAAACATAACAAATTATAATAGAACAAATTTAGGGTAATATAAGTAGAAGATCAATGGGTTTCCAAACTTTCATTTAGTACGTGATTTTATTCTGGCCTTATTTGACTGCTTAATGGGCGCGGTTAGCTTAAGGTCGCTATCGACGTTATTCCAAAGTAACTTAACCGATTTCAGTATGGCTGACTCGTGTCATAGATTTTTAACTATGTTGGTTATATGATTCGTGTGGAGTTTAGATGGGAGTAATTTTTCTTTGGGTTCTTTAGACCATCCCCACTCCTTTAGGTTACAATGTGTGCTTTCGACATTTAATATTAT